>OY292324.1:10000000-12400000 GCA_958496145.1 Heliothis peltigera | reverse complement strand
CAATGTTTGTTTACTCCTACTTCAGCAGTTGATTGTGAAGTGTGGCATAGAAGGCTAGGCCACTTGAATATAAAATGAAAAATGGAGCAGTTACGGGAATATCATACACAGATAAGTCAGTGATCAACAAAAGTTCGTGTACAGTATGCTGTGAAGGAAAGCAGTCACGTCTGCCATTTGGTCACACTGGTACAAGGAGTAGTGAACCCCTGGATGTAATACATGCTGATGTCTGTGGACCAATGGAGTCTACCTCGATTGGAGGATCCAGGTATTTCCTAATTTTTGTTGACGACTTTACCCGTATGGCTTTTGTTTATTTTCTTAAAGCAAAAAGTGAAGTTTTTAAATTTTTTAAAGAGTTTAAAAGTATGGTAGAAAACCAACAAGCTAGAAAAATTAAAATATTTAGGACAGATAATGGCTTAGAGTTCTGCAGTAATGATTTTGAAAATTATTTGAAACAGACTGGCATTGTTCACCAGAAAACTAATGTGTATACTCCAGAACAAAATGGTATGAGTGAACGGATTAACAGAACAATTGTAGAAAGAGCTCGCTGTTTATTATTTGATGCAGGATTAGATAAGAGGTTTTGGGCAGAGGCCACAAATACTGCTGTCTATCTTAGAAATAGATCAGTTGCATCAGGATTAAATGATAAAACTCCATATGAGCTCTGGACAAATAAAAAGCCAGATCTAAGTCATGTCCGCATATTTGGCAGTGAGGTGATGGTTCATGTTCCAAAAGAGAAACGACTTAAGTGGGACACTAAGTCGAAGAAACATATTCTAGTTGGATTTTCAGAAAATGTAAAAGGTTACCGTCTTTATGATCCCATGAAAAGGTGTATTGTAACTAGTAGGGACGTAATTATACATGAAAATGTTAAAACAAATTGCAAAAATGAAGCAGTTGTGTCAGTTTCAGTTGGGGATATTAATTCAGCAAAGTCAGAAAGTCATGATGCTGAAGAAGTGAAGGATGAACCTGTCTCGAGTCCCCCGAGTACGAGCATGTCTTCAGAATCAGAATATGTTAATGCGTGCACAGATCTAGATGCTACAACATCACAGCAATCTGAAGAAGAAGATGAGGAACCAGAACCACCACCATTACCAACAAAGCGAATAAGAAAGCAGCCAGATCGTTATGGATTTTCAAATCTGTGTACAATGTCAAGTCCAAATGTCACTAAAGATCCAGTCAGTGTCCGTGAAGCTCTGGAGAGCCCAGAAAGAGACAAATGGATAGAGGCAATAGAAGAAGAACTGCAGGCCTTTGAAGAAAATGATGCATGGGTTCCTGTGAGTGAATTACCTTCTGACAAAACTTTAGTACAATGCAAGTGGGTATTTAAAAGGAAATTAAATAGTAATAATAGTGTGCGTTACAGAGCACGTTTAGTGGCTAAGGGCTTCACCCAGAGACCAGGTATTGATTATGAAGAAACCTTCTCACCAGTTGTCAGACATTCTACCTTGAAATTATTGTTTGCTCTATCTGTTCAGTTAAATTTAGATGTCACTCACTTAGATGTAAAAACAGCTTTCTTAAATGGTTTTCTTAAGGAGGACATTTATATGGTTAAACCAGTTATTAATTGTGATTCAAATAGTAAACAGATTGTTAAATTAAACAAAGCAATTTATGGTTTAAAGCAGTCATCCAGATCATGGTATGAGAGAGTAGAGCAGTGTCTGTGTGAGTTAGGATACAAAAGAAGTCATATAGAACCATGTGTTTTCACAAGAATTAATAAGGAAGTAAAAACTATAATTGCATTGTATGTCGATGATTTTTATGTTTACTCGAATAATCAAATAGAGACTGATAAGTTAATTTCTGTATTAGGCTCTAAGTTTAAGATTAAGAATTTAGGTCAGGTTCAACAATGCTTAGGTATGAGAGTAAAGATTGATAAAGTGGCAAATGTTATTACTTTGGATCAGGAACAGTATATAGACCAATTATTGGAAAAATTTAATATGGTGAATTGTAAGGTTGCTAGTACTCCTATGGAATGTAAATTAGATATTAATAAGTCAGAATATTGTGATGAAGAGATTCCATATCAACAATTGATTGGAAGTCTGATGTTTTTATCTGTTCTTACAAGACCTGATATATCCTATAGTGTCAGTTTTCTTAGTCAATTTAATAAGTGTCACACAAATGTTCATTGGAATTACGCAAAGAGAATTCTGAGGTATCTTAAGAAAACTAAGAATTTTTGTTTAAAGTATGTAAAAGATACAAATGGACTTGTAGGTTATGTTGATGCCGACTGGGCAAGTAATTCTTTTGATCGTAGATCATTTACAGGCTTTTGTTTTGTGATGTCAGGCTCAGCTATTTCCTGGGAGAGTAGGAAGCAGCGAACAGTCGCATTATCATCCATGGAGTCTGAGTACATGGCTATAGCTGAGGCATGCAAAGAAGCTATATATTTGAGATCCTTGTTGCATGAACTCACTGGTAATCTTTGTACTGTGTCAATGTTTAATGACAGCCAGAGTGCACAGAAGTTGGTGGCAAATTATGGGTGTAATAGAAAAACCAAACACATTGATATTAGATATCATTTTATAAAAGATGCAGTTAGCAATAACATCATTAATTTACAATATTTGCCAACAACTGATATGCCTGCTGATGTCCTTACCAAATCTTTAAGTCCTGTTAGGCATAATAAATGTATTGAGGTGTTAGGTTTAGTTGTTAGAGACAGAAATTTAGTTTAAGTTAAATACTGTTATTTTTAAAACTGTTTGTTTATTTGCTGTAGTTGGGGTGTTAGAAAATATGTATTACCAGCTAGTAACATCAAATAACAACCTAATTTTGTCTATGGATACGTTTTCTTGTTTATGCCTAATGTAACTTCCTATTTTAAATAAATTGGTTCATCGTCAACTATCACAGAAATACGTTGTTTTATTAAGTAGAAATTCAAAACTCAGTTGAACTCTAGCTATCTCAAACGCGTCTGCCGACCACGTGGTCCTAGGACTGGCAAAATTCGGACTCCGGATCTCCTTCTTCAAAAACAAGCGCCGTATTTTACTACTGTTTGTACTGAAAAAAACATCTGAAGGTAGGTCATTGGCTCTGATAGAGGTAGTTATCTTTTTTTTTACTTGAAAAAGAGAGCGAGGTTGCTTTTCCATAAGAAGGAACGAGGCCATGGTGTGAAAATAACGGAAAAATATTAGCCAAGAGGATTAATACATATATTTTCAAACTTTATGTAGTGCTATTGGTTTATACTTCTTCTTTTCTTTTCTTCTACACCTATCACAGGAAAATCCCTCTATTATTATACATATTATCTACACCCGCATTTAATTTATAAAAGTAGCCATCACTTCCCCAATCTTTACTCAATAGACTGGTATATGTATATTCTATTTTAAGCAGGAAAATGATTTCTTAATAATGGATTACTAACGAATAGTCGTGAAAAAAGAAAATGTCTGTTATCTGGTGTTCTTAAATTAATAATTAATTGTTGACATTAACACCCACGCTGATCTGGCCGGCCTAAAGAATATACGAATTATAAATGGTTTCACAGGAATCGCAAATCCTTGTCTATTAATAGATGAGCCAATATTATTATTATTTAAGGATTCCGTACTTGTCCTTTTATTCTCCGATGCACTGTAAGACCGAAGGACCAAAATTGAGAACTAAAGGACCATAAGCATGACATTAGATTAACAAAAAATCTTTTGCCAAGAAACAAAACAGCAAATCGTAAATATCATTTGTATAACATGACGACGTCAATTAAGTCACCCCCACCCGAACTATATCAAAGCACTTAGCAAATAAAACATCGCGGCATCACTCGGCAATAAGTCGGTAGATGCCGTGACGGGTCGACATTACCGCCGAAGACAACGGTAGGTGCGGCCCGAGGCCTATTGACCGCGGTTTGCGCGTAAACACCACCGCGGAACACGGAACACCCGCCGAAATAACTCGCCAAAACCTTTCGCCTTACGCAACATCCATCGACCATACCAAATTGATGCGCCTTCTCGGAACAATTCGGAACCAGCAATGGATTCCGAAAAGTCGCAAACAACAGTCAATGAACTTTGGGTAAGCCGCAAGCTAACCTCTAGATGAGTGCGTACAAATCACGTTTCGCGCGAATCAATACTTAAGTTCAGGCGATCGCCCCCCTGCAATAAACAGTGGGGGAGTAGTTAGGGGCGCAGGGGGTGGGGGGTGAGTTATCGACCGCCCTCCGCTGCGCCCACCTGACCGTCACTAATCAGGGCTCATCCCGCGGACACCTAGAGTAATTGTACGCACTTTATTGCTCGAATGTACTTTCATAATAGTAGTGTGCGTGGGGTTTGTGTATGTGTTAGGATAAGTGCGTCGGTGTGCGTGCGGTACAGGCGTCGACATCAACATAGATATAGCGTCGGATGTCCGGAATGGTAATTTGCTTTATTGGGGCGGATTTGGATGACGATAATTAGGACTACGAGTCCTTGTTTTGTTAGTATAAACTTGCACCGTCGTTTGTGCCTACGTAAACAAGTTGGATCCGGAAAACAAACAGGGGTCATTGATTCGAATGGTTATTTTCAAGGGATCCCTGTGATTTTAATTTCGCATGCCTAAGTAATAAAACATTAAAAAATTATGAGTGCAATGTATCCTACCAGATACATTTCCATAAATTTTAGTTTACACCAAGCAAAAAGACATTTAACTAAAATTATATTATCAAGAAAATAGATATTATTTTTTTTCTACTCAAACCCAGGGGCATACTACTACATAATACACCTATAACGAATTCAAATAACACCCCAACACCAGCTAATTGACCCCTATTAAAAAAACCGATAACCAAAATCAAAAATCAAAGACCGTTGAACCGTCACCCCCGCCCGTCACATACACTTTCCAAATCTATTTCCACCGCTGTAATTCCACGTGTAATTTAGTTGCGGAAGTAAGCAGGAGTCATGTTGGCAGTCACGCGAGCGATGCCGCGCCGCAGCGCTAGTAGCGATTGCTTGTTACTATTGTAAAAGTAATCTGGGTACATTTTTGCATTGGTTCTGTATGTTTCGTAACCAATTGTTTAAAAGTCAATCATTTATGGGAAGTTAGCATAGAGATTTTTAATGAAATTCCAATTATGATTGTTCCATGTCAGTAGATATACGCAAAGCTTATTATTCCTATGTTACTGTTGAGTTCAATGAAGACAGACCAGCTGATTGGACAGGTCCATTCAAACTTGTATGACACTTTCTTCAAAAGTCATTTCAGACAAGCCTACATTGCTCATCCATACTTTAGTGTGTAATCTCTTTTTATGTCTGGACGCTAAAAACGACTGTGACCTTTGAGTGAGTTTGTTTCGGCGTTTCTTCTCAAGGTAGTCAGTTAGGAAATGCCGACCTCATCTCGTTTTTTATAAAAAATGTGTTGACGTGTAAAAGTGTTGATTTCGACCTATTCGCAAAATAAATATCATTTATCCTAAAGACATCAGCATAACAAACCAACGGCTGGAACAGCATCGACCTTTAAACAAAGCCCACCTCTGCTCAAAAGAACTACAATTAGATTTAATCAAGACAGGTCGGAACCCCAAAGCGAACTACCCCTAGTTACGGTAAACACGAACCAATTTACATTATTACGAGGCGTAATTACCGCGGTACCGCCAAGTGTTACCACGGAGACCAGGTAACTGGTGGTGATATTACGATAAATAAATCAAGGGCATTTCACACAAACCGTTTGACAGCTGTCATCAATACCAGAAAAAGTCTTTTAAAGAAAAATAGAATAGAATAGAGAACTATAATAGAACACTTTATTCTGTTTGCCTGTATATTGCATTCTTTCAGCGTGCCATCCCTGTTTTATATCGACTGAAAGGTGAAGATCCATTTGCATTTTATATTGTGCCAGCTTCTGCCAGTGGTTTAAGACGCATCCCTTGGGAACTTCTTCACGCAACCGGATAAAAGTAGCCTATCAACTTCTATAAACAGGCTATCTAACACTAGATAGATTTTTAAATAATGAACCAAGAGTTCTTGCGATTTGCTCGTTCAAGTAAAAAAAAAAAACAAACAAAAAAGAAATACAGCCGAATTGAGAACATCCTCCTTTTTATGAAGTCGGCTAAAAAAAAAATTGCTATAAATATTATTGTAGCTAAGCTGTTCCATGAAAGTAAAGCTAGAATATTTTTAGTGATACTTATTTACCATAAAAGAATTCTCATTTTATTTCTGAGTTTACACACTAAAAGTTATCATAAGTAGACAGAAATGTAACCGCAAAACGATAACAGCCAACAGTTGTAAAAAAAATCATTCCAAGGATCTTGCAACACACAACCAAAAAATTACAACACCAGCAAGTATATTCCGAGTCACGCTTATCCCCGGACTAAGACCGTGACATTATCCCATTTTTTTAAAGCTCGGATGTTGTTTACATCTCTGACCGCGTAAACAAAGCGATTTGTCCCCACTGTTGTAAACACCGACTAATGTGCACTAGCGACGCCATTTTATTTGTTTTCGCGCCAAAATTAACAATATATCGGTGATAGATTCAAGTCCCAATGAATTGTTAGTTGTTTTTGTTAAACGTTTTTAGTTGGGTCTACATAGTGTCGTTATTTGGTAAAGTTTTGTGATGTTAATAGTTTTCTTAATTTGTGATGTTCCAGAGAGGAAAGTCTCTATGAATTTCAACCAGTCCCCTTTGGACTGATTGTTGTAAGCTATCCAATGGCTGTAGCGCTGGTGCCGAACTGCCACTGCAATATTCAAGCGCGCAATAAGCCTTTAAATTAGCCGCAATGCGTTCTTTTGGAACACCCTTACCCTATCACTTACTAAAAATCATTTTGGCAGCACAAGTTATGAGTAAAAAAAAAAACTATTTAAGTTATTTACTTTCAAGAAATTTGCTTAATTCTTTATTCATGTGCTTGCAATATTACCAATAAAACATAATAATTTAAGATATAAGGAGAAAATATAAGGAAGAGATTTTTCTACTAGTTGTCGCTATGGGCGTTTCTGACACACAGATAACAACATACCCCTTTATGTTAGTTCCCACAAAAAGGCACGAGTCATCTACGTATTGCTTTAACACGAGGAATAAGGCTTAGGACACTGGGGCAACTATTTTCAAAAACGCTGGAAAAGGAAAGAGAAGATGTGCAATTAATTACCAGTCTACGACTGGATACAGGATGCTATCACAGATTACTTGAACTCAATCATATTTAAGATCTAATCTTCAACACAATTTGTAATTTTTTGCTAATGACGTGCATATCTAGGTACTAACAATGAGTAATTATCCGCAGGCTCGTCTTCTCCATCGGACTTTGTGAGCACATGTCCAAGGCTCATCATCTATTGAGCTAGAGCCCCACAATGGTTCCCACTATTTGGTCCACTTATGCACAGACGCCAGCACATATAGAAACTGTAAAATTTTCCCAATCCTCTTTAAACTATATACTTCAGCGATAAAGTTGAAAATGTATTAAGGAAATTTGACAGATTGTAGTAGCTTCATGATGGCTTCTTTACCTTTGCAATAAAACTACCCAGCGCCTAACTTACTACTTGAAGCTACAGGGGGTTCTAATTGTCTAACATCTTTGTTTACGTATGATCCATCATTCCGCTCTGCTCGTCGCTCCGCTTAATAAAGGTAGCAGCCTTACAAATTGCGCCTTACAACATTTTTCCAAGTAAACTATATCTGTAACGGTCAAATGACAAGTAGTACCTATGCAGCACTGCACGAAGGACAAGGCCGGTTGTCCATCACACTTGCATTATTTAGTACGAAGCAGCTATCGATCTACGGTAATAGACGTAGAAAATAAAATAGTTTTTTCATGGAACTGGTTTTAAATGTTTCTTTTTTAGCATGTTAATTTAGACATGTGTTTTATTAAGTACCTACTATTGTGTTATCATCATCTGTCTTGCCTTTTCCTGGGCTATGTTGGGATCGGCTTTTAGTCTAACTGGATGCAACCGAGTACCAGTGTCCTACATAAAGCGACTGCCTACCCGAGCAACTCTCTGCCACTTGGTAAGATTGGTTGTCAGTCTTTTTGACTAGCTGTAAAAACTGCCGTGGATGTTCAAATGACAACCGAGAGCTACAAATTTAACGTGCTATCCGGAACACGCAGGAAGGTGACGGTTCAAGATGGGCCATCCCCATCCTAGGACCCCGCCAAGCGTTGGTTAACTCCTCCGTGTGAGAATCAATTACATATAAATACTACGCTTAAGATCTCTAAATATACATTCATACAAACATCTCTTTTTAACCGACTTCCAAAAAAAGGAGGAGGTTCTCAATTCGGCCGGTATGGTTTTCTTGTGTCCACAAAAATAGTAACATCATCTCTAATCCCCAGGTCCCCTTCTCACACCATTTAGGTCCAGCAAAATATTTAATAAATCCAATATGAAAAACTTGTAGCTACACGTCCGTCCGCCCCACGCCGCCCGCCCAAACGTAGCCGGGGGGCACTCACGCACCGGAAGTACCCGTTCAGCCTTCTTACTTCCTATCCTCATAGGAAAGGTTTTGTTTCGTTGTCTGTGTGTTTGGTTACAAGGTACAAAAGTAACAACAAAAAGAAGTCGTTTTAGGTATTATAATTTCTTGAAACTCGCAAAAATCTCTAAAAATATAAACTTATTCTGATGGGTACAAATATTCTATACATTCAAGTTAAATGGCAGGAAGGTAGCTAATGAATAAATTTACAAAGTATTTTCGCAAAAGCATGGTCTTCTTTTTGGACTCCACAAGCAAAGCTTTCCATAAAACACATAAAAAGTCTAATAAAACAATTAGGACGTTTGTTCCTAAATTATGTCGTACAAACCTAGGCCAACATCTGGCTCTGAACAGAATGATGTCCACGTACAATAAAGCCTGTGCATGTAACAGCGACATCGATATATGTTTCGATAGTATGTCAACCTTTAAAGCTAAAGCGATTGTCATTGACGACCTGTGATAGGCTACCCTTCAAATAAAAAACACTCACTAAAATCTAGATCCAGAAGCTCTGAAAAAACAAATAAAATCTACCGTTCAAAAGCGAACATTTACAGTGACAGGCATTTTAGCAAATCCATAATATGTATAGGTATATCTACCGATAGACCCCCAACTCGGTCATATCCCCTGAAGAATTCACTGGGATGCACATTGAATAATGATAAATCTTTGTCTTCTATTCATTTGCAGTGGACTTTAGTGTTTAGTTCGATGATAATAATATATTACTATGGAATTATAACTTTTGCAAGTGACGTCTCCTGTATTATGATTTGTGGTCCTTTCGTAGATGTCTTCATCCTCTTTATCCTGTTGTGAGTATTTGTGCAACTACATTTGCTAAACAAGCACGAAATACTTCGTCAAAAAATATATTTTATTGATTCACTAACTTCCACCCGCTGTTTGGCCTTATGGAACTACTACCAGTACCTGGACTGGATAAAAATCTTATATCCATCTCGTGGACCGCTGCTACCTCCCCACCACTTTTAGCCAAATATTTTCAGCCGTTCTTGATATCTAAAAAGTGTAATTAACACGACTGTCCTTTAGATTACGAAGAAAAAAAATTACTCACAAAAGATACATAACTTCAACTATATGATCATTTCATTGAAATTTAAATAATCTGTGTGTGTTCCAACCTCCACTGGCCGTTGACCATTCACTATCATCAAAATCACTGATCCTAAAAAGAGAGGTCCATAAATTACGCTACAAAAGCACACATTCCAACTCCGTGATCACTTTAGCATATATTTCACCACGAAATTGGCAAATTACCTACAAATATAGCATGACGCTTTATAGGTAATATGAAATAAAAGCCTTACATGAGTCACCATCCGGGTTATTACGGCCATCGAGTGATTCACTGAACACTTAGAAAACGTTCGTTAAGTACCAATGTCTTGCTCACACGCATTTCTTACGTCGAACTTATTCGGCGCAAATGACGTCACAAGAATATTAAGAAAAAAATAAATAATTTATTTGAGTCATTGTGTCTTAGAAAAGTTGACCACAAAAATCTTCATAAAAATCACATTAATTCGATTTAGAACGTTTTTTTAACTGGCAAACGGTATTTTTGATAGTTTTCCTTATAAACCGCTCTAATTGTTTCTCAACGCAATCTTTTTTCGAGGAATTTTTGTGGGTACTCTCAGACAATATTACCTAATATTTAAATCTTGAATTTCCTAAAATAGATTAATAATGGTGCGGCTCACGTCATAATTCCAAGTATATTTACGTCTTTAGGGACCTAGGTCATTCTTCGACTAACAAAGTACATAGATAACATCGATATACCACTTAATACGCCCTTGGGTACGCCTCAAGAATCCAGAATCCAGAATCCAAAAAAATCATCGTCCCCTTCCCTTTCCCGCAAAATAAACGGGCGATATGAACAATACTATCTCATCATAACCACTACACATCAATAACATTTGCACAGGACCGGACACCCCCCACGGGGGGACTGGGGGTCTCCCGTCACCCCACAAGTGCGCACAACGGTTCAAATCAAAAGGTTTTCTAGTAAACATTGGACGTACTTCCGCGATGGTTATAACTCACGCTTTCTGTGGGTTAACGTTGTCTGTTGGTCTTGGATGGGTTGTTGTTTTAACCTGTGTAAGGTAATGGTTATTTTGGCTTACGTTTAGAGTTAATGGTGTAAGTATTGTTTATACCTAAGTATAATTTTTGGTGCATTTCATAAGTGCTAATATTTAACCAAAGGGTATAAATACATATATTATTATGGCAACGAAGATTATATGTCATGTAGATGTAGTATATCAAAAGCATGCTGCAAATGCAAGCCAGTGGTACTGTGACATGTAAAAAAGTTTAGTTTCATAAGGTTGTTTGAAATGAACTACATCGAAGAAGGTTTTGATTACTAACAGATTTGCGTATATACATGTCCTTGAATCATAGAATTCACAGACAGCAAAAAAACAAGCTTCCTAGTTCAGACCTATAGTAAAACTACAAGTATCTTCAGATTCCTGTAAGATCGACAGTCGACAAATCGGAAGGCAATAATAGGCAAAAAGGATCTGTGACCCGACCGTTTGTCTTGATATGTGAGGCACTGAGGGCTGAATGAGGGAAATAGGTCAACTGTTCGCTTCAGCAAGACAAGTTGAAAACAGCCGTTGCATTATATTGGCATTTCTTCATAACATTACTTCACGCGAGCCATAAATTGACTAGTTTGCTTTGTGCATTTTGAAAAGGTTTTAGAAAAGTGCACGGAAGACATTCAAGTTTTCAGTATGTTGCATTGATCGTTTTGTCAGAAATTCATATTAAATTAAATTTCATGATTTCCTCATTATTTATGAGGTATTCATGAGTCAAACTTAATTATGATTGTTTGTTTTATTGGTCATACAAACCGATAAACATTGTCATTTAAAATATTTGCTGGAAAGTTACAGTCTTTCCAAATCTTCTAAAAAGACATAGAAAATAGAATTAAAAGTAATTAGTTTATAAAAATAACTTTACGTAGACAGTTCAACTCCAAACATAATTAAACTGACAATGGTACCCAACATCACTAGAAAAAACTGCGTATCATTCTTGCACACAAACCTGATACCTACAAGGAAAGCAATGATGTGGCGGAGTAATCTTTTGTTAAAAAACATCATTAGCTCCCGCCCCCTTCATACGTGACACGGGGTGTCAACCACCCCGGGGTGTGGGGCGACCCCAGACGCAATAGTAAGCTGTAATAAGCTCGGACTTTTCTCCGCCACTTGGAGACTTTATGTGCAGTGTGTTGTACGTTTAGATATTTATTTTCGGATTGTAGCTTTATTTTTAGATTCAGGGAAAGTATTTTGAGGGAAACGAGTGTTTTGTAATGAAGTTGAGGTGCAATGTGCAAAAGATTAGTATAGAGACGTTCATAGTAACTAGGTATATTTAATGTTTTATTCATTTGGAAATAAGAAACTGCTACTACAATCTCAATGCCGGGGTGTTATTACAAAGCTGCGACAAAAAAGTACGATATGAAAATTGCCCCTTATTTATTTTTATAAAAAATAAAATCGCACTCCGCAACCCACAATACAAAATCCAACCATAGCATCATTAGGCCGAAACATGAAATCGCCACCAAAAAAAAAAATTTTAATATGTCCCCCGAATGAAGTAAAGCATTTGTCAACAGCAGCAGTCACCGTGACGGATGAGCCGGCGATGACGGGGTGGGTGGGGGACTACAGTGCCCCCCTGTGCCCCGTGGGGGGGTACTCGTCTTATTCCCGCTAGAGTACGTGTGATGCAGTGCGGCCGCGTCAGCTGAACCTTGGCCACTTCGCGCAGAAGATGAATTTATTAAACTTTGAAGTTTACGACGCAGTTGGAAATGATATGCAGCGTTTTTTATTTACCTGGTTCTCTGTCGTATTTTTAACTGGAAATAGCTAAAAAGCCTTAACAAAACACATTTTGAGGAGAAATAAACGAAAACTTGTATTCGCTAAATACAATTTATTCGAGCAAAAATTATAATTATTTTCTCAACGCCATCCTATTACTAGCCAAAGCAGTGTAATTCTTAACATATCCTCTACCTCATACCTATTTAAACAGAGTTCGTGAAGACATTGCCAATCGAGAACGGCAGCTATGAAGCCAAACACACAAATCAAAACACAGGTGCTAACATCCATAATATAAGGGACAAAGTTGTTTCATAAAACCTATTGTATTTGAGTAAAGCGATACTTATAGGGCCATAAACATAGAGAATGCATCGCGAGGGTGCTATATGCTTCCCTCGGAGTTTCCTACCCTTCCTTGACTTACAATTTGCGTACCATTTGAAGCGGTGTTGATACTAAATATATCGTCAATAAGATTTATTTCTGACCTTTTATTAATTGGCATAATAGATTTTTTTTGGTCATATGAAGCCTATTATAGTATTTTTTTGCTGATATAGGTATAACTTTCGATCTTATTTTTTGTTGTTTTAGGACCTACTTCTAACACGGAACAGGTATTCAAAAATCCATCGTTATTGCTAGGATAGTTAAAACAAGCTATAAATTAAACAGCATCAACACAAACTAATTCCACAGCCAGCCATTCGGAACCCAACCCTAGCAAACCGCGGCCGGCCAAGTCCGCGGCAGATCCGCGCACCGCTCAGCGCATTTACGATTACACTACAACTATCATTACAAGCGCACTATTGATTCCTAATCCGCACTTCCGGATGTTACGTAACCCCCCTCCCCTCCCCCCGCAGGCGGCGGCCGCGCCCTGCCCCCGCGCCCCCCTGCAAAGATTTACAACCGGCCGGGTAGCGTTTGACGAATGATTGGCCGGCCGTTCGCTTGTTACAGGAAGGCTTTACGGATTGTTTTGTTTTTCGGCCACGGATATGTATAAATATCATGAAGCTGGGGAATGGGGTTTGTGTAATTGTTTTCGTGTATTTTTGGTGGTTTCAGTAAACACATTTCGTTTATAGGTTTAAATTGCAGACATTAACAAAAATATAAAATTTTGTAACTTTTCAATAACTCAGGTGACATTAGCAATACTTTTCCTAGCTGTTAAAACAAACCTTATAATATACCTACCACTATTAGCGATCAAATTATTTAATTACTTGATCAAATTAAAAAAGGAAAAAAATCCATTATATTCGTATAGATATACATTCAATTCGAAGTCTAGCGAGTACGAATTCTGCGCTCACCAACTATCAGTGCAAATAGGCACCGTGAAGATAAGTCCGTATATATCCAGCGGCGCGGGCGGGAGCAGGGTTAAGACCTCATTTAGAATTTACTAACTAATGATTGTACTGTGTCTATGTCAGAGCTGAAAGTAAGCGATATAGCTAATGCAGATTAGATAGGTATCGTTTGTAAAAGTATTTTATGCAATAGGTACCTATGTGCAAAAGATGGTCAGGCTAATAACTTTGACACATAAAAATAAGTTTCCTAAATCTGGAGTTGTAATTAAAAACAAGTAATTGACATGTTAATAATTAATTAATTCAACCAGTCTTACCAAGGGGTTGCCCAGGTAACTGATAGGAAGGTACTATACTACTAAGGTACTAATGTTGGGAAGGTCAGAGAGGCAGTCGCTTCATGTAAAACCCTGGTACTCAGCTGCATCCGGTTAAGAATGGAAGCTGATCCCAGCATAGCTTGGGAAAAGACAACGCAGATAAATTGACATGTTATTGTTTCTGCATAAATCCTAAAAGGCTTGATCTAATGCATCCGGTCGAACGATTTGCTAATTTTCCGAACTTGATCATTTTTTAATTTTGTGCACCAATTCGATGCAATGCTTTTTGCAATTTCCCTCGTGCGACTTAGGTGTACGTAAAGCAAGCATAGGTACGAGTAGTACGAATAAAGAATAACAATAATGACAGATAGCAATTAGCAATAGACAATTACTCTAAAAGCATTACGTGTAATATGTAATTGGATTTTAAAACATTTCATAGTTTTTAAGCTGTACCTACTTAATTACATTTAACCAACATTAACAGATGAGGCTTGGTGGGCTTACACATACATACATTATTACATTACCCACTTAATTCGCTAGGGAAATGTGCATCGGGGGAGTTTACACAAAAAAGACTCATTATACATTTAATTGAGCTAAATAACAGAGCAAAATAAATTTCAAACGAACATTATGAACCAATGAAATGTTTTCTGAGAACCCTCAAATATCTACAGGAAGGTGGGTACTGCCTCAAAAAATAATAAACATGCCAATATCCAAAATTGCAATAGTAGAAAGACCAAAAGACCCAAAAGGACCCAAATCATCTAACGTTTTTCTAGACACAAGTAAACGAAGGACCAGAAGCGTCTCAATATGTTTTCCGAAAAATCCAAACACCCACGCAAACGATATTCTATTTATAACTAGCCTACACGCCAAAATAGATATCAAAGAAAACACTTAGTAATTGTAGGAAATATTTATACGAAATAATCGTTACAGTGAACATTTGTAAAGCATCGGGAAATCAATCGATTTACCGTCAATCGATATCCCTTCAATCGTCAGCCGCGCATTACTGTGTTACGAGTGATATGAAGCCACTGTTGTTACGTAAGCTACGCCTAAACTATTATTTACATGTTTAAATGTTCCGGGTATCTATTGAGAAAATGGTTTGGCTAATGTTTGAAGGTACTAAGTGTGACGTTTTTTTAGTATCGGTCTAGTTATGCTAGGATCTTCAATCTCTGCGCTAAGTTTTGTCAATATCAGTCAGCTGTTTTATCATGCAAGCGAAAAAGACAGATGAATGAAGAAGCCGAATGCATTCCTGAAAAACCGAATGCGAAATATTATTTTGCCAAAATGTAGTTAGTGAATCAGTCTAAAACCTACTTGTGTTAGAATACAAGAAATAGAACACAAGTAGGTTTTAGGCGTGATGCATTATAAAAATGCAAGCCAACATTAAACAATCGTTTAATTCTTAAAAATCATGGTGCTCAAAAATTTCAAGTTAGGCAGGTACCAAATATAAGTTTTCTGAGTTATATATTCTTTCCAAATCTACCTTGGACACCGATGACTGCGTAAAGATGAAGAAAACAAGCAACTTTACGAAACATGGACTTCCCGAATTGCCAAACCGCTTTTCTTCTGCAGCAAGGGTGGTGATAACTACTGATTCCTTCTCGTATGAGAAGCGAGCTGTCCTGTGTTCTGCAGTGGGACAATAATAATGGCTGATGATGATGATGATCACATTACGTGAATGCAATATAAATGACACGTCAAGCTCGTTACGGATCAAGAGTTATCGGTAATTAAATACTCCATGCTGAAGCCGTAGGGAGTCACCATTTCGCCGGAGCTAATTGACCGATGCGATTACTTAATCATTACCAAATTATAGGATGGTATTGTAGAATGGTAGCATTGAGAGTTTATCGGCTTTCAATTTAAGGCAATGTGTTAGATATATTAATTATATCGGGGTCTTCAATTGTGTCCTCGATTTAAGATATGTCATAAATTCGCCACCTGCAATATGACATTTTAAACATAACTTACGTAAAATGGGAAAATAAGTTTTTTTTTTTTTGTCCGAGACTATTAGAATTTGGTATCTTTATTCATAAGTTTCATAAAGCCATTCCCGGACTTACTACAAAAGCTGAAAACCAAGTCTCCAAAAATTCTCTATAGACTTCAAACAGTCCCACAAATTCGATACAAACTGTTTACAGCGCAAAACTATTTGCTCACTCGATAAAACAAAAGAGTGGCCACATAAGTGATATTACGAGAGTACCCGCCTGGTCTAAGTCCCGGGGGTAAGCTGGTAGGTAGGTGTACTCTACAGGTAAATAGATACAGATAGTATAAATAGGACAGCCTACAGCCCGTTGCAGACAGCATCGAGTCCCTAGCGATGGGGGAGACCCATCTATATTAATCGCGCGCAATCCTAATACTGACTGAAAATGTGAGGTATTGTTTAGTATGTTGCTGTTAATAGGCAGGTGATTACGCAGTTTTGCTTTTTTACTTGATTCTCAGGTTTCTACCTTCTTATAGAAGTGGAACATAAATAAAATTATAAATACTAAGTTCACATGAACAAATTTGGTAGCTAGGCTTTTAGTATCAATAGTTTCATAGAAGACCCACTGAGATTGGTCAACATCCGAGGCCTGCCGGGGCTACTCGTTGTTCGCAAGAGTTGTCGTGGACCTGGCACAAAATGTGTGTTTTAGTCAGTAAGCGTCTGACACTCCCCCCAGCTGCACTCACAGCGAAATTTCGATGATTTCCCACGAAAAACAGAGATTGGTCAACATTGTTACGAGAACAGTAAAAATAAAACTGTATGCACTAAACTATTGAAACTTTTATAAACAAATTGCAAATAAAAGACGATACTAATTTAATAAGCCTTTAGCTTGAATACACAGAATTAATATGCGATATTTATTCTATTCTAAATTCGTACATGTTAATACATTCTCTGTGACGTAGGTTTGGACGTAACCAGCCCAGAGGTTTAGTTACCTATACATTTAAACTGATCATAGCCACTACGGCCGCCATGTTATGCAAATAAGTAGTAGCTTAAACATTTGGTGCGACAAAAACTTGCGAACTCTATGACTTTATTGGTAGAGTGATTATAAAGTACCCAAAGACTACCAAATGTATTATAATAAGGTATTTCTAGGACTATTAAGGTTCTAATAACGAAAGGGTTGAAATCTTGGAGATTGGGTTCGTTCCGATTATTAGATTGAAATGTGTAAATCGCAAATTTAAAAAACCTCTATCGCAAAAAGTAAAAAAATATATACGAATCGCTAAGTTTTAGTTAGGGGTACCGCTTCAGTATTCACATACATTGCTAGTCTTAGCGGTACTCCGAAGTGACATTCTTAACATTTTGCGATGGCGATTTTAAAAGTAGAAACAGCATAAATGTTAGATCTTAACCAGTTTAGAAAATTATGATAAGTATAAAATATCATAAGAATATTGTCCTAATCACAAATTTATAATAAAACCGGATTCTATTAATACGATTACAGAATGATCACTTGTCGACCAAATTAATTACAAAGATGTTCTCAGTGGGTATGAGATTTTTATGAAGCCTGTCTAATTTATTCACTAATCTTTTTATATCATTTAGTTTAATGCTACTAAAGATGTAATAAATGATTGAACTAATTTCCTGTTGGGAACTCGTTTGGTATTACTACTTGGAGTTAAGTCCGAGATGTCGGTACAGCGTAAGCGAAAGTCCTGGCGCGGGGCGACGACGCCGCCGCCGCAATAAATTGTTGGCGCACGCGTTATTGGGAGACGAGATGACACGCGTCGCACTGCGATGACGTCCTGAAACATCCATGTTTCATCGTGTCCGGCGTCCGGCGTGCGTCCGGCAGCGGCCGCGAGAGTCCGCGCGTCCGGCAGCCGTGGGCGGCCGCTGTGGGCGTGCAGGCGCTGCACCGCCCCGCCCCCCGCGCGCCCCACGCTGTTTATTCTCGGGCCGAGTGGCGGGGCGCGCGACAGTCGCCCGCGTGACGCGCAGCCGAACGCACGCGTGCGTCAGGTATATACCGGACACGGACGGACCGAGCGGTGCATCCTACACCGGACATCACAAAAAAATACAGTCGTCAACATTTTCGGATAAATTCAAGTTACTACGGTGACGGAAACGCGAGAAGGGAGTAGGGCGGCGGAGTCGCGGAAAATGCATTTCCCGTGTGCATGGCGCAGGCGGTGCGGGCCGGGGGGTGGGTGCATGCGATGATGGACATCGTATTGATTTCTATCTGCCCGCTCCTCCCTTATTGTGGCGGTGCAGGGCGCGCCATCGATCGTTGCACCGGCCCTTTAACTGAACACCCCGCGACTCGCTGGACACATGATATTTGGACTTTATTGTAACGCGTTGCAGTGTCGTGTGCGTGTACTAGTGCCGATTGAGTTTTACTATTTATTGCGTCACGTGGATGCCAGTACGTGAGTTAATAACTAAATTGCAATTAACTATAATTACTTATTAATTGAAAAAGATATTAACAGATATTATATTAACCGTTTTACTGATTTTTGTACAATTACATCGATTGTTTTCGTGCTTCGTAGTTCTATTCAATAACGTTTATCTAAATAGTTTTATTAAAAGTTTTTAAATTATTTGGAATAAATTTAACGATACCTAGCAAAAACACAATTAATTGCAATAACGAATTATTGCAAATTCATTAAACTTAAATTAACTTGTTACACTTTGCCATATTCAATTAAATTTTAACCGCAAAGCGAACAAACTCCCGCGTTGAGTAAATTATAAATATTTATCATCGCTCCGCCACCCTTCTCGTCGCATACAAACATAAATTAAACACGAATTACAATAATTAAACACGGAGATGTCACCGCTCGATCCTGCCGGCACAGCGTCAAATTAATCATTTCGCTGATTTCCCAAACTAATGTGCGAATACATTTTTCAGAACAAAAACATCCAAAAATACGCAATACTCAAAAACAATCAAGCTTTAAATAGAAACTTCCATATTTTTTTATCTGACGGAAAGTTTGTACGGATCAAGCAAGGGGGCGCAAGTCGTGCTGGGTGCACGTCGTATCTCGATAGTTTTTGGTGCGAAGCTGTGAGAAGGCATTACGGTGGCGGCGGCACTGGGCGCCCGGTTGGAATGCGCGGGATTGGACACGTATAGCGCGCGCGCACGCCCCGACACGGTGCCGCCTTCAGAACACCCGGCCATGGCGACCGAGACCGGTGAGTACCAATACCATCGCAACTGCGAAACACATCTTCCGAAACCATCGCAACCATTGAAGACAGCAAAACTGCAATGCTGTTGGAATCGGAAAATGAGTTGCGCACTTTGTTACTTGTAGCAAATAATTAGAAATGAGCAGTCTATTTGGAAATATTTGCAACCAAAAATTAACATCTCTTCGGAGGTCAAACATTAATGAATCTTAACAGATCTTTTCCGATTAAAATAGCAAATGTTTCCAAATAAATGTAGCAGCTGGAGAGGTCTTCTACCTCACCAGATTTAAATTCGAACTTAAATTTCAAATGATCTACAATTCAATGTGTATCCGTTTTTAAATCTTCGCCCCTTAGTTACTTTCAAGACTTCAATTATCATATACATATGAAGTTAATGGTACTGTTAACTTTTTATTCATTGAAAATCGATGCGTGACTATCAATAATTAGCCGATTATACAAGAAAACAGTTTTCGCAGATTTAAGTTTAAAAAAAGTTTTCCTCATACCAAACTACATCGATGATCCGAACACTATCGAAAGCTTGATACAAATCCGAAAAAAATTGCATTAAAATTTTAATTAGGATCTGCAATGAAACGCAATTGTTTACCAACAGAATGTATACTATAGTACGTACGCGTGGCTACGTCACACGTACGTATGAGTTCGTTGATATTCGCCCACCCGCCGTCCTGCCAGGATCAACCCCCGCAGGATCGGGGGATGGGGCGGCCGTTCTTGTTTAATGACGTCGCTTCACTCGAGACCCGGAGTTTTTCTTTTATTTGCGCTAAATGCATTTACAAATAATTGTTCGTGGTAAAATGTTTTCGGTGCTATATTGTTATATTTGGATGTTTGTTTTGAGTTAATGGTGTTTTAAAGAAAATATTGCGTGTTAACGAACGTATGTATTGTTGTTTTTCTGAAGATTCCTGTAAGACCAAATCTGCTATCTTATTTGAATATATATTTCTAATAGGCACACTAATACGAATAATTACATTAAAAGCTCTAAACCAACTCTGTTGCAATTCTAACAAGACAGTCCAAAATCAAGTGATCCATTATTCATCGATCCGGAACTCTATTGTATCCATTTTTACTACCCTGAACGCGTTCGTCGCCGATTTCCAAACGTTCATAGAGTTAATACCGCGCCGGGTACAGATATACGCGTCATAAAAACTCCGCCGCCTTCGCATCACCCTTCCAGAGGGGTGGCACGGACAGGGGATCAAAAGCCGTGCATTCACACTCAAAATATATCATGACCTTTTTGATATGAACCTTTTATGGACCAGTGTGAATGGGTGTTTAGGGACACTTTAAAAAGTATCGATTTTGGCTAGCCGTTTCTTAAGAGGCTTTTAAGAAATTTACATATCGTGTATTCTTAAAAAAACATTTATATTAACTATCTGATTCAAATCGGACAATCCGTTATTTCTATGGAAATTCATCACTTTTAGGTTAAAAACTATACGAGGACGCGTATGAAACATCGAAATACATCCAATACTTGCTAAAGAAAATGAATTCATCCATAGCAAAAGATACCTAATACAAATACTGAAATAAAAAGTCAATAGAAGTTTATTTTTCGTGGGATCATCGGAAAATGTATAATCACTTATTTTATTTCGGTCGACAAACAGCGAACTAACTCAGTAATAAATTCAATCCTTCACTGTGACTCCGAACGGATACTCGGAGATTAATTAGATCCCTAAGACAATCCCAACATCGCAGGGTAACAAACTTCCATTTAAATGTTAAACTTTCATCCAAGAAATTCTTATTAAAATAATTTCTTGAAACATTCGCGACATTATTATGAATCCTATTAAAAAATATATTGATTTCAATGCGAAGGCTGATTTAAAATCCGAGCTTATCTGATTATAAATGGACAAGCACGATGAGTTCTTATTTCTGTAGAGTATTTATACCATTCCGACGCCAGCATATCAAGCTACCCGTAAAATTGAGGAGAACACAATGAGAGTTAATATATAAGAAATTATATTTAATTTATTCCACATCCTAAAGGCAACATTTTTCTACTTTATCATTGACTACACGTTTATATATTATGCTTTTGTTACGTAGGTACTATTTTGTTAATTTTGTAAGTAGGTCCACAGATTTGACGAAATAGTTATCCCTCCCACATTCACACAACGTCATCTAGTCTCAAACTAAGCAGAGCTTGTACTATGGGTACTAGACAACTGATAAACATACTTATATACTTTTCTATTGTAAATACATACATATTATACATAGTTGCACGGGGTAATTATGATTTGAAAACAGTTTCATAGCTTTAGAAAATGAATCAATTAATTTAAAAAAAATAATTAAAATGAATCACTTAGCTAGCTACCACCCCTAAATATTGAACGAACTGCATACAACACAGGAAAAATATATTGAAATTTCTTAAAAGCAAAAAACACGAACACAAATAAAAAAATCTTGACCAAGAAAAACTGGATGTTATTGACTCATGCAAAACTGTTAACATTAATAGTAAGTGTGATACATTATTTATGTCGATCTGGCAACACGTAAAGAACGCCATTTTCTTTTTAAAAAACTCTCCCGTTGTTTCCGAGACGTGATTGCGTTCGCCGTGCGCAAATTCTTAATGCATGTACGTACAAACCGCTTATTGCTATATCTTACAAATATAATAACAGCGATTTGTAACTTTAGATGGATGTATGTTTGCTACACTCCACGTGAAAATTACTGAACGGATTTTGATGAAACTTGGCAGTAATACAGTTAATACATCAGAATATCGCGGGAAGTAGTTCTTTTATGATTCATTGAATCCAGTGTGCAGAAGCTAGTTTTCAAAAAGTAAACGTGGTGAATAGTAATATTTTTTTTAAACAGACGCCAGCACATCAACCTACCCGGAACAAATATTCCCAATCGACAGTCAACCATATACTTCAGCGATATGTGAAAATCTATGAATGAAGACTAGATTGTAGTAACTTGATGTGCTGGCATCTGCACTTGAAAATACTTTTAAATGTGTTTTTTTAATTAAATCAATTTTATTCACTACAGATTTAATCAAACTGCATCAAGTTTATTTTTACCATACGATTCCTCATTGATTGATTAACGTTCATCACATATAACAAAAACGTATCGTGACCGTCAGACAGGTAATATCGAATTTCTTTATCAGCATAATCTAAAGGGCTATCATTAGCGGCAGACAGCAACTCCTATCAACCCAACCTATCGTCGCATTCCGAAATATTGTGTAAAAAAACCCACTATATACCCAAAAAATAAGGAAAACATTGAACATTATAATTACCTAGTAATCCTACACTCTCGATGTATACAGCGTTAGTCACCACCCGTACTGAGATCCTTGACATTTCCTAAATATTAACTAGCTGCGCTCATCTGTTGTAAATATCATCAAACCTTGTCTTTTTTTCATTATTCAAAAGATTACTTGTCTTGCATTAAATATGAATATCATCGTCAGTATTTCAAATAAAGAAACCCTTTCTGGTCGAATATTTGGGCGATTAGATGTCTTTTTGGGTGCGATTTGTAATCTAAATAATGTTTACCAAAATGAATTTTACGGATCATTGCTCACTTAATGTTTTCATTTTGTTTACCTCAGATTTGTTTGAGCCGTAAACTTTGGACAAGTTTCGAAGGATAATTTTACGTACTTAAATAATATCCCTGATGTCCAAACTCTTAAAACGTCATAAATACTAAAGTAAAGCTCTAATATGGCGACATTTAAACTTTATGCGAGGTCAAAACGCCTCGTAAATTGTCTCTTTAAAAACATAACAATAAATTAGGAATACTTATGTAATTAAAAAATCGTTTTGGTTACTAAAACATAGATAGTAGATTATAATATAAATAACTGGCGATCATAAGGCACTTTTTATTGCTTGGGTATTGCACAACGGCTAGAAGATATTTATCAAATACATTAAATTAAATCTTTCGCTTCCACGAAACATATGACCCGTGTTGTGAAATGTTTTATGGAAACTTTGACATCTACTCTGCCTTTTCACTTACGAATAAATCAAGCGAATTACAACTTAACATTTTTATTAGATAATTTTATTCGAATTTAAAAATGCAAATACTTATAAAAGATGAAGGAAATTAGGCTTAGATGATACTTAAGGTTGAATAAAATGTTTTACAAGCATTCATTTGAAATTCAGTGAAAGGTTTAGCATACTAGGTCTAGCTAGACTAAGCATAATTTTATTAATTAATTCAATATGCTCGTAACAATAATCCGATAACATCTCTATTAGAAGATATAGAATATTATAGATTATTAATTTTTGAATAAAAGAATAACAATTTTCTAATAATTTTGACTACTTCCTTCCGTGATTTATTTGTTTTTGAATTTTGGGCGCTACTTTAAAAATATGAGAAAGAGGTTTATTAAAAACGGATAACGTTTTATTATGATTTGTGTTATTTAAAATCTTATTCATGACTAGTGCCAAAAATCACTTGCTATGCTTTCCCATGTCGAGAGATTTTCAGCACTAAGAGCGCTTTCATACTAGATCAGCTCGGAACCGTGAGCTTAAACAATTGACAACTACCATTTTTATCGATAATCCCCGAATACACTCGGGTGCGCGCGACCGCGAAAATTAGCTAAAAGGACTATACCTAAACGCGACAAAATTCACTAGTTTGAAAGCGCTCTAAAAAAACTATTTTTTTCTTTAACAGTTATTTTACGACTAAAATAAATTTGTAAGGTACACTGACTGCTCTGTATGGCGCAGGCGGCGCCGCGGCCGGCGGCGAGCAGCAATACTCACTGCGGTGGAACGACTTCCACTCGTCTATGGTGTCCTCATTCAGGCGCCTGCGCGATGAGGAGGACTTTGTTGACGTCACGTTAGCTTGCGCGGGCGCCACCTTTACCGCGCACAAGGTAAGAATTAAAAAATATTATTATTTAAGAAATTAAAAAAGTGACTATCGTTAGTGATGAAAAATTGTAATGAACTAGCGATAAATAGCATCAAAATAATTACCTCATTCCCATGAAGTACAATTTTAAAATCCTGTTCTGTTTCCTATAAAACATTAACATATGCAAATGGAGAAAGCTTCGAGCCAATAATATTGCCGCTCAATAACGCATGAGAATAGGGCTTGATACTTTATTGCAATTTTCTAGGAAATATTTAAAATGTGTATCACGAACTTGGGACCCACGATTCAGCCCTTAGGCATTCCATTCCATCTGTCCTTTCGTTTGCATAGTTTAAATACTTGTCATATAATTTTTGTATGTTTGTCCATCAGGTGGTGCTGTCAGCTTGCAGTCCTTACTTCAGGAGGCTACTAAAGGCGAATCCTTGCCAACATCCCATCGTGATACTACGTGACGTTCACGATAAGGACATGGAGAGTCTGCTTAGGTATGTTCTGTTTATCCACCAAGCCTTTATCGAGGTACACCAAATAAGTAACGTGGTATTTTTATAAACAAACGTTCCAGAAACTATAGCATTTATTTGTTTCTCCTAGGTTCATGTACCAAGGGGAGGTCCATATTGGTCAAGAGCAGCTGAAAGAGTTCCTAAGAGCAGCTCAATTGCTGCAAGTGCGAGGTTTAACAGATGTTCCAGCGCCAGCACCCATGGCGACATTGGATCAGAAGGCTTCACCGGTAACCATTCAGACGATTTTCCATTATACCTTTTAAAGACCCTGTTGGGTGCAAATAAGTTAAATGGCGCCTAACATGCTATTTTGATAATTCTTAACATTGATTAGTGAATACATCAACACTGGTAATTCTTTAATTTAATTTGGAATAATATCAACAGTCCGCATCTTCATGGACTGAAACTGGAAGTGGGGGTTCTCGCGAAGGCCGAGAGGGTCAACAAAGAGAAGGGAGGAGACCACGAAAACCAGACGACGGCGCTGCCAACACACCACCGCCCAAACGCGCCAGGTCCTCGGATCTGTACCAGGCACAGTTGAAGTCCAGGTATTAATGAGCATTCCGTGATTGCGAGACACTAAAGATATTTTAGAAATCAATTATGACAAGTTTGAAGTCCTTCCTTATAACTAAGTTTGCTTTTTGGTCAATGATATTAAAATCTTTTCTAGAACAATAAAGTCAGTTACTTTGTTTTCCGAATACCTGTTGGTATTTAAAGATTGTTGGGAGTTAGTGGTATTTATGAGTCGTTAAAATTATTGGTGTAGGACGGAACAGCTGCTGTCGGTGCAGGGAGCGAGCCCGGAGCGGCTGGGCACTAACGGACATGAACTACTTTTCAGCCAAGCCATGGACACCTCGCAGAACCCTCACCTATCTGGAGTCTCTAATAATCTGGTTAGTACTATTTTCGCCATCCTTTACCATCACATCAAAGCATTTTGGCAAACAAAGTTTAAAGCAAAAAATATAGACCTTAGTGCGCTTTTGTTCCAGTAATTTTCTAATCGTACATGTTTTGTGTGTAGTCTGGTGATGGCGAGGAGTCGTCATCGGATGCCGGTGCTAGTGACACAGAAGGCGAGACTCGCGCCAAACAGGAGCCCCTTGACTATGATGACCCCGCAACGATGGCCAACACCAACGGAACTCTGCCGCACAACTTCCCCGGATTACTCAATCTACCAGGTATTTGAACAGGATCAGGTTGCAAGAAATACGTGCTTCAGTGATATCTGACATTTTCACTTTAATTCATGTTGTGTGTGTTATTAACGCAATTTCTTAATTTCCAGGTTTCCCCGGCCTGCCCGGACCATCAGGGATACCCGACAATTACGGTAAGTGAATTCCTAACTGACACTAAATATCCCTAATGACACATGACTCAATACCACATCATATTCACATAAAAATATCAGAATAATTAGAATCAATTAGAATAATTCTGATTCCTAATCAACAATATAACGACATTAAAAAGAACAAAGGAAATAAATTAAATCATTAATTGCACATTATTGAGTCATGTATCTATTGCATGTAATAACAACACTAACAACTTAATAACGAGAACGACACCAAAGCGCTTAATTACTCTTTTATAATCGTTTCGATAAATACGTACTTCGCCCCCAAAACATATTACGTAATCGCGGCTTGGAAAATGTAAGCAACCGTGGAAGTTACGTAGCGACAGACCGTTGTAGACGTGCCGTCGACACGAGACGAGTACCGAGTAGGAGCGCGCACTGACGGAGACCTCGTCTGCCCCAGGAGCGACCTGGCCGGGCGGCGACGCGGCCGAGCGGCCCGAGCGGCCCGCGTTCGCCGCGCTGCCCAACGGTGAGCCCGGCAGGCCCGCGTGCCCCGAGTGCGGCAAGCTGTACAGCAACAATAGCAACCTCAAGCAGCACATCCTCAACGTGCACGCGGCGCACGAGCTCGCGCACTCGTGCCCCGTCTGCGGCAAGGCCTTCAAGACGCGCCAGTACATGCAGATACACATGAACTCGATACACGGCGTCAAACAGAGGAGGCGCGACCCCGCCCCGTCCGCGGACCGCTGCGACCGATACACTCACCATAGCGCTTAAACGATGTTGTACGGATCTGTGTCTAACCGCCGCCTCTGTGTTACAGGGGCGGCTCTCGCGGGCGGGGCGGCGATGGGCTACCGGCCGCAGTGTCCCCTGTGCGGCCGCGTGTACTCCTCCACCTCCAACCTGCGCCAGCATATGCTCAATGTGCACTCGCAGACCGACCGCGACCAGTGGTTCCCTTGCCAGCACTGCGGCAAGAAGTGCAAAACCAAGCACTACCTCATCAACCACCAGCTGCAAGCCCACGGCATCCGCCAGCGACAGAACTCTTAGAGACGGCGCGACGCCGAGCGACCGCCGCCCGTCGCGCCGCCGCCGCTCGGCTCGCTCGGCACGCTCGCCGCCTGGTGGTGATACCCGCCGGTAACACTACGCGATGCGTACAATAATAGGAATAGATGTGCCAAGGACCTTCTGAAGCGAAAACGGAACTGGATTGTTTATCGTATCTATATATTGTATTTTAATATGACGTAATATTTTTAGAGAGTTTATTGCGTTTGGACGGATCGGAAAGTCGAGATTAGGGGTCGGGTTTGCCAACCGCTTTGCCCGTAGATAGTTTGTGTAACATGGTGCTGTCGGCATTGCAGATGCCGCGGCGCGGGGCGCGTTGGCAAACCCGGCGGTAAGCGATACGGTGGCGGGTGAGGGCTCGGAGCGCGGCATGGACCTGCTAAGGTACCTGGAGCAGAGCTCGCGGCTGGCGTGCCCGCTGTGCGGCGCGGCGCTGGCGTCGCTGGCGGCGGCGCGGCGCCACCTGGACGCGCACTACCCGCGCGACTCGCCCGTGTGCCCCGTGCAGTCGTGTGCGCGCTACTTCGCGCACCCCAACTCCGTGCGGAACCACATGCGCATCAAGCACCGCCGCCAGTGGGAGAAGATGAAAACCCTCAAGTGGAGTTGTGGCTGGGCCAACTGAGAACACTCCCACCGACCGGGGATGCGACTCGTTTGATATTCGGCTTTCTAAGGTTAAAATTTAACGGCTGTGAAATGGAACTAAGTCGAGTGGGGCTCGTAATTAAACCAGAGAATATAATGATCTCCTGGATGCATTTTTTCATATAACGCTGTCATGTTCATAAAACATTGTATAAAGCAGTAGGATAAATCGACTGAAAATTATTTTTGTAGTAGAATAGACTGATATCGTTTAAGTAAGGTTTATATTATAAGCGCATTATGACATGTGATGATTGGTGCCATTGATAGAATACGAAGTGCAACTAATGAATGTCGATCATTCTGATCACTTCCTGAACGCCTGTAACTTCCATTGTTGCTTCTACGTTATAGCCAATCCTTTATAAGCGTCGTCTGGCATACTATATTTTAGGCAATTCTAATTATTGTTTTTAAAGGGGTCTGCAAGTCATCTAATCTGCAGGGACATAAAGGTCAAGAAGCCCAAAATTTCCGGAACGTGGGTTGCGAAATTAAGCTCATTATCCAATTGTAATTCTAGCAGATTAGCTGTGAATTTCGGGGCATGTTGAGACCATTGCTTAAATGCATTCCACATAACCAGGTAGTAGGTATACGGCATATGTATTAAAAGCTTAACCTGAGTGCCAGTTCGCTTGTCCGGACAGCGTTTATAAGTGATTGGCGTTGTCCTTCGACTAGCTGTTTGTCTTAGGCGCTGGTGTCCTGGTAATAAGTAGCATTAGTTGGATCGACGCGACCGGTTCAAGCCCCCTTTAGACGGGACATCATTCTGCCACACTACTTTTTCCTCAAACATAACTGATGCAAAAGTTTAACAACTTAAAAGGTTTTGTTTTATTTTTATATTCTTTATTTTAAACATAATATATTTCGTTCTATATTTTAGTTTTGAAAAAACTATATACAAGCAATATTTAGGTGTGAAATTACTTCTATACAAGATTTTTATAGTATTATTTATGGTAAACTATTGCATCAGCGTGTGCTATTCCCTACATGTATACTTTCGACCATAGATAAGACAATACGAAATAGATTGTAACGAAAATGAATCTAATGCCTTTGAATGCAATAGTTAAGAATAAGTTCACTTCCAAATCATAGAGAATTTATTTTCTAAATGATGTTTGTTCGTGACGCTCTGTGCGTAAGTCGTGCACAATCTAAAACATATCTAGTCAATGTAGACAACCGGAGGATTTATTTTAAAATGTACATAATAATCGACGATTCCATTCGCATATATTTTTGTAATGAAAAAGGGAAATACACCAAAAAATTAAACTTATTCTGTTATTGAATGTTGTTGACATATATATAGCGCATGTATTGAAGCGCACAGCTACTGAACGAAACATGAAATGCCTTTGTTCTACATGACGTAGCCACGCCGCGACCGGCGTCGCTACCACCTGCCAAAGATAATATACTGCTCCTACGCGGAACTTAGCCTTTAAGAAAGCAATAACTACGATGGTACTCCATTACTAGTAACAATAGGCCTACAGATAGACTCGCACATTTTATACGTTACCCAAGACATACGTTGCCTTAGCATTAAAATATAATGTATTTAGGAAAGTGTCAAGTCCATTTGGTAAGCTCGTGTAAATATTTTAGAAGATGCCTTCAAAATATATGCGATGGAAACGGATGCATTAATAGATCTCCAGAACGAATAAAAATAATATTGGTTAAATTAGCGAGTAGATGAAATTGTTCCTGACGCCTGAGAGGCAATGTCGTATATCTTAATAACTATAAAAAAATAAAAACTAATAAAAAAATATTTTTAAGCGTAAACTTAGTCACTCAATAACCAAATGTTCAATGTGAGTAAACGATTCTAGTTGCGAATGTATTAGTGATACGATATATACGTAATAACTTAATTTTTACCAGAAGAAAGTGTCTGCTTATATAAATACATAAACAATAAAACTACCAAGTAGAAAGCCTTATTTTATTTATCGATACCTTTATTTTTGCGCTACAATTTGGTCTACGTTTATGCGAACAATATACTATTTACATGTTATGACTTCGCTAACTACTAACAAAGTACTAACACATACCATAAAAACAAGGTAAGGATTACGGCCTACTGCCAAAAACGAACCTGACCCCTAAACACGGTGACTTAAAGTATATTTTCGTTTACAGGAGGATGCCGAAGGACACAAGATCTACTCCGCGTGAGAGCCACCGACCCGCGACCGTGTCCCAAGTGCGGCAAGATCTACAGGTCTGCGCACACGCTGAGGACGCATCTCGAGGATAAACATACAGTGTGTCCAGGATATCGGTGAGTAGTACGAAACTTTAGAAAGTACTTCCAGATTTTCATTAATTAAAAAAGCCGTCAAGTAGTAATTAAAATTACTTTAAGAATGAAATTTCCTTACATTTGCCTTTAATAGAATACATTTGTAGAACACAATTCTGCTTTAATGCCAGACTGAAGGAACCTTATCCTCTTCTTCGTCCACAGTTGCGTGCTCTGCGGAACAGTGGCCAAGTCGCGCAACTCGCTGCACTCTCACATGTCGCGACAGCACCGAGGCATCTCTACCAAGGACCTGCCCGTGCTGCAGATGCCCACCAGATTCGACCCTGAACTCGCCAGCCAGTAAGTTATTAACTATTTTTTTTTTGTCAACAATATCACTGTTCAGTTAGTTTTCCATAGCATATGGTGTTCAGTTTTACGCATCTAATATTTGAAGACTTTTTAAAGTTTTTATATCCAGCAATCCAAAAATCTCGAGAAATAAAGACGCAATTGAATCTCAAAAGGCCAAAAATCTAAATACCATTAATAATTCTCCCAGGTTGTTAGCAAAAGCCGGTGTAAAGGTATCGCCAGAGCAGTTACGAGCGCGAGCTTCCCCGACCGGGCCGCGACGCTCGGATATCAAGCTGGATGCCAAGTCCGCCGCCTCGGAGAGCAGCTCCATATGCGGGGATAATGATAACGACGACCTCAGCCAATCCCGATACCAGGACAGCATACCAGTTTCACCACCACGTAAGTTGATTATCATATGATTATGTACAATTACAAAAGCCTAACATTACCTAAAAGAATTGTTGTAGATATAATCAGATCTAGAACAGAAGAACTAGTTCTCAGAATGCAGTAATTCCATACAACGAATTTCTCTTCAGATATAAACAACTTGGCAAACACAACCATCACAAAAGTTCCGGCAGTGCGAGCGGTGACCGCAAAGACGGTGGAGAACCTACCGCATGGCCTGAGTGCCGCACTGAAACACGATGACTACCCGCCAGGATACGGTGGCAGCTCAGCATTGCTTGACACGTATCTGCAGTATATCGGAGAGAATATGTTTGGTACGTAACAATGTGTTATTAAAAAGATTTATATAAAAAGCATTACAGCCTTGAATCATGGTAACTGTTGAACTTCTTTCAAATGGTCAATTCTTTATTGTTTCAACAGGAATGAACGCGAAACTGGCACAAATGAACGCTATGCATATCGACAGGAAGTCCTATGAGGAACCATCGCCACAGATGGGATCCCTGCCACCTCCGCCGACGAACCTCGCACACCAGCGCTTTCTCAAACAGATGCAGCGGCAGTACACTGAGAACATGAGCAAGCCTGACATCATGCGCGACTCCGATGAACCCCTCGATCTCGGGAAAGAGAGGCAGAGGAACGACAGCATAAGCGAGACAGATACGGACAAACACGATATGGCAGACAAGGACAACGGCAAAGATTACTACAAAGATTATAATGAAGACGATCGGAGAGTGAACTCCGAGCAGGACGCCGAGAACAACGGACAAGAGGACGGCGACTACTCGGAGGACGAACACAACAAGAACTCATGAAATGAAGGCGTGTTAACTATAAGTGTGTTGAATTAGTCACGTAGACTACGTGTAACACAGATAGGACAATGTTTTGTTGAAATTATCAAAAGGTGCTTGAGTGTTATGTTTTGTGGTCATTAGCTTGATTCGTTTTTGTAATAACGGTTTTAATTGTTGACCCGTGGAATGTCGTTGGTGCCATTTCCGATATTAATGTAAATTTTAAAGTTTTAGGGTTAATCGGTTGCAGCTAGGTTGAGTCTGGTTACTTTGCATAGAATCGCGAATCTGTACCGCTGGTTGTGTGCACAGATCCGCGGTAATGAATCTCTGCGTGTGCGCACGCGTGCGGTTGTCTCGCGACTGCACTTTGAATATTACTTGTTAGTGAGACATTATTTTTATACCCGATGTGATAACACAGCCATAATTCACTTTAGCATTTACCTGACACATTAGTTCAGATCGACTCGCCGCAAGATTGTGAGTTTGTTTTAGTAGTTAACGACTAGTGAGTAGTGTTTTTTGTATTGTGTATGTAAAGGTCCCGGTCACGTAGTAGGGCCTCTTACATAGTAATTCCATCCATCTACCTCAGCATTTGGGCCAATGCGGCAAACGTTATAAAGTAAAAAAAATAATATCCACACAAATTGTGAAATTCCATCCATCTACCTCACTTCAATAGATTTTATTTAATATTTTATACAATTTATAGATATAAATAACTGTTGTTTTATGCATTTTGCAGATTGCATTTATATATATACTATATAGAGTATATCGTAGGTAAATATATGCAAGTCAGTAGGAGATCGTTAGTGCTGCCCGTAGCAAGTCGTACGTTTACCGTTCTGTTATAGCGCACTCACTAGACAACTAGACTGTGTCACGACCGTAGCGAGATAGCATAGACCTCAGGTATCAATGAGCACTAACTTTATACGATCAGAATATTGTATACGAACAAATATAACAGAGCTTAAAATCATACTATTATTAAAGTAAATATACATATACGTGCGTATACTGAATCGCGGACGGCGAAGTTATAACGCGATAACAACACGATGTATAACGATTAAAACATTTAAGGGTGAATTTAAATTAACGGAGAAGATCGCAGAAGTCTGAGAGGGCTTAGGTTGGGCATAATGTTTAAGTATGGGGAGCAGGCGTGGCGTGTTCCTGCCTGCACTGTTATCTCGTATCATCCACCTTGAGACTGACTGTCATCCAAGGGATGTGCAGATATCGCGTTATCATCCTGCGTGCGATTCGTCAAATGTTCAAACTTGACACTTAAACAATATATTATGATAAGACGATATTATGCATGTATATAAATTGAGGTGATATGTAAAGTACATAAATAAATAAATAGTAACAAAAAGCAATAAATAAAGTATACCTTGACGTTGCCTTCGAATTCGTGTAAATACGTGGGTAGTGAATGGTTTGCGTTGGTATTGTGGAAATATGAACCTTATAGTGTACACGTGAAGGTTTATTTTGTAGTAATGATGTGGGCTCGTTACTTAAATAACAATTACTGTGATTACAATCTCATGTTAGCCTTCAATACTTATACATATTTTTTAGAGTACAATGTTATAGTTATTTAGTATATTATAAGATATTCGTAAGCGAGTCACAAAATTATATTTACTTCCCGCCCCTGAACGTTAGAATTCACGTTATTTAAGAATTAGAGCATTAGGTAAAAAAGCATTTAACCTTTTATATGAGAGATATTACATTTGTGGATTTATTGAGATACGTCAGTCCGCAGCGGGTGGCCGGTGACGTCACGCGGACGTCGCGCGAACTTCATAGATATTATTATAGGAATAAGTTGTACGGGTTGATTGAAGATATTTTTGTTTAGTGTGTTAGTGAGAATTGATGAGTAAGTCAGTTTGGTTTGCGCAAATATAACCTTGTTGACATTTAACAGTGTTGCCATAGTGAGTAATGATTTTCGACTGTATATAATATAAGTTTTGTTTGTTTAGGAAAATGAGTGCTTAATATTTGATTATTATGGTATAGATGCAAGTATCTTTTATTTAGATTACTCCGATTACATTCTACTCATTATAGTTCTTTTAGATAAATAGAATTGATGCACGCTGTATTTAACATTAAACAATAGTCAGTTACCAGATTGTGATTAAGGAAAGTATATATTTTTTCAACACAAACCACTTAAAATACAGATAATAATAAGGTGGGTTTACATTATTTCGGGGGGACTACACAATGATATGGTCAGGCAAGCTGTCTTTAATACTTACAGTCGATAGACGCTCTTTATGTGGACGTGCGCAGGCGCAAGCTGCTCACATTTCATCGCACAAACGGCGCCATTTCGTGTGTAGACCCCTGAGTGGACTTGACAAAGTCTGAAACTAATGAAAAAATGTAAATCCCCAGCGCACTGTACAGTTGTTAATTATGCAGAAATTATATACCAGTGAAGATAATGAATATTTAGGACTATAAGTCAATGATATGCTCTCGATATAATACTTACGTTTAGTTACCCTGTGAACTGCAAGTTCGACATTAGTTTTTCTTTCTTTATTTGTTTGGTTATACTAATAATACCTCATTAGCATGACCTATCATGTAAAACTATTTTTATTAGTTGAACGCACAGTAATGATGTTGATTTTTGTCTGTTCGAGTACTAAGCAATTTACGGAGACCGTAGTAATTAAAGCCACATTACAGAGTACAAAATATTGAATTGATGTAGTACAGAAAAATGATATTCTTGCAAGATGTTGTTTCAATGTTAATAGATGTGTATGTTATCGTAAAGGGCGGTCTCGAACGGATCCTAGCTTATGTTTAGGGAGCACCGTATTAAGTTTGTTCACTGAAGTACCGACTAGATAATCAACTGTTTAGAAACCACCGTTTCACATCACAATATTTTATTCGTAATTGTTTTTGTAGGAACTAAATTTTGTTCTTCATGGATTCAATAAATGAATGAACAAAAATGTTTCAGTCATTCAGCGGAGAGTTAATCCGATTCTAATCATGTATTCTACTCATATTTAGACGGTAGACGGGAAGCTCGATAAGGAAACAGATATTTATTGAGTCCATCATAATAATGTAACAAAATTTAGTTCAGATGATCTCTCTACGCCCCCATAATGATTTATAATCTTTCGTATCTGGTGGCGCCTCTGTATACGACTGCTGCCATAAGCGTAGCCACCATTCCTTCGTACTTTCAACTCTATTGCTGTACTAGTTAGGTGTATTTTTCAAAATCATTGGACTCACGTAAACTGTTAAGTATTTATGCAATAATTAATTAAGGTACGATTGGGATGACGGTACAAGCCGCCATATTGTACGATGACGTCATCCTGGTGTGGTCGTCAGTATTGTTATGATTTTGATAAAGATATACCTAATTGAGACAGAATGATATTTTATGTATATTATTTTTGATAGTTGGAACAACCACGCCTGAGCCATTGTACATTAGAGTACTAGTTGTACGCTGCTTCATTACTATATACAAGAATAATAAAATAATTGTTTTGAACGTGTTGTTTTATTGGCTTTTAATTACTTTATAAATTAATAATGCAGTATAATAATATTCATCTTAATTATGCTTGGAATGGGTAACGTTTTATGCAAATGTACACATTATTATAAAAGTTGTGCCCAGTATTGCGCGTACGCAGCTATGACTCAGTGATTAGAACAACACTAATAATAAAAAATGTGTCACACAAACCCACTACGATATAGTAAACCTCACATGAATATTAATAATATATGTATATATATATATATATATGATATTTAAATAAGTACTTACATATATTTGGAAGGGTCTTACAATATAAGAATTTTAACCAAAACAAAAAATTGAATTTATTTAATGGAATCACATTGACAAACTTTAAACTCGTTCAATATATTATAACCGTCTCTTACATATAAAATAATGCCTAAAGCTAGAGAAATAAATAAGTATACATATTAATTTTATCATTACATACATTTTACGCTAACTACTCACTATTTACTCTTAAAAAAACTATACTACTTAATCAAAAACCACACAATATTCAATTTTTTAAATCTAAAAGCGTTTTAAAACATATTTTTAATTTTGGAACAAAATATCATGGATGAATTTGTACATAGATAAATAAAAAATAATTCTAAGCCTCGTGAGAGTTATATTTTAGGAATATCGTTAGAAACTCAGCCGCTAGTCTGCCCTCGAGTGCTTCTTCCTGGTGAAGACGTAATGAGCGCCCCACAGGGCGTTCATTCTGTAACAACGATACGATGCCCCTCAGTTATTGTTCTAATGAAAACTATCGCGAGATGGATCCTCAGGTCGCATCTTAAGATGCATTCATTTGAAATTATCACATGTGTGACGCTTAACACGAAACGAGTTGAATTTTATATACATATATGTAAAATAATACCAGACAAGCGAATTTTGGACTTATGCACGAAGATTCCGTAACATACTACTAATACTATAAATGTATGTTTGTAACTCTGTCACGCAAAAACGGCTGTACCGATTTGAATAAAATTTGGTAGACAAGTCTAGAGCCTGTGAATGGGCAGACATATTTTTATCTGGGTGCGAGAAGTTGTTTATTTGGGCGTCAAGTGGAACCGAGGGGAAAAGCTATGGTCTATTAAACTGCGCGAATGCTTGTGCACTATAATATGTCCTGCGCAGCTGGCTGATCTCCATAAAAGAGAACGGCCCCCGTAGCCGACAATCGGCCTGGATGCCATCATTGTACGATATCGATTTATAACAAAATCACAGTTCCGTGTGATTTACAAACTGTATTACGTCAGTTAGTAGAAGTTTTTAACCGACTTCCAAAAAAAGGAGGAGGTTCTCAATTCGGCCGGTATGTTTTTTTTTTTATTTTTTTTTTTTTATGTATGTACACCGATTACTCCGAGGTTTCTAGTCCGATTTGTGAAATTCTTTTTTTATTCGATGCAGTATACTTGCCATTTGGTCCCATAAAAATTTCATCCAATTTGGTTCAGTACTTTTTATTTTATGAGCATTTGTTTGATTTAAGTGGACGATGTGTATGTGGATGATGTTATAACGGGCCGATTAATGAGAATTTCCTACAAACTTGAGTTATGATAGCTATTATAGAAGGTATGGAGTGTATAAATGGATGACGAAAACAGATTTTGGACCTGATACTAAAAAGATAAAAATAAAAAATTTTTACAAAAAAATAAAACCGACTTCAAAAACACTGAAAAGTGAAAAAAAAAAAGCTTTTAAGTACATCGCTCTAGAAGTCGGTGTCCAAATAAATAAAGTATTACAGTTGCAACTTCTTGACACCGACTTCTAGAGCGATGTACTTAAAAGCTTTTTTTTTCACTTTTCAGTGTTTTTGAAGTCGGTTTTATTTTTTTGTAAAAAATTTTTTACAATAACGGTTGTAAGCGTTCTGTGTATTGTCGGATCGCGTGTAGACAGACTATACAATTTTTATTTAGGTTTTAAAAGCATTTGAGAATCTCAATTTTCATAACAATATCACTTTTATTTTAAGTAACAATTTAGGCAGCAGTTATTTATGTTACTCTGGCTTTGGAACAAACCTTATCTTATTCAATAAAGTTTATCGTTATCACTTGTGTAGTAATATTATATAACTGACCTTTATCAACTTAAAATGGGACTTTAACCCTTAGCGAGCATGTTAAAGAGTAATTTTTACTTTAATCAATTTACATATACATAGATACCTAAAGTATAAAGCAAAATGCGATATTTTTTTACTTACAATGTAAAATAATATTTGCAGTAATGAATATCTCAGTATTGTAATCATATATCTAGAAGCAAATTTTTTTTAATATAATGTAGGTACTCACAGGAAGGCCAAATGCTATTTCTTGCTAGCCAGTGCTATGCCGAGTCCGACGATGCCGCCGATGGCCAGCACGGCGCCGCTCGCCACCGCAATGCCGATTAAACCTTCTTTCTCCATTCTCTTGTTAATTTGACGCTGGAATTTTACAATAGTTGCTGAGAAACCAATTCAAAATGTTTTAAATTATTAGAGTATGAATATAAAATATAACAAATGCAAAGGTTTGTTAATAAGAAATACACTTAGTCTATTTACAGGGAATTTTTATATAAAGAATAAAAAGAATAAATGCTGTAATGACTCAGAAATCATGTTTGAACCCTTGAGATATCCTATGTCAATGGTACTCTTTTAAAATATTTAGTATCTGCATTCAGAAGCCAGAAATTCCACACATATACATATATGTAAACCTCGAGAATTTGGTGGGTTTACTAAGTAGGGTTTTGTCAATAAAAATATTGGTATTGGTCGCCTCACAAAACAAAGACAAAATAAAGATAAGAATAATTAAATCTATTATTTTCCTGTCTCAAAACTACACTTGGTAGTTATGAGGAAAAATTATGAATATAGTAGGTGAAGTACTGCTTAGTTTAAGGTGTGGTTCTAAATATAAATGGGTAAATGTTTTACTAAGGAAATAAGAAATAAATGACAAACCTCTAATGCCAAAACTTGTTGGTTGGCGGGCTCAATTTCTAAGAAGGATTTGACATAGTGCAGAGCCTTGTTATACTCCTTGATTCTGGCATTGCCTATTGCAAGGTAGAACAGGTAATCTCTTTTGCCATCTGGGTGCGAGTTGAATAACTCTTTGAGAAGCAGGATACCCTGGAAATTTTTAGTAAATAATTAGCCGATGTTGACATACTTCCCATGTATTATAGAGGATTTTATGAAAGTGTTGAAGTTATCTAACATATGAAACTTACTTCTATAACCAAACAGTTTAATTTCTTTGCGCACAAAAAGTATATAAAAAATGGATGTTCATTACTCAAGTGTCAATTAATTTCTCAATAACAATGAGGAATATTTTTCTTTGTTTACTATTGATTAAGTCCAACAGTCAGTCATCAACTCATTAGCAACATACCTATATATGTATATTATTATAAATATCAGATGGCACACAACAGGTTTTGTGTTTTTGTTTTGCGACAATCACTTTACATATTCTTGGCCTGTACATGTATGTTTATTTTTAAACCAAAGAACACTTGTCCTAAAAGTCCTCAGAGACCTTGGAGCCTCTTATAAAACGAAAAGGCCCATGTTTGAGGCATAATGTTCAAATCAATAACCTCATATGAGCATGCCTGAGTTTTGTTTTTGTTTTATTCTCTCATATAGTTAATGTTTTTATTGTGCAATTATATTATGTAGTATGTAATAAAATCCTATAGGTACTTAATAATGTAAAAACAAAGGGAGAAGTGACGTCAATACTCTCCCTCACACGACAATGATGCGACATTGTTGTCCTGTACCTTGCGTATGTCTGTGGGGTACTTGCTGCGCACCAGACACCACGCGTACTCGAACTGCGCCTTGTGCGTCACATTCCCTTGGTGCAGCTGCTCGTGGAACACTTTCTCGAACTTCTAAACAGTTAAAACCAACAAAAATCAGTGTTACATCTAATGACTCACGAATACAACGTTGCACAAATTTTCACATTACTTGCAAATCTTCCGAAGAAACTATCTCATCCAGAACGTCTTCCATAGTTATTTGGTTAATAAAATAGTATGAAGTATTCAAACGTATTGCAATTTACACGCCAAAAAAAGGAATTATCATTATTTCGCGTTATCAATAATGAAAATCGAAAAATCAGTTTCGACGAATTTGACGTTGAAGGGCTTTGACAGATACGAAACGAATGAATAGTTGCCAGTGCAATCTGCAACAATCTATCGCAATCAATTTAAGTATCCCTTTTAAAGGACAAGAAAAAAGTAACATCATGAATTGATTTGAATCTCCGATAATCATGTAATGCATATATTATAAATAGAGCTGTACATGACTAATATTCTGTTCATCATTCTGTTGTCAAATATCGTTCAACGATTTATTACTGGCAACTCTAACTAGACTTTCAATCAAATTCAAATTGGAACGTCATGTCATTGTCATTTTCCAAGCAAATTCAGTTTTATGGTGAAGGGGTTGGTCTTTTGTGTGAATTGTGATTAATTTTGTTAATAAAACGCTGCAGATCCCTAGTTTTCTGCATTGCTGGAACCTTGCTTCCTCACTGTGGTAAAATGCAGAGTGTTATTAACTCAGTGAAGGGCACCGCACTGGGAGTCGCAGGCTACTTGACGCCGGTGCTGAAGGTAGATACTGCTTTATAGTAATTAGTTATCACTGTTTTAGACATGGGCAATATGTATCACTAAAAAGAAAAGATTGATATGTATCTTTTGATCACTGGGATATGTATCACTCATTTATATCTTTGTATCATTTTGAATCTGTATCATACTGATACACTGTTCAGCGTGGTTCGCTTCGCTCAATTGATCAATTCAATCCAACGAATCAGTAAGAGCGTAGATAGAAAGATAGATGCACGTGCTGTGCCCATAGCTGCTTCACTGCTTGCTCTTAAGTATATTTCTGTTATGATTTGTTGCAACTAAAAAAATATTGAATTAAATTTTGTAAATCACAATTTATTTTTTTTCTATCTTGATCCTATTCTCGAAATAAAACTATATACAAAGAAAATAAAAAATAAACAAAAAAAAAGTTTGCATTGTTTACTAAAACTTTAGGCAAAGTGCTTTACAAAAGGAAACCAGTATAATACTTGCAATGTTCACGTACTGCTTTGCGACTTTAAGCCCTAAGCACCAGTGATAGAGTTATTTATCTTTTACGTATATCAGTTTATAATGGTCAAACACATACTCTCGGTACGGAGAGAGTGCGACAGAACATTCTAAATAGGGGGTGCGAAAGAGAAGTCTCGACTCTCCGAAGAGACACCGTGTCACTAGCCGTTCATGCTTGTGTGTGCGATACAGAGTTGCAAAAGATAGATACACTTGGATACACTGATACATTCGGATTTGAACTGATACAAAGAGTGAGTGAGTGAAACGGAATGATACATATCATTTTTATCTATCTCTCCTGAGTTACCCATCTCTACACTGTTTACAGTCAGCCGACACCGTGTTAACATAATTAATGTGACTGATATACTTGTATATCCATTGTTCATCATCATGTTTTCTCGATAACTCTTGCTGCTTTGTCTTTGAAGTTTATCAGACTATCAATACCTAGTAGTACTTACAAGTTATTCAATACTAGTAATGATTCAATGAAATAGTATGTTTCTAAACATTTTATTACTAGTCAAGATCAGCTACTAAAGTTATCAGACTTTTTTGGTTATTTCAAACAAGAAAGAGAGCAAAATTATTTGTCTTATTTTAAGTAAGTATTATCAATCATAATAATCCTATAATAGATAGTAAGCAAAAAAAAAGTTGAGATCTAATAGGACCCAGCAATAAAATATTTCCCTTATAATAAGACAGCAGCCGTTTGTTTGATACCCTGATTCATAATTTATGAACGCTTTTTTATGAGATAAGATATTTACTTAAATTCTAACAATACAGTATGACTCACAAATGTGGGTTAAAGAATATTATATGCTGGAATATAAAAAAATATATCTCATTTGAAATGACCTTTCTTTGTATAAACAAACTGTACATAATAATAATGAACTATTGAATACATAATTCAAGTTATATCAAGAACAGTCATATCTCTGTTTAATGTATATAAACAGCTTTAGGTATAAACTACACACAATGAAGTCATATTATACAATAGTAACTAGTAAATATTAATCCAACAATTTATTATTTACTGGCTGAATCCCATGGTTTTGCCTGCGTCCTGAGGATACTATGTCCTGTATCTGGATAAAAAGTCAGCCTATACAGACAGTGACTGCTTTATACTATGAAGAGATATGCATAACATTTTCATACTAAAACTAATAAGCAGTCCCCCCTCGTATTGTGTAGATCAATACATTAACCCCTACAACTTAATGAACTCACAATCGTCAAACATTACCTGTTTATAATATTTTTATTCCAATGTATTGAAATAAGCGAACAAAACATTGCTCTTCTTCATTTTAATAAAGATTTCTCTTTTCTTTGTCTCATAGGAGTCTAAATTCCAAGAGACAGGGGTCCTAACTCCTGAAGAATTTGTGGCTGCAGGAGACCACTTAGTCCACCACTGTCCTACCTGGCAGTGGGCTAAAGGTGAAGACGCCAAGATCCGGCCGTACCTGCCTGGCGATAAGCAGTTCCTTATCACTAGGAATGTGCCTTGCTATAGGAGGTGTAAACAGGTATGAATTTATTCAAAGGTTTTGCCAAATATTGTTGGTGACACTATAACAACAAATACTGAATCAGAAAAGAATAAGGAATCATATGTAAATAATAATGGATTAGATTTAATTATACAATGAATCCATAATTTGACTTGCAGATAGAATATTGTGAAGATAAAGAGAAAGTGATAGAAAGTGAAAATGATGAAGACGGAGGCTGGGTGGACACACATCACTATGATAATGCTGGATCACCCACTGTCGAAGAGAAGGTATGACAATCACTACTAGGTACTACATTATTGACTTCCTTTGTTGAACATAAAATAGCATATAGGGGTCATGGTTAAATGGTTACTGTTCTAGTGGTGTCACAAAAACTGAAACAGATAGACAGCTGTATTTGTCTGTAGAAGGTCTCGCCTACAACTGTAAAAAAATGGATTTTTTCCGAATTAACCTAACCAATATTTTAACTGCTAAATAAGCAGCACTTAATAGTCTGTGCTCTGTGAGTTGCTCGTACAATATTGTTGCCGTGTAACACGAATCTCAATTAACTGTCTTATGGAACACTAATTCCCCAATGGAAATGTGGTTCTTTAAATAATGTATCTTTAATAGATTTTTGAATAGATTTAGATGATACATCATCCAATAATAGCGTCCAGACCGACTGTCGGCTGACTCAGATGTTATCTAAGGAGACCCGCCAAGAGATGTGTCACAAAACTTCTCTATAAGATCGAAACCTTGACCAGGTATGCGAGATGACACTCGACGCAGCCGACACGGGCGACAGTGACGGCGAGGGCGCGGCAGGCGACCGCGACGATGATGATGACGACGAAGATGATGAGGACGGGGAGGCGGAAGACATGGAGCAGTTCCAGGAGTCGGGCCTGTTGGATGAGGTGGACCCGGTAAGGAATAACTGCTTTCTATCAAAGTAAATAAAACAGTTGTTATATGCACTCGCAACTATTGTTATGTTTATATAGAATGTATGTGACATATTCACATGATGATGTAAATCTGCCTAGCCTTTTCCCAAGCTATGTTGGGGTCGGCTTCCAGTCTTAACCGAATGCGGCTGAGTACCAGTGTTTTACTTGGAGCGACTGTCTCAACTGCCTGTCTGACCTCTTCAACCCAGTTACCTGGGCAACCCGACATATTCACATCTTTGTATGACAAAAGATAAAAATTATAGCTTATTTATTTATATATAGCTGCTGAGTTATTTACTCCATGCTAATAAATATAAAATTGCTCATAAATAGCCAACATTAGCCAAGCATCGAGCTACTTTAATACAAACACAATATAATAGGTGACCCTGTTATCTGGTCGCCATGGCCACTATCTGTCATATTTAGGTACATAACATTGCATGCACTGGATTACATAGCGATAGTTGTAATCAACGCTCATACAATGTAGCCTTACCTTTGTTGGGTTATTTGTAGTCTGTCAATATAAGTATGATTGACATAACTATTGTGACCCTAATAGACTGCAACTGTGCCTGTTCTTTTTAATTATTCTGATTAAAATTTTATTTGAAGGCTTTATTTTATTAAATATGTCATTAATACACTAATGTTTTATTCTGTAATGTACAATAAAATATATATTTGCATGCCAATGTAACATTAAAATATATAGAACCTTATTATATAAACTATGTATGCAAACATGGGTATATAATACACCTATGTATTATATACCCATGTTTGCAATGAGATAAACCCTTAAAGAAGTTAGATATGCATGTGAGGTTTATTTTCAACACAATCCCCAAATTCCATGGGTTGTGGTTTATAAATTGTCAAAAGCAATATAAAAAATTGGCCTTAGAATAGGTCCAATTTACCTCCCTACAAAATCAATTCAACTGCCTTCACGATTTGAATATTATCTTCATTAAGTGATAATTATTAAAAAATAGCTTTTGCCCGCGCGGCTTCGCTCGCGTTCTACCCTACTCTACTCTACCCTACTCTTCTCACCTTTTAAACCTTCCCTAGACCTCCACGAACATTTCAAGACCAAGATAAGATAAATCCATTCAGCCGTTCTCGAGTTTTAGCGAGACTAACAGTATATAGATTGCACAAAACAATAACGTACATTTAAACAAATTTCTCCAGTCCACAGACTTAGCGCAGCGCAAGGAGCCAAAACTGAAGTCGGACAAGAAGTCGAAGTCGGAGGGTGACGAGATCATCCGCACGCGGACCTACGACCTGCACATCACGTACGACAAGTACTACCAGACGCCGAGACTCTGGCTTATTGGATACGACGAGGTGAAGACTATGTAGAAAATGTTGAATTATGAAGATTAAAATTAAATATACAATTTCTAATAATACGCCTTCCACCGTGATTGGCGGGCATGCGCTCAAGATCGGGAGATGTGGAAACAAAGTGGGGAGGCCTTTGCCCAGCAGTGGGACAACACAGGCTAATTAAAAAAAATATATATATATTAAAAAGTACTAAAATAGTGTATGCATGTTTGTTCCTTTGTCACTGGCAAACGGCTGAACGGATTTTGATGAAAATTGGCAGTAACGTAACATGTATTGGTATTTTGATATGGGTGTGGGAAGTAGGTAGGCTAGTATCCTTATATGTGTATGTACAAATCCGGAATTCTACACAAAATAACAGGTACTAATTATTAATTGAAGGTTAAGATTACTGACGTGTACTGCGCAGTAGCTAATTATAGTGTTTACCGCTTACTAATGAGATCATTTCATTGTTATTTATTGTGACCTTGAATTAATATTACCTTGATTACCATGAAGTATTTATTCACTTTTTATAATTATTTTTAATATTCATTATAAACCTTTTCCGTATATATTTTCCCCATGGAAACACAGGTTTTCTTTAACTTTTTTTCCATTAATGGGACCTTTAGTTCTAGTTTTGCCCGAAATCGTAATGAACAATTTTTTACTCTTAAACCTCCCCCTCCCACTTCTCGGCCTAGGAGCGCCCGTAAATTATTTTCCATACAATTTCGTCTTAGATACTCGCTTATAATTATGTCAGTTCTCAAAAAAGTTCTACTCTGATCTAGTATAATTAGTCTCGTCAATGTGTTTCTACAAGTATTTAACGGTACATTTGTTGTGTGGTATCCCCAGGACCGCACACTACTGAGTGTGGAGCAAATGTACGAGGACGTGTCACAGGACCACGCCAAAAAGACCGTCACCATGGAGTCACACCCACATCTGTCTGGCCCCAGCATGGCGTCTGTACACCCTTGTCGGTGAGTATCTTTTGCGACGGAAGAAAGTTTAGTTTTGATAGGCATCCCCTTCTACAGCTGAAAGTGTATAGAGTGTATTCACGATAACTCGCCAACGTTGCACTCTAGGGACGCGTTACACGTGCCATTTTATCTAGCTTCTCTTTCTCTCACTCATATGGCAGTGGTAGGCACACCCTCCTCTTTCACTGTAATCCACAGCGCTAGCCGTGTAGATCAGTTTAAGCTACCACTTCTAGATCGATCGATGATCGCGAAGCACACTTTTTTTTTTGTTGTAATCCCGGTGTTAGGACAAATGTACGTCAAACCCTTCCCATCAAGTGAACATCCCTGCATGTTCTCAAATTTAATATTATTTATCGACCTTCCAGTCACGCAGAAGTAATGAAGAAGATAATAGAAACGGTAACAGAGAGCGGCGGCGAGATGGGCGTCCACTCGTACCTCATCGTGTTCCTGAAGTTCGTGCAGACCGTCATCCCCACCATCGAGTACGACTTCACGCAGAACTTCGCCATCAACTAGTCTCCGACCGACACGCGCGGGAACTGGCCGCTCTACGCCGACCTGACACGTGCTGGCGACCTTGTGTCCGCGACACTGTTTATTTATTTATTCAAATGGAACACTTGCAGCTAATAAAACTATCAAAAAAGGAACATCATCATCATCTCCCAAGACTTTTTCCCAATTATGTTGGGGTCGGCTTCCAGTCTAACCGGATTCAGCTGAGTACCAGTGTTTTACAAGGAGCTACTGCCTATCTGACCTCCTCAACCCAGTTACCCGGGCAACCCAACATCCCTTGTTTAGACTGGCGTCAGACTTACTGGCTACAAAAAAGGAACATATTCAGGATATTTTGTCATATGGGATGAGGTCGTCGTTATAACTGGCTATCCTTCATTGGAGGGTCGCTCGGTCGGGTTGGTATGTAGAGTGCCTTAGCAATATTTTTAAGATACAGTAGAATTTGCTTTTAGGGGTCAAAGGTTAGCGATGATAGCTTCTTATAGTCTTTTAGTAAGTAAAAAAGACATCTTTAATGGTAAGTAAACTCCCCGCGAATGAAAACAATGAAGTTATGTTATGATAAACCGAAATCGCTAATTGTGAATTCTATTGCAATAAAAAGAATTTGTCGGAAAACAAAATACTTTTGGCCGATCGCCACGCGGCAATTTTTTGTAGCGTGTTTACAACGCCCTACTGCGTCGCGATTGTATCGATACAAACGCGCGACAGTGTTGGACGACATTGGAGAAAGAACAGAGGGGGGAGGAAGTGTCGCGTTTGCAATTTTGCATCGCAACTGAATCGCGTTTGTATCACGACTGAATCTGGTCCCGTGGGCGAGGGCACACAGCTAGCCACAGCAGCGCGTCTGTATCGATGCTTACGCGCGACAGTATCGCGACTGCATCGCTACAAAAAGTCGCCGTGGGCGAGAGCCCTTGGAACGACAAAACATTGGCAGACTTGCGTGTAAAGAGTAAAAATAAAATGATGTCTAGAAATAACAGTTTTTCAGACTAAAAGAAACTCTTTTAACATCGATATTAAGCTATGAATATAAAAACAAAATACTGCCGCGTCTTTATAATATCGTACGTTATCGTAGTGTAGGCCAGTATGATTTAGTCGATTCTTTGCAATTCGATATATCGATGTCGTAAATTGTGATTATAAAATTTATAAATTGGAAACGTTTTAATCATAGCTATATTTGTAAAATAATTAAATGGAGTTTATTTTTTACTGAAAATTAATATTTTATCTGAGCCAGTGCAATAACAGTGAATGATTGTATCAATAGCTTTAATTGCCGCATTTGTTTGTTTACAAATATGTTTAAGTAACATTTGCCTGTGGCCTTGCCTGTAGCACTTTATCATGCATTCGTCTTCTATAAGAGATGGGCTTGTTACTTCAATATGTCTATATCACAAAGCTGTTATTTGGGAATGCTACATGCTATATTTGATAGAAATGACATGGCCATATGTAGTATTGCATCTTATCCTTAAAGAAAATACCTTATAAAGTCTGTTTTTTAATTCGAGATAGCAAATAGACAATTGTTAATGTCAAACTCCAAAATAATGTTGCCAGATTTTAAAGACATCTAGTTCCGCTATTTGAAAATTGGAACTTTCGTTATTTACTCGAAGCAATAAAAAGGATTATAGGTTACAATCGAAACGAAGTTACTGGAAAATATATAAATAGATGAACATACCAACATTTTTCCGAAATAACAACACGCGATATGTCAATTTACTCTCTCGAATTAAAAAAAAAAACAAATATTTTACACATTGCCACTAATTTCACCTTTCAAGTACCTACAGTTAAACGTCTAATAACTAAAGTTTTATAACTAAACACCCAATAAAGAGTTTACAAATACAGGCGTCAGAGCGCAAAGTATACAAATTCCCAATACATTAGATAACTGGCACAATTCTAATAGTTTGTACAAATTATTTTCCAGTTTACTGTTGGGGACATTCCTAAGTTAGCGCCATATTTTAGAGATATTTAATACGAGTCATATGTTTATTAAACTTTTGACCGCCACGTAATAAAGAAAAACGTGCCCTCAGCGCCAAGATGAGAATTCTTCCATAAATACCTACAATTTAGTAGTGAGCTCGGCATTGTATCGATTAAAACTGACAATTAATTTTTAACTTTAAAAGTCTGTCATGTAATCGTGACCGTGGCGTGCTGGGCACTTTTTGGCTTGTCATCTTTACGTGACTGTAGCGGTCAAAAGTAAATTAGTTAGCGAGTGTTGCCAGTTTCAATACCTCTGGATAAGTCCCGGTTAAGTATAACCGGAAGTCTTATCCAGAAGTAGTGAGACAGACGCTTACTGTTTGTTGTCATTTGTAGCTTTTATACCGACTGAGAAATGTTTTGTTCAGGATAGGAGCTTCTGAAAATAATTTTGAAAGATGTAGTTAATTCGAAATTGTTTTGTAAATGCTTATTTTTTTCTTTCTTATCACAGAATGTATTGATTAAGAAATTAAAAATAATCCTTGTTTCAATATGAATGGCAGGTAATTAGACATACAGAGATACACAGTCATTCTAGGAGGCTATTGTATGCATGCAATATCCAATTGTTATTTCATTATTTATTTACTACAATACTTTTCAGACATTATTTTAAGTTATGTAATCCGACTTCCTATAGGTTAGGTAAATACTCTCGTTATTATACATTTAAATGCACTGTTCGGTTTATTTTTTTATATAATATAACATATTTTGCCTAGTAACCTTGTTTTATTATTGACCCCGTCATAAGTTGACATGCCAAATACCATCTGGTATCACCATCACCACGTAATTCAAAAAGTGAAAAAAAAGCTCTGACATTTTTGTTGACTTCTGACATTTTTATGGGACCAAATGGCAAGTATACTGCATCGAACAAAAAAAGAACACTAATCGGACTAAAAACCTCGGAGTAATCGGTGTACATACATAAAAAAATAAATCATACCGGCCGAATTGAGAACCTCCTCCTTTTTTGGAAGTCGGTTAATGAAATCGCATAAGTAAATTCTAATAATAATTTATTGATATCTATCACATACATTATGTACAAATCACCATGCTTTATAAAATATAATCAGTACTATGCAACGAAGCCCTCCAAACGTAACCTCTACCGCTATTATACAAAATAATACAACTTCCTCCGCAAATTAACTTACTTTGTATTATATCACTGAAAAATCTTAGTAAATTATAGCATTTAGAACCCCTTACATAATGTGAAATATTCATTTTGTAGCTTATTTGTGAACCATTTGTATATTTTAAAAGTAATAAAATAGTGGATGACAATAAAATTCAAACTTAAATTGTAAAAAACAGCATTATTAATAATTTAATACATTTTCATATTTTAATTAAAACACTGCAAAATGGGATAACTTTTAATAAATTATGTCCAACGCCTGAGTGGCCTCAAGTTCTCATTTTACCAGTTTCTAATAAAAAAAATATATTGGTAGGAGTATGATTGAATAATAACATCTCAGAAGAATAAACATAATAATATAAACTTAATAGAAACCATTCAAAGTTCACATAATAATAAAAGTGACAGATAACGTCAAAATTTCAATAAAATGTCCTGAGAGCTAGTCCAGATAGGTCATTATCGCGAGATAGGTACAGACGCAGTGCATCAAGCTACCTGCAACTGTCAAATATCCCCAATCAAATTTGAACCATATACTTCAATGAAAAAGTTGAAAATCTATAGGGGAAATTTTACAAATTGTAGTAGCTTGAAGTGCTGGCGTCTGTATATTGAAAACTAAAGGGTATTTGTTACAGAATTTATGTATTTTGTCTTCAGACTTCCTTAGATTACATACCTCCATCGGTTTTCATAAGTAGAAGGAAAAGAAACAATTAAAGAATTTGTTTAGGTAGAATAGTGTAGGTACGTCAATAGCAAGAACAATGATGAGTTCGGAGTGTCGATATTACGACAGAAAATAAAAAAAAATACTCACTGAGCCAACTTAAGTTATACTCGGAATATAATACGATATCACAGCTAAGCAAAGTATCTCGGCGCAACACCTGGACAAGCTCTCAAACTACACACATCCCTACCTGGAAAAAAACAAAGGCAATATACACGAGCCACATAACTTACTAACTAACTGCATTCACAATAATCACAGAATAACCCCACCTTACACGATAAGCTAACTAAAACTGTGATGGAACATTTGGTCGCTAAATAAAAACTAAATTATAACAGTACTACGGAGCTAAAAAGTTCGAACTACAAATTTCGCTGTTCAGCAGTTTCCTACCTTATTGCTTAGGGCGTAAAGTTGAAAATTGCTCAGCAGCGAATTTTATTGGAACAGCTACATGATGCGAGGATTCACTCGGGCTTATCAGAAATAAATATTCTTACCGATAAAGCTGGATGAACACTATTTCTGCATTGAGTGCACTCAAGTCGCATCGAATTGTAAGAAAAAACTATATCAGCCGACTTATTTTTTACTGAAGACATTATAAAACATTTCGAATATAGAATTTCGTGTCGATTTATTAAATCTTTTACACAATCCATATTAAACTCCGCGCATATGTCTTGGTAAGGGGTAAAATTGTATTATCTACTTAATTCTTATAGGGGTTAATGATTTTTTTAAAGGGAGGGTTGAAGAAATAACTTTATACAAGCAAAAAAACTGGCCGAGTAAATAAAATGATATGAAATCGAAACATACATTTTCTCCTATAAAATAAACAAATAATTCGCTAATATTTACAAGTATGAAGTGAATAAGCCAATGCAATGCCCTCAGTTTTGGTGTAAGTTATTAAATTCATATTAAATTGTACTTTTTTCATAAAATTGGAATATAATATGTAGGTAGGTATTTTCAAGGTTGTTAGTGAAGGGAATGCTAAAGTTAATATCATACTTTATATGGAGTATATATTTGAATTTCCTAGCTAAAATCTGTGGGTCTAATGACGTGAAACATTTACTAGGCAGCACGAAATCTCAACATACAATAATATCATTTATATTATGATTATGTACACATATACACAATTTTACATATAAAACTGTATATGCACATACACGTTTCAACGATAATATTAAAAAATAATCTCATTCTCATACATTTTAATTCAAAATTGAGTTTTTAAACTCAGTTTCGCAATTATCTACTATACATCGAAGAATAATATACTCTTTGTTTTGAATTCAACTAGATTTACATGTATACGTGTAGTAAAAACTGTAATTGTCTACATAATCTACAGATACACACCAAAGGCCATCTTTGTTTCAATATAACTATTACATTTCATTTTCGATCCCTCAACCACAGCTTTTTGTTTTAATCAATTTTCAAGCTTATCGTCTTAGCATAAAGTCCATTCTCAGTTTAGGAATGTTTAGATTGTCGAATTATAAAAATGATTCTTTGGAAAATATTATTTCAATTTTAATGTCGCATCATTTTCGATAGTGCTCGGCAATTCAGCCCAAAGCACTTTATCATTACTAATTATTCAATTCGTTCAAAATGTCGCTCGATTGTCGCTAGATGTCAGTGTTCTAAAACCACGTCACACAATTCCGGAATATGTCGTCTCCATTCTTTTATTTTATAAATAATAATGTCAGTAACAAACCTGATGTTTTTGTAAATTGCACCGTGTTTCTATAGCTGCAAGGATCACTATCACTTGTGCGGCACGAAGGTAAATTTCCGCAGTAAATTCATAGTACAGTAATACCTCGCTTAACGCGACCTCGCTTAGCGCGATTTCGTTATAACGCGATTTTTTAAATTCGCGCTAATTTACCTCGCTTTACGCGAATGTCCTGATTGGTCCTATGGCACGAGTGGCGCGATCGCATGAACCAGTAATAATGCGTAGTTTTGTGATGCTTAAGTACCTACATTGTTGAAAAAACGTTTTTCTTTCGAAAATAAAAAAAATATCTTTTGGAAATTCGAAAAAATATCTTTTGATAATTTTGGAATAAAATTTATTTTCTTGGAATGAAAATGTCGTCGCGGCCTTTTAAAAAAGAACGAAAAAGTTTAAAAGTGGTAAAGAAACAAAAAACTTTAGATCAGTATTTCTTTAAAAATTCATTTTTTTTTTCGAAACTAAGTATTAGAGTAACTTTGTTATATGTAGGTACATACATTTGTCTTGTTATTCTATCAACCTCGTTATACGCGTATTTCGATTAACGCGAATTTGTCTGGTACGCATCTCTCGCGTTAAGCGAGGTATTACTGTACCAAAGAACGCAATTTGGCGAGATCTATTGCGGTCACTTTTTTGAAACAATAATGTAGTAATCACCTTACCTGTGGTGTAGGAAAGTGCGCCGTATTTATACAACCGTATGGTTTAATATCACTTGTGTGGCACGATAGCTACAAGTCTCAGTAGTACTAAAGACAGTAGTTTGTCGAGAGGATCGAGGGTTCCTCTCTGCAGCCACTTGGGTATGGTGGTGCGCGCGTGGCTGAAGCCGAGTTTCTGAAGGATGTAGTCTACCCCATAAGGCTCGATGGACTTGCCTGCCCAGGATAGCAGTCTGAGAAGGAAATTTTTCGTGTTAGAAAATTGTGTTTGATGTCATGTTAAATAGACATTTTAATGGGAATGTAGCAAATTGATCTTACGTGTTACTGAGAAAGAGAATGTATGTAATTTTATTGGAAATTAAAAAAATTAAGAATATTTTAATTTATAGACTAGTTGTTTTCCGATGTTTCATTTGGGCAGATCCGTGCATACTTGTTCGGCGACATTGAGTAATATTGCCGGTGCTATGCTGTAAGTCTGAAAGCTAAGACAAGCGGTTAGCGTGAGACATAGTAGGCGTGTTGTCAGTTACCGCACGGTGGGCTCGAGATGCCAGGTGACGCAGCGGTACTCGCGGTAGTCCTGCGCCGCGCCCTCCGCGCGCGCACCGCCACGCGCCCCCTCCGCCCAGCCCCCCCGACCCGCGCCTGCCATCTGCACGCACACAGGACACACAAGAACTTAGCTTTCACGTGGCTACCATTTTACTTTAAATATTTTTTTACACAAAACTTGTACAGTTAAAAATAAAACTCGAAAATAAATAAAAGGAAATATGATAGAAAACATCAGAGAAAACGTTTCAAAAGAACATACCACTCTGTCCTTCTCCTTGATATATGAAGAAATAAGGTCATGTAAGAACAGGAACGCTTCAGCGTCGACCGACACGAAAATGTGGTCTTCAAACTCTGTTATAAAACTGCATTCGACTACCGGCTTTTCATCTGTAAAACAATAATTAATATGACACTAGGTAAATAATATAACAATTTCAAAATTTGCGCTAAGTTGCGCTTAATGGTTTGCGCAAAATAAATTCTGCGCAAACATTTAAACTGCGGCATCAACATGTATAAAATGCTGTTAGATTGAAAAAAATATCAGATCGCTTGCATAAACCACTTTTAAACACTTTAGATTTTTTCTTTGATTTTGCTGAGTGACAAAATAATGCAGTAGGGTGCAGTACAAACCAGTATCGGTGGGCGGCGAATGACCCTGCAGGTGGTGCGTGCGCAGGTGCAGCTGCAGCGAGGGCAGCGCGAAGATCACCTCGCGCACGTGCTTGTCCGCTGCGCCCGCCTTGCGTTCTGTGCTATTCGTGCTGCCTGCACCAGAGCCGGAACTGTTTGTTTCACGTTCCAGGGATGGGAATAATTCGATTGCTGAGGAATAAGATCATCAGTACAATGGCAGTCGTAAAATGCACACACCCACCTTATGACTACAAGAAACCGATAAAGTACATACCATCAATCTCGCTATTAGCAAACGCGTAGTGGAACCATTCCTTGAGGGTCTTGAACTGCGGCGGGAAGAGCAGCGCGCGAGTCATGCGGCACACGGTGGCCTGCGACACGTGCGCACGCGCACCGCTGCCTGTCGAACCTAGACTGGCTGTTAGGCTCTGCACTACGTGCACCTCCATGCTGCCTGTGGGGATAGTAAAAGTCTTAACTGACAATTTAAAATACAATAATCATTTGAGACTACGGTGAAGATATAAGTGAACGCAACGAAAACAGAACGTAATCACGTCCTAGAACCTGTTACCACGCCTCGTTCAGTGGTCTTTGTCGGCAAAATATCTGCCAAATGCTCTTGATAATCGTCAATAATACTCCTACAATATCCTCCTGTCGATTTCCCCCTACACATATTCTAATCTCTTACAAACCATATCCTTATAGCATTAAATTACTCTTAAAAAATAACAACTGAAATAAAACATACCCTCTTCACTAGCGACTTGCTGTGCCTCAGTAGCGAAACTGATGCAGGGGTCCTTGAGACTGAACAGCGCCCACGACTTGGACTTGAAGCTGTTGCCGTGGAAGCACGCCAGCGAGATGTTGCTGCCATGTAACTCCATTGTACCGCCCAGTACCGTGCCTGGAGGGAAATAAGGATGGTTTTAGCCTGGCAAAATATGCTTGTTAACAATGAACTTTGTTTCGTGTATTTACTGTATTATGTGCGTTACAAATTTAATCGCGCGAGTCTTTGCGCAAAACCACGCCATGGGCCGCATGCGTATAACTACTGGGAAAATAGTTATGAGTCACCATTAAGTTTGCCATTAAGCGAGAACTATACTATACCGTTGGCAGGCAGCGGCGTGGGCAGCGTGGACAGCTGCATGCCGGACACGAGGTGCAGCACCTCCTGCCAGTGCCGGTGGTGCCGCAGCTCCGGCGCAGGCGCCGCCTGAGCCTCGCCCGCCGCTGCTGTGGCCGCTGCGGCCGGCGCTAACCGACAAAAATAATAACATAAAGGGGTGACTTCGCACTGTGACATATATATCCAGAATCACCAACTTAGGTGTTAAAAAGTAGATCATGATAATTTAGTAGGCCTTAGAATTAATGGAAAGTCATTATTGTTGTACACCTTATTTTTAAGACTTACGTTCCCGTCGGTCACGTCTCGAGTTCGTATAATTCGGATGCAGCGAGCTGAACACGCGCTTGCTAGACTTGAACTGCTGCGTGAAGAACTCTTCAAGTTTCAACTGCATCTTCAGCAGATCTGGAGTAGTACTTCTTGACATCAGGATCTGGAGCTGATGCCAGCTCAACGTCCCATGCGTCAGAATTATCGCTGGCCTGGTTAGGGAAACACTGGATTAATAAATGTGGGTGTGTTTAGCGCAGTTTTGCGCAATCGGTGTCTGTTCTTACCCGTCCTCCTCTTCTTGACAGCTAGTGAGAGATCGTGCATGTTAGTTACGCAGGTATTAGTAATATTAGCGCACGATGCGTATATTGCGCATCGCGTCTGTGATAGCAGAATGGGAGCATGTTTTTGTCATTGTTGCGTTAGTTATAAATGTCGATACTGCGTAGCCAATTTTTATAGAGTGCTTATATAAAATGAACCAGGTTTGTTATTACAAAACTTTTACGGATTTCAGTTACTGGCGCCACCACGACCGCTGTCTGCTTCTGCCACTCGTCGCGCAGGGCGGCCTGCAGGCGGGAGGCACGTACCGGGAGGTGGGGCGGTGCGGGTGGTGGGGCGGCTGGCGACAGCGCGCGAGCCACTCGTCGCGCAGGGCGGCCTGCAGGCGGGAGGCACGTACCGGGAGGTGGGGCGGTGCGGGTGGTGGGGCGGCTGGCGACAGCGCGCGAGCCACTCGTCGCGCAGGGCGGCCTGCAGGCGGGAGGCACGTACCGGGAGGTGGGGCGGTGCGGGTGGTGGGGCGGCTGGCGACAGCGCGCGAGCCACTCGTCGCGCAGGGCGGCCTGCAGGCGGGAGGCACGTACCGGGAGGTGGGGCGGTGCGGGTGGTGGGGCGGCTGGCGACAGCGCGCGAGCCACTCGTCGCGCAGGGCGGCCTGCAGGCGGGAGGCACGTACCGGGAGGTGGGGCGGTGCGGGTGGTGGGGCGGCTGGCGACAGCGCGCGAGCCACTCGTCGCGCAGGGCGGCCTGCAGGCGGGAGGCACGTACCGGGAGGTGGGGCGGTGCGGGTGGTGGGGCGGCTGGCGACAGCGCGCGAGCCACTCGTCGCGCAGGGCGGCCTGCAGGCGGGAGGCACGTACCGGGAGGTGGGGCGGTGCGGGTGGTGGGGCGGCTGGCGACAGCGCGCGAGCCACTCGTCGCGCAGGGCGGCCTGCAGGCGGGAGGCACGTACCGGGAGGTGGGGCGGTGCGGGTGGTGGGGCGGCTGGCGACAGCGCGCGAGCCACTCGTCGCGCAGGGCGGCCTGCAGGCGGGAGGCACGTACCGGGAGGTGGGGCGGTGCGGGTGGTGGGGCGGCTGGCGACAGCGCGCGAGCCACTCGTCGCGCAGGGCGGCCTGCAGGCGGGACACGCGCGCCATGAGCTCGGGGGTGCCCATGTACTCGAGGCGCAGCTCTAGCGCCGCCAGCCGCACGCCGCACACGTGCCCGGGGTTGCAGCCCGCCTCCTCCTCGATGTGCACTGCGGGAGACGCACGGTTAGTCAGGGCCCACACAGCCGCGGCGGGCGGGGCCGGCTCGGCCGCGTACCGTAGGTGTCGATGGAGGAGAGCGCGATGGCGCCGCCGACAATGCCACCGCGCGCGTCCAGCTCGGACCCGGCCAGCGCCACGCCCAGCAGCATGTTGCGGTGCCCCGTGCTGCCGATGGACAGCCGCCCCGTGCAGTTGAAGTCACGGCTCTGCCAGCTGCATCGAACAATTTTACAATTCACTTAATATAGATATTCAGACCCGGCGCTCACTGTTGCCAAATAATTTAAGAAAAATAAAATATGCTAAAATGAAGAAGAATATAGGTAAGTAGTATATTCTAAGATGAATATGATAAATAGAATCGAACAAAACCTTAAGATAAATCTACGTTCATTACCTGACATTGCCCATAACGTTGCCCATGTTCATGTGCACGTTGAGCTTGGTGAAGTTGACGGCGAACAGCACCAGCGTCTCCCAAGCTGCGCCCATTGCCGGCGCGGCTGCTTTACTCTCTTTTTCAACAAAATAAGACAATTAGGTATTGTTATAACATAAAGACAAATAACCAATTTGCGCATTAAGTAAATTTGAGCAAAATCTCACTTAGGTATGCGCAAAAGGGAAAATTGCGCAATTTATGCGCAAAGGGAAGATTGCGCAATTTATGCGCAAAAGGGAAGTTTGCGCAATTTATGCGCAAAAGGGAAGTTTGCGCAATTAATGCGCAAAGAATTATAGTTGGTACAAATTTTGCACAATCGTTTGTTTTAGCAAATATTTAAGTTTATTATACCTTTTGGTTTTTGATGATCAACTGTCTTGGCTTTCTCTCTCTGAGGCAATACGGGTGACACTGGAACATTGCTTGAAGTTCTGCACAAAAATACCGAGATAAGAAGATCGCCAAACCACAATATTGCTCTTGACCTAACTCATGAGTGATGTTGAAGTTCTACTTACCCATGATCGCGAGTGTCGTGCAGACTGAGGTCTCCCAAGAACATACGCCGCACAATAGTCCGTCTGTACCACGCCTTAGGGAAGGCTAAGATCTCGCCCAGGCGGCGCATGTCATATTTAAACCAAGCTGAACCCACGTCCACGATCGCTATTAAAAGAAAAACCATCAAAAGTTTGCAAATAGAAACAATGGGCAGGGAGTTTTGCTGTCCTCCTTTTTTTCTTTTAACGGCAGTCCACAAACTGTGATAATATGGCTAAATATTTCTAGTTTTAAATTACTAATTAAATAATATTACTTTGCTCAATTAATTAAAAATGAAAAACTACTGAACACTCACTTGAAAACCTCACAGTAGCCTTCGACTGGTCCTGATCGGTCTGGAAGTCCAACTTCCTTGATCTGGACAGGTGGAACTTGACGAACTCCACGTTGATACTCAGGGAGTCTTTCCTCTCGGTATCAGAGAGGGGTGACCACTGCGCCTCCTTGAGGCTCGACTTCTTGCCGCCGTACGGATGGAACATGTTCACTGAGAAGTCTGCTAGGCATCCAGTTACGCTTAAACCGCCCATGGCTACCGCTGGTTCTGCCATTTCCCTGTGGAGTTTTTTGAAGTATTGGAATATGTAAGATTTTAAGGCTAAAGTCAGAATGCGTTATATGAATCAAATCAAATATCGTTTATTCAAATTAGGCTGATAAATCAGCACTTTTCGAACATCAGAACAAAAGACAGTCCCCAAAACGTCCACTCTTCACCACTTTTTATGTATTTTCGCTTGGAAGAAGAAGTGGCGCAACAAATTCCCCAGCAGGCAACTGCCAATCTGATGTATTCTGGGTAAAATGATTAATTTTGCTTCTCCTAACACCTGAGTACTCACTCGTCACTAGCCCGCTTGGAGCTGAAGACGATCTGCAGACTGGGCAGCTGCAGCAGGCACTCGACGCGCGAGGCGGGCAGGCAGCTGAAGCGGAACGTGCTGGGCTGCATGTGGAAGTGCACGATCACGTCCACCGGGAACGACGCGTACACGTACTGTCCGTACGACGCGCCTTCCACTGAACGGGAACGGGAACCGCTCTCCGCTTCTGTTATACACGATCCAGTTAAAATTGGTTACAGATCTAACTCAAACTCAAAATCATTTATTGAAACTTGACTGCAAAACACACTTTTTGGACGTCAAAAATGTCAAAAAAAGCCCCCAAAACGCATAACCACTTCGAAAAGAATTGGCCCAACAAACTCCCCAGCAACAAAATTCGTGTCCGTCAGGCGTTCGGGCTGCAGGATATGCTATATTTTTTTAAGGTTATGTGCAAAAATACAAAAACAGAGGGTTTCACAAAAACTTGCAAACCTTAAATAATATGGATTCTATACAAATATAGAAGTAATTTGTAAAATTTTAAGCGACTTAAAACGCTGGAGGGCAAATTAGATTAGGTGCACTTACCAGGTGTCGGAGTCGAGAAAGAAGCCTTGGTCGGAATGGGTTCTAAAGTCTGTTCGAGGAACTCCAGTATGTGCGGGCTGATGATGGTCTCTTCCGGAATGCTCTGCAGCGTGATCCAGGCGAACAGAGCCGCCTTCTTCACCCCCACCTTACGCGCCCCCACGTTAAGGGAGGGGAGAGAAGGGACCGTTTGGGGAGAGTTAGCTTCTTCGGGTAGGGTTTTTGATTCGTAGTGTACCTGTTCGTATGATTATCATTACAATGAAATAATAGTTTTATAAATTGCATAAAGATGGACCTTAGAATTCCTTGTTATTTCTGTGAATTTATCATCCCGGCACTACATACCTTAAGATCCAACCCAGGCACGCGAAACACGGTAAGGTCTAGCGTGGGCTGATGTCGCGCATGCGCCGCCTTCCTCCTGGCGCCAGTGGGGGACCCCCCCGCGCCGCCGCCCGACCCCTCCGCCAGCCCGCCCGACGCCGACCGCCCTACGCGCATGCGGCCGCTGTGGGGGACATGTATTGTGTAGGAGTCACGTCATATTCAATGCAAAAAGCCCTTTTTTAGATTTAATCAAGATAATTGTGAAATAACTGGGGAAAGTGTTATTTACATAAGGGGAATATTTAGCTTTTTTTGCAACCAATTTTTAGTTGCTTTTCAAGTCAAGGTTTCACTCGCATCCCAAGAGAAGTACCTACTTTCCGCACCCGGATGGATAAGGTTCTTGAGTTATAAATAGTGTGAATAACACGACTTTCTTTTATATGTACTCACATCTTGATGCTATCGTCCTCCTTGCTAGGCTCCTTGGTGTGCAGCACACACTTGCCGCTGTTGATGTACACTTTGACGTCCAGCTCGAAGTCGATGTTCGGTTCCGCCGTCTTGGCTTTGTTTGCTTTGTTCTCGGAGCTCAGGCCTTCAGACTGTGGCATGCTGTAAAGATAATATTGTTGCAAAATTATTTATGGAAATATTTGAAATAGATATTATTTTTATGATCATATTAGTTACTTACAGTCGTGGTGGCCTAGTGGTTAAAGCACTAGTCTCTTAAGTATGAGTGTGCGGGTCTGATTCCAGGTCAGGTAAGTACCAATGCAACTTTCCCAAGTTATATGTACCTTCTAAGTATATTTGGACACCAATGACTGACCAAAGGTGAAGGAAAACATCTCGAGGAAAGCTGGACTATAAAGTCTGAAATCACCAACCCGCATTGAGCAAGCATAGTGATTAACGCTCAATTCTTCTCCGTGTGATAAGAGGCCTGTGCCCAGTGTGACAGTAAAAAGGCTGATGATGATGATGACTAGCTCAAAGTCAGTCCTGTGGTTAGAAGAAGTGTGTGGAGCTGACCGTGTATCAGAGGAGTGGTCGTGCTTCTTCCGCAGCTCAACGGTGTCCAGCTCGTCCGGCCAGGGATCCGCGTGCGCCGGCAGCGAGCTCTGCCGCAGCACGCCGCCCGCCCCGCGCGGGCCACCCGCCGCCCCGCGCGGCCCGCGCAGCGACGCCGACCGGGACGGACCTGGCAACACGCACACAGCTCGCATAAGATGCAAAACTTCAAGTAGTCCACCAATTACTTCCAAACAAAAGACCATCACACAATAATTTATTTAATTTTTCATATAACTTTGAGAAACACTTTTATTTTTTTGATAACTGCCAAAGTAAACTAACAAACTGTACCAAAAATATTGTCCCTTTTAAAATGTCTAGACCATTCATCGTAATTCACTTCATATTCACTTACTACTTATACATAGATTTCCAACAAAAATTTAAAGTAAAAAAAAAATACAAAATCATTTATTCAAAATAAGTTAAAAATCAGCAGTTTTTGAAGGTAAATTTTACAAAAGACAGCCCCCAAAAACAACCACCCTTCAGCACTTTGTATATGTTGTAGCTAAAAGAAATAAATGGTGGAACAAACTCCACAATTCTGTCTTTATAGTTTAAAGTATTCAACTTACCAGTAAGCGGCTCACTCTCCATAGAACTCCAGCTGCCGCCCTCGATGATGTCAGCAAGGCGATTATCTTCATCACCCAGTAGCAACGTCTCGCCCGAGTCGCCTACACCAGGAGACATAGCCAGGTTTGGTTCCACGGCACTGCAATGATCAATTTGGTTTCATTTTTTGAGTTAATACGAAAAAAGTAAAGATTTTGATCTACACACTGTTTGGAACATTCAGAGTTAAACAAAAACATTAAGGTATATTACCGGACAGTATCTCTTGTTAATTTTAATAAAATATCAAAAATATTTTAATATTCCGATACCAGTCGCATTTACCTCAATATATATTGAATTTTAAAAATATATTTACCCTTCAAAGTCTTTCCTCTCCTGCGGAGGTGTGGGCACTACGAATGATTTACTTCTGTTGGAGCCCAGTCCTAGCTTGCCCTTAGTGATGGAGCTGGCGCGCACACTTTGACGACGCAGTTTTTGAATCATATCCCTGGGAAAAACACAATATGTACATATTTATTTTAATTGCCGTACATTTTATTCATAATGAAGACTAACAATCTGACTAAAGTACAGACATTGACAAACTTTCCCAATCAACTTTGAACCATATACCTCAGGGATAAGGTTGAAAATGTATTGAGGTTTGACAGATTGTAGTTAGCGTGTGTACAATGTGGGAAAAAACCGTGACAGTTCACCTAATGACTTACCTCCTGAAGTCTTTGAAGACCAGTGCTTCGAGATCATGCAGCCTCTTCATCTCGTACTCTATAGTCGTATGGCTGGCGCCAAGAGTGCGGAGATCGTTGATGATCTTGGCCTGCTCATTCATCTCCTTCTCGATGAGCTTGGAGCGCTTCTTGGCGTCGATGCTCGTGTCGAAAACGAACGCGGGTAAGTGGTCCGTGTACTTGCGACGCAGGATTATGCTCTCCTGGTAGGTATGAAAGAGTATTATTGAAATCTATCGACTACAAAATAAATTCGTGTGGTTTAATGATCGGGTGAACCGATACCTTGTTGAAGATTCATACCTGAGAGTCTTTGCTGTTGTCAGCTTCATCGTCCAAGTCACTCTCGTAGTCCATTTTGAGAGGATCTTCTTCCTCAAATCCTGACGGCAAAACAACAGGGTCAGTCTATCATGCATACATAAGTTTATTATGAATATTCCCGTGTTGGAAAATGTCTTGTGTACCTGTTAACATGGTCAGCGTGTGTCCCAGTGCAGACAATTGCTTGCCCACGTTCACGTCAAGGTGTATGTCCACGCCCTCCATTTGCCACGAGACGTTCAGGAACCATTTGGCGTTTTCTAAAATGCAATAATAGGTAATGCCTTGCTAAAATTTTTAATATGTCTTGGGACTACTGCTGCTGGGAATGGCACAGTGGTCTTTCTTTTTAATTTACTAGTTTAAAATGATTGTCCGTTGAGAAGAATTCTCAATGCTTTAAAATGTAAAATTCGCTTTGTTTTAGTAGGGATCTCCAAGATGAATTTTGTGACATTCAAGTCAGATTGATATGGTCTAACAGTTGGTACGCACCGTTGTGCTTGGCCGCAGTGGTCCGGCTGCAGACCTCGTAGGTGCCCTCGGAGACGCAGCAGACATTGAGGCTGGGCTCGTCGGGCCGCGGCTTCCAGTCGTCCAGTGAGGCTTCGAAGTCGTCGGCGAAGCGCAGGCACAGGCCCACGAAGCGGCCCTTGGAGACCAGCGCGCCGGAGGAGCAGGCGCCGATGTTGGTGGCGTCCAGCGTCACCACCACCGCGCCGCGCGCCTCGCCCTCGCCGCACCACCCGCCCCACGCGCCGCGCCCCAGTCCCCACCGCCCCTGCACATATTCGTATCTCCCATACTGACCACACCTATTCACTTGCCATTGGCTAGGTGCGTCAATTTTTAGGACGTTATATAGCCATTATACATATATAGACTATATTCTAGGCATGAAATATTTTTCCCTTTACAATATTTCTTTAGAAGCTTAACTTATGGCTATTTGTAATTAAAACTCACCATAGGCGGTTGGTTGAGCGGCAAACATATACCAATATCATCGACATTCAATTGTAAGAACAACGTGCTTAGATGTGGCGTTGTGATCTGTGACGTCAGTTGTACCTGATAATACAAATTTAAATAAGTTTTATCCTAACTTTTATCAAAATAAATTTGATTTTCGAATATTATAAGCTACCATACCTTCTCAAAGACCTGTTGTGTAGCCGTCAGCACCTCTTTGTTCAAGTTGAGTCTCTTCTCGTTCCAATACTCATACGCGTTCTTGTAGTTGAGCCACACGAGTATGGCTTTATCCACTGCGACCGGCTGAATGTATATGAGCGGCCGTTTCAGGGTTATTAGCACTACTTCCTTATCGTCTCCACATACCATCTCATCTTGGAATGCGTTGCGCATTGCTAAAGGATAAAAAGTGTAGCAATAAATATTTTATTAGGGAGATTTTGCGCAAAAGTTGCGCAGTAAATGCGCAAAATAAAAGTTTGCGTAATTATGCGCAAAAAACATATATTTAAATTTAATATTTGAACTTGAAGGAACAGCTATTTTGTTTTGTTATTTCTTATGAATTACTAAAAAATGAAATACTTACATATCCTAGTATTAAAGAAGGCGTACTGCTGGAACTCGGGCTCTGCCTCTTCAAACATCGCGTTTCGGATCAGTTGGCCTAAGCTGAGGTTTACATCCACCTGCACAACAATAAATATGAATTTCACGATCTAACATTCAATACACGTCCTTGGTTTTTTTTTTTAATTTACAAAGACAACGTAATCACTTTGATCAGATCTACTTATTTACTATACAAATAAACTTGACAGAACTAATTAATGAGTAACTGTACCTGAGCTCTAGCAAAGAGTCGCACTTCATGCGGCTCAGTGGGCTGCTGGACGTTTTGCACGCGGTTCGATATCTCGAACTCTACCGCGCCCGTCTCTAACCGCACCGCCGAGTTGCTTGGTGTCGTCGCTGTCAGTTGGATGCGCTGGAAGTAAAGCAAATATGAGTACAAAAATGGTAAAAGCCTTTTGGAACCTTTTGTTCGCTCAAACCATTAAGAGCGGAAGATACCAGATAAAAAAGTAGGTAACATAATACAAAGTATTCGTAACTAACCTTGATTCTGATAGTAAGAGAAAACAATATCCTGCTGAGGGCTGAGGTGGATGCTTCCTCTTCATTCCACAGCGGCACTGGCTTCTCACCACCGTACACTTTTTGTACTACTTCGTTCACTTCCTGCAATATCAACATTTTTAGTCTTCTTTAAGTTTTAAGAAAGATTTGTATGTTACAATATACCGAACAAACTAGTAAAAGGAACGTATGACGTCAAAAGCCGGTGTTCTTACGTCTAACAACCCCTAGTTGTTCTGGCACCCAACCTGTTCACTTTGTATAAAAAGTCAGTTTCTAGTACTACATACCTTCATAAAAACCTTCTGCACAAACACGAGATGGTTCAATAGGTCAGTAGACAGCGTATGTTCGAACAGGCCTATGTCGGCACTGGCCGCCACATATCGTCCGGCGCGGAGCAGGGCTCCCTCGCGTCGCGCGGCCCCTCGCTGCTCGAGGACTCTGCCCGCTACGTGCACGCCGGGTAGCCAGACTGCTGCTGAAGCTGGGATGTTGGCTTCGGAGACCTGCGAGAAGGTGGTGTCAATATATTAATGCAGGATTATAATGGTGATGTTATTGATCTGATACATTTTTTGGCATGTATACTGACTTGATTAAGGCTTTTGACAGTATTTATCATGACATAAGATCATAACAATGTATAATTCATTATATTATAATTCATTAATTATGTTTTTGGTTTTCATAATCCGTATATGCGTAGATTATTAAGAAAACTTAATGTTAAAGAAACATAAAATTAACAAGACCTAAGTTTCATATGGGAATTCCACAGGGTGGAATCCTAGGTCCAGTACCCCTTTGAAGTGAAGTAACGAATCGTGAAGCTTTTTCAAGTAATATTTAACTTTATATACCTGCAGTTTGGTGACGAAGCTGAGCGAATGCTGCTGTAGTTCCACAGTGAATTGTGCCTTGTTGCCCGTCACGCCCGAGCTCTGCACTTGCTCCATCTTGTATTGTGCTTGTAACGACGGCAGGAGAGCTGCCGTTATACTTAGGCTCTGTGGAAAGACGTGATCTTGCTAGAAGAAACTACTGTGTATCTTCATTATGCTATTGCTCTTGTCTTAATCATATTAAGAGTCAGCATGGCATGTGTTCTTCCATAGTGAAACGTAAGGTACCTGCAGCAGTATGGAGAAGTGCAGCTGCAGCGGGTTGAGCAGCGCCTGCGGCGGCGGGTGGGGCGGGCGCGGGCGCGGCGCGGGCGCGGGCGAGCCGTCGGAGGAGGAGCCCGAGCCCGCCGCGCCCACCGCGCGCGACAGCCGCGACGACGTCCGCGTCACGCCCAGCTCCTAACCACGCACACAAATCATCGCTTATAATTATCCATCTAACCTTCAGCTAGTCTGCTAAGTCAAAATATTTAATAATCTTCCGTCTATCTGATCTAAAAGCAAAGATTGAAAAGAAATTGACTAGAACATATTTAATCTGGCAAATTAACTTCTTAGCATCTAAAGTATTGAATAAATCATCAAACCATACCTGTAGTGTACTCGACAGCTGCCGACTGGACCGTGTCATAACTCCGTGAAGCGCTACGGGATGCTGAGGCAGGTCCACCCTGACCCCGCCCACACTGACCAGGGCGGTGGCACCTTGTCGCCCCGCCTCCCAACCGTATAACGCTTGGGACTTGCCCACGCTCACACGCACTACCGTTCTGAGAGATAAAAACGATTATGTAAAATGTATAAAAATACACAAACATTAATAAACCAAAGATAATCAGAAGCCTCTATCTAGCAGTGAAAATGAATAGAGCCGTAATGACCACTACTAAAACCGAAAACTAGGAACCGACACGCTAATATCGAAGTCTGCGTCAACATTATCTCATTTTATAAATTATAAACTATATATCTGTCCAAATAATCTTTGCTAATATTAAAAACTGAAGAATCAGTCTGCTTGCTTCAACGCGCTAATCTCAGGAATTGAAGAAATATTTTAGAGATAGCCCATTTATCGGTTACACGGCTACTTTTATCCGGATATGCGAAGTAGTTCCCAGTGGAACCACCACCAGTTTATAGTAAATAGCTTACTGATGGTTAGGCGCCACTCCCTCCAGCAGCACAATCATGGTGCGGCCGAGGTTGCCGGTGAGCGACCACTGCCGCGATCGCGACGCCGACAGCGACGCTTGCAGCGACGTGATCTCGGCTTCCAGCTTCAACCCTGACAGGGATGCTAGGAGACGCGTGCGGTGGATCCTGGTAAAAATTCAAATAAGCTCCCTTAGAAGATGAGCCCTTTTGATCTTATGACAAAAGAAAACGATTTCCAAGCACTCAGGAACGCGACAGATAAGTTCATTTTCTTCAGCACTGCTTTTCAAGAGTTCGGCCCTACCATTAATTCCCTTAACATTTCGTAAACTTTTTCTCAACTCACTCTAATACAATAGAAATCTTATAGGTCAGGTCTAAACCTTAGTGTTTTGCAGTGTCATCAGATAAACACCTCAGTCTAAAGTTTTACCTGATAACCTGGACCTTTTGATAATGGTCCCACCATTTGGAAAGTCGTTTAAAAACCAGTCTTTAATGTACTCTATTGTATGTCAGATTTAGCCCACATTTCTTTTCACAATATTTTTCTATCATTAGTATCAACTTTGAAATCATAATAAAAATTTCCGTATTTACCTGGCAACACCAACGACTACCATGCCCATGTTGGCAGCACTGGAGGAAGAGTTGCTGGTGTTCTGTTCGCGAGAGCTCGGCCGCTGCGGCCGGCTGTGGCGGTAGTGCTCCGGGATGTCCGTCGTTACTGAGAACCTGTGGAGGATTGAACAATATCCGTTAAATAGTGAAAATATACATTTTCCATATATTTTACGCAATTTGGGGTTATTCTGTAAAAAAAAGATGTTCTAGTGGATCAAGATTCAGAAATATACTCAGTATGTGTAGGATTTATGGGTACCTGTGCGTGATGGTCTCGGCGTCGGGCATGTTGGCGTAGAGGTCGAGCAGCAGGTAGACGGTCCGCCAGCAGCGCGGCGCCAGCTTGCCGTCGGCGGCGTCGGCCGACGGCGAGCTCAGGTCGGCGCGGGCGGGGGACGGCGCCGCGCCCGCCCCGCCCCCCGCGAACTGCGGCGTCTGCCCGCCCTCGTTCAGCGAGCTGTAGCCTGCAACAACGGAAATAACGCTAAAATGTAAAGTCGCCAGCACATCAAACTACCCGAAACTGTAAAATCTTTAAGCACGTTTAAGATGCAATGCAATGTCGAAAAGATCTACATTTTTTTAAACCATATAGATAACTTTGTTACATTAACTGGCAACACTAACATAATCTCCACAAAACCACTTACCAAGCTTCCCCTTAACACTTTTCCCTGTGGACCGTAACTTCTGCGCGAAGGACTGCGGGCGCGGCCTAGTGGGCTGAGCCAGCTTCTGCTGGCTGAGCGAGTGCGGCACGGCCGGGCCCAGCTCGGGGGTAAGGGTGGGCGCCAGCAGGTCCCACTTGGGCTCCAGTGTGGCGTACTGAACTTCCTTCTCTAGTGACGTCACGCTTACTAGGTTTTCTCTGAAGTCTGATACTGGAAAGAATTAAGCTATTTAATATTACTGGGTTTCGATTTAAAAATTTTGACCACTATGTGTACTACAAACAATAATAATAATAGTTTTTATGTTGTGTTTGGGAAACATGGAAAATTCATATCCTTCTGATTTAATTTTACCATTATTTTTAAATATAACTATATAAGTTGCAGCTGTCAGTCGCACCAATAGTCTGTGGTCAGCTTAAGTCAACCAACCCGAAGCAATGCGCACGCGCAGTAGTTTTTTGTTTACCCTTTTGACTGTTTCTCAAACACTAGTAAGTGTGTGGGAGCGACAGTATTATTTGACTTGAGCTGTACTCAACCGAAGATTTTTGAATAGGTAACTAACCAGAAGATGAGGTATGTTTGTTCTGCCGGTGCGATATCTTGGTCTGCGTGCGCAGTTCTATCTGCGTATCCTTCACGTTCTGGTACATGTTGCTGATCTGGTGCAGCAGCCGGAGCAGCGGCATGTTCACCTGACCAAAGACAAAGCAGATTTATTTATACTGTATATATACCAAAATATTCATTCGCTCAAAGAAAGAGTGTCTCGTCTATGTTCTATTGGAATTAATTTCACAGATGAATAGTGTAAGTTGTTTTATTGTTTGTTTTTTTTTCTTCCAGCAGCCGGATGTCCTTTCTCATACTCTTTGTCTACGAAATTTTACTTCACAAACTGGTTCAGTATTTTCGGCGTGAAAACGAGACACAGGCTGACAGAGTTACTTTAGCATTTGACATATTAAGTAAAGATATTTGAGCATCTGTGTGGTAAGAACAAACCTGCTGCGAAATGAACCGAATGCTGATGTTGAAGTTGAGCATGGTGCTGATGTGCTTCTTCAGCTGTCCCCTAGATATGTAGAGCACGTTCTGTCGCTGTATGAGGTCGTCGACCGCCATGTCCGCCACTTTCTTTAAGTCCACGTCTATGGACACCTTCTCGCATAGGAAGGCGGGGGTTTCTGATGGAATCGTGGCATGGGTTTGGCCGCCTGTGCAACAAATGGTCGTTATTAAAATATATAATCTGTCGTTACATTATTTTTTTTCTCTTGAAAGAAATTCAAGTCAAATTATCGGGACACCTTTTCACACACGGTTGGTTAGCCCCAAGGTAAGCTATTGATTAGCTTGTGCTATGGGTGCCAACACACCTGACAATCCTGACAAGCAGGAATTGAACCCGGGACCATCAGCTCGACAGTGCGGCGTGGTTATCATTGCGCCGACAGGGTCGTCAAGTTGATTAGCTCCAAGTCATAAAAAAAACTATTCCAGCTGACATGAACTTCACAATTTAATCTCTAACACCATTCCCCTCACTCACCCTTCCCCTTCCCAGCCTGGCGACTGGCTCTGGCGGCGAGATCGCTGACGACGATGTCGATGCGGAACATGTCCATCCACGCCACGAGCGACAGCTTCGAGCCAAGCGAGTCCAGCGCCGGCGGCCCGCTGTTCCCGCCTTCGCCTGAACCGCTTTTGTTTTTGGATTCACCTGGATGATGTGAAATATAATGTTATATAACAACTAGAATGTGTTAAAAAAAAATTGGTTGGTGCTAGTAAACTAACTAGATATTGGTGCACGAAGCGAGATATCATTGCATTGCAATACAATATTAAATACATATTTTTTTAAAAGAGACTTTTATAACATTTTTTACAACATATTGTTTTATTTTATAACCTCATTTCTGACTCGTGCATTCATCATAAAAAGGTTTTAAATAGACTAGGAACAATTAAATATCAACAATAAAGGAAATTAATAAAAGCACATACCCTGAGTAACCTGATGGGGCGACACGCCCAAGGCAGCCAGGAAGGGCTGGAAGACGAGGTGCGCGTCCAGCAGCATGAGCGAGCCCTGCAGCGGGTAGAGGCTGCAGGCCGGCATGGCGGCCGCCACCGCGCGCGGGTTCATCTTCGAAGGGGGGATTATTGGCTTCTTGCTCTTTGGCTCCTGGTTAGTGGAATTAGACCCGTGCTGTACTTCACCATGGTGTATGGATTCTTGTGAACGTTAGTTGGTCAAACCATTCGTGGACAAAAGGGCATGCTTTGTGGCTTTAACGTGATGCAAAGGTTCAACGAGTCTCAGAAGGGTCATTTGAACCTTCTTCGACGTATTGTTACATGAGTGTGTACATGAAACGAAAATGTATTCAAAACTGATTTAGAAAACATCGTGATCATGCAACATGCATTAAGAGACATTTAAATGTATGTTTTATGCGCTTTAAAATTAAAAACAGTAAATTGACATTTTGGGTGTTGTTAGGTAGGTGCAGTTTAATTACTTTGGCACTTAAAAAATACATGTCCGTCGTGCGATTTTGACCGAAATTCGAAAAAATATTTCGTACGACTGTGAGCAATTTTGTAAAGATTCATGATTAATAAAGTCATTAACAACATGGAAAAACAAAACGCAATCTAAAATAAAATGCAAACGCTAAATTAAATGGCGGCTAAAGGTAGGACTTCTTTGTTTTTAGTGACATACCAAGGAAAAATTACGACAGTTTTTAGTGACACCCCAAGGAAAAATTACGATAATACATATATTTTCCTATTTAACATTTCTCAGTACCTATATCTAATTTATTAACTGTAATCTCTTATAATACTTTGAGAAATTAATGATCGGAACTCGCGGTCATCACTTTGTCATAGATCTAGTGGCTACATTAATTTGGAGTTCAACATTATGCTATCCGTATCTATCTCGAATCAAAAAGATCTATAAAGCAAATTGTATTTAGTGAATAGATACGCCAGCCGTAACTCAGAATCGAATTCAAAACTTTTCAATTCAGCATTCGCTCATGCAGACTTACCACTTTGATAGGCTCCTGCTTAGCCATCCACTGGTACAGGTCTTCTCTGGCGCGATCGTTCTTTATGTTCTCATCGCTGCCATGAGGAGAGTACAGTGATGGGTTCGACCCCACCGTCGGCAGGTCTTCTTTCAGGGTCCCGTAGTCTACTAGGATTGGAAGTTAAGAGGATGTCAACGTAGAAGTTAAATATGAGATGAACTGAATTTTATAAATACCAATGCTGGTTTGTTCTTCTTGGACAGTTAACAAGGAGGCGATATCAAAAAGAAATAAACATTACACGCCTTGTCAGAAAGTCGAAAATGGTATATCAAATAGTTTAGTTAATATTTCTGTAATATTCGACGTGTTTAATTCATCGTTGTTTGGTGAACTAATATGTCATTCAAAAGTAATAACTGTCTCCATTTTTAAAGGAAAATTTCAAATGACCCCTCCCCTGATGAAGGGAGTGTTAGACTTTTACCGAATAAAAGCCTATTTTTGTTCTCTCTGGAGCACTTTGTGTGCCAGGGCCGGCAAGAACTCCTTACTTACAGTTTTCGGTATCCATCGACGCTTCCACAGCGCAAGCAACAACATATGAAGGAACAAATCTAGCAATGCACTACTCACTAGCGATGGCGTCGTCATGGAACACGGGCTTCCTGGTGGAGAATGGCAGCGAGGGGAACACCAGGCTCGCGCGGCTGCTCTGCGCGCCGCGCACTGCCGGACATTACCACACCGCACATCAAGGGGGGTCACTTCTACGGCACTTTAGGGGCGTGCTTCAATGTCATGGGAGTGTATGAAGATAGATGGGGTGGGAAATTTTGTTACGTCATAGTAACTATAATAAATGTAGGTATATTTAATTATTGTGATATTCGTTTTAAAATGAATAATGGCAAAAACTGTGTAACATGACAAACTATCAGAATGTATTTTTTGATAGATTAATTTATAGGGTATCGTTGTCAATGAGGACAGTACGTTGGTAAAACGGATCACTGAGCAGTCATCACTTATATAAAGTCGATCCAAATAAATGAGAAATATTAAATACTTAGAAGTCATACATGACATACATCTTAGTTAAGATATCATGGCAGAAACGAATATGTATGATTAAGATAATGTACATGATATGGTAGGAATACAAGAAGAGGTGCATTATTATAATATAGCGATAACATTAACATAGCATTAGAACCAGTTATACATTCATATATAGCTTAGATATATATGTATACAGCTTTATATTTAAGCTGATAAAATTCAGCGATTATAAGTCATATTTATAATTGGTTAATATAAAAGCGAAGCGACGGCCAATCCTTTCGTTATTAATTAAAACAAGCACAGGATTCATTAATGAAATATCGGTAAGATAAAGAAGATAGACATTGAATGGTAGAAAATGTCTGAAAAATACACAAAAAAAAACAAAACTAGATCAGGCAAGGGTACAAGGGTAACACCACTACCAAACACAAAAAAATATATATTTAAAAAAAATAATGAAATAGAAAACAATTTTTATGGTCATTTTATAAAAGATTATGACAGAAACATCAATGAAGGATTGGCTATGAGAGTTAGCAAGGATTAAGATCATTTGAACATATATAGTGACGTATTCCGCAGGTATATGTAGGTATATGATCAGTCCATGCTATCGTGAACAACGGTCAAGACACATCAACATAACAGGAAACGCATAACACACGCTGTGAGACCGTTTGTTATGGTAATCGCATAGTATAGTGATGAAACGATTGCAAGTAATAGATATATTGATATCCGAATTTATTATATTAATTTAATTTATTATATCGATTTCAATATCCATTCATCGACAAATGACACGAATGATTATGCAATATTATTCTGATGTAATGTAGAAACGAAATCTAGGTATAGTAATCGTTTCATCGTTATTTTTGTCACAATAAACGAAAACTTTTTAAATTTTGTACAGTAATGGCCGAATTATAGAAAAATAACACTACATTTTTAATATGCTCAATAAGATCAATCTGAGGCAGCATAACAAACAACCTCAAACTTTGGGGACCTGTGAACCTTAAAATATTTAAAAATAAATATATATATCTTGTAGCTTTCTTGTAATTAATAGCTAAGCACGTTAAATATATAAATAAGTCATGTGTCACACCAAAATGCTGTGCAGCACCGAACTCCAGTGCAGTGCGAGTGCAGGTGCGATGCGTTTGCGCAGCAAAACACTTCCTATATTTAATGTGCCTGTAACTTCTGCTGTTTAATAAATCCCAAGAAATCTGAAAGTGCTAGAAATTTCGCCAATTTTTGCACTTTATCGATAATAATTATTCCTCCCTTAGAAAAATTCAAAATCCAAAACCTTCCTTTAAAAATTAAAAATGCCTGTAATATCGCAGAAACAGAATTCAGGCTAACGAAGATTGTACAACTTTTCTCTTGTATGTGCAAACATCGAAATTTGAACTCTATTAGAACAGCAATAAGGTTCATAAATCCCCGTGAGCAGCACAACACTTAGTGTCAGGTGTACGAACCGGAGGGCGGCGTGGATGGGAACGAGTGCGGTCGCGGACTAGCCGCCGCGCCGGACGCTTCACCCACAAACAATATAGTGTTAATTATGTATCAATTATATTGGAAATAAAATCATAAATAATAATTTTGAAATTAGTTTTATAGATTTTTATGTTTTAACAATAGTATGGAGACAGCTTTTGTTTGGATTATACGAGTAACTTGATAAAATGTCAAAAACTACATGCGCATTTTTTTAATACAAGAATAAACTTAAAGAAATTGCGATAATATAAACTTCTTACATTTTTCTCATGTTCATGGCTCTTCTACTTAGGGTAATCTATAAAACTAATTTCATTGAAATATTCCAAAATAATATATCAGTTAAAAGCCAATTGCGAGATACTGTGAGTTTAGCAGTATTTATACTTAAAGGTTTGGCTTTATTGTGGCATTATTGTATTGATATAATATATTATACTATAAAATAAAATTCAAGGATAATTTCGATAAACAAGCAATAAAATAACTTTTATATAATACTAAAACCATATCAGGTCTTACTTCAAACATCTGACAAAATAAGCTCATGAAATAATTAATTTACATATATTGTAATGTTCATAAGGTTTCAATATTGTAGTCCTTTGAAATAGAACCTAATTGTTATCCATTTAAGGTACAATTTACTTTGATTGCAAAACTGTATCATGTTGAAATGAGGTATATGTAGTACTCACCGGGCAGGTTCACTTTGTCAACGTCCATATTGAGTAGCAGACAATTCTCGTCTAATGCTTCTGTCTCCAAAGGATACTCTTGCCATCCTTCTACTGAATCCTAAATGTCATAAAAATATATTAAGCTTTTATTACTGAAAACTCGTTTAGATGGTCACCTTGTATGTCAAATTGTATGATATAATTTAAAGAAAGTTACACTGTCACTCAGTTACTTTTTTGCATTCCTAGTTTCAATAAGGTATTAAATCAATTTTGAAGTGTCTTAATTAAATCCCATAAAAATGTCAATTAATTAGTGAAATGTAGGTTAGTAAATGTAGGTATTTAAAATCGCGTATAAAGTTTCCAAATCGACGTAGTGGACCGCATACCTACTGCTCTTTGGTATTGTCGTCAACTGTTTTTGCAAACAAATTTTATTTTTATATTGCTGATATTTTACTTTGACTTTAGTTCACAAAGCTGTTGAACTCCTAAAATTTGAGATTCTCACCTCCAAAAGATCAGGTAACGCGAAGGTAACATTTAGCGGCTTCATGACCTTGCTCTTGTAGTTATGTTCCAGCAGCAACGGCGTGTACAGGATGTTCTTCCACTGACGACTTAGCACTATCACACCCTGGAATTTCATCATTTTCTCAGTCACCAATCATGATATCATGACAATCATACTAAAAAAAACTGTTTCAGAATTAAATTTAAGTTGCTGAAATAAACGTGACGTTAGAAATCGCAAGCTCGTATAATTTGATGGTGCTGGGACCGCCACTCTGCACCTTATGTTACTCTATGCACTGTGAGTCGTGTCGCCCTTACCGTGCTGGCCAACACCAAGAGAATCTCTTGACTGGACAGCGGACCGAAAACCGACACGCATTCTTTGGCAATGGGGTAAAAAAAATTGCTATAGATTATGTCACCCCCTTTACCATTTTCTCATACTACCACGTAATAACAATGCTTAACAGTATTCCTGATTATAATAAAAAATTTATTCGTTTCAAAATCGATAAAGTGTGATGATGCATCGACATGGTGTGAGTCAAAAAGTTATACAATAACTTTTGAAGCCTTAACATGATAATACCTGTCGTAATGTAGACAAGGATGGCAGATGCCTTTCAGCCAGGTCGGCCTGCACGGCTGCAGCGTCAGCCTGCAGCGCGTACCGCAGTAGTACTGCACACAGTTGCAGCGAAGGCTCTTCGCGTAGCTGCTTCGCCATTGGTGTATGGCGTCCGTAGCGACTCTGTTGTCAAGTAATTATCGTGATTTTAGTTTGATTATTTAATGTAAATATTGAAAAAGTCGTAAAAGATAATCTCTAACAAAGTTTCAAAAATCAAAAGAAGAAATAAAAGAAGTAAATATACATATATCAAACAACATCGGAGGAATAGTTTATTTCCTTTATAAAAATAAAGAAAATCATAATTTTTTTCAAATTCTACAAAAAATGGAAACATTCCTTGGAAGAACAGTAGATAGATACTTTATGTTTCATCAAGAATTATCAGAGTCGTTTCAAGGCCGATTTCTTCTTGCTAGAGCTGCGGGTTATTCGCAAGAGTCACCGTGGCCGGACCCTGGCACACAAGGACCTCCAGAAGGAACATAGTGGACTCAGCGACCTATTTCTTCTGTGATCACATACCTTAGGCAAGGTATGATGCGGCGCCAGATCCAACGCCGCAGCCATAAGACTAGCAGCCGTGGCCGTGAGCCGCCTGGCGTATGCGCGGTAGAGCGCCACCACGCGAATGCCGAGCCGGTTGCAGGGGTTCATCCACGCGTTGATGGCCGGGGATGCCGTGCTTAGCAGGTTCCAGTCCAATCTGCAGATGATAGAAGAGCATAAAGTTGATGGGCAATTCCAGTCTCTCAAAGAGTACTTTCTACCCTTTACCGATTTGGCTTAAGTTCAGAAAATGTTTTATAATTCTAGAATGTGTAATACGGCTTATTTATTCCAAAAGTACCACATTCTCGATACTAATTTTGAGTATTAATAAAAATATACTTTACCGAGTATAATCAATCTTCTTCGTAATAGGAGTCCGCGGAGGAGCAGCAAAGTTAAACCACACCACTTTCAAGTCTATTGCGCAGGACGACGTGTTCCCATTGTCCTTGAGAGGCACTACGGTGGTAGTGCTGTCATTATTCGACGGCTCCTCGGGCCCAGGAGTCGAAGGTTCGGGGGGAGGAGGCACGGGAGGGGGCTGAGCATTCCCTAGATTAGGAGTACTGGGTTTGGAACTGGAATCTCTTTTTCTAAACAAGTCTTCGATACCCGAAGTCCTGCTTTTCGTACTCCTGTCTTTCTCAGGTTTAGTCTCTTCAGCAGATTTGACAGATTCTCTGCAGCTCTCGTTGTCAGGTCTCAGAGGTTTCTTCTCTTCTGTCTGTGTCTGTGGTTTGTGGGATTGTGAATGTTTGGACACTTTTATTGAAATGCCTTCAAGCCCACATTCGAACATGATGAAGCCGATGGGGGTATCCTTTTGGCCCTCTGTCGCTGTGCCGTTTTGGCAGCACTGGAAAGCACAAAGCAGACATATAAAAATCTACCCTAAGCTTTAAAATACTAGATTGAAATTACAGTTAGCAGCGTATGCTACATACCATGGACTCGCATCCCTTAGCACAGGAGTCGACACGGATGAATTTGAAGGACACTTTGGAATGTTGGCACGGTATGCCCGTGATTGTTACGTCTTTCAGTTGAGAAGACTCGTTGCGTATACGACGCAATTGACCGTGGACTTTTCCTAAGAACACAAGTTAGTTATCAATAAAAAAATTAGTGTACAAAAAACAGATAATAAAAAATAAGGGCTTTTTTACTAACCGACATTCAAAGTTATTGTAGTATCTTCACATTGCTGTTGCGAAGCTTCAATATAAACAGGCTCCCCTCTCTCCGGGCCTCGTCTCTTTCCAGACGTCTGGGCAGAAATCAACGCACGCGGCCCCTTCATGATGCCAAAGGACTTCTTACTTCCCAAAGCCCTTAACGTAGGTCTGTAGTACAACTGCACAGATTCTAAATTCTTCCTGGTGCTCACGTACTTGGCTATGATATTCTCTACTGATACTCCGAACAGGGAGACGCATGTTAAGTCTTGAATATTGTCTAAAGCCGAGAATGATATCATGTCCTCGACCACTGAAGACTGGATGAAGATCATATTGACTTTGGGAATGGTGACCGTCGCTTGTAACGACTCACAAATGCTCTCTTCGTAGACATTCGAATGGGGTATCGTAGCAAGTTTACACTTGTCATCCTTATCTGTCACCAGGTTGGACTGGCTTCTGTCTTGCATCTGCGGGAGCCAGTTCTGGACGTACTGCTTTTGTTTCAGCACATTGGCACTCGACACAGATGAGATACAAAGCAAACGCAAATGATTTATCACTGTTATCGGATGTATATTGGCTAATACTGGAGTCAGAGACTCGACGAATTTCTGGGTACTTTCTAGTACAAGTGGGGTCAGCATTATATCGATTTCTCCTCGAAGTTTGACAAACAACCCACTTTTAGAGTCACTTGTTGTCGTTACCGTTGATGCAGTACTCTTCTCAGTGGTGTTCTCCTGGCTGTCTTGCACGGTTTGTTGTACATCCCACCAGCCTTGTGGGTAGGGATGGGCTTTGACTTGCGAATTAAAATGTGGAGGCAAATTGGAGTAAGGTCCATGCTGGTTTTGATTATTATGATCTTTCTTAGATATCAGTCTGAGTATGTTAATTTTTCCGACTGGTTCGAAGCTTGGCAGGTATTTTTGTCCGACATAAACTAGGGTTCCATCATCGGCTCTCTTAAACAGTGGTAAAGTGAAGACATCGCTTCCGCTTGGCAGGGAGCAGCAGTTCCAATTGGGACATTTGTACTGTGGTAAGTTATGCATATAACTTGCCATAAGCAGCGGTGAATCTACTATGGGCTTGTTTGTCTGCATGTGTAGATTCACCAGAGTCATGTCTTCTTGCGAAGAGATAGCAGAAATGAATGAGGTTGATGACACTGAACCACTTTCAGAATCTGGCTGTACGCCAGTGCTCAAATTACTTATCGTATCAGGAATGTCTACCGCCTCAGACTTAGGCGCAGAGTTCGTCCATTTCTCGTTCGTTATATCGTTGATACCAAAGGAGCTCTTATCTCTGGGGTTACTATGGCGACTGCCGAAGGAATGCTTCAAACTAGAAGACCGGCTTGGGAACATATCCTCATCAGCCGAGAAAAATGCTTCGGAATGGTTTTCGCTTGTAATAGACATAGTTCGTTGTACCTCTGTGGGAAGGGTGTCTTCTGGTGGCACCTGAGAGTTCAACGAATAATGCGATTCTGATACAGCAACGCTTCTCACAGGCACTTTAGGCACAACAAATGTCTCTGTTTCAGTTGCAACCGGTTTCTTACCCGTCACATTAGCGTTATCTTTGGCGCCGCAACTAAGGGCCAACTTGGAATCAGAAACACTGCTTTCCATTTGGGGAACGTTCAATATACTCTTGTTGAGTTTGGAATCACTATCAATCTTAGTGCTTCCCAAAGGCACGGAGGAATCTACTAAGCGAGCGTAAGGAACATCGCTTTTCGTGCTAGATACCAGAAGATTGTTACTTCCTTTGCTCATACTTGTGTAAGAGAATCTTCGTGTGAGGCTTCGACGCTCAGCGCTTTGCGGGGACTTGTTTAAGTTTTGTGGTAAAGGCGATGGAATTAAAGTGGCTACATTAGTCGGTTGCAAGCAGACATTCAAATTGTTGTATGGCGGCGTATGGAACACAAGTTGTCCTTGATGCAACAGACTCTGTCCGTACCCGTACTCACCTGGCGTCGTTTCTATTATGTTAAACATGGCCACATTGATTCCCTCATTCAAGTCGTTCGGGTTTGGCTTCAAGAAATTAGGGCCGTTTCTATTAGAACCGAAGAACGCACATCCTCCGGTACAACCACACTGCGAACTCTTGCCTTCAACTGGCCACAAGAACCAAAGTCGTTTCGTCTTGTCGTCATGAAGTTTCAAGAACTTTTGTTGAACTAAATGAAGGTTTTTAGGAGTTTGGGGCAGCGATGAGGCAGCTTCGATAAGCAAAGGTCCTAGGGCAACCGAGCCGACCCCTACCCAGTTATCACTTTCGGGCGGCTTATTCTGGCTGTTGTTACTGCCATTTGAGTGGTGATGAGTATTAGTTTGCATATTAGTTTGAGTGTAGAGAGCTAATTTTATATTTGGTAATAAGCCGGTCACGCCCGTTCCGAATCCAGAGCCGTGTAAATTGCAAAAGCTTAGTCTGACTGGGGATATCCAAGTCTGTAGCGTAGTGTTGGAATCTGCGATGTAAATGTCAATGAGATCAATCGCGACTCGAATCATCCTGTATTTGATTTCATTTGCAGTCGGACATCTGTATTTTAGTGTGAGGTCAGTTTCTGCGCACATTACATTGTTTAATCCGTGATGACATTGTCTAGCAGGGTTTGGAGGTACTAATTCATTTTCGCTATCACATATAAGCAGCAAGAACGTTTCTAACGATGATATAATTTGGTACAGTTGGGGTAGTGTTAGGCGCCCAGTTAACTGACCTAACTGGAGTTCCATCATCCAGGCGTACTCCACAGTGTCCTCTTCGACAGTTCGGTTGGTGTCGCTGAAGAAACCGTTGCCTCGCAGTTGGAAAGACGAGAGCATCAAGTGTCCTTGATACAAGGCTCCCGAGTTGGTGGGGTTCGACCGAGACAAGTTATTAGCAGACACTAATATTGATGGACTCAAAAGCAGTTGCAATTTGGTCTCTCTGAAACTTTTGTCCATTTCAAAACCAAATCGTTCGATTAGTATAACTGGACAAGGTGGTTCACTTTCACTACAATTTTTAACTAAGTGCGCTTGTATATCGTGGATTATAATGGACACTGTCACATCCAGAGGTCTGTAATGTCGAGGGTCAAAAGGACCCTTACCTGAATCGGTGGAGTCGTCTATTGATATCTCAGTATGTTGGTTCACACTGCTCTTATCGTTTAGTTTTGTATTATCACTGGACCAATAAAAGGTTTCCATGTTTGGGGTTTTTTGCATGTCAGTAAACGTTTGGTCTTCACCAAAGATATTTTCTAGTAAATTCATAAAGCTTGTAATAATAGTTCCATACGCAAGTAGGATAGACGGCCCCACTTCAAGTTCCACGCTGACTTTATCAGGTGGTAAAGTTGTTCTGTCGAATTTATTTCCATCTAATGTCCAGTTAATTTGGGGTTGTTTCCTCAACCTCGGTATTCTCATCGGAGATAAAAGAATTTCTTCTTTTTCCGGAGTTGTGATGTCTGCTTGAGGCTCGGGCCCCAAAGGAGGAATGGGATGATAGTTATATCTGACGCTTAGCGCCACAATAGGGACGGACCAACAGTCCACCCAACCCTGTGACTTGACGCATTTTCTTCTCCATTTGGAAGCTTTTAGTCTGCAAGGAACTAGCTTCATATTCTTATCGAGAGATAAAAGAAGCAGCTTTGATGTGTTCACCTCGGGCAAGTAAAGACTCATGTCTACTGCCTCACCTTGGACCCAAATCTTAAGTGGAATAAAATCTGGCAAGAAATCAACGAACGGCAAATCAAATGATACGTCGAGGAGATCGCCGCAGAACGCGACATGGTTATTTTCCTGATTAGTAGAGCTACAGTCTATCCAGTTGTACTGATTGCTCACCGTCACCACTTCACATTCTTTGAGTAACAAAGATATTTTCCAGGTATAAGGTACAAAGTGTAAGATGTCTGGGCGAGCTTTTGTCGACCAGTCATTAATGAGATCTTGAAAGAAGTCTATATGTGTGTAAACGAGGTGTGTGGTGGCTTTACAACCTGTCAAACTTAACTGCCAACATTGGTGATGGTTCCACACAAGGGGGTAGTGGCACTTGACAGTGTACTCCAATGTTTCACTTTCAGCCAAGCTTCTATACTGTAGACTCGTGGTAGCTTCCAAGTGTAACAGTTGACCAGTAATTTTAGTCGTGTACCCATCCTGTAAAACGATCCACGGCAATGTTACTTCTAGGTATGAACCAGCACCAATGTTAATATGCACCGCGTTAGTTTCCTTATTCTTCGTAAATAGAATATCAATCGTGGCCTCGTTTAAAGTTGACAATCTTATATCAAACGATTGCGTTTGTCTAATGTCTCCAGGCTTTGGCTGGGGCGTTACTTCTAAATTTTTATAATTCGGTGGGAAGAAGAATTTGAATAGATGATCTCTCTGTCTATCCGCCCAAGGCCCATAGCTGAAGTCTGTTCCCTTTCCACATTTGATATCCACGCCCCAGATTGGAGGAGCTGACTCTACGATATCTCCATTAGCTAACTGCAATAGGACAGGTTGTTCGGGCACTAGACCCGGCTCGTCCATATAGAAGTACACTTCGATATAATTGGAGCTCATGACCACGAATCCCTCTCCCATGTACCGCGGCGGCTCGTCAACCATCGACGTGTAATTAGGACTAGGCGCAAGCATTACTTTGCAGTTTTCTGCTTTCGCTTTAACAAAGTGCATTAGGTGGTCTAAACTGGAGGCGGGGGGCTTTGTACTGTATACTAAGTGCGACTCTTCAACGCTTATTGACAACGTGGTTGGGACTAATCTATTGCCGAAAACTACTCTTCCTGAACATATATCGATTTTAATTACGGGGATAAGGTCGCGCCACGTGCGAGCCATGGCAGCTTCGGACCTCACAGTCTCCTGCGCCCGTCTCCGCTTCTCGTTAGCATCATTCATAGCTTTATCGCGGTCGGTATAATCGTCGTCATTCTGTTGTTTGATAACAGGTTCGAGACCGAAGATTTTCTCAAGTTCGTTGTACAAGTCGCAGCGGTTATAGAAATGTAGCTCGAAGCCGTTTAGCATGATTGACAGCCGCGTGTCCGAGTGCGACAGGTCTGCGAAGTTAATGACACGTAATATTAATTAGCGCATGTGTTAACATTGAACATTTTCCTGCAGGGCAAGGACACATGATTAGCATTTAAAACAAGGCATGTATGTGAGCGTGTAAGAACAGAGGCATTTTACATTATCAATTTCTGTTCATCCTATTTAGTGGCTTATGATCCTAATTAGATGAAACCTTTTAACATGTCTATTAGGTAATGGTAGAATTTACTTCAGATAACATAGTCACTTAAAATATAAAACATAAGGTGATAAGTTAAACATACCTTCAGAAACATCCTTAGGCACATAGGACCGCCACCACCTGAATATCAAGTAGCCGTCCTGTATCCGTAGACTGTAGTCATAGTTGATGTACACTATGTCCCGGAACATTATCTTACCAGAAAGGGCATTGAGTGTGAAGGATCCTGCAATTAACCACACAGACAAACATGAATACATAAATGTGAATATGTTGGAATATGTTGTTATTTCTTTTTACAGGCAAAAACAGGTATGAAGTTGTTAAGTCAAAAGTTGAGAAGTTGAAAGTGATGATTACTATCAGCCTATTAGCATCCGTACTGCCACCCATACTCTGATGGGGATGAAATGTATCCTATGTCCATCTAGTGCTGCTAAGCTACCTCCCCACCAATTTAATCAGTATAACCGTTCTTGAGTTTTAATACTGTAAGTAACATGACTTAATTATTTTATACAAATATAGATTTGAAATAAAAGACTAATTTTATTAGTATTTGAATCTTTGTTGAAGTTCCCAAATAGTTTTTCTTTTTCAACAATGCGATACAGACATAGCTTTCATGTCCTACTTTCTCTGTTATAAATTGAAATTTGAATAGTAACTTATAATTCATGGTCACTTTCTAAATGCATCCTTTTTTGATCATAATCATGTGAGTCATAAAGTAATTAACATTAATAATATGCCCATTTGGAATAATGTTTTGATAACATTATGCAAGTTTTGCTGACAGAGAAACAGATGGGAGTGATTCATGCATGTTTATTGTAAAGGTTGATTTGATTTATTTGTATTTTTTTTTCTTGTGTTGTTTGATAAGGTTTTGCTGTACCTTAAAGCTTAAAATAGTCATGTAACACATAAATCAGAAATGCTATATTAATCCTTCAGATTAATTTTCATTGTCATTTTTATCAAATTTGAAACGGAAATAGTAATCTGGGTAATATATTATGTTCTTCAACAAAATATTTGTACTGTCATATTTGCATTGCTAAATTAAAGAGTTATTTGTTCCTATTTCCTTATATGTATGAATTATAAGTGGTTTTGGTTTAACAACACATTAAGTTATATTATTTATTTATTTAATGTTACAGCAAAAACGGCCAAAACCAATAACATTTGCTCTAATTATAATATCTAATTATATATTTACAGATATATACAATGAAACATTCACACGCTCATCTCACAATACTCCAGTCATTCAATATACTAATGCCATAGACTAACCACCATTATCTTGGACCCTGTTCCCGTTATCAGTGAACAACATTTTTTTTTGTGAATGTTTAAAAATGTATTTTAAATTTAAAAATAAATAAATGTCAGAAATTTCAAACAACATATTCACACAAATTAGATCTAAGAATGCCATTTATGGGACTGTTGTGATGAATAATTTATCATCAATTAATTAAACCGTAAACAGGGTCTCATCGGCCCGGTAAATACGAGACAATACTCTTATTTATAATATTGCTTATTCATAATGTGAAATCATTATATTTATTTAAGATTATGGTATTTACATCATTATAAATACAGACTTAGGGCCAGTTTCACCGGTTATGGTTATGTTCCAGATAGTTTATCTGGCAGATAATTTCATACAAATTCTGTTCCATTTTTTAATTTATCTGGTAGATAGTGGCTATCCATAACGTTAATAAGAATAAAATTTTATTAAATTGAAATCATATTGGATTGCTACTTCAATTTCCTTTTCTGTTGTGGTCTATTGACATATTTTGATTACTCATTACATATCACCTCAGCTTTGTTATCTGTTACTGATAATCTTGTATGTTATCTATGTTTTGTCTCATTCATAAGCACTAAGTGTACCAATAGCAAAAGTATTCAAAGCAATCTTAATAATAACATAATAGAATATTATCAGTAACAAAAATTATTGATTAATATTTAAAAAAGAACAAGCATGAGTCGCAAATATTTTATATATTTATTATTGTGAATTGTTAAACTAACAGTATGAGTAATTCAGAGCATGTGTGGGTTTCCTGGCCCAGAAATCATATATAGTTTGATCATGAACGTGAACTAGGTGCGCAAATAAATGGGTCACTCACCTATTTTGAAATTGTCATCTTGGAAATAGAACTTGTTGATGAGCCTGGTCAGGATGTAGCCCAGCACGCGGCTGTTGTAGTACGTTATATAAACGATCCATAGTATCGCAGATATTAGCGACACAAGCAGGAGGGCAAAGTTTCTATCTATTGTTAAATCAGCGAAGTCTATTGACGACGAATTCCATCTTTGCGCCACCGGATCATCCATAGACCCGGTGAAGTTCTCCCTGCACACAATCATAACACGGAAAAATCATCAAACAATAATAAAACCTCATAAATAACTCTAAATAAGAAAATAAACATCACTCAATTACAAGGCTACGCAAATCGCCATAACTTACATGATGGTGGTTTAATTACTACACTGACACTTTTTACATTGTATACAATTAAACTGCCCTAGAAAATCATACACTATACACATTTCTAATACTATTTTTCTGTCTTTCTTATCAAAATCATAAATCACTGCCCATCCGTGGTTCAGAACTTTGACAGCTCTCCGATCCAACGATTGCGTTTCGTTTCACTGTTACTCCATAATCATAAAATATTCATTCAGAATTTAAGAAACATGAATTTGCTTGTTCTTTTTAATTTTTGTTATATAATACTAATATATAATAATTTTTGATTGATATTAATTACTATTTAATTAGAAATCGATGAATAGGGTCTTTGCTAACTTTTTACAACCTACCTTCTTTGCAACTATAGCGGTAAAACCAAAAATATGTTGCTAGGAAACGAAAGCTGTTTGTTTATCACTGTCAATATCAATTTAATTGTTGATGCGAACGGAGATTTTCGATTATATTTGTGCATAAAAATTGAAAAAGAAACAAAAAATGACATCCAACATAATACAAGAAGAAATAAAAGAAGAAGATGAAGCATTCGACCCAAAAGTGAGGTAAGTCAACATTATAACAAATAAAGAATGGAGTATTATAATTTTCATTTAAAAGGGCACCTATCTTTATTAAAATTTAAAGTGAAGCGAAAATTGGTTATTTTTTCTGTTTGAGCTTTCACGGGAAAACGGCTGCATCGACATAAATGAAATTTGACATGAAGATAGGAGTCCTAGAGACTGAGGTAGATTACCGTTTATCCGAGCACGGGACGTAGTTCCTTCAGGCCGAGCGACGCGGACGCAGAAGTTTCAGGAGAAATCTAATCTTAATTATTGAATGTAGAAATAGTAATGGTATTGCAGAACATATGTATGCATGTGTTTCTTCTTATCAAATCATTATGGGCAACATAAACTTAAACTCAATCAACAAGGACGTAATGGAACGTAGGTACAAGACTGAACGCTCAACATAATGAACCGGCGAAGCCCTCCGCCATGAGTCACCCTTTTAGGGCGAATAAAAAAACAAACGCAATTAGAATCAATTACGTTTGTTCTTGATAGCCAAGAGTATATAGAGGCTGCAAATCGAGTTTCTTTGTAGTGACTCACACTATCAACAAAGAAATGAATATGTTCCTACCTTAGGTTCCTACGAACATTTATTAGCCTACAACAGAAAAATTTGCTCAAGTTGCTGTTTTTTTTTGCAGCAGATACTGCAGTAGGTACCTACCTATGATACAAATATCTACAAATTGTCTGCAATCTACTTAAGTAATTTACTAACTACTTAATAACAAATATTGTGCAGTCAAGAAAACTAAATATCTTGTCAACAGTCCTCTTTCTAAAATACAGAAACTGAAAAATTTGCATAAGTATACATAGTTATGTGTCCGATTAACCCCGGGCCCAGTTTTGCTTCAGCAGGTAGTCTGCCAGTCATCTAATGACCTTCATTAACCTTAATTCTTGGTTCTTCAGATGGGTCAACCCTCACTGTTTAGATTTGATGACCTTTATTGGCAAGGATGTGTTCGTGGTCGCTCACGACATCTACATTATATTCTTCAACTACAGAACGAATACTGAAATTGTATATGTTGCTAACACCAAAGCCAAAGGTGATGGTGTCGATGCTTTAGCTGGTAAGTAAATAAATAACATACTTAAAGAATTTTACTAAAAAAATCATTACGTGGACCCCTCTATAGATAATGGGTTCATACATATGTATATCGTAAGTTCAGCTTCTTTGGTTGCTATACTTAAATTCAAAATTGGAACAGAATTTAGTTGAACAGGAAAAAAATGAACAGAAAAAAAAACTTATTATATTTACTGGAACTTATTCGTAGATGGTGAAACAGGTTCTTAGTTTTTCTTTTCCCCAGGTCATCGATCCTTTATGTTTGCCTTCGCGGAGAAGACGAAGAATCCTAGAATATTCATAATGACTTATCCTTCGTTCTTCCTACTGGCCGAATTGAAAGGTAAAAAGGAAAATTGGTCTTCTTAATTTTAAATATTGATTAAATCTTCATCAACAATACTCCAGTAGGTTCATGATATTTTAGACACGGATGTGAAAAGATACAAAGCAATCTGCATGATGGAAAGCGACTTGATCGCTGGGTTCAGCGGCTTCCCAAACTACGTAGCCAGCATCTGGTGTTGGCGCACCAACCATCGTCTCATCAGCATCGAGACCGGTGTTATTCGGCGCCAACAGATCTGCATGTGAGTCACATCTCTAATAATGATTTTTGAACCTAGATGTGTTTTAAATTGTCTATAACAATTTCATTAAAATCGGTCCAGTAGTTTTGGCGTGAAAGGGCGACAGACAGACAGATTTCGTCGACTACAAACCAGTAGTAATCTTAAATGACATAAAAACACGCAGGGCTAGCCGCACGCATATGCTCCTCTGCCAGTGCTGGGGCGAAGGCCTGAACGTTTGGGAAGTGGCACGCTGCTACAAGAAGTGCTTCATTATGAAGAGGGCTAAAGATCAAGTGGAGGAGTGGGAGGCCACTGAGCCTGTCCTCGTCGGCGTCTGCTGGAGTCTGGAGGGGCAGCTTTACGCAATTGATGCGAAGGCTAACCTGTACAGTGTAAGATTCTGTAGTTTGTACCATTGGCTACTCTTTAGAAATTCTACAAGCTTTACAAAATATTTGTGGTATGATTGCCCTGTCTAGAAACTACACAACCTGTAGTCTGTGGATGAAAATTTTACTGACGTATCACGTGATCCTACAGATGGGTTCAGACGGCATAGTCATGATCAGAACACTGGAGTGGTCAGAGAAATTGGAAGGGGAACGAAGGACCAGCGTCTGTTCCTTTCTCAATGGCATACTCATCTACGGACCCGATGCTAACTTACGGGTGAGTTGAAAAAAAACTTGACTGTTCAATAGGATATATTTTTGGACAGTATATCTAACGCGGAAGAATACAAATACTAGAAATAAGAAAAATAAAAAGGATGAATTTTAATGACAAAATGCAAATTGCTAATGTCGTTTGTTAAGCAAGTTATTGAGGCCTTTTTAAATAAACCGGTTTGTTATATCTACCTACGTTTTTATTCCCACGCCAACAATTATCTAGTTCCTACGCAAACAAAAAGATGGGAAGACATGGAAGGCGGAGTGGACGTTCTCTCCGGACGATGACGTAGAGCGCCTGGTCAGCAACTCGTTCTGCGACATGGCCACTATGTGGACTCATAACGGCTTCGTCTATAAGATCACTGCAGATTCTGACGAGAAGATCGAGGTCAATCTGTTCACTGTCAAACAAAGGTACTTACTTATGAATATGAATGATTTGGAAATATACCTTAAGGTTTGAATTTTAGCTACGGCAAAAAATACACTAAACATTTTTTTTTGTTTGCACCTGTATAGATACCAATGTATATTGTTTTGCCTGTTTTTTAAGAAGTACCAAACTTAATATACCTAACTTAATCTTTTTAATTGTAATTCTGAACATGATGAAAGTCTGGCACATAATTAAAGTATTCGTGTTTAAGGAACATAACTAAGATTCAGCTTCTAGCTCCTGATGACAAATACATTGCAATGATGAACGACACCGGAATATTGAGCATTTACGAGACATACGATCAGAAATGCGTGAGTACATCCTCCTTATATGCTCGTTTGGATTTCCCAGTCTCATCTCTTTATACATATGTATCAGGTACGACTAAAGAGTCTCTGGGAGTCTCTAGATATTTTTAGAGTTTGTATATTTTTTTAGGTCTTCATGAAAATAGTTAATGGTGTCGACGTGTCATTTCAAGCAAGTCCGGTGGAACCGTTGTTGGCGGTCTTCGGAGACCTAAATGGCAATTTTGGTGTTGTTCTGCGAACTTTTGACCCTGGGAGCAGGGAGCTGAAGAAAGAGTCCCGTATGAGTCTCACGCACCAGATCGTGTCGCTGGTTGCGTTTTCTCCCGATGGAAGATTTTTAGTCGCCGCTGCTATGTCCGCTGGACATATCTTTATTTTTAAGGTGAGATTTTTCAGCAACTCGCACTTAATGCCTATTAGTCAGAGACACTAAGACCTGCCTACGTGCCAAAATAAGATTTACTTCAAACGCAGAATAAAAGTACATCTGTAACAACCCTACAACTTTCTGTAATTCAAAAATTACTTATTTATAGTTAAGTAGAGTAATATGAGCCATTAGTCTAGAAAATTCTACGATCAATAATTCTAGAACATCGCCCTAAGCTAGAGGTTTTCACTCTTACTAGCCTTACAATATAACGTGTTCTAGATTACCGAAGACTACAAATTGAACCTGATGCGCTACACAGAGCTAGGGCGCGGTTTGGCAGACTGTTTCCTCATGAAGGTCGGACACGACATGCGCTGCTTCAGTCTTGTACTCTTCTCCGAAAAGTATAGCATTGGTAACTAAATGGAATTCCTATTTTGAACTTTTAATCTTTAAAAAGTTTGAGCGTACACCATAGATCTAGTGAGTTTCCTCCACTAAAACTACTAGAAATAAATAGATTCTGAAGAATTGCTGTTCTCTTCCTAAATGTCAGTTAGTACACAGTATGCATATCTGCTGTGGAGAGATAAGAATTTATAATGTTAACGTCTTCTACAAGGGGAGCGCATAATCTGCGTGAACGCGGAGACGGGCAAGGACAATAAGTTCGCGGGCAAGATGCAGGGTCCGTACTCCCGCCTGTTGCCGCTCAGCACTAAGGACACCATGGTGGCCATTCCACATCTCAGCAAGCAGATGCATATACTAAAACTATCTGGAGATGTGAGAATCTGTCATTTTCTATCTCTTCTATTTATTATTGACAGGACTTTTAACTTTTGTTTTTCTCTCCAAAATCATCGGTGACCATAGGAATTATTTTCATAACTGGGATATTTGACCTATTTGACTTTAATAACTGTTAACCTATTTGACTGCCTCGTAGGTCTAGTGGTCGCAAGACGCGACTGCTGTGCACGGGGTCTCGGGTTTTGTGGGTTTTGAGAAACTTTCATAAAGCAGCCTGGAGTCTGGAAGTTGGTGATTGATTCACTTGTGCATCGGAGAGCACGTAAATGTCGGACCTGCGCCTGATCTCTTTTCGGTCGTGTCGGATTGCCGTCCCATCGGACTATGAGACTGAGGGAATAGAGAGTGCACCTGTATCTGCGCGAATGCTTGTGTACTATAATATGTCCTGCGCAGCTCCATAAAAGAGAACGGCCGCCGTAGCCGACGATCGGCCTTGATGCCATCATCATAATAATAAAACTTAAATAAGGGTCTTTGAAATTGGTTTTCAGAAAGGGATGACTGTATCCGTAAAGATGGGTCCCATCATCGACTCTGGTCATGACATTAAGCAGTTCGATGGCTACCGCAGCGAGAATGCATTGCTGACTTTCGGATACGATGGAACCGTTATACTAAGGCCGCCGGATGCCCCTGAACCGTATCGTAAGTCTTACAAAAATCGTTCCGAGAATCCTCCCACGTTAGTTAGTTCCTTACCATTTTTTGCAATTAATAGTATTTGTTTTGGTTTAAGAGAAAGAAGGTTTAAGAGTTTAAGAGGTTGTAGTAAATGGCCCATCTCCCTTGAAAAGAAACCCTAGTCATTAATTTTAAGCACCCTTATAAGAAGATTAATTGCTTCCTTCCCTCCCTTTTTTCCGATTTTTTCCAAGACAATTTTTTCCGTTTTTTTTTTTTCAATTTTAATGACACCATTGTAGTGCTAACTAAATGTAACATTTGGGACAGTTAGAAGACAAAGATGTGTACGTCCATAGGTGACGTCATGAGCACAAGCCAGTATACTGTGTTTTATTTCGAAACACACTGAAAAAGTCATGCCGTGTTTCGCATTGTCGTCAGAGCTGAAGCTGACGGTGACGCACCGGTACGGGCACGGCATAACGTCGGCCGTGACGGACGGCGCGGGGCGCGCGCTGCTGCACCAGAGCGCGGCCGGCACGCTGGCGCTCACGGCGCTGCGCCGCCGCCCCCGCACCGACCTGCTGCACAGCCCGCCCGGCCCGCCGGTACACACCTACCGACAAAAACCTATCAATATTATATTTACTTCTGATAGTAAGTGTTCTTCTTAATCTCATTACAAATGTATTCCTTTATGTTCTTTGCTTGTCATATTTTAAGTTTTCTCTCTCCAACGATATAAGTTTACATTAATTAACATCAGGAGCAGTTAAATTTGAAACCCCCTATCACTCCGATACAAACTTCATCAATCCTCCCTTTATCTCACATCACTTCAATAATTACAGAGAACTACCTTGATTTACAAGAAGATAAGAAAGTCCACGAAGAATCACTGGACTACAAACGTCAACGGGACGAGGTTCTCAAAGTGTTTGAGTCATTGCAGAACAAGCTAGTTGACCTTCTTGAAGAGAATCTGAACGAGCGACCGTTGCATCAGCTCTCTTTGTCAGAGTTCAACTTACATCAGGAAGCGAAGAAAGAAAGGCTGAAGGCGGTAAGTTATGACCTCTTAAAGAAGAAATATTTCTAGACTTTCTAAATTGAAGTAGAGGCCATGATGAAGTTAATAGAAGCTAATTAAGGTTGCTCTTTAAATGCCATTTCAAATCCCACCAGGCCGAGAAAGAACGTGAAGAGATCCGGCTGATGACGGAAGCCCGCATCCGCGCACAAGACAAAGTGACGGCATGGATTAAGAAGACGTGCTGGGACACCATGCTGACGCCGAGGATCAAGCTCTTTGCCATATTCAGTCATTACCATGTAATAAATAAGAACAACAAATAATATATTAATTCTTATTTAATTCATTATTTCAGATGTCTGATCAAAAACCAGGAATTGTTTTTATTTTCAACTTTTTCAAAATTACACTATTTTTTAAGGCTGTAAGGAAACGTAGGTAAATTAAAATAATAGAGAAAAACTGTAACGACTTCTTCTACTCCCAAGTAAATGAAGTTATAGATACCCGACTTCGCTGTTAGGTGGAGAGCTTCGCAATCCTGCCATCGCAGCGCGATGCTTGGCCTGAACTGAAGCAGATCGCGGCGCTACGTACGATAGAAATGGAGAACGATCACGACCTCTTCCGACCCTGGGTGGAACACTCGCTAGATGATTTAACAGCGCCGCCGCCGAAATCTGCTGTTGCTATGGCTAGTACTAGCGGGTATGAATATTCAGTTTTAGTCTGTAATATGATAGTTAGATACCTCTTTATGATTCCTTACCTGACCTGACTTGGGTTACTGGTTAGCATTGCAGTATCATTTAGCACATTCAAATTGAGAGAAATGTGACATCTTTCGAGACTCTCCTTTAATAGTTGAAGGTCAAGACTTTGGTGAAACCACTGAAACCTGAACCATCTTACTAATATACTAAATAATAAAAGTTTGTGGATTCTATGTTCGTTGGTACTTAATCACGCTTTAAAGGATTACGGAAATGTTCTGAAATTTGGCACAGATACAAATTGCGATCAACCTTGACACCTATTATCCGGGTGCAGGGAGTAGTTCCCTCGGGCCCGGGGAAAACTGCTATCGGTAGTTGACAATATGATCAAAACCAAACTGCTATTGTATACCTAATGCAGAACGAGGAATAAGGACCAAGGTTCGTCAGGCTCGTTCCGCGAGGCGCGGCGCAGCGTGGACAGCGAGGCCGACGTGGCCGTAGATGTCGTGGTGGAGCCCTACGTGCTCAGCGGCACCAACGCGCACCGCTATGTCACCGTGCCGCCTTATATGGTGCCGCAGACCGAGGCCTTCAGCTTCCTGCAGATGAACTGGCTCTACCACATCGTGAAGGTTGATACTCTAATCCCACCAAACTTCAATTAAATGCTTTTCGATAAGACATCGCGTGTAGAACTTGCATACGAATACAGTTCTATCCTTGGCACGGAAAGTTAAGAAAATGATCCATCTCCAATCCCATCCATCGCCAATTTTGAACTTAATGTAGTTCAGATAAAGTCTTGATTACAAACGCTTTTTTTGGAGTAACCTATACGCATACTTTGTCATTATCAAACTATATTATCGCAGTTGAACACTCAAAATGTGCGGTTCTGGTTCAACAAGCAGTTTGACGAGCTGATGGTCTTGAAAAAGAGAGAGGTGGGACTCGTCGCCGAGAGGAATTCTAGGCTACGCTTCATCATTGAAGGTTATTATTTTCATAATTTATTTATTAATATACAATACTAGCTTCCTGCTGCGGTTTCACCCACGTCCCAGGGGAAAATTTTTTTGGGGGAATAAAAAGTATCGTGGGTCCTTCTCCTGGTTCTATGTTACCTACACTACTAAGACGATATCTTAATTTTGTTCCAATCTTCCAGAGCTGAATAAGTTGTCGGATTTGCGAGGCAGCTTCCATCATCTGAAGATAGAAATCAAAGATCCGGAGTGGAGACAAGAGGAACATGTGCAAAAACTCATCAAAGTGGAGCCCGAGGAGGTAATCAGTAAAACATACCCTTAAAATGACTTCGTTCCGGAAAGAGATCACCTAATAGCATAAGTTTCTCTCATCTCTCTCATCAGGAATAAAAATCATTACTGGTTGCAGCAAAGCTTCCAAAAGTGATAACTTATTTTATAGTGTTCTATCGAGCCGTACATAAGCCCCAGCCAGATAGTGATCGTGCCGCCGGACCCGGGGCCCAAGGACGACTTCCGCGAGCGAGCGCTCATGGAAATGATGGACGGTGTGCTCGAGAAGCTCTGGCACGAAGAGATCAAGAAACCCATTCCTATGCCACAGTGCATGGTGCGTAAGATTTTATTGAAATAATACTTCTCATCACATTTAATAGCACCTAGCTACTAACTGAAAACTCTCGAGAAGAGCATACACGTATGAGACCATACCCCTCGCGACCTACTCTGACCCACTGATAAATATATTTTCTGCCGCTATTGTCTGGCACAAACTATACATAATTGACACAAGTAGTGTGTCATTAAACTTGACTTTATGATATGAAAAAAATCTTAAAAGAAAACATGCAAAGACCCTGATGGGTCCTACGACCCGAAAGACTCAGATATAGCTAGTCTTTCTAGGAAAGTCGATGAAAAATGCTCTCTTTCACCTTCTTGATTCAAGTTCTCTATCTCAAGAATGTTTTATGTTGAATCGTTCTTAATTACAATACGCAGCTAGACAAAGACCCAGAGAATTTCAACGAGGATGACCTACGCTTAGTTTTCGACTACGAAGCGAAGGTCGCCTTCCGCAATGAAGAGCGTGACAAATACCGCAAGATGTTGCATGCAGAGTACGCCAAGCTGTCTCAGGTGCTCAACGAGGGCATCGTCAAGTTCAACCAGAAGGTAAGTCTAGGTTAGGTAGCTAATTAGCTGTTTTCGAATATGTCATTTTAGTAATTTTAGCGAAATTACACGTTTGCCTGAAAATAAAAGAAAAATTACGTTATCAGCCCTTGCCAAAGGTTTGAAGATTTTGTGATCGGGGGTAATGGGACATGGGTCAACGTGATTTCAGATGAAAAGCCTGCCCACAGCAATATGACAACGTTACACTAACTTCTATTCCTTATTTAGGTGAGAGAGACATGGCTAACAAAGCTGAAGGTGGACTCCGTCATTGGTCAAGAGAATCTCAATCTTATGCGCCTGCGTAGAACTAACCTGGACCGAATTGAGATGGCTGAGAAAATAGAAACTATGAGGTTTATATACCACCTATAGAGAGTCAACATTTTTAAGTTTTTTCATTATACCTACTAACCTATTTTTGTATCACCTAATTAGGGATGATATAGCTCACTACGAGCGGGAGGTGGAAGAGCTGAACGTGGAACTGCAGGCCATACAGGACCAGAGTACCGAATGTCAGGCCGCGTACGAGGCGCTCATAGCCAAGGACAAGGCAATGGACAAGACCTTCAAGAACCACTTCCCTGATCTGTCGCCGATCATTGTTGAACAGGCCTACAAGTTCTTCAAGTAAGTTTCTGTATCTAGTTAAAGACTCATCGTTTTTAAACATTCCATGGTGAAGCCGCATATTGCTCAAGCTCTGTAAAGACATTTAATATATAATAGTTTACGTCTGTTACGCTGGTCGACTCCACTTGTTTTCCATCTATCGATGACTTAGCTTGTGCTCCATAGCATTTGATTGCTTTGGGTCATATCTGCATTCGATCAAACAGATCTACTTGTATGTATAGTACCTGTAGTTTTACCCAACTACGCCATATATAAAGGATTAAATTTTCGCCAAATAACTTTCCTTCCCTGAAAGTGACTTCACGTTAATCTGCGCAAGGGGTCAAGCGGCTAACCTCGCTAAACTTATTTGGAGGCGAACTCATTACTTCGTTGCAGGAAGCGACCGAAGTGGCACCAGCGCGTGACGATGATCCCGGTGGTGCTGTACGAGCTGGCGCACGCGGTCGCCACCGGCGTGCGGCCGGTGCTGCTGCACCCCGACTGCGTCGATTATCTCAAGGGGTAAAACAGCTCGATATACTCAACGGTAATATAGACTTTCAAGGCCGGTTTACAGGTTACGTATAGCCACTACCAGATAAATTAAAAAATTGAACAAAATTTGTATGAAATTATCTGTAAGATAAACTATCTGAAACTTATCAGCAACCGGTGAAACTATCCCTTACTCTTTCTCTTTGTAGACCCAGATATTTACATTCTACAATCATTGTTTTCTTTCATGTTCACAAATTCACAATTTATTTGGGACTGACGAGGACGTCTGCCTTATGCACACTCACTTCCTTCTTATTTTTGTCATCTCTTCATCGTTTCTTTAGTCATCTATCATCATGTTCATAGTTTACATTACTCTTTGTATGATTTGTGTCTCATGCCTGCCAACCCGACTAGTCACTTTGTTTATTCATGTGAGTTTAGTAAAGTTATATCTTTGATAAAGGATGGAGCAGCTGGATCAGATCAGCAATATGCCAACTGTCATGGATGAACACATGTGGACTACTATGAACAAGCTGAGAAGGGTCAAGACTGAAAACGAGATCAGGGTATGTAGTTCAGAAATTAGAACTAAATGGTTGGATTGGATAGTGACCGGCATTAACTACCTGTGCATAACGAAACCACTGCAGTGTCAATTTAAGTGAATGATCTTGTAACAAATAAGTCTGTTGATCTCCTAATGGACCCTTAAAGGCCTACCGTAGTAAGTAGTAACTTTCCTCTAGATGCGAGCTTTGATCCAAGAGATGACATACGTGGATAGCGCACTGAACGTGTGGAGCAAGGCAATCCAGGCGCGACGCACCTACCTCGCCAACTGCCACGCCAAGATCGTGCAACACAGGGAGATCGTAGAGCTGGAAGCCAGGAACAAAACTATTCAGGTAGGTATTAATGACTTTTAAATACTTGAAACTTGATACCCTTTTAAAGAAGAATAGTATTAATATTTTCGAGGAGCGGGGATTTTTTTGTGATTCCATAATCACGTCATTATTATTTTCAAATTTTACTATGGCTTTGCCCAAGACGGCGTCAGCAATTTTTTCAAGTTATTCAAAATTATATTATAAGTTAGCAAGTACCTTTTTGTACCGAGTGATATACTACGTTATGTATTATAGTTGGTGCTACCAGCGGGACAGGTGGAGATTGTGACGACCGGTCACATGGAAGACTTCGATGACGCAACACTCATCCCTAAAGAGGATATCGAGAAGATTAACAACCTCATCCTGGTAACTTATTCCTTGATAACTTTAATCATAAAAGTTCGCTATTTTTCTAATTGAATCAGAAACGTTTCCTTTATTGAGAAGCGACGTATAGGAGCAGCAAACTCATGCGTCTCAGTTGACCACGAACATGGTCGTCAAGAACTTCGCGTTTAAAAATTTTGAGAAATATACAAGGTTTTGTGCTAATAACTTCACTTTTTAATTTACTATGAATAGAAAGTGGGGGCAATGAAGCTGCGCATGATGCGCAAGCAGATGGACTTCCGTAAGGGCATCCTGTCCAAGGAGTGGGAGCACGCGCAGATGAAGATGAAGCTTCGGCACATGCAGCAGGAACTGTACTCCTACCAGAGACTCAGGGTAAACTACCATTTTATTGTAGGAATATGCATCAGATACAGGGATCGTTGAAAAAATTGGTCTTTATCCATCACACATCACCTTTTTAACAATGGTTAGATAAGCAAAGTAGTACGAAATAGCTTGAGTATAGAATAACACTTTATTTTATCTTTCTGATCTATTCCCTTGTTTCTTTTAACTTCCAAACATAACCCAGTCATACGGTTAGATCCCGAAAGAGCTGCAGCTGTACCTGAAGAACAAGGAGCTGGGCTACACGGACGAGCAGGACTACGTGCGCATGGAGAAGGAGAACGAGGCTTCCAAGGTCGCCGTCAACAAGATCCTCAACGAGCAGATACACCGCTCCGGGGAACTTGAGGTACGGTACTGGCCGACAAAGGTTATGAATGGAGCTGGCTTGTAACTGACATAAGCGACAATCTAGTAATGCCATTTCTAAATTTTTTACCAGTTAGGACTGACCTGAAGAGACTTGTTAGTTGGAGGTGGTGAACCTACTTGAATCTTTTCTTACGTTACCTGTTTTGTTTTTACCGTTTTTATGCGAAAAATCATTACTCAGCTACTAATAATATACTCACCATTAAGTCTCGATTGCAGCTGCAATCGACACAAAAAATTTAGGTGGACAATTTTGAACTGCTTTGTCCGATGAACTTTTGACAAATGTTCTGTCACTTTTTCAGCTAAAGCTGTTAGCGATAGAAGCCGCTGCTACCAAGGTGGAGAAGTTGATAACGAAGCTCAACGTGCAGGTGTCGGAGAAGAGACTCAACGAAGACGCGCTCGAGCCCATCCGCATCCGGCGCGTCTTTAAGAAGAGGTAACATGTTGACATAGCTTATATTCTTCTTTTTTAAATTCATGTTTAACGTAAGCAGGTTTGATTTATATTAGTGTGTTGCTGTACACATTTGTACACCACTGTGGCCACTACTCATCACCACTTTTCTACAGAGGCTCTCTGTTTCTAGGCAGCTCTGTCTCTACAGAGGTAGTCAGCTGAACTCCTTTTACTTTGAGAATGTGAAGTGTATTCTAGCGTTGATTGGACTCTACGTTGCGTTCTTTAGCAGTTTTGAAAATTTGGACTAGTTTATCGACTTAAGGGTTAATCTAATTTCATTTAAAAAATATAACGGATGAACCCTTTACAAGTTTAAGCAATTCCTGGTTTTCATTTAGCTCATATGAAAATACTGTTCAATTTAAGAACAGAAGATCAAATTGTTTGTATTCTAATTGATATCCCTTCTCGATCCTCCCATTCGCAGGATGGAGACGCTAGTGATGCGCAGTCGTCTGATCCGCGACGTGCAAGCGAACCACTCCACCATCGTCATGCTGCAGACCGAGCTGGAACTGCTGCGCCTCAAGACCTACCCCACGCTCGCCAGCTTCCGCACCTACTGAACCTATTGCTAGGGCAGAACACCTGTTCCCAAACAGTATAGGTACTAATCATGTGCACGAGTGTCGTGATAATTATTTATTATTATTATTTGCTACATTATTAATTATGATTCTGTACCGCCTACAATTAATTCTACTCGCGTAGATGTACCTTTTATTCATATTGTAGTATTAATTATATTTATATGTTTGCTAATAAAATAATTTAAATAAAGGTTACAATTTTATCTTAGCTTAAATGTTAAAGTTATCTTTAGATGCATTGAAGTATGCCGTACCTAATTTAAAAGGGGGAATTTTCAAATCAAACCAAACAATGATTACAAAAACTTGTATTTTCCATAAACAAATCTACAGTTAATGATAAAATACATTCAATTATTAATAGTTCGATACAGCTCAACATTCATAGAAAATTTCAGAAATTCGCCTAGTTGTGGTGCACACACATTTTTTTTCTCTGACAAATGGAGATTCTCAACTAATTAGTCTGTTTATAGTGGAGGCAACAAAGCCTGCATGCGCGCACGCAATCACGAAGTTGAGTACAGTCGGGAACAAACTCTGCGATGTTGTATGGTATTCATTATAGCTGCATTAAAAAACCTATAGTTTGAGCATAAGAAGTATAAGGGCCAGTTTCACCGGTTGCTGGTAAGTTCCAGATAGTTTATCTGGCAGATATAAATTTTGTTCCATTTTTGAATTTACCTGGTAAATAGTTGCTATCTATAACCTGTGAAACTGGCCCTAAATTCTATATTGAGCTTGAAATTCTTTTTCAATGGTTTGTCGATGACTGTACTTTTATGATTTTTTCCTAAAAAAGATACTTATAAGTAGGCCACAATTTCGTTTTCAAAAATTATCACACAATTTGCCATCACAATTTCGCCAATATCAATTACATATTCAAAATAAAAATTATTCTTTATTCATTTTAACAATTTTGAAAACTGTTTTTAATTTTACATAAAAATTAATCTGTCAAAAATATTTATTCCAATGTGAAATTGTATCAAACTGCGAATGGAAATACAAGGATTTTAAAAACACTTGAAAAGTTTCAAGAAAAAGATAATAATAAGCCTTGAACTACAATCTTATTTTATTGTTTTTTTTTCGCATTGTCATTTTCTTGAAGCATTTCAAATATTTTATTAACAGCTACAATGTGCAATGTGCGCGTTAATCTATGAAGTACGGTAAATATTCTAATACACGGTATATTATACTTAGTACTGCTAGAGATATGTAGATCAGGGAGGGGTAGGTATTTGGAAAATTCTAAATGTCAAAGATCCTATATGTATGTAGTAAAAATTCTTGTCTTGCTTCTACTCATCGAAAAATCCGCTATTACGTCCTCGGATTTTACAACTGAAAATTCAGTTGTTAAAAAATTTCTGACTGTCTATTCCGGTATGTTTTATTGGTCTGTGGTCCAATAATGTTCCAAGAATGGTTTCGATTAAAAACTTGGAAAAAGATTGCAGGTTTTGAGCAAATCTGCAGTGGTCTACTAGTCTATTCGGATGAGACCTTCGTCTTCTGGCAAAAAGACCTAGTTATAAAACTTGTGCGCTTTTGATGTTCCCGGTTTGATTAATTAAAATGCGCTAGATGGGCACTAAAGTTATTATTTTTAGCTCTTATGATCCCTTTCAGGATTAGGTAGTAAGATTTTTGATCTAGCTAGATATAGGCTTCTCATTATTGTACAATTTCTTTAAGTCTTATTTTAGTCCTAAATGTAGGTAACTGATATTCGACATAAGGGCGATTTAGGCCGTAGTCAACTGAAGCCTAGTTCCATTTCTATGTAAAATTCTTTTGCTATTTATTTTCATAATAAAATTGTCCTAATCGTGTTGTATATTTGTCTATAAAAAGTAAAATTATTTCAGAAAATTGATTTCTCAAACATAACTTCAAGCATAGCTTTCCCGCATAAGGATGTCAGTAAAATGTACTATCGATATCGATTTTTTTACTAACATTAATTACCAGTCCATCAATTCGATGACTAAAATTTCGAGACTCAAATCAATTAATTTACCTATTCGTCGTGTCCGTTTGTTTTTACCGCTGTAACTCCTAAAGTGCTGTTCTCTGGTCGTAGACGATGACGGCATCTGCGTCAAAGAACTGACTGTGGGACTTACTGAGCGCGATGATCGCCGCGTGCTCGTTGCGCATGCGGTTCTTGTATTTCTTGCTTAAATTCACCTGGAATAATAATAGAACAATTGAAAATCTTCACTATAGTAGAAAAGTCCTCTAGTGTATGTCGCCTCGCCGCATCCACCACCTTACATCGCCATATCTCAAGCCTTGGCAAAAAGGCAGAGACCAAAAAGTCTTATTCTTCAAAATGATTGCGAGAACAGCCTGATTATTTCAGGACCAAATCATTAGGATTACCTTTGCATAAAGTTGTTGCAGGTCGTCTTCTGTGGACAGTGGTCGTGGTTTGGGTCGGAGGAAGGCGGGCAGTGACCTCGTCTTTAGAGCGTCTATGTTTGCCGCGTTGTCTATTTCATCTAACACTGTAAGAAAAAAAAATTGCTCATTGTTAAATTTTTATTATTTACATTTATTTATTATGGGGGTATCTGATAGACACATAGGTACTTCTTAGTTTTTCTGATAACAATTATGCTCCGCCCTCCTTCCCCCATGGTATGGTGGAGAGCAGGGCATTGTTATCGACATTGATCAAATAATGTTATCAACATTGATCAAATAATGTTATCAACATTGATAAAATAATAAAAAAATAATCATGATGCACTCTGCGACATTGATGCTAGTCTTTATGGTAAGTAGTCAAAACAGGATTTAGTGCTAAAAATCAAGTATACTGACTGCTGCTAGAAGCGTACTGCACGCACTGTTCCCGTGTATCGGGCACGCGATTGACGTAGCACTGCGGCGCGCGCGCATCGCGGCCGCCGCGGCACTCCGCGTCACCCGCGTAGCTTACCGGCCGAGTGTGACGCTGTATCTGTACCTGGGAGTTTCGATATTTTTTATACGTCTTTATGAGGAAGGGGAAGATCGAAACATTGGAAGAACTTTGTGAAAAATGATGAATTAAATTATATAAATTAGATGATATAAATTGAAAATATTGTTACTTCTGTTCTGGTGCCAAATCTGAGAGGACCATTCACCACATAATTTTAACCACTTATATGTGTGCGTACATAAAAGTCGTGGTGGCCTAGTGGTTAAAGAGCACACCTCTCAAGTGTGAGGGCGTGGGTTCGATTCCAGGTCGGGCAAGTACCAATGCAACTTTTCTAAGTTTGTATGTACTTTCCAAGTATATCTTGGACACCAATGACTGTGTTTCGGATGGCACGTTAAACTGTAGGTCCCGGCTGTCATTGAACATCCTTGGCAGTCGTTACGGGTTAGTCAGAAGCCAGTAAGTCTGACGCCAGTATAACCAAGGGGTATTGGGTTGCCCAGGTAACTGGGTTGAGGAGGTCAGATAGGCAGTCGCTTCTTGTAAAAACACTGGTACCCAGCCGAAACCGGTTAGACTGGAAGCCGACCCCAACATAGTTGGGAAAAGGCTCGGGAGATGGATGTGTGCGTACATATGAATTATATAATAAAAATCAATAAACGAAAACAATTATTTGTAGTTTCTGTCAATTAACCTTGTATTTTTAGTCAGCCATTTTACTCCTCGTACTTGTGCATTATTCAAACAAATCTTGAACTACTTCTAATCTTCAACAAAGACGTTCTTTGTGACTTCAGACTTACAAAACATTGCCATACCATTTTATTTGACTACATTATAAGCCATTGCCCCTAAGCAAAAATCAACCCTAGGTTTATATTTGGTTCATTCTTCTCTATATAAGAAATAAAATATTTTATATAATTATATCTTGTCAAGACATAAATCCTCACACAGTGAATCAACATTTATCTTCTGTTACATGAATGACATATGTTAAACAAATTACTTGTACATTTTCTTTAACAATAAGTAGGTATAGATAGGTAACAGTTTTGGATTTACACATAGATCACATGTCAGCACTTACCTCAGCATGTTTCATCCTATAATTTTCCTGACTAGTATATGCATGATTTTCTTTGATAGCATAATTTTCCTTAAGATATTGTTCATCTAGAAAAAAAATATTACGACGGTTAAAACCTATCAGTAAAAAAGAAAAATATAAAAGAGTACCAGTAGTTACCAAACGATTTCTGATGACGCGGCATTAGGCGACAGTAACAAATTATAACTAACAAAATAACAACTCCGCAAATACCTCCTATAAGCCAAGATAACCAAACAATTATAACACGACCCTGCAATCAAACATTTTAAATTAAAGCATTATCATTCATCTTTTATTGATTAATGTGCAATGGTGCACTAACGATCAACATACCTGCAGAAACATTTCAGTTATTAACACGAAAGCGAAAGACGCTTGTTTTTGTTCCCTTACTGTAACGTTTTCCTAACATTTTAAATACTTATTTGATACAAATCCTAAGCTATATAATAAAATTAAAGACAAATTATGTACATACTACTACGATGAAGTGGAAATGTCCATTTTTGAATAATGAAGTATTCGCGCCTGCGCTATGCCGAATTTACTTTTGATCAGAAATTATATACAATATCCCAGCATTCCAGGCAATTTGGCAAAATGTTTAGGAAATGTAGTTTTCATTGTTTTTTATTCATAATTGCAATAGAAACTACCAACACGTAAAAACAAGAAATAACTACTCCTATAGCGTTAAATTCACGTTAAATTACAATAACAAAGGCAAAGGAGAATTGAAAACTTCTGAACGAATTGAAAATTACGTTCCATGCTACGTGCAAAATGTATTTCTTTAATTTTAAATAATTCAAAAATTCGTACTCATATCAGACAAAACTCAAAAATAATAGTTTCACTGCCTCAAACAAGTTTTAACTAACTAGATAATTGCCTTATTATCTTCAGTCACATCATAATGAATTTTGTGACACGAAATAACGGAACGTTCACTTCAATGTTGTTTGTTTGTCTGTCAAAACAAGAAATGAACTGACAAAGAACGACCCGACCGCGACATAAAAACGAATTAATTTGTTTACTGGAATTACCAAAAAAAAAGGACGTGACAAAAAACTACTGATATACAAATAATGAATATACACGTATGACAAAACTTAATAAAACTTTACGAAAGAAAATACAATCGACGAAAGACTAGGCGGTATGGTCGAAGGACCTTAGCCTGCCCAAAGGGCAAATGAAAAAAAAAAAAAAAAAAATTGTTTGTCTGTCAGTGTCAGACAGAAGAGATTGACATTTTATAATTTCTTTATTAGTCTGAAATCTGAATACAGAATCGCTGCATAATTGAAGTTTTCTGTATGACTTGTAATGATTTTTCCTCCCGGATCACAACAATGTTATTGACATAAACACTGACCAACTGACTGTCGCCCAGTTTGTAACCTTTGTTATCAGTCGTACGTTTACCCCCGCCAATTTCAAGTTATCATCGCTGATCGTTCGATCCAGCGGCTTGCTACGTCACTGCGGTCCGCACACCTCGAATGTATTGCGGCAATAGAGACAATAGTTAAAAACATCGCGGCTGTGGTCGGACGTCTCGCGTAGTGCGTGAAAGCATTTATAAATAACTGTTTACGCTACCTTACGTTTTATTTAAAGATCCAGTGGGAAATGACGAGTATTAAATTAAGTTTTCTCATATTGTTTACTTACGGTCTACTGGCAAGGAACTCTCTGGGTCTATCGCCTGTTATACTGAGTAAGTTGTTGTTTTTACATATATTCTAGAATATTCATGCATTAACTACTAGATTTCTTTATGTTACATTGTAGGCCTAAAGAAATGTTTAGCTGCCATTATACATAGTGGATATCCACTGCTTCTTTTACCTTTATTATATAAGAAATGATGTAGAATACATATCATGTTCATAATTTAATAAATGGAATAAAGTACTACAGGAACTATTTCAAATTGTTTTTTAAATAAATATTACAACAGCTGACTGCTTCAGTCTTTGAGAAAAGTTTATTGTTTAATGTTTGTATTTATCAAACATGACTTGCATGTAAATAATTAATGCATATTTACATGTAATAAATGCAATGCTAAAGTCTCCTCTGATTTGTATCTATTCATCTAAGGTTAAAGATACATGGATTATATGCAATTTAAATAGAGCTTCTACTTCAATCATTATGTACTTATAAAAAAATATATATTTTGAAAACAATCATCCAATATCTAGAGCTTTACAAAGAAGCGTATATTATATTCAAAATTAAACAAATTAGTTTGCTAATTTTCAAAATAATCTGATGAAAATAATGAATAATTTAATAAATTAAATGTACTTATCATCCAACAGTTCCTGGCGACGGAGGAAGCCAACTAGAAGCCAGACTAAACAAAACAAGTGTGGTACACTACATCTGTGCCAAGACATCTCCGGACTACTTTAACATATGGCTGAACCTCGAACTACTTGTGCCCTTCGTTATTGACTGCTGGGTAGACAACTTGAAGTTAGAATATGACAATGTTACTCGGACAACAAAATGTCCTGATGGGGTTGATATACGGATACCGGGATGGGGAAACCCAGAGCCTGTGGAATGGTTAGACCCATCGCACCAGAGTTCTGGAGCATACTTCAACACAATAGCGGACTCACTAGTCAAGATTGGTTACAAGAGAAACGTATCTATCCTCGGTGCTCCATATGACTTCAGAAAGGCTCCAAGTAAGTTTTATTTATTACATAATTAGAATGATAAGTCAATTGAAAAGTTAAATGAGAAAAACATATTAAACATGATTTATTTAATTTCTTGTGATAAATAAGCCAATAACGCAGAGTAATTATCATATACTATACTGTGTGAGGGTTTCAAAGCTGTAAAGATAACAAAATCATCTACATTCCTTACTAATTATGGCCTGTGAAATTTCAAATTAAATCCACATTTTTTATAAGAAAATACAGGAAATTTTAGTAACTTAAATTACTATTGTCACAAAATGTTTTGAAAATGTGTCATAGCTGGTGTGCATAAATGTCACAAATTCCAGACAATGGTCAATTTGCATAGCACAATGCTTAATCAAATACATGTGTTCAAATATATTGATACCTACTTGCCCACTGAAATGATTACCTGAATGGCATACTTCCTTTGTAGTAACTCTTTTAAAAACTTATATTGTCATTGCCTTGATTTTGGGTCATTTCGTAAAACAAAAAGCAATCAAACATCTAGTACTTTTCCCTAATTTTCAAGAATTACGAAGATGATTTCTCTAGTATATAGATGTAACAAAACTTTTAACCTCATCAACTAAAACCTGAGGTACCAAGGTCAAATACCCGTTAGTTTACACAGTCTGTCTACGTCTCTTTTTATTATTGTAACTCTCTGATAGCGGGCCTGCTGGAAGAGATTTCTTAAGAAATAAGCTGTGCCTTTGTACTTGATTGTTCTATTTTACTTCTTATCTTATTAACTGTGTACATAAACTATTAAATAAATACATAAACTTTTAAATTAATAAATAAATAAATACATAAACTATTAAATAAATTAATACCCCTAACATCATGTCTCAAGTCATACCAATATTTTAAAGGTACATGTTCCTTACAGATGAGAACAACAAATTCTTCACGGACCTCAAAGCCCTGGTGGAGAACACATACGAAGTAAACAACAAGTCCTCAGTGACGTTGCTAGTGCACAGCATGGGCGGGCTGATGGCGATGCACTTTCTGCGACTGCAGCCTCAGGCCTGGAAGGACCAGTATATCAGGAGACTCATCTCGCTGTCCACACCGTGGGGCGGGTCTATGAAGGCTGTCAAGGTGTTTGCTATAGGTAAGCCTCATTATTTTTTAGATTAATGCATGTCAAATTTGTGATTCTACAGAAGCGAATGATCAATTTTGCATTAAGATGTACAATTTGATGTTAAATTGTAATCTTAGTTACATTAAAACCTGCCTTGCAAGGAAATAGCTGTTATGTTCTATCACTTCACTAGTATTATGTATAAAGTTGAAGGGTTTGTCCGTTTATGTGTTTGCTTCAACTCGCTCATGTCAGGAAATACAGGACCGATAAAAAAAAAAATGTTAGAAAGCCTATTTATTGAGGAAGGTAGGATTTTTATCCGGGTGTACCTAATCGCTTATAAGTTTTGATTTATTTGTCACGTTTTAAAGGAGATTTCTGGATTCCTTTCCGTTCCCTTCTCACTATTAGCCTATTTAATGGATAGCTATAGTCAAACATATGCCTTCCCTGATTTAAAATTCCATTCAATTACAAACATCACGCTCAATTTTCTCCATACGGTCACATTTCGCTGTTAAACGCTTAACATCCGTGTAATTCTCCAGTTAGATTCGCTTATTGTTTTTTTGTAAACACTCGATAAAAGTAATTACTTTACAACATTTATTTAATAAGTGGATCGATTTACTAGATTGAAGAAAGATAAAGCATATATCAAGGTTAGTATTATGAGGTGGAATAAGGGTTAAAAAACCAGTTCTGTGTCATATTATTGACGATTGTTGCACAGAATAAATTGACCCCCAGTCCCCAAGGCCATAAAAATGTCAGGAACAAGTTTCTGCGTTTTTTTAGTGCTATGCTACGCTTTAGAAAAAACATAAACACTGGAAGCATATGTATGTAAATAATGCGTAGTACCATGATATGTGCGACAAGCCTCCAACATAATATGTAGATTCCTGTTATCATTTGTAAACACTGATAAGTATCGCCCTTGACCTCCTTTCTGTGACGTCATGAACTGCAAACATGCGGAAATGGCATTTGAACTTATGTTTGCAATTTTGTATATAGACTAGTTTCCGCCCGCGGTATCGCTCGCGCCCCGTGCGTGTTATTATATGTTAGTCTGATATATAAGCTATATTGCTGCCAAATTACATGAAAATCTATCTAGTAGGTAGTTTAAGCGTGAAAGATTAACAAACATACAATTAGTGGGATCGCAGCACTATTATTTTCATAATTATTGAATTTAATAATTCAAACTTAATTTAAAATAAAGTGGGCGTGTATATCTTAACATTATTTTTTTTTTCAAATCGCATGAGTAATTCTTGTGTAAGAAGGTATTATCAAATATCAGATGAGCAATGACAAATCAGTGGCTTTGTTATGCATCCTTATTTAACAAAATTAATCAAATATTGTAAACAGTATATCCTGTTGTTATTTACTATAAGTATTATGTAAATTATACACAACACATGGGTCTTACTCGCGATGAAAATTATAAAGGCATGTACGCTACCCGTGACCACGGTCGGTGTAATTCGGCCGAAACGTCGGGAGAAATAGAGGTAGCGTACCTGCCTTTATAATTTTTCATCGCGAGTAAGACCCGCTTAGTGTATTATGTAACTTGCTAATGAGTCAGGCTTTCAAGACGTGTCAATATTTCTGCACGGCAGTGTAATTTGTAGTAAGCGTAGTAAGGAACAATGCGTGTCGTAAACTGTGTTGTTTGCAAAACATCGCGCATCAAACAACTGTGAGTCAACGGATGTTCTGATCAGCAATATTTGTCGCCAGTCATATTGTCCCCAGGTTCTGGCGACCCGACTGACTATTGATTCATGTCACAGAGTGTAATACGGTAGATGACAACTAGTCAAATTCATTACTTTATTGTACCTACTGTCAAAAACAGTTACTTTGTATGCAATTTGTATGAAAATACTAAGTTTTGACGTCACAGTTTTTTCACGTCAAGTCATATATTTATTTCGATTATATTATCAATGAAAATATGGAAACAATTTTTGGTTAAAAACGATAAATTAAACGGTCATTATTTTAAGATGCTTTACAAAATGAATATAATGAAGTATTTCATTTTTCATCATCCCAATTGTAGTACCTAAGTCTGGGGAGTTTGTTACGCCACTTCTTCCCAGCGAAAACACAAAAGTAATGGTGAAAGGTGGGCGGTTTGGGGGTTGCCTTTTGTTTTTTTGACGTTCGAAAAGTGCCGATTTATCAGCCTTATTTTAATCAGTTGTGAAATTCCCAATGTTACGTAGTTGGTCGATTAATCACCGTGATCTAAAAAAATAAAGATTATCATCGATTACCTTTGATTATAGGAATGTAGGTCCTCGGTTGTAAAAGTGGCTTATGAAATAGATAGTGTGTACATTATATAGTATACAGGGTTACTTGATTCATGTAGAGTGTAGACAATCAATACTCGTATAATGGATAGCTGATAAGACTGTTTCATTCTTACTGACTTTATTAGACTGTTTGCTTGAAAGCGCTGATCTCACGAAATACAGGACCGATTTGGAAAATTATTTCAGTGTTAGATTACCCATTGATCAAGGAAAGCTATAGGCTACTTTATGAAGTTAGAGTTTAGTACATTTTTACTTTTTGTTCCTACGGGACACGGGTGGAACCGCCGTGTAGGCTAGTATATAATATTATGAAAAAAGAAATCTAAGACACTTCGGTGATGCAATATTACTTACAGAGAATTTCTGAAGTGGTTTTTCCGAACAGGAAAAAATAACGTATACTTTTTTGTAATTACGTACTTTAATTAGATATTGTATCAATGTACACCTCAGTACCTACTTTTTATGCTTGAATTGAAATATAGAAAAGACCATTGCGTGCTGGTCTAGAATCTAGACGCTGTAGAGAAAAAAACATGCTATTGTTTTTCTTTAACTTTCAATACTATTCAGACAGACGACTTATGTTTTGTTAAATAACCTCCTGTTAAATAAACCCGTTGGCGTACTGCCGGACAGCCGAGCCGAGGGTCCCGAGTTTGATTACCGGTACAATCGACATTTGTGTGATGAGCATGATTGTTGGCTGTGATCTGGGTGTTATGTATGTATTATGTTGGTACTCAAAACACAAGCTAATCAATAGCTTACCATGGGGCTAACCGACCGTGTGTGAAAAGGTGTCCCAATATTATATCAATTGTATTGGTTGGTAGGCGACGACCTAGGCAGCCTGATGCTGCGCGAGAGCATAATGCGCGCACAGCAGATCACGTGCCCGTCGCTGGCGTGGCTACTGCCCTCGCCGCTCTTCTGGAAGCCTACAGAGGTGCTGGTCCAGACCGACAAGTACAATTACACTATTAATGACTTCCAGAAACTGTTCACGTAAGTTCACAAAATGTTTTTTTGTAATTTCTCAAAATATGAAGTCCAAAAAATTTTGGAAACTAAATAAAGCCGTTCAACCAGTTGAAGCAAGTCTATTTCTACGCTAGATAGAAAGATCACAGACTATAATATATGAATCAGCACCAAGAAACGACTTACGATTATTAAAATACCTTAAAGCTTTTGAAAGTGTTAACAAAACTGTAGCTACTGAACATTATAGGTTGGTATCGTCAATTTTTGATTGTTCAGAAATATCCTCGTAAGTCAAAATTTACGGTACTAAAATAGTGCAGTCTCTTGACTTGACGATCTATGATGAATGATCTATACTATATTAATAAATTACGAATCCGAAAGGTAGGTACTACTAGACCGATTTAAAATATTAGGCTAGTAGTATAATTATACATAGTAAATAGTAGGCTTTTTGTTCGGATGTGCCGAATAGTTCCCCCGGGAAGCGTATGAAACCGCTGTGGGTTTACTGACCAGCTTAGTAAATAATATTATTTTAAACCTGCAGCGACATGGAGCTGCCAGACGCGTGGGAGATGCGCAAGGACACGGAGAAGTACACGAAAGACTTCAGCGCGCCCGGGGTCGAAGTGCACTGCATATACGGGTACAATATCAGCACGGTGGAGAGGTTCGTAACTCAGCGTATATAATACCTATAACTGTTTGAGTTTAACAACTATTTTTATAATTGACAACTAGACAAATTCAATACATTTATTGAACTGACTGAAACTTTTACTTTTTTTATCTATTTGTATTAAAGTATGAGCTGATTTCACCGATTTTTCACATCAAGCTGTAAACTTACTTTGCTTTGTTTATCAATATAAAATATCATTATTCATCATAAAAATGTTAAATGGAAGCGATATTATTTTAAAATGCTTTACCAAATGTACATATATGATAAAAAAAATATTTTTGACTCAGTCATTCCCAACCCATAACTGACCGACCCATCCCTTAATTCGGATGATTTTAACTGATTTTTACATCTACATCTACAGACTAGTATACAAGCCAGGCACCTGGCTGGACGGCTACCCGACACTGTCGACGGGCGACGGCGACGGCACCGTCAACCTGCGGTCGCTGCAGGCGTGCGAGCACTGGCGCAAGCGCAGCTTCCGTAACGGCAGCCCCGTCAAGTCGCTGCCGCTGCCCAGCGCTGAGCACCTCAAGATACTGCACGACCAGCGGGTGCTGGATTATATACAACTCGTTATGAAGAATTAAATGTAAGTTTGTTTTTATATACTTTTTAACGGATTTACACTATATCTGATGTGTGCAAAGAGTGTGAATCGCAGTGGGCAGTTTCGTTTCTTTTATAAGACACTACCTTCGTCTCGCGGCTTAACCCTCGTGTCGAGGGAACTACTTACTAGGGTAGTGATAAATATCTTATGTATCTCCTGGTTCTCAGCTACCTTTGCTGTTCCCGACAGGGATAAAAATTGTGTCTTCATTACAGCTGACTAGCTAATGTAGACTTACATTTATATATGTATGTACATATTTTTGAAACGCAATAGAGATATTGAGTACCTCCCAGCCAATTTACCCAAATCCCTTCAGCCGTTCTTCAGTTATACATAGTGTACCTAACATGACTTTCTTTTATAAGGCACTATATTTTTGCAGGTCATCTAGTACATGCTAACTAAGGATCATGTTTACCACAAAAAGTCATGAAAACAACATCCTATTTTTTTTATTTATCATCACTCTATGAAGGCACTCGATCGTTGACCCCTAAGTCATTCAACATTTTTGTGGTAAACATGATCCTTAGCATGGCGTAGATAAACAGTAATTTTGAGACTCGCATTTTAAATCGATACTAGTTCCTGAGATAGCGTGTTCAATTAAGTCGGCAGCTATGTAAACTTAGTACCCACAGATGATATGTAAATCCGTTGAAGTTTTATTACAATGAATGTAAGTACTTGTGACTAAGAGTGAGAATTCCGATTTATATAGGATATTATTATTGACGTTTGAGTATGCGGTGCTTGTGTAAGAATTTGTAAGTGTCGAAGAGTGTTCAGGGCATACAATGTTGAATGATACACATGGACGATATTAATAAAGAGAGGAAAAGGGGGACGGTTGAATCTTATTTTTTAAAGTAATTTTCAGTTTCAAGCTGAAAAAAAAAATATGAATAGCATGGTTTTAGTAACTTAACTTCCAAGTTGAAAATGTTGATTCAAAGCAATGTGAAAAGTAATTGAGCTCCATAGTGTATTTATAAGTACCTAGTTATAATTAAAACGATTCTACTCTTTATTTTATACTGATATTAGTTGTTATGTTATAAACATTCTTTAGAGCCAGTTTCACAGGTTGCTGAAAAGTTCCAGATAGTTTATCTGGCAGATAATTTCATGCAAATTCTGTTCCATTTTTTTTATTTATCTGGTAGAAAGTGGCTATCCGTAACCGGTGAAACTGGCCCTTCTTATTCTTGTAAATTGGGATCTACTATATAAGTCTAGCAGGTACAGTCAGCAGATAATAGCGAACGTAAAAATAATAGTAACAACGCTGACTGTACTATAAATATGTACGAAATAAAATACTTACACTCCATGCCAGTTACCTATAATGCTTTAAACAGAGTTCAATATTTACTTAATTCTATACATTCTATGTATAATTATAATAAAATCATAGTTTTGTCAATATTATTTGAATATATTTTATTATCTAAGCTCTCTCTTAAAACTTAACATTTAAGTAGAAAATCGAACTTTAACACTTTAGTAATAAGGTTTATAATTTAATTAAGAATTTATTTTTGCGAAGACTCGTATTCACTAGCCTCTATAGGCCTTACTACAAAAAAGTTGGACAGACGTTTGACACGTGTCTAAAATAATTTTAAACACGTGTCAAAAGTGTGTCTAAATTTTTGTGGTAAGGCTCTATTTATGTATTTAAGTGACAAAGCCAAGCTTTACGGCTGTGATACTTCTTACGTGTTATTATTTCGTATTCGTACCATGACAAAAATGTGCTTTTTTTAATATATATTTTTTATATTTTATTTTTATTCAGAGTCAATTTGTACTCAGGATTATTTTCGCAATAATCAGATAACTTATACATAAAATGAGTAATAAATATAGTAGTTCGACATTAAATAAGGTCTATAGATGTAACTGTCGGTTCTTAAAAAGATACAATAAGAAATATGAGTTCTTTTGAAAGAAAAAAAAGCTGTGTGTCAATAAAAGATTTATTTATTTAGGGTAATCAAACCTAGTCTATACAAACATTCAAGCTACTGACGAGAATTAAATGCGAAAGAAACTTGTATTTATTTTTACTTGAAAACTGCTGATAACATACACGAGTACGATAAACTGTACTCATTAATTCTTGTTAAATACTTTCCGAGATAATAATATTGTTCGAATAAATATAAAACAAAGCGTCTTAAATATTTTTTCTTTAAGATAAACAAGAAATTCGAGATCGATATATTGTAATCAACCATTTGTAATGTCATGTTTACGAATTGTTTGATTCGTGTTATTATTGTTTTTTTTTTTTGTACATATACATTATACGTATACATGTACTATGATTTTAATTGATGAAATGTTTTTTTTTTATTTTTACTTTTTTAAGAAGATTTAAATGTCGAATATGTTTTTATCGAATTGTTTTTTTAAAGCGATAAATAACTCTATCCTAGACCATATACCCCCCGAATAAACTTACATTATATGCCTATTTACAAAGTCTACATTTCTGAATAATGTGAGGAATTACCAATAAATATGTATGTTAGCTTTAAGTAGTTAATTTTCCCATTAATTGGTATCCCACAAAGAATATAATCTCGCAGTCAAATCGATTGAATAAATGTATCAACAACAAACTGTTAAAGATGTAGTTACTGCGAGTATTTTCATCAACCCATATTATAAGGAGTTTTATTTAAATAATAGCAAAAAATAATGGTGAAAATTATTTAAATAGAATTATATTACAGTGTATCTCCTGAGAATACATGTGAGATTGTTAAAAGAAATAAACAGAAACCCGAATAGATATTCTATTTTATTTTGTACCTCATTCCCGTACGCATTACGAACAGTCATAACTCCAGGCCGTTCTCCCGCCTTCTGTAATGTTGGAAAACAAAGCATTTTCAAAGAAGATATAGTGATGGCGCGTATTCTAAAAGCTGGCAACGTCGCAAATAGTTGTCAAATATTTACATGTTTTAATTAATTTCTCAATTTTATTTTATGAAAACATAAAATAATGCTCTGTAGTGCACTAAGTTAATAGAGAATGCAATTATTAATATCGTAACACCGAATGTATAGTTTAATATGTACAAAACGTATTTGGAAACTTCCCAAATGCCTTTTTTACACCTAAAACGTTTAAAACATCAAATTCAGGGTTTTAATTGCAATTTCTATTCAATGTTTTAGTGCACTACAGAGCCGTATATCTTGTTTTCATATAGTAAATTTGACAAATTAATTAAAACGTGTAAATATTTGACAGCTATTTGCGACGTTGCCAATTTTCGGTGTACGAATTCTTAAAAAAAAATAAGAAGAAGGCGGTAAATTAGCTCTTATAAGGCCAGGCTCCTGTTTCGAGTCAAAGCCAGCTGTCTGATCCCCAAAGGCGCCCTATACTACTTATAATGTAAGAATATATTTGCTGTGATGTGCATGCATTGTTAGTAAAGTGAAGTAGGGATGTACCTGTGTGCAAAATAGATGTTGTAGGTATGTAAACTTGTATTTGCAACTATCGAATGGTGTAACTGAATTTACTATACGAATAAAACACAGGAGTTAGTAATAAACATGTATTTAACTTTGCATTTTATCAATCAGCCGTTTAGACTACACTGTAACCATGCTTGAGGTGGGCCATCACACATGAAACAATTTTATCGATATCGATAAACGGGTTTTTGTTTCGTTTAGAGTTCAGACTAATTTGTTGCACGTGTGTAAGGCCGCCGTTTCCTACAGCTGTATACAAAAAGTACCTAATATCGACTAACTAAATAAATACACCTTACATAGCATATAATCACATAATACTAGAGTGAAACGGCTGACTGGGTTCCACATCTCCAAAGAATCGAGTTTTTAAAACGTCAGAGTAGTATTAAATTTGATGATAATCCAAAACTTAATCTGTATATTATTTTAATTTCGGTATTTTTTAAAATTAAACTATAAAAGGAGCTCAGGGTTAAGTAACAGCCGAACAGGTCCATCAATCATAAGGTTAAAGAACGCTTAGCACTGTCGGTCACTGGATTGGTAAAGATCTACGACATTGCGGTCTACATCGTTCCTCCGTGTTCTAAAAGGCACGTTAACTTGGTGCGTCATTTGAACAACTTTGGCAGTCGTTACGGGTAGTCAGAAGCCAAAAAGTTTTACCACGTATTGGGTTGCCAGGATAACTTAGTTGTGGTCTGATAGGCAGCTTCATCTGGTTAGATTTAAAGCCGACCTAAAACACAGATGAGAAAATGACAAAAAGTTGACATTGAAATAAAATTATGGTAAACTCGTAGGTACAGTCAGCCGCTTTAATCTAAAACTTAATTCAACGACAGCCAATTCCTTGAATTCATTTTTAGAGTGACACAATAGGGAACAGTTTTGACTCGTTCGATCATGAGAACACCTAACCTAACGTTCAGATTCAATCAATCTCACTTCTTTCATTAAAACGTTAACAAACACTGCAAACAATATGAACAACAAAACATAATTATACAGGATGCTATTATTATATACATAATACATATTTACATGAGCAGACGTTTAGGAGAAATAGTTTAGCTTTACGTTCTAAGATCAGTCATGTCAAAGATGTAATTTTATTTATTTTATTATGATAATTTTTCGAACCTACCTTTTTCAAAAAGAATTCGGCCTCAAACATAGCCTACTATGTGTTGAAGTAAGATATCTTTGCTGTCATTATGATTGACACTCATAGCCTAATAATTTAGAGGAGGTAAACTTCAGAGATCGTCTAGCTAAAACATTCCTCCAATAACGACAATAAAAAGAAAACTAAACTTAACCATTAAAGTACAGTCAGTCAGTCGCAAAATATTCATCACATTGCATTAAAAAAATTCAATGTGATTTAAATTTTGTAACGCTGACATTATTATAGTAAAAGTTCCATCAAATTTTTTTTTAGTTTTTACAACATTATATTTTTTCTCCTTCCATAACCTTAACAGACATTAAGTGTTTCAGTTCTAGAGTGCATACAATAACAGTTATTAATAGTAAATGCTTATATTCCTCTTAAGTTCACGACACAGCTGAGCGTGAGGACATACCAACTAGCGAGGAATGAATCAACGTTAACCTAATTACACTTAAATTAAGGGAATATCACATTTCTAAACAAAATGTACACACAAACAAATTTCAATCTGATATACAAACAATTTGGTTCTTTTCCCCCAACGAATGGCTAGAACTGTAACCTAACAGAGGAAAAAAGGACATTAATTTATAAGATTCCATTTAAAACAAAAAATATACAAACATACAATAAATAAAAAAGACTACATTGAGGGGATGACTAAATTCCAAATTTTAAAATTAACCAAATTTTTAGACCATACAATTCACAATCACTATCTAATACATCTTAATTTAAGTTTAAATATTTGTTCGATTCCCACGTTAATATCATTTCATAGTTTCTATACCATACGAGGTCTAGGAGACCTCTTCAATAACGCTGTTTCATTTTAGTGCGCACTTTCTAATCTGCATTTAAAGCGATTGTTATTTTGATGCCGACTATACAAAACACTTGTACCAATAGCTTGGAGTTAAAACGTTATAAAACTCTATAAAATGGCGCCTCTAATGTGATGCTATATAAAAAGTGTTCCGATATTGTCCTTGTACAATTAGTCGCTGTAGATTCCATAAACTTTAAAAGCGAAGAATATTATTTCATTATATTAGAATAATAACCCACATTGAGCAAGCGTGGTGATTAACGCTCAGACCACCTCTCACACAGAACAAACATCAGGATCAATCCTTCTCTGTGTGATAGGCTGATGATAATTAGAATACTTACCTAATCCCAAATTTTGTACAGAAAATAAGATAGATCATTGTATATGCTACTAATTGTACAAGAAAACCCATAAAAAGAGGCACTATGTAACATATCAAGTTACCGCAAAATTTAAAAACCCCATACATTATAAACGGTAACATCTATCTATGCATTAGTTAAAGTACTCGACTGTACAATACATACGCACGCTTGCACACACGTAAGGCATTGTTGTAATATTTTATTAATTTAAGTCTTATTCTTACCAAGTCCTACTAAGTTTAACACGTCTGGTTAAATGTTTACTTGAACTCATTTTCAGTTACTTAGGACATTACTACAAAAAAGTTAGAGTTTAGAAGTTAGGGGTAATACTACAAAAAAGTTAGACAGACATTTGACACGTAAAGAAAAAAATGTATGCAAAATTATTTTAAAAATGTGTCGAACGTCTGTCTAACTTTTTTGTAGTAAGGCCCCAGAAGTTTGACACGTGTCTAAAATAATTTTGTATTCTTTAAACACGTGTCAAAAGTCTGTCTAACTATTTTGTATAAAGACCCTTAAAAAATATTGTATTTGTTTAAATGGTTAACCATTTGCCAGTTGACACCCGAAAGTTTGTAGCGGATATTCTTTCACACCACTATACAAAATCAACGATTAATTTCCAGTTTTTTGCTATTTTGCACACAGTTACGAACATTTAGCCAAACGGGCTAATACTCTACAATATAGAATACTGGGGAACGTAGGAGATTTGAGAAGAATGCATGGAGGGAGATGCAAATGCAGGGAGAATGAGAGAAGCAAAGCCTAATGAATATGACAAAAAATTTAAGAATAGAGACACTTTATTTAATATTAAAAGCGTTTCATGTTCCCAAATATTCTATACCAATATAAGTCTGTTACAAAATTACCTTCAATACTCATTAATTAGTTATCTACAAGTTTGATCAGCCAAGATGTCTTTATACAATCGTAAATGCTATCTTTTACTAGCGTTTAGACGTCTTAGCTAACCCTCCAGAGTTTAAGAAAGGCAGGAAGTAATGATAAATGAAAAACAAAAACTTTTTTTAAATTCTTACAATATTGATTGAAGATAATTTTGCTACAGACTGTACCGTCATAATGTAACCCCACGTTAAACATTAGCAAGACCGCCGATACACGAATCTGTCCCTTACACCGTACGTATTAGAGCTTTTTGCTCTAACATCAGTTTGTCCGCCGTCTTTAAGCCAATAAGCGTGACACCCACACTGCCCAAGTACCATGTTAAAAGAAAACACCCTATTGACTTCGGAAAAAAAATTTACATAATTTATTCATGAATCTATATAGAATTGTTCGCTCAAAGATTGAAGAAAAATAAACATATTAAAATATTTTTTATGAATGCCTACTAATATTACAAATGCAAAAGTTCCTCTATCTGTCTGGCTTTCAAGCCAAAACTACTGACCCGATTTATATGAAATTTGGTACACAGATAGTCTAAGAATCTACGTAAGGTCATAGGCTACTTAACACTCCCTCCAGCACCCTCGGGGGGAGGGGTCACTTGATGATTTCCCGCAAAAAAAGGGCATCGACTACTTCTTGTCTAAGTTCGGGGAGTAGTTTCTTAGCTATAAGAAATGATGCAAAAAGTCAATAGAGTGCTTACAGTTCCATTGATATAAAATAATGATGTGGGTTGATAGTTAAGCGCAATGTATGAGTAGTATGTATATAGACATAATTCTTTCAACATTATTCACAAGTTATCGATAACAAAAAACTTTAATAAAATATTTAATACAAAATGAACATAAGCCATTAAATTATTATGCCGTGAATTTCACCTTACTCGTTTTATTGCAAAACTTGAACGATAAAAATCCTCATTAAAAATCTACATTATTCAAGCACACACGCTTGATCGACTTTATCGATCAAATGTCTGCACATCACTAGACATATTATTTAGGTCAACATTTGCGAACGTTCCATTACTACAAAATGAACATTATAGTCCTAAAGATAAGGTTCATTTTACAGTAACACAGTGACGCCAATATTTGTGCCAATGCGCCAATAACAAAGCATGTACGGGAGACTGCTGTGGTAATATTATTATGATGTATAGCAGTGTGAGATGTCAGCAATATGCGAGGAGTTGTTGGAAATAGACCGAGATGAGATCATAACAGGAACTTCAGAACAAACATACATTTAACAGGACAAATGATATGAACAACGCAATATTTAAAACAGTAGAAAGTGCACATAACAACTTAATGTAAGTAAATTATTCTGTTGTGATTAAAATTAATTTCACTTTAGAAATCAACAAATCTAACACAGTATTGAATAGATCACAAAATTAATTCATATTCATTAGATAAGCAATTAATTATTTTATTAATTTATCTACTTGCACTTCAGCTCACAAAATAATTCTTATTTTTTAAAGTAATTATATTTAGTGAACACTTGTGTCCAGGAACCGAAGATATTAGGTGGACAAATAGCTATAATTTTATTCATATAAATTAGTATTGTATTAAAAAAACACTGCAATATTAACTGGTAGAAATTAATTAATATGCAAATTCTAAACTTATGTAAATTATCAATATCAGACAAAAATTACAAGAGAAAAAATCCTAACAGTACTTTTGAATTTTTCAACTTTTACTTTCGCTTGAAATTGACAAACATACCATAAGTATAGCGCTCAGCCTACAACAAAAAAAACCTTAGCAAATCGCAAGATTTTTTAAAATTTCTCTAGAGGCCAGAATCATCCGGTCACATCCCAACAACAGTGGCGCCTACAGACGGAAGAAGACAAACTGATAAGCGTGGCGCTACCTGTTGAAGAGCAGCTCGGGCCGGTAGTACACGTAGATGCCGAGCAGCACGGTGGCCGTAGCCAGCACGTAGCGCGGCAGCGGCAGGCGGCGTAGCGCCGTAGGCACGTAGCGCCGTAGCCGCCACGCCACACTGTTGCGGTTGCGCGCCGCTATCTGCCGGCGCTTCATTCGCTCCTCGTCTAGCTTGCGTTGTTCTTCTCTGTAAAGAAAGATGGGTGTTTTTATTGTCTTTAAAAGTTGAATTATGCCTGATTTTTTGTAATACCTAGTATGTTTAATTTTTGATAAAAATAACACATGCAGACAACATCAAACCGCAATATCGATATAGAAATAAACTCACTCTCTCCTCTCTAATGCGGCAACTTCAGATTCGAGATCAGTGGGGTCGTTGTTATCGTACAGTTTCTCCGCGGTCACCAGGATGTCTTCGAACGGTAAGTCGTCCGGTAACTGAAACATTCAATAATTTAAAGTAAGTATACTGAAATATACAAACAAATTGCTTTTGTCTACTTTTCACTTATATTTAAATCAATCATTAAAGCGAATAATTATTTCAACTTCTGCAGTATTTTATACTATCGATAAGACAGCCAAACTTTGACACATCACTAGACCCTAGCTATGACACTAGCAGCCAGGGGCGTGGCTTAACTAAAATGGACACAGAAACAAACAGGTAAAGACTCTATTACAGCCGTTCCCAATTTAAAATTTCTGCATTGGCGCTCTAAAATCAGCCATATGTCATCTCGCAAATGCTGAATGCTCACCAATATTTTGTACTTTGGCTATCGTGAACTAACAACTAAATTCGGCGATAAAATTAACTGATGAAAACAAAGGGCCAGATTCACAGGTTGCTGATAAGTTCCAGATAGTTTATCTGGCAGATAATTTCATACCAATTTTGTTCCATTTTTGCAATTTATGTGGTATATAGTGGCTATCCGTAACCTGTGAAACTGACCCTTAGTATAATAAAAAAAAAGAAATATCTCCTCACCCTGGACAGCAAACAATGCAGCATCGCCATATCACATTCGCAGTTGTGCACCTCGTCGGCCCGGTAGAGCACGATGGCGGCCGTCACGTACACGGGGAAGAGCGGCGGCGCGCACAGGAAGTAGTCGTACAGGCGCACCACGTCCGCGTACTTGTTGAGGCTGTGCCCGAACCACGTCAGGTACCACGGCAGCGCGAACATCGTGCCCACTTGCGCTCTGCATCACCGAAATAGATTATAAGTAAACAAAGTTGATTCACGACAAATTGTTCTATTCATTCCTAAATTCATTTGCGTTATACAATGTGATAATAGGTGTTGAAGACGCTTTAAGATAGGTACAATATCTACCCGTTAGGTCACAGCAAGTTAGATATTATGTGTTTGGTTCCGTAAAGGATCAGCCATGTGGAGCACACAGTGGCGGTACGCTCTGCTCAGGCGGAGCACTGCCGTGCGTCCCGACGCTATAGGCGTCCCGATGCTATAGGCGTCCCGACGCTATAGGCGTCCCGACGCCAGGAGTCCCGATGCTATAGGCGTCCCGACGCTATAGGCGTCCCGACGCCAGGAGTCCCGATGCTATAGGCGTCCCGACGCTATAGGCGTCCCGACGCCAGGAGTCCCGATGCTATAGGCGTCCCGATACTATAGGCGTCCCGACGCTATAGGCGTCCCGACGCCAGGAGTCCCGATGCTATAGGCGTCCCGATACTATAGGCGTCCCGACGCTATAGGCGTCCCGACGCCAGGAGTCCCGATGCTATAGGCGTCCCGACGCTATAGGCGTCCCGACGCTATAGGCGTCCCGATGCTATAGGCGTCCCGACGCTATAGGCGTCCCGACGCCAGGAGTCCCGATGCTATAGGCGTCCCGATACTATAGGCGTCCCGACGCTATAGGCGTCCCGACGCCAGGAGTCCCGATGCTATAGGCGTCCCGATACTATAGGCGTCCCGACGCTATAGGCGTCCCGACGCCAGGAGTCCCGATGCTATAGGCGTCCCGACGCTATAGGCGTCCCGACGCCAGGAGTCCCGATGCTATAGGCGTCCCGACGCTATAGGCGTCCCGACGCCAGGAGTCCCGATGCTATAGGCGTCCCGACGCTATAGGCGTCCCGACGCTATAGGCGTCCCGACGCTATAGGCGTCCCGACGCTATAGGCGTCCCGACGCTATAGGCGTCCCGACGCTATAGGCGTCCCGACGCTATAGGCGTCCCGACGCTATAGGCGTCCCGACGCTATAGGCGTCCCGACGCTATAGGCGTCCCGATGCTATAGGCGTCCCGATACTATAGGCGTCCCGACGCTATAGGCGTCCCGACGCCAGGAGTCCCGATGCTATAGGCGTCCCGATACTATAGGCGTCCCGACGCTATAGGCGTCCCGACGCCAGGAGTCCCGATGCTATAGGCGTCCCGACGCTATAGGCGTCCCGACGCTATAGGCGTCCCGACGCTATAGGCGTCCCGACGCTATAGGCGTCCCGACGCTATAGGCGTCCCGACGCTATAGGCGTCCCGACGCTATAGGCGTCCCGACGCTATAGGCGTCCCGACGCTATAGGCGTCCCGACGCTATAGGCGTCCCGACGCCAGGAGTCCCGATGCTATAGGCGTCCCGATACTATAGGCGTCCCGACGCTATAGGCGTCCCGACGCCAGGAGTCCCGATGCTATAGGCGTCCCGACGCTATAGGCGTCCCGACGCTATAGGCGTCCCGACGCCAGGAGTCCCGATGCTATAGGCGTCCCGACGCTATAGGCGTCCCGACGCCAGGAGTCCCGATGCTATAGGCGTCCCGACGCTATAGGCGTCCCGACGCCAGGAGTCCCGATGCTATAGGCGTCCCGACGCTATAGGCGTCCCGACGCTATAGGCGTCCCGACGCTATAGGCGTCCCGACGCTATAGGCGTCCCGAAGCCAAGCGTCCCAATGCTATAGGCGTCCCGATGCTATAGGCGTCCCGACGCCAGACGTCCCAATGCTATAGGCGTCCCGACGCTATAGGCGTCCCGACGCCAGGAGTCCCGATGCTATAGGCGTCCCGACGCTATAGGCGTCCCAACGCCAGGAGTCCCGATGCTATAGGCGTCCCGACGCTATAGGCGTCCCGACGCTATAGGCGTCCCGACGCTATAGGCGTCCCGACGCCAGGAGTCCCGATGCTATAGGCGTCCCGACGCTATAGGCGTCCCGACGCTATAGGCGTCCCGACGCTATAGGCGTCCCGACGCTATAGGCGTCCTGAAGCCAAGCGTCCCAATGCTATAGGCGTCCCGATGCTATAGGCGTCCCGACGCCAGGCGTCCCGATGCTATAGACGTCCCGATGCTATAGGCGTCCCGACGCTATAGGCGTCCCGACGCCAGGCATCCCGATGCTATAGGCGTCCCGACGCTATAGGCGTCCCGACGCTATAGGCGTCCCGACGCCAGGCATCCCGATGCTATAGGCGTCCCGACGCTATAGGCGTCCCGACGCTATAGGCGTCCCGATGCTATAGGCGTCCTGACGCTATAGGCGTCCCGACGCTATAGGCGTCCCGACGCTATAGGCGTCCCGATGCTATAGGCGTCCCGACGCTATAGGCGTCCCGACGCCAGGCGTCCCGATGCTATAGGCGTCCCGATGATATAGGCGTCCCGACGCTATAGGCGTCCCGATGCTATAGGCGTCCCGATGCTATAGGCGTCCCGACGCTATAGGCGTCCCGACGCTATAGGCATCCCAACGCTATAGACGTCCCGATGCTATAGACGTCCCGATGCTATAGGCGTCCCGACGCTATAGGCGTCCCGACGCTATAGGCGTCCCGACGCTATAGGCGTCCCGACGCTATAGGCGTCCCGACGCTATAGGCGTCCCGACGCTATAGGCGTCCCGATGCTATAGGCGTCCCGACGCTATAGGCGTCCCGACGCCAGGCGTCCCGATGCTATAGGCGTCCCGATGCTATAGGCGTCCCGATGCTATAGGCGTCCCGACGCCAGGCGTCCCGATGCTATAGGCGTCCCGACGCTATAGGCGTCCCGACGCCAGGCGTCCCGATGCTATAGGCGTCCCGACGCTATAGGCGTCCCGACGCCAGACGTCCCGATGCTATAGGCGTCCCGATGCTATAGGAGTCCCGATGCTATAGGCGTCCCGACGCTATAGGCGTCCCGATGCTATAGGCGTCCCGACGCCATAGGCGTCCCGACGCCAGGCGTCCCGATGCTATAGGCGTCCCGATGCTATAGGCGTCCCGATGCTATAGGCGTCCCGACGCTATAGGCTTCCCGACGCTATAGGCGTCCCGACGCCAGGCGTCCCGATGCTATAGGCGTCCCGACGCTATAGGCTTCCCGACGCTATAGGCGTCCCGACGCCAGGCGTCCCGATGCTATAGGCGTCCCGACGCTATAGGCGTCCCGACGCCAGGCGTCCCGATGCTATAGGCGTCCCGATGCTATAGGCGTCCCGATGCTATAGGCGTCCCGATGCTATAGGCGTCCCGACGCTATAGGCGTCCCGATGCTATAGGCGTCCCGACGCTATAGGCGTGCCGACGCCAATTTTGACGTTGTTTTCAGAAAAATGTTTCTTGTGCGCGTGTTTATTTGTTTTGTTAAAAAATTTGTACAAAATCAAACACAGGCAAATACCCTAGGGCTCCGAAACTACTTGACTAATATGAAAAACTTATGGGAACTTTTCAGTTTCACTTATTTCGCGAGAAACTGCTCATTTTATCTTATAATTTTGTTTCATATCCAAATTGTTGACTCACTTGTCTAAACACTCAGCAAGCTTCCTGTCAGCTCTACTGATAACGGGCAGCAAATAGTTGAGCAGGTGCTGCGTGGGCTGCATGGTGGTCTGCATGAAGGGGGCGAGCGGCGCGGCCGGCCCGTACGACAGCCGGCACAGCAGCGGGAACGACGCGCGGTCGCCGCACACCAGCAGCAGGGTGATCGCCACGTCGTGGTAGCCCTGGGACATAACAATATATGGGATGTAAAAATTTTCATATAAAAGCACATCGCACGTATACCGTTAGTACAAGTGCATCGAGAGTTGCGAATAATAAGTTAGTGTGAAAGCGCTCGCAAGTATTTTAAGGAATTACATCAAAAACCTTAGTAAAATATACGTATGTACATTTGATCAGTTGACGATTTACTCAAATAGGTACCAACGCCGTATTAATGACATTTATATCGAAACATCTACTAGCAACAATACTATACTATGTAGTTATTTCTGATGGAAAATCACGATATTACTTTCCGATAAGTATATTTACGACATGAACATTTTCACGGGCACAATACTGAAAACAAAATATATTATATACCTAGATGCCAGCAAGGGACTTAAATAAAAAGGCATGTCTTAATGGATTTTACCAATCTAATACACGCATGAAATATATCCGCTTAGCCTTGTCATCGATTAGTTTTATACGCGCGCTTCCCCGATTACCTCATCATCGCATACTGAAATTAGCTCATTAAAAGTTTATAATCTGCAAAAACTATGACCTCACGCTGTCGAAAAATATCGAAAGAAAGTTTTTTGTTTTCTACATGTTTGGCTAGAAGTCGTTTAATCTAGATTCCATATTTAGAAACGGCAGATAGTCTAGATATAATTAGTGAATCGATCTAACGGTATTAATATGACATTTTTATAATCTCACAAAAAACTAGTTGTATTTAGAAATTTTGGTCTAGTCTAGACACGTCGCTACATAAATAGCCTTATAATGCATTCCGTGCAACAGTTTTTATAATGATTGCTAGTTATAAAGAAAACGTTGTGTTTACACTTATCTATAGGAACTGACGGCAGTGGTTAGATCACTGACCGAGAAAATAATAAAAGCGTAACATTATGGTATGCGCAATTTGTTTGTGTCTAGCAGAACAACTGTTTTACAGTTTCAAAGAAAAACCTTCTGTGATCTCTTGTACCTATGTTTTAATATTGTCCAATTCAATCATTCAGCAAAGTACCATGGAACAACTAACAACTGCCTGTCTGACCTCCTGAACGCAGTAAGCCAGGCAAGCCGATATTCCTTGGAACACTTCACGAGTATGTACGTACAAATTTAATCTCATCTGTTAGTCAAAGAATGTCCCGCTCAATATGAGTTAAACCAGTTTGTATTTTCATAGAATCCAAGTCTAGAACTAGTGCCTCTAAAGTTATAATATACTTAAACCAGACACAAGTCACGTAAGCAAGAGCGTAACATGAACTATTGTGTAACTGATAACGGCAAGTGCAGTATCAAGGTTAGCGCTGTCATCCGCTTTCTACAACAAACATTACCTCTATTTCAGCGGTCGGGTTAAAATCTCAAAGGAAAACTTTTAGCTCAAGCAAAATGCAGCTTTGAAGAATTTTGTTCAGAAAATACATATTATGTATTTTCTGAACACACGGATTTGGCGATTAGAAGACATTTCCCAGAAACTCCTCACCCGCCATTAACATCAATAACATCAGTTTATGATGTCTGAAAGAATATAAATCCAAGAACTAAGATTATTTTCGTCACTGACGTTGTGCAAATAAAATTGATTTTCGGAAATACTGATCTGTGATTGTGTGCCAAGTTCAAGGCAAAAGGAGGGAATCACATATAATTATAATTCCGTATGTATTACGCAGGAAATTGGATACGGAAACATGTTAGATCTGTCGTCTAGTCAATAGGTAATAATCTGGTCCCCAGGTCCCCCTAGTATGAAATGATAACTTGATTTCGTATCAGTTTAGAGCGCTTACCACTATTACACGCTTATAACTAATTAAAGCACGCTAATTTCAACCTTATTTGCAGAGAAAAAAGGTGCAATTAGTTTACTAGTTATTTTTTCTAATTAATCAATCAGTCTGTGGCGAATTTAAGTTTGAAAGTTTGTATAGTTTTCTCTAACTTAGCAAGCGGGTACCATAGAGTTATATATGTAACTCTACTAGAGTAGAAAACTGTACATAAATAAGCATACATAGCATTAATAGGTAAAACCATTGAAAGCGAATGAATCAGTGTCATAACGACATACAATACTTTAGCTAATTGGTTTAGGGCAATTGATATGCAGGTCACACGAGCCGGTCACTTATTCTACTATAACGAATACTGTCCAAATATAACGCCCTAAATTAGTATTGACTATGACGGTTCAATAACCGAACTACGCATTTGTCTAGAGGACTCTACACAAAGAATTCTATACATATACACTGCCTCGCTGTTCACGGGGTTTCGGCTTAGACCGAAATTGCTTGGTGGGCTTTAAGAGACTTACTGAAATAATATGCTATATGAAAGTATGAAAGTTTATTCAAACAGCCCCATAATCTAGAAGTTGGTGATTGATTGAGCCTGATCTCTCTCCAGTCGTATCGGATTGCTATCCCTCGCCCTGCCATCGAGCTATGAGAGTGAGGGAATAGGTAGAATTGGTAGATAGTGCCCCTGTGTCTGCGCAAATGTTTGTGCACTATTACATGTCCTGTTGATGGACAGGCCAAGGACATGTAAATCAGCTACGTAATGATATAGCTGGTTGATCTCCTTAGAGAGAACGGCTGCCGCGCCGTGGTCGGCAACCGGTCTGGACGCAATATATAAACTGACTGTTTTTCCTATAAATTAACCAAGTAGTGATTTATCTTACTAATCAACAATCCAATTTCATAAGTAACAAGATATAACTTTTTCTATGAAAACAGCTTCTAGTCAGCTCAAAAAGTTGATTTATTCCGTCGCAATGTTTAAATTGTAAAAACTTAGTTATTATAAAGTAAGAATAACCATGTTATTCAAGTCTCGTGGTTGATATGTATATGCAATAATTTTGGATCCAAACCGCAAACCATTCTCGTTGCGGCCTAGCTTATCGAATCACATTATAGTTATGCTGGCCATACACGATCCTACCGATCGTTCATTAGGCAAAACAGTTATGACAGTCATACCAATTCACATCCACACTCTGTCAATTCTCACCGATTCAATCAGCAACGTCATAGCGAAAAGAATTTAGGAAGCAGGATTGTGTATAGTCCGCATAAGTTTTAAATGTATCATGTGTTAGATCAAAAGTGGCAGTAGCATAATTTAAAGAACAATGACAGTTGTTTAAAAGTAAAGCTATTTGAAACAATTTTATTGATATAAATATATAATTTAATAACCTAATGAATGAGAAAAAAGTATTTTGCTGTATCACTACATAGTATAAAACAAAGTCGCTTTCTCTGTCCCTATGTCCCTTTGTATGCTTAAATCTTTGAAACTACGTAACGGATTTTGATGCAGTTTTTTTTAATAGATAGAGTGATTCAAGAGGAAGGTTTATATGTATAATAACATCCATTAAATAGTGGAAAAGTACTGTTATTTTTGAGGTTTCTAATGTGATGTCGTAAATAATTTCATTTTCCCGCTTACATTACCAGTGCGAAGCCGGGGCGGGTCGCTAGTAAATAATAAAAGTAAAGAAACTATTTTGCAATTTTAAATGGTGTGACGAACAAAGCTATATTGCAACCAGCTTTCATTATTTCTTTGATTTCATTCAATATCACTACATAGTATAAAACAAAGTCGCTTTCTCCGTCCCTATGTCCCTTTGTATGCTTAAATCTTTGAAACTACGCAACGGATTTTGATGCAGTTTTTTTTAATAGATAGAGTGATTCAAGAGGAAGGTTTATATTATAATAACATCCTTTGCACCCGTGCGAAGCCGGGGCGGGTCGCTAGTAATTAATCACTACATAGTATAAAACAAAGTCGCTTTCTCCGTCCCTATGTCCCTTTGTATGCTTAAATCTTTGAAACTACGCAACGGATTTTGATGCGGTTTTTTTTAATAGATAGAGTGATTCAAGAGGAAGGTTTATATTATAATAACATCCTTTGCACCCGTGCGAAGCCGGGGCGGGTCGCTAGTAATTAATAAAGATAAGAACATTCACTATGACTGTTTATTCATCTGTACTAAACCTGAAGAATTGTTAACGTCAAGAATGTATGTAATATGTATATAATGTATATAAAAAGCACACGACGAACTAGCTTACTAGTCTTACCGAAAATTAGAACCAATTATGGCAAAAAAAAGCCTGACTTTTGAAGGAGCACAACTTTATAATAAGATACCGTCATGTATGAGAAGGCTAAACTCGTTTAGTGCATTCAAAACCCTTGCTTGCTTTATGTGCTTACCTGATAGTACTTCAAATGTGGGTACTTCATAATCACCCGCAGTATGAGTACCGTCAGCTGGTCCTGTAGCGCCACTCTCTGTTCATACGGAATGCCTGGGGGGAACCGCTTCAGTGATCGATTCACGTCTAACACCACCTAACAATGAAACATATAAGTGAGTCAAATGTGAAATTTTTTACTAGACTTGTACAAATGTAATATTTTATATTATTATTAATTTTGTTCAAGTTATATCATCAACAATAAAAAGCCAATGCTAATCTAATGTGAATAGAATAGAATAATAATTTATTTGCACAGAATGTAGGTACAATATAAATACAGATGTTTATAAAAAATACAATTGGAGATCCTCGTACATTCTACTTGTGAAGCTTTTAATACCCAAAAAATTTGATAAAAATATTTTTTTTTATTTATTTATTCAGGCTAAAACACATTAAAAGAAATTACATTTTTATTCTACATGACTGCAGTACAGTTTATCGGCAGAGTTCTCGTAGATACAGTATGTCTTATCCAAGTCAATACTTATTATTTTATTGTACATTGACTCACAAGATAAAACTTAAACACCGTTACTATTCTTAGGCTCAGTGTCCTGTCAATGTAAATTCATTAATTCATTCATCACAGCCTTTTTATCGTCCCACTGCGGGGCACAGGCCTCCTCTCCCCGGAGAAGGATTGAGCGTTAATCACCACCCTTGCTCAATGCGGGTTGGTGATTTCAGACTTTATAGTTCAGATTTCCTCAAGATGTTTTCCTTCACCTTTAATCAGTCATCGGTGTCCAAGATACACTTAGAAAGTATGTATAACTTAGAAAAGTTACATTGGTACTTGCCTGGCCTGGAATGGAACCCGCACCCTCATACTCGAAAGGCTGGTGCTTTAACCACTAGGCCACCACGACTTGATACAACACAACATTAACATAATTTTACCTCCTAACATACAAGAGTAGGTAAAAGAGATCTTAGTCAATAGTGTTTACCTGCTCATATTCAATATGTGTGGACAATTCATCCAATGACGGAGGTTCTGTCAACTCTTCTTGTGTCACACCCACTAGCAACGGCCAGATCTTCCTTCTGTAATCATCTGTTACAACAGCAGAAATATATTAAGGAAATATTTTTTTTTTTGCTTTTAAAAGGAGGTACACAAGTCAATGTACTTAGTTTTCCTTAATGTTTCAAATAAACATTGGATGTTTTATTTATAAACATGTGTGTTACATAAATGTTGCTATTAGAAATAGATAAATATCTGTGCAGCATACTGTATTGCTTACTATAAATAATGTATGTAAATTTACTATTGATTTTGAATATGCAAAATGCAGATTTCAATTTTATTTTCAGTTTCCAGAAAAAGTAAGCAAAAAAAAAGAAATTTGAATCAAAGACAAGAAGGTTCACCAAGAAAAGTATTAATGACTATTATTATAGGGCGATTCAGCAACAATCTTTCACAAAAGCTTCATAAAATGTGTTTACAAAATGAAGCATTGTTTCTAATTCCAGTGCATTATCTCTCGCTATAAATATACGTAGTGCATGACGACAGACGGCGGCATTGTTAACGGCAGCGCGACGTAAACAAATTCTACATCTAGCACTCACCACTGATTAAACCTGCTTTGCCTTTCGCGAAGTTCTGCCATTGATCCAAGTTCACACAGTCCGGGTTCTCTAAACATTTCTCAATATCTTTCTTCTTTTCCTTCACATCAGGGTCCTCGTAATCAGGTTCTAAATAAAATTATCATTGACATTAAAACTATGCACCTGGACTTTCACTCACATTTTCTATTACAAAGATCAACTGCCGTGCACTAAAATAGTACTGATTTCATACACTGTTAACTTTTACAAATAGGAAGTTACTAAATAGTCTAAATAATTGTTTACAATACCTTCATCAAATTTTAACTCGGAAGGCGTTGAGATGTCATCGATATTTTTTGCGTTATTCAAGTCGAAAGATTGTTTTTTGGGAGTCGGTGAACAGTCGCCGTTAGAATTACACTTATCACCAATATCGGTGTCGGTATTATTAGATTCCATGGTAGAAAGTTAAAAATTAATCGAGCGAAAACATTACACCATCCTTCCCCATAGGGCGATGTGATGACATTTGAGAAAAATGTCATGTTCTAAAACTCGTTCAGCAAAGATCGGATATTATAATTTAAATGTTTTAAATATGTATTTATCTTTGTATTTTGGTTGTTTAAATACTTTATTCAGTATTCACCATACCTTTATTTTTAAATTAATATAATGCTTGGTATGGTAATACGTAGAAACTTTCTTTATTTAGGAAAATATTATGAATGTTTAATTTCTAGTTTATGAACGCAACTCTTTGTCGTTTCATTCCATGCAGAAGTTGCTGACACTAAATAATCTTCTTTTCAGAAACGGTCACTAATTTATAGTATATGTCGAATACACTCAGCGATCTGTAAATAATATATGAGTCATTCCGGTAACTCCATCTGTATATGATTAAATTTGTGCATAGTAATGTACTAAGATAGGTAAAGTCTTCTGAACATGATTACACGGAATAAACAATTTCCTTCTAAAGTCAATTTTAGTAAGTTATTGTCAAAGTAGACCATCCCGATTGGATCAATAACATTATTAAAAATTTGTAAAATAATAAATGGCTAAAAATATTTTTGACTATGGATCTCAACGTTCATTCTGCTAATGAAAATATTAGGAAAATTGAAGACATCATTGATATACAAAAAGCAAATGGAAATTTCAATACACGGCAAGTGGCCTTCAACCTCCCTTCAGAGTCGAACAGCACGGTTTCAGCGAATTTAGCCAAAAGCTTAGAATCTGGCTTATCTAAATCTAAATCCGAGAGTGATAATAAGAAAAAGTTTAAGAAACTTCGATCAAAACGCCATAAGAGCCCTCTACCAGACGTAATATCATGGCCGAGCGATTCAGACATAACCGTGCTCCGAATGAAACTGTGTTTAACCAGCAGTGACTTAAAAGAAAAGGTGGGCAATCTGATCCCTGGAGATGGACTCCACCAGCCCGATAGTTCGTCCATGATCAACTTGGCGACATTGATACGTCAGTCCCAAACATCACCATCTAAGCACAGTTTCAATATTGAAGAATATCTTTTACCACTAACATCTTGGGAACGAGAGCAAGACCAAGACACGGAACATGAGCCTGAGAAAGAAGAACCGATAGTGGAAGAAGAACAACCCAATGAGTTTGCGGCAAAGTTCAAACGCGATTTTGCTGTTTACGAAGCGAGGTGCAGTCATGATCATAATGAGAACTTGAGTTCTAAAGACAGTCAGTCAGGCTATTCAAAGATCACGAAAAAGTCCAAGTTGGCCAGGTTTTTGCGTCTTTACTTTTGTCCTTGTTGCACCTGTCTGTACAGGCTAGAGAAAATGCGAGATGAGCCCTCAGCTTATTTTACGAAACGCAAAGAAACTTAGAAGAGTTGTTTTGAAAAGGAATTTTTGTAATGTTATTTTTGCATAGCAAGTTAATGTTCTATTCAATTCCATAGAATTAAATGATGTTGATCTTCAAGCTCCATGGTCTACTAATGCCGCTGTAAAATAAACATGCTTTACTGCATGATGTTCTTATTATGTCATCGCGTTTGCTTGTAGAATCTGCGTAGTCCCTTCCTACTTTTGAGAGACGGCCTGGAACGTTACAATGCTAACGGAAATCCATAAGGCGTTACGCAGAAACTGGACGTATATACTTTGAGCACGCTCCGGGCGGTTAGTAATGTCATCATCTTCCAGCCCTTACCCTAAGTTTATTTGGGGTCGGCGACGGCACCGCGCGTTTTCTTCACGCCCCTCTATCTGCCGTCATCTCATAGTCATAAGTAACATCACGTAAATACATCGTTTCTTCGGTCGTCCCCATTTATACCCAACCACGTTCATGCTCAAAACTTTACAACACGTTCCTCATTCCTAGGGTAGTAGGCAATGTATAGTAAGGAAAAGTAGGTATATGTATATCAATCAAATTTATAATTTAATTCTAATTTTTTCTCTTCCCAGTCGTTTAATGCTTCCGTCTGTACCTATTCTGTGTACGTACTTGCGGTACACATTTTTTACAAATAAAACTAGGGCTATACCTTTGTATATATAGTAACGTACAGATATTAACCAAAACTAGGCATATTCACATATTATAATAAGGTCTAAGAGTACAGCAACTTCAATTTGGCGAACATAGTTTGCTGACCAAATCAGTCAAGTTAGCTTGAGATTATACGCTCGTAGGAAATGGACACTCAAAAAAGTTACTCGACCTTTGAAGGCAAGCGCGTCTAGACAGCAAGAAACATTATTTTTTTATTTGATGTTATGGCCTAAGTCGTGAGTGCTCTCACGAAAATGCATTGCATGCAGACATTATTGTTATTTATTTTGTTTTAAAAGTATTTAGCGGCACCACTTCCTCATTTGATAAATAGGAAATAATTTGTGTACTAAGTAATTGATTTCCGTTTCTATTCAGTATAGCCTTTCGGGTGTTTTTCACAGCTTTGGTCTAGCAGCTTGAAAGTTTACCTGTCCAATCTTGCTGACCATACATTACAGGGAAATTGCTCAATATTAGCTTCGCCTAAAATCACCCATCTCTTATTAGGGTAGGTTTTTACATAGGTTTTCCTAAGGGGTTTATTTAAGATATAGTGCCTTTACACCTCTTGATAGCTTTTACGTCATTTAAAATGGGCTTTATACCTTAAAACAATCTCCACTCACTACGTCAATAAACGACCAACGTATAAGCGGCATAAACCGTTTCTGTAAGTCACAGACAAAAAACAAACAAAGCCCTCATTATCACATCAGAATGAATGCATAATGACAACAGTATGATTGCAACCCGTCTTGGGCCTACCCACGCAAAATAGAACAATGACTGAACTTTTTAATCATTTCTTTGGGCAAGGTCCTTCTCCATTCACTTGAAGTGATCATGATACACTCCGATACAACACTGATGATTACGAAAGTTCAACGCCAAATCTTTTGTCCAGCGTTGGGACAGCAAATGACTAAAGGCATGATAACGTGAGCGTCCTACAATGCAATTAAGTATTTCAAGGTTAAAACTAGAAATCTAGATTTAATTTAAGCGGCTCGCCCATCTACGAAATATTATTTCTGTGAACGTAACAAAAGTTCTTAGAATTGCATTGAATCGCTAGGTAGGTAAGCCTCAAAGTCCGGAATAAGGACTAAAAGATGGAGCCTAATCTATCGTAGCTATTATTGCCTCACTTTTCAATTATTGCTTCTGGAAAGAAGATCTAGTTTGCATTTTGCGCTAATTAACTTTGCATTTCTAAAGTTAGCCATTGACTCCTTGGGAAGATATTTTTTTAAGCAGCTCTTGTCGAGTAGCTTTGTGTCCAAAGGTCCCTACTATTAACTTCACAATAGTCAAAAAAACTATTAACGTGAGGCGTCAAGTTGCTCAGGACTTGACGCTTCAGAAAAATGCGCGGTAAATAGGCGAGAGGCGCAAACTGTTATTGACTGTTAATGCATGTAGTATGTAGTTCTATGACTGCATACTTTATTTACACAATAGTTTTATGAAGAACTGGGTATTGCATGTGTGTCCCGTTAAGGTTTTGGTTTGAATCCTTTCTCAAGAGCTGCAAAACGTCCAATTACGTCGTAAGCCGGTCATCTGACATCAGTAGGAACATCTGTTTTCCTTAGTAGGGCTTACATATCCCACCTACTGCCACTGTCTGGCTCCAGTGGGCAACCTCCTACATACCCAGTCTCCCACATAATATAGAAGTTTACTAAGATAACACGGTAACCCGTGTTATGATGTAACATAATTAAATTAGACTTGGCCCACGTAGAAACGAATTCGTCATCATTTACAAAAGCGTGAAGCTATAAGCGAACACATTAGAAGATTCTGCTTATTGTTCATACTTAATGTGTACTTACATAAACTATGTGCTGTCACCTAAGAATTTGGGAAAAATCATCGCCATTTCATGGAACTAAACCAACGCTGAAATCTAATAATTAAAACTGTTTGTCAACGATTCAATGAATACGCCACATTTAATGGTAATCAGAGATAATAATTTGATTACAAATTCTAACGATAAGCAACTGTAGCATAAACATTATTTTCACTTTTGTTAAAAAGAAATGCAAGTTTAATTTTTGGTCGCTTTTCTATGTTGATCGATTAGAAAGCTCATTTAATAGAATATTTGTTTAATAAAATTGAACTGAGAAGAGAGAGCGGGTACAAAACAGTTTAAATCTATTTCTTCATTGAGAACATTGCAAGTAGTCGACTTTTGCAACTCTTTCTTGATTATTTTTTATCCGACGAGAGACGCACTGTCACAATCTTTCGCTCTGCCTATACCACGTTACCTATCAGAATAAACACCCATTTGAAATAATGTATAATAACAATATGTGTCGCTATAGGCAGGTAGGTACTACTTGACCGACCCTGACAAAACAACCCGGACTTCCACAAGTTGTAATGAGCATTCGACACAGATACGCTAGATTCCTCTAATATTATTAGAGAAAAATACTGAATCATGTCCCTAATACTTATATTATTATAAATGACACTTGAAAACCAAAGTAAGGAATACAAATACTTATGTCATATGGTCTTGGGGTCACAGCAACTCTAAATGCCACCTAAAAATCGGTTCTTTAATTTCACAACGTAAAAGTTAACGTTTAAAGGTACATTTACCTACGAATGTGTAGTTTATATAGTTAACTGGTAACAACACAACATACAGATATTATCTAACCGCAGTGATAAATCTCCAATCTAATTCGCGAAGTCACCGTACGAATACGTAAATAAGTTGCAATGTTTGCCGATATTCCACGCAACGATATTTAGCTCTAGACATTAAGATTGTAGCAGAATTTGCTACTAAAATGCTTGTAAAATTTACGTGTTACGTATGCGTTATCTGCTTGACAAACGTTGCTCTGCCCTGATTTACAAAACTAACTTTTTGCTACTAGTAGGAGTCACGCAATTAATATAGGATAGGTATAGTTTTTAACTAGGTACTAGTAGAAATGCAAAGAAGAAATAAACCTGAATAATAAAAAATAGACATCGGTCCAAAAATAGGCCCTTGGGGAATACCTCTATGCTATAATTACCTCGGTAAGGTAAAACGAACGTTACCCAAATATGTATATTATGTATAAATAAGCAGCAGGGCATCTCAATTCATTATCTTCGTTATTTGCATTCACGACGAGTGCATGAAAATATCACATTTTATAAAACGTATCATTTGCCTCTTCGAAAACTAAAGGTTGGCTCGGTCACTTAACTTATTCCGGTTTATTTGCGGACCGACAGATTTTATGGTTTTTAGTGCATAATCTGACCAGTCGACCATTAAATGATTCGTAAAATCAAAAGTATCTGAAACCGGTCACCGTGCCGGCGACATCTGAACTCAAACGAACCCAAATGATTTATGCTATGCACGGAAAAAACGAAACCTCTTTCGGAACCATTATGCGATAAAACTGACGTAATATGTGAACATGTAGGTACATAAGTAAAATTGTGCCGCGAATTACGATTCCTTTCTTTAGAGACAGCGAGGGTTAAAAACTGCCTCATGTAATGTACACGTGCAGGCTACTGGTTTGTTGGATAATAACCTGCTGTTTAAGTGGGCAATTTAAGAACTATGAGGACATTAGGACAGTACTTACTCTATAGGAGGAATGGAAATTAGGTATGGTAAAATTTTACTTGTAATATTTAACATGCTTCTTTTAAAGATACTATTACAGAGGTACAATTGCAATTAGGAAATACCTCATTAAATTCTTTACCATTTCGGCCACACTGGTTCAATATTATCTGAGACAAATAAAAATAGTTTAATTTATTATTACAGTCCTCAAACTTGACCAAAACACAGCAAACATTATTAGGGTCCTGCAAAATCACGACGGCAGCCAGTAATTCTCAAGTTATTAGAGTTTAATGACTGACACCAGCATTGTAATAACTTCCCAAATAGTTACATTACAAGTCTCAAATCTAACAAAGGTTGTTAATCACTAGACAAAGTTCAACTGAATAAAATGTATCGCTGGTTGCATACTTCAGAGACCCATAGGTACCATAGAGTATTTTCGCTTATGTGTCATCTTGCTCTAATAAACATATGTAATTTAAGGGACTGCGCGCAAATTGCACGGTAACAAAACTTACTTTAAATTAACTTATTATACTTACCTACCTACCAACCAATTTAATTCATAATTTATGAATGAATCACGAAAGCTAATTCACATTATTGTTTGTTTAGAAAAGCAGAAGCTAAATAAATCAAACGATTAGCGTCGCGTAGCGTCAAGTCACGTCACATCATAAACAACGCTTCCGAAACAAATCGCAATAATAACCGAACTATTTCTAGGCGAAATAAATTTGTATTTTACAGAATTTGTTAGTTTCGCGTACAATTGCCAAACAGTTTCATTTCTTCGGCCCCCCGTGCTTGCCAGCGGCTGCAAGTTATAAAGCGCGGAGAAAGCACAGCGGTCGAACAGTCTCGCGAGTCCCGTCCCGCCATTGTTGCGTTTCGTCCGTTTCGCGCCCTTTTTTGACGTGCAGTCATTTTAGTGTTGCAAATTATTGCGGATATAATTTTTATAAGTGATTTACAATGGAAATGAGGTAAATATTTATTTGTACAATTAAAAATATAATACGGTCATGCCATAAAATAATATTTTGTAATAAGAACGTATAATTAATTGGATTACCTAACTAACCGCACTGGAAATAATAAGGCATTTAGTAAATTTAAATTGTAATAAACTTTCGACAAAATCGAGCTGATAGACAGATTCAGTAGTTTAACCATTACAAACAAACACTGTCTATCGATATGTCATCATGTGACATACCTAATTTCTATGTAATCACGAGAAATTGCTCGCTTTCTAGTCTCATTGGCAGTAAGTGCAGAGCTGAATGTTTTGTAGCTTACCCACTCGTATGTAGGTACATACATGGTTAGCGTAATTTCTATAAACCATTATACTTACTTACAGTCTTGTGATACAACACAGTGACTTGTAATTATTGCGTAGATAGGTACACAGACAGTGCATTACCAAGATTGCTTTCAAATTGAAATAAAATATCGAATGGGCGGCAATATTTGTTACCAACACTAAATGAGTTTAATTGTGTTACAACTTGAAACTTACAAATTACAAAATATTTGTTCTTAATTCGTAGCACAGCATGACTGCGGATTTATCGTTTTATTTTTATTTTTTTATCGTGATATTTTCTATTCCGTTCGCTAAAACCTACTTGGATAAAATTATATTATTATCATTTTGGAAGCTATCAGTTCACTCCATCAACAATATAATATGTACTAGCCAATGCTTCACGGTAGTCCTTCGACCGTTGCGCCACTGTCCATAGTTAGTATTTTTTATAATGCACTTTCTTATTATTTACTAGACGATAAAAGTTCAAAATTAATCTGAATGATAGGTCCTATTATGCTCTGTACGGCAACGCGATGTTTATCGAGAGAGGATCGTGCTAACGACGGAATAAGTATGTTACTTCAAACCAATATCAAAGTGCCTACTTCTTGTCACTTTATGTATCGAATATTTACTTGATAACAATTTCTTTATTTAATGAAAAGTGACAGCATACAAGTAAAATGCATTTACCTGTATTTTAGCACTCATAAATCAATGACCCCTGTCCGGGCACAATAAAAAAAAAGATCAGGCCTTACGCATTGTGTTGCAAGCTTACAGCTTAACCTTTTTGGAAAAAGAAAAAAAAACTAAACCTGCCTGTAATGCAAATTGGGGAAAAGGGACCAGTGTTAAAATGACTGGACAACATTTTTTAAAAGCTGAACTTGCATAGCAAAATTATGGGCGGCAGATTTGGATACTCTGAGGATAATTTGGAATTGCCTTTCAAATGTTTAGAATGCATTTTTGCACGCACAGGGATCGCGATACTTATCTTGCTTTATTTATGTTATGCAAGAGCAGTCACGACCCTCCTTTAGAAATATTGTTTGTGGTCTTGTGGTCGTTCACTTTAGATCCACAGGATTCTTCAAGGATTTAAATAATTACATCTTTGGATGAACTACATAATTGGATATCTTGTGGTTCTTTGCACAAAGGCAAGGTTATCCACGAAGAAAATATTTTTACATAATATAAGCTCATGAAAACAAATATTGTAGCAACAATTTGACGATAACAACATTTTAATAGTCAAGTCAACCGTTGCTAATAAACCTTATTATGTTTTCAATAAACTTTGTAGGTCAATCATTGATCGCAAGATCAAGTTCTCTGAAATATCTATTTAATTATTATTAAATATTTAAAATATATTGTAACAAGTTTTTTTTATTTATTTTCGCAATGCACTTAGCATAGCGAAATTAGCAAATAAGCGGGGGAAAATGTTGCGAAAATTCATAGATACGGTGACATTTGTAATGTTTTTCTAAATGCAATTTACCAAGGAGTTTGGTAAACAAAAAATCTATGAATAATTAAATGTTTAAACTTGCGATATTTTTAACAAGCCTGCTGCTTTATTAACCTTGATTTACTTTAAATTGTGAACAGGATCTTTAAGCAAAGATGACATATTTATTGCTAAATTATTGTTTTCAAACTTTTATGTAATGGATACATATTCTGTATCTTGTTTGACTAACCAGAACTTGTTTAATTAGTCGACTAAAGTTAGTCGTGTCTAACTAATTGCATTTTCCAATTAGTTTAACGCCTAATAACCGTAACTAATATTTTAATATTGTTACTTAACACTGAGCATTCATATGTGGAAAGGTGTCTAATTAAAAAATATTAAACAAGACCAATCTCTCTATGAGACAAAACATATTTGGAGCTAGCTAAAGGATTAATTCCAAAATGTAATTTAATGACATGATCAATGAACTTGAATGTCATTGAACATCTTTGGTAGTCGTTACGGGTAGCCAGAAACCAGTTAGTCTGACGCCAGTCTAACCAAGGGGTATTGGGTTGCCCGAGTAACTGGGTTGAGGAGGTCAGATAGGCAGTCGCTCCTTGTAAAACACTGGTACTCAGCTGAATGCGGTTAGACTAGATGTCGACCCCAACATCGACCCCATATTATTTTATTTTGTTTTTCCTAAAAAGGCTCGGGACATGATGATGATGATAATCAATGAACTTTTGACAACAAGGTTGAAAAAACCGCTGCATAATCGTATTCAATTTATAACACATTACAAAAACTACGCAGAAATAGTTCGGAGCGCAATCAGTATTTACAAGTCAATAGCCTGTCTATGTAATGTTTTCAATGAAGAAAGCGTTTGCGTAACTCCACATAACAGCTAACAAGTTCAGCTTTGCATCTGTTTCGTATTCTGAACCGCGCTTAGTGAAGGAGGTTTCTCACTGTACGGATGATAATTCGGTGTAATCTTTACGCCGATTTTACACTGATTGGTAGATAGTATTACAATGCAGAAGTGTCATATGTCTGGCGTCTTCCCTGCTATGTTGGGGTCGGCTGCCAGTCTAACGTACGGGTGTAGCTGAATTACCAGTGTTCTGTATGAAGCGACTGCCTGTCTGACACCTTGTTAGGGGGACCACAAAGTACAAAATAGGGAAATGAAAGAAAAATATGTGTCTTAAAAACCAGGAGCACTTTTATTTGTTAGCTACTGAATGTAAATGTTAGATAAATTGGTATACTGACTGAATCTACCTCACGTTGCTAATTAGGTTCGCTATCAGAAATGCAGTGTATGGGCGGTTCAGTGTTTTCGTGTTAAGGGCATGAACCATGTGGAAGGGCTAATTAACCGTATAATCTGTTGGAATGTTAATTATTTTCAAAATGACCGAATTTAGAAGGTAGATATATAAGTATAACAACCAATCTGTATACTTACCACCAGGATCTAGGATTGTTGTGGTCCATTGGATGGAAATAAGGCCATTTTAAAAGTAATTATTTTAGTTTTATTTTAGCTATGCTATTTGAACGGATATTTAGCACATTATTGGGTTTGCAAAACATGTAACAATTGTTTCATAGTATGGTTCGACATTAAATGTAGGTACGTATTAGGTTAGATTAATGCTAAATCCCTCTCTGTGTGAGAGGAGGCCTGTGCCCAGCAGTGGGCCGATAAAAAGGCTGATGATTATGTTGGTAGTCACCTTAACACCTCACATTTAACAGGTCTAACAATTTTAGTCAACCGTTTGTCAAAGTTTTGAAATGGAAGTTTTACGTATTCAACTCATGCGCACGGCCCTTAACACCTCTAGTATGTGGGCCACGTTCAACCATTGTCTGCATGTAGTTTGCATACGTTTGGTTATAATCTCATCTTAATGGCTTGTCGGAATAAAACGCTTAGTAACCATTTTGCAAATAAATCAGCAATAAAGTTTGTTCAAACGGGGGCTTTAATTACAAGAATAAGTTGTTTAATCAATCTAGTTAAGGAAATTTGGCAGAATACTTATTGTTTCCTAATGTGTTTGGTTGGACATTCAGCAATATTATGTATTTTTAATACTATAAAGATGAAGAGTTTGTTTGTTTTCTGATCTCAGAAACCACTAGAAATCTTTCACTGTTTATTTTTCATACGTTTGCGCGAATGAGGACCCAGACTAGGGGTGATACCGGTGGCAGAAACTAGTGTACATACTACTATTAGGTAGCTATTCAAATGAATTTCCAGAGAGTCCCTCTTGTGTCCTTCTTGATTCCTACATTGCTTGACCTAACGTTTCCCTAATGAAGACATAGACTCTGGTCTAACATGCTTTTTGAAGAACGGAGTCTCTGCGAAACTAAAACTTAGATAGATCGTAACAAGAGAACCTTAGCATTAACAATTGACCCGTGCATCTATTACATAGATACAGAGCCTTATCCAACAGTAATAAATCTATCTGTTTAGCAAGAAGCGCAACACGGTGACCAGATCAGTTAGACATACCTTCATGGTAACCTTATTCACCAATTCCACGGTCTTTTGTACTTAATACCATTGGATTCACTCCGCCTCCTCAACAATGAGATGTCGTGAGTACATTGTGCGTAGTTCCTCTAAAGATAAACGATTAAGTGACGTTACACAAACGCTTAAATCGAGACGCCGCTATTATCGATAAACTGATGAAATCGATTCGAGGCAGACCATTTGTGGTTAATTGAATAGGGTTTGCAAATCCACATTAGTTTGTTTAAGGTTCAACAAACGTGATGCTTATCTCACGAGTGTTGCGGCTTTTAATTATAGGGTTAACAAGCCATCATTAGTATCGTGTTAAACCACGTAGTTATAATTAACAGTTTTAAGATTTTGTAGTAGATAGCAACTTTTTTTGTTAGCTTAGTCTCCCTTTATCAATTTAAAATCAAACCGTTAATTATTAATGACATAAACAAAACAATGAACTCGATTCTCAGCGCCATCATCATCAATCCTTTACGGAATTGTACGTCCTTAGTCAAGCTTACCGAGTTAATTTTTATCGGCAGCATCTAGACTGGTCTGGCGACTCTCAGTGTTGTAAATCCCAATGGTTTTCATTTTCACACAGAACGGCTAGTTGCGTAACGCTGTCTCACCGGGGACGGTGACGCGAGACGCGACTACGGTTTACGCGGCCTATGAACATTGTAATATGTGTGTATTACGTGAAAAATATATAGTCAGTACACGTATTACACATTTGTATTTAATAAAGACGTAATTTTAAAGCTTCGGGCCGTTATTAGTAATTAGGAAGATGGTTTCTATGTCAGCAACGTTTGGTGTTAAATCTTATGTAATTTAATTTACTTCTATGCGCTTGTTAAAATTACCAACTGTTATGTGGTTTAAACTATAAATATTAATTAAGTGTAAAATGATACTTAAAGTAACATTATTAAAACTAGTACAGTTATGTTTGAAGAAACTCTACTGTCAAATTGATGTGGTCCCAAAATTGTTCCTTGGGAAATCACTGCGTTCATAATCTTGTAAGAATGAACTTTATGATGTATTGTGCAAAAGGTATTTGATATTTTCCTAAAATTTACATTTAAACTATAAATGCTGCTTTATCTTAAGGCAGCATTATTTATCAAATTATTTTTTCATCAAAACGTATGCCGAGTGACGCAAATGCTTTAGTCCAAACCAACATATACTCATACATACGTATGCATCAGTTAATTCGTTTCGTTTATTAATTACCTAAACACTTTGGTCTATTCTTTATCATTTTAATATATTGACGCATAACTTTCATTTTTATAACGATTATTGTACACTATGATAGTGTCGTAATTTGTAATTATTGTAGACTTCCTAGCGTGAGTGCGTTTGCGTGCATTCCCTAATCATTTATAACGTAATATTAAACCCGATGTCCGGATTATAATTAATACAAATTTTACAGCAATACATGGCGATGTCGCGGGAGTCGTTATAGAAATTATTATTATTAAGTTAAAATTAATAACAAATCAGTCATTTCCGAAGTATTTCCTTCTTATCTAATCGATTGTGAGGATATGGACGTCAAGTTTATTAACATGCTTTCTGTAATCAAAATTAACCTTCAATTAAAAGATAATGAAAAGGAAATCTACACGCATTTGCGAATAGGAAATAGGATGAGAAACCAAATGAATAGGCGGGAAACCGTTCGGAAGTTCGTTCCGAAAATAATAAAACCATAAAGAATCGAGGAAACGGATGCCAGAAGCGGCGACACGCGAGCCGAAGTTGTAATTATAATTAGAAAACCATTCAAATGACTATAGCCTTCAGGTTTCTCATTAATCTAAGGAAAATCTAGGCAGGCAGCATAACATTCTTGCATCTTACAGACAACTGAAGAGCATTCAGGCCTCTACTGTGTGTATAAATTTTGATGACGCAACTAAAACATTAGTAGATGACGTTGATAACCTGACAAACAATTAAAACCCATTCTTGAGGACTTGGGAAAGAGTTGGCAATTTACACTGTGACTGCTGCAGACTGGCACGCGTAGGAAATGTTACCAAGCATGTTTCTATTCCACGTGTGAAATGAATAAATCAATAGGCTGTTTATCTTGATAAGCTAGATATAGCCAGACAAACACAAAATATACATCATGTACTCCTTGAAACTAATTTGTTAATTCTTTTAATATTATTATGGAATTTAAAATATTTAAAATGGTAAAGAGAGCTAAACACACGAAGACTGTTTTTGCACGTAACAGTTCGCTTAAACGATTCTCACTATAACCAAAAGCAATTGGATCAGTATCATGCGTATGTTTTGTACTTACATGTAGCAATGGATGTTAACCCTGGCACTGGTCATCAGTACACTCGTGACGACACTGACACACATGTCACTGAACAGGTTCAACTAGATCTTCATCTATGTCATCTGTCGCAATGTTCACGATACGATTGTGGACATACAATTAATTGCCGATAAAGCCGATTGATTGCTCATTATGCAAGTGTTGCGTTATGTTGTATGCGATGAAATTGTCATTGATATAGGCTAATGTGATCAATGTGTTTTTAGTTGAACGGTATTAGGTATATGTTGGTAAGATTTTGGAATTAGACAACAACCAAAGCTGATTAAAGCCTTACAAATCATTGTGTCGACTTTTGAAGATATAAGTAGGTAACAGTCATTTCGATAGTTATTATTACAAAGAAATCCTTTCATTGATGAGTGCTTTTGTTTTTTATTTCAAAACTGCATTATGATTACCATCATTGTGCGTCGTACCAGAAAAAGCAATCATTGAGAACGATTATAGGAAAAATATTAGTTTTGCAACATTTCGCAAGCGGCTTATCCAGCCTTATTATAACTGTCAGCGTTTTCTTCCACTGTTTTATTTACATCGTCCAATTCTTTGTGTAATACTTTGGAGTGTCTCTAGCAGAAGTTAAAGTGATTAAATCGCACGCATGTTATAGATGGATATTGAGAAATTCCATAAATCGTACGATATTGAGGGCAGGCGGTGAAATGCTAATGTTGTAGCGAGTTTTCCTGCGCCGACCTGGCGTTACGTAACCCCAAGCCACTTCAGATCAATGCAGAGAAGACTGCATTCCTGTTTCTGCATTTATTATTGATTCATGGATATTAAAACCGTTTACCCCGGCGAATTCCGAGTCGAAACCTACATGGAATCAGTAGCTACCTCTTTTTCTGTGTTAATTATCAGTTCAATTTCTTCTTAACTAGCTTCCGCCAACTTTTTGCGGGACATACCTACTTCGCGCACCCGAATAAAAAGTAGCCTATTTATATGTTCTGATCATGGTTATGATGTATAGGCTATATTACTGCCAAGTTTCATTAAAATTTGTTCAGTACTTTTTACGAGAAGGAGTACGTAATAAACATCCATCCGTATTTAGGAACTTTTGCGTTTATGATATCATTCAGATTGTCAGATATGAAAGACTGCGTTTACAATGCTAAAAAAAACATTGTTACTTGAGTCTGGTTGAGACTTAGGACCAGTTTCACAGGTAACGGATAGCCACTACCTACCAGATAAATTAAAAATGGAAAGAATTTGTATGAAATTATCTGCCAGATAAACTATCTGGAACTTCAGCAACCAGTGTCAAGTGGCCTTTAGTCTTCTAATTATGTCCTAACTGTAGCAATAATATGTAACGCATAGGCATGCAAAACGATTAGCCCCCACTTAGCTCCCAAGCTTGTAACACGTGCAATGGGCCTAATTATGTTAATATTATGCCTACATCAACAAAGTAAATGTTAACTTAGGTTAGGGCTGTCAGTTTTAATGCTGCAGTTCATAGCAGCTTTTGACTCACGGCCTTTTAAAGAAATTGGTTGCCACTGTATTGATTTTTGCCGTAACCTCAAAAATTTGGGGATCTATATAGCAAAATATTATTTCAATCCATATTATAATAGTATCCGTATTATAATTATAAGTAGTGGGGGCCTAGTGGTTAAAACACCACCCTTTCGATTGTGAGGGTGCGGGTTCGATTCCAGGTCAGGCAAGTACCAATGTTACTTTTCTAAGTTATACGTACTTTCTAAGTTTATCTTGGACAACAATGACTGATAAAAAGCGAAGGAAAACATCTCGAGGAAACCTGGACTATAAGGTCTGAAATCACCAACCCACATTGGCATGGGAGAGGAGGCCTGTGCCCAGCAGTGGGACGATAAAAAGGCTGTGATGATGATGATATTATAATATTCATCCCAGATGTTCGTTCAGACTCTGCTTTCAAAACTCGCAGACATACTTCCGTTGTCAAGCTTCAAGATCTTTTTATGTTCGGAAGAACCAGGACTGTTAAAGACACTCTTTGATTCATACACAGATATGAAAAGAAGTATCTCTATAGAAAAATCTTAATACCCATTGACTACTGACAACCTTAATCTCTCAAACCACACGTGCAGTGACCAGTTCACTCATAGGTGCGCCCACGCATTCAACTAGCAGTAAATAGATCACACGAGTCGTTGATCTTGCGCACATACGAGTATGCTGCGTATGAACAACTGCGTGCAACACTACCAATGTACGTCGTGTTTGTATTGTAACGTGTCGCATGCGTCGAGATTAATTTGATTAATTGACCTCTAAGACACGTGATTTAGGTCTGAGATTTTATTTATTGGTTCATGGGATAAATAGCTGATAGTTGGTTCAGTCGTCATGAGTGACAGTTATATCTTTCTTATTTGTATATTTTTGGAGTTTATTCTAGCTATATAACTACCTGCGTATGTTTAGACGCCAGCACATCAATCTACCCAAAACTGTCAAATATTCCCGGTCAACGGAAACTAAAATGGAACTTTGTGCTTCAGTGATAAAGTGGAAAATCTATTAAGGAAATTTGACAAATTGTAGTAGCTTGATGTGCTGGCGTCTGTACAGCGTTTTCAACTTGTCTCAAATGCAAAGCTTAAAATAAAGTTTATCGAACTAATTTCGCACACGGTAACGGAGATATTTCTTACGTAACAGTCCCGTATTCGAATAACAACTGCACCAAAATCACAGTCTCGCATAATAATGCGAATAAATTAATTAGATAATACTGAAGGGGACTGAGCCTGATTATCCTCAGGCGCTGGGTCTCGGGTCAGGTTGGTGCTGGCTGTGAACTCCTGCTACCCTTGGTGGAGTCTAGCGAAATCAAACGACCAGCTATGTCCGCAGCGAAAAGAAAAACTGCCTTTATTTCACAAATAAACAAAAGTAGAAAGTATCAAAATTCAAATATAAAAGAATAAAAATAAATCTAAAAAGTCTAAAAGTATAAAAAGGTGCGTCGCGCACATTCCTCCCCCCTGAGTCAAGCCCTCAGCTTCACCAGCTTCTTTAAGGGCCTCCGAAGCGTGCCTGCTGCAGTTGTGACGTCAGCCACTCTCACAATGCCATCACGGCCCGGATAAGTCGCTGAGATACGCCCTCTCGGCCAGGAGCCCCTCGGTAGGTTGCCGTCAACCACCAGGACCAAATCGCCCACAGCCAACTCTGGGACTTGGCCTTGCCCTGGTCTGGGAATAAGGATCGGCAGGTATTCCTTGACCCAGCGCTGCCAGAAGTGGTCCGCCAAACGAACTGCTTTGCGCCAACCGCTTCTTGAAACCAGGTCGTGGTCTGATAGGGTTGCTGGAACAGGACGCCCCGACGAAGCTCCAAGGATGAAGTGGTTAGGAGTGAGCGCCTCTTCACTGCCGGGCTCAACAGAAACGTGCGTCAGGGGGCGGGAGTTAATAAGCGCCTCAGCTTCTGAGAGCACGGTCCGCAAGACCTCTTCCGTCGGTGCACGTTCAGTGAGGGTCACTTGAAGTGCTGTCTTGACGCTTCTCACGAGTCGCTCCCAAACTCCACCCATAAATGGCGCTGACGGGGGAATGAAGCGCCAGTTAATTTTTTCTACAGCGGCATACTCCATCGCTGCGTCCCCATATAGCGCGCGGAGCTCTCTTCTTGCTCCGACGAAAGCAGTGCCATTGTCTGACCAGATCTCTGAAGGCGTTCCTCTCCGAGCCACGAAGCGCCGAAGACACATAACTGCCGCATCCGTCGACAAACTGCTCACAACGTCCAAATGGATGGCACGGACTACTAGGCATGTGAAAAGCGCCACCCATCTCTTCTCTCGTCGCCGGCCAATGGTCACTTGAACTGGTCCGAAGTAATCTAGCCCGGTGAAAGTGAAAGGGCGTTTGTGGTGAGCTAAACGCGCCTCCGGTAGGTCTCCCGTGGGCGGCTGGAACTTCTCGGCTCGGCGTATGCGGCACAACTGGCAACGGAAGGCAACAAAGCGGACGACGTTTCTTAAGCCGAGCAGGTAAAATCCCTGGCGAAGCTCGTTGACCACGGTCTCTGTGTTAGCATGGGCGGCTCGGCGGTGGTAGTGATCCACTAGTAGTTGAACGGCAGGGTGCTTCCCATCGAGGACTATGGGGCTCTTTGTGGCTTCAGGCACCCCCGACACTGCAGTGATACGGCTGGATAGACGTAGGAGGCCCTCTTCATCCATAATCAGGGAAAGACGAAACAGTCGGCTGGTGCGAAGTATGGGCAGAGGTGGATGGCTGCTAAGACGCATCACCTCATCGGGAAATGAGTCTAGTTGTGCCTGGCGCAGAATGTGCGTCTCAGCCAGGCGCATATCGTCTGCTGACTCATTCGTTGGATATGAAGAGCCAAGAGAGCTTGACGGCTGAAAGGAAAAGGTAAATATCCCCCCTCGCTCACGAACTAAATAATCAACATCTAACCCCCTTTGTGCTAATGAATGAAGTCTAATGCGCGTTAGATATTTATGAGCTCTACACGTAGCTCGTACCAGTCTCAGCCAAGAGCTAAAACGCTTAGGATCTGCTGAGACAGGCACAGACTTTTCGACACTACCAATAAGATGAACAAATGTAGGTCCCGGATTACTCTTCTCCTCATAGACGCCCGGGCACTCTGATGAACTACTAGGTTCATTAGGCCATTCAGAGGAAAGCAAGAAATCCGGACCAATGATCCAGCGCGACTCGGGAGACAACATAGTGCGCTTCATTCGAGTTGCTTCGTCAGCTACGTTTAATGTACTAGGCACCCATCGCCACTCACTAACACTGGTTATCTCCAGAATCTCGCCGACCCTATGCGATACAAATGGCTTGAATGAGCGTGCCTCACTCCGCAACCAACTCAACACCGTCATGGAGTCACACCAAAAGACTCTCCTGACGGGTTTGCAACGATGGGAGTCGCAAATAGCTGAAGCGAGGCGCACGGCGATCAACGCTCCTTGTAACTCTAACCGTGGGATGGATACTGGCTTTAATGGGGCTACGCGGACTTTGCTGCAAATTAGCGCGAGCTTCACCTCTCCATCCTTGAGTACAAAACGCCAGTACGCCACAGCCGCGAAGGCGGACTCGCTAGCGTCTGAGAAAACGTGAAGCTCACACTGGTCTACCTCGCGGCCGACTGGGTAGTAGCAGCGTGGAATCTGTAGATTGGCAACACTAAACAAATCTTTGAACCAAAGCCTCCACGATGCACTATCCTCTGCTGAAAGTTCTTCATCCCAATCAAGACCCCTGCGCCAAGCATTTTGGAACATAATGCGACCAGTAACTACTATGGGCGCAAGAATACCGAGAGGGTCAAAGACTCGCATTAAGTGAGATAAAACTACACGCTTAGTGAACTTACCTGGCAGCACATTCTTTTTAATATTGAAACTTACGCAATCTATCACAGGCTGCCAAATGAGACCAAGCGTCCTTACAGATGGAGCTAAGTGACCTAAGTCAATATCTAGATGTGACTGACTTGTTGCCGGCATCTCCAATAGTGCTTCTTTCGGTAATAACCTGAGAGCAGAGGCACTATTGGAAATCCAGCCACGCATCTCGAACCCACCTTTTTGGTGGACAACGTGAATCTCAGCAGCAAGTTTGGCTGCCTCATCCGCGCTATCAAGACTGACTATGCAATCATCCATATAGTGATCGAAAATGATTGCATGAGCCGCGTCCGGGTATCGTGCTTGATGCTCGGCTGCATTTTTGTTCTTAATATACATAGCCGTAAATGGGCTTGATGCAGCACCGAACATCATAGACGACATCCGATAGACACGCAGAGGTTCACGTGGGCTATCGCGCCACAAAAACCTTTGCGCATCGCGATCTTCAGCGCGAATTTTAATTTGCGGAAACATTTCGCGAATGTCCGCGGTTAAGCCAATTTTGCCCTCCCTGAACCGAAAAAGAATGCCCAACAACGGCTGAAGCAGGTCGGGACCCGACAATAACAAACTATTTAACGAAACGCTCTCTGACTTGGCTGCAGCGTCGTGCACAACTCGCAATTTGTTTGGCTTGTTTGGATTGACGACGCCAAAGTGCGGCAGATACCATAATATAGGCCCCGTGGGCACCTCGGCGATGAAGGGGACTGAGCCTGATTATCCTCAGGCGCTGGGTCTCGGGTCAGGTTGGTGCTGGCTGTGAACTCCTGCTACCCTTGGTGGAGTCTAGCGAAATCAAACGACCAGCTATGTCCGCAGCGAAAAGAAAAACTGCCTTTATTTCACAAATAAACAAAAGTAGAAAGTATCAAAATTCAAATATAAAAGAATAAAAATAAATCTAAAAAGTCTAAAAGTATAAAAAGGTGCGTCGCGCACAAATACCGTTTGGGTCTTGTTACCGGAACACATAGACATAACGGAATAACAAAAGCTACAGACGGGTAATGACAATTAATTCGTATAATCGGACTAGAATCTGACTCTTACACAGTTTTATTCGAAACTGTTAGGGTGAGGTCACATTGGTGTTACTGGCGAATTTGCCAATTGAATTGTTGTGATTACTATTTACTATATGCCAGTTGGTAATTTAAATAAGTAAGTAGATATCAATTGGTTGTTATTATTTTTCTACATGTTAAAACTTCGATCGATACCTTTGTTTTGCGAATTTAATGTTATGTAATGAGATTTATTTTTGTTGCAATTATGCGCTCTCATCCTCATCTGCATAAAGAAATTAATGTTGACAAACCACTTTCGTTCCGCTTGACAAAATTCGATATTCATAAATTACTTATTTTTATATATATGTATATTTATGAATATTAATGATTTCGATAACTTTGTTAGAATTTAAATGTTTATTAACGAAAAAGAAATTAATTAATCTGAGCATTTACATATCCATAAATAGCTGCTAATTTCTAAACCATTTTGACTGTCTGAGAAAATATACCATAAATAAAATAAACCTAATTTTGGATTGCTTTTTAAACGCAGCCATTAGAACGAATTTGAAATCGTAATTTCAAAAGTGGAATACGATAATGTCTCTTTACCTGGCCCTCATATTTTACGTAATCAAAAAAATATATCGATATGATTTATTAAATTCCCTTGGGCTTGCTCTACTCTCATTGCGATCACGCATTGCGTCTGTAATCTCATTTCCGCGTGTAACTGCCAGCATTTCTTCTAGCTGACAGAAACCAAGTGTTAACTAAGGAGGTTATTACACAATCGAAAGTGAAATCTGTACACAATATGATATCAACACGCGATGCGAATGACGCGCTACTGTTTAATCAACCACATAATGGGGAGTGACTGAGCTTATTTTTAGCTATGGGACAATTCATTGATTTTCATCAGAATTAGGTAAGTGGGTATGGTATTATTTTGTATCAAATCAATCAATCAAATCAAATTAAAAATCATTTATTCAAATTATGTAGTTTGATAAATCAAGCCTGAAAGACGATATAATTAAGAAGGGAGTGGATAGTAGTACGACGTCTAACAGAAATGAATGGAAGAGGACAACACATTGCGCCAACCCCAAACAGAATTGGGAACAGGACAGGAAGAAGAAGAAGAAGGCAAGAAATCGAAAAGTGCTGATGACGATTCCATACATAACCTACCAGATATTTCCAAGTGTAACATTTAGGTCGGCCAAAGAGTTTGTCGTACTCTAGAAATATACATATAAGCTCCTCGAAATATTGTGGCTCTTCCAACAAAACAATGTAACAGCTACAGACTTGATAGTCCAGGTTGGTCAATCTCTGGAAATGTTTCTTCATACCGTAGTGGAATACCGAATACGGGCTCAGTTAATTAAATGTAATTCTTCACTCCTCTTGAATGACAATCGGCATAAGGCAGGTCAATATCTTAATCAGTTCTTCACCTATCCATGATCATGACACGACTGAAGTGAATTGCCAGTGGTATGCTATGTAATTAAATTTAAATGGCAGCTTTCATGAAATATAACACCAGCATTTACCTCTAAAGTTCATGTACCGTGCCGTCGGTACTTAAGCATACACCTAAAATTAGCCTGCTACGTTGTAAATAAAGCAGGTTAGCGATATACGTTTTCTTTATATAATATCTCCTTACCTACATTCGTATCTATTTTAGACAGCTGCCAGCAATTTATAAAATTAAGTGTCTATGCTAAAGTTTAATAGGAGTAATGAATTTAGCGTAGATACATGTTTACTTTGTATTAAAGGTTTATTTCCAAAACGGCAATTAGTTGAAGCTCAACACTGGCTTAGATACCCTTAAAAACATTTTCTGTGGTTTATTTTTTTCTATCAATAAAATGATCGATAGACGAGACATTTGAGTTAATTCTTAATTGTCTCAATCTCAATTCTAATGACATCTCAGTTACAAACTGCTGACATAATATTTTTCCTGAAATCTGTTTATTCCACAAAACGTTGTCAAAGTGTTGACGAGTTAATCGAGTTTCGTTCATTACACAATTAAGTGTGTACACACCTTAAAAACAAGAAAATCACTCGCAACTTCTTTGTGTTGCAACTTTGTAACACTTATTTCCTTAACATATTATAAACTGCGATTACTGCCAATAAATATTACGAAACCTAACAAATTCGCATAATTAAAAAAAATTATGTTTGCATGCAGTGTTAATTTTGAGCACTTAATTTTTATAAGTATTATTTATTAAAGCAACTTGCATCCTTAGACATCAGAAATTGATAAGTACATATATATCTATCAGTAGGGGTTGCCCGGGGAACTGGGTTGAGGAGGTCAGATAGGCAGTCGCTCCTTGTAAAACACCGGTACTCAGCCAAATCCGGTTAGACTGGAAGCCGACGCCAACATAGTTGGGAAAAAAGGCTCTGGAGATGATGATATAATATATCTATCAGTACAGCCATATTACCGGTCATTGCACTTATGAACTCCGTCTAAATGCCGCAGGTTCTATCTTTTAAAAGCAGTAATATTTGTGATGCTGCGTCTAGTACCTTATTTAGCGCTACACTTAAGTATTGAAAGTAAAAACAGCTTTTCAAAAATTTACACTGCTTTATTCAAAACGCAGGTAAATCTAAATGGTTCAAATAAATTAAAAACTTTATTTCGTCCTGACAGACAAACCCAACCACGAGCTTTAGCAAGTATAACATCACCGCTAGAGTATAAATTTACAATCATTGACCAAACAATTTTAATGACTCAATCGTGATCAATCCACTTAAAATTGTTCCAAATAACGCAGTGTAGTTATTTGCATAACATTCAAAAAATATTTGTAAAAATTCAAAAAGTGACCATTGTCACGAAATGTAATTAAGAGTGACGAAACGGAACTGTAGCGTTGCGTTATACTTGACAATGAAACTGACGCTGCACGGTATGCGACCACGCAGCCTTACGAACTGTACCGAAGATAGGGTTGCCGAAGATAGCGAACGCGGTATTGATGGCCAGTTTCACCGGTTACGGATAAGGTCCAGATAGTTTATCTGGTAGAATATTTCATACAAATTCTGTTCCATTTTTTTGAAATTATCTGGTAAATAGTGGCTATCCGTAACCGGTGAAATTGGCCCTGAGAATTGTGCCTGAATAAACTAAAGGTGTTTACCTTAAAAATTGGTTAGGATTCAAATCGTTCAGTTACCGCAATAAAAACAAAAGATATGGTGACACGTCACGACGCGACATCCTCTCCTTGTATGTACAGACGCCAGCAAATCAAACTACCCGAAACTGTCAAGTCTTCAATCAAGTCGTGTCAAGATAATATGACAGATTGTAGTAGCAACCGCCAGAAGTGGAAAGATTTGGAAGAGACCTACACTCAGCATTGGGTGACTAAAGGTTGAAGAAGAGAAGATGTACTGGCACGTACGGCTGTACATAGTAATTTACCATGAAAGTTAAGCATTGATCATGCATCACAGACGTAACGGTGGTAATGTCTCTTCGAAAAAAAACCATGATTTATTTGGATTATGCGGCAAAAACTTGATCAATCAATCGGCATATTACTTGACTCAAATTTTCATTACCTTACGTACTTACTACATTACGTAATTCAACAATGTTGTGCATAACATGATAACATTATGTAATAGGTAGCATACTAACATACACATACCATATAACGTACATATGGTAAAATATAGGCAATCTTTATCCAGCTTTATTGCGATTTCCAATCGGAGTGGAGGAACTTTTGACTACCCGTAGCATCAGTCAAAGAGAAGAAAAAGCATCATCTCACCATCTGTCTAGCCTTGTCCCAAACTATCATGGGGTCAGCTTACAATCTTAACCGGATACAGCTGAGTAACAGTTTGTATACCTGTGCAACCTGATATCCCTTAGCAAGACTGGTTGTCATACTTTCTGGCTTTTGACTACCCGTAACGACTGCCAAAAATGTACAACTGACAGCTGGGATCCACCAAAGAGAAGAAGAATTACATCTAAAATTTACAGTGCAATGAGAAACGCATAAAAACTAGAACGTATTATACTGATATGGGCTGTCACGTGACAGCCCTAAACATACCTGAAAACAATGTAAGTCGAGCGTGCGCCTGCGAATTAGAAAAGCTTAGCAAAGCTGTGACCTTCGATGAACGGATACGAGTGATAGTGATATATTACTTCACGAGCTCGCTTACTATAACAATAGGTAAAGTGGAAGGTGTGACAACATTGTTGAGTATCGTGTAAATTAGACTGGACTATGTTAAACGAGATCACGACATCCAGTAACTGACCGTAATATTGTCAGAACTGTAACTATGCAAGGAATAAAGGAAGGTTTGATTGATGAAGATGGCAATGAAGAAATTCAAGAAGGGTCCATAATTGTTTCCATTATTATACCCATGCCTTGTACACATTATGGTATGCAATAAAGTTATTGAGTATTGAAATATATGAAATCGATACCTGCCTGATATCTGCCTGATCTCCTGATACCTTCCCAAGGGGAATACTTCCCGCACAGGAATAAAAAGTAGCCTATATGTTATTCTCTCCTATAGGATTAGGAGGATAGTAGAACTAGTAGGATTGATGGTCTACATAAACAAAAAATAGCTGAGCTTGCGTATGTAAGGTCTGGTGTCAGAGTATGAACTGGACAATACCACTTTTCATCCGAGCACACATTATCTAAAGAGTGAACAACAATTAGAATCACCTTCGTTCTCAAAAAAATGAACAGAAAGTCCCCAAATGAAGTAACCCATAAGATTGCGCTCGTACACGGGTGCATTAGCCAAATCTCGTCACGGACCAAATCGCAAGCATTGCCATTGTTAGACTAACACCTCGACCATTCGACGAATGCTCCAAGAGAGTCAACGCAAGCTTCCATTTCACGATTCGATGGTTCTGGTCTAAGAGCATTATAACAAACGGAAACGCCATTGCCGGGCCGGCACACTCCGCCCGCTGCGCCGTTAGTCTTACCCCAAGTTTTATAACTATGAAAAAAAAATACAAAGAAATTGTAGTTTTTGAGGCCCAAAATGTGATTTTGCGAGGAGTCGAAATGCATCAGAACATTTTTTTTGGGACCCATTTCGCCTTAAGTTTGTCAATTGTGTCGTGTGCGTAACGATGTGACCGAAAATGGATGAGAGAACTATCACTATTTATTACGTCGCTTTCATAAATTAGCAGACGTTTTCGCATAGAGATTTGTACTCACGTCGATTCCGGTTAGTTAAGTGATCTAAGGTAGTGGTGGAGAAAGCAGCTCGTAGTATTGTGTGGTACTGACGTACAAAAGACGTTTTTCTGGTCTATTTGGTTCTGTAACAGTTTTTCGGAATTGTAACGGTCTGCTGACCTGACGAATTCGATGACAGGTTGAGTGATTTAATATGTAGTCCTGTATTGGTCTGTTACGTTAGCAATCGGCGTAATATTAGCAAATCATGACTTTGTGTAAACACAAGAACGTGCCTTGTAGTGTTGCCATGTGATGCATGACATTTCTACTAACTAAACTTGGGATTACTGGATACCTGAATCCCTTGACATATCGAGATTTATTGGTAATAAAATATTATCTGTTAATTATTTCTTAATAAAATTAAAGTCATAACATGTTGGACGGTACTAAATATAACCGCGTTTTTGCCTACACAACAATTTGGCAAGATAGATAAAATTTCATCAATCCTACGCAACATAAAGACACTAATTGGTAAAAAACATTACAGCAAACAATTCATTTAGTAATAGCAAAATTAAAAGCTTGAATGTGGAAATTAATACGTAACGTTTTATTCCTATTTTGAACTGAAATAATATTGTGTAACATAAAACTGACCATTGAGTATGCTGTCGTTACTTCAGTAGCAACTCATAGACTCGAGTGCAGAGAACTAAACACCAGGCCAAACGATCGACTGTCGATAGATGCATGTATCGATGCTAAACTCGATGCCACGTCGATCGATGGTTTTCACCATACTGATAGCGTCAACCTATCCATTCTACCAACGATCGATTCGATAGGTCTAGTAACACCACGGAACAGTGATAATATTTAATATTTAAAATATTAATAATATTATATTTTTATGAGATAATATTCAATTCTCTGTTCCGTAAGTAACACCCTAACCAATAGAAGGGACAGCTCATCTAGGTAATGAGCGATAAAAGTATTTTGTTCTCCATGGATAACAGGGTCGGTCTTCTAGTGCCTATGTGTTTCGCTGCATTTGCTTACCTAACTGGGTGGCAAAAACAATAGTCGATAAATAATATAGGTAGAAGCCTCATTGGTCAATTCCAACGCGGAAATGGCCAGTGCTCAAATAACCCACCATTTAAGAAAAAAAAATAAAACAAAGCAATAATTTGTTATACGTTTACCTACGTTATGTATAAAAGGTCAAGATCTTATTGTTAAATGCGAGAGTTCAGATCAACTGCTTGTAAGTGCTTCCTTATGATCGATATTTGCCAAATAGCGGTTGTAATAAAATGTTTATTAAGAATTATTTCAGTAACTGTTATAGTTTATTGGCTAGCTTAATTCTTATTTCTTCATATGCTAAATTAAACTATATTTCCTGCGAATTTGAAATCTCATGATTGGATGGAAACACCTGGGCCCAGTGTAGACCAACGTTGATCTTTACATGATCTGCGAGCTGCGTTTCCCAAAGATTTGGGATCTAAGGGCACAAAATTAACGAGGACTCTAAGGAATTTATTTCCTTATTTTATAATGAACCGACTGATATATTGAAATACACATGCACTGATATGGATCATTGATATATTCATATCCATATTTGGAGGCTTATACACACGATTACGGAGGTGTATCGGCAAAACGTGAATATCTTAGAACATCGAGCCCAGCATTCAATTAGGTGGTAGATTAATGATTTCCGTTATTGATACGTATCTGGCCAATAGAAAAACAAGTGCAGTTTAGAATATTTAAAGTGAATAAGTGTTCGCTCTTCTGGGGGGTAAAAATGTGGTCCTTCATGAATGCTCCTTAAAAAATTATAATATCTATTGATACTAAATATCGTTTAGAGATTAGTCGAAACTTTGTAATACAAGAAGGTACAGACGCCTGCACATCAAGCTACTACAATCTGTCAAATTCCCTTAATAGATTTTCATCTTTATCGCTAAAGCATATGGTTCAAAGTTTATTGGAAAAATTTGTCAGTTTCGGGTAGCTTGATGTGCTGGCGTCTGTACCTCGAAGACCCATCAACATAACTAAATAGGTAATATTGATTCATACATCGCCTCGTAAAGAAATTGTAGTTTAACATGTGACAACATAAAACTTTGTTATATAATTTTTGTACCCTACCAGTGTCTTGACATCGATAAGTATAAATTTTAGCACTACACAGCTTTCGTCACATTAATTACATGAGTAAATGCCGTAGGACCACACCCAAAAGTTGCGCGAACGCAATGCAACATTTGACTTTATATGTGAGACATAACTGACGACCTACTAAAAGGTTCGGACTTTACGTTCCTTGTATGGCCAACAACGATTCTTTTTCCGGTTATAGAATACAAAATCTCTCATTTTTGGGTAACTTAAGCAATGCAGAATATGACCGGCTTACATTAACCTGATCTGGAAGATATCCCGTTTTGATTGGTTGATGTTGTTCATGGTCTTAAAATTCTTGAGAAAAATATATTATTGCAATAACAGATTTAATATACTTGAAGTTTCTGAGTAAAGCAAACACAAAGTGCACTTTAATCTCGGTGATTTTAATGCGTATGTTTCAGAAAGCGAAAACTTCCGATTTTTTTCCTCTAATTGCAATAGTAAATATCGCACATGTTGGAAATACTCAACATGTTCCATTCAAGTTCACACATAAATTACTTAATCACTAGCTGTACCTTTGCTGGAATTTCTTAGAAATGAGAACAATTTGGGACCACATTCTGTCAGCACCATAATTGCGTTCGCATTGGACTGTTATCTCTTCACTAAGTCGCTAAAATCTTCCGTAAATTGGAGCGAGGCCTTTGTGGTCGCCTTACACCTGCCTGACCATTTGGTGTGCGAACCAGTTCCGCTGTCATCGAATTAAATCGCACATTACATAACTGCCCTGCGCCTGCGCACTGCAGCGTCCATTTTGGAGAGATTGCTACCATTACGTAACGCGGTTTAAATCCGATCTGCCGCACATGCTTTACACTTGTTTCAGAGATTTATAAAATTAACGTTGAACGAAAGTGAAATTTAATTCAATTCTCTTCCGACATGTGCTCGCTGTAATAGTGAGATGGATTCAGGAACTAACGATCTACGAACATTAATTGAATCACAAGCAACTAAAATGAAAGTTGAAGGAAAGTGTTCACGTAGGCATCTATTAGCATGGAGCGACAACTTTTTAACTGCCAGTTATTTCAAATCTTCACTAACTAGTCCCATTATCCCTAGATGGATATGAATAATTTTCCAGTTTTTTATAAGTCATTATGTATTGTTCCAGGTGGAAATATTTGATGACCTTGCTTCTGCTCGGCGTGGCGTTCGCAGCAGAAGACGATGACAGTATACCTGATGCTGGAGTTGACGACAGCGATGAACTAGCTTTAGATCAAGAGGTAAGTTCAAGAGCCTAAGGACAAAAAAATCTTGAAACTTTATTCGTAGGAACTAAAGATATGTATATTAATGTTTTGCTTTCATATCATGTTTAAATATCCGTTCGTGTATTAAAATTGCTCTCGATAATATAGTGAATGTAACTCCCAATTTAAAGATATCAATCGCTGACACCACCAACATATAATTAAGAGCTGATCCAAGCTATCTTTTGATCAATCAGTTCACAGCTCACTTGCGGATTTCGGAGTCACGACTTAGCCTTGTCTCCGTCACTTTCTTTATCTAGATTAAAATGAGATTGAACTAAATGGCCCCTAAATGGTCCTAAGTTACTCATGAGGAAATATTGTGATAATTATGTTTTTAAAGTTTTTGCGAAACTAGTTATTTCAATTTCTTCTCCTCTTCGCCATGTGAGTGATGGATGATGGTAAGACACGACATAGTGTAGTTGCGTATGTTCGACGCGGTTCAGTGGACTATTGATTGGTGCACTAATTTTCATATAAATTCTTTTTACATCTGATAATAGATTATTTGATTAGCATGCGGACGAAGTCGCAAGCAAAGCGCTATTATGATTTCTGTATTTCGCGAATTTCCGACGACTGCACTAAATTGAATAATTACTTTTCTATTGTGTTTGTAACTATCGCGACAAGATTTGTTACATGCTGATTGCTGGTATGTAAACCAAATTTCTTCGTGCGAAGCCGGAGCGTGTAGCGAGGTAATAGTTAAATAATTTTGTAAAATGCTAGTATAAAATTACAAAACATTATTTAAGTAAGTCTATGTAAGTAGATCAAGAGAACATCATTTCTGAAACAACTGAATGCTATCTCTGCTAATCTTTATATGGAAAACATTTCGTAAAATACATCGCAAAAAAAATTAATGAAGTTTATTGAATTGTAGGCCTAGAAATAACGAAAAAGGTCCAAACAACCTTTATTGAGTTCACAAGAAAATTAAAACTCGATAATATAGTTATAAAGGTAATAAAAGCAAATCAGCTGTTAACAAAAACTAAACAAAATTAGTTTTCCCGCCAAATCGCCGCAAGTCGTGACCGAAATCGAAATTCGAATGTTACAATATAGCCGTGTTACACGATGCAATTCTTCTAACGCTATTTCGTGTCAATGTCCGCATAGCAAGGCCGTTGAGAGTGAAAGTCGAAAGCTACTCTTTACTTTTTTTCTTCTTTTTTTTACATTTTCCGAACAATGTCGCCGTGTGGCCATGTAGACGCCATTTTCCTGATTTTGGCGCGAAAGTTTTTAAATCCATTTTTAGCGCTATCTTATCGTTCCGGAAATGAATATTAGCTTAATGATGTATTCTAAGCTGTCACAGTTCCACGTTCGCCATCTTTTTTGCGTAATCGCGTGAGAAACATGCAAATAACCTATGATAATTTATTCGTTTGAATTCGTTAAGAAACAGGGGCTAGATTGCATTCAAATCATCAGGAAATACGTGCTTTAGTCGTTTTAAGGCTGGATTCAGGAATTCAAACTTTACCAAATTTCCAATTAACGAGAATCAATTCAAAATTAATATTGCATGCGCACCCTAAGACCCGATCATTATCGATAACATACTCTCTGTAACGAAAAAAATAATTAAGCTCCCTGTCAATAAATAATAGATTACGTCGCCTAAAGCAATGAACAGCAATTTCAAATGCAACCGCTACAATTAAATTATTAACTCAAACTCATTAACGAGTAAAAGTCCTCTCTCCCGGATCTGGTAACATGTAACAGTGATATAATACCTGATAGCAACACACTGCCGTCGTCCCGCACGATTGCACGCTTACTACCTAACATTATCTTTTTTTACCACGAATATTACAATTGTTGTAAGTCTACACCGAATTTTGCACGCGTCGTCAACAATTGAAACTGTTTATAATACAAATTATACACCGGTAATTGCGTAAATTATGTAATTTTGCCGTTACTGCTTCACTAACTTCCAGTTTTTTACTTCAATGGTATGCAATAAAAAATATATTATGCGCGAGTTTAATTGGCCGGATAAATTACCTGCTAATGCGTGTACACGTGTGAATTTATAGTCTATTCACTTCTTTGTTTTAAATGTTTATTACCTAGGAACATGTCTATAAGTGTAATATTTTTTTAGATACGAATAGGAAGGGACCGAGTACAGAGCCTTGGGGCATTCCTGATTTACGAAAGTGTATATACTAGCTACTACCTATTCACTTACAGTGACAACGTTTTGCTTCTTAATTGATTCGAATTCATTTACGTATTTCCTAATAAAGATGTTACCCATAGAAAAATGTGTTATTTATTCACAACTAATACCATAATCATTACGTTTCCAGGAGTCCCGCAATCTACGGCCTCGCGCATACACGCCCACAGCCTACAACGCACTGCCCAGTGGTTTTCGACCAACGCCCTCACTTGCAGAGTTGGCGGGCTACCAGAGACAACAGGAGCAACAGGAAGAGCAACAATATGTCCTACAGCCTAGACCCACTCAGCAGCAGTATATTGAGGAACCTAGGCAGCCTCAGCGCGCTCCTCACAGGAAGGTAAGGACGAAAAGATGTGCAAATGGTATAATCTCTTCTCATGGTCCATATAATTGATCACAGTTAAGACTCTGATGATGATGAATCAGAATGATGTTACCAACATGGCAAGTTAAATAATTGCGTAAAATTCATAACTAGTTATGGATAATTCTTTAAAAAACTCAAGGAACCTATAGAAATCTGACCACCGTCTTTCATTTCCAGGACCAACGTCCTGCAAAACTTCAGCAACGCCCAGTCCAGGATGTTGAGGAGGAGTTGGAAGAAGAAGAGAAGGAGGAACCAGATCGTCTTTCCCAGCTGCTGCAGCAGTCCAAGTTTAACTGCGTAAACAAACAGACTGGGTACTACGCCGACGAGGAACTCAACTGCGAGGTCTTCCACTACTGTCAAGATAATGTCAAGCACTCTTGGGTCTGCCCCGACGGATTCTCATTCCATCAGGTAAGTGTTTATGACCTGCATGCCTAATTTAGAAACTGCTAAAAAAGTTAAGAGTTCATCATAGTATGTTTCTAGACTCTATCCAAATGTACCCTAATAAATTCCAAGAAACAAATTGACATCAATAAATTTTTTGTTAACAGGTCCACCTGATTTGCATGCCGCCTACACATGACAACATCTGCCAGAAGTCATCGAAGTACCACTTCGTAAACGAGTACCTGTACAGACCAGTGAATGAGGAGGAGGTACAGAGGAAGCCCAACGTGTCCCTCAAGTACTCCGACAGGTACTACCCCGCTGAGGTCTACAGGGACGACAGATACGAACAGGAAGAGGAGGAAGAGGTAACACACTTGTATTCATTACTTTCTTCTAAGATATGTATGGTTCTATGAATATCTGAAAAGTTTCTTTTAGATGTGTGTAAATATGGTTAGGCCCAACCTTAAATACTATGATTTTCCTAAACTGACTTTAATGTTATTAACTAGGAGGAGCAACCCCGCCGTCCCCCGCCAGCTCAGCTGCAGGCGCGGCCAGCGCAGCGAGCGCAGCCCGCTCCCCAGGTGTTCCGCTCCGCCGAGGAGGTGAACATCCCGCTAGTACAGAGACGCCCCCAACGTCCCTACGACTTCGACTTCTAAACCACCTCCCTTATTAGACGCCAATCCCCTGGCTGTAAGCTCCAGATCTAATTTGCCAATTTTTTATAATCTATTGGATTAGCCATTTCTAATCAGTGGTTCTTGACTATTCTGTTGAGAAGATTTTTTAGAGATTTATGCAGGATTTATGTCATCCTAAAAATCTATGTCGATTTTTTGTCAGATGACGCAAACTCCTGAAGTTTTCATATCTTAATTTTTTGTACAGTTGCAAGCATTTAATGGCTAATAAATTGTAGTTATATTCTCTTGTTAAGAGCCACTGAAATATACTTAAGTTAAAACAAACTGGGAGCACTCATGAGGTGCTATCGGTTCACTCACTCTCTTCAATCGTTTTTCGATTGTTATTGTACCATCACAACTGTATAATTTAAGGTTAAGTTTTAATTAAAACTTATTTATGTTTCTGTACAATAAGTCACAAATTAGTTGTAAGCTAGTCTGCGTAAAGATAAGAGAAATAAAAAATGAAAATTCTGTTTATTTGGTTTAATTGACAGATGGCGTTCCACTTTCCTTCCACCTGCTTAACATGTAATGTGATTCGAAAATATGTTATCGATCCAAAAATTTAGGAATCATTTCTAAGGACTGCTTATTATTTCATTCTCATGCAACCTTTATATCAATAATAAAATCTGTAGTTATGTGGATCTTTCCGGTTATACGGTTTATCTAAAACAAACAAACGAGACAATCAGAAATAATGTCACAAAATAGACATATATATACCTTAGATTTCAAGTTTATAAGCACAGGAATATTACCTTTTCGAATAGTGTGGACGCTTGCGATACAAGTCATGCAGTTGCATCCGTCTTCGCAAACATCTTGACTTGCCTGCTTCTCTAGTTGTTTTGCTAACATTTCAGCAAATTGTTTGTCAAACATTGCTTCATAATCAGCGTCCACTTCGCGCTCTTCATTACACGTTGGCGCGGCTTTGTGTTGCAACGGACAATCCACGCAGCCTCCTGAACACTCCAATAGAGGAGTCTGCACTTGTTGCTCAGAAGTAGGACATTTTGGTACTTTGCAAGGTTTTGAAGAAGTCTTCTTGCAGTCAGTACCAGACGGTCCTTTACTTTTCATATTCTCGAGTGATTCCTTTGAATGTTTACATTCATTGGGGTTTGTGCAGAATTTGTGGTCCATAGGTTTCATAGTTAGGCTCAACCCTTGCATACCGCCCTTGCATGGAGAACCTGGCTGTTTTCCGTCTTTAGAATCTTTTGAACATGGTGTCTTACATTCAGTGCTGCTACGAAAACCAATTATTTCGCGTCCTAGCTGACACCCAGAGGAATTCTTAGAGAAATTCTCTTCAGCAAGAGGATCTTCATAGGATTGAAGGTCATTATGTGACCATTTAGATTGGTCTTTAGTTTTTGCTCGAGATAAGCAGCACGATTTATCATGGGACCCAGTATATGAAGTATATGACGGCTGTATGCCTTGGGAATTGTGTACGCAGCATGGCGTGTAGCAAGATTTGTGTTCGTGAGTACCCTCTACCTCGGATTTACAGGGCACTGGTGGTTGCTCACAAATTTGCGGGCACGTAATAGGTTTTTCAGGTTTCGGACAATAAACTTTCTGACATGGCTTTTTGTCTGGACTGTCTGGCTTTGGATTGCCGCAACAACACGTCGGTTTAGCTGATGGATATTTTAAAATTCCTGGATTAGAACACGCAGGTACTCTAATGGGAGGCTGTGGACCACAGGACAGCGCTCTTTGTTGCTGGCGAGTATTTTGTTCACAGCTCTTTTTAATATAAGCCCAGGCTTGTTCCAGCATGTATCGTAAACAAGAAGGCTCTTCGGTTTGGCAACATTGAGGCTGTTGTCTGCAACGTGGACAAGAACTTTTGTGTTCAGATGTTATTTTTTTTAGATAATCTTTAACTAGTTCCAACACGGAGTCCTTGCATATACTTGAATCATTGGAACATTGCCGTTTGAGACAGGATGGAGAGTTCGGGCACTGTTTCGGTTTTAGTTTCGGACATGAGGGTTTGTAGTTCGGACATTTTGGTTTAAGGTTTGGACATCTTGGTTTAAGGTTTGGACAAGATGGTTTAAGGTTTGGACAAGATGGTTTAAGGTTTGGACAAGAAGGTTTAAGGTTTGGACACGGTGGTTTAGGACTTCCGCATGGTTTGGGTTTTCCACATGAATTGGGGTTGCCACATGGTTTGGGGCTTGAACATGGACTGGGGCTATCACAAGCCCTGGAGCTTCGACATGATATGCTTGAGCAAGGTGAGCAAGGTGAGGGTTTTTTATTACAACGTGGACAATCACTTCGATGAGAGAAGATCATGGATTGTAAATATTCCCACGCTTGTACTAAGAGAGACTGTCGGCAAAAACTTTTCGCTGCATCGGGCGTCTTCTGTACTAGTCGTTTGCAAATACAACAGCGACTTCTTGCTCCTGTTCTATGTGATGGCACTTCAGCTATTCCAACTTGTATAAGTTTCGAATGAACGGCACTTGCGAGGCCTGTATTCATGCAGGGATCACAATAACTCCTTTGATCAATATTCGAAGGATCGTCAAAATTATTTATGCAGATAATCCGTTCGTATGAAGATTTTTTTGAACATTTTCTATCTGAATACTCTTGCTTTACTTGTTGGTGTCCTGTGGAACGTTAAAAATATAAGACTCAATTGAAAAACTTTATCAGTGAGCTTTTCAAATTATGTTTATGAAGTAAGCAGTGATAGGTAATAAGGAGTCTTCTCCTAAATCCATTGGAATATTAAAGAAATATTTACCTGAATGTTTTGGAGTACACGTGTGACGCATTTGGACATGGTTCGTATTTTGGTTTGGAAGATTTGGTTTAGGGTTGGATTCCGCGGCGGCTTCAAGGCCGGGCGGACCGGCAGGATTTGCGTTCTTCATCCAGGTAGTCAAAAAGGTTAGCAAACGTCTCCAACTAAATCCACTAAGTTTAGAATTGGTTCTTGGTCTGCTGCTATTGCTTGGCACACAACTTTGTTTTTTTTGTAATCTGGTTTCTATATCTTCGAGCTTTGGTAGAACAGTTCGAGAAGGACGAGGCATGGACGAATAAGACTGAGCCCCTGCGAGGATTTCCTCGTCATATTTACTCAATGGCGTTTCATTATAGTTCATTTTTGACTACTCGTTGCTTTTTTGGTATGAACAGTATTTGTAGCCTACAGGGCCGCTTTCGCTTCAGTGATGTACATTTTATATTTTCTACTACATTTGTTAACTGAAGGTTTACCATCATTGAAACAGAACGCATGACTTGATTTAAAAAGAAACTTTTTGTCATCAGGCTCTGTAACTGATAAAGTATCATGATTGTTGATAATTTATTTATTTTAAACAATTGCTCTAGGTATATTAATTATCGGTAGATGAATGAAGTATTGACACTCACGATGGTCTGTGATCCGCATTACGAACCTAGAAATAGTTAAAAAACAAGTTTTAATTTTATCTAGGAAAAACCATAAGCAGTTAACAGCCAAAATTGTTGCGCGTTTTCTAAAGGATTTTCTATTTAACTCTTCCCAATTGCTCTGAAATTTAAATTGAAATCATAATTTGTAGCAAGTCAACCTACAAACTAATTTGGCACAGAAATCTGTGCACTGCATACCTTCAATGAATAATTGGAACAATGGAGAAAATTTCTTTTCTTTCCTGAAAACACTAAAATCACCATTAAATAAAGGAACTGCAGAATACTGTAGTATTGATTGCAAGTAGAAATACCAAACTGAGTAAAGTTGATTAATAAGAAATGCGCCACGGAATGTTGGAAAACTAAAGACAATGTGTACAAATAGGCAATAAAAACGCCTCCCAATATAAGGATTGATGCTTGAATGGCAATTCTTCTACATGTTTTGCTGAAAATACTGGTGTCACTGAGATCGTTGACCATGTGTTTCCGAGCATGCTGAAACTTCTTGCAAAGCAGTTGCATGAGAAAATATTCTTGATGGTGCGGAATGCTTATATAAAATTTTGTTGATACATTTTGATGATTTAAAGTAGTAGTATTTTAATCATTTTTTTCTGGTATTGGTACCCCATCGTGCTATTCATGTGATAGACATTTGCAACTTTGATTTGCAAGACATTTGCTCGTTTGCTGTCAATCAATTTGATGTGACGAATTAAAACAGGAGAAGACGAAGGTTTTAACCTGTTTTAACATAAATAATATCGGGACTAATCTGAGATCGGGACACCTTTTTCACACACGGTCGGTTAGGGTTAGCCCCATGGTAAGCTATTGCTATTAATTAGCCTGTGTTATAGGTGCCAACACAACTGATAAACTACATATTTATAAAAACATATTATAACACCCAGACCACAGCCAACAAGCATACATATTTGAGATAAAACTAAAATATTTCTGTTAAAAAAGTAAATACCTAAAGATTTATCAATAAACAGGAATTCGTTTTTTATCTGTTACTTTTTCAAACTGACACTATTGACAGATACACAATGACGTAAGTTTGTTTTGGTTTTGAGGTTATGATTGAAAGATAAATAAACATTGTGATTTTGTATAATATTTTCATTTTATTCGTAAACGAAAACATTTAGCAAAACGACGTTTTTTTGTAATGTGTTTAAGTTAGAAGGAAGCCACTATAAATGATATAAGCACTGATATGATAACTTCTATGAAGATCAAGCTCAAGTTACAATGAATGCGAGTGAATATAAGAAGTACCATGAATCCTTCATGCAGAACAACCACGGCTCTACACCAGGACATACATTTGCTTGTATATTATTCACTGTACAATGTTCCATTTACATAGCAATCAAGTCGCAGTTCACACTTGGCTGGCAGTATGGTTACGAGTACCTAGTCATAGTTCTACCCATGATAATTGCACACACTGTGCTACCAGAATACATAAACACTTTAAACTGTATAACCTTCGTTGTATTACTAAGTAATCTTATAATTCGATTTCCCAATATAGCCAAAAAATTTGCAAGAAGAAATGTCTTTCATAATAACAGGGTACCATTTATATCGTGTCTTAGGGGACTGACCTATCTTATTACAGCATTGTGTATTTTAGCCGTAGACTTTAAAGATTTTCCTAGAAATCTAGCTAAAACTGAAAGATTTGGACACAGTTTAATGGACACTGGTGTTGGGTTGTTTGTCATAGTCAGTGGAGCTGTCCATAAAGATATATACAAAGAAAGTTTTAGCAATATTGTTAAAGGGAATGTTAAAACTATAATTGTGTTACTAATTCTCGGTGTTGGGAGGTTTCTATCAGTAAAACAATTAGATTATCAAGAGCATGTAACAGAGTACGGTGTCCACTGGAACTTTTTCTTCACTATTGCAGTTTGTAAAGTCTTATCAACAATTATACTGTATTTTTCAAACCAGTCAATACCTTTATGTATCCTATCTTTAGTTGTACATGAATTTGCTTTATATCTCGGTCTACAGGACTGGGTGTTTGGAGATAGCCCCAGAAACTCTCTTCTTTCCGCTAACCGTGAAGGAATATCATCCTGTTTAGGTTATGTGTCTATCTACCTATTTGGGGTACACATAAAAAACATTTTACTTGATAAGAATAGTACAAAATATGAAACACAAATAAAACTCATAATTGGGTCTGTAATAATGTGGATTTTAACATACTCAGTGGATCTAGTTCGCCCATCATCACGGACTTTAGCAAATGCAGGATACTGTATATTCATAGACACATTATTAATTACAATGTCATGTATACTATACTTTGTAACAGTATTAGTTCAAGAAAAAGATAATAATTTCCGTGTTCCATTAATACTGTCCCATATAAATACAAATGGATTGTCTTATTTCCTCATAGCTAACTTATTAACAGGAGCTGTTAATTTGTCAATGAGGACTTTACTAGTGCCTAGTAAAGTCACTTTTGTTATTTTTAATATCTATATGATAGTCACATTAATTATAGCTATTTATTTGAAAACTTTAGGTTTGAAAATCTAAGTAATGATTTAGTCCAACAATTAATTATCTAAAGAATTGTTATTTGACATTGACCACGAAATTAATTTCTTTACAACATGTACAAAACCGAAAATACTGCATTAGGATCAATGTTGAGAAATAATAAATACACATTTTAACAGAAAAACTTTAATAAATCATAATATTACTGCATTTCATAATATGCATATATTAATAATACATTTTATGAACAACATTTAACAAGTTATAGAAAAAATAAATAAAGTCTATTACAGAATTGAAATATTCTATAATTACTTATATTCAAAGCTTAAACAGGGACAGTTAACAGGATTTATTTAAATCAAATTGTTAATAAAAGTTTGTAAGTCTATATATATTTATACTTACAAAGTTTAGCATAAATAAAAATATAGTTTTGCCGTTTATTGCCCCTTTATTAGAGATCAATAATTATAATTTTCTAATTTATAGCAAATATTACAATTCCATAGTATTATATTTCAATATTGATTGATGAAGCAAGACTGTTGATTAACACTTATTTATAAGGTTAAATTTGTATCAATAATATAAGAAAATGCAGCCTTTTTTTATTTTTTAAGCATTAGATAATGTTAAGAATGTTGTACAGTATTCAATCCGATTACAATTCAATTCCTGATTTCAAGACTAAGTTAGTAAATGACAGCAATTTTATATAACCCAAAAAGGTTTTACTGGTACTTATTTAGAGATAATGCAACTGGCAAATATTCTTTCCAAACAAGTTATTTTTTGAAATCATAAAAACAGATACTTAAACTATTGTGTAAATATACAAATTAAATGCACATTAACTAATATTACAAATACGAAAGTAAATCTTGTCTATGTGTCTGTCTGTATGGCTTCCACACCAAAACTACTTAACCAATTTGAATAAAATTTGGTACTACTACTTGGCTACTTTATAGGCCATTTTTATGAGTAGTTCTCTCGGGATGTTTGTGGAACTGCAGGGAACGGATCTTAGAAAATGATAATTTATGAAAAAAATGTGATTGTTAATACTATTGTAAAACATAATTTAAATACATTCCATACACACATGTTTATATTTCTCTGTATAGAATGTTAATATTTTAAAAATATAAAATAATGTTGTTAGCTACACTCTTTAATTTCCTCATAACTTGAGTACATTGAAATTATTGTCATGATAGTTTTCAAAGAAAAAAAAAATTAGTTCAAAGAATTCACCGTAACATACATACATAGCGAGTTTAATAAAAGCTTTAAAAAAATGGCAGTCCTGTAGAGCATTATACATAATTATAAACATACTGTTTAACGAGAGTATAAGTACATTTTTTTTGTCATTATCAGCAGAAGTTTCATTGTCATTAAAAATGGATATAACATTAAATCTAGAATCTACAAAGTACTAGCGGAAACTAAATTAATACTGTAGACTGGAATGAACTACATTAAATACTCCTAAGAATATGGAAAACAGGTATATATATTGTTGTAGAGTATATATTGGAATAGAGGGTACAATTTGTTGTCATGTTATAATTCCTCGGCATAATAGTATTGCATTGAGAGCCACTGTCTAACTATTTATGAACACTTAGAAATTGTTGATGGCTGCGTGGCGCGTCACTAAGTACTATGAGTATGATCTGTATGTATGTACCATGTAGTTATAGCTACTAAACAGAAAAATACATTTAAATTCTAATTTGGCCTCAAACAGTGTAATTCAAAGAACAATGCAATCACTGGACAAGAAACTACATTATACATAATAAGAATTAAATCCTAATTGTACTGTTAGTAAATTAAAGCTGTTAATGAGGGCCTTTTGTCCAAGTATCATGTCCTACTAGCATAATAATTATATTGATGTGCTTCAGGAAAACATACAGCATTGTTAATGAAGAAGCAGTGTGCATAATTAGCCATTACCTTCGGTCCAACTTACAACCAAATGTTCAAAGGAGAACGTGGTAGTTCGAAATAATAAGACAAGATGGCGCTACTAGTGCACCAGCAAGAACGTGGATTACCGACGTCATTTTCAAAATTCATAGCGTGGTGTACTTACGCCGCATTCGATTGAAATATTTCTGTTTTATTCAAATTTGACAGACAGATCATATTCGCGTGTTTCAAAATTATTTTCGTAAATAGTACAGTTTATTATACACGCCGACAATCCATTTTAATTTGTAATGAATCCTTTGCGAACGACCCCGACGAGGACATCGATGCCAATCAATCGGCCGCGTCAAATTTGCCGAATATCGAGAGGGAAATGCAAGGTGATAGGGAAAACACCTCAGCTAACAGCAGTTCGTCGGACAGCGATACGGAGGCAGAGGTACCCCCACTCAAGAAAAGTAAGCGGGATTCACAGGTAACGGTCGATCCTCGTATCGACTAGTTATACAACCAGTTCAGTTTCCTTACAAACTTTATAATGAATCAAAACTGTGCATCCAACATGAACGTAAACACTCCTGGTGTAAACGATTTACAAGAAAATAGCATTGACGGAAGTTCTTCCCGGTGAAGACTATGAATTTTGAAAATGACGTCGGTAATCCACGTTCTTGCTGGTGCACTAGTGGCGCCATCTTGTCTTATTATTTCGAACTACCACGTTCAAAGGAGGTTGTTAGTTGGACCGAAGGTACTGGCTAAGTATGCACACTGCTTCTTCAGTAACAATACTATATGTTTTCCCTCTCAGCACATAGGTAATATCGGTTTTATTTTCATGTAAAACCGTTCTATTTTACTCCAGGACTAAAAAGTCCAAAGCACAACTTATATTGTTCAATTCAATTCCTTAAGTATTTTCAATTAATTTAATAACTACATAATATAATATTTCGCAAATAACAGCGTTGCTATTCACAGCACGATACACAGTCATTATTACTACTGGATATATTTTATGAAACTACCCACATATCCACTTACTTAGTCACTATTTCAATTTTAAAGTGGAAAATGTTTTAAATACTTCAATTCAATCGTCAATTCACTGGTTATTAGTAAAACATTTGTATGTATGTGTTTGCATTTAGTAGGTACCTATACTGTTTATATTTGTATTAATTGGGTTGCCCGGGTAACTGCGTTGAGGAGGTCAGATAGGCAGTCGATCTTTGTAAAACACTGGTACTCAGCTAAATCCGATTAGACTGGAAGCCGATCCCAACATAGTTGAGAAAAGGCTCAGGAGATGATGACTGTTTATATTTGTAGAGGCTTTTTTTTAATAGGTAGGTACAGTCACCCGCACATCAGTGGAAACATTTGAACTGCGAAAACAGCTCTTACGTCGTAGGAAATAGAGGCGGTCTTAAGGTCAAAGTGTGTCTACTGATGTGCGGGTGACTGTACCTACGGGCCTTGACGTTTACGAATTATTTATTTAAAGTCATGGACTGTAATTATAAAAGCGCTGTTAAGGGCAAGCTAACTGAAATATATTTTGTATTTATATTCAATTCGGCGGGGTGAATGCTAAAGTCGTTCTAACAATGGCGACATGTCCGCGCTCTTGACTGTCCGTTTAGACTTAGACTTCCTATAGATCAGTTTGGCAATGCAGAATACTAGGCAGTAGAGAAATAATATCACGAGTATAGCTAGGTATAAGAATAAATATGGAAACCTTTGTGGAGACCAGAACACGGTGTATCTCATGTGCTTCTGGTTGTTTTCTGAAAGGAGAAAATAATTTTATCAATAATAATACTATGAATTGTATTTTTGAGGAGCTAGGGGCTAAGTAACAGTCGCACGGGTCGTACGCGTGGCGACGCTTGGCGCGGTCTCTCCGCGGATGGGTGACCATCTTGTCATGACGAGTTTCTCCGTGTTTCCCGACTATCATTTGTACATCTTTGGCAGTCTGTACGGGTCGTAAGAAGCCAGAAAGTCTGACAACCAGTGTATCGGGTTGCCCAGGTACCAGGGTTGAGGAGGTCAGATAGGTAGTCGCTCCACGTAAAACACTAGTACTCAGCTTCATCCAGCTAAGATTGGAAACAGACCTTAACACAGCTTGGAAAAAGCTAGGCAGATAAAATTATATTCTTAAACCAAGTCCTCCGCAGCGGCAAAAACTACTAAACAAATTTTCATTGATGGATAAGGATATCATTAAAATATGTATACCTTTCATTTCTTAGTGCACTACAGAGCACTATAGTTAGCAGTTATTTTATGTTTTCATAAAATAAAATTGAGAAATTAATTAAAACATGTAAATATTTGATAGCTATTTGCGATAGCTTTTGGAATACGCGCGCTTTAGTGTGCAATGTATGCAATAAAGTATAATGATAATGATAAAGTATGAAAGAGATTTTCTTACCTAGTACAGCAGCTCCATATCCAATATAACTAGTCCCCATTCTATAAGAGCATGTTGGCACATAGATCTCATACAGCGTGTCATCATCGAACTTTATGTTGAGCGTTGACTTGGGAATGTTGAACCAGGTGGTGACCCGGTGTGTTAGATCCTTATTCTGTTTCACGTATTTAGACTCATGGTCGTGGGCACAGAAGAATATTTTGGGATTAATAGCTGATATAATCTGGAAAGAAAATGGTTTTCTTATTATTTTGTGTTTTGATAGGATTTTGAGTATATATAAAGTACTGATTGATTGGTAAGATAACTGTACTAATTGCATTCTCTTTATTAATTTGCTTTTTTTTTTCACAAACAAAATGCTAAAAAAAATATAAAAAGCAGAATTATGGACATAATAATTGGACTATGAGGTAATAATTAGGAAGTAATTTTCCACTATACATAAAAAAATCCGCAAGCCTAGCCTTTTCCCAACAATTTTAGGGTAAACTTCCAGTATACCTGAATGTAGCTGAGTAAAATATGATATGATACCTTTTTGCTAAACATCACTCTCATAGTAACAGGATAATGGGATGCCACAATTTTAAAATGGTTGTCTGTTCCCGGTATCTCTTCAGACTTTTGTGGGAATGTGAATGTGATAGCATTCACTTTGTATATGGATACATTTGAGTAAGTCACTATGGAGGGCTGGGTGAACACTTTCTCGAATTCTTTTATCTTTTCGTGACGTACTGGCTCGTTCTCCCCACCTATATCGTTGTCACCAGGTAACCACACTTGCTGGAAAACAAAAATATTTATATGAGAATTTAAATGTTTTTTTTTTTGGGTTAGGTAGACTGTCTTTCTGGGGGTGGCATATATATACATAAGAGGTCAACATTCCACTTATATTATATACTAAGTACTAATTATTTATCCTGTGTGACCTAATAAGATGGCCTCAACAAGATACAATTCAAAATTTTCTTGCGCTCAAATGGAGAGGAACACATGAGTTATCACTTATTGTAAGGCATAAATTGCCATAGCCTTTGGCAGACTGCCGTAAAAAAAACACGAAAGTTTATAGGAGTGTATGTTTATCTATATGTTTGTTACTCTTTTTTTATGAAACTTGGCAGTAATATCATATTTGTGGGGAGTGTCCACCGCTCCTTGTTAGTTTGATAGCTTGATAGATATCATTGAAATTAACTAATGGTTTTTTATTTTGTGTTTGTTTTGATTTTTCTGTTTCTATGTTAATTATTGTAATTGGTCTGTTTAAATAAACTTAATAAATGAATGTACTAATGCTATTTTTTATCCATGTTTGAGAAGTATTTACCTTAGGATGCAAGTGATAAAATTAAGTCATGATACTAACCACTGCAGGAAAATCCCAATCGAATATAGAAGCTAATCTCTTGACATAGCCATGGAACTGCGGCATGGTGGCTATGGAGCCCTCGTCCATTAGGTCTCCCAAGTACACCAGGATATCTGGCTTGAAGTAATCCACTACTGACTTAAATGTGGATCTTAAATACCTGAAATAGTATGTGTAAATATTTATCTAGAGTAATGTTTAAAGTTGAGTAAGCTCGGAATGTGGAAAGTGTGGAAAATTAAGATGTGGTAATTTTATATCTTTTGGACTAGACATTTTCAGATAGGTATGTGAAAATGCAGTGCAGTTATTTGCCCTTAAGTAGTACAGGTTGACAACATAATGTTATTAGGAAACTTGTCGTTGTAAAAATTGATTAATTTATTCAATGAATAATTAAAAGTTAAGTTTTATACTTATGTTAGTTACAAATATCAGGGCATAACTTTTAAGTAGTAACTGAGCAATAAAGTTTTAAGGTAATAGATAAAAAGTGATGCATATAGCATGTTATCTAATTTTCTCAGATAATATAAGGACAAATAAGATAAGAAAATGTGAGTGTTACTCAAGAATAAGGTAAAAGATAAGTCATTTGGACAGTTAGACTTACCGGTCACTGTCCCAATTAAAGATGTAGCTTAAAGGAGGTGGGACAGCTTCATCTCCCTGAATTTGAGGATCAGCTATGAACAATATCTTGGTACAAGTGGAGTCATGGTCATTGCAGTCCAAGTCTGTCCAGTATTGTTGCTGGACCAGGTAGATGAACCATTCGCAGTACAGTACAGCCCCGAAAACAGCCGCTAACACATATTTCACAGTCGTGCTGGAATCGAAAAGGCAAAAGTAAAGATTTAAAAGCACTCATACGTAAATTAATGTTTAAAGGTAAATTTGCCCTTTAATCAGTTTAGCAAAGGTTAATCAGCATATATCCTGATCACATTTTTGAGATAGATCTCACAATCAGGAATAAATGTTATTCCGAGAAAGAGATAAAATCTAATTCAGAATAAAAGTAACATCATAAGAATATCCATAGAACGTAAGTACAATCTCACCTTCGTCTTAAATACATTATTTCTAATAGAATGTCGTGTTTTCCTATTTTATAATTTAACTTTTGCTTTCATCTCAAAAATTGAAAATATTCGCAACCCAAAAGTCAAAACAAAATATTGAAGTTCCGTTATACGAAATGTTTACTTTACTGTCGGGCCAGTAAACCAAAATCTCATTAGAGAACAAAATATACTAGTAAAATACCACAAAATCAATAAAAAAATGTTTAAAGAGAAACATAATCTAATAATACTGTAACTTAACAATAAAACTAGTGTTTTATTAAAGCTATAACCAAGAACAAACTGGATAAACGGAGCGCCCAAGTTAAATGATTGTTGACATTAGTTCAGAAGCATTCCTATTTAAAGAAAAAAATGCAACAATCTGACAATTTATTAAATTGAACGTTATTCTACAAGTATTTGTCAGCCTAATTTTGTAAAAATGCAATGGTTTTATACATTTACTGTATTTAGTTCCATTTTTATTGAATATTCTTTTCGTATTTACCATAGAATTGGATAGCATTATACTTAAAATTAAAGTATGAACGCTTCTCTATTGCGGCGATTTGACAGGTCAGCTTCGAGCCACTTTTTAGCTTTCCGAGTAGCGTATTTTCATTTTATTTTGTGTTATCCTTTCATATAAGCGTAATAAATAACATGTATGTAGTTGTAACAGTAGAGTGATTAGTTTGTAAGAATATTTGTAAGTGCACTTACAGTGTTACATAAACAGTACAGGGCTAATCGTTTCGGCAATCCCGATGCATATAACTACATAGTACGTCAGTGAACGAATGGTGGCATTAAGATAATGGATGTGGATGCTCCTAACATATTAAAAAGGTGCAGCAGTGCACCGTTAATCAATGAGGCAGCCTCTACGACAGCCACATCGCCCACGACGAACGTAGCGCCCAGGTAAAGTAATCAGTATTGAACACGCCTCGCAGTGTGATATGGTTGTTGCTACGCTGCTTACCTATTTTTGACAGCTGCTGAGGTCGGCAGTGGGTGCTGTGCCCGTATTTAGCGATGTTTGTGCATTATTTACGGTGTATTGTATAATATTATCATTACTGGTTGGCTGTATATTGTTATGGTACAAGTGCAGTGCAAGGCGTCATTTTTCAGTGTTGATTTGTGATGTGTTGACAATGTGTGAGTACTACTGGTAGTGCTGAGCTATCAATTTGATGCATACTTTTTTGTGTTTTACAGTTTTGTTAGTATCTTGTTTTGTTAACTGCCACATATTTTTCTGTTATCAAGCATAAATTAATTAATCAACTTCTGTTGGGTGATAGTGTTTTTTTTTTTTTAATTTTGTGTTTCAAGTGTTACTTTTGCTTAATTCATTTCTAAACTAGGAATGTGTATGACATATGACAGTGTTATTATGTATCATTTAAAATCAGAAGTAAACAATTATGAACATCCATATGTATAGAAAATGTGGTAATTAAAATGCACTCTGTCTCATCAACACCTACATAGAATGATATTTCAAATGTATATATACCAAGCTATTCTTCTCTTTGTATTGATTTTTATGGTGTAAGCAACTTGATTATCTCATTCATTGTTTTAATTAGACATCTTATTGATGAACAGTTTCAATGTCACTGGATAAATATTGGTCAGTCTCGCCAATTTCTTTTTTTACTTTTGATATAATACATATTTAAAAATGGTTAAGTAAGCTCTCTACATATATAGAATGTAGACATTAATTTAGTAAAACACAATGTCTTACATACAGACACTAAAGAATTTAAATCTTTTACTCAGCACTTGCAAATAATGTTAAAATCAATGTCATGATATAACCATGTCGGGATATTGTTATAACACCCACTTATCTTGCCATGGCAAATATGCATAAATATTCTTATATTGACACTGAGACATTGCATACTTTTCAAGACAACTCAATCATTTGAACTCATATGAACTCATCATTTTGTCTCTCACACAGTTATGCAATTAGCTGTAGTAGTAGAAAGACAAATTTGATGTCATGTTAAGTACGGTTTCAGCATTTCATGGTAAGAAACATAAATTATTGCATGACTTTTATAATTACATGCATACATGCCTACATGGTTAACATGGTGGTACTCATAGGTAAATTATTTTAAGCTGATTGTAGCTTTGACATTATAGTACTAATAATTATTTTTATGATATCCACATTACGAAATGTCTTTTGATATGGAACAATTATTGGATCAAAAATACTAGCTATTGTCTGCAGACATTTTACATAATATGAATGCATCAGACACTAGAAATCAGGGTAAAATATACTTTATTGGTTGTGATATTTCCATAACTGGTTTATGCCCACTTCCTATTAACGAGACACAATTTGTTATACTTAAACATATGATAAAACTGATGCCAACAAACAAACATACATAACTTCTAATTTCTTTTTATAAGAATAGGGCATAACTTTATTTGTAAGAAGGGCACCATTTCTTTTGAACACTATCTCGGAATGCTATCTGAAATATATTTCTTTAGATAAATATCACATTTTCTGATAAATTGTTTGGTATGTTTCAAACTTATCATTGAACTTGGTAAAAACATATTTTAGGTGTTATATGAATTGTAGTATGTAGTATTCATCATTTCATACTAGTTAGTTAATTTAATTCTTAATAGGCAAACAACTTTTTTGTCTCTAATATGACAGCCAATACTATTATTACTCGTAGAAAGGAAGTCCTACAAAGAATTTTAGGAATAACTCAAGTATATCACATTAACTAATATGAGAATGCCTGCATCTTGCTATGTTCGTCTACCCTAGTATAAGATCTTTATTTAAATGTGCAAGTCTTGGGTAGCCAGTAGCCAAATAAATAAGGAATTATTACTGGGATGGATTAATCACAAGCTACTATAACTTATTCTACTTCTATGGCCAAGTTTTATCAGATAAAGTCTGATCTTAAAAATATTTAGTTTCCATAGAAATAGTGGAATTAATAACAATATTGTTTGATATAATTAAAAAAGTAATTATTGTTTTTTTTAAAGCAATCATTGGCTTGTTCCATTTGTTTGCACTTTATCATGTTAAAAATTGTTTTTGTCACATTTTCCTTCATTTGTATCTAAATATTATTCAACAACATGTTGACAGTATTTCAACACTATAAGATCCTATATGGCAATTAAAGTCTGGCCTATCACCCATGTCAGAGATTCTCAAACTTGTAGCACCACACAGCCCAATTAAACTCCTTACAAGCTATGAACCTGATATGGAAACAAGACTGTTATTATATAATAGTATACCCTTTTTTGGGTGTATGTTTTTTGGGTCTTGTTTAGTGGGGTGCAGCTGGACTCAGTGTCACACTGTTACTGAGGTCTTTTTGTGCTAGGGCTACATTAACTCTTCAAACTTATACCAGCTAGTGCCAAGTGAACACACTGCTGACTAGTGATGAGTGCTCTCGTATCTCTCATAGCTCCATAATTTAACGGGGACTGTCCCAAATTACAGAGCTGTAGGTTCGCGTGTACTCGTACTCGTTGGCTTCTCGCGCATGCCAATTTGAGAAACGCTGGGCTATTATGGCTAGTGTTAGCCATTACATAATTACTGCAATAAGTACTACTAAATTGCAGAACAAACCTGATCGTAATTGTTCTTGTGACAAATGTGATAATCGGTTAGTTATACATATTCTAACTTCCTTCTTTGCTGTCTTAACATGAAGTTATTTTTTTTTCTGGTGCATTCTTCTTGTGTCATAAGCGTTAGACTTCAGCCTCACTCTAAGACATATAGGGCCATAGTCATTCGCCATGGGTTTTATGTAAGATCTCGTGCTACCAATTTTGTTAGGCAATCGACCATGTCCTATAGTCAATTTTCGAAGCGAAAAACTATTAGCTATAATTTTAGTAAAGGTAAAACAAATTCAACTACATAATATATTACTTTATCAGTAGTTATGTTATTTATTACATTCTTTGTACCACAGAGAATATTCTCTTTCCCTCACAATAAACATCTCTGTATAAGCTTGCATATTATTTGTGAGTGCATTGGCATCCGATCTCATATAATTTCAGAATGAATTGTGAGGTCGACCGTCCTTTCATAGCATAATGCATTGAATATATTTATGTCTTTAAAGCTCGTTTACATCGATTGCGTCTTACAACTCGCGTACAGATGCGAGTTACACAGAATCGTAAGCAACTTTTGTGTTGTTATTTAATAGAAATTAAAAAATACGAAATTACTTTGTACAGTCCTTCATTACATGCAGTACGAAGATCGTGATAGATAAAACACTCGAACGACTATAGTTGAAATGAAATAGTATTATAAACAGTAATTGTTATTGAAGCACGCAACACTGTCTGTTATTATTGTCTCACGACGATCCCGATATGTGTGTAATGTTATGGTAACTGAATATAAGTGTTTTATAAGCAACTATGTCACGCTGTTTATTTAAATCTATTTTGGTTTAATTGGTTATGTCAGGAAAAGTGCCATGGTGCCACTGCGTCGCAATTTTGCGCTGAGGCGACTCCGTTGTTGAAGTTTATTATCGGAGAATCCTCACATATCGTTATTAATGAGCGCTTGTGACAAACAGAAAGATTACTTTCATTATTGCAGCGGTAAAGGTTTGTTTACAACTTTTTCAAGTATTTTGATGGCCATAAATCGAATATCGCGGAATAAATGGCGACTGAATACTTACAATATGGTAAAAGGAAAGGCCAGGTCGTTTTTACTCGTAATCGTATTCCAACCCTACCCCAGGCTATCAGGGAAAATCTGCCTCTTATGCTAGTACTAACAAATTATAGCTTACCAAATAATCGCAAAAATAAACGCTCTTACACTGCAAAAATTGGGTCATCGGTAATTTTATCCTTCATAAAATAGTATCTCCCTCGTTTTATATTGCCCTAAAGGGTAATAAAAAAATCTTAATCGAATGCTATAAAATTTATACGCAGAAGTCGCAGAAGTGGGATATTAAAAAGTTTAGTCATGGATACTTCGCCAATACGTTTTCTGGCGATCCTCCCACGGTGACGCATTCGATTCGACTCGATTCAACTATAAGTCTTGTCGTACGGCATTTTGATTTGTCGTACGATCGCCGAATTCTCTGTCATTAATTTAAGTTTTACGTTAACCTAATTAATTTTAAAATGATTCTGTGCCAATTCCAACTTGCGTCATTTCCAAAACAGCTCTAGAAACAAAACTCAAGATAGTTATTGCGTACATTATCTTCCAAAGTCGGTAGGTCTTCCTAGGCGATAGATTATAATCCTATCGGGTTGTCGACCTCATTGCTGCGCAGTTACACGCTGTTAGTATGCTGTCTTTAGGCTAATAGTGTTCTGCGGTTTGGAAGTACCTACTCATACGTAGGTTGGGACATAAAGACGCGACTTTTCTGGCTCGATCTAAATCTGTGCCATCTTGCAAGAAAATGAGCCATTATACGCTCCAGTATTGGACAGTGTTCTTGGCAATGATTTCCGATCAAGTACGCATTTTAATCCCGCGGGGGGACGATTTCCATGTTCGTGACATGGGACATAAATTTTACTCCGTCGTGAAAATATTGCAAATAAAATAAAATTGCTGAAGAAGCTCAGTTAGCTTATGTGGTAGGGGTACACAAAAACGTTTTATGCCTACGACGCTTTCAATCGCTATCAATGGTGTCCCAGTCTCAGATCACTGGTACTCTATCGGAAAGCCTCTGCTTTATAGTCTAATTGAGTGCGGCTTCGCACCGCCCGCGTCGCACTCGCTCTCAATTGATAGCAATTCGCCTGCACAGTGGTGGCGTGCAAGATTGCACAAAATTACCTTGAAATCATTGGTTAGTCGTTGTGGCTACATGTGGGTGTGAAATCGATATCTGTAGTTGAATATGCAAATTGCCCAGTCTCGAGAATTTGCGTCCAATGATCTGTTGTTTCTTCAAAGAAAATTGAAATTCGTTGAATGATGAGAATATATTTATATGCTTTTGATAGTTAATACTAAAGGTTGTTGAATATCTTTTTAGATGTATGCGCACCAATAACACCTCTCTTATAAAGTTATCACATAGCCCTGGCGAAAACAGCCAAAGTGCTGCATTTAAGGGCTAAAGACAAATGCAATAAAAAGTTTAAAATAAATTAAACTTTACCTGAAACCTGAACTAAACTGTTTACAATTGAATGTTCTGAGTAGACTATGAATCTAAATGTAATATAGATACGTATATTGTTACAGGAATACGTCGATATTCAGCATGTTCTCCAACAACAACCTGACGCGCACGCGCAGGCATAGTGGCACCTTCGGCCCCGTCACCTCGCCGGTCAATGTAGCTGTAAGTATTACAATTTTTTTTTTTATTTTAGCTATTTATAGACTTTACAGATAATTTTATGAAATCAATCATTAAAAAAAATATATTTTATTTTTTGTAATAACAGCATTAATGTACTTATGATGAACTTTCGTCAATTTTAAACCAGAAACAAGATCTATGATACCTGAGTATTATCCAATAACAATGTCTGTATGTTTTTGCGAATATTATTTTGCGCGTATGAAACGCTGTTAATTTCCGATAAAACCGTACAAAAACAGAGCCATAACTGCTGCTTGCGCAAGCGTTTGTCAAAAGAAGATTGACGCATCAGTTCAAAGGACGCAAATTATTCACGCACGTGTAATAATGACGACCAGTGATGTTTAAAAGATAAAATAATATGCATCCACTGAAAAGTATTATTTTTATGAACATACCGTTTCCATGTATAATTTTAACATATCTTTGCAAGAATAAATAGTTTTATTATACTCATTTGGCACTCGCTGTATTAATTTAGTTCTTGTTGCTAGGTGCCATAATATCGTTCTTTTATATTTTTTCTTATGTAGGCACCGATATATTATACGGTTATACCTATATTTATTTTGATATCTAGAATTGAATGTAGGTACCTACATCGATAGAAATCTGAGCAGATAGGTGCAGGATTTTTATCAAAATACATGAAGAATCTCTATATTCTAAAATAACATTAATATGTAATGTTGCAGAGCTCGTGGGCGCGGATGGCTCCCCGGGTGAACCAGCTGCGCGCGGAGGAGTGCGCGGACGTCAGCAACACGCGCGAGGTGGCGCACGAGAGGGAGATACACACGGCCATGCAGATGGGGCAGTCCTGTGAGGACCTCACTCTAGTGGCCGGCCTCGCTAATTCCCCTACTAGGATACCTAGGTAAGTATCCGATTTTTGTTACTTACGGTTAAACTTTTTCTTTTCAATAATTTATATCTTAACCAGGGGATGGAAAAACTCTACTCAATACAGGTCTCTACTCAATAAATGAAGTTCCAGATTATAATTATTGTAAAATTTTCAAGCCACTCAAAGAAAGACATCGGATATTATCAGCAATGAATGTAGTCGCGAATCTTTCGTAAATGAATACTCACAATATTTAAAAATTATCTTGTCTCACATCACCACAATCATCAATTCCAGGTTTTCACCAGTCGTGTCCCCTTCCCCAACACGGAAATACACGACGCGGCGGAGTTTATCGCCCATCGCGATTCGCGCGTCAAGCTTCAGTCCCGTCAGCCGGCCCAACATGCTACCGGGCAAGCGACGCTGCGACGAGGCCGACTCGCCGCTGTCCAAGCGCATGTGCACGTCCGACAGGCTCACGCCCTCCACACCAGGTACCCCGGACTCCGACTCGCTCGAGTGCACCTTCAGGCCAGTGTCCCCAAGAGTCCAACCCATGAACGAATGCTCCCACGAATCCACAGATGTCCCCCAAAACCACAAATCATCTAACCCCAGCTAATAGTTTGTAATCGACTACGGAATTCACAGTTGAAGTTTTCGCGCAAATAGTCGAAATATGTCTTGCCAACCTATAATAGTCTGGACTTACTATCCAATTTTGTTACGTGGACGTTTATATTTTATAGCGTTATAGAAAAGTAGCTTTTATAAAATTACCATTTACGGATCAAATTTTTGTCGTGGATATCGTTTGCGCTAAAGCTTCGACTGAAATTCTTAAGCTACGGGTTTTAATGGCTCTGTGATACTGATGCGGCTTCTAATATTGTACGTGGAGGTATAGCGAGCTATTACAAGCCCAGTATTACTCTTCATAGGGTTCAAATTCGTGTATTTGTTCCAATACAGTAGCCTATCACGTTGGTTCCTACGAACTTGAAATTATTAACGTAGTTTTATAGGAATGAACTGTAAAGCGGTCTCTTATGGCACGGTGTTCTGCTAAATATCATCACTTTAGAAAATTACATATTTTTTTTAATTAGCCCAATCTGAAATGTTGTGTTGAAGCTGGCTGGAGTCAATGACAACACTTTGGATAATATAAAAACACAATTAATTATTATATCGAGTCATCTAATTTGTCAAAATCAAGCATGCTATTTAGCAGTACACCAAATAACTTGATGAGACAGACTTAAGCGAGTGCCCTATTGTTAGCCAAAGCAACCAAAACTTTATTGTAAATATAACTAGAAGCGTTCAGTGTATAGAACGCGTAATGTATATAATTTATATCGATAAGTTAGCTTAGTGAACACTCGAAAGCGTGTAGGTATTAATGCAGAAGCGATATCTTCGTAGTTATGTTTATAGTCATTGGTATTTAAATGTATCTCGTTCGCGTTGCGGCAATAAGTTGCGTGCTTTTACACTTGGTAAGAAAATATTGAATGGTTGTTTTTTTTTGTTGATATTGTCGAATATTTCTGTGATTTCAGTTTTATTGTCGTAATGTGGAGTGGCTTGCATGGTTTCTGAAACTTTAATAACATTATATCTTCATTACATTTGCTTATAATTTGTATTTCGACAAAAAAGTATCAATAGAAATCTATAGCACAAATAAAACTCTACTTAATTTTTATAATTTTACATAAATTGTCTTCAGGAGTTATGTAGGCCACGTTGATGATTGAATTAATCCGCCGATCTTAATTTAAATTTAAGTTATAATGTGTTTATAACCAAACAGTCACAGTTACTGACAAAGTGAATGATTAACAGTCTTTTTGTGCCACCTCATGAATTAGGGCAAGTACTAGTTATATAGGTGAACTTACATGTTACGGTTTTTTTAGAAGTGTCTTATTTATGCAGGCAGGAAAGTAAAATCAAGTAGAAAGACGATAATTACATATAGACATATTTTGCACTTTGTTTTGCTCAATAAATTTTCAGAAGTCAATTTTGAGATATAAAAATGGTGTGTTGACCCTCCATATATCCGTCTCTGTTACCCGCGTTATGCGAGCCAACGTGCGAGCGTGACGCTACTATCTAACAAAAAACTAAGACCTAAACTAAGACTTAATCTTGCGTCAAAGAAAGGCACTTCTAAACGAATTCCGGCCATGCTCGCTCATGTCCGTACGATGTGCAATATTATATTTCAATAATAACCTCCGAATGACCGTAACATGTATAAATACCGTAGTAATAACATCGCCTTATCTGACTATTTGATATCTTAGGAAATGTGATCTACATATTTTTAGCTATAGATGACCTAACTTTTGTCTATATGATTTTAGATCTATGGGAATTGTAATTTAGGGACAATGTTGTAGAAACTACAGTTATTCATTTATTTAATCTGCATTGATTGAGTTATGGCAACATTTTATTGGATATGGAGTTGGAGTTATATCTTGCTGGCCAAGTATTTATCTATTATCCAATAATTTATATTATTACACCATAGAATAGAATGAAATTGCATTGTTATTTAATGTACACGTTAAAATGTCCTGTGGTAAAATCATTGCAATGACATTTACAATCATTAATATTCGTGACAATAGTTTTTATCTGTAACCGTCGATGCGGATGCAATAGAGCCAGTAAACAGTTCGTGTATCACTCGTTTTTAAACAGACTGCTAGCAATATTTAATTGAATATTCTTAAGAACTCAATATTTGTATTTGACTTTCCCATTTCAATTGCAGAGTATAATTTTTTCTACATTGATGAGCCAGAAATATTGTGATAACATTTATGTATTACAACAGTTTTCTACAATCTACTGATGCTGATATAAAATTTATATAAAATTAAATTAATGTTTTTGGAATACCTCACGGTTGCAGTCGTAACCTGTTCATGCATTTTGTTAATATAGTTTGTGTTATGTATATTAAGTTAGGCCTGGTTTATGCCCACGACATCTTGTCCCGAGAGTACCTATGTATAAGTAGGTATTGTATCGTAATTTTTGTATGTAATAAGTCAAGACGTCAGGTTTGACTGTTGAAAAGAAACCTACTTTGTTTTCAAGTGTGATTAAATCACAACATGAATAATTTTCTTGGTTTTATTTCATCATGAGGTGTGGGTTTTCACTGTTAGGCTTTAGCGAGCTGTGGTAATAAATCCCGTTTGTTCATCACTGTTTTCAATCTAGACATCTAGACATGACATTTACAGAACTATTTTCATAATTTGGCTTTATATCAACTTTAGTACGCGTATCCGAACAATTAATTTGTCGACATCAACATACGATCGTGTCAATTTAAAACACAAGTTATTTGCAAAAAGCACATTGGGTATGTAAATGGTTCTCATACGAATCAAAATCATATTACCAAACCAAAATCACTTTTATTTACACGTCAGTTTTACATTAACCTTGTATAATTAGACGACAAATGTTATCAAGAAGAAAACAGTTTTCAAAGTGACAATTATTCTAAAACTTATTATTAAACGAACAACATTATTATAACATTCCAATATTTTGTACTCTTTAAAATGTGATAAATTACAAAACATATGACAAATGATGCGAATAATCTCACAATAATTACTATGTAAATTAATTATATTAAAACATTACAAAATCCATTAATAATAGTTATAATTAAAAGAGTATTAGCAAAGCTTGCCAAGAATACATAATATTATGTATAAAAACGTTTACACATCCGGCGCTAGTTGAACCTTCAGTACCGTCGGGGACATAAGTGTTTGTAACAACAACGACAGAATACACCCAAAATCCAGAACTGTGAAAACTATTTATTAATTATGTGATTAAAGCACGATAAGTTATACAATTCATTGTGGATTCTTTTGATTTTATGCATAACACTTATGATCGCGACGATACAGTCAAGGCTTACGATTCCTAAAGATTCAACAAATCCTAGTCATAATATAAACTTAAGCATTGCATATTTATCGTAAAAGCGAAAGCGCTCATGTACTGAATATACACTTTGACAACTTTCAATATTAGTTACGCGAAAATCTCTGTCCGGGAAAATTAACTATCAAAGTGTTAAAATATTTGTACACTTCAGATAAATATACATTTTAATACATTTAGCCGATTACCACCTATAATTCACTATAGGAAGACAGCGTTATTCTAAATTAAATAATAAGCAGCGAGGCGGAAGTGAAACAATATTGGAATGTGGATACTATTAGGCATTGATTTTTGGTAAAAATTCTATTGAGGTCAGACGGGACATGATGAGATTTTGGTTTAAGTCTTTTTTTTATTAATTTAATTTAAACGCTTTTGTTTCGTGGAAACTTAGTTTCGCCGTTCGACTGGTGTTATTTATTGAGGCTTCACCTCTTAGTCAAATGTTCCGAGTTTCGTTAGCCATAGCGGTATATGGCACATATTAGACAAACAAAATTAGCCAGGTCAGCCTGACCTTCCATTTGATCATGTCAACAAACATTTCAGTCTTTATTACATTAATTTACCGAAAGTAAATAAACTTCGCATAAACAACTTACACCATAGTCTAACAATTCGTGTGCTTACACAAATTCTTAATTGTTCTAGTTTTTCCACTACACGTTCATCTAATGGCAGTGTTATAACTACTCGGGTTGGTAAGCCCGAGGGAAATTGTCTAGTCACACTACTTACAAATACAATGTAGCACTAATGAGCCAATGTGGCACCTTACATTTATTGGTCTTTTTGGATGGCCGTCTGTAGCTCGCTCAAGGGTCCGAATTTTGGTCCGTTTTGATTAATTTCTCGTGAACGAGCTACTCGCAACATTAGAAGCGTTCACACATCTCAAAACACGACAGCACATAACAATAATTAAGTAACACAAGTTATCGATTGCGATTTCTTAGTCTACGGCAGCGCGGACCGAGTTCAGTCTGACGCAAGATCACTTTAATTTATTATAAAAAATTACATCTAATCATAAACTGTAAAATATAGTGTTAATTCGATTAATTAAAAAGATTAGTAATAAAGTCACAGACTATTTTGCCGATTAAATTCATAAACAATTCACTGTGAAAAATCAAAATGTTCATTCAAGGAACACCAAATACATTTACAAGCGAAAAAGTTATGTTAACAATTAAGAATAAGAAACTTTGTAATGAAGCTAGAAAATTAAACAACAACAAAAAAATAAAATTACATAAATACGAAAAACACAGAAAAAGCGCGAATTCTATGTACACCGCCTTGAGTCAGACATCGTCCGTCCACTAGCCTCCAAATAATATACACTCAACTTTACAAATGCATCTATGAGAAAATGGGGACCCACCTGAGTACAGTCTGTACAGCATGTAAAGCGCCACGCAGCTTGCCTCAGCTCGACAGGGCAGCGTCGTCGATCAGCGCCACCTTGGCCACCTCGAAGAAGATCGTGTGCGAATATTTGTTCCTCACTGTACTGATGGCGGATTTTGGTTTCTTGTGTAGCGTCGAGTTCTGTGCGATCGCGATGGGGAGGATATCCTTGACGGTGTATCCTGCGAAACAAGAGTTTCAGATCGTCAGCTCTGGTTTTTTGGCTTATTTAGTAGAAAAGTACTTAGTATTGCACCCATAGAGTGCCAATAGTATTTAGCTTTTTTTTGTTTAAGCAGTAGGAAATCATGAAATGGAATGGTGCCATTGTGGAATGACCACTCGTACTAAATCCCACCCATCTTCCTTCTGGAGCCCTTCGGTTTCCGGGCCGCGGTAACTCTATTGAGAAATCCCAGAGCGCCGATAGACATTTAAGAGTATTAACTCAGTGGACTGCAATCAAAAGCTAACTGACCGGTATAATACTGTAGGGTGGGTGTCCAGTTTCCGATGGACTTCATTCTGAGGGCGAGGTAGAGCGCGGCGGCGGCCATCTTGCTGTCCGAGTATTCTAGAAGGTTGTACTCCAGTAAGCACTGTTCTAGCACGAACCTCGCTAGGGTTAGCGTCGGCATCGATACTCGGGCGCACTGGAGATAGAAACGAAAGATTTTTAATGAGTGATTTTTATTCTGCTTGCTAGGAAATTATGGAAATGTTATATGATAATCTAACTTATATGATAACTAAATAAAGGTAGGTAGGTAATCTTTAAAAATAAAACATCCATTTGAAACTCGTAAGCTAATTAAAATTCCCTGTTTGGTTTACGTATTTGCTAGCAACATTTTAGAGGACTACCATAGCTAAATTCTCAGCCTCACCCTGGCGTATCTCCTGAGGAAGCGATAGGAGAGCGGGATGCCGAGGTCGAAGTCGACCACGCGCAGGATGTTCATCTCCATCTTGAGCAGCTGGCTTAGCGTGTACGCGCCGTCGCAGATGTAGAGGAAGTCATCCACAAGAGGGGGGATGCGCTCCTGTTGGCGAACAACAAAGCTCAATAAAGATTTAAGTTTAATGACAGTAGCTTGCAAACTTAATAAAATTTCATAAAAGATGCAGTAACTAAGTGATATCTTTACAAAATATTATAAACAATCCAACTGAATGGAGCCATGACTAGAAAGTATTGCTTTCTTTATACAAAAACCCAAGATTCACAATCAACATCAAATGGTGCGCGGACACGGAACGGCTTTTGATTACGCAGTTATTTGATCAAATGGGGGTCACTTTTCGCTTTGCTAATGAGAATGAATGTTGAGGCTTAGTTTAAGTATCAGTTTAGTGAAATTTTGGACGAACATTTCACCTGCTAAAGCAGCACCATTTCATTTTCACCTGCTAAAGCAGTTGCACCAATAAAATACGACTTGATACCTACAGAACCTAGAGACTGGTAATATAAGCTAATTCTACTCCTAAAAAATACACGATACAGATGTCGTGTGTACTTACGTCAAACTTAGAAGCAATAAACAATGCAGAAGCTCCGAGCAGCTGCAGTTCCTCCTTCGTAAGGTGGTCCTTCTCTGGCTGCGTCTTAGTCGACCGGGTGAGGAATAAGTCAACCAGCTTGACGGCCAGGTATAGAGTCTCGTGGTTTAGCTCGAAGCTCTCCTGGACCTCCACCATCCAGTCCACAAGCAGTGCCCGCATCCATGCGGTGATCCCTTTCATCCGTTGTAGGTAGTCGTCAATGGGGAACAGGCGCTAAAATAGAAGTATTGAGTTAGGTAAACAGTACTTACATAAGTTTTATGTGTCAGTAAAATAACTGCAATGCCAAGGCTAAGTTTATGAAGTAGAGTTCCGGCGAAACCTACGGCGGCTCGCATCAGGTATGAGCAGGTAGCGAAAGTGTGCGAGGGAGGTATTTACGACAGGATATTTTTTTAAATAAAGATCAGTAAGAACAAACATAACTTGGGCTTTTTTAAATAAAGATCAGTAAGAACAAACATAACTTGGGCTTTTTTAAATAAAGATCAGTAAGAACAAACATAACTTGGGCTTTTTCATGCACACTTCGTAAATAAGACGTCTTCCGTAATATGTGAAGAGTTCGCGAAAGTTCATAAACACTTATGTATGACGACCAGATGGCGTAGTGGGTAGTGAATCTGCCTGCCACGCTGGAGGTCGCGGGTTCGATTCCCCGCATAAGTCAAACATTTGTGTGCATGAAGATAGGTGCTTGGTTTACTCTGGGTGTTTCTATATATAATATGTATGTATTTACAAAAGAAAAGTATATAAGTGTTTATCAGTTGTCTAGTACTCGTAGTACAAGCTCTGCTTAGTTTGGGACTAGATGACATTGTGTGAATGTGTGAGGAATATTATTATATGTTTATCGGATACCATACTCACTTCTCTGCTCTTCAAATAGTTGAATATGTCCATAGCATAATTGGAAACCTGGAAGGGGTCATTCCAGTTTTCCTTGTCAAAGTCTGCGACATCAGTAGGGGTCTTGTGAGGCTCCTCAGTCTCATCGTCCAGGGAGCGGACTGTGTCATCTAGGTTTACCTTATCTAACTTCTCACTGATTGTCTTGTATTCCTCCTTTGAGGTTTCTGAAGGGCTGCTAAAGAGTGAGTAACAAATTAATACTTAGTAATTAAAGAAAATGTGTTGAAAATCATTCTGCAAAGTACCAAGAGATAGTATCTAAAAAACCTTGGAAATTGGGAAGTGCTAATTAGCCTAACAAACTGACCAAAATCTTAAAAAATGTGAATATATAGTATAAGGATACAAGTGAAGTAGGCATTTGTAGTACATGGGAGATCAGCCTGTCAGGAGACTACACAAAATTGGGAACAAAATCACCATGAATGTAATTGACTACTGTTTGTAAGTAGGCCATTGAATTGAGGTCAAGAATATTTGGTAAGCTGGAAACAGGATGTCTTCATTATTACAATAAAGGGCTGATAAAGCTTGTGCACTAAATGTCCTGCACAGCTGGCTAATCTCCTTCAAGCATAGCCGGAGGAAACCAAGAACAGCAGGAGCTAATTTAAAGCTCAACCTAGTTTTTTTTTACATCCACATTTTATAAGGTGGTATGAGTGTCTTTTAACCATTGCTGCTGATTATAAACATATTTTACCTTTTAAAATGATAATAATCAAATAAAAAATGAGAATCGTCATCATGTGAGTATAGACAAATGGACTATTCACTTAATGAAAGGTCAGATTAATTCAAAGAGTACTAATTGCAGATATGTACGATAGTCCTACAAAAAAGGGTCTATAAAAGGTATCAGCATCAAGCTTTAGTAGGGGTGTTTAGAATGTCATACATCCAAATGTTTGGCAAATGAATTTTTTGAGAATAGAGAAAAAAACAACTAACGTAGTTTCTAATGCTGTCATATATAGTGATGGTTCAGACACATCACTCCTTGCAGACTTTGCAGAATTCTGACTTTGGTTCTGACTTGTAATACTTTTGTCTTTTTTCTGTTCAATATTCTTGAGGATGCCATTCTGTGCCCTCGTTGCTACTGGCTTTGGGGGATCCTTAGCAAAGTGCTTCTGTACAGCGTCTATGGCATTGTTAGCCACTCGCTGCAGAGTTTTTGCTTTGGAGGTCTTACCATTCAATGTGGTTGTCTGTGGTTTGATACTCTGAAAATGGAAATGCTGTTTTACCATTGGGATGTTCAAAAGATGTCAATGACTTTTTACACTGATAACTACTTTTAAAATGTCATTATTTTCAATAACAATGTCTAATTACTAAATACTAAACTATTACAAATATTATACCATTTACAGATAGAATAAGGCAAGAGATGGCATATAAACAAAATGTAAGAGACAATAAAAAGTTTTAAACTTTGTTATCTCTGCACATATTGATGACCTTGGCCCTATTAGCTCAAAATATTATTACTCTGAGCATAATCAGCTAACCCAGTTGTATGAGAAGCTATCTGCTTACTTTAGGGCTATAGTTTTTATAAAAATTTCATACAAATACAAAGATAAAATAGCACACATCATGCAAAAAAGTTTTGGAGGGAAAGTTCATTGACCCATATTACCTTTGCAAATTACATTGTTATGATTATGGAATTAAACCACATGGATTCTAACGACTCATACAATCATTTTAACAACCAAGAAAATCATTAGAAGGAAGAGATCTACCCTCTCTAAAAAAAAGTGAAAAGAAATTGATTGAAACCTTCACGATTGGGAGCATTTTGCTCTCCACGGTAACCTTCTTCAGCCCCATGACTTTGTCCTTATCCTGGAACGCGGTGGTCTTGTTGAAGGCGTTTGTGATGTCCCCAAACGCCGCCCGCTTTGCAGTAACATCTTTCAAGGGACTATCGGCTTTCCTTTTATTTGGAACCTTTAAATTGTCCTTGTGAGTCTTCAGAGAAGCTAATTGCTTACTCCTCGTCGTTATTCCATGCCCCAGTAAACCATTCAAGTTCTCATTGACGCCGATCGGCTTCGATGCCAACCTTGTTGGCGCCATTATGGAGGTACTGAAATAATCCCACAATTATCACGTGCACTCATTAACGTGGTAAAAATCACACGATTTAACAATTATTTAACGGTCCCAAAAGGGTATATCACGATAAACGTAAACAAGCGTTTCAAAATCGACACTTCTAACGACTGAAAATGGAGGCAAAACAAGCGAACGTCGACCGACAGCGTCAAACGGTTATCTAACGTTTATTTTGTACTCACATTAATTAGACGGCGGTGGCCGTTTTGATTGAATTGTGGTTACTTTAGAAGTTGCACAGCCTGATATAAATTTCAAAATGATAATTTTTATCCAAATTTTAAGATAAAATTCAACAAGACACCGGACTGATGAAACGTCTTCAAAAACCGTTGAACTACTTTGAAATTTTATTGGTCCAACGGTAACCCAATGGAGAGGGAGGATGCAAAGTTACGTTTCGTTATACGAGTGTATGTTCTGGGGTTTAAAATGTAACATGATAATGATGAAATTATTCTGGTGTTCAATCATAATATTAATATCTTTTTCGGTTGCAATAACTATGATTATATTTATCAGCATATATTTTTCAGAAATCTGTTTAAAGTATCTTTACTTGACGGTAATAGTTAATAAATTAGGAGGTAGTTTTAATATTTGGTATGAACTTACAGAGCAATTAACTGAAATCATTTTGGAAAGGATAATTAATTATAAAATTTAAATGAAAATAACTGCATTTATTGCTTAATAATTCCTCAAATTTGGAAAATAAATCATTATGGTTATAGAAACGTTAATGTCAAAACATGAAATTTACATAGCGTTCCATTCCATATTTTACTCAATCTAAACAATAATAAATAGGAATAGGCGTTTTGATGAAACTGTATGCACTGACTGATATAAACGTTTTTTATATAACCGTTATCATGAAAATGCTTTTCATGTCATATTTACTTTTAAAAATCCATTTTCGATGGAAAATTATTAAAGTTTTGGCTGTAACTTAAGGATATTTTTTCAATTAGCTTTCACGACTATGCTCAAAACTATGGCATAATTATCTCTGTAACGCGATTGATAAGTTGTGGTCATTGTACTCCCTGTTGTGATATTTTCCAATAAAAATATTAATGCATTGATAACGAAAGGATTGTTTTTATAGACTTAATACATCTTATGTAAGACCACAGCCTATGAATTAAAAATGTTGGGAGGTGTCAAGCTTAAAGTAACATTTACTCATGAAAAGACTTGCTTCGCTTATATCAGTCCAAAGTACAGCACAAACAATGAACAGGTGAGAAGTTTGACTCAATAATATTTATACAAAGGTGGTTTGACATCATTCTTTATACAATAAAAACACAAGAACGTGTAAAGGCTTATTTGAGTATAGAATGAGGTTAGAATGTTGTTTACTGTTGTGAAAATACTATTCATCGTTCGTTATACTTGTGTATAGAAAAACTTAACATAGAAACCAGCTCACAATAAAATACAGCCATCTTAACCTTCGTAGCAAACATTGTTTACATGCACTCAATACAAATCTATTTGTCTTATTTTAAGACATTCTATGCAATGGAAATGGAAAACAAGGCATTTATAAGATTTTTCATTTTTGTCATTTTTTGATGAAAATTTTTATAAGTCCCAAAAGCCTTGCACACCTTTTGGTACACTCTGACCGTACTTTAAGAGTTTAGACACAACTAATTATCAGTATTTTTTGGCCACTTCCAGACACAGTGCGTCCAAGTTTTATGCCGAGATAAGCAGATCTTACTATGGGTGGTGTTCAGCAGTGGTGTTCCAGAAGGTCATATAGCCTGCAATCCTATATACAGCAGGATGGTAGGGCTAGAGGAGGGGGCTGATGTCTTTGTGTCTCCGTATGCTGATCTCAAGGTGTTGAACGAGCTGTATGTAGAGACTGATAGCCCTGATGATCAGGAGATATTAGTAAGTTCTAATATTTGAAATTGTAAATCATATTTCATTATAGATAAAATTTGTATATCTTCATAGAATTGTCACTTGTCTTGCCTACATAAAAAAATGTTCCTATTTTTATACAATGGTAAATATTTTAAACTCACATTTTGTGAACTAAAACTATATACTTTTTAGGAACACAATGTAGAACTTCTACAAATGCACATACTAGACCAATTGAGATTGGTCGTAGCTAATCAGAAGACAGTAGTTTGGATATCAGCATCTTTACCAATTGTGTTTACCCCAAGACAGACTGGCATACTAGTTAACCATAGCCAAATCATAGTAAAAATGGACGCTTTCAACAGCATACACCCCTATCCTACTACAACAGTCAATGTTCCTAAAGACAATGAACAGTTTAAAAACATAGGTGCTATAAACAAAGGAATGCTAGCTCCATATTTAAATGTACCAAAAAGATTAGTCCTTAGAGCGCTGCCCATAGACAGTGATGGCAAAAAGAATTTGATACATCCATACACTGTTTTCATACATGAAGACTTTATAGATGAAAAGTATAAAAGTTTTACTATAATTTTGGCTACAATGAGTAACATACCATCAATTTTACACGAAAGTGATGATGATAGTGAAAATAATAATATAGCAATCAATGATTTGTGTGTAGAAATAGTTCCAATTGACTCTGTGATATACCGGAGTTTGTGCCGAGAGGTACATAACAGGAACATACCTACAGTATTAATACCAAAAGCGTTGAATGCTATAATTAATATTGAGAACGGAATGAAAATAATCTTCGCTCTAATAGCAGACAACATTGAGGAACCAGAACATATAGACATAATAACATATTCTGATCAAATACAATCAGAGATGGATGTAGTAGAGAAATTTAAGAACTGTGTTATAAAAAGTACACATTCTGGTAAACGGTTCTTAATAAACAATGGCATGATAAAGCAGAATACGGAAATTACATCGGGATTCTTACAGTTTAAATTGAAACCGGAGAAATTAAAATTTACTATGCTAGATTCGGAGTCATTTAGGAACTGTACCGTAGCTGCTAAGTGCTTGTTGGACACGGATATGGCTTTGCCAAAGGCGATCATGTCAAAGTTGGATTATGATTACAAGAATTACTGCAGGAACATGAAATCCATGGAATCTTTGATTGAGAAGGTGTTGGCTCATGTGAACTTTGAAATACATAGGGAGGCCACTTTTAAAGGTGCTTCTGAGATCAAAAGTAATATTCTAATTACTGGTAAGTTACATTAATGTGCTATGCATATGTATATTTTAGGTATCATAATTTATCGTCGCCATTAATGTGGCTCTATGTATGGAGATATCATAATTTTTTTAGCAATTGCATGTGGCATATTTTCTAAATGAGAAATGCCGAAAAAAATTAATTGGAGGTTCTCATTTTTACAGACTAATATTTAATAGTAATTTGCACATTCACCTAAAAAGTGATAATTTCAAATTCTAACAAATAAATTTTTCACAGGTCTAAGTGGCACAGGAAAATCCTCATTCTGCCAAATAATCCAAAAAGAATTAACTGTATGGTCGCACATACTGCAGTGCCGTTCTCTCAGAGGTCGTAAGGACATCACTGAAGTGCTCGGCAAGGCTATACTGATGTGTCAGGAACATAGTCCGGCGGTGCTTATATGTGATGACGTGGATGCTCTAGTGCCGCCGAACATGGAAGGTGCTTCGCCGCAGGATATTGCTTATTATCAAAGGTATGCAGTAATTATATCGCAATCTTTGAATAAAAAGATATTAGAGTTGACAAAACAGGTGAAGTTGTATCGTAAACCCATACTTTCATTGTGACTGTGTACTGATCTAGTCATTTTTTGTTGTTGTTGTAACTGTTTCTTTTAGTTAGATGTTAAAAAAAAACTACCTATGGCACCTGCATAATGACGGGATTCTCCCAAAATGTCGCAGTACCGCACACTGGTGGACTTAACTTCACTTAATGGAATAACGGTTTTGCACTTAATTTCCTAAGTCAGGCGCTGATAGCTGCGCCACTGTTTTCTACTATTGCAGTTATATTTGTTTTTGGCGTTAATTTTTAGTTGTTGCAAATAAACTTTTTTTTTACATTGTTCCAGACTAGCAGTAGTAATAAAGCACCTCTTGCAGACGTGCTCGGGAGTGTGCGTGCTGATGACGTCACTCGGCATGAAGGAGCTGCACCCCACGCTGCGACAGTTCAGCGGCAAACCGCTGTTCACCGCGCAGTTTGATGTGCCGGACTTGGAGAAGGTGGGGTTCTTGATTATTATCTCTATGAAAGACGTCTTTAGTAGCGCGCGGTGAGCCGCCAAGCTGCCATTTTAAATTAATTTATTCTCAGTATGTTCGGCGCAACTTCACTGGTTTGCGTTGGGTCTTACGTGCCAAGGATTTTTATTATAAATGAATATGTCTTTAGACGGCTCTTGGCGAAGTAATTTCCACAAGGATCGATCGACCACAAGGTGAAGCGACGTTTGGCGCGATCGGTCCGTGGATGGGTGACGATCTTGTTATGAAGAGTTACGCCCTATTTCTGAAGGCATTTAAGCACACACAGGAAGTTTCCTAACATTTAAAGTTTTTAATGTTTGGAAAAGGTAATGCTCTTAAGTCGCCACTTAAGTGTGCGTGTGCGGGATCGATTTGTATGTAGAGACGCCAGCACATCAGGCTACAACAATCTGTCAAATTTCCTTAATGGATTTTGAACCTTATCGCTGAAGCATAAAGTTCAAAGTTGATTAGGAAAATTTTCTGGTAGCCTGATGTGCTGGCGTCTGTACTTTCTAAGTACATCTTGTTACTTGTGCACCAATGACTGATTAAATATGAAGGAAAACATCTCGAGGAAACTTGGACTACAAAATCTGAAATCACTAACCCCTCACTCAGCGAGCGTGGTGACTAACGCTTAATCCTTCTTTGTGTGAGAGGAGGCCTATCCCAGCAGTGGGACGATAAAAAGGCTGATGATGATTGTTTCTTAAATCGATAGTTCTTTATTATAGGCCGAAAGAACGGAATTATTCAAGCACCTTCTCAACGACAAGATACGGCAAGAATTCGAGATAGAAGACGATGACGTCATCAAGCTGGCTACGGACACTGCCGGGTTTAGCGTTAGGGATATCATTGATTATTTGAACAAGAAGATATTTAAAGCTGTTAAGAAAAAACGTAAGTTGATTTATCCAGTACTTATTACTTCAAGATTTTGTATTTCTATTCTATCCAAAGGTTGTCTGAAAAAAAAATGCTTTTAGCGATAGACAATTGTGTGATCGTATTTTTTGATAACTTTGTTTGCTCTGACGAAATTTGAAACTGATTTATTCTCTAACATATTAAGCCGAATTTAACCGAAATTCAAACAGCATCTAGCGTTTTTGAATTTCTACTAAAATTATAGTACATTCCAGTCGCATTTAACATACATAAATAGAGCAAATTATATAGGAAAACAATTTCATTTTTACTTACAAAGTTACATGCAACGTTTATATTGTTCTAGAATCCTCTCCAAATGACCCCAAGCCCCGCTTAATAGAAGACATAACGAAAGACGAGGAGAAAGCCAGCGAGTTCGATATCTGGGGACCAGTTGGAGGGCTGGAGGTGGTCAAGCAAGAACTGACGGAGTGTATATTCTGGCCTATCATGGTAAGACTAGCTCCAGGCAGCGGTTTTACCCGAATAACGTGGGAATCGCGTACCCAGATAAAAATTAGCCTATAGTCTTCCTAGATAAATGGGCTAACACTGAAATGATTTTTTAAATCGGCCAGTAGGTCTTGAGATTAGCGCCTTCAAGCGAACAAACAAATAAAGAAACAGTCTGCAGCTTTATAGTAGGTATATTAAAATTTTGGTTATTCACTAGTAAAATAAAATCCAAAACAAAAAAAGTAAGGAAAACAGTAATTTTCAACATTGTATATTTTTTTTTAAGTTCAAGATCTAAATAATTTTATCAATGGGAATCGAATAACTAAGTTATGGCTCCGGAAATCTATTTAAATCAATTTATTTTATTTCCATTCATGCCATAGATTAGGAAAAGGCTAGGCAGATAGATGACTTTAAAGCATAATAGTCCCCAATTCTCCAAAAAAAAAAAAAAACAAAAAAATGCTAAATCCAAAATAAAATATGTTCTGTCTCCCTCGCACCAGTACCCCGCGCTATTCCCGTCCCAGTCGTGCGGCATCCTGCTGTACGGGCCGCCCGGCACCGGCAAGTCGCACATCGGCTCGTGCTTAGCGCGGCTCACCAATATGAACATGATCACCGTGAAGGGGCCTGAGTTGCTGTCCAAGTATATTGGACAGAGTGAGAAGGCTGTTAGAGATATTTTTGACAAGTATGTAGTTTTCATTAAATATTTTTAAATGTTAGTGACAACAGTAGTTATCCGTGACGTTCCCGAATCAGAATAGGACGTCGCCATTGCTCTCCCGTGGGTGTCGTACATGGCGACTAAGGGTACTTTAAAGGCCTAGTGCATACCACCAGCACTTTGGGCCAACCGCACGGTGGCTGGTAAACCACCGCAACAGCATTCCCAAGGAGGGTTGGTGTCAGGCAGGCAGCCGACTGTAAAATTCTAGCCAAAACCTTTTGCAGCATGAGAAGGCAACAATGGAGATGACGATGAAGAAACGATGGATGGATTGCGTGAAAGTTGATATGGTTAGGAAGAATGAAACTTGTGAGATGACGGCAGATAGAAGAGCGTGGAAGACGAAAAAACATGCTGCGCCGACCCCAAATAAAACTTGGGATAAGGGCAGGAGGATGATGAGTGACAACAGTACAACCTTGAATTTTTTTCTTCAAAACGTGATGTACATATGTAGTTTGGGTGTCTTCGGTCAGAGAGCTCCAAAACGAAAAGAGCCAAATCTTCGTTTATTCCGGATACATGACCGGAATGAATTAATGACCGATTGAACGTATAAGCGAACGAATGGACTGTGATTGGATGATAGTTTTGGTGTGTCGAAATGACACTAGTTGGCAGCACAAAGTACAACATATTTTTCTGATGTACCGGTAGATGGCGTGATATGTTAACACATTTAGCGATTTATTTTTATAGCTTAAATGTTTTTTTTTTTTTTTTATGAAAGTTCTTAACACGGCACATATGTATCTTGTCCACCTGAAAAATGTTTTGAATAGATTATTTTACTTTCCCCGCAGGGCAGACATGAAGAGGCCCTGCATACTGTTCTTCGACGAGTTCGACAGCCTCGCGCCCAAGTAAGTTGTTATTGTAAGTGTCCACCTCGCTACATTATTACATTCACATCTAAGAATATGAACTTATTTGCTTCCCACCGCAATTTCATCAGCGTTCTGAAGGAACTATTTACATCATATGCATAAAAAGTAGCCTTTATGTTATTCTCATATATGTATTATTAGCTATATTGTTGCTAAGTTTCATCAAAGTTCCATCTAGTATTATTCACATATTCAATCACTTCCATTTATAATATTCGTAAGATTTCTAAATCAGTTGAAATGTAAATAATTATTTTATAAAGTCTTGAGATACTCACCTTGCATTTAATTTGTGCTAATGGTAGTGGTGCATTGTCTTGTTATTTGATTTAGTTTGTACAGTCACGGAATTTCGTAGTTGAGCCGCTTACAATCTTTCCGGATTTGTAGTACGTAGTCGATTTTATCCAATTAAACACAAATTTTAATGGATTCAATTAATGGTCCTAAAGAAGTTGCCAAATTACCTACGTTTTGAACTGAAATTGGAAATAGTCTTGTGTAGAAAACAGTTTTGATACTCTTGAATTTTGGAAATCTATGCGAAAACAATAACAGCTGGGATATGGCTATGCCTAAAAATGTCTCTAGTGCTAGACTATAGTTTAAAAAAACGATACTGAACTCACATCTTAACGTGGGGTTTGTGATGATTTTGAACTGATTTGAGACTAATTAAAGTATGACGTCCCTACAAATATTACCTACTGTTTTTGTTCTAATTAGACGCGGCCACGACTCAACGGGCGTAACGGACAGGGTAGTAAACCAGCTGCTGGCTCGGCTGGACGGCGCGGAGGGCGGCGCGCGCGGCCCGGTGCTGGCGGCCACCTCGCGCCCCGACCTCGTGGACCCCGCGCTGCTGCGTGCCGGCCGGCTGCAGCGCCACGTGTATTGCGCGCTGCCTGACCGCGTGAGTACTGTGCCACTGTGAGCAGCTACTGGCGCGGTTAGAAAAGCGTTTGGAAGTATTTTTTACCAGTCATGTCATATGCCCTTGCTTTTTTGCCGGTAATATAGGAAATTCTCCGTTTTCAACAATTATATAACTATCTGGCTGAATGGTGAACGCAATCGATCGGAGCAGAATGCGACAATGCGCCAAAAAAATACATAATTTCTCCTTTACACCTCTCTCATACGGTCTCTGATGACGTCACCCGATTTCGTCTTTTATTTGTGGGATTCTTTCAGATTCGGACTTTAGACGGATTCGACGCCCGTGTGTCATGATACTTCTTATGAGGGACTAGCTATCCCCAGCGGTTTCACCCGCATCTTTGGTTACTGCTCCGATCCCGTGTGTCTTAGCGTGATGGTATATAGCCTATAGCCTTCCTCGATAAATGGGCTATCTAACACTGAAAGAATTTTTCAAATCGAACCAGTAGTTCCTGAGATTAGCGCGTTCAAACAAACAAATTCTTCAGCTTTATAATATTAGTATAGATTCTAAACTTCGTTTCGTTCATTCTTCTCCAGCGCGGCCGCTACGAAGTCCTTCGAACGTTAACGAAGAGCGTCCTGGTAGACGATGCGGTAGATCTGGAGGACTTAGCGGAACGGACCGAGGGGTACTCGCCTGCGGACCTGAAGTCCATACTGGTCACCGCTCAACTGACTAGACTGGAAACGCAATTGGTAAGAGATGGGGTACCTTTGTGAAATAATGAGGAAAAAATAATTGAATTGTATGAAGTTTCGGGTGCACAAAAAACTAAAATGTCAGTTAGGTCTTTTTTGGAATTCGCCAAAAACTGAAAGTAATTTTTCCTTTGTTATTTTTGCGGTACTCATTTCAATAAGTTTCTAAATACCTACCTAATGACATTTCAACTTTAGTATCGAAGATATCCTGGATAATTAGTTTTATATCATTCTGGTTATTAGAGTAGAAAATTACTTGGAACTTACATTGATAAAATGCCAATGTCTATTCTATTCTAGTCGGCGAATGAAGAAAAATCGATGGAATCCGTGGTGGTTTACAAGGAAGATATAGAGAGTGCCTTAGCGGAGACCAAGCCTTCACTGTCCATACAGCAGAGACTGTTTTACGATATGATGTGAGTGACATTTATATATAACTAGCTTCTGACACCGGTTTCACCTGCGTCCCGTAGGAACATCTCCGCGCATCCGGATAAAAAGTAGCCTAAGGCCTTCATCGATAAATGGGCTATCTAAAAGATTTTTTTGAAATCGGACCAGTAGTACTTGAGATTAGCGCGTTGAACCAATCAAACAAACTCTTTTGCTTTATAGTATTAGTATAGATATACACAGTTATCCTTCTCCATGGGAGAGGCGGCCTGGGCCCAGCAGTGGGACGATAAAAAAGGCTGTGATGATGATGATAATGACACGGTTATGTTTTGGTCGTTTTAATCCAGTGGAGGGTCGAACCAGTGCATGAAACACTATCGATATTTAAAGACAAAATTAAAAAAATATATATATATTGGTCGCATTATTTATTCACACAAGAATAAATTGTTCTTTTCGAGTTATTAAAAAAGGGTACTTTATTTTTAAATTTTATCATTTAAAAATCGATAGTGTTTCATGCATTAGTTCGACTATCCACGGTATTAAAACGACCAAAATGTAACCATGTATGATACCACTTTGGTCATGCATTTAAACAAGCATTTTTTTCAGATATAAGAGATTCCGAGGCGAGAGTTTGACAGACGAACAGAAGATGATATCCAGATATCAGCAGAAACAGAGAGTCACGCTAGCTTAAAAAATATGTGCTAATAAATTAAATAAAACGCCTTATAACGTAGTACCGCAATAGACCAATATATTTAAATAGAACACTTATAAAAGATTATAATACTAATATAATTTACATTGGCAGTAGACACGGCTACACATACATGCACCAGTGAATAGCAATACATGCACCGCTAGTGTTACTTAAAGTGCTAAATAATAATGAAATGTGATAAAATATTCACCGCTAGCTTAAAATAACTAAGGTACTGTAAATTTTCACTAATTTTTCAGAGAAGGTTGAGGATTTGATTCATATATATATAAGTAGAATCAATAATAGTATAAGTTAAACAGAGCCAAGGGCCAACAGATTTTCACAGATAAAAACAGAATTTCAGAAATCTATAGATCACTATACAAGCTCATACAAAAATAACAAAACTAAAAGAAATGAAACTTCGGAAACTACTGAGTGGGCGGAGACAAGATATTCCATTAACTGAATTCTATTGGTTGTTTAAAAACTTATCCGCTCCGCTTTGGTGGAGTCTAGGCCTAAGTCGTTAGTAAGAGCTTTAAGCTGTGATGTAAACTAGTAATAGTAGGTGCTAGGGCTAATAAGATAATCGAAAATACTTAAGTTTGTTTGTTTGTATATTTTGTTGCGAATTAAGGTTTTAATTTATTGAAATAAATAAATCGTTTTTTTTTTTACATTTTAGTGGTTTCATTTCACTAGTCCCACAAAAATATTATCAAGAATAAAAAAAAAAATGGTTACAGATACTTTAAAAATAAACTTAGGGCCTGTTTCACCCTCTACGAATACGTTCCAGTAAATTTGGTAGATAATTTCATACAAAATCTGTTCATTTTTTAAATTTATTCATCATCATGTTACGGAAGGCAATGGCTATTCGTACATCGTGAAGCTGGCCATTAATCTTCTACACAAAATACCGCGAATTTGTTTTATCACGATTCAGAAGTACAAAACTAATATCCCAAACCTACAAAACCTGCTTGTATTAAAACCTCAAACTGCTCACTACAGCAGATTCCCGCGCAAACTCACAGATAGCAGCCAATGTTGCCAGTTGATGGCGTAACTTTTATCAGCCGCCGTTAAGATCGCGCCAACGGCTGTTAATTAGTCCGACTGCCAGGAGATTGAATATTGATAATATCTAATTGATTGCCTCGAGGAATGCAGTCGTAATGGATATGCGATTAGTGTACTCAAATGTACTCGATTCTGGTAATTCACATTGTTAATGTAAACTGAAAAAATGGATCTGTCAAGCGGTTACTAATATTACAAAGGCGACAGTTAAGGAAGTTTGGATGTATATATGTGGATATTTGATACTTTTACAGTTATGTAATACTTTTACAGTTATGACTAATAACTAGAATTAGAATAACATACAGAAGGGTACTTCTGTCATTTACATATTTGTTTTTATTTAGTCTGATTGTTTTTTTATTTGTTAAGTATAATGCTTCCGAGTGTTCTCCGATTATCTTTATACTACAGCTATTGTAAAGAACGTATCTCACTTAGTTTCCGATAGATGTCGCTAGCCAGCCGACAATTCACAAATGGAAGTTTTCGCTTAGCTGGTCGCCGGTTGTTCGCAAGAGTTACCGTGGCCATGGTACACAAAGACCTCCAGAAGGAATATAGTGGGATTTAGTCAGTAAGAGGCCGAGACTCTCTCCACTGCACCCACAGAGGGAGAGGGATCATTTGATGATTTCTCACGAAAAAAAAGGTTTCGATTAGCTTGGGGCTAGCTTAGATACGTAAAAGTAAATACCTACTTAATAAGTAGGTATCTGAATTAGTTCATAAAGAAGTTAACTCAAATGTAGATTTTTTTTTGTTAAGAATTAAACGGTGATTATATAGTCATCGTTTAATTCTTAACGATGACGAACGAAGCGATTTTTCTAATTTCGGCTTACGAAATAACATACTGCTGCCACAAGTAAAATATATTTAATACCTAAATACATATATTTGTGTCAAATAATGCAACTTAAGTAACTAAATTACCAACGTAATTTACGTATAAACTTTTCTACACTGTAATTAGCTGTTAACACACCGCGACGGGAGATAAGCATGTTTTATTGAAAAACTTAACCGCTGGCGCAGTTTTGATTAAGATTAGTTCGTAACTTGCACAATAATTTAGATTGAGCGGTGATTTGGAACGCGCCGCTCGCGGGTTGGCGCGAAATTTTCGCGGTACAAAGATGCGTAATATTTTACTAGATATGGCTGCAATTGCTGCAAAGGTGATTATTTATAGTGTGGATGTCATGCTTTGAGTTATTTTTATTAGATAACATATTTTACCTAAGTTAACGTAAGATACGAGATGTGTTCTTATAATTCACGTTAATCATACACTTTAAAGTAACTTTTGATGTAGGTATTTGTCTAACTCCAAAAGTTCTTTCAATTCAAATATTTCTCTTAAAACATTTTTTTCCTTAGCCTGCTGGGCAAAAGCCTCCCCCAAAATTTTCCATTTATCTCTACATATCTTAAAACTAATAATTGTAAAAAAAAAGTTAAAAAAATGTAGGTAAGCCTTTATTAAGCTGCAGAACTACTTCTACAGGAGTCACATCTAGCAAAAACCGCGCTCCACATCCTAACCTCCTTGGTCGCCATCTTGTAAACTTTGAGCGGTGTTTAATAGCTTAACACGCGTTTGTAATGAGTTGTTTAATGAATTAAATCTGTATTAACTGCCTGAAGACGGGTATATTTCACTTGCATACGCCGCTGCTTTGAGATAACTTATCTCGGAAATAAGTGGCTGCTTATATCCTGGTTTTAAAGTTATTTCGTTACTGAAACTAATAAATTGTTAACCGACTTCCCAATAAAGAAGAAGGTTCTCAATTCGACACGTTTAATTTTTTATGTTTGTTCGCGTCTATCCGTCACTTAGCAACCGAATTGGATAATTCTTTTTGTTTTTGAAAGGGTTTATTTCTGAAATGGTCCCATCGTCATCAGGCCTAGGATCTGATGATGAAAACCTTGAGATATCAAGGACAACTTTCGAGAATTGTAGGCACGTATTGAAAATTGACACTTTGTTTCTGACGATATTACAAAAGTAAAGGTTTAGGTAAGGCTGGCCTGATGATGGAGACGACAAAAAGTATTTCATATTTGGTATATACGATTAACCCTTCAGCAAGCTTCATTGAAGATTATTATAAATTCTTCCAACCAGTCTCTCAGAAACACAAGTTTAAAAAACATACCGGCCGAATTGAGAACCTCCTCCTTTTTTTGGAAGTCGGTTAAAAAAGAATCAAACGTCAACGCACCGATAAATCAATCAGCGAGCCGTCCGGAAAAAAAAAACTTCCTTATAGCATTGCAAAAAGGTACGTCCCCATCTAAATTCAAGGCGAATCATTACATAAATAAAGGAAAATAAAGCGTCTTTGTCGGCAAGGTCTAAAGCGAGTCAGGCGAGGTGGCAAGGTGAAATTAGGGCCCTTGTCCGCACCAAAGAAAGCAGTTTTTATTCGGCTTAAAGTAATTATTGTGTTTTTGTGAAAGAGTTTGTTAGCGGACCATTCAGACTCGAGGACACGGACGCTTTCTTTAAGAGGGACGGACTTGGGGTGAGAAAAAAATGAGAAATTTTCTTTTTGTGTGTAAGATAAAATAAATATTTTTCAATGTGGTTTATAACCAGCCCGGATAAGTATTTTTTTATGGCTGTATTAGTTAGTATTATAGGTACCTTCTCGGTCAGAGACGAGTCAGAGAGAGAGAGAGAGAGAGAGATAAAATTAGCTTATTAGGTACAGACGCCAGCACTTTAGGTACAACAATCTGTCAAATTTTCTTAATAGATTTTCAATTCTATCGCTGAAGCATAAAGTTCAAAGTTAATTGGGAAAAATTTACAGTTTAAGGTAGCCTGATGTGTTGGCATCTGTACTATTTAAAGTTAAATTATATTTTTTCTTACAATTATAGTACAAAAGTATCGAACATCATCGTATATACGTCGGCATTCATGACAGGGTCATGGAAGTAAGCCTACAATATTACAAAAACCTTCATATCATAACCCTTTTTAAGATTTCAAGTTTTTATAGATGTTAGGTACATAACCTTTAACTCATGCAATAAATTAAAAGCTTATGAAATTAAAAATGTAGTGAGACGTAGCTAATTGACGTAGTCAAGATTGCGTAGGCTGCCGTAGCCGACGCCGAGCGTAGCCTTGTTCGTAGGCCGCTACGAAACATTACCACAAAACAACCAATGAACGTTCTAGGTTTCATACTGGCTTAAAAAGAATTGCCTGCGAAACCTACTGCTTCATAGACTACTTTAAGACTGTTTTAGAATCGAACCCATATTACAAATTGTAGTTGTTATTTGTTGTTTTTGTATTGTATTCACATATGTACAACAAAATACGTTTTGTATTTGTACTAACTAGTAGCACCCAAATCCGTCCCCTCTCATTGCCCGGAATATTCTTGTTTTCTTCGAGTTTTCTCAGCTTTTCTTCGCGTTTTCTTTCGTTTGGTGCCTTAATTAGCTCATTCAGTGCCCCTCCCCCGCGCCCCACCGCACCCCCTAAATTATCTTATTTATTGAAAGCACTTTTATATTACATTTTGACAACCCGAATGGTGTATTTAGCGAGCATTTAAGGATCGGTGGAGCCCCAAAGCGTATAAGGTGATATTTTATTGGTTGGGGCGCCGAACTTTATTCATACTTTTTTTCGAATAAGTAATCAAATATTTATAGGTTACGTTATGTATCTGGGTTTTTATTTTGGGTCGATTAAATGGTGTTTTTCGAAGTTTGAAATGAACTAGATTTTACATTGCGTCTTAATACAGTTCTAAAAAAAATATGCACCACAAAATAACTAACATAAAATACTTATAACTTGAACAGAGTAAGTAATTTTATAAGTACATACTTATACCTACTGAAATTTAGGTATGAGTTAAATATTTTTATTGGGAATTTAGAGATGTATTTTCATCTAAGAAACAACACCAGCTCCATTATAACCTACAAAGAATAAACAAAACACTTAAAAAATTAAACAGAGAAAATATGAAACTGAAGCCACTATCTTCACCTGAAGCAGACGTGACCGTAAAAGAAAAAGGGGCGAAGTCTTGCAGGAAGTGTCTCTGATAAGCCGCCATAATGGCCGCCACTGATAACGGCGCTCCCGCCTTTTTCTCCCGCCAAAACAGGGCGCCATTGTTGACACAGAATGGCGACACAAAGCCACTTCGCGACACAATGCGTCGCACTCACACAGTCAAGTAATAAATTTTTTGTAGTCTATTCACAGTTTTATGCGAGTTTTATAGTTACGCCGTACGCGAGTACGAATTTTGAGGCCGTATGTGTTAGGTTAATGGGTATTGGGTTGCTGGCTGGCTGGCTGGTGTACCTACCTAGGTACATTCTTGGTAATGTGGAAAACATCTACAGAAGTAACTTATGTACAGAAAAAGTACAATACGTAATTACTTTTCAGTCGAGGAAGTCATATTTTCATAGACAATACAGCTGATTATGAAGGGCGTCAAAAACTGATCCTCATCGGTACCTGTGTACCCAGTACCTATGTATGTCGAGGAAGTAGTTTCACATTACGAAACATGTCTGCTAAAGAAAGGATATAAAATATAAAGGAAAGGCTGCTGTTAATAATGGTACCTACATCGTAGTAAGCAATCACAAAGAATGAAAATGCCAGACTTTAAAGAAGTTGATGTTCTTCTAGAAGTTGATTACGCGTCCCGTGGGTAAGGTAGTCCTGGTAGTCCTGGGTACTACGCCTTTCAAATAGATCCAGTACTTCCTGAGATTAGCGCAGTCAAGTAAACAGATAAACAAACACTTCAGCTTTGTAATACTATAAGAGATATTAAGTCGATGCTACCCACAATATAAAACCTGGTAAACATTCTAAGATGTTAATTTTATCGGAAGCAATATACCTAACAATCTCGTAATAAAGCATCAACATTATTAAAATGTTAATATACTTTAACATACACACTCAAGTACATTCAATTTGTGGTTTTAATAAAATTTTAATTGACACGTATTAGGTTTTCAAGTAAATTATAAAGGAGGCAGAGTGGCCGCTTTCCTTCGCCACTCCGCGAACATTAACGCTGGGGGTGGGTGCTGGGACAAATTTTTGTTTTTCACTCGCGTTAGAGACAAATATAATGGAAACGCTGTGTGTAAGAAAGAGACAACAGCAGGTGCACACATTGCCTTTGTTAAAGAGCAAAAATAATAGAGAGAACGGTCGTTTATCTCTTTTTATGGCGGGAACGCTATCTTCCCGCCGACGCTATTATGGAAGACAATTTTGGCGCGAAAGAAAACTGCTTATTACTTCTTATTCTTGGCGGCTGGTTTGGCAAATTTTTCTTTTTTAAAAATCTTGTGAACGTCAAGTGGGTCGTTTGAGTTCCGCTTTTATTTTTTGATGTTCGCAAGTGATTTAAGTATTACGCAGTAATTAGACTCATTAGGATAGAAAGAAGAGAATAAAATATTTAATTCTAAGTAAAAAAGATTTTTCTGCCGTATCTGTTTTAGTAGATGCAATATTAAGTTCGTATTGGATGTAATCGGGCAATTTTACAATCTAATTTTATCTATTTGTACATGAAAAACAGAAGGTCACGGTCACGGTGTTTAATAGGATACCTAGTCATAAAAAAAACTTGACTGTCATTTATTCAAGACTTCAAGAAAGAAAATCTTAAAAACACTATTTTGTACTACTATTTAATATTACTCGTACTATTGTCTTCTATTATTTAGTTATACTGTTTAGTTAAATATTATACGTCCATATATCTTTCTATTGTCTTTATCTCGTAAGTAAATAGTAACACTGAAACCCTTATTTTCTTTGACAACAGATAATTATTTCCAATAGCTTTGTCTCATTTCATCGGGATGTTGGCTCTGTTCTCAATAAACCGTATTAATTGATCGCTGACACTTTTGTGGTCGACGAACAATGGTTTGCGTGAAAGTATAATCTTGATACTTTGGGTAACATTTTGTAAAACTCAAATCATTGGCCAAGTCTTGCACTAAGACGCAGGTACTAAAAAACTTCCTTGATAGATTTTCAACTTAAACATGGAAGCATATGGTTCAAAGTTGATTAGGAAAATTTTACAGTTTCGGGTAGCTTGATATGCTGGCGTCTGTACCTATATTTGATGCCTGAAACCATTTCCAAAATAGAGTACTTACAGGATAACAATATAGGTTTTTTATACGTACCTGGGCGGTTGGAATTAGTGTGAGCTAACACTACAATGTTTTTTACATAATTACTCACTTATTTTCTACGCAATTTGTATAACGAAGTTTCCGCACTTCAACGATAATTATGGAATATTAAATTCTGGAGAAAAACAATACACGTCAGTCGTTCAGTCATAATAGCTCTCATTTTCAACGAAAATGTATGAAAATACCTCCTCAGCAAGTATCAAAACCGCTTACAGCTATCTTGTGGAGTCTCCGCTCCTTTGTCGCACCATTCTTCTCATTTCTTATATATCAGTGAATTAGATCGCTCCCGCAAATGGATTAAAACGTTAAGTATTTATTTATCGCGCGTTAATCTGAGATCGTGGCGGTTACACAAACAGACAGTTAAATTATACGCTTTGTTAATGTTATAACGAGGGTCTTACGCTTGATTTTGTGGACGATTTTTAAGTTTGTTCAGCTAAGTGGTGGCGGCTGGTGTAATTGTGTTTGTTGGGGCGGTTAGTGTTGTGACTTTTAATATTACTATGTAGGGCTCATTCCTTAATTGATTTTTTATTTTGGATTCCAAGTATACTCACCGTACTTTTATTTATATATTTTTTTAAGTTTTAAAAGTGGTTACCTTGATAGAATGCTATATGTACCGCAACCCTACGATAATGCAGTTTTCCATTGTGTCTCGTGAACATCTCTGGTTTCCAAGAATAAGAATTTATTTTCCAAAAGATCATAGTTTTAGATTATCATTAGCCCCAAACTAGGCAAAGCCTGTATCTTGGCTACTAATTTAAAAAGGGTTTACCAATACAATTTATTAAAATAAAAAAAAAACTATACTTTGTATAAGAGAATACAAAAGAAAATAAATAAGATGTACTTTCGCCTGAAGAAAAATCTATATACTGTAGGTAGGTTATACAAGTAAAAAGTGAGTTTCTATATTCATAATAATCCAAACTGACCGAGTTCCAAGTGATCATAAGTTTATCAACGTGACTAAAAAGTTGTTTTCGATATCTGTATGACAGTTATAACATTGTACTTAGTGGTATTGTATAGTACTTGATAGCGAATCTCGAAATACTGATGAGTGTTAAAATTCAATCTTAAAACCTAGTCCATAAAGAAACTTAAGTAGAATCGAGGCAATCATTGGAAAATCCACCTGAACTTGTTGACATGATGCCGTCATTACGAACTTGAATGTTTTCTACAATCGACGATAAGGTACTTATTTAACTGCGTTTAAAGGTTTAAGCTTTGAATTTATTTAATAATATTTTTTGATAAAAATTGAATTGATAATTTAATACCGAATAGCATCATACTTGTTTCTTTAAAAGATATGGTTTTTCAAATCGGTTGATAAATGACGGAGATACGTAAAAAATATAAACATGTCGATTTTGAAAACCTCCTTGTGTTTTTTAGAAGTCGGTTAAAAACATATCATTTTTGCAGAATATACATAACAAATACATCATTGCAAATAAAAAAGTTCATAGATTAAATAAATACGGTGAGATGCGCCTGTTCACGGCGGCTAGGCATTTGGTTTCGGGCGAGGTGTAGATTGAAGTCAATTTAATTTGTACAAAATGGATACCTCCTGTCTGCTCAATTTCTGGGGAGTGCAATGTGTTTTTTATTTGAGCTTTGCTTTTTATATAAGATATATTTTCTAAGGCAAGAATCAACGCCATGAGCTCTGGTAAAATGATCATGATTCAATTGTAAAACCTATTTTCAAAAGTAAAGTTAATACACGTTATGTTTCGAACGTTCTTAGTAAAAAACACACACACAAAGCTTTACATTTACTGATAAGTACCTAATTTTGCGAAGCGAGGTTGTAATAGCAAGATAATTTATGAAAAATCTCTAATACACATAATAAGGGGGTATAGGTGCATGACCCATTCATTAGTTAGATTGCACCAGTTAACAAAAAAAAGAAGACATGAAATACATCTCGTCATTTCTATATGCCCTCCAATTTATTAAGAAAGGAATCAATAAAAATCTCCATTTATTGAGAATGTGAGGAAAACAGCGAGGTTCACACACGAGACAGAGAATCGATCCAAACGTAATGTAATTTATAAGAAAACCTCGGCGTCTCACCGTTTTATGCGGAAAGTAATAGCATACAGCAGATAGCTGGAGAAGATCCATTTTGGTCCATTTCGGTGAAGAGAAAGTCTGAATATTCCGTTAGGTTAGTCAGATTTTAAGCATCATTTGAAATTATGACACCATAAGGGGCTGTGTTAGCCAGCGTGTGGTAAGCAAGGTATTTAACCTTTTTTTATTGTGATAAATTATTTAAAACATTTATATTTTATACATTTATTTTTACATTGTATATTGCATTATACTAATTGATTGTTTAGAAAAGACTGTTCAATGGTTCTTAAAACCTACAGACATAGGTACATGTGTTGCTGGGGATTTTGTTTTTTTCCCAGCCAAAAATACATACGAAGTGGTGAAGGATGGGCGTTCTGGGGGCTATCTTCTTTAATGTCTTACCTTAAAAAAATGTTTGCGGTTTTGCCGTAATTGATTATTCATTGAATGAATTAATATGTACATAGATTTTGAGTTTTGCGACACTGATTACTAGTTCTAATGTCTTAGTAAATGACCTCTTGTCAAATATATTTTTGTAGCTGAAAGGTGACTATATTTTTTTTATTGAACCTTCTGAATATTTTTATTGCACGTTAATAAGGTGTGTCGGATCAGGCAGAAATCGTCTTTATCGCCACAATTGTGGTTCTATTTTGCGCACGATTCATTCGAATGTTACACTGAGCGCAATTCATAACCGACGCTACTTCATGAATTCAATTTAATATTTTTAGAGATTTTCAACTTCAGTTTCATATTTTGTTTTTAAACTTTTCGAAGCGGCGGCAGTAGTTTTTCGTTCAGCAATACGTAAAGTTTGTGTTTTCAAATGCTAATTCTGAGTATTTTAAAAGGGAAGTGTCGACGTGTTGTGAAAATCTGTTCCAACACAATTTTCTTAGTCCTTTTTCATGGCAACATTATGTACTGAATTGTGTTTAAATTGTTCATTCAAGCAAGTAGCTTAGTTTATATATTTAACTACAACGTATATTTCTTAATTGCATTTCATAAGCGCAGTCAGATATAAACTAAACTATGTCACCCAAAGACGACAGAATTACTAGTAGACAGGACACAATTTAGCGAGACCAAGCGGCTGCCTCCAGCGAAATTAAATGACGCTGCATTCGCAAAGAAAATGCAATCACCGTCCCGGTATATTCCCCGATGCAAATCTCAATTTCCGAGTCAGTGTGCCCCGCTATTCCTTACGCTAATAAAACGTGCACCAAACTGAGATGCTGTTTCGCTCGCTGATGAACGCCAAATGACGTTATGACAGCGCACGCCGCCATTTAACGCCTATTTGGTTCCAATTTCAAATCTCCCGCGCTCCCCTGCGGTTCCGGACACGAACGGGGCATAGATAATAGCGTTTTGTTTCATAAGTTTAAATGTTTTTCGGCCAGTATCGGATATTAAATTAAGAATGTTGGCATTTCGGTCTACGAACTACATTTTTAATTAAAACAGTGTTCTCATCAAAGTTTGAAACATAAACCGCTTGCATAGGAGTTTTATCCAAATGAAATTTGGATGAACTGCAGTATGTGAATGGCGGACAAATAGGAATAAAAATGGTTCGCTTTGGGTGGAAAAAGAAAATGAAAGAAATCAATATGGCCGAAACAGAGAGGGGTAAGCCGCGAGCTCCTCGTCGTACAACCCAAGTTATTTTTAGTGCTCAAAATAAAATCAATGTTGTAGCTATAAAAAACCAGGATTTTAAGCACTTTTTCTTATTAACATTTTTCCAAATCTTTGGTAAAAACCATACAAGATAGAGTCCCACGTTGGGCGCCAAGGTTTCTAAAACTTAAACAATCATACAAACGTCTTGCCAGCAAACAAATAGAACATTGTCTAAAACGATTTCTTTTATTTGGAGTGGAGCGATCGCGTTTCGAATCCCGATACACGAATATCCGTTCTGCCATTTTGGCGCGCGGGCGGCCGGAAACCCAAGGATATAAAGTTTCGCGCGCCTTTCTGCCCGCCATGACACTTTTCAATATTTTTACTCTTATTTACCGCTATTATTTATGTGCCATTCTTTGGCAGGGGAAACCGACCGTCTATATTGTCTGTTGTTGCTTTTCTATCGTTCAGTCCTTTATGTTTTGTTTGTGTTTGACCTCCGATATTTTTGTTTGCGCCGCGAAAAAATATAGGGAATGACTCCTTTTCGTCTGTTTGCGGGAAATTGAAGGTTTGTGTTTGGGAAAGGTTGAATTTTTGCAATGGGTCGTTTTGGCATCGTATTTTCTCAGCTTCATTTTGAAATACGAGCGGTAGAATGTCTATGACTAGTTTTAAAATTTTACGGCTCATATAGCCAAAATAGAAAATAATTTCATAATTTTTCAAAATCTCAGTAGTAAGCCTCCATACACACATCTAACCTGAGGCTCCAAAAGATTCCATCGCCATTCACAATACGTAATCGCATAGAGATTTAAAAAGCTAAGTTGCGTCCCCAACTGGTCCGGGACGTTTTTTATTCGGACAGAATGGCTCTTTTCACATCCATTGCGGCGTAAGGTGGTCACTTTGTTCACAATTGTGTGCTGGATGTGGCATGAGCGTAGATATACTGTGTATTTAATGATGTTCAGCTATAGGTAACATAGTTCTCATGGCTCTCCGCTCAATGTTATAAAAACGCGTCTTTTCCAGTAAATAGTACATTGTTGACAAATGAACGAACAGTTTGAAGGTTGTCATATTATTATGAGAAACAGCTTCAAAAGACGATGAGATGTCAATTAGAATTCCAGGATTTAATCTATGCTAATCTAATGAAAGGCTGATGAGTTTGTTTGTTAACTTGAATATGCAAATCTCAGAAAGTACAGGATCGATTAAAAAAATCTTTCAATGTTAGATAGTTCAATTATGGACCAAGTGCGTAAAGTAGTTCCTATGGTCCGCGGGTAAATCCGCTGGAAGAACCTTGTAAAATATAGCCCAATGTAGCATGGACACGAAGTTGAGATGTGCAAAGCATTAAAATGTAAATTACGTATTTTTTTTCTTATAAAGGAAAAAATCGTATTTAATATTCCACGACTTCCAGTGACCTAAACATCTTGGTCCGCAAGCAATGGGATACACAAATAGGACTTTGAACACGAGACTTTTATACGCTCATCCGATTAGACTGTCGTATATGCTTATGAGCTCTTTGTCGTGCGTTTTTGTAGTCGCAGTTAATCGCACGATCGTGCGCATTCGTGCGGCAACGCTTACGAGTCCTCAAAGCGATCGCACAATGTGCGCTTTATATTATTTTGTATCGGGACTATAGGATTCTGGAGTGACGTCATATAACGTATAGGAACCTTTTTAAGGGATGAAGACATTATTCGTTGTAGAAGATACCTACTGGGTTGCTATTGCTATTGAATATCTAGTCAGTAGCTAGTACATCAAACTATCCGAACTAAATCGGAGCTATAAAATAAGAACCATATGCTTCGGCAATAAAGTTGAAAATCTATTAAGGAAATTTGACAGATTGTAGTAGCTTGATGTGCTGGGTCTGTACATATTATATGCATCGTGATATTCGTACTAGTTAGTGTAATTAATGCCATGGCGGGTGATACAACAAGGTGTATCCGAAAGCCGGCGAAGCAGGTTTGAATACTAAAAACCAAATTGAATACTAAAAACTTGTCACTAAAAATTAAAATATCCCCACTGAAACTAAACATACAAAAACAAAAAACAGAATTCCACAATGAGCTAATTAACCACATACTAACAAAATAAACAGAACTAACAAAACAGTGTAGGCAGTAACTCAATTACCAGCCCACAATTCGTAATAAAAGAGCCTTTATCGAATAACAGGGCGTTTTGCACCCCGCCATTATGCGAAGAATCATCACAAACGAAGTATTGTCAGGGACACTAGATGCTATTGTCTGCTTTATCGCTCCACGTCGGTTTTTGTCGCCTCTCTTCCGTTTAGCTAGGGTTTTGAAGATGTGCAAGTAGGTATAAAGACGCTTTAAAGTTTTATGTTAGAGTTAGTTGTGTAATGAATGCGAAAATGGGGAATATACGCCATTTTTTGTTGAATGAAAGGGTTGAAAGTTTTTGTCAATTGTAGCTTTTGTGATGTTTTTCGTATGTGATCTTTGGTTGTTACGAGTCTATCTATAATATATTTAATTTGCAGGAGCGTGGATTGTGTCAGAAAAAATATTCTGAAATCATAATTATTAGTCCATACTCAACATAAAAAAATAAGTCTTATATCCTCACAAAAGCGTTACATGTGTAGGCAGAAATCTATGGCACCTCAAGTCTACCTACTTGTATTCACACCAACCATTGATTGTCGACCTAACGCCCTCACAAAAACTTATCATGACATTTGCTCAGTTTTTATTTTCACTACGATATACACCTTCACAAACTTAACCTTACACTTACTGATCATTATTACAGCTCTTACAACTTAAAGAATAAGGTTGAATTTAGAATAGTTTTTTGTTTAATGTAAAGAGGTATAATGTGGCTTTTCATAGGCAGAGTTGCAACGGAAATAAGCTCCTTTGTATGACACTATCGTATCGGATCGTCAACCGCTTCCTTTCTGAAGATTATTGTAGACGCTAAAGCAAATAAAACTTATCGCCCAATGTTTGAATATTATTTTTTTGGGTTTAAGCTTGTTCGAGTTAGGTGTTTTCTTTTGTATGTACAGCTGGGGTGTAAGTTGAGAATATTTTTAATTTTTATACATTTTTGTTTGTATTTACTAGTATACTTATCAAATTGTGTAGTACTTACCTACAAAGACGTATTAGGTACAAAATTTGATGCAAGAATCTACTTTAAATCACAATTGATAGCTCTAAATGTATTCTAATATTTGTGTGTTGAAGGGAATTTAGTTACCTTTCTAGACACGATCTTTTTAATGTAACAACTAGTATTACTACCTTTTCTAAGACCCATTCTACAAGAGGCTTCGGCATGGACGCTTTAGAGTGATAAACCTCGCAAGTGTAATGTTATCTACCAAGAACCGCAATACAATGCATTTGATCAAAAATGCATTTCCGAAGTTTTCACACCGCAACAACGATTTGTACCTTATAAATACTTTGGGTACTGACAGACCAAGTACCACGCAGAAGTTTCAGCATTGAACTTTGGTAGGTGTCTGAGAATGTAAGATGGAACTAAGAAGGACGCTAAGTTTTATACTTTTTTATTTATTTTACAACAATAAAGGAAACGTATGAAAAATTGATCGCAGTATTTCCCTAAAAACTTATAACAATCCTAAATACATACACATCAAATAATCACTTGGCAACATTCGGGTGTCGAACCCGAGCCCTTTGATTCGCATTCCGTGAGTAGGTACGGGCCGCTCGGGGCACAAACAAATAACCCGACAAAGTGACTACAGAAATCGCTATGATTGAATACCAGTGCTTATTACGTGTGGATATAGGCGATAGACGATAGATGCCATTTCATGTCACCTTGAACTGCTTATGTCATTCGACAATCTATTGCGCTTATGTACGCATTTTTTTTTAGCTTCTGCACTGTGGATCTACTTATTTCGTGAAAAAGGTAATCTTATATTTTCGAACTAAGAGGTCAAAGTGCGATATATCTTTCAAAAGAGAAGGCGTTTAACTAATTCGCGGCGATATTGGAGAACATGCATTCAAAGTCGATATATCCAAAAAAGAGCTTCATAACAATTGACTTCTGAAGGCAATTCGTTCTGTCACTCGCTAGTACATGGCGTTTGCTGTCCATAACAACACGGTAACCAACACTAGGCTAAAATGCAGGTCACGCACGCGGCCGTCCGACACAAAGGCGTCAAATTTGCACGTCGGCGGCCGTTTACGCGACATCTCGCATTCATCGCATTGACGCTGTGTATACGAAAAATTGCCATTATGCGCCCCCGACGCCATGACACCCGCTGACGGAACTTTTTTGTTACTGTATTCTATTTTTGAAATGTTTTTGGTTTGTTTATGACGTCTTTGTGATGTTGGCAATATATTGTGTTGGTTACAGGGCTTTTTAGAATAATGTGATTCTAAGTGCCAGTTTTACAATGTCCGAATAGCCACTATCTAGCGAATAAATAAAAAAATGGAATAGAATTTGTATGAAACTCTCTACCAAAGAAACTAACAGGAACTTATTCGTAGGCCCTGAAAGTACTTCTTGAAAGGTTGTTTGTCTCAAATACTAGAACAAAGTGGAATTTCAACCAAATGCTAATTTGAGTAAGTTAGGTATCTATCTAAAGGTACCAAGTCTTTCATTGACAATCACATAAATTAAAGACGAAGAATCTTATCATGTTTCGAGCGTAGCAACCAATAACATTGTATGTGCAAAACAACCATTGAGGTAACATTTTCTTTTCAGACTTCCTTGAAAACTTTTTCACAGTATACATTTCATTCCAAAAAAACTAACGGCTTCAAAATATCATCTATCACTAACGGCTATAGAATAGCATGAATCGAAAGTGAATAGCCACTCGCAGGTTGATCTGAATTCCTGAATGTCGGGTAAACGCTCTCCCTAGATCCGCCTGACAAATGACTGTCATTCTACACTATTGTTCGCTGCACTTACTGTGTTGCGGAAACCGTCTGTTCTATGAAGCCGAAAGACATGGGTATTATTGACTTTTTTGTTTTATTAATTTTTTGAGGCAGCCCAATAAAAAGTCGTGGTGGCCTCGTGGTTAAAGAGCCAACCTCTCAAGTATGAGGGCGTTGGTTCGATTCCGAATCAGGCAAGTACCAATGCAACTTTTCTAAGTTTGTATGTACTTTCTAAGTATATCTTGGACACCAATGACTGTGTTTCGGATGGCAGGATAAACTGTAGGTCCCGGCTGCCATTGAACATCATTGGCAGTCGTTAAGGGTAGTCAGAAGCCAGTAAGTCTGACACCAGTCTAACCAAGGGGTATTGGGTTGCCCGGGTAACTGGGTTGAGGAGGTCGGATAGGCAGTCGCTCCTTGTAAAACACTGGTACTCAGCTGAATCCGGTTAGACTGAAAGACGACCCCAACATAGTTGGGAAAAAGGCCCCGGAGATGATTGAGGCAGCCCAAAACGAGACGGAGGGTTTTAGAGACGTATGGAAGGACGATATGTGATGTGAGGATAGAGCGAAGTTGAAAAAGAAGATAAGAAATGCTGACCTCACCATCATGTGGGGTGTGTAGCAGGAAAAGAAGAAGATTAATTATAAGGGTGGCTACTGCATTCAATATTTTCACCTATTTCTGAATTTTCATGCATTATGTCAATTGTTTCCTATAAAATACGTCATTCTGATGACGTATAAGCTATATTACGGCTAATTCTCATCAAAATTCATTGAAGAGTTTTTGTGTAACAGCGTTACAAACATCAATTCTTATTTTTCAGTATTATAGGTACTACTAACGATATAGGATAGATACGTTTATTTTAAAACCTATAGATACCCCTCCTACGTACCAAGTTGTAGAGTATTGCTTGATATAATATCCCTCAGTATAATTTTCAATCTGTCCGTCTGTGGCCGCCGGCGGATTGCATTTTTCTTCTAGTTTTATTTTTAATCTCCAAAGCTTAACCGTGTTTGTAGCTAAACATATTTATGTAAATGTCAGCCGTGTAAGGGATAAGGGAACCGAAAAAAATATGTTTATTGCATAAATTGTGATGCTTAATTATCAACTATGTCTCAATAATTATCATCAGCCTTTTGTTTGTCTTAATTAATCAGCAGGATTCCTCGAAACGTTTTGATGATTTTAAACTTAAACAAAAATATACAAGACTTCTAAATGTCTTCATAATTTAGTAATTAATATTTTATCAGTCACCCATCATTTATTTAATATTGGAAACTTATTATTAGGGAAATTTTTCACCTCACTATCAATGATCAGCGCAATACAGTTGCAAAGTAATTGTGATAGAATCCTACGTACACGCTCAATATGAAGATGACTATAATCTCTTAAGTCAATAACAGAGTTTCACGGCAATTATAGTTGAAAGTTATCCCCCTTTTCGAAAAATACTATCACCAATTTTCTAGTTTGATTGTCATTAGTCAATAGAAACACATCACATCAGCCGAAAACGTTTGCGTATTGGCATATGAAAATAAGTATATTTCTTATTCTCATACTTAAATATTTACAAATAATTTCAAAAAGCAATAATTGTGGTATAATAAAACGTTGTCGGCGATAAATCTGCGACACCGTGATCTGTAAAGCCATGGAGTTATGGTGGATGTAATAGAGAGCGCGCCACCTCCGCAATTAGCAGCTAAAGGGTGTTTATTTGTGGGGTTAGGGGTGGCCACGCTGCGGGTGAAAAGTGGGACGAGTCCGTAACGTAAGGGCACAATATTTTTGCGCCGTTGTACGTTTTTAAGCAACACTTATTAAAGTTAACATTTTGGATGTATTAAAGTGTCTTCTATGCCAAGATACGCGAAGTTGAGTCATAATGTGTAAGGCTGATATAATGATGAAAAGTCAAAGGAATCAGATTTTTGGTAGGAATCAGGTTCGAGTGTTTACGTTGTATATTTTGCTCACTCCATTGACAATGGGGACTGAAACTTTTTCCTCAATTAACCGATGACTGTGTACCTGGGTACTTCGTCCCAAACTCTGATAAAAATAGCCTATCTCCGCCTCCAGGATAACACAGATAGTTAGATTACTATTATATAAAGGACGCTATTAATTCAAAATAACCCGAATAATCCTGGGTTTAATCCCTTAGTTTCAAAAAGCATAGTCACCCTATCCCAGTAGCGGTACCCCGGGGCGCCCCGCCGATCGCGCCTCTAATCGCCCCCGGCCGATACATAAACTGTGATTATTGTCTTTTTTATTGTACACGAATAAAATATTAATTGCCGATAAGTTAGACTGGTCGCTCTATCGCGCATCGATGACTTTTTAAGCGATTTAATTCGGTTTTTTGGGGAGTAAAATTTGGCGTTGGCGTTGCTTAGTATTTTGATTTTGACAATATATGTAAGAGTTAGAGTTAGGAGAACGCTACATGATGATGAGTTATGAGAAGGTATGGTTTTAGCCGTGGCATCAGCTAAAGAACTTTTGTTTGCCACGTAAATTATTTAAATAAATCTTGGTAAATTACGAAGACAGTTTACATAAATACATTTTTAGTTTTATGCCTGTTTATTTTACCTATATTAGGTAAAAGAAGTGTTAGTGGAAGGGAAAAATAAAAACTATCCTATCGCTAGGACTACAGTGATCTCTTAAAGAGATTTATGAAGCGAATATTACCTAGCAATATTCTCATTCCATATTGTATGCCAATACAGAGACCATCAAATAGTTTTGAGATGACTCTTACAGGCGAAAAATCTTACTTTGATTGTACCTACCTGAAGAGCGTATATATACCAAAAGTGGCCAAAGTTGCAAATAGCTGTCAAACATTTACAAGTTTTCATTAATTTGGCAAATTTAAAAAGACATTTGGCAAGTTCCTACTTTTTTTGCATCTAAAATTACATATATTATAGTCGGTGTTATAATATTAATTATTTCACTCCCTTATAATTATTTTTGTGCACTACAGAGCATTATTTCTTATTTTCATATAGTAAAATTGTCAAATTCATTAATACATGTCAATATTTGACAGCTATTTGCGACTTTGCCTACTTTTGGGATAGGCGCTCTGCCTTCTTAGGCCTAAGTCTAACAGTGAACTAATTATATACAATCTGATGTAGACGAACTCAAAAGTTCACAAATAATCTCAATATTACACCCGCGTATCACACTGTATGAGTGAATTTCCTTCTAAATCACTAAGCTAAAAACCGTGAAATCCTTCCCTTGTCCCTGCTATCCCCTAGTCTCACTTGAGTGTTTATTCGCCGATAATTGAGTATGTACCGTATTTAATCCCGATCCCCTCTGTTTGAAGAAGTATGCGCCACTGACTTCTGGAGAGGTTGTAGAACACATGGCGCTCGGAGGTCTAATCTTTATGAAATTGTTTTTGGAAAATTAATAAAGTGACTCGTCACTGGTAGTTTTTTTAAGTTTTTTTTTTTTATTTAATACTAAGGCTATATAATGCTGTTTGTATATACGGATTTTGTACCTACCATTTATATTTATGGATAAGATTTATGTTTAGATTATGTTTCTCTTATAAGAACATTGTGAAGTTCTTTGGAGAAAAAAAATCTTGAAACCGAAGCCGACCCTTTGTACCATCTTTGTACAGACGCCAGCTCATCATGCTACTACAATCTGTCAAATTTCCTTAACAGATTTTCAACTTTATCGCTGAATTATATGGTTCAAAGTTGATTGGGAAAATTTTACAGTTTCAGCATAGCAGTAGCTTGATGTGCTGGCGTCTACTATTTATTTCATTGTAAATTAAAATTAAAAAGGTAACGTCAAAGAACTTTAACGATAGTTTACTTGATGTCTCAAAATCATTTATTAAAAAAAAAAACTTGATTTTGTTACCCTACATTATCTTGTAATCTATACTTATAATAAATCTGTAGAGAGGTCAATTCTGTACATTGAATATATTTTCAAAATAACTATCAGGGGGTGATAAGTGATCGATACTGATGCCAAAAATGCAATCAGTAAAATTTTTGTCTGTCTGTCTGTCTTTCTGTCTGTCTGTCTGTCTGTCTGTCTGTCTGTCTGTATGTTATTAATAGGAACAAAAACTACTGAACGGATTTTAATGAAACTTGGTACAATTATTCTTCATACTCCTGGGCAGGTTATAGGATACTTTTCATCACGCTACAATCAATAGGAGCAGAGCAGTGAAGGAAAATGTAGGGAAAACGGGAGAAGTTACACCATTTTTTAAGCTTTCGTCGCGTGTGCAGCCTTAATGGTTAAAGCTACATAGAAATGGTGTATGACGGAAATGTTCTACATAAAATTATCTAAAAAATATTCCACAACAGCATAAGTCTATCTTTAATGGTTGACTCACAATAACACGTATAACTCCCGATAGTTTAGCAGTTCGGAGCTTTCTGATTATTTATTATTGATTTGTTTATTCCTATGTTTATAATATTCTCGCTTATCCCTAATTAACAAAATAGAACATTATTACATATTCTATAAAAAAATGAATCATAGAAATCGGTATAGAAATATCAAACTTATACATGAAATACGCTAATCAGCCATCGCCCCGTGTCGTTGCCGCGCTCGACGCGGGTCGGCCGGTAGGTCCGGTAGGCGGGAGGCCCGAGCGCGAGCTTCTCATCCCGACAAAAGTTAGGCTTTGGTAGCGGTAATCGACATCCACACAGACGTAGCCGCGGGGGTCCTCTATGGGTTATATATCAGAACAACACATAGACTACTTTTTGTCGCGAAAACCGACATACACGCGGGCGGAGCCGCGGGCGACCGCTAGTTGAATATAATTTCCTTTGTAAAGCGAGGTGAGTGAGTTATAAAGAATTAAAAAAAAAACAACAGTATATTATTCTGATGTATCGTTTATTATTCGTAGGTATCATTAGATATAAAAATGAAACATTCTTCGAATACAACCAAAAACTTTAAAAACCTATAAAACTTAAATTTCAACAATAACATAATATCAACAATAATTAATTAAGTCACTAATTAGTCATTTACAAACATTATTTAATAACTATTAAATTATACCAATTAATTATACAATTGTATTTATCGGTGGGTCAATTATATATGTACAACTTATACAAAAAAAATATTATTTTTTATTTGCATGACACTACATTTTGTCATGGATGCTCCCTAAGTATCGAACTAAAAATGAAATAGGGATGTGGACAACTAGTCAAATTCAATACTTTTATAGAACTGTCAAAAACGATTACCTACTCTCTATGCAATTTGTATGCAAACGAAACCTATGACGTCACAGATTTTTTACATAAAGCCCTGTACTGAATTCGATTATATTATCAATAAAAAAATTAAAACAATTATCGGTTAAAAACTATAAATTTTAAGATGCTTTTTGACCTAGTCCACATCCCAATTTAATTCAACATTTTATTAGGCTCATTTTTGTAATTCGAGCTACAAATAAAAGCATAGTTCAGAAAAATAATTTAAAATACTAATACTCTGTTAAAGATTAGGTACTAGATAGTACATCTTCTAGTTTCTTAAAAAATAATAATCGGCAAGTAAGAAAAAATATCGTAACAACATAATATTGGTTAATATTACAGTGCATACATTACAGTGATTAAAATAAAACAAATTAAATTTATTCATACAATATTTAACGAAAATAATTAAACTTGTTATTTTCTTAAATATTAAGTGCACTATTCATAATTTTATAACCAAAATAACGACTTTATTTACATACCAGTGCTATTTACAAAAATTATAGTTCCCATTATAGTGATGTGACGTTACAATATCGATATTTTCTTGCACTACCCATAATTACTATAAACAATCAAGAAAATATCGATAAAGAAACGCGTTAGTGGTGGAAATTTGTTTCATTGTGATCAACGTCTTAAAATTATGTTATTATGAATGATTTTGATTACATTTTATTACATTATTATTGCACTACATAGTGATTACATACATTTGATGCATTAGGTTTGAGATATATTTGTTGACAAATCGTGTGGCGGTACTGGGTGTAGTCCACGGCACGTAACTTGGCAAAAATCTTTTGAAGAAAACAGATCATTATTTCTTCGAAACAGACATGATTTCAAATAAAACCTGGTAATAACCATATTTTGTGTGAATAAACGCCCGACGCGCGAAATTATCCCCATTAAAAAAGTCAAAATCCTTGGCAAGTTATGCGTCGGCGACTGTACTAATCATTCTGTATTATTTTAGTGAGGTTATGAATAACAAACGTAACAGAAGTGTATTTAACGAGGAAAACTATGAAAAATATTAGTAAACATAATGTCTTTAAACCAGTTGCATCTTTATTCTGGTGCCTATAATCAAGCAATCGGAGTATAGTATACCTGTTTAAAAGATTTCAATTGAACGAATCTTTTTATAAAATTGACATTAATTCGCCTAACTAACGTCTAGGTACATATTTGAAGAGTAAATTCTATGATATGTTATCTATTAAAGTGCGAGGTGCTCCTCACGAGATACATAAATAAGGTAGATTGCACATAAACAGTAACTTGATTGCACAAATGTTCATCACCATCAGCACCATTCTAACTTCACATATATCTCAGCAATATTTATCAGGTCGGCTAAAAAAAACACTGTTCACTATTTCAAATCACTTTATCGCCGAAACCAATTCAAAGGCCGAATCGATGTCACATCCCTATTCACAGAGTTTTTTTCGAAAGTCCTTCCATTCAGTCTTACACGCTATCAGGTGAGCTGGTCTCGCGCTCCTGTACGGAGGTGGAAGGTCGCTCCCAGTGCGAGGGCCAGGCCCTCGCTGGGAGCGCGACCGGCCTTCAGATAACGTGCTGAGGAGGTTCCTCATCGCTCTTCATGAGGACGTAGGCGACGGGGCGTTTGACGTCAGCGGGGGGAGGGGATGGAGTTCTGCGCGGAGGGCAGCCGCAGGGGGAGAGGGCGCTGCTGTACAGTGCACTGCTGTAGAGCGCACCGCCGTATAGTGCCTGGATAAGAAACGAGAGCATTCAATAAAAACAGTAATTTAAGGTAAATATTACCTAGGAGTTTATTAGACTTTTGTTATAATTACTATGGTGGTTGAGGTATTCAAAGTTCTGGTTTTATAATCTCACTGTTGTCAAGGCCTCATCAGCTTGAGAAGCAAAGAAACTGGTATCTAAGTAACCATCCTCACTATGTCAGATGGTCCTTTTACTCTTAGAAGGATCAGGTAAGTTTTTATAGTGTAAATATTTTCAATTTAATACCTTATTGAAGATTACCTGCAAATGCGCCAACTCAGCAGCTAACTTCCCATCATCTGACGGTATCTTCGCAAATGGGTAGAACGGGTAAGGTAATGGCGGGAACAATGCTCTGCTCAAATCAGGTTTATCTGGCAGTAAGTGATGAGGCATCGAGTGCAGCTGTGGGTGCACCGGGTGGGGTACCGAAGGGGTCACCAGTCTCGGTACCGGCGCCATCAAGCCGTTGATGCCGAAACCGAATTTTGGTTCCTTCTTGACGAGCGGTTTCGGCTTTCGTCGTGGACGGTATTTGTAGTCAGGATGCTCTTTCATGTGGAGTGCCCTATGGGGAAAGAATAATAATTATAATTAATCAGAAAATTTTTGTTTATCATATCAGTAGATGTCTGAAAAGTTAACTTGCTGTCATGGCTAACAACAGATGAAAAGGGTTCTCTATATTGGATTATTGTCTTTTAGGTTTTATTCTAGAGTCGTTTTCTGAATAAACGTAATCCACGTCACGTCTGTTGCCCCTCACGTCGCGATCCCGCTCTCGAGAAAACATCAACACTTCGAGTACTATCAGCGAAAACAAACGCGGAAGATATCCGATGCGTCTGAAATTGAATGCATAACTCAATTCGCCCCACAATACTATAAGTTTAGCGTCAAAATGCCACAATGAAACGCCGCTGGGCGATATAACATTATTATTTATGCAATAAAGCGTGCAATTGTCGCGAACGCCTGGCCGCCCTTAAAACAACAATGTCGATTCAACAATGCGCGGATTATTGCATTGTCCCAGTCACAATCGGGTATCTGTGTATACGGCTGCACTATGTGCATTTGAAATGTAAGCAAAATTGGATTGTATTGTTATGGAGTAGAGTTGATTTTGGTGTACATGGGTGTGTGTTTACGTCGTCTGGTGTTGGGAATGAGTCGACACAGCGTCCGATTATGCGAGCTTTGTGATAGAATCGCGATTGTCAGCGAGTCGATTGTAATTATTCGAGTGGACCACGCTGGCGGATGATAGTTCGTCATTGCGCTGAGGTTTCAATGCGACTGTTTGTTGAGTCTGATTGTGCACTGGATTTAGATTTATTTTTTTGTTTAATTTGCTGTTAATGCTTTTATTACAGTTATTTGACTTATTAGCTCTTGTAAGTTTGATTGCATCGGCAGCTAGTCTTGAGTCATTTTCAGTAATGATGGTGACATTAGTGCATTCCATTATTAAATAAGCAAGTTTAGTATTGTTGTGTTATGGCGGTCATTCCAGCCGTTGAGTATCGATGCGGCTCTTTACGTTACTGCAATGTGTCCATTATATGGATGCCTGCAAATTGCAAAAATACCACAACACCCCTGAACTGAAAAGAGATTGTCTTTTGCAGTGGGATTGTAACATTTTTTTTTTATATTGTCGCTCAATTAGTTCATGACTATACAAATATTAAAAAGCTGAAGAATTTGCTTGTTAGCTCACATCTGAGAAACTATCGGTCTGATTTGAGAAATTATTGTTAAGTATATAGCCTATGTATCGAGAAAGGCTATAGGCAAATTTTTACTCAGGTGCGCGAAGTGGTTCCCACGGGACGCCGGTGTAACCGATGGCTGAAGTCAATTTAAAATAAAACGCCTTAAGAAACTTATTGGCTTTGTCATATATGCCTAATATATCGACACTTTATCATATTTAGTATTAACAGGAAGTCGTTTGTACGATTACTATTATCTATACTTCTATAATACATATACCTACTATAAAATCTATCTATTTATCCTATCACAAAATTTTCCATAGACGAGTAGCCGAACCATTCACATCAAACACATTTATCAGTATTGAAAGAAACATTCCTATCTATCTAACCAAAAAACCTGAGGTCATCGAACCTTGCACTATCACTTCTTTCATTACAGTTTGTTAACCAAATAAACACGATATCGTCAAGGAAAATATCACAATAATCTTTGGTCAAGAAAAAAAACTTATCGGAGCATTTTTATCAAACACGTTTTTGGCGTATTTTTTCTATGGAACTAATCGAATTCGGTAAATATAGATATATTTATACATGATTCGATACCAACGATCGCTTTATGTGTTTATTGAATTTGGAACGTCAATAAGAAGTTATTGGGTTTTTTATTAATGCTTTTTGGTTTAGATAGTGTTGTGTGATTGTACGTTGAATCGATATTATATTTTTTTAAAGAATTTTGAGGGGTTTCGAAGAAGGGACGGCTTGGTTCTTATAAAAATTGTGTTTGCCCTTATTTGTACTTTGAACCTGCTGCGCAATTTAAAGTTTTGTCGTCATTTGGACGGAAAAAACTATTTATGTACCTGCATAAATATGTTATTAACTAGCTTTTTTAATTCTTTGTATAGGAAAGGAATCAGTGATACAGTGCAGCTGCCGACTGCGTCATCTAACTGTTTACCTTCGTTTAAGTAGGGATGAGAAAGTCCTCCAGTTTCAAGGTCAAACAGCACAACCAATCATTATGAAACTTCGCCATATTATCTGGTCTTTCTAAAGATTAACACTGATAGTTATATTCTCGTGATAAAAGCAAGTTAATTAGCATTAGCCGTACAGATCCTATGCTGCTCATATCCAGACCCCAATTAGATGCCCAGATAAGTTATATCCAAAAATCTATCAATAGAAACACATCTAATAGATACAATAATAATGTGCATATCTATTGATGTAAGTGACGATCAGGCAAGGGGACACCATGGTGTCTTCCCACTGTTATCGGTCAGACAATGATGTGAGGCGCGCCTGTTTGCCTCCATACTTATTTTTATCATTTGTTTGATCGGACCATATAATCTGAGGACTCAATAACGGTCAATTTCTGGGTCTATTGAGCAACGTTTTGAGTTTTATTCTATAGTTTCAGCGGTTGTTGTTGCTTGCTTTGTTTTCGTAAAGGTATTAGGAAAATGATACATTGTTTATCTAAGGTCTTGATAATATTAGGGCCAAGGTCTGTCTGGGCTGCGGGTTGTTCGTAAGAGTTACCGTGGCCTGGCACACAAGGACCTCAGAAGGAACATAGTGAGTTTTAGGCAGTAAGAGTGTGATAATCCCTCCAGCGGCACCCTCAGCGATCATTTGATGAATTCCCACGAAAAAAGGGCACACGCCTTCTCAGACAGAGAAGGAATTAATGTCAATCACCACGCTTGCTTATCTGTGAGAGCAGAGGCCTGTGCCCAGCAGTGGGACGATAAAAAAGGCTGTGATGATGATGACCATGTTTGCTAAATGCTGAGAGAAAATTATAAGGCATCACTTTGATCAATTTTCAGGTCTAAAGACCTAAAACAAATTAATTCTCTCAATCTCATATTAAAATAGAAAAAAAGATATAAATAAGATATACGCATTCAATATAATTATAATTTTCTTTATGCTTTCTATATATTTTTCCTCTTATTAATTAGAAATACACCAAAAACGTTTACCTTTATGTACAGACGCCAGCACATCAGGCTACTACAATATGTCAAATTTTCTTAATAGAATTTCAATTTTATTGCTAAAGCATTATGGTTCAAAGTTGAATGGGAAAATTTGAGAGTTTCAGGTAGCCTGGTGTGCTGGCGTCTGTACTTCACAATTTTAACACGCAATCCTGTAACTACAATTGACTGTAGATATCAATTGATTTCATTGTTGAACAGGCACATGACGTCACTACACAAAGCGCTCATTGTAAGGCACAGTTATTTTAACTTATTTGTCAATGATTACAATATTTGTGTTATCGATAAATGATGAATAGAGGGTACTGAGGAGACATTTGTTTGATATCCACGTTGGTATGGAGTTCTTGTTATCGGATTTGTTACGATCGGTGTCATATTAACGCCTTTTAACTCATAGATGTTTTACGGCTAGCTTGTTCCAATTGAAGAGTATTTAAAACTGGTTTTCTCTTCCATTATGACCTGTTTCTTGAGGAATTCACTTTACGCATCCGGATAAAAAAGCCTATATGTTATTGTATAAGCTGAATTACTGCCAAGTGACGTCATCAAAATCCAATTGAGGCACAAACATTTTTCCATACAAACTTTCATATCTATACTCATAATATTAAGCTAAAGTTCTTTGCTTGGACGTGCTATTTTCGGAACTACTGGACGGATATGATTTGTTTTCATCGTTAGATAGCCCATTTGACGAGGAAGGCTTCTTTTCGTCCGGGTGCGCGGAATAGTCCTCACGGAACGCGGTCGCAACCGTAATCGTAATCTTGTTTATAATATTAGTAGGATTAGAATCGACTTATTAAAAAAAACATACTCTCGAATTATTAACCTCCTCTTTTAAAGTAATGTAAAAATGAAGAAGATGAAGAAAATAAAATGTAGTAAAATGCGGCAATTCACTGTGTTAAAATATCTACTACTAGCGACCCGCCCCGGCTTCGCACGGGTGCAATGCTGATACTAAAATTATACATATAAACCTTCCTCTTGAATCACTCTATCTATTAAAAAAAACCGCATCAAAATCCGTTGCGTAGTTTCAAAGATTTAAGCATACAAAGGGACATAGGGACAGAGAAAGCGACTTTGTTTTATACTATGTAATGAAGTAATAAAATATTATTAAGTTCGTCGTTGGCTAGTTCCACCAAATTAAAATTAAATTAATATTAAAATAGTATACACACCAAAAAGGGTTGATGTCATCAGTCGAACTACATTAAAATACCTGTAGATTGTTTGTCGTAATCTAAAAATCCGAACGCCGAATATAAACAACTATTTGAATTACTTATTTCGAGAATGCTACCACGAGTTCCCGATATTTGGATTAACTACGTGTTCATGGCGCTTGCAACAGTGCCGAAATATCAGGAACTCAATATTAAGGTACATGGTACTAACTCGAAATAAGTAATTCAAATAATTAGTGCCCATGACAGTTTAAATCAACATAATATATTAATATCTATTTCAATTCCCGTCGCTCATGATAAACTCAAGATTAAAATTAACTGTTGCATACTTTTAAACCTGATTTTGTACTGTGAAATCAGTCCCTATAAAGTTTAAGTAAGATATGGGTAACAAATGGATAGTGACGCGGAGCGTGCGCCTGCCTTACGCCCCGCTAATAAATTCAACCCCTTACAAATTAATTCTTACTGCTTTATCTTATATAGAAACGTTAATACGAAGAGAGTAGTAATTTTTTATATAGTTACTTTTTGAATAAGTAGAAGTACAGATATAATTTTTAAAATGTTGAATAAAAAGTTAAATATGAATTATAATATTATTTTTGCTGTAAAACAAGGAACTTAATTGTAAAAAAATACAGAGTTAATTACACGACCAATTAGGTAAGGTAAAGTCTGTATTTAAGATAATTTTAATACTATTTAGCTTTCTCAAAGATGTTAAGAAAAATATAAATGAAAATGAGAGTAAATGAAAGGATTTAAAAATATTATATTAAAAAAAGATCAGTGGACGGCTCTAACTGACTTTAAAACATTGTTAACTTTGACTATATTTTTTACAATCATTCAAAAAACATACCTACCTTTTCAAGCAATCAAAAAATACCAAACAAAAAGCAAAAGTTAAACGCAGAACCAAAACCCTTTTGAAACCCAGACAAACTCGCCAGACAATTAAGCCCGATTTCGCAACAACAGCTCTATATTCTCCATTCGAGTTAGACTGGAGACATAAGCTCATTTTTATGGTCCTGGCGACCCCCGATAACGCGCCCCCAACAATGCAAGATATTATTACAATGAATAACAGATAATTGTCGCCTCTCACCGACCTCTATGGATAGATTAAATTGATTTGTTGCGTATTTGTGACGCGTAGTTGAGTTCCTTTTTCGAAAGGGTTCCGATTGTGTTTTTGGTGTTCGGACGAAAGGACCAAGTTTTTTGAGGAATTTGTTTTAAGTTTATTTTTCTTTCAATTCACATCAATCGGTTGATTTTAGGTACTAAATACCTACTTAGTGGGTCAGTTATGTAAATAATAACAATCACAAGTCACTTAACGCTTTGTCGTACCATGTAAGGTGGAGAACAAAGGAATTTAATATTTAATCAATTAACTTTTTTTATCGCTTTCTTCTTGTACCCATTTCATTTCAGTTTAAAGTTTTAAATATACACTCTTATACAAAACAGTTTAAAGTAACAAGTATCTATTTAAAATAAAGACACATAAAACTAACTTATTTAGTTTTCAATTCATAAAAAAATGAGAGAGGCAATAAAAAAATACTACTATTTTTTTAAGACGCAAATATTAGTCTTTAGTATTGTTATGTAAGTAAATACTTCAGTTACTGGAAAATAATAATCTCATACAAGTATTAAGAGAAAACAACTTGAAGATAAAATACGAATACATAGGAATGAATGAATGATTCAGAGAAAAAAAGATAGCACTCTAAGATAACTAGGCAAATACTATACCATACAGAAACTGCCTGTGTCTTGTTTGATTCTCAACTTTTCAGTCACACGTGTCAAAATTTTCTGGGTTAAAATATATTATGTACTTATACTGTCACAAAGCCCCAAAGTAAGCTATTGATTAGCTGATGTTAAGGGTGCTAACACAGCTGATAAACTATACATATACATTTTTATAAATACAGATACATAACACCCAGACCACAGCCAACAAATGCTGATCACACAAATGTTTACCATTACCGGATTCGAGACACCAGAAGAGAGACTGTTTGGCAGTCCGGCATGGTGATCCTATATTGAGAACTGTTTGGTTAGACTAGTCATTTGAGTAAAATACAGATAAAAGATTTCTGAATTATAAAATAAAATAATATGACCATCAAATTACTATTATCAAAGTTAAAAAGACTTTCAAAGACTGATCTATACATATATGGTTTGAATTCAAGGTCTTAATTCTAAGCTTGTCATGTTTATAAGAAAATTAATAGCCATAAATGATGATGATGATGGCATCCCTGTCAAAATATTCTTATCTTATTGTTTTATTGGAATTTTCTTTATTGTGTATTTTGTTTCTAAACTCGCTAAATTTTTACGTTTGATTGATGGTGAGATGAGCTCTTGTTCTTACATTTATTTATTCCTACTTATCGTACACTAAATACACTACTACGTCATAAAAAAGGTATAATAAAAAAACATAAATAAAACCCCACATTTATATCTAATTAGTAAGAGATAAGAATCTCAAACATCCGGCGGAGTCTGTTCACACATTTAATTGTATCGCTAATCGGTGTTTGTTTAATCTCATTAATAGTATAAACGAGAACGTAAAGCTGGATGTGAGGATGTTTATAATTCCTTCACGCAACAACTACTCACTTGCAATGCAAGGGATCCTAGTTATAATTCCACGTGAGATGCCGTCAGGTGGGTTTGAGAAAACGCTGACACTAGGGCTTGTTAGGTGATTAAGCCTGCAACTCATTCAATAAGAAGAAGAAAACCCAACAACTAATTAACAGATTTAAATTAAACATTTCAATAATATAGCTTATTCATCTAAATAAGACAGTAGCAGGAATTCGTATTTTGGTATTTGCAAATAGAAATCCTAATTATCTAAAGCGCACTTTGTAAATGAGCTGAACAAATTGCCAAGCAATGCATGTAGACCTTTAATAAAAAAATATAGTTTATCTACAGCTAAAGAAGATATTTTATTGTAATAAAAAAAAGATGACAGAAAATTCAAGAAATTAATGCAAATTTATGAAAGAAATGAAATAATAAAAATATAGTAAAAATTATTTCAATAATTGTAAATTCCTTTATTATCCTAACATTTGCGACGCAATAACAAAGGTCGAACAGGGTGGTACGGGAAATCCCGAGCTATGCAATATAATTATATTTTATTTTTGTCTGAATTATTGCCTTACCAACTAAAATAAAATTAAAATATCCTCATCTACAATGATTATATTTGCAATGTTCTAAATAAATTCATCCAGAAAGAAAAAAGGCGAAATACTTTTTGGTTACGGAGGTCAAAATGATTCGAATGATTTAAGCAGACTCATCTGTGCATAGACAGCTATTGAGTGCCATATTATTATCAGTCGTCTCAAAAGACTATAACGATAATTGACCTTTTATACCAAATTTAAGGGCCTGTTTCACCACTTAGGAATAATTTCCAGTTAGTTTATTTGGTAATAATTTCATAGAAATTCTGTTCCATTTTTTTAGAGGCTATTCGGATATTGTGAAACTGACCTATGACCTACCAAATAAGTGTATGAAAATCACTCAAGAAATAAATACAAGTAGTGCTTTTAAGAAAAAATATTCTAAAACAATTAAAACCTCCGCGTAGAGAAATGGTGTACCTAAACAAATAAAGTTTTTTTGTTCCACAGATAACAGAAATATAGGTGTGTGGCTTTTGTTCAATGTTTGCCCACAGATATGAAATTAAAAAAGATAATGAATGCGACTCGAAATTAAATACTTAAGAGTGTTGTTTACTTAACAAATGAGAGGTTGGCTGTGTGTGGTTTCTTTTTTTAGTAAGTTTAGTAATTTTTTTGTTGAAACTAAAAACTTGGGGTTGGTTACAAATATTTATTTGGTTTAAAGCTTAAGCAAGTAAAGGTTAGTGTTTTTAATGTCGTAATTAAAATATGTGGATGGTTATTTGGCAATATAATGGAGAGCTCTTTTTGCAAAAAATATATTTTGAAGATTAAAATTACGATACCTACCATTAGTTTTTCTTAATAATCGCCGGCAATTCGTTGCTCTATATTTAGTAGTTATTAGTTTGTTTATGATTATATTTTTATTATACTTATATCGCTCATAATTTTGATGCAGGTGGATTAAAAAGCCGTTCTTTGTCAAACAGTCAGACAAATGGTATCTTTAAAACCTAAAAAGTACCTATGCGATAAAACACTTCATATTTAATTACTTAAATAGAAATTATTTAAAATATATGTATTTTTACTAATCAAATTTATTCCCAAAGTTTTTTTGAGCTAAGAAAATTATGATAAACATTAATAAACATTAACCTTACCTCAATCTCTTGGCTTCATCGATGAACGGCCTTTTCTCCATCTCAGTGAGCAGCTTCCACTCCGCACCCAGCCTCTTGGAGATCTCCGAGTTGTGCATCTTAGGGTTATCTTGCGCCATTTTCCGACGTTGCCCTCTAGACCACACCATGAAGGCGTTCATAGGCCTCTTTATGTGGTCATTGGGCTGTTTACCCAGAGACATTGTTAGATCAATTTTGACGGCTTTAAAAAACAACTTTACAAAAAAATCAATTTACGCCACACCGGTACTCCACGCGCATTATTTTCAATAACCAACTTATATCAGTTTCTATTCAGCGTAATATTTTTTTTTATCAATTTAAATTTATGCGTTACATTCAGAATGTCGCAAACCGATTAATTCCCGCGCGCGTCGTGAAAAGCTCGTCGAAAGCTCAATGCGGCGCTTTTCTTGCTAGTGTCATGTTAACGGCGAACTCTGCCTTGTCCCCCCTTGGGTTTCCCCCCTCTAAAGTGACTGGCCAATGAAGGCCGTCCGTGGGCGGCCGCTGGGCGCTGATTGGCTGAGGAATCGTTTGTCTCGCGCGCTTCAACAGGTAGCAGCCGCGTTCGTGTTTGCATGTTTATTAGCAAGATTAAATTTCTTTTTAAACCACAATCTTGGGGCAAAAAGAACGCTTCGCAATCGAATGTTGATTCGATTCGGAGAGCGCGGCCGGTGATTTGCACAAATTAATTGTTGACATTAGAGCGGGTTCACACTGCCGTGCAGAATGTCGGGTCGCGGCGTCTTCATCACATTAATGGTATTGGTTCTTGAAGATGTCGATGTAATTACGTTTATACATCTGGAATTTAATGTTGTGTATTCGTAATGTATTATATTGTCATAAAGTGTAATCTTGTCAAAGTATACATTTTTAAATTGAATGTAGTTTTTTTGTTTCCAAGTTTATATTGACAGGAACTTGTATCTTTCAAATAGGTACTTAACTGCCTTTTTGTAGTAGTAATAAAGCATGATGGAGTTTCATCTCATGAAGATGAAAAATGGTTTTATTTAAGTACATAACTAACAATAAACAATTGCCACGACCAAATTTCATATTAAAAATAAAATAAAAATAAGTATTTTTATAAAAAAATAAAATAATACTTGAAAGTTCATCTATGTTCATAACTTAACATCTTATAGACTGGAAGATAAAGTAAACGATCAAAATATGTATTAGGTATAAAGATCTTGACAAAATAACTAAATGTTTAAGAAAATATACAAATTAGAAAAAATCTGTAGTATTTATATTATTAAAAAATAATAATTTGAGACAAGTAAAAAAATAATAATCAAATATTTATTTCAGGATTTTTTAAACTCTACATTGTAATTAAAACAACTATCTCTTTATTAGAATGTAGCTTGTATTAATTACCGCACTGTTATTAAATTAAGCATGTTTTTTGTAATTAATTGTTTCACCATTTCTTCTTCCCAGCTACAATAATATATGTATAGGAAGTGGTGAAGGGCGGGCGCTATTGGGTCTGTCTTGCAGAATTGACCTTTAAAAAGTGATGATTTTCAGCCTACTTTGAATAAATAGCTTTTTGCTTAAAACAACTGTTAGGGCCAGTTTCATAGGTTACGGATAGCCACTATTAATCAGATAAATTAAAAAATGGAACAGAATTTGTATGAAATTAGGCATCTGCCAGATAAACTATCTGGACCTTATCAGCAATCGGTGAAACGTTGGCCGTTAGTAAATAGTAAAATAAAATTAGTTGTAGGACATTTAAAAAATATTAGTGAAGAATATTTGTAGGACATTTAAAAAATATTAGTGACTTGGATAATATCGTGCTTTTGTATTGATCTAATTTCCCATTACTTAGTGAGAATCAAAACAAAGGAAAAAACATCCGGATTTATGAATTTAAAAAGAAAAATAATGTTACTTATATTATTGTAGGTATATTCAGGATTTTAAACTGGAGGATGTAAGGACATATTATAAAAACTAGTTGAGTGCAGTTCCTAATTCAATTATTAAATGCAGACGCCAGCACATCAAGCTACCCGAAACTGTCAAATTTTTTCAATCAACTTTCAACCATATGCTTCAGCGATAAATTTGAAAATCTATTAAGGAAATTTGACAGATTGTATGATTCCTTTATTTAAAATCATGACAATTTCGTTCAGTACATATATGACATTTTATTTCATCTACTGATATGTATTTAAGTACAACTAATAAATAATCTTCACTATATTTCCAAACCGCCCGAAAATTTCGTGCTTTGTCAGTCTGTTCTAAAATGCATACAAACAACAATACATACACGTATGACGATACACGCCCCGTGCAGACAGCTCGGCGGTATCCAATTTGCATGAGACAAGCCACGGCACAAACAATTCCTGTCTGAATGCGCTCTAATGGTCACCTCTGTTCATAATTGTGGCCGTACGGACGTGTCCTCAAACTAACTGGGTATGTGGATACCGTGTGTGGGTGCGAATGTTGTGTTTGGCGGAAAAATTGTGGTATGGTGTTGTGAAGAGAATGTTATAAAGCCGTGTGATAAACTTATTATGTATTCAAAAGTACTGATTAGTCTCACCTGATAGTGAGTGACGATGCATTCAACGATAGTTTGGCTCTGAAAAGATGTACCTTATTTTTTTCTAGAATTTTATAACACAGGTGGAGAATGGTGGTTTACAGGTTGATGCTAAAATTTAAAGTCTGAAGCATGAAAATGTTTCTCTTAGAATCATATTCACTTTTAATAATGAATTCTTCTTCTTCTTTGCCTCTTCCCACGTCATGTGGGGTCGGCTCTCCTTATTCCTTTGCACCAGAATTATCTCTCTTGTGTTGTCTAAATTATCTAAATTATCTAAATAATCTAAATTAGCTATACTAGTCCACCAAGTCAAGGGCAGCCGTTCTTTTCCTTTCTTGCATCCTGGGATTGCTATTGCCTTCTGAACCACATGCTCGCTGTCTCTTCGCACGACGTGGCCGTTCCATTTTAGATTTGATTCGTTCAGCTTTTCCTGTATCGGAGTTTCTTTTACTAATGAATATTCTAAGTCGACTTTGAATAATGAATAGGTATACATTGGCACAAGCGACAATTTAGTGTGGAATGTATTATATGTAACTTATGACGTCGTTGGGACCATGAAAGAAATGATATGTCCAAAACTGCTATAAATTCGTTATGTCTGTCAAACATTTATGTCTGTCGTCATCTCACAAGTAACATTCTTTCCAGTCAAATGTTTCACACCACACAATGACATCAATCGCTTTTTTGGTCATCCTCTACATCCAAATTCTAGACCGAAAATGAGTACAGTAGTTGTAGTTATTTGTCTTCCTACTATGGGTATATGAATATAGGATGCTGTACACGTAAAACTTTCAAGTAAAAATTACAAGGTAAAGGAGAATTTTCCGGGATAAAAATAGCACGCCCCATGCGACCTAGTAATCAAATATAAAGTTTAACCAACCCATTATTAACCCCACCTTCGCTCGTATAAAAATAGCCCATGTAGTGATGTAATTTATAGAGAATATCATTATATCGGTGTCCGGCGTTTGATTGGCAAGCGTATGTGAAATTGAAACAGAGCGGCCGACATGATTCGGTTATGTTCAGGTCAGGTACTGGTACACACAGCTTGGATTAGGGGTTTTTGAGAGAGTATTTAGTTGTTTCTTCTGGAATACATGGAAGGAGACGTGAAGGGTTTGGGGTTTTATTAAAAGCTATCTCTTTTTGATACCATTACATGTATGTGCTTACCTATTTCGGTAACATACCTAAATGATCTATACGAGTATTACAAAGAAGAAGAGTTTATTTGCTTGAACGTGCTATTCTCGGGAAGTACTAGTTAAATTTGGAATGTTTTTTCAGTGTTAATTTTCGAGTAGTGCCGTTGCTGGGGAGTTTGTTCCACCATTTCTTCTTCCCAGCGATAACATATAGGAAGTGATGAAGGGCGGGCATTTGGGGGCTGTCTTTTGTAAAATTGAAATTGCTGATTTTCAGCCTACTTTGAATAAATGACTTTTTATCTTTATCGAGGAAAGCTACTTTTTATCTAGGTCCAAGAAGTACCTCCTAAGGGACGAAGGTAAAACTACTGGCAGATGCTAGTTTATTTAACAGGATGCTTTATTATCTTATGTATGATGGAAGGTCTCTCCTCGCCTAGTGACAGCATGAGCGATCATGAATTACCACGCTTTACTAATTGCGGATTGCTGATGTGAGACTTTCAATTTATCCTGGTTTTACCGAAAACGACTTCCCGCAAATGAATATGAAGTTTTTAAGGGAGCGAAATAAATAATAAAAAATAAATTTGTAATACAAATCCAAAAGTTTCTAAGGATGTGCGATTTTTGAAAGAGTAACAGTTTGTTTCTCTTTCAAAAAACAAAACAAAACTACTGGATGGATTGCTTTAAAACACGGCAGTTTTATAGCTTATTTATCAGAATAAAATATATGCTACTTATAGGCGAACACTCCGTGAAACACTGGTACTCAGCTGCATCCGGTTAAGACTATAAGCCGACCCCAATACAGCTTGGGGAAAGGCTAGGCAGATGAACATATAGGCTACTTTCTATGCATATGCGGGAGGAAGTAGTCAGTAAACCATTAGACCACGGTATGACATAACAAAACAGAATCAAAACCCCCCTTTTCCTAACACTTTTGTCCGTGCATGTACAGTAAACAATCCGTCGTGTGGCCCACAATATCGCGTTATGTACCGTTTTGCCGCATGGCCGCGCCCGCCGCAGGGTACAGACGTCCACCAACCACCTCTGTGGCACAATACCGACCTTTATCGGCTATCGGCTACAAGGGGTATTTCGCTTTTAATACTGTTAGGCACATCATGTTTTTTAATAGCCTGATTTTGTGTTCAATTGGCGAAACGGTTTTAGGTTTGCTTCGTTAGTCATTTGTTTAAGTTTTTTTGTTTACCGACTATCCCCAAATATGAAATGTTACGTATAGTCTTCGCGTTATCTCATTAGTCTATGGTAAATACCTATAACCATGTTAAAAGTTATTTGATAATTGTATTCTCTTCTGTGTACATAATTAAATTTGTACAATCTACTTATTTACTAAGTTATATAACTACACACATAATACAAGTATTTACAAATTAAAAAATAAATAAAAACTAAAAGGCGTCGAAAAATTCATCCCCACCGCTGTCTACTGAGAGGGTGCCTAAGAGACTGGCAGCAATGCCACGTTGAATGGTAATGCATATGCATATTCTCTGTCTAATTTATTTTTCTCTCCACATTGTTATATACCATTACCCATTATTACTAAATGAATTCCTTTCATTACAGAATTCGAACAGTTCATAGCGAAATATTCAAAACAAGGCTAATTTCCAAAATGACAAATCATCGATGATCACACCGCGATATCGTTTGACATCGATATAATATCGTTTGATGCAGCGACTCGCACGTAACTACGCGACAATTTTGTTACTCGATAGCGACGCTCACACAACACTATTTTGGGTACCTACTGGCATTATTTGAGTTTTCAGCTAGAATAGATATCTTCATCGTATAGACCAAGATCCTACCGCTGCTAGGTGTTACTTATTTTCTCACTATACGCTATAGTGGTGTATAAGTACATGTATCTTAAGAAATGTAAGGCAGTAATTAAATATCTCTTGAGCTGACTATACGTCTTTTCATTTTGTGGCTCCGTTCCCGCCACTATATATGTATATAAATATAGTACACTAATATAGTTGTGTGTAATAGTTTTTATTTTTCCCTGCCACGCATACGAGTCGCATATAAGTCCTGGTGGCTCAGTGGTTAAAGCACCAGCCTTTCGAGTATGAGGATGTGTCAGGCAAGTACCAATGTAACTTTTCTAAGTTATACGTACTTTATCTTGGACACCAATGACTGATTAATGGTGAAGGAAAACATTTCGAGGAAACATGGACTATACAGTCTGAAATCACCAACCCGCATTGAGAAAGCTCAAACGCTCAATCCTTTCCGTGGGAGAGGAGGCCTGTGCACAGACTGAGTGGGACGATAAAAAAGCTGTGATGATGATGATGATGACGCATGACCATAGGCCATGCGTGAACGCGCTAAACAAACTATAAACAGTAAGGAAAATCAGCATTGTGATTTTGACTTACTAGCTAAAATACAACACAAAAATCCTTCTAAATAATAATTAGTCTCACAGCTTAGCCGAACAAAGCTAAATAATAATCTCCACGCCCCAAGAAAGGGTGGTAAGACGTGAACAATAAGTGTTTAGTGGCTTGTCGACCGCTGGGCATCGCTTGTACGTCAGCGATATTGTAGCTGCGGGCCTTGGACGTGTGTCAGCGATTCACGAACGATCGTGTTATTGTTCCATGGCCTTAATTGGTTTGGTTATCACCTTCTTTGGTTACATTTTCGAAGTGGTGGCGTAATTATTGCCGTGAGTATATCAGTAGGTAATATTAAAAATGCGATTTTTTTACGGATGGATCGGATGTTTGTAGGTTTTGTATGCTAAAAGTACAGGATGGATTTTGGTGAAATTCGGTCAGCCGGGGCTGCGCGTTGTTTGCAAGAGTTACCATGATCCCGGTACACAAAGATCTACCGAAGAAAGCAAGTGGGATTTAGTTGGTAAGAAACTGATGATGGATCCAGCTGCACCCACAGCGGGAGGGGTTTGATGTTTTCCCACGTTGAAAAAAAAATGGTTGAACTCTTTACTTTTTATCCACGTAGTCTATAAACGTTTTTTTGCACTTGCTCCAGACGGCATTTATAGAAAAAACCAATTCACTAACACAACCGAGTGAGACAACAACACCCAACAAGAAACTGGGGAAATAGTACTGCTACGATAAATCGTAGTCATACCGTAGCGTCTCGTAGCTTCGTAGCAACGTAGGAGCAAGTTCAATTATGAGAATCCATATTGCAGTATGTATAAGCTAATGAGTAGAAAAAATGTGACAAATTGATCTATGACACAGTAAATGAGTCTATGGAATTTTTTGGAGTTACTAAAAAGTAAAAAAAAGACATTCCGAATTGAGAACTTACTCTTTTTTTGGGATGTCGGTAAAAAAGAGTTACGACACAAATCTTTACAACAAAAGGTTTGCTATTGACATTCATTATCCATTTTAAACATTCCACATATCAGCTTCTCTCTTCTTCTTTATTAATCTTACTGCATAAAAATGTTATACCAAATCCCATTGAAGTTAATATAACACCATAAGATGTTATCATAGTGTTATATTAAACTAGTATTATGCGGAGAGGATCGCGCCAGTATTGAGCGGCTAGGAAATAAAAATATCGCGTCAATAGCGACATAAAAGGGACTTCTGTCGTGTGATACACACGCGGTCGAAGTCCGGAGATATGGGAATACAGTTTTTTTTATTTTCAATATCATGCTGGATATTTGGTATATCAAAGAAATAAGTGACTTGTAAAGGTCAGGATTTGACGTTACTATGATGCCATTTTTAACTTTTTAACTGATTTTCAATTCGATCTGTATGTTTTTTTTTTAATTTATTGTTTATGTATACATACAGTTTATGAAATAAGAAGGAAAATAGAACAATCAGATACGAAAACACTGCTTATTTCTTAAGAAAACTCTTCCAGTATGCCCTCTATGGGAGAGTTACAAAAAAAAACAATGTACATGTTTACTTGATATCCAAATAAAATAACTGACATTACAAAAATTCACAAACAATTACAAAAGATATCAGACAGCAGACAAAAACAACTTTAAAAGGACCGTTGCTTGTGATGAACGAACTCGCATTTTCAACACAATGTAAAGTTTCATTTATCGTCAGAAATATCCCGGGATAAATACCCGTGTAGACCAACCTCCGTTCTATTATACAGGGTGGAGGAATAACATTTCACTCCTTTCTATTCGCCCGCATTATTTATATTTGTTTGTTTGTCCGTCCGTGCTTTGACTGCCTTCACTTCTGTGTGAGAAGACTTTGCTTATATTATGTATGTATAGGATGTATTGTGTATGGAAGTTTATAGGTTTCATCTATGAAAATAGGTAAGTATCATAATGTTTGTACGGTCCACTTCGGTATGCCAATATGACGCAAATATACATAGTATGGAGCATCCAGTACGTCAATTAGAATTTAAATACGCTTTACATGACTAAATTTAAAAGTTGGTTACAAATTGAATATGTTAAATGAATAGCCGAACAGAGGAGAATATCAGCAAAACATCAATTTTTCTTTACACGTTATTTTTAATTCTTATTGTAGTAAGTTAATTGTATTGTAGTCTCGCGGTATAATTGGTAGCGCGATTGACACTTCTTCAAATCTTATCGCTACTGCTGGGAATCGCTGCATTGAACAGAGAATAAATTAATTGATTTATGAAAGTATAAATGTTTAATAAGCTACCGCATAGCTCTCTCTTCTCCAACACTTTTAAACTGTGCCCTACCGAACCCATACTGCTTCTAATCCCCTGAATAGTATAGATATGGGACACTAATAAGTTTTGAGTATTGCGAAAGACTTCTCTTTTTATTTTAAAACAAAACTCTGTTTGTTTTCACCATCTTATCAGACATCGTCCGCAAAACTGTCCGTATTTCATCATTAAACTGCTAAGTCTTAAGTGGAGTCATTTCTTGGCTCGCCTCCAATAAATCTATATAAAGTAAATAGATGCAGGCCCGCCGATCCTCACATAAAACTAAGGCTTATAAATGCAATAACAATAAGTTAAAACTAAAACGGACTTTTATGGTGTACGATTTTTAAATGGGGTTGTGAGTGTCACGTGACGACTACAATTCTTACGCTATGCTTTTGATAGAGGTAGAATTTGGTATATAAAAAACACAGAAATAGGCTCTATCTCATCGGCATCGGGAACGTAGCAAGCAGGCTCTATAGAAATAAATCTTTTGTCGATGTCGAGATGATTTTTACAATACAGCTATTTACAACAAGCGTTTGATCCAACAGTTTAAAGAGAACTTCTTTAGGTGTAAATCGAAGCTCTTGGCTTTTAAACCATTGTCTGAAATGACTATCGGCACAATGACTGCGGTATCCAGAGTGCAAATGTTGACAACTTCTTGGCCTAAAACATGATATTTAAGTTCCTTTTCTTTTTCAGCTTCCACGACGAGGTTCTCGTCATGTAGCTCGTGATGGCAACTTCTTGTCCTGTTTTATTATTATCCTGGTGTATGAAGGCCACCTTTCACAAAGAAATCAAACTAATTGAAGCACATTACTGGTTGCAGCTGAGTACCAGTAGTTTACATGGTGTGACTGTCTATCTAACCTCTTCAACTGGTTATATACTGGTTGTCAGATTTCTTGGCTTCTGACTACCCGTAACGACTGCCAAAGATGTTCAAATGACAGCGAGGATCCACTGACTTAACGTGCCTTCTAAAGCATGAAAAAGATTTTCCTCCATCCACGTACCGACAGCGCGTTACTTAACTTTACGACCGTCCTACCCGAGCGACTGTTACTTAACTATAGCTTATATAAATCAAACAAAAATACAGTTCTCAATAAGTACCTTTGCCGTTCTGAATTCAGCCCTTTGATACAACGTGTACTTAGTATTAAACTAACGATAATATCAAGAGTGCTAAAAATTCATAAGACATCGTATCGCAGTCGAATCGTGACATATAAAAGTATTATCTCCGCCCGCCTTACGACGGTCGGGGCGGTCGCTTTTTGTATTTTCCATTATGGCGGCAACGGTCTTATTACCATAAATATGGCGTTAAATACTCGCCTTTATGTCGTTCGTGATTTACAAAGTCGCCTCCTGTTGGTAGGGGATTTATCTGGTGATTCGCAAGTGCTTTATTTGTTTCAGTTTTTTGAGGTTTAGAAAATTGAGATGAGGTGGTCCGTGTCTTTTTAAAACAGGTCAGATAGGTATCCGCATGGTCTACGGGTTGTTCGCAAAAGTTACCGTCGCCTCTGGAGACCTCCAGAGGGAACATGGGAACATCCAGGGGATTTGGTCAATAAGAGTCTGACATTCGCAACAGCTGCACCCTCAGCAGCTATCCAACATAGCTTGTGAAAAGACTAGGCAGAATAGGTCTTAAAATCAACTATGCTTTATTGGTGTAGATTTTCATCAGTTCAGTTGTAAGAAAAAACACATTTTCATCATTCTGCAGGTAAGCAATCAAAATCTTTGATTTACACAAAATACTATGAAAAAGATCGTGTAAAAAACAAAAAGTCAACGTCACGCGGTGTTCCCAGGCGGTCACCCATCCAAGTACTGACCGCGCCCGATGTTGCTTAACTTCGGTGATCAGACGAGAACCGGTGTTTTCAACGTGGTATGGACGTTGACAACTATTCACTTGAATAATGGCTACATATTCATATACGTTATACTAATGCATTACTGCATAAGTTGAAAAGTAGTATTTAATTGAAAAGATTATTTAACGTTCCCGAGCCGACCCATAACAAAAAGGCTAGGCGGGTGATGTTGATTAATTTATCGCTGTTTCATTTAATTAACATTCTCTACATTTTTAATTTTATTATTCTGACAATTAATTAATGTTTTTTGATGGACTTCATATTGGTAATTGCAAGTTCATTAGTATACAAGTAAAGCCATCTACACTTGTATAAATGTAACTTGGATCATCCTGCCAGTTATTGGCCAAACTTAACAGACATGTGACAACTTGTTACCCAATAATGTACGTAGTACCACGACGCACCACGAGAGGGCGCTTTATTAAAAATATTTCCAAACTGAAAAAAGAAGCCGACTGGATTTGAATTCTCACAAAATTGATTTTTATTGTCATTCATGCTATTATTTATGACAGAGAATAAAATGTTTTAATGGAAAAACCCCTCATATTAGATTTGACCAATCTCAATGAAACTTTATAGCTCGAGTCAAAGATGTAAGGATGTAAGATAAAAATACTTAGCTTTAAAAATTTAACTTTAGTTTAATGGAAGATATTAAAATGTTTCGAAACTAGCTCTTCTTTTAAATAATAACTATTCAGCATTTGAGTGTAACATTTATGTACGTTTACCATTGCTTAAACCAAGCCCTTTGTAGCGAATTGACGATAAAACGAGTTGAATTGATCAATGACCACCGATTCACCATTATGTTACAAGGATTAGCCGCTCCTCAAAATTCATTCTGAACCATCACAATGGACAATTGCATATAAAGTATTTAGTTTCTCTATTTGAGTACTGTTGCAAAATCCAAGGCGTGGATACATTGTTAGTAGCGACATCTCGTGAAATGATGTGGTACTAAACGCGCGGGTAGTAATGCTCCAGGGATAATGCTAGAGAGGGTTAAAGTATTTTTATTTGTTACAGAGATGTCGTTTGGTTGAAGAGCATGTTATTCTAATAAGACAAAAAAAAGAAAAGTAAAATTAAATAAACGAGTACTTACAAGTAAAGGTCATTCACTCATAAAGGCAATAATGATTTTTCATGAACAGCAAAGCTATGATTTGGCTAAATATTGATTATTTTACCTTCTTTATTATGTTCTCCATGATTTAACATATTATAATTTATTTAGTTGGATGCAGAATCAATTTAAGCATTTACAAAGTCTCCGAAGGGTAACAAGACTTTTTAATGATAACATGAATATAAAAGTCGCGTAGCGTTAGCTGATGAAAGCCACGTGTAAGGTACTGTTTGAAAATAGTACTGAAAAAAGTTATCTTATGGCTCTATATTTGAGTGACCAACATGATAATATGCTTTCTACAGGATTAGAGAAAGGATTCTTAAATGAGAATTGTATAATAAGTAGAAAATTTAATTTATAATTTTTAGGGCCTGTTTCACCACCTACGAGTAAGTTCCAGAGAGTTTATTAGGTAGATAATTTCACACAAATTCTGTTATATTTTTGAATTTATCTGGTAGATAGTGGCTATTCGGACATTGTGAAGCTGGCCCTAATTATCAATTAATTATGAAAATAGCAGCACAATGACGGCGATAAAAAATCACCAAATCCACAACGTACATATAACAGTAAGCTGTCTAAGTAATTTAATGCGGCCATCAATACTTGCTCTTGTCTTTCATTAGTCCAACACAATAGTACATTTTACACTCCATTCATCTAATATATCAAATAAATCGATTTGAAGCAGCATTTTTTGTCCACCGTACATTTAATAGACATTGGGTGCGCAGGCGCGGCTTACACAAAACATACGACGAGTATCATTTGACAATTTGCGAGCAATCAATGCATTGTCACCGCTCTTTATTCAACTCCAAATAATACATGGAAAATTGTCCATTCCAATTGTGATCGGACCATTGTTGGTCTAATCACACGATTCAGGCTTAGCCCGCTTTGATACCGACCATCAGTGCATGCTCGGACGTGTTGGAGATGAGTATTATCATGGTCTAAATTCTGTTTCGTATTCAAGACTGTTTATTGGTGATAATGTTGGCTAAATAAGTGGTGAAGACCATACAGACGTTGTTAATCATATCGTTTTGTGGCTTGAAGAGGACAATACTGGTTGAAGCCATGACAGTCTACAACAATCAGCAAGAGATTGTCTGATAGCTGAAGCTAACAGCACAGAAAACTGTACATCACTATCCGCAGTCTTCGCCTAAAAACAAATGACGTAACATCAATGGCATATCAATTGGAGCAGCAATCAACGCGACACCTTCCCAAATTATCAAGACACTCCAATCCCTACCACATAAAAAGACCAATGAACGCCTTCATGGTCTGGTCAAGACTACAACGGAAGAAAATATCGATGATGAATCCTAAGCTCCACAACTCGGAAATATCAAAACGCTTAGGACTCGAATGGAAGAGTTTGGACGAAACGGAGAAGAGGCCTTTCATTGACGAAGCGAAGAGATTACGGATCAAGCACATGCAGGATTACCCTGATTACAAATACCGTCCGAGGAGGAAGAATAGGTTAGATACAACAGCGTTCTCCAATCCAGCGCTTTACACAACCAGGGAGACTTTCGTAGAAGTGGAGCCTCGTCAGGAGCCGAATTATCAAACGCTTTCGTATCCAGATCAGTTTGTGTATAATAATATGATCAGTTATACCGTGCCTTCCATACCCCAGCCGACGTTCGTGCCTACATCTATGAGGCCTAAGGAAGAAGCGTTACCGAGCTTGGATTTAAGGCCTCTGCCGTCGATTGAGAGCATATCCCCGAGGCCTTTTGCAGTCGTCAACCAACAGATGATGGTGAAGGCTTATCAGGATCTCCATTACGTACCCGGTGACGTTACAAGGCTTTCTTATCACTACCCATTTGGGGTGCAGTAGTCGTCTTTTGTTTTAAAGTTTTTTGAGGCCATACTTTATTTATAAGCCGCAGATAGTACATTTTGTTAATGCTTGTGATTTTTATAATTTTGTTTAAGAATAATGTTAGTGCACTTTAGTTGATGACTTTGTAGTTATTTTTAATGCCCCCAAGGCGTTCGTATGCGTCTTTGTAGATTCAATGCACATGTTAAGATGCACTGTATTTATTTTTTAGAACATTCTTATTTGAAGTAAAAGTTTTTCTACTCAAGTGGCTATGTTATTTTGAAGTTGTATAAGTCATATTAACACTAGTACTTCCTGTTGCCTTCCAGCTGCATCCTGTTAGACTGGAAGCCGACATCTAATGTCTACATACCTGGAGAAAAGGCTGACCAGATGATGATGACATGTTCATGTTACCATATATTTAACATTGAACTGATATATTTTTTGCGTGATAATTTCGTATAAAATACTTAATGGTAGACAAACGACATAATAATTTGCCGCGTGGTGTTGTATTGTTGTGCCCATGGTATTCAGAGGACATTTTCATTTGAAACACTTATCATACAATTGAAGTATAATTATTTCTTGCTACATAATACATAATAATCAGCTTTTAATACTAAAATTTCTATTATGACGGAGATCTAATTAGATTGCTTTAGGACCTTTCTGAGGATTAAATCAAGGTTCTTCTTAATAAAAAACCTGAAATGTGAAGTTAGTATCAGAACTATTATCCAAAAGGAGACATACACAGTTAACACAAAATTGACCGGTTAAGTTTCTGCTGTTCTGTGGTCACTGATTATAAAGATTATCGAACATGAGAATCGTCCTACAATTTTATTAAGATTGGGGCTGTTATTATTCTTGTGGAAATTGAAGAATAGGTCAGTAGGTATAATAATGATGTCGTCGAGACCGACTTTCCAAGGAACATATTACAGTCCACAAGCATTTGCGGAGACACAGGTGCACTCTCTATTCCCTCACTCTGATAGCTCAATGGGACGGCAATTTAACACATGGTTTGATGGGGTACGGCAATACGACCGACCGAAGAGAGACCAGGCGCAGGACCGACATTTACGAGCTCTCCAGTGCACGGGTGTATCCATTACCAACTTCCAGACTCCGGGTTGCTTTATGAAAGTCTCTTGAAACAAAGGAATTTAGGGTCGACCTGGGAATCGAACAGTTAGGTATACGTACTTATATGAGAAATCTCACCAAAATAAATCAAAATCCTACATAATCCGACCATACCCAACCCCATCCCTTACTTCACAAACATCTGTTTTACGATTTTTCTCCCCTCTTCTATTTTCACCCGCCATTTCTTCGGAGACATCTCGCGATGTCGGAAGCTGTGACAGAGATAATGTGCCACCAATGACAGGACACTTCTCAGATTGATGATCTCGTCAAAATAATGTAATTGATTCATATCTTGTGCGCTTGTGGTATTTTTGGCAATGATAATCTTGTGAATCATTGTTTTTTTGTATTTCTGTGTTAGCGCTGTTTTTGGCAAATATTTTTGAAGTTTTCATTTGAGATTTGCATTTACAAATTTATCTTTCAAGATAAAGTTCAAACGCCAGCACATCAAGCTACTACAATCTGTAAAATTTCCTTAATAGATTTTAAAAATTTTTCGTTGAAGCATATGGTTCAAAGTAGACTGAGAAAATTTGACAGTTTCGAGTAGCTTGATGTACTGTCTGTATCTAACTTCCGAAATAAATTAGTAGGCAAGCGCCATTTTATACAGTAGCTCGTTTAAGTAAAGGGTCCTGGGGTACCTAGTTAATTCCAAATAGAGAAACTCCATAGGCTATTTCATAAAATTAAAAAGTATTTGAAAGGATTTAGACTACCTACTCATAGATTGCAGACGTGGCCCTCACTATAGTACCCTGTGTAGCTTCCATGATTCCTTCACACGGTTTTTAAGCTATCAGGCGGACTAAAAACTAAGTTCATCAATTCTCCCATTCATCAATCATAAGGGCCTGGTTTATGGCATTGAGTTTACTTCATAATTCAGATCTTAATACTTACATAATATTAAGAGGAGAAAAAAAGAAAGATTTGTGTAGGCCGTTATATATACCCAAGTTTAACAGTAAATAAATTAACCAAAACAAACAATTATAAGCAATCACAAATTATCGAATTTCCATTTATTCGATATCGTATCGTTTTGAACGATTATTAGCAATTTAATCGAAGAAAGATCACAGGGTTCTATAAAGGTGTGTTTAATTAAATTACATTTATTATTGTTGCTACTCCCCTCCAGTGTTGGGGGCGAAACGATTTTTCTATAATAAGCTTTCCATTAATTGGAAACTTGTTTGTTTAAGAGTTATATAGAGCTGATGATACAATAGACAAATCAAAAAATTCTAAATTCTACACAAAAATTATTTTTTTTCCCAATTTTGAATTTTTCTATTGAAGTTTGTTTAGTTACGAGTACATTTAAGTATTATTTCCGTTGCCCCGATACCTACTTGCATACACTTTGAATTAAAGGCATAGCAATGGCAGTTCGTTGGTAAGGGAAGAAAACCACCCAACGCCTATAAACTCTAATTCATTCAATTTTATCCTACTGTTTCACTGAGCACTCAAAACTAACTTAATAGATATTTATGCAAAGCTATCTATTAGTAGAGTTGGAATTATCAGCTCTATATGAAGTTGAAACTTTGAAAAGTCTTCAGTTATAACTAAAATAGTAATTAAAGAAACCTCACACGTAAATTGATTATTTCGTTTCTACAATTTAACCCTTTAATAAACAAGTTGACATTTAACTGCGGAATATTCCTCGAAATGGTTCATTCTCTATTAATTTTGAGAATCTACCAGAAGATTCTATTTTGTTGTATTTACAAATTTTATCTGAATTTGTTTCTGTTATTTGCTTATTATTCGTTTGAGGAAGTCTAAAGTTGTGTAAGTCTTATTTAGCGCTAAAACAAATCAGCCTGACAATTCATGAAAAATATTTAATAAATAACTCACTATGTTTATTCCGGAAGTTCCTATGTATCAGGGCAACCAATGTTGCTGACTTTTCTTTGAGGAGCGCGCGGAACAGAACGCGCCGCCGACACGGGTCTGTCGTCTTTAGAGGTATGGATGGTGAGCCATCCAAAAGTCACCGTCCACAGATCCGCGCCTACATACAATCCTTTAAACAACAATTGATAATGTATGGGATATCGGTACACCTTTTAGCCCCAAGGATGAGGTATACATTTGATTTATTTTCTTTTCAGTGGGAAATCATCAATAGACCCCTTCCCTCTCCAGTGTGGGTGCAGTTAAAGGGAGTTTCAAACTTTTGCTGAACTAAAACCCACTTTGTGTACCAGGGCTGCAGTAACTCTTGCGAACAACCCGCAGCCTCGCCAGATGGTCAAGACTTCAAGTGATCAAATTTGTAAGAAAGATACTAAAGTAAACTATCCTCAACCACCAAACCTTCATAAAACATAGAGGCCAAAATCAAAATTAACAAGATATTAAAAAAAAATACAATGAAAGTGACGTTTGTAGACTACGCGAGCTACGCAAGTCAGCGTACTACGAACAAATTCGTATTGTGACGTCACAGCTCGATACGCGTGATTGTCAAACACGTTTCCAGACAGAAACGTGTTGCGGCTTACGTCAGTTTTAAAGATTCGCACAAAAGTTAGAAAGATGTTAGCGGAGTTTTTTTTTTCTCTCGTGGTCGTAAATTAGGGGTAGGTTCGTGAATCGTGACGTAGTTGTGGAACGTTGAGAATAATCTAGTCTTTTATTTGGATCGATTAAGGAAAGGTGTTACCTGAGGTGTTTTTTCTTTATCTTTATATTTACATAATTAATTAATGGTTTATCATCATCTCCCGAGACTTTTCCAACTATGTTGAGGTCGGCTTCCAGTCTAACCGGATTCGGCCGAGTACCAGTGTTTTACAAGGAGCGACTGCCTATCTGACCTCCTCAACCCAGTTACCCGGGCAACCCAATACCCCTTGGTTAGACTGGCGTCAGACTTACTGGCTTCTGACTACCCGTAACGACTGCCAAGGATGATCAGTGACAGCCGGGACCTACAGTTTAACGTCATGGTTATAATATTTAAAAATATAATAAATGATATTCAAATATCATCTGCCTCGCCTTTTCCCAAAATGTGTTGAGGTCATCTTCCCGTCTTAACCTAATGCAGGAGCAAATCTGGTCTATCTAAGCAACCCTTGGTAAAACTGGTTGTCAGATTTTCTGGCTTTTGACTAGTGGTAAAGACTGCTAATAATTTACAAAAATGACCGAAATCCACCAATTTAATGTAAATTTTTTGCATAGTTAGTTGGAAAATAAAAACTGTTAAAAAAAAGTAAGAATTTCTAATCAGTTCAAAAAAGAAATCACTTTCATGTTAACTTTCGAAATTCGAGAAAAAAGTGTGATAACAAATTCGACCGTGACAGGACTCGAACCTGCAATCTTCGGATCCGAAGTCCGACGCCTTATCCATTAGGCCACACGGTCCTTGCCCGATAGATCATAGAGTCCTTAGCTATGGCGGCTTCGAAATCTCATAATTTCTCTGACAAGTCTGATAGTGGTGTCTGCCATGGCTACTACTTAAAAATCTATGACGTTGAATGTGTTGCTAAGCGCAAATCTCGAGAGCACCAGAACAAATTACGTTAATTCATTTTGAAAAATATTTCTTGAAGTAAGACAGTGGTTCATAGGGAGAGAGAAATAATGCTTCAAAACTAAATAAAATTCGAAACAAAAATTAAGGAATCGACTGTGAGGTGGTAAGAAGTTCGCTAGTCTAGCTAGAAAATTAGACTGGCATAAAAATGTATTGATTAATGGCCGAAATTAATAACCTATCTATCCGTTGTTTCGCTAACCCCATATAATTATTCTCAAATTCCTATCTCTAGTAAGCAAAACAACGGATAGGTAGGTTATTAATTTCGGCCATATAACAATATTTTGTTTGCGTAAGTTACAAATCAAATAGTGCATTACAACACCCGAATATTGATTGACGTTGATTTGCATTACTGCAAATCTTATTTCTATCAATTTATTCCTATTTGTAAATCTATTTGACCTGCTATTATCCCTAGCCACGAAATATATGAATAATGATTGTCTGTCTGTGACTTCATCACCTGAATATTTAATAAAAATCTACACAAAGTTTTGGCTTCTCCAGGTCATAATCAACATACTCGTACCTACTTACTCAAGTGTTTACTGCACCAAGCTTTCCGACGTATCTAAATACCCGTTTATCCATCCATCTAAGCCTTTGTGTCCAATCCTCAAGGAAAGTCTCGAACTTTTCGTTAGCTCCAAACATTCCGAATAATCTTACAAATATTACAACATTGACAATAGAACAAAACCTCCTTGTACACGCTTCGCTTTTGTTCCCCTTCATAAATTTTGCAATACTTGGAAACTTCACCATTACTTAACCCTTTGGCAAGCATGAAGCAACAATTACATCACCACAACATTACTTTGTTGAGCATTTGGCAGAACCGTATCAGCTTTTGATGCAAAAACACTGCACGTATCTTTTTGAAAGGTATCTTCACAAACATTCACAACCCACGTCATTCAATATCATGCGACGTATTCAACCAAAACATTTCTGCAAGAGCCAAGAACAATGCTAGACAACTGTCTAACACCTATCTCACTGGGCTTAAGCACTATCCATGTAGGAGCGATGGAATATCAACCTTAAACTAAAGAAAAACGGCTGGCTTTAGCTTAACAGAGTCCAGGAGATGCAATTCTGACGAATAACTGCTGCGTATTATCAAAGCTTCGTTACACTTTAACGTTAAATTTAGAACGTTATATATTTATTGTCAGGTTAAACGACTTTAGAATCTATAAATCTTGTATTAAAGTTGAAACTCGCATGTGAGATATGATAGAAGCACCGTTTTAAAATTGGAATCCTAGACAAAACTGTTCAAGGCACAGCAAACTTAGAACGCTGTACAGACAATCGAAAAACGTATTTAACACAATGGTTTTAAAGGCGTCGTCGCCAGCATTTGCCGTTGTCACACCGAAGCGCACGTCATAATCGTCACAGACGTCTTTCACACCGCACATGAAGAATGAATGATGGATGAATCGCAGCATGAGAATCCAGCTTTTTCCATGTATGGTGGAAACAAATTGTCGTATTCCGGCAAAATACAAGCGTCCTTGCGAAAATGAACCTTATTTCGTTAGCCTTAAATGCTGATGTGTAGTTCCTTGGGTTACAAAATAAGTTTGTCGCTAAGATATCTGTGTACATTCATATAAGTCACAAATGGGCCAAAAGTTGTATAGTGAATGTGGGACGGTCTCCGATGTAAAGGAGTTTGCAAGATACGATTTGGCTGTGACTAGTGTTAGCAACGTACAATTCCGCCTTTACAAACTTCATCTGCCCATAGATGAATGTAACAGAACATCTATTTCAAAAGTGTAGGTCAAATCGTAAATTATTGCTTTTTTCCACATTTTTCAGTATTTTTTATTGTCAATAAGTAAGAACACCAAAACTAAATCAAACACCCATGTTCATGCACCCAAATGTTTGACTTATGAGGGAATCGAACTCGCGACTTCCAGCATCGCAGGCGGGTATACTAGCTACTACGCTATCTGGTCATCATCTATTACTTTAATAACAGGTATTAAGTATTAACGTGAATGCGAATTTATTTATTTGTGAAGCTTTCACGCTGAAACGACTGAACCGATTGAGATGTAATTTGGCATAGGGATAGGCGACGGCTTGGAGACGAAGAACAGTTTGTTTTACAAGGTGCGGCTTGTAGTTCCTTCAGGATACAAGACCCACTTCGGAAAATTTAGTTTTAATCATCTCCACCTTATATATTTTCAAAATAGTTGTACTTGTCATATCCAGCAACCTCAATACTTCATAACTGAAACATTTGGGTGTATCCAACTTTGCCAGTTACAAGGTATTTTTATTCGTTTGCCGTTCATAACAACTTCCCCGAGTGTTCGGCAAAGCTGTGAAATGTTTCTGAATACAATATTATTTTCTAAAAGGTTTTCTATGTACAATGGGCTTGAGGATAATGTTCGCTGTGTTTATAGTATGTATTCTGTTTTTTATTATTTTTATGTAGTCTTATGTTTTTGATGTAGCTCTTTCGTTTATAAATCATTAATAACATGAATTCTTTCATCAAAAATATTGTAAGTAAATTAAGAGAAAATAAATAAAGAACCACCGGCGTTCTGTGGGAACGACTTCGCGCATCTGGAAAAAAATCAATAGCTCAAAGTAAGTTTTCAAAGAGTTAAGCATGCGTTTAGTGGAGTCCACACGTGACCAAAGGGCTGGCCAATACCTTGGCCAACGAATCAGCATTGCCATTCAACGTGGCAATGCGGCCAGCCTTTTGGGCACGATCCCCGCTGACAGCGATGCGGAGGAATTTTTTGATGCACTATTTTAATTTGTCTCTTTTTTATTTTCTTTGTATATAGTATTATATTTATAATTAAATTGTAAATAATTATGTCCATATAAATAAATAAAAATAACGAGTTTTCAAATTAAACTAATAAATCAGTACTTTTCGAATTCAAAACAAAAGACTGCCCCCTGAATAAATGCACACACCCTTCACCACTTCCTATTTGGTGAAATCTGTAACCTTCTTCGAAAAATGGGATGTCTAACTCTGAAAGAATTTTTAATAATCTCTAGTAGGTATTGCGCGTTCAAGCAAACAAAACAAACTCTTTAGCTTTTACGAGAACAATAATTATTAATTATAGATTTGAAATACACTCCAAGAAAAATAAACCAATACATTTCTGCAATCCTTTGATAAATTAGGTACAAGTTTCATACAGTACTTTTTATAACAATATTTACCTATTCAAACAATGAATAAAACTCCAATAAAGTTTTTCTTATAATCTAACATTAATACATTTATTCTTCACACAAGGGGAAGAGCCAACACAACAAAACAATATTTTATTCCCAAATATCACCAACTTCCGAAAATCAATTCATTAACATAATCCATTAGTTAATACACAATCGGTTTATACATCTAAACAGCTCTTAAACATTTTGTCCTCCCATAACAAGCGGTCTAATGCTTGCACAGTGTGCAGAAACGACGCTCTTGTGTGCAAAATGAATTGTGTACGGAAACGTATTAACGGTGGGTCAAATGACTCGGAACTAGGGCTGTGGGGATGGTTTGCAGGGTTCACACAAAATATTTTGCGATAGCTAGGTAGTTAATTTTTTAAGATAAGTTTTATGTCTCTTTTATTAATTTTACCGGGATTTGATTACGACAAGATAATTAGTTGATTCAATGTAATAATGAACCTTTAAATATGTAATAAATAACGTATTCTGTCTCGAAATGAAACAAATGCTTTTTTGTTTTCATGTCTTATGGGATGATTTAAAAAAAATCCTCCTGGTTATCAATGGGAACAACGATCGATGTTTGTTGGACACTATTTGTTTTGACGGTCTACCATAAGTCCGACCGGACCGGGTGAACAGTTGTCAGTACGTAGATTTTCGACGCGTTCTGTTTTTTCTTTCTCTTTGTAAACGATAAATTTCAGGCCATTGCACTAAATTGGGGTATTTCTGTTGCGTTTCTAAGAATCTTTATGACAATAAAATTATTCCTGAATAATTATGCAGAAAAACTTAAGTACCCCGTGCAAAGCTAGCCCAGGCAGCTTGTTATGTCATAAACTTACCCTTGAAAATAGGTCTTTTTTATAGATTGAGGATCAATAAAAACGTGGTAGGCATCTAAAAATTTTCATTTCCTGCCAGCCCTAACTAGAAACTTATGTGGAGTGCCAAGAACCTCCGTGCATCATTTTTTGTTTACATGTTTGTCCCATCCTGTGGGGAGTAACGGTGCTGTTATTTATACGACCTCTAAAAGGGTGGCTCTGTCTTCTCATATAAATATGGTTCATGAGCCGTGACGTATATTAAAGATGGAGTATTTGTTACGAAAGTTTGAATGACAAAGGCATTTTAGTGATGTGATATTACTTCAAGTAAAGGATCGTTCTTGAAAATTCATTTCTGTTTGACAAATAGACACATGCGTTTAGCTGTGCTTAAAGTATAAGTATTCTTTGTTAGAAATATTTTGGTTTAATTTCATATGTAGAAATGAGTGATGAAAAATAAAACATTGGGACAACTGGAAAAATGGTCTAGGTATACATTTTTCACTTTAGGATACAATTCTTACATAGAGCATTCTGAAAAAGCTTTTTAAACATCAACATTCACTATTATTTATATACGACACTTACTATAATAAAAAATAATTAAAACTAATGAACTAGTAAACAAAAATAACTTAAAAACCTCCTTACTTAATATTGAAAATGCGAAAGTAACTTTGTCTATCACGTTTTCACGCAAAAACTACTGAACCTGTTATGGTAGATTATGGCTCATAATTGATCGTAAAAATTTGTCATTTTCGAGTAACTTGATGTGCTGGCGTCTGTTCCTACATTCAAGCAAATAAAGACTTATTCTATTCTAGCGTATTGCGTAGTACACTCTCTTTACAAAATTATTTTAAATTGCATGTTGCTCACTCCAGTAATTATCATTAATTGAAAAATCCAACTTTATATTTTACCCGATTAAAACTGATTCATCCATTACACGATTACAAAAAAAATACCCCACAACAACATAGCACAGACAATGAAATTTAAACACAGTGCGCCCAGTGCGCCAGATGTTCAAACACGGACAAAATCAACACTAATTCTATCGAGTTACATTCCGTATGCTTTCAATTAGCTCGTTTTAAATTATTTATTTCACACCGCTCGATTGCTGGAGCTTTCAATTCGATTTGTAATGGTTTTTTCAAGTTTATAAGGGTGAAGTAACTGTCAAAATAATTATATTGATTTGATACTTTTTGATAATGGTTATTGGTGCTTACGTCATTGGTTATATATAGAAAGTATGAGTTGTAAAAGTTTATGCTTTTTATTTTGGATTAGTGTAAATTTTTTTTTATCTCCCGAGAAAAAATGTGATCTTTTAAATTTTTAACCCTGCCGTCATGGCTATTTTCTATTCATAATGAGATGTGAGAATGCAGACTTTTTAGTTTTCTTAATATATAACTGAAAAGTACAGACGCTAGCATATCAAGCTACTACGATCTGTCAAGTTTTCTTAATAAATTTTCAACTTTATCGCTGAAGCATATGGTTTAAAGTTGATTGGGAAAATTTTACAGTTTAGGGTTGCTTGAATTGCTGGCGCCTGTACATATCTACTTGGTTTTCGGTTAACGTCCCATATACTGAAAATCTCTTGAAATTTTTGGTTTCCATTCGAAATTGCGTATTACTCGGTTCTGTTTTCTTCAAAGTCCTTCATAAAATAACTTATTTACTAAACAAACCGAACATAATTACTTCCCTTCAACAATAAACACGAAGTATGCAGGGCACTCGCAAGGGTGATAGCATACCCATTTGACCAACAAATCGATTGGAAAATTGTATTATTTTTTCCAAATCATTGCAGCTTTCGTATCAGTGGGTTTGATACATTAATGTAGTTATTGTATCTATTTGGGCATTTAAGTTTTACGCATTATTTAAAGGGTTATTTTCTGTGAGGTCTGTTAAGTTTCTATCTATAACTTAAATTCAAGGTACAATTTTTCATAGACAGATTAACACTTTTATATTAATGAATTACTATTATCATTATTCTTACGTCATTATTATCAGCCTGTTTATCGTCCCACTACTAGGCCTAGGTCTCCTGTCACGCATAGAATGGATTGAGCGTTAATCACCACGCTTGATCAATACCTACGGATTGGTGTTTTCGGACTTTAACTTAAAAGTTACATTGGTACTTGCCTGACCTGGAATCGAACCCGCACACTACAGAGGACCAGCCTCTTCTCTCCAGCTTTAACCACTAGGCTACCACGACTACAATTCTTACAATTGTACGTATTTTTAATGGTATGTGTATAAATATTTCTAAACGAGTATACGAATACGAGGGCGAAGCCACGGGTAAACTAATAGTGTTTCAGTACATCATAGTTAATGGGTCGCTAACTGTGATAATAAACATACTTTTGTAAAATATTGTGTTTATCGTTTACAAAAGTTTGTCTGAGACGAAAACGCTTAGTTGTTGGCTTTGAGTGTATAATAATTTATTGAAAATGCTTTCAGGCTTTTTATTATGTATTATTTTTTATTTACTCAACTTTTATCGTTAGCTTAAGGAGGGATAATGATGGCTGAACTGAGTTCTTTGTGAACGAATGACTATTTTCAGTAACTTTGAAGTTTGTACGTACACAACATTACATTATACACGCGTTGTATAATGTGAAGTAGTAGATAATTTAGATGGTTACTTCACGGACCGACCGCGCTAAGCGTTGCTTAACCCTTTCAGGTATTTTTTTTTTCAGATTTGATAGACTCGTTTTCAAATAGGTGTTTAACATTTATTAAAATTATTTAAGGCATGAGGCAAAGCTGAGAATCAGCAATGAAAAAAAAAAATTTTTGAAGGTCAATTTTACAAGAAACCGCTCCCAAAAACGGCCGTGGTTCACCACTTTCTATGTGTTATCACTGGAAAGAAGCAATCCCCAGCAACACAATTCTGTCTTTATGGTTTGAAAAACCAGTTTAACACAAAACCAATTCTTCATATACGTATCAAATTATATTTTACATTCTTTCCGTTGACTTTCTTATTAAAATAATTCTCAAACAAAGGAAATATCTTAACACTCCAAGCATTTACTCTCATTACTGTATACTGAACATTTCCACAGCGTCCTAAGTGACCAATAAAACGCTAAGTCCCTCTTCACTTATCTAAGTGAAGCTGACAATAGCGTTCAATGTATAATGCAAATTATGCCTTAGGGACTCCTCAGGGACATAGTGGTTTCCATGGATTTAAGGAGATGTGGTTAAGATGCAGTGCCTATACTGCTGGTTGAAGAAAATGGCATCTTCAGAGTGTCTTGTGTAGCTTCTCTTAACAAAAACGTTAGTGCAATTATGCGCTAAAGAGTGCAACAACTATTTAGATAATAATAATGGCATCCATCTCGATTGTCAACCACGGTGTGTATTCTCTCAGCCAGCTACGCATGACATATCATAGTGCACAAGTATTTGCGCAGACACAGGTGCACTCTCTATAAGCCTCTCGGCGCGGGATGGGAGGACATTCCGACACGACCAGAGAGAGATCATGCAGGACCGACATTTACGTGCTCTCCAATTCAAGCATGTATCAATCACATACTTTCAGATTCCGGGCTGCCTTTTTGTGAAAGTTTCTTAAAACACATAAAGCAATATATAACCCATAAAGTATGATCCGGGAATCGAACCCGAGAGTACAGCAGTAGCGCTATGCTACTAGTCCAACGAGGCAGTCGTTTTATATTATAAAGTAATCTCTGAACCTACTGAAACCATTTTGAAAATGAGGTTAACAATATAAATCTACGGTATTTATGTCTGTTATAAGTATGAAAAGTAGTGTATCCAAAGCGGGGTTGCAACTGCAAACGGCCCGTACTGCTGTTACTTAGCCACGATCTCCTCCAGGAGGAGACAACCTGGAACATTTTCAAAAATATTTTTAAGCCATTCCAACCCTCGCGCACTACACAGTCTACCATCACAAACAAAGTGATTGAATTGGAAGAAGCAACCCTGTCTTAACCCATTCACTGCAGACGACATGGCTAATAAATAACATTTTAGTCAAATGAACGGTTCAGCTCGAAGCTACAATGTGGACGTAGTAAAATGTTAGTGCTCATTATTGTGGCTTTATTGCTCACTTTTGTAGAAATTAGATTGAATGAAGTTGAGTAATTGTTTTTTTTTTGTAATACACCAGTTGTGTGTCTCATTTGCAGGTATTTATATATTCACACATATACATGTAGATACTGTTATTATCATCTTCCAAGACATTATTTTATAAGTAGGATTTATGAGGCACATTTTAAGTTTTAAAAAAGTGACTTGATCTACACACCGATTAGTCAGGTGAACGGCGGGCGTTTTTGAGAGCTGTCTATTGTAAAAATGACCTTCAAATAGTGCTGATTTTCAGCCTACTTTGAATAAATGACTTTATACCATTTACTTTATATTAGTAAGCTGTAGCGTTTGTTTGTTCATGAGCTTGGAAGCGGTAATCTCAAGAACTACTAGAGGGATTAGTAAAATTCGTATTTTTTTTTCAGTGTTTGATAGCCCTTTCATTGAGATTACTTTTTATTCGCAAAGTAGGTCCACAGAACCCGCTGGCCGAAGCTAGTAATACAATAGAAACCAATAATGTTTAAACCACTGCTGTCCTTAATATTCTGAAATGTATCAAAGAAAATTAACATTACTTATTCTATGAGAAATGGTATTTATTGTAACTGAAAACCACAGAAATAAAGCAACAAAATATCTTAGATACTGAACACAATATTAATGTGGAACGCATTAGGGGCCGGAAATGGCGGCGTACACATTGCGTATTGTGCTCGAGGAAAAATGATATAATATCGTAACATCCTTTTATGACCATTACTGGGCTTGCCTTGCCCGCTTCACATGGATGAGAATTAGAGAGATAGGACAGAAAAGGTCGCTCAGTTTGTGCCTACGTGGTTGATGCCGCCTGGAGTAATCAGTGTTTAATAGTAATGTCTTTAGTAACTATGTTTACATGACTTGAATGATTTGATTTCAGCTTATATTTCGCATGATATTATTCATATATTTTCACGAAATAATAATTATGATTTTATAGTCCAGGTTTCCTCGAGATGTTTTCCTTCACCTTTAATCAGTCATTGGCGTCTAAGATAAACTTACTTACTATAAAGTATGTATAACTTAGAAAAGTTACATTGTTACTTGCCTTCTACTGTTGCCTTGTACTTTGATTAACACTCATTCCTTCTCCGTGTGCGAAGAGGCCTGTGCCCAGCAGTGGGACAATAAAAAGGCTGATGATGATGAATAATGACTTGAGTTTTACAATGACTTGAGATCTGAATGACTGTGAAACTAAGATATTGATAAACTAAATACAATTTAAGTTGAAGTTCAAAAGAAATGCCTTGTAAAACAGTCAGACATGACACAAATTCATTTGTGAACAGAATGAGCTAGTCTATACCTAACACTTTGATTGACTTGGTTTCAGATTTAACTTAATCTTTGGCATCACCGCCCTACACGAGACAAATCGTCCAGTTGGCCATTTGTCAAAAAACCTGCATCCGCCCAATAAAAGCCGTCTTTGTCGACACCACAACCTTACGTAAGCAATCCTTTTTTTCCTTATCTCGACTACAGAAGACTCAAAATGACCTTAATCACCCGCAAATGTCATCTAAATCTGCAAAGTTTTCTAAGCAGTTCTTGTAGCTCTTATTAAAATGGATTAAGGTTGGTTTTTGCTTGATTAATGGAAATAAGGTGGTGTTTAATAAGAATGGTGAATGTTAACAAAGGTTTTCTTTTTGAAATTTTCTGTTAAAAATGTGTGCGGGTGTGTCTGTTTGTCATAATGATGGCTTTTTCGCATGAAATTTATTGTGTTGGTAATGATTTCATCGTCGACATTATATTAATATGCTGTTTTAATTAATTTATTGCTTTTAGGGTGCTGCTTAGATAACGTAGTTAATATTTACAATGTGCTGTTGGATAACTAAATGCTCAGTATCTACTTAGGCACTCATTGATCATCATCTGCCTAGCCTTTTCCCAAGCTATGTTGGAGTCGGCTTCTGACCTCCTCAACCCAGTCACCTGTACATCCTGATACCCCTTGCTAAGACTGGTTGTCAGACTGGCTACTGACTACCCGTAACGGCTGCCAAAGATGTAAAAAGATAAGCACTCATTGATTTTTACAATAAAAAAACATGATGAAGTTATTTAAACTACTTTGTTACTACTACTCTACTTTGTTCTATAAATTAATTCCAAATACATTATTGAGTGTGATTTCGCTACTGGGTGTATTACCTATATAGCCATTCGTAAATTTTTCGTTCGTTTGTGAATTGTAAAAAGTTAAGAGTAACAATTCGCGGCTATGCAACTTTGCTGTGACTTTTTTAATAGGCGTAATACACGCCTCTCGAGTACTAATGTGTGGGTTCGATTCTAATGTATGTATAACATAACAAAAATATATCCAAGTTATATTAGTACATATGTACTTTATTAGTAGGAATATCTTAGACACCTATGCCTGAATGAAGGAAAACATTTTGAAGAAACCTGGTCAGATTGAAATCGCAAATCCGCCTCGAGGAATCGTGTTGATTTAGGCTCAGACCACACCACACACACAGGTCACTTACACAGAAGTATCTGTGTAAGTGACCTGTGGTCTGCAGGGGAACAATAAATAATGATAACTAACTTTATTTTTAGTTTTTATGAATTATCCAATACTCAATAAACTTCAAGTTAGACCAATCCTTGAAGTTAGTTATGAATGTTTTGTTGGTTTTTGTAACTGTAATTGTATACATTTTGTAATGAATAAATAAATAAATCCTTTTTCATAGTTAGTTATAAATGGTTGAAACAACAACACAGTAAAACCTTCTGAACACAATATTCATTATCCATCGCAGTATTAAAACATTACCACAACACTGCCTACCCCCGTTCGATCAGCAAGCTTGAATATACGTCGTTCGCAAAAGTTGGCTTATCTGTGACGTCACGATTTAACGTCAAGTTGTATCGGGATCCATTTCAATATTCACATCTTTCAGTTTCCGATGTGTCCTGTTTGAATGACGTTTTTGTTGTTTTTTTTTTTGCTTTTTTTATTGTTTACTGTCAATGGCTAGTAATACTTGGTGCATTAAAAGATAATGAAGGATATTTCCATTGTTATTATTATTTAAAAGAGGCTTTATGACGTTTGAAGTTCCATATAGGCGTACCTATGTATATTATGAATCGATTTAGATTATAAACGAATTTATGTTAGAAACACCGCTAATCGCTTTAAAAATGTTTCGCTTGTTGTTTTTCGTTATAAAGTCAGGTGTTATTGAAAGACTATTGTTTTGTGTTCACTATAATATAGCTAAAATTGAAAAAAAATACTCAATTTTAATTATTCGAATGAAAAAGCATAGAATAAACTTGCAGTTAGAAGCATTTTTCCCAATGTCAAAAAAAATATCAACAAAAACTTATACGAACGCACATATTTTCCGGAAAATCTGAGAAAGTTAAATGACTCTATTTTTATTAGAAATAAGAAAACATACACACTAATAAAATTACATATTAAAATTAAGAAAAAGAACAAAACTTTTCAAACAAAACCCATTTGAGCTAAGTCAAAATTCACACAGAGTCAGTCTTAAGTCACCCCTAATTAAACCCGTAGAGGTTCGGTATCGGTGGCACTTGAAATGGTACTTCAACCTGAAGGGAACCTTTTATGCCACTATAGTGACCCAAAACAATAGCTGGAACAAAAAGTTGGCGCGATTACATCTCCAAGTGGCTTGGTGTTTCTCATGGGGCTCTGTTTTGGTACTGACGCTAGAGGGAGCCGTGGAGTGTAGGGTGAGTATGCGTTCGGTGAATTGGTGGATATTTCTTGGTACTCTGTATTTTAAAGTTAGCTGTGATTTTTGTGTATACGTTATACCTAGGTGTAGAGCGGATAGGACTGAAAATAAGAGTGATATTTGTAGGGTAATAATAATGCAATGTATAGTTTTTGTACATGTAAAACATTGTCTTATCTTATCAGTCAAACTCAATAATTCTCAAAAAATATTAACAGCAATAAAAAATCCAATTATTGGAACTGTACGAAATAAATAATTATTATGTAACAATATATGTATAACGAAGCTATCTCAAGAACGGTGCAGTTTTAACGAGCGTCAACTTGGTATAATTGCATGCACGTACTGTTTCTCGTTTGTTTTATTATTTTTAATAAATAATAATGTTGCTGCAGTTGGTGTGATGATTTTTCCATTACTTTAGGGGATTCTTGTATTAAAATAATGTTGTTTTAATGAACCGTATTTAGGTTGATTATCTTTGGCTACCGGTATTGTAATCACAAGACATCACGGTGTCTCGTTTCGGTAGCAACAACTCTATTGGCGTTATTAAGTAAATGGGTTGTCATTAAAATATGCACCTTAAACGAATAGTTTTATAAATAAGAAAGTTTATTTTGTTATCACGGTTGTATGACTAAACCGATTTCGATATTGTGTTTGGCATGGGATTGTAAAAGACGAAGAATAGCTTTCCTCTTAGAAGTCCCTTTAAGATTCTAAAGGACCTATTGAATTTTTGTGTTAACCGACTGTAGTGTCTAGCAAATTTTGTCATCTTGAGGTCATTAAGATTTCCTCCACTAATTAACCGACCAATATTCACGCGCAGCTTGATCCGCATCCAGCACCCAAGCAAAGAGTACCTAGACTACTTTTTCTCCATCTTGAAGGCCATCCAAATTTGTTTGCTCATTTCGTCAGCTTATAAAAAACAAACTCACTTTCGCTCTTCGATATTCCAGTACTATCCCGCTACTTCTCCACATTATGGTCACCCCACACGTCAGACGCCTCACAGCGGCAGCTCCCACGGGTGTGCTCAATTAGCGCTAAATTTGCTGCATGATTCGATTTGCTCCTCGATTGGCAGCCACCTGACCGTAAACGGCTGCCATTTAGGCTGGCAGCTACACATTTCGTGGAAAATAAGATGACAAGCTGGCAGGACGAAGATGTTCAGGACGTTTTTCACATGGATAATGTAAAATTCATGACTTTAAAAGAGCGACTCTCTTTCAGAAAATAATATATTTTTTGCTTAATACAAAATCACACGTCAGCAGCCATACATAACTGTGTCTACATAAAGGTACTTTCTTTTTTCATGGGTAATCATCAAATGACCCCTTCCGTTGATGGTGCAGCTGGTGTCAGACTCTTACTGACTAAAACTCACTATGTTCCTTCAGGAGGTCCCTGTGTGCCAGGACCACGGTAACTCTTGCGAACAACCCACAGCCCAGACAGACCCTGGTCCTTATAAGCCCCTCCTGTGTTGCTGACATCTCTTCGAGGAGCGCGTGGAACAGAACGCGTCGTCGACACAGGCCTGTCGTCCTTAGACGTACGGACGATGAGCTACCCAAACTCACCGCCCACAGGCCCGTACATATAGGTATACCTATCTATATATTAGCTTTTGTACAGTGCACTTGCATTGATTATTAAGTAAATAATAAACCTTTGAACTATCAACACGTTGTTTTTAATGTGCCTACACCGTCCAAACAAAAAATATCCTTATCGCTGTGATCCGCGTTTTAAATGAAACAGCTCAGCTACAAATTCAATGTCATAAATGAAAACACAGAGCAACAATTACAACTTCTTACAACAGGTAACATTTCAATTTAAACAAGTGGCAACACTCAATAAACCAGTTTCTTTTATTTCACTGTAAACATTCACATTACGTTTCTTTTAAAGAAAAAATACTTTTACCATTCAATAAAATCTTATCAGCACATCTAAAATAAAACAAATAACATTATATGGCCAAAGAAACCGACAAAACAATGCTATTTTGACTATACATCAACTACTTTAAATATTTAATAAAATCAAATAAAATTGTGCTTTAATTCAAATGCATAAAGTTTATTTTCAATTGCTAGTAAGACTGTCTTAAGACTTTCCAACAATTTAGGTGTCATTCGAAAATCAACTTTAGCACTCTATAGATAGAGTTAACATTACAAAAAAAATTGGTTAGTCATTTTTAAATTCATATAAAAGTTTTATGAAACTGTTATCATCGAATCTCAGTATATCAAACAATTGGGGTGAAAACAAAACCAACCAACTCGCATAGGGGTGAAATACAACGTACTCGAGTCGAGAGCACTCGACTAGTGGATGTAATCGATATTACGATTATACCGAGTCGATTGTAGAAACAATTAAACAATTGTCGAACGAGTGTGTAATATTATTTTATCGTGTGAGACTTTATTTTTGACGTAGTGGGAATATGGGAGTACTTGTGGTTTTTGAAATTTCGAATGAAAAAGAATATAATTTTTTTTCAAAATTAGTAAATTTTTTAAGTTTTTTATTAAAGACGTCAGCACATCAAGCTACCTGAAACTGACAATTTTTTTCAATTAACTTTGAACCATATTATTATGTTTCAGCGATAAAGTCGGAAATCTTTTAAAGAAATTTGACAGATTGTAGTAGTTTGATGTGCTGGCGTCTTTACATTGACTTACTAGCGCTAAAATGAATATTCAATGAATTCTAATCGAGAGAGAAAAAGTACTTATTTATTTGATTTATAATATTCTTGACACTTTAAAATTTCCGTAAAAGGGCTTTTTCGTCCAATTAACGTTGTAAAAATTACGAATCAAAATATTTTAACTAAGCCCATCTAATTTATTTTAAATGAAACTAATTAATCTATATAAATCACTAATAAACTCAGTAAGCATAGTTATCGTCTACATTAATCGTAGCGAGTATTCGTAGCGCTTGCTACGCTCGTAGCAGTATGGTTTTCTCACATCAATGCGCGTAGCATGTAGCGTCTATGAATGATATGTATGGTAACTGCAGATTTAATTAATTATATTATAGGATAGACAACATAATACATATGTTAATATTCAGTTATGATTATTGTACTAAAGCATAGTAGTTATGTAGTTGCAAATTAAAACAGATGTTCAGATATTGCTCATAAGGTAACTAAATAAAACTAACGGTTGATGCTATGTATCGTAAATCACAACAAACAATGACTCAAGACTTCGTAGTTTAAATACGTAATTTAGAAATAACAATAGAGTTGCACAAACTTGTAGCATTCTAAACTATACACCAAAAAAATTGCATTTAATCACACAAACATATGTATAACACCCACTAAATTAACCTCCAAACAAACCAAATAAATAACCACTAAAACCCAACAAAAGGGACCGTTTTAAAAACAGTGACAGTAACAAGAAACCAGGCATTAGGCTCGCCGCACACCCGCGACACAAAGGCACAGTCGCGACAATAGGCACCGAAACAAACGGGAGAGCTAATTTGTACGCCGACGAATCTGATCATACGTCTGTACCGCAAGTAGCTATTTGTTATTGCATACGCCCACGGCGTGTGTGTCCGTTGTTACGAGCGGTACGGGATTTTGTCAACGGCAAATGCGTTAGACTGTGAATTAGATGTTTGATCCTCGATGTTTATTTTATGTAGAACTAAATAGATGTGAACATGAACTCTAGTGACTAAATAAAGTGTAATTGATGTTCTCTTTTTTAATTAGCCCGAAAAGTATTTTATAGTTAATTGCATATTATAGGTGTCTATGCAAAGAATGACAAAATAAAAACAATGGAAAATGTAGATCCCCTCCAAAAAACAAAGACTCTTTAGTTAGACTAAAACAGACATACATATACATATTTCTAGATGCCCCTGGCTGGAGGCTTAAAATTCTTTAGGTATCCACAGGAAAGCCCGGTTAAGCAGTACACGGCCTTCTAGGCTGAACTGCAAGAAGTCATACAAAAAATAAATATTCCTAGAGTGTATACATCTTAAATAAAGGCACCACTAATTAAGCCTTAGTATAATTTTCCCGTGACACAACGAACCCGCAATCATCTAAACATCGTTTACCAACATGTAATCATTAGCAGGAACGTGTGAAAACAGCCAATTTTGTCGCAACGTCGCGCGACTATTGTGTCGCGCGTTTGATTCGTCGCCTATATTAGTCGATACGTTTGCGTTTGATTTACGTTTGGTGATAATTGGAACTTGGTAATTACATATTGTTGGTGTAGTTTGTGATTGGTTTAGAAATGCTTTTTGTGGCTTGAAGTGTGAAGTTTATTTCCTAAGTAGAATAAAATTTATTAGGTATCATTACTTGTGGTCATATGCGTATATTTTTGGTGTTTCAAAGGATCAATAGTGTGAAGAGTTGAGATATATCTAAAATATTTAAGTATGTATTTATAATCACGCCAAAAGTGTCGCAAAGAAAAGTGATGTGTAACCATCCTACACATTTATCTATGTATATATTTAAGTCTGAAAAAGTGTATAGTGTTAGTCCAATTAATGTGATTCTAAGTCCACACAAAATTGAAAACTGTCGTTCACAGAATAACAGTTAATTACTGAATTTACAATTACAGCGTGTGCTAATTTGTCTCAGTACCAATAACTAGTTCCCACAAACAGTTAGAAATGTTGACGTTTATATATCTCTGTTAATTAGTTACTAGCAAAATGCTAGTAGCGTCACTTCAAAATCCAATATATCGCAAACTAAACGCTGACCGCATTGATCCGTCCACTTGTACGCGACAATGCTTCCGCGATGTTGATCCACTAGCCGGATTCAGGCCGAAGCCGGATCCCGCCGGATTCGGCCGGATTTCGGCGGATTTTAGACCGGTTACATTCGGATTTCGCCTCGATAGATACACGCGGTCCGACGTCCATCCACCGTGTATTTGACCACATTTCTAAGCGAATCGCGTTAGAATTTCAATTTTGTTTGCATACGGATTAGAAATTTGACGCTGTAATGTTATTTGGATTTTGCATTAATGTTATGACATGAATATTTGCTTTGATATAGAAATATTATGACGAATGTTGCTAGTTATTATGTTAGTTATGGCCGAGGTACAGTTTTGTAGTTCTATCTACTAGTTATGCTGTCGAAAAATTTTGTTGGAATAGCCCTAATATTATGAACGGTCATTTTGATATACATTATGTATGTATATAACTGTGTTTGGTGAATATATACTTTTTTCCCACAGTTTTGTGACCAAGTGTGTCTATCACTTGCATTTTTTTTCAGTGAGAAATCACCAAATGTGTGTGCAGCTGGAGGGAGTGCCGAACTCTTACACTCATAAACCTTGGCTTTCTATCTGTAAACTAATTTGTAAAATCGGTTCAGTAGATCTAGAGATTACCTCCTATAACATCATAAACTCATATTTTTTCCCTCTTTTTACTATAATTGGTAGGTAAAGTATAAAGGGTTACTCGAACCAATAAAGCTATATTTCTCATCTCTTACTTCCATCAAGAACGAACTGAAACAACGATCGGTGGAAAATACAGAATTGCTCAGCAGAGACTGACCAAAGCCTTCATCAAAATAAATATCATTAGATCACCGTACTTCAATTTAATGTCCACCAACTAAGTACCAATATTTCACTTATGTCCACTTTACAAATATTTCAAAGAAACCTCTTTTATACGAATCCCTAATGAGTAAGCATTATTAACTAAGAGTAGCTCGCGAGGCGCGACAGCGGAAGGAGTCAGGGCTGGCTCAGTCGGCCGCGGGCGTACAATAATTGTCTAAGTGCATAATGAAGTTGTTGCCAACCCTAACTTTGATATCTGAACACACAGACGTTGACTTTGTTTTATATCTTAGAGTTAAATTTTGTTTGACGAATTCTCTTGAACGGCAACCCTTAACAAGGATAACGTTAGGCGAATTTAAATCTTAGCTCGCATAGTTAAGGTAGATTTTTGCTTGCGGATTGAATTATATATATTAAGGGGTATAATACCGTTTCGTCACTCCTTCTGTGTGTATGTGTCGCACTTGCTTTTGTTTCGTTGAGTTAATTAGAAAGTTGTGTCGGGCAAAAATGGCGAAGTTCCAAAGAGTTGTAACTTTGATAGTTAGACGCGAGATATATTTTTTAAGTTTTTTAATTAAAATATATTTGATTATGACGTCACGTCACGTTTTGTGCTTCTAGAAAATGCAAGTTCGCACTGCCGCTAAGATAGTCATGTGAAAATATGTATGCATGCTGCGTTAGTTTACTATAAATTTTAAGTTGACGAGGGTATGAAGCATCAGGATTTTTTCTATGTAATATGGAAATAAAACAACCCGCACTTGATATCTTGAAAGTTTTGTTTAAATTAACGGTTATTTTATAGGCATATCTACATAAATAGTCGCGTCAGAGAAATGTCCTGTAACTAAATGAAAGAAAACTGGCTAATGTGCCCAATGCTAGTTTATTGACTTTCATTGTGTTGTTAATGTAAGAATTTAAATTATAACACTATTTAAATTATAATACGCTTCAATGAATCACTAACAGTATTCTTAAATTTAATAATATCACAAACGAAGCCGCTAGTAAAAGTTATATCATAAAACAAAGCGGTTCTACTCTGCATAGTTCCCTTTAACAGAATATTTGACCTCTGGAACGAATCCACTAATATATTTCTCAAACAAATATTATGCAGTTATTACAACAGATTGTTTGACAAAACTCATTCCGAGAATCGAACGGTTGGTAACGTCTTTACGTCCACCGCCTCAAGAAAAACACGAAACGGTTGCTCTTTGTTTTGACATTTGACAAAAGTCATTGTCTGACATGACAATACACACTTTTATGACTAAACTCCTTGTATGCTGTGCTGTGGAATTGCTTGATACGAAAATGTAATATTGTATTACAAACCGTTATTTTTAAAACAAAAATGTTTATTGCGGTTATGAAGACATTTTGTTTTGCCGTTTGTTTGTTTGTCGGCGTTTATTAGTTTTAGGTTTTTGTTTTTCCATTGCTTAAAGTGTTTTGTTTGTTAATGTTGGTTATTTAGAATGTATTGTTCTACTTGAAGATATTGAATCGTCTTCCATTTAAAGTTTATGGCTATAATTATTATATTGCTTAAACACGCGACTGGGGTGATGGTGTTCGAATGAAATGACTGCAGAAAGAAATAGCTAATTAAGTGACGTTTCTTTTCACGAGATTATGAAGTGAATTTTTGTCATGTTTAAGTCATCAATATAGTACCGTTATTTATGATGAATGTCTAATAGAAATTAATAGACATTGTCTATTAACATCTGCAACACCTATCAATGCAATCTGCAAACACTACATTTCATTATAAGCCATTTTTAATATCCCCTGCTGGGTACAGATCTCTACGTACACAAATAAGTGAGGGTTAATCAGCACGCTTGGTAAATGCGGGTTGGTGACATCAGTCCACGTTTCCTCAACATGTTTTCCTTCACCTTCAAACAGTCAATTAGTGTAAAAGATATTCTTAGAAAGTTCACATACAGGTTATATAAATACCACAATTAGTGAGCGTAGTATGATTACAGAAACTTACTAAGGCCAGTTTCACAGGTTACGGATAGCCACTATCTACCAGATAAATTCAAAAATAGAACAGAATTTCTATAAAATTATCTGTCAGATAAACTATCTGGAACTTATCAGAAACCGGTGAAACTAGCCCTAAAGCAAATATAAAGAGCTATGGGTCATCATTTAACGACGTACAAAAACACAAAATTTCGTCTAAACCCTTATAGTTACAGAACCTATTCTGAAATCCGCCATCAGAAATACGACACCTCATAAAAACCACAGTACAACAAACAAAATAAAATAAAAACACCCTACACCGTTCATTAGTTTATTAAAAAACCTATCTATAAATGCATTTTCGTTGCGACAATGCAAGCACTATGAAGATTGCCTGCGCGCGCGCAACAATGAACCATTATCATTGGAGGTCATTAACTGAGTGCATTCTTGGTGAAAGATAATAGCTTCTGCTAAAGTAACGTATAGGATATAGGATGCAGGAAGGACCAAAAGCACTGTGTTTAAACGGAGTTTAAGAATGGCGGTTTAAAGTGTTGGTTTTGTTCAAGTTGATGCCGAATTATAAATAATAATATAATATCATTTTTCATATTCTATTGGAGGAACAAAAGGTATCGTGTTGCCCAAGGAATTGGGTTGAGGAGGTCAGTCGTCCATGTGGCACACTGACACTTGGCTGAATTCGGCTGGACTGGTACACGATCCCAGCTCAGTTGGGAAAAGGCTAAGCAGGTGATGATGTATTCTATTACAAGTAGAATTTAGTATCTAAAGCTTTATGGAGGTATGTTCTGACGAGTGATTAGTGGTCGTTAGTTTCTAGTAGTTAGGTACCTATTATTGTTGGTTTATTAAGCATACTAAGTTTAGCTATAAATAAACTGAAGTTTGAACACGGATTAAGGTAAGTACATTTTGTGAAACTGCCAAACAAAAGAAGCAGATAATTGTAATGTTTGGAACAGATAACATTACTTAAAACTTCAATATTATTGCTTCTATAATTAATTGGTATTGAACATAGCGCATGTAGAAGATTAAAATTTTAATCGTAGATTAATCAAACCCGGTTCAACCCGTCCTTTAAAAAAAACAAACCATAATGGTATGTCGGGTGAAGTGTCATGGGAAATTTGCGTAAATTAAAATAGGAAGATGGAGCGAATAGGCTTTAAGCCTATATTGTGCTCACCCCGCTTTTGTCACTATTCGAGACTCAACGGCATTCGAAGACTAACTAGCTAATATTTCCCTCCCTCTTTATTTTAATGTGGCAGAGCGAGATGGGTGTATCCAGGTCATGTCTGCAGGCGCCTGTATTGAGTCGGTGTTGAGAAATAAGTAATTAGGTGCGACGGCTCTTTGTGGCCATATTTTTTTATTCCACGTTATGTATTTTCTTGTTGCGGTTTTAATTAATGGTGTTTATGTACTACGTGTGTTGCTGGGGGAAGTTTTAGCGTGGATGTGTGACTCCTACATTTTTTTCCGTAGAAAATGTGATGACATATTTTTTAAAGAATTTTAGAAGCATATTTTTGGTATTTCTTTTCTCTTTGGCTATAAGTGGCCTCCATATTTTTTGTAATTAAAATACGTGAAAAGGGACTAGCTAATAAGAGATAGGACCAATATGTTTTACTTACAATCAGAAACAAGAAGTAAGTAATTAAGTGGCCAGTACGATTATTTTTTGAACACTTAGGTACATAGTTCTAAAAATGAACTCAGCAAGCAAGAACTGATTTCGAATACTTGTCCGATATAAAATACTAAAATAATTCAGATTTTTGTTAACAAACTCGAGAATCTCATTAAATGCTCTTCTTTTGTTTAATTTTAAAATTTATAATAGCTGAACTTGTTTGACGGCAAATCCAAGTATTTTTTTTATTTTAATACAATAATATGCCTAGTCGGGCTCACTTTAGTTTATTTAACAAAACGTATAAAATAATTTAGTAAAACATTACAGCTGTTTTTCATTATTTTCGTCTTTTGTGTATTTTATTGTTTCATTTTACTTTACACAATAAAGTTATAAAACAAGATTCACTTAAATATTCTACTGTGAGTTAGGATTGTTTAGGCTCGTGTTACTTTTTTTGTAAAAAAATATTAGTGTAGTATAAAGTAAAGTACTTAATTACTTTTTAAATGGGTAAGTGATTAAGTATATGATGTTGCCTGGGTGCGTCTTCGATCATATTTATTGAAAAGCACACGCCAATCTACTTTGGTTAGAATATAGCTTTTAAAGATCGTCTTTCTGTTACCTACTCATTCTTATATAAGTATTCTGTTATTTTTTCGAATATGATAGCGAAATTATGTTTTAACTTATCACATCTCATTCGCTAAAAGAAGCTAGTATCAATATATTAATCTACTATATTACACTAATATACTACAAATTAAGCAGTACCTACTGTTACTATACATATATCTAATGCTTAATTTGTTACAAGTGATGTTTTTCTGTTCTTCTTTCTCTATCATGTAATTCTGTAAAATATATAAAAAATAATATCTTCACTTGTAAAAGGCACCATTTTAGGAGCCATGTCCCAAATCCCCATTCCTACTCGCTTGTAAAACTAACAATCCACTGCACCTAATAACTTAAATAATAATAATATTTTTCTCAGTGTGCACATTGGAAAATAAATAAAACTTCGGACGAATAAAAAACAATAGAATGTCCAAAACTTAAAGCTCACTTAGTCCGCCGTTTACGCCTCACGCCAACAGATGGCGGTAGTTGTATCATAAACGACGAAACCACGAGAAGGGTTCGGTTTGCTTGTATTCTTGAGAGTTACCTTAACATTTGGCGAGGGGTGCCTTTCTAGTATAGTGTATTATAGCAAATTATTACTGCCTAATTCATAACAGAAGAATAATAATGGAATTTATCAATGATAAAAATAATGACAAGACTTATTTTAATTATGCTTTTTATGTAGGAATTACATTATGATGACATGTCCTGCGCAGTTGCTTAATCTCCTTAGAGAGAATAGCCACCCCAGCTGACAATCATTCTGGACACCATTATAAGTATTATCTAATTTTATGCCGTGTTAACAACTACTAATACCAGCGAACAATTTACACGTATCTACAGGAATTTCTTTATAAGGATTCAGATAAATGATCAACCTTGGTCAATTATAAAGAAAGGTATCTTATAAGGCTTTAATTTAAGCGCTTTTCCCAACTTAAGGTCTCAACAGGCTGTACAACTCAATTCTCCGTAAACAAATATTAAATTTTAACTATAATTGAGACTAAACAATAGTGTTTATTTTCGTCTCAAATGTCTTCGCAGCAATTAAAACCAGCTAAGTAACCGTTATTGACTATAAAAGGAAATTATTAATTTCCATTAGCCATTTCGTTTTACGACTAAGCTGAATTACGAAAACTTTAATAGCTAATAAAGTTTGAACAAAACGCGAACAAACTAAAGTTTCGCCTATAAAATATAGAAATTACTCACATTCAGGCTTGTTATTATTTTATTATCAAAGACTTCTTGGAAGTACTTTTAGATCTTCGCTAAGACAAAAGGCCATCCTGTATTATGATAACTAACAACGCAAATTAAGTCTTACCCTTACGGTATTAAAGTTGATATTTGTGTGGCAGGGACAATACTTAAGTCTTAAAAGCGTATACAGGGTGATAATGAAAAAGTAATTTTATGACTGTAGAATGTGTTTGTGAGTGTAATCCTAGTTATTGCACGGTATAGTGTCGCCTCAGACCATTCCTATGAAACAATGGCACAAAGCGTGTCCGATTTGCTGCGTGAAACGATCACTTTACGACTGTCTTATAAAAATAATCGATTTAAAGATAAACGTGTGAAAGGTTCGCTAGTGTCTTCGTTTTATGCGATATAATATATTGTGCGGGTTATAGGCTTGTACACTGGCCATTGTGCAGCATAATTGAGTTTTAATTGACTGTCTGTTCTTTAGTCATAGATCGGGTAAAGTTAGGGAATATTTTTAAGATGGCGTTTGCTAATTGCTTAGGTGGAGGATTCAGATAAGTGAATACATGACTTATAGTCTCACAAATGGGATAAAAAATATACCTTTATTTGTTTAGTAGATAAAATTAATAGTGAAAAATATTCTCCTATTTTAGTTATTGGCGTACCTACTGTAGCTAAATTTCCCAAAATAACTACAACGTATAGCCACAATCCAACTAGAGAGTTTTCTTTTTAAATCTTATTAGATTTCATGTATTTAAACACAAATAAGTTTATCGGAATCAATACCGAAATATCCACGTTATAAACTCCTTAAAAAATATATGGTAGGTACTTATTTGATATGGGCAACCAATGTATTATTTTATATCTTATCTTTAAATGGTTGAAAGCAACGCTGGAATAGCGAACACTAAAATAAAGTATTCCTTCGCGAAATTAAAATACGTACCTAATCGAATCATAACTAAGAAAATAAATAAAACTTCAATTTCACCCTTAACAAGACCACACACTGTAATAAAACAAAAAATTGTTGTCCGAAACGATTGCTTTTAAACCTCTTATCTACGTATGTTTGTATCTACGTAAGTAGTATGATATGTCTTACTATCCCTATCTATCCGATTTTACTAGGCTAAAATAAAAACTCAACTTCATTTATTAAAAAAAAATCTGGCTGATAAATCAGCACTTTTAGAACATCAAAACAAAAGACAGCTACCAAAACGTCCACCCTTCACCACTTTCTATTTGTTTTCGCTGGGGACAAGAAATGGCGCAACAATACTGAGTAACCAAGAATACTCAGAAAGCAAGACCTATAGGTACTATGCATAACATCCCCGAAACATGGTCAAGGGCAAATGTCTCCGTGAGATTATCGGAGCGTGTAATCCGCGAATTGTTGAAGATAGCTATAGGTAGAGAAATAAAACGGCGCTTATGTGACGTCACTACTGACAGTCCTCTAGAACTTGGTTACGTCTTTGATGGCAATATAAAAAAAATACCTAAGTTAAAAAAAAATTAGGTCTTAGTAGAAAAAAATTACCCCCCAAAACAGACTTATTAAAGTTTAGAGTGTACAGAAATGTTATTATTATATAAATGGTTTGATAATAAGAAAAACAGGTATTTTTTTTGGCTATATAAGACACCACTGGGACATAATAATATGCTAGCATCATCAAAGGGTAGCCCTCTTGCATCCGTGAACTTTATATTGAGATGAATGATAGTGTGCACATTACAACTATCAGGTATCCGGCCGCTATCAGACCGTCTAAAGAGTGTGATTGTAGTAACGATCATCTCTAATATAAACTTTTCACCAACCATCGGCTTAACTATCGGGCGACAGTTCAGTCGCTGAGTGCGAGGGCTCTGAAGCCCCTGGATAAATTGGCTAGGTATGTTATACTGTAAAATTGTTTCAATCGGAACAGATTATCGTGTTCAACCAGAACAACAAACACTTTTATATATTTATACAAATATTTACGCATACAAAATATTTAATAAATAATTACATGTATGTATGTATGATGAAAATAGCTTTAACAATATCTTACGTACATCATCCACCATTAGCGCATTTTGTATGACTTATTTATAATTTATCGTAAGCAGCGATAATTGTCAAAGCTTCATTGAGACGAGAAAAGCCGATCTTATACCTCTATTTTTCAAACCAAGATCAGAGAAAGAGCACTTTTTATAATAATGACGCTACACAAGTCTTGTGCCGTTTAATACTCATTGAGGATTACATCTCAAACGAGAATTATAAGTACAACATAAACATCAAGAACGAATCTCTTTATTTGGATGTTCTCTTTAAACGTTCCCCGGCTAATAAAAAATGTTTAATCGCTTATCTCTTAAAAGCTCATACATTTTATTACTGCGAATTTGTCGAGTTTTGCACAAAAAAGGTGACATTCAAACGTTCACTCGTGGTCTATTTATACCAACCATTTATTTGGTACACAACCAAATTCCACAATACAAGTGTGTAAAGTATTCTATTACTAGAGTTACATCATGCATTGAGCCGCATTCAGTCGCTGACATGGCTCCGAACAGCTGCACGCCTGTTCCGCGCCACGGCACGCCGCTCTATTGTTACGTCGGAGCGAGACCCACGCACGCCATTGTGTGCGCGAGCGAGACGACGCCAGCGCCGCAGGTGGGGCGCAGGCTGTACTCGCCGGCCGCTCATTGGCCCGCGCCATACCGCCCAGAAACCCCACCTCCCGCGCTTCGATACCCCCAAGGCCCCGATACCGACTCGCCAGTCTATCGTCCGTCTTCGACGTGACACAATCACCTCCTCGTCTGTGCTCATTCACCGCTTTGTGCCATACATTACCATAGAGCTAATGCTCTAACAGAACTCTCGACTAAGTAATTAAAAGTTTAATCGCTATGTCGACTTTAAGTCATCACCCGTACGCGTTCTCCATGCACCCGGGCATGTTACCGGAGTACCCCAGTGCACCGCAGCCGCTGCCGGCGACCTCGCCGCAGTCAGAGGGACACATCAAGAGACCCATGAATGCGTTCATGGTGTGGTCTAGACTACAGAGGCGCCAGATTGCTAAGGACAACCCAAAAATGCACAACTCAGAGATCTCGAAGAGGCTCGGTGCAGAGTGGAAGCTGTTGTCTGAGATGCAGAAGCGTCCGTTCATCGATGAAGCTAAGAGGTTGAGGGCTCTGCACATGAAGGAGCACCCGGACTACAAGTACAGGCCGCGCAGGAAGCCCAAGCCCCCCACGCAGGGAGGAGCGCCCGGTGCCGGTGCTTTCCCGAGCTTCCCGCTGCCATACTTCGCCGGCCCGGCACCCGGAGTGGGACACCTTGATGCGCTGTCATACTCTGCCGTGCCGCCGTACTTCCCACACCAGCTGGATCACCTGCAGTTCTCCAAGTTAATGGCGCCGACGGAGAAGTTGCCGACGGTGTCTTCGTCAGCGGCCGCCGTGGTGTCGTCGTTCTATTCGTCGCTGTACACATCGCCGGCGGCGCCGCCGAAGCCCTTCCCCTCGTCGCTGTTCCCGCAGTACGGCGCAGCACCGTCATCGCCGGTGTCGCCCATCACCCCCACACAACACAGCCCGCATGACGACCAGCTGAGGCGGCCCGTCTCCGTCATATATTGAAGACCAACCTGCCTTCCTTGAAGGAGCCCCATCCTTCGAGGTTCGGCAACCCCGCACGAGACGGATCCAGCAGTTTAAGTGCAACAGACTGTGAACAACAATGTAATGAACATTATTTATTTTCTAGAGTTACAATCGATGATGTAAAGTGATTATCATATCAAGTGGCTTTGTATATATGTTGATGTAGACCCGCGAGGGGCGGATTGAGTTTCAACTGTGATTTCTTTTGTTTTTGATGCATCTATAAATATTTAAGGTAAAGTAGCAGGTTCGTTAGTTATATGAAGTGAGATTGGTACCAAAAAGAGATTATTTCCAATAGGTGTCTCATGTAGCCGAATAGTTAAGTCGTGTAGTGTCAGCCCTGTTTTATGTTTTAGTTGTAACGTAACGTCAGTTTGTTGAGTTATTTGTTTCTTACCCGTGACTTCAGGGTTGTCTCGCTTTACTTTTTCCTAAATAATTTATTTATTGGTTCCAACTTTAGATGTAAATTTAAGATCTAGTTTTCTTATTATTAAGTCATTAGTAGGTACATCTACAAAATGTATATAATAGTGTATTAATTGAATTATCGATGTCAGTACCAACGATGTATTATAGTATTTGAGAAAATAACTTTGTTAAATGCCATACAAAATAAACACAAATTGTTTTTATTTTACTTTATCGTTTTAATTGACACCCTTTTAATTTTGTTTGACGTGTTGAGGAGTTTGAAGTGAATTAATTGAATTAACATTCACTTTGTTGATTGGTTTGAAAAGTCATTGACTATAATGAAGAAACGCTTACACTTAATGGACTACTGGACGCATTCTGTTATGGAATGTAGGACTTTCGAATTAATTAAATATTTATGATTAATCTTTACTCTTCACACTATTATCATATTTCTATGAAATTCTAAAAGCTTTGGGATATATGCTTCAAGAAATGTTGATTATATCTTCAGGTATTTTGTCAGCTGTAAGGCCTGTTTCACCACCTACGGATAAGTTCCAGTTAGTTTATTTGGTAGATAACTTCATACAAATTCTGTTCCATTTTTTTTATCTAGGTATTTGGGTATTGTGAAACTAGCCCTTAGAGTCAATTAAGTTTATCTGACTTCCTGAACTTAACAACTCTGTGAACTTTATCGTTGTTACATAATTATATGACATTCAGTTTCTATTAACGATGATTGGTATCAAAATGATTTAATTTTGATTAAGTTTTTTAAAGATAGTGGGTTGTTGGTTGTTGTTGTAATTGGGTTTATTGGTTCATTGTTGTTGGGAATTAACGATTGATATTGAACTGTTTTCATGGAAGGATGGAAAATATACATATGTGGAGCAACTTTATTATTCAAAGTTTAATACAATTAAATACACAAAAAAATAATGTTTTAGTTTACTTTAAAGATTTTATTTATAAAAAATACAGTAATCACATAAATAAGAGCAACATTTTTATAAAGGAATATTATATGAGGGAAATCAAAGAAACATATTTATATTTATCAGATAAACGGAAAAAATAAAGAAATATACTTTTAAATCTATCCAATACTCCCAACTTTAAAATTAAACATCATATCCATTACATATAAATGTTAGAAATATGATAAAAAATTTAAACAATCCGACGGCAACAATAAAGATATAAAAAAAATAGTTTCTGTTTTTAAAAACAAACCTTTAACATTATTGACATCAAGCACGGGGTTTTTAATTAATTAAAACATTGGTTACTTGAGTGATTGGTGATTTGAGTGTTTTAGTTCTAAACTTAAAAATATCGCTTTTAATAGTTCATCACTATTGCATCAGTGTATAGCGAACGAGCCGTGAATCCATTGTACATAATATAATACGGCTACGCCTAGATAATAGGTAATGGCACATAAAGAATTATGACAAAAAAACAAGCTTATTATTAAAATTTCGGTTAATCAACGGTCTTCATCATCAGAGGGGCTTATATCTTAAATTAATTCGCTGTAAACGCACATGTTTCGACTTAAGAAGATTTAATTCGATCAACTATTTGGACAACTATTTTGGCTTTTATCACAATAACGATACTAAAGCATATTAACCTCTAACAAACGAACAAACAAACCGACAAACATACACAATAAACGCGAGTGCTAATCCTTACTTTATAACATCTGTATAACAATGAGTAAATTAAGTTTGTATGTTATTAGCTATCTTTGAACCTACTAAACCTATTCTTTAGTATCGTATCAAGTGAAGCTGAAGTTTGTTTCTATCTAAAGAGCTACTGAACCGATTCGGAAAAATCTTTTAGTAATAAATAGCCCATTGATTGAGGAAGGCTTCTCCCAGATACGCAAAGTATAATTTTTACGGGACACAGGTGAGACCTCTGGCATAAGTAAGTAGGTTATATATGTTTCAAATACATCGAGAATTCAAATATAAAATGCGACTTATTGAACACAGTACCTATATTTATATATAGATAATGTCGAAAAGCTTTGCTTCTCGAAAGTAGCCAATTGACGCTTCACGCTTCACTGCATGCGCAGTTTAGTACATTTTGACTATTGTCAAGTTACTACGAATATTAGCTAACTACGGATAAACAAAGATTACGGGTAGTCAGAAGCCAGTAACTCCAACGCCAGTCTATCCAAGGGGTATTGGGTTGCCCGGGTAACTGGGTTGAGGAGGTCAGATAGGCAGTCGCTCCTTGTATAACACTGGGACTCAGCTAAATTCGGTTAGACTGGAAGCCGACGTCTACATAGTTGAGAAAAGGCTCGGGAGATGATGGCTTCGAGAGGCGCCGTGCGGCAACGCTATACTATACCTTGTCATACTAATAACATTCAGAAATACGCGTCTGGTGTCATTGTACTGCATAATTAATCATGATTAGGTATATTTATTTAAGTCATTCAATATTATTTTAAAGGAGGTTCTTAACATGTACGAACCGGCTTTGGGTTTTCACAATACAGAAATTATTTTTTCGGTAAACATCACAGGCTAAGATTGATAACTTCACAAAGGCACGGTTTGTGCCATATTTTATTGCTGTCGTTAATTTTTTATGCTTTTATACTAAGTGCCGATTGTCACTTGTTTATTTCCTTGTAGATTTTGCCTAGGAATATTATGTTATGCGCGCTTTGATTACCATATAGATACGTTCTAGGTTTGATTTTAGAGAAGCGAACTACGAGTTACGCTCGCCTTTGTACGTATATTTTAAGATGTATGTGTTAACAAGTAGATGCATTTTATTTTGTGAGTGCATGAACAATGTGGGTTTTCATTTTGTTTTTATTTACTTTTATGTTTTAGAATTTAATTCTGTCTGACAGTTTGAATATTATAAGTGGCCTACCCAAATGTCTTTTCTGCTGGTATGTTCGTCGGATTGTTGAGCTCCTATGTTACTGTTGAGTTCAACGAAGACCGACAAATGCTTAACAGCTGACTGGACAGGTCCATTCAAACTTGTATGACACTTTCCTCAAAAGGTCATTTCAGACACAAGCCTACATTGCTCATCCATACTTAAGTATGTAATCTTTTTTTTTTATGTCTGGACTCTAAAAGAGACTGTGACCCTTGAGTTTGTTTCGGCGTTTCTTCTCAAGGTAGTCAGTTAGGAAATGCCGACCTCATCTCGTTCTTTATTTTAAAAAAAATGTGTTGACGTGTAAAAGTGTTGATTTCAACCTATTTGCAAAATAAATATCATTTATCATTTATCATTTATCATTTAACAATGTATGCATTTGTGTGTGTTGGTAGTAACAGCCCGTGGATAAGAAACAGCCGTACGGGTCGATCGATTATAAGGTAAGGCTACGCGGATGGGCAACTGTATTGTTATGACGAGATAATCCTTGCTTCGGAAGGTGTCGTTAAATTGGTGGGTTCCGGCTGTTACTTGCGCATCTTTGGCCGTCCTCGCCGTCAGAAAGTCTAACAACCAGTCTTACCAACGGATATCAGGTTTTCCAGTCGTTAAACTTAAAACACTGGAAAGTCTTATAAAACTTAACTCAGCTTGGGAAAAGGCTAGGCAGATCAGTTAAGAATATTTATTATATTCGAAAGGGAATGCAATGAAAATATGAGTTATACATGGAAGGAATCTCATGCTAAATGAATAATACATTATGTATAGGTACAATTACCTATAAATTATGAAATACACACTATGCCCAGGTTTGTACTATAATGAAAAACAGAGCAACTTTATAGCAATACTTTATTTCTCTGCACCACCCGACAGATGGCGATACGCGTCCAATGGCGTAACTCTGAATATAAAAGTATGAGTTAACGTCCTAAATGTAATTGCTACATACAGACTTGCATTATAATCGAAAGAATATTCATATATAATATACGAGTATTATAAACAAAAATAAACGTCGTTTTTACTTAATTAGAGAACTCAGTTACACAACGAACAATATGTAATAATGCTTAGAAATAAAATTACATTCATACGAGTAAGTAAGATAATTTGATACAGTAATTCTCAAGAGAGCTGGATGAGGCACAATTTTGAAAAAAAATGAAAAGTTGCCTTTATTTCAGATATAGAACTGATATAAGTTTAAAAACACCTCAAGTTATTTCACCTAATTCTATTCCCCCCTATATCTTTACATTAGTGTACAAAGTTCTATTCTGTCCCATCCCTCGCATAGTGGGAATAAAACAGGCCTTTCAATTTAATAATTAGGAAGCAACCCTTTCATGTGCGGGGGCGTTTTTCAAATCAATTGTTTTATTTTATACCGTCCTTAGCGTTTACTATGGGGCTGTTAAGTTAGCGGATAAGTCGAGAGTTTAAAAAATATTTTAAGTGCTTTTGTTAAAGCACTTTTTATCAATTTTGTGTAGAATAAAGCATCTTTTAATAATATAATAATAACCAATTTATTTCAGGCCATATGTCTTTAAACAAACACGCATAACAATTTTATACACTATATATGTAATTTTAAACCATTGCTGTTAATAAAATATAAGAAGCGAAGCTAAGGATTTCAGTTTGTACTCATATCTAGTTGATATGACGTGCTATAAAATTGATAAATAAGTTTTGTAGTTGTAAAAGCCAACACAGTAATTTCAACTTCAGACAGAAATTTCTAGAAAAAAAAACCATGTTGAATGCAATTTGCCAATGCCTTTGAATAACTATAAATAAGGCAAGCAATAACAGTGATTGATCTTTAAGGAACGCGGTGTGGTTTTATCAGTTAATACAGATACTAAAATGACAAGCGGATTGTCGCCTGTCTCGTGGCCACAATCTGAAAGGAATCCAACGACTTTTGAATTAATCATTAGTTCGGTAGGTCATTGTTTAGAGTTACGGTCCTTTCGGCGATTTTCGCGACGAATTCGTCAAGTTGATTCGTCTGTCAAAAAGTAAATTAATTTGTCAATTAATGAAGATTTTGTGTTAATTTGATATTTAAGGGGTTTTGAGAGAGTTCGCTTTATTAATATTTAGTGTTTTATTCAATTAATTAATTATTATTCGTGGATTTTCATTGGTTTTACTGATAATTTTTAATGATAACTTATAAATTAATAACTACATAAGGCAATAAAAGCATCAAGTTGTACAAAAAACCATAGATTTTTTCTTACTATGCATTATAATTGGTCGTTCCCAACACAAAATACCCAATAATATTCAAATTTTTGAAAATGGAATCACGAATTAAGCCCGAATGTTGCCAGCGCTCTAGCATTTTCTCCCGTTCGAGTGTGCCCCATTTTCCCCATTCCCAGCGCGGGTATTGTAGGGAAAATATATTTTGTATGGAGACGGCATCACAATGAGAAGTCCGTGTTATTTATTTAGATGTATTTCATTGTGCGGACCCGAGTTCGATTCCGGCGTACAGCCAGACGGGAGGCAATCGAGTCAGAACCACTGTACAGGTAACGGATTGGCAAATAATTGAAATCTAGCCCCCGCTTTTGTTAGAAAAATCTGACGAAAAATGTAGTTGCCTTCTTGACTTTGAAGTAGGTAGTGTGCGAAGATGGAGCACCGTATATGGAGTTGAATGAGGTTCATGTAACTTAGATATTTCTGATTGTATGTATATTAAAAAAATCACATCATACTAATATTATAAAGTGCGTCTACCTGTGTAACTTTTCACGGGCAAATAGCTGAACTGATTTTGATTAAACATGTCCGTTATATAGCTAATTTTACTTTGAGAGCGGGAGGAAGATCCCTCGGGAAGTGGATCGAAGCATCTTCGAACAACCTACCGATTTGAAGTCTGTATTTTCGAAAGACTTTGTCAGGAACAAGAATGTGTAACCAGTTGTAATTCTATTCCCTTCAGTAATGTATTAACATTATAAGTTTTAAGGAAACATAGGGAAATTGAATATGGAACACCATACTGATAATTGGCTCGTCCAGGCAATCGAGACCATGCTTTAGAGCTCTGTAAGACCGAGTGGACCACACAGCTAAACACAGCTTTCCAAAAACCCCGATCACATACAAACACCATCATCAATCATACAACGATAAAAAAAGAAACAATGACAGTTCCGATTTCAAAATAATTCGCAAACATTTCACTTGTCAATTGCACAAACAGAACGTCGTCAAGACAAAAGCATTGATGGCCAGTGTTGCCAGTTATAAAATAAACTGCAATAATGGGACTTCGATCGTGATTCGGAAATTTCTCGCGTCGATACCTATTGAAATTGATAAATGATATTTGTATGTACAATGGTGTTGTCAAGATTAATTAAAGTTTGTGTAGCATAAATAGTTAGTTAGGCAAAGATGGAGGTTTTGTATTTTATCAAAAGAGGTTGCATAATGCCGAGGTTTTTATATCCGTTGCCTCGAACAAATGTATAAAGTTCTTTATTTAAAATTGTTCAGTTTGCGGCTAATCTGATTATGAAATCCTTTTTTATGTATATTTTACGTATTGTAGTTATTCTGATATTTATTATATATTTTAAATTGATTAAGAAATTTCTAATTCTGATTTTTTTTTATTTGTGAGTTGTTAATTGAATTTAAGTAAGTTCTTAAGGTTAAACTTAGGTTAGACTTAACACTAATGAGTAGATTGTGAAATATTTTATTTCATATGTATTCAATTCTACTTACTGTATCGTTGTGATTAATGAAACGTTTTGAAATAATTGAAATTATTAAATGAAACATTGTATTATGTTATTATCATTAAAGTTTCATTCTTCAGTTTTTTTTCAGTTACCTAGCATTTCATGGGAAACTTATTTTTTTGTACTGAATACGTTTATGAGACCAGCAGAAAAACCACACAAACAGTCAAACAAACATAAAGAGAAATAGAAAGCAATTTGCAAAACCATTGCAACTAATACCACAAAGAGAAAAATAATAAATAATAAAAAAACGGGGGACGTATTAACATTATTTTCCAAGAAGACGCACACGCGAGCGTGGATTACTCCCCTACTTCGTACTTAGAGCGTTTAAACAACTGGAGACACTATTGCCGTTCTAAAGGTACAGACACCAGCACATCAAAAGAAGCACACAAAAAAAGCTCTAAAATGTTCCCAATCAACTTTGAGCCATATTATTATGCTTCAGCGATAAAGTTGAAAATCTATTAAGGAAATTTGTCAGATTGTAGCTTGATGTGCTGGCGTCAGAACATGACTGCCGGTCATACTCGTACTACAGACGCCAGCATATCAAGCTATTACTTAATGGATTTTCAACTTCATCGCTGACGCATATGGTTCAAAGTTGATTCAGAAAATTTTGTCAGTTTTGGCTTAACGTGCTGTCGATTATACTATCTTTTTTACATATATTATTCGAATACTAAACGAAATATGTGTTATTTTTCGTGTGCATACATAAAAAAGCAAGAAACAGCTGTTACTTACGTTTGCGCTGCTTCGCTAAATTGACATGTTTTTCACATAGAGACATCCACTCATTTCGAGTCCTGTTGATTAAATGCTCTAATCCTTTGTACGAGAGAAATAAAAATAAAATACCTATTGAAAGTACATACAAATAAGGCATACGTTATATTGTATGGCAACCCTTATTTCGAGACTTGCTTTGAATTTAATGCCATCGATTTTCTTCTAAGACTCGACGATGTGTTTGATTTTTTTCACACGGATGTGTAATGAAATTGAAAAGCTTGGTTGATATTCTCTTGAAATATAGCTATGTTGTTCACTGTTTGTAAAAATGTTATCAGTGTTTTATCAATTATCTTTGGTAGTGCTAACCGACTGTCAAGAAGGGATATTAATGATTTTTTTTAAATTAGTATAGACACGGTTATTCCATATAGTTGTGTGCTAAGGATGAAGACACTTACACTTGTAATAATGGTCTAACCTAGCTCAGGAGCTAGGGCTTCCAAAATAATTGTATTTTTTTATGTAAATAAAACATTTTCGTATTATAATTTAAAGTTATAGTAAGTATACAGTCATTGTCATCTCTAATAATATGATTGTTTAAGGACCTGTTTCACCATCTACGAATGAGTTACAGTTAGTTTATTTGGTAGATGATTTCATACAAATTCGGTTCCATCTTTTAATTTATTCGGACATTGAAACTGGCCGCAAATATTTGATATGAATACAATTACTTTCTTTCAAGACCTTGTTTTTAATTTTATATCAGGTTAAGATTAAGTTGCATATCTTGCTGTATGGAGGACTGATGATTTGAAGAAGGTGGCGGGCAGTAGACGGATGCAGGCTGTTCTAGACCGGGATGATTGACGCTGTACATTAGGGATGCCTTTGTGTAAGTAAGCTAGTATGAGTATAACGATAAATATTGAGTATATATCTGTATTAACTACATAAAAAATATTTGGTTTCCATTTCACTTTTCAAATGAATTTAAAAATCAAGGGCGTACACAAAACAATTGACGGCCCATTCTGAAATGAGAGCGAATAATATCATGCAACATCAAAGCAATGCAAGTTCAATTAAAATGCATTATTCAATCAACATTTAAACAACCACAATAACAAATGCATTGAGCTCAACCAAAAGCTTTTGTCACCACCAACGATTAAACCGTCGCGAATCGCATTAGCGGCGCAAATGTGTCGCAGTGAAAAATCGCAGTCGTATTATTGTATAGTACAATAAATTATAATAATAAAAAGTATACCAAACGCTTCCGTTACATACATATGTATGTCACAAACAAAAATAGCCCTAAATCCTTATGTTGTAAAACTCAAGCCAACCTTTTACGTACTACGATGAACTAGTATATCATCCATATAAATTTCGACTTTATCTTCTATGTAGTAGGGTTCGAATTCATGTGTGTTACCTTTTTTCGGCTGCTGACCTTTATATATGAATAAATTAATTTGTAGTGAGGACCATTGTGCCATAGTTTCTATTATTGGACTATGTTAATTGTTAAAGTTCTCGGCTGACAGTTACGCGTTGGGTTAATGGGTATACGGTGTTCCAATGGTTATTTATCCTATTGTTACAATGTTTTAGGATGAATAGTATTCACCAAATTCGGGTCTAGAATGTTACGAAGTTCATTCAGGAGTGAATGAGTGATTGACCCGGACTCATTTGGTGTTTCAAAGGCTCTTTCGTGAATTTTAACAGCAGTTATAGTATCGATAACTATAATGGTAGTGTTGTAATCTACATTGTGTTGATCTGCGTTTGTAAATGTATTTGAATTTGTACTTTAATTGTTTGCTGCGTTTGCATAACGCCTTAGCTGAGTCATGATTCAAGTATGAGCTTTATTTCAATCAAGCAATTCTGAGTATCTTTGATAGACAATTATAAAGGTGTTATTATAAGTTATTAATACTTTCTTATCGCCGACGTAAGTTTCTGTTTCTATGAATTTCATGGCTATAAGAATGAAGTCATTTGCCTTTTAATTAAACCATGGTGACACAAAATATCGTGAAAAGGTTGTAAAATACTAACATAATGTAACATTTGGATTACATAATATACTGTTGGCTAACAGATGACTTATTTTACGTTGCCTGACTCACCATAAAGGCTAAACCTATTAATGTTATAGAAATTATTTTATTACACGTTACACAAGCAACAAAACACTCATTATATTCTTTAATCTTGTCCTATTCTTCACCAGAGATTATTGCACTACAATTCAACAATACCTTTACACACATTCAGATCAACAAAATGTCCTATTGTTGGTTCAAATAAATATTCATAATAATTATCACTAATGATGGCATCAATGTTGTATTTAATTCATTTATCAGAATTGGGATGTGTGACGTCACACGTGTCCGCATAGCCATAAACGTCACCACCGTGTCTTGTATGATTTATCTTTTCAACAATCATTTTTACAACGTTTCCCTCCTTCCCCCTTCGCTGTGATTAATGATGGATGAATTCCTGAATAATTACCAAGACTTTTAATATTCAAGTGATTTCATAACAATTTTTGCAATGGATTTTAAGCTTTGTAGCCTTGTGTTAGATTTGATTTTGCGTTGTGATTTTTAGATGACCCTTGAAAAGGTGCTTGGTGGATAAATGATTTTTGTTACCGCTTTTAAGAGGAACCATACTGTGTTTTAAATTAAAGTTAGTAAGGTAGATTTTTGAATGAGAAGGTAAAAAAATCCCAACAAAAAACGTGAATACCATTCAATGCAAATCTCACTCGAGTTTTAAGGGTAGTGTGCGTAATTTGTTATAATTGTCCCCCCATACTCATGTTTGTTCGCATGTGGCACTTTTATTGCGAATTAGTCGCAATCATTAATTTTGTTTTTCTTTTTCAAAAAGTTAATATATCGAGTGCTCATATTGTGGTAAATATAATTAGAATGATTTTTATGATCGTTCTTTGTGTTGCTCTTGAATGCAAGCTATCAATTTACAATGAGTTGTATTGTTAATTGTTTAATTGTTTTTGTATGAAATATGAGGTATTTTGCTGTAGTGTGTATTGCAACCGTTGTTATGGCTAAGTGTTTGATTGTAATTTAGAATTTATTCATTTCTTTTAATATGAATTATATTTTTTACTTGGGAACGTTATTGAGCCGTTTTTAATACAATTTTCTTTGTTAAGTATTTCTATCGTGGCTTTCTTCATATTCTTTTGAAGCTTGTTAGAAAAAGTTTAGTCGTCATGTCATCATGTCGTCACGTCAAGTAATGTCCTTGTTTTTAATTTATTTGTTTCTAAAGGTATCATGGTCTTTTACCACAAATTCGCGAACCTCATATAATAAAAACCATTTTTTCTAATTGCGCCCATCCCTTTCCTCTTGAAAACCGGATAGCACCGCTTCTTTCGCACCGTTGGACCTCTATATGGACCTCTAATATACGTTGTATATCTTTTTAATAATATAATAAATACATGAATGATACCGACCCAGGAACAATGGGAGATAACAATGGTGATACCTATGTGTGTTCGCTTGAAAATTCAATGGATTTTTGAGTGGTCTCGTTTGGTTTACATTGTGTTTTGTAAGCGATATTGTGAATCAAATTATGAATTTTTGAAGTGCTCATGTTTTCTGTAGCGGTTTGAGTGGTTGCGTTCTGCAATGTATGTATAGTGGATGTTTGAATGTTTGTTGTGGATGTGTGGCTTTTAATGTTTCCTCAGTCACTATTTCAAAGATTTTTGTAAATTTTCTTGTTTTAAATTGACATTGACACAGCATAAGCTTCTAAATCTCTTTGTAAAATACAAGACTAAAAAAGCTTTCTTATCTGTATATTTTTCATGTTTTTGACATCATTAGAATCCACCAAATCTAAAAGAAAACAGTTACGAATCGTCTTGCCATCAATACCCCTAAATCTTTCCATTCCCCTTATATCCAGGTAAATTCTTTTTGGGCTGGCAATACTACCTAAAGCCATGTAGGTTGGTTATTGAGTAGCACTCGAGCAGGACACTTGGTGACAAGTCGTTCGTGAATAATTTGCGGCGTACCCCCCTCTATGGATCGTTAGCGTGATGTTTGCGGGTAATGAAGGCAATTCGGTTAGGCTTGAAATGATCTAGAATATAGTCTAGTAGTAGGATAGATAAGTAGACTGGATTTAAGTTTTAGTGCTCATCAATAGATAAAGATATTCCTAACCTAGGCGGGGATGGTATCAACTTTATTATTTGAGACATTGAAGATGAACAAATACCTAACATTCAAAAAATAGAATATATTTTCTGCGTTGATCTAGCAAGTAAAATTTTTGTTCTAGGCTCGATAACCTAGTACTGTTACAGTCTAAAATTTTGAATTTCTGGACAAGCAGTTAAACATGCAATTTTAATGATTTAAAAAGTTCCCGCTGAAAGTGATTTATTAGGATCAAACCTTGTTAGTTTTTTACCGTTGTAGCTAACGTCAACCCTAAGCTAAAAATAGAAATACATAGATAAAATCACATAGATCTAAAAATACTTCCCGGAAATTCGATTATGCGTAAAAATATCGGCACGTGGAAACGATACCACATTTGTATGACGCAATAAACGTCGTATTTCTAGGAAGAGGACCGAAAACATCCAACATTCATAAATGTTCTATGAAGGTTCATCTCGATCCTTTTTAGTCTCAAAATTTTCGCAACTATCGTAGGAGAGATTTCAATTAACTAGATGCTATTGATTACCAGTTGCTTATACCATGTTATTTGACGATATCAGCCAACTCACTCAAGTTACTCACTCTTCCTTAGCGTTACTTGCTTTTAGACTTAAAAATATATAACTTATCTACTTAGATTATAGAGACCGTAAAGAATAACACATAGCGGCCAGGGCTAAGGGTTGTACTAAAGATCCAGGGCATCCAGCAGTCTCCAAAGATGGTCATCCAAACCAACCACGGAAAGTACAGCTCAATTGACCCGCACTACAAATGAGCCACGAGCTTAATCACAACAATGAATATAAAACACGCTCTTTAAACATTCCTATCGACCAGCATCAATTATATGGTGGCAAATACAATTAAGCAGATAAACAGACATTCGCATATTGAGTCTGAGAACTAGGGGGTCCACGATTCTTATGCAAATGACCCCGTAGGGGAGCTTGTGAGAATCGCAATAAAAATTACGACACGCCGAATTAATCTCGACGTGCGTTGTTTCGAATTACTTCGTGTTAATGATCATTTTTATGGTTATTTGTATTTCTTTTATTGGGGACGTGTTGGCAAGTTATATTAATAATTGTATTTGATGTTATTATTTTGGGTACTTGAGAAATTATATTAATTTGTTTTGGAAATTGTAATACTTGTTTTGGACGCACGGCCGCTTCAAATGTGAGTATAAGATCGTTTTAATTTTAAGCAAGATACAAGAGAATATTGTATTAACTTCTGTGTGTTGTAATTATTAATTAATTAGTTTTAAATCGTGTGTTTATTTCTTTGTTCTTTGTTTGCACTTAATGAAAAACATTTACCATTCTACATACTTAAATTACCTTGTGTATTTTTTTTTTCAAATTTATATTTTCTGACCATGTTTATCTTGGACACGAATGACTGCGTAAAAGTGAAGGAAAATATTTTCAAGAAACTGTCAACAACACTTCTATTAAACTACAAGAACATTGATACACTTGCTAATTATATTTGAAATCAAAGCAAACAGTCCATAGTGTGGCTTTTGCCGTTAGAGAGGTGCATAAATTCATGATCACGTAGGTATGTATACTAAATATAGGTTGATTGCTAAGGTTTCCTGAGCCAGACTTCATAGGAAATGTGTAATTGAATGCTTAGAACTTAGAGCGTTCAGTCATTCTGCTAGCTGTGTGGTCGATCGATAATTTTGTGTTTGCGAAACAACAGAAATGCATGTTTATGAGCCCGTTTATATTAATTGCATCTCTTCCAACTGGTACGTCTTTGTAAGAACAATTTACTGTGGAAGGTTTGTCTGTGTTTGGTTCGTTCTGAATTCTTTGAGCACATCCCATATATCCTCGAAACTCGGCGCTTCTAAAAATTAGTGATGGCAGAAAAAATCTGAAAGTATTGACAAAAATTGCTGATGGTAGATTCAACAGTAATTAAGCACCTACATCTCGATATCAACAAACAAAATACACACTCATGGTCCATCAGTAGGAAACTTAGCTCATCCAACCCAAGGCTATCACAATGGAGATCCTAATCGAAGCTCACACCCTCACAATCTCCAACTATGCATTAAACTGTTCCGTACCCAAGAGACTGGACGGGCGTGACTGGACCGTTTATCCCTAAATCCGAACGCTATGCAAAAAGGGTCTCTCGAAGATTGATTGTTTAACAGTTATAGCTATAGGTCCTTAAAAGCTTGGTCAGCTATTTACATTTTAAGTGGGTGTTGGGTACATTTTAGGGATTGTTGTTTTGCATTTGAAGTAACTTGCAGATTGGATTATATTTTTTGATATAGATTCTAAAGTTTTTTTGTAACAGCTTTCCCTACTGCGTTTTACCTCATTAAGTGTAAGTACTAAACTTTTTCATTTTGAGTCCCAAAATGTGTCATACTATTGTTTTGCAAGCCAAATTACCAGCTCTCTGTAACTTTGATAAATCGAAACGTCAGCTGAAAGAAACAGCGATGCAACCTGACCTCAAACAAAGTAGTTTGTTAAAGATTACAAAACTACGCTCAAAGGTACCATTGTCGTCAAAAAATATTGTGTCCTTTGTACCAACTACAAATGAGGTATACACGAACTGAAAAATCCACAAATATTATTCAGAAAAGCTAAACGCGGATGTCATAAAGCACCTGACAATGACGCTCGTGTCGGCTGAGTTAGCGGACTAATTACTAACGAAGTACGCCTTGACAACTTTAAATTTAACGCCGATAATTCAGGAAAAGTCATTATTACAACAGCATAAGGTCCAAATTATAAGACTGACGATCTAGAATATTTGTAATTTGGTACAATATTTGACGAGCGTGTTCGACAATTTGTGTCAAAAAATACGCTTGTTATTAATGTCGTTATTAGTAAAGTTACGTAAACTTGGGCTTGACGAATCGCCTCGCCATTGTTAGTACCCGTAAGTGTAAATAATCGGCTATTGGAAAATATTAACGTTGGCAACTGATATCTATATTGTTGTTGCGATTTTGAAGCAATTAAGCAAATGAGCTTGACGTATATTGTGCGAAAACTCGATTATTCACAAGATTCATAAGTGGAGATAATTTCTAAATATTTTTGGCACATAATTTGCTTCGTATACTTTGTCAACTTTGTTACTGTTCGATTTGAATATTCATCAGACAGCTCATAGTGAGATAAAACGTCAAGAGATGAATGTTTGATAAATTGGTCAAGAGGAGAAATCTGAAAATCTGTTATTGATACTATTAATAGATGTACATATTGGTCGCAATAATACTATTGATGATTATAGACTAAACAAAAGGACACCACAAAGACTCGAAGCCTTTAATGTTGAAAAGGGTTACGTGAAAGCAGGTTTCTCATATATAGATGAAAACGTACAAAGTATCGTAATAGCAAACTTTGAAAGGATCATCACGCTCTTGAAAAGGATAATTGAAAACGCCAACATCCTCCAAGTTTGAATAGGCGACATTGTACAATGTCCACAGAGACACGCCACAGCACCTATTATTAGCCAACAATTATATATTGTCGTCAATGGCAATACTACGATGCCCATGTTAAATACTTTGCCATGTGTTAATATGATAGATTTTTAGCGTTCTCTGTTAATCGCCTCGAAAAATAAAATTTTGTGTTTCCTTCAAAGTTTTGTGGGTTAAGTTTCAAGATGTAGCGGTAAGGCAATTTTTAGATATTTTATCTCTTGCACGGGTTATTCTCACACAGAGATATAGATTGATACCACGTTTGAATTTTAGTCCTGGTTTAAAGGAGATGTTTTCTTTTACATGTACTCGATCTCCATCAGTGACCACACCTCTTACAGCCTCTACTTTACTTACAGTAATATATTTTTACAGTGCTTCAAGCTCGACCTTTGATCATGTTTTAGTCTGGAATTAATCACCCGCTTCATTCTCAAACATTGCACCAGCTCCTCAATCGTGTCGTCCAAAGCCTTTGCTTTTATCCATCGATTTGCATCGGCTACGTTATAATGGGGCTGTTTGCCACAAAAGCATACAAGCGACAATGTTATTTAGCGACTAACCACTAACGCGCCTGTCATTTTGTCAAACTTATGTAAGATTGAGATTGTGAACTTGTAAAGGATACAATTGACGTGAATCAAATGTAGCGGCATGCTAATTTGTGAATTAGATTGTGATTTTATTCAATTTGATGAAAAAGAATTGTTATGTTATTTTTTTGGGATGTCATGCTTCTGTTATGTGGTATGTGGAGCAGTTTTTACTAGCAGTTTAAGAGACAATTTTGTCACTTGAATAGACGTTCTACTTTTTGCTAAGCTACCAATTGACTAGTTCAGCGTTTGCTTCATCATTTCCTTGAATTATATCAAGAGAGTAAACCTATTCTGAATAACAACATCCAGATTGGCTAAGCAGAGAACCTGACACAATCGAAAGCGCAGGCCTTTCATAACAACACACTCTTAAATATCAGTACAACGCTACTATCTTAATACGTATTCCGATCCGTTTCAATCGATCAGTGATCGACGTGCTCACAAAGGGACACTCCTTGCTCCAAGCAGCCTTATCAGCATCAAGATTGAGCTTCAAACGAATGCTTTAACGACCATATATCATTGTTCGCTGCGGGTCTTGTTTGTTAAGGATTTGGAAGAGAGTCAGAGCTTTCTGGTTGAAGTTAGGCTGGTTTTTAGGTGTGAGGGTTTGTGTTGATCTGGACAGGGTTGTATTAGCTTACAGATGTTAATTTTTTTGGATTTCGTGAAAACTGTTCATTATAAGAAAATTCATCTTTATGATGTACATAGAAGAAGATTAATTTAGTCCAAATTGTCCTACATTTAAGATAAGACCAAATTGTTCTTAATCAAAATTCTTATTGTTATTCAGATTTTTTCCCTTTTAATCGTTGTCTCCGCGATATCTTTTGATGTAACAATATAATCACTTTGTTTAAAACATGATGTATTTATTATTGTTCAAAATCCCTCTCTGTAAATATGACAAGTAATGGTCATCATCTTAAGACGTGTATCGTTTTAATGTAGCAGTCGATCAGATAAGGATAATATTTTTTGTTTCTTGCCCTTTACCGAACAATGGCGGCCGATTATTCTGTTATTACGCGCTCTGTAAGACAAATGATGGTTTGGAGGCTCTTTATCTGGGGAGAAAATTTCATGAGTAATTTTTATGAATATGTCTGTGCTACTGGGTGTTTTTTATCGTTAAAAGAATTGGCTCTCAAGTATGTATGTGCTGGTTCGACTTCAGATTATGCAAGTACCAATGCAACTTTTACAACTTAAGTTATACGTACTTTCTAAGTATATCTTAGTCATCAATGACCGATTGAAGGTGATGGAAAACATCTCGAGGAAACTTGCACTTATAAAGTCCGAATTTACCAATCTGCATTGAGACCACAAAGTTAGGTGATTAACGCTCAATCCTTCTCTGTGTGAGGAGGCCTGTGCCTAGCAGTGGGACGTCAAAAAAAAGGGTGACATAATGATTACCTACATAACTGCAATCTATACATTTGATAAGTATGGAAGCAGAAATTTTGACGAAATGACACTATTTCGCCTCGCTAAGTGATCTCCTAAAAGAGATCTTGTCCCATATTTTTAGTTTCTTTTTTACTGCAACTGAAACGTCTACCAATTAAAATTAACCGTCCACGTACTAAAACACTTCAACACTATTTAACGACATTGCAATTGTAACAAACATAAATATTAGCACTAATTAATCTAACCCTCCAAACGCTACAAGGGTCGTTACACCACAATTTAATAAAAAAATATTAATTTTAACGTTCTTATTGCCCACGAAATAAGGATGGCATTACATCGCATGTTCCCCACTGTTGGGCATAATGTCTAATATGATGTGCAAACAAACAGTCAAATATTTTTATGAGATATCGCTCGTAAAACTTGATTGAAGGGATATTTAATGGCTTTTGCACAATGATAAGTCTTATTGGGACCTAAATGTGTGTCTTTTATGATCTTGTAGCTATAAAGGTGGTTTTTGGTTCTAGTAATAATGTTTATGGTGATTGTGTTGGGTGGTTATTAATCAACAAGTGTGTAAACTGAACATCTTTAGTTAATATTAAATTATTGGAAATCATTATTGTCAAAAAGTTGCGTATAATATTGGACGTACCTAGTCGTTATTAGCTATCTTAAAATGATGGATATATTGATATTGGCGGTGATTCTGTAGAACATACAAACAAGTAAACCCTATTATCATCATCATCATCACAGCCTTTTTATCGTCCCACTGCTGGGCACAGGCCTCCTCTCCCACGGAGAAGGATTAAGCGTTAATCACCAGGCTTGCTCAATGCGGGTTGGTGATTTCAGACTTTATAGTCCAGGTTTATTATAATCACCACAAATGTTATTCACAAATTACCTTTTAATAACGTCATTAACAATCTACCTTTATTTAGAACAATTTTAAGTTATCTACCTCTTTAACAAAACGAGCCGTCAACTTAAATCTATTTAAAATCAAATTCACATAGACGTCAGCCGTGTCAAAACTTAAGAAAACACGTCACGAATATTTAGAATCAACATTACGCATTACTTACCCCAACAAATCGATAGCTTTGTCGCCCTTCATAAAGCATGGGAATTTCAATCGGACGTTTCTGAAACAGTCGCGACAATGCACGAAGCCCCTTTAACTGGTTTTAAATAATACGTATTTAAAATACATGTGTCCGTGTGTCTGTACACATTATTGATATTATATGATAGTTTATTTTAGTCCCATTGTTGTTCAAAAACAGAAGTTGGACGGGTCAGCGTTTAAGGGTTGGTAGTGTGCATATGAGTTGACGATTTCTTAGGATTTTTTTTTCTTGGTGTTGTAGAAAGTGTTTACCGATAATTCCTATGCGATTGGAATCTGTTGTAGACTTAAATAGCGATCTTTCAAAATTATGCTGCCAACAGCAACTACGCATAAAAAATGCCTGAATTTGTAATAAATTTCACCTGAGACACTGAATTATTTTATTATCAGTATTTTCGACTACCAAACTTTTCATTAAAAATTAAGTGAACATATCACACACGACTACTAAACTGTCCCCTAACTAAACAAAAATTTTGGTCACCCTACACCTCAGGGTGGCTTCTTCCCTTCTTTAAAGATTCTAACGCATTGTGACGGACGTCGTGACGACAAAACAAAGCTAGGGATTTTGGTCGACATAGTTAGTTTGGGTCATCGCTGCCCGATGCGATTTTGGACAACTTTTGACGGGACCACGTCACATATTATTATTCAACTTGATTGACAGCCCTAGACTTTGAATTTGTTCAACAACGATAATAAGAAAGCAGGACTTTTATATTAACAATATACTCACAATTCTTATTAAGTTAAATCATTTCTCGTAAGTAACGTTATAAAATTTAACGATGTAGTTAGTGTTAAGCTCTGATTTAGTCGACTGAAGCTTGCTGTCGTATTTATTTGTAAATAAATTATACAAACTTGTTCTGTGCTTGTGACGTCACGCTCTATATAAAGTTTCAATTAGTGTCGACACTCTACCTACATATTTAAATATTAAACTTAGTGTTTATGGCGTCTATTTTTTTTTCTATCATATCTGGTACTTGGTTCTTGCCAGTCTAACCAAGGGGTATTAGGTTGCCCCGGTAACTGGGTTGAGGAGGACAAATAGGCAGTCGCTACTTGTAAAACACTGGTACTCAGCTGAATCCGGTTAGAATGGAAGCCGACCCCAACATAGTTGGGGAAATGGCTCGGGAGATGATGATATGATACTTAGTTCTTATAAATATGGGCTGGTTTTGCTTACGGATGGTAGTATTTTTGCCTGAATCTTTTCTTAGCTATAGGAACCAGGTCCTATTAGTTGCTTATCTTCTAACAAAACATAATGACGACCAGATGGCGTGGTGGTTAGTGAACCTGCCTGCCACGCTATAGGTCGCGGGTTCGATTCCCGCATAAGTCAAACATTTGTGTGCATGAACATGGATGTTTGACTTTTCTGGGTGTTTCTATGTATAATATTTATGTATTTACAAAAGAAAAGAATATAAGTATGTTTATCGGTTGTCTAGTACCCATAGTACAAGCTCTTCTTAGTTTGGGACTAGATGACGTTGTGTGAATGTGTGAGGGATATTATAATATTTAGTTGTTTTGAACATGAGTAAGTAAGACGCCAAATAAGCTACATCGACCCGAACAACATTTGAACAGCTTCGATACACTTTACGTAATAAGTTTCGTTTAATTAATCGTAGTACTTAACACAATGCGTCACGTTTAGTTAACGTGTAGAGCGTGCTTTTGTTGCGTTTCAATAAACGCATTGTGTTGCGTTGTGCGTTTAGTTGTTGCGTTATACGTGGCGCGTTTAGATTTAGTGATGCGATCGATCAAGGTGGAATGTGGCGGTAATTGTTTACGAGTGCGTTGGTATTTTAGAGGGTAAGCAGAAATAGTGTCGGGAAAAAGATATATTTCGAAAAAAAAAAAACTTATCCCACCCTACATTGCCTGCAATAGATAATCACCAATCAATGCTATCAGATCACAATACAAAGTATTTCTCAACATGTTTCATATCACAAAGCCGCCATTGTTTAGCCGTATTGACATTTGATGACATCTGTCAATCGGCCATTTTAGAAAATGGCCGTGGGAATGAGTGGGTGATTTGGTTATTGTATCCTATTGTTGCGATGTAATTTGCTTGTTTTGTTATCTGTTGGTCAGATTTTTTTGGAGGTGGCAGATTAATTTTGGATTTATTAGATAGTGGTAGATAGCTTTCAGATTTTGACAATGGCACGAAAATGTTAAAATGAAAACATTACCATGCCATGACAAATTTGTACCAGAACACGGATGATATGTTTAATTCTGAGTCACACTAACAGTCGCAAGTAGGTTTTTTTTTTACCTACAAAACAAAAACAAAAAATTATATTGATACGATACTATTCCGCGTATCCGGATAAAAGTAGCCTTACAACCTTCCCTGATCTATCTAACACTGAAATAAATTCTCATGTCAATCCAGTAGTTCGTGAGGTTAAACGCCTTTAAGCAAACAAACTTCAGCTTAATACAGTAAACTACAGAAAAGGGGCCACTTAAACATAATTTCACTGCAGTTTTATGTCCTAAAAATCACCCCACTTTTTATAACCGAAATCTACAAACAAGATTTTTAGTTCCATTCTTCCAAGAAACAAAAGCTCAAGCTCCCAATATTACACATCATGTTTGTTCGCTTATTAACATCAGTTGTTAAGGAATTACAAGGCAAACACGGGTGGCTCGCTAGGCTTGTTCTTACTGTGCTAATTGATCGGATAAAGAGAGGAATTAGATCTCTTGGAGTTAACGTTTGCTTGTTTTAGTGTTAGAGCCTTGGTTTCGAATTTTTGGACGTTGTGACGATGGTAATGTGGGTATAGATCAAATATAGTACTGGCCTTGCTTTTGTTTGCAGATATTGATGGTTTTACTTTACTTGAAGATGATCATGAAGTTTTGTATCGAGAATAGTCACAGAGCTTAGTCGCGCTTAGGGTAAATGGAACAAAGATTGACGAATTTGTGATAATTTTATTTATTAAATTAAATTAGTTTATTAAATAATATTAGTAGATAATATTTATAAACCTGTATTATGTATATATACACAAAATTGAGATGAAAATTAGAATTATGTATTGAAAAAGTCGTGGGCATAACTGAACCTTTCTATATGTGAATTAAATTATTAAAATTACGGCACTATTAACTAATTACCCAACTTTCAAGAAAGGTCATTTTTGCACGTATTATATAGGAAAGTCCCTTAAATGCAATTTTTTTACTTATTTCTGTCTTTTCAGTTAGTTGAAATTTGGAGATCTGGTTTCAAATTTTCATTTTGACTGTGTATATGTGAAGTTGCGCGAGGTCACCACTGAGACCCCTCACCCTATAAGGCAAAAATAGCGTGAAAATTAGTACCAAAGAAATAGAACAAATAGCTTCTAAAATACAGGAAACTGGGGTGGACTAGCCCCGGTTAAAAGTGTTAATTTGGTCAAATAATGATGATAACCCTACTTAGAGGCTGCGTGACGCTTCTTAGAAGGACACACGTTTACAAAATGTACGACGACTTCTGTAGTACGCGCCACCGAAATGAGGACAGGGGGATGGAGAGGACTTACTGATTTTTTTTTTAGGATATCGAATTATCAGTAAAAGATCACGCAAATATGTACAATGCCATCGTGAAGGTATTTTTCAGGTGTGAATATAAAAAAGGAATTGGGATGTGGACTAGGTCATAAATAAAATACTTTATCATATTGATTTTGTAAAGCATCTTAAAATAATGCCAGTTTAAGTTATCGTTTTGAATCGAAAACTGTTTTTATTTTTTTATTGATAATATAATCGAAATAGGTATACGCATTGATGTGAAAAATCTGTGACGTCATATGTGGTGTTTTCATACAAATTTCATAGAGAGTAACCGTTTTTGACAGTTCTATAAAAGTATTGAATTTGACTAGTTGTCCGCATCCCGATTATTAATAGGATGTCTATATATTTCTCAGTCTATAATAACATCTTGTACTTGTATACGACCACTTTTTAAGATCACGTAAAATTTAACCTGAAGATAGTTTTCATAGCGTTGCCATTCTTCCAAAATCTAACGCGTAAGTTAAGTAAATACCTATGTACTATTTGTTCGTGGTCAAATTGTGAACCTCCTTCATTTTGTGAAGTCGGTTAAAAGGAATAAATGATGAAGAACTTTGGTCTCAAACGAGAAACGAGGACAGCTCCACACACGTCGCTATCTGTTCGCTTCTCCCGCCATAGTCCATTACTTAAACAAACCATGGATTGTGTGTAGTAGCCACTTTACACCCACGTGGGTGTGTTTGTCTGTCAGCCCTCACGTACGAAACAGAGACGATATCACTATCAGTGATTATTGTCTTTATGATTTAGATTTTGCAATGTAAACCGACATATTGTCTCATAGACGCTGATTTTTACATATCTTAGTTTCCATCAGCTTGTGTTTCGCTGGTTTTCTTGCCCTTTACCTATATTTTTGCTCTTAATTTTTTCAGGAGTAAATTTATTTCCAGCCATATCATCTTTCACACAATCCATTCTTCGTTCCTTTGGTCACCCACTTCCTTTAGTCTTCATCACAATTCAACTCAGCACTTTCTCCACAACATGATCCTTCATAATGAAATACTACTATAAGCATTGATTATAAGAATTTAAATTATAAATTCGTCGCCTTTTTCCCAACTATGTTGGAATCCGCTTCCAGTCTAACCGGATTCAGCCCAGTACCAGTGTTTTACAAGGAGCGACTGCCTGTCTGACCTCCTCAACCCAGTTACCAAATTTATAATTTAAATAATAAATTATCGATATCATAACACCATAACAAGCATAATATAATATCCCCAAACCAAGCTTTCCACGTATCGACAACAAATTCAAATAAAACATCGACTTTCACAAAACCACAAAGCGTTGTTGTCCAAAGAAAGCCATTTCCAACAATCTATATTATTCGAAGCTGTACTATTTAAATTTTCTCGTATGGAGAGCGATATTTACCGGCGCCTGTTGAATGTGTACATACAAAAATGTTATTTAATCAGTATTTTTGACAGGAAACGCCGTGTTGACACTACTGCTGAGGCTAGAACCAGCGGAGGCTTTAGGTCTCCTTCAAATATTATGACATTAGTTCATTGTCATTTTGGGAGTAATGGTTTTAGCTGGGGTCGTGGTACAAGCGAGGCTATGGCTATAAACATGCTAGCTTGCAAAAAGCCTATTGTGTTTAAACAATATGTGGAATTTAATGGAATATTACAAAAAAAAAGTCATTTGATGTAATTTTTCATAATTATTTTACACACACTTTCGGTATACGCACCTGTCTCTATTTTTTTTTAATGAACCAAACTTTACTACACTGTTTCATCGAGTAAGAATTTGTAGCCATCAATACTTTACACACTTTTACAATAATTTACACGTATTTATGATAACAGGTTACGATAATAAAAATATCGCGTCTCTACTGTATATCTTACACTACACCCAACCCTAATCATCATTGTTGATTCATAATGCAGTCTATAATGCGACAATGCGACTACTCCCGGCACTAGAACTAGCCCCGAAAAAGGAAATCACGACATTATCCAAGATGGCGGCGTGCGTTTGACACTTCGCGCCCTGCACAATGTGATGTTTGTTGAACATGTTGGTATTTGTACTATTTAGATGCTTTCTAGTTATTTGGGACTGTTTAGGGGATAGTCCTGTCAAGATTTTTTAGCCAATAAAACTATAGTTAATTTACAAATGTTTGCCATCATTGTATTTTTATTATTAACTGATTCACCTTCACTTGTTATTGATTTTTTTTTTGTAGATAAAACTGAATCTTTGCTTTCATGAATCTACAAACCATGGTAGCAAATTAGAAATCCCAGAATTTAAGGAATACAATAAAGGTTTCTTTAGCAATCTTGCCGTGGCTATTTTCAAAACTGTTACTTCACAATTTAATCCAGCTAAAAAGCCTTTTAAATCACAACGCGCCAATACTAAAAACTTAATTCTCTCGCAACCTTAAAGAGTTTATAGCCTCTAAAGAGATGTTAGGAAACTGACTCTTTGCCCATAAAGCACTGTGTTTATGTGTTCCAAACAATGGCAGATAAATAATGAAACTTATCGAACGTGTTGGTTAACAAACATGGTGGATTGTTGTGGTTTCAAATATTGGTCCCAATATTGGCGTTGAGATGAAGCAATTGATGATATCTTCTTGTATGTAAGAAAGCTATTACTTGTAGTCAACGGAATTCTTTCACGAGTACTGTTTTTTTAAGACAAAAGCGCGTGCTGTGGGATTGGTGTTTATTCTCTTCTCATTGTCTGTTTTCCGTATGAAGATAAAGGTTACGTGATTACCTACGTCTAAACTACAGCTCCTCAGCAATCAAACTCTCTCACAAAACTTCAAAATCTTAGTTACTTCTATAGAAAGCAATCCTGGCATTTTGCTACATCTCAGTCCCATTCACGTCGTCCACAACAGACCTCCAAAACGACCAACAATTTCAGATCCGCGAATCAAAAGCCATTATCGAACAAATTAATGACACTGATAGCTCGTGCTATTAACGGCAACTGGGGGTTAAATAGCTTATCCCCGTTTAAAGCTATTTAAAGCCATTTACGGCCATTTATCGGTATTTACGGCCACCTGACGTGTCTGGGCAGCTTTGGCCGTGTTTATAAGCCTGTTGTCCGCGGACAAGCTACAATGCGACTATAGATTTATGCTGGCATTGAGTGTTTTTCTTGGTACGGTCTGTTGGGTGGCACCGTGGCTTCAACCGATGGTAAGCGTTTAAGTTTTGTTTGATCATCAAGACAGGGTTTGGTATTGTAGATGGCGAGTTAATTTGTCATGCAGCATGACGGGATTTGCCTGATTGATTTAGGTACATAAACTTTTATGTTTGCAGGTCTTCAATAAAGTTTAGAACGTGATCAAATGGATTATGTGCCCACGTATCGCAGCAAAGGTATTTAGGACTAACCACTAGTTTAGGTAACCACGGATTAAAATTGTTGTTGTTACCTTTCGTCACAGAATTTTTGTTTAACGCCCGCCTCCCTTTGTGGAGGACCAAAGACGGCAGAGGGGCGGGGGATGTCATGGTCGGATTAGCACTGATTTAGTGCCCATTTGCCCTGGACGGCTTTGACGGTCCATAGCTGGGTCCTTTTGGTGTTTATAGTTCAACCCAGATTAAATAGGGTTTTGGAAATTGGTAGAATTTTGCCTGTAAATAGAATTCGGCTGATTGGATGGTCCTTTTGATATTTGGGAATTTGGGCTCAAGTTTTGGAGTATTTTGATTTTAAGTGATCTTTGGTCAATTGTAATTGACCGTTGTATTAATTATTGCACTTTTACTGATATTCTTCGCCTATTTTTGACTTCTGAAGTACTTAATAAAATTACAGACCAGGATTGGCAAATATTCAAATATGTTCTCTATTTATTCCATTATTTTATGAATTAAAAAAGAACACTCTTATCTTTCCATAACCATAAAGTCCTGTCTCCTTAAAATGAAAATGTTCTTCAGTCTGTTTATAATTCAACACGTTGACAACAACTTGAGCCAAATATAAATTCATCACACCCCAAACATATTTGTTGAGATTTCGAAACCTAATTACACATCCACAAACCCATACCACATTGGATTATACGAATGGACAACGAGATAACCCCTCGTAAGCATATTGAAATATTGTGTCGTAAAAGTCGCGTCTCCACGGCTCGTTCGGGTTAACCGACCGACTCGAGATTGACGCGTATGACGTATGACTTCATTTGGCTGACTTCGATAAAATTATGCCAATTTGATTTTGCAGCATCATACGTTGTGCGCTGCCTTAAGATTAGGGGGATAAAGATCATTTTCCAGTGATTTTCCGTTTGTTGGTCATGTGGTTTCGCAAAAGGAGGTTTTCGAGAGCATCTTTTTTGACCGCAACGTTATAGGATCTCCCTTAACTTTTGAAAACAAAGATGCTTTCTGATGGGCACTCGTGATTTAGTGATTTGCGTTTCGCTCGCTGTATATTTTCTGCAGGATTGCAAAACAAAGGCTAAGGTGTAATATTTAAGACTATAGTTCTGTTATGCGGTTTGGGTTTATTGGCATTCCTTTGTTTTTTTAATCTTCGCGAAGGGATAGTTTCATTCGTTCTGTTTGCCTTTACATTACCATATCGTGGATAAAATGTGTGCATTTATTCAAACTGAAGGTGATTGTTGAACGAAATTCTTGAACTATATTTGCAGTGTTACGGGTTGCAAGTTTATTAATTTTAGTTGAGCTTTCTAGTGTTTAACACGACCAATATGAAATTGAACTTAATGGTAATTTTGACCTCCGCGGCGAACGATATTAATAAAGAAAACAAAGCCCTATTAAGAGCCAATAGGGCTTTGTTTTCTTTAATCTCTCCAGGGGCCAAAAAATGTGAACAAGTAAAACTAGACAGTATTAATAAAGAGGAGACACGGATAGCCGATCTATGTTGAACTTTCTGCAAAGGAAAGCGTGGTATTCTGTACAATATTTTAGTTATTGTAAACTTTTACCGCATACAACGATTCTAAAAGACATTTAAGTAGCATTTCCTTTATTGCCTTGTATGGACAAACCCATTTTGGGGTTGTTACCACATTTACGTGATTAATTATGCATTTATTAAAAGTTTTGTCGTAAAAGCCACAACATTAACTTACAAAACATTCTGCACCTTACACATTTAGTAATAGGGTAGAATTTTCTTTGTGTTATCGTGTTAATGTTAGAATGTTATAGGAATTGGCTTGTTTCGGGTAATAAAAGCTCAAGTTAGTATTTTTCTCTTAGATTTATACTGACAAGGCACGGGATTGCATTTTTGTTCTTTTATTGTTGTGAAACAAGTGTAGTTTAAGGCTGTAAGGTTTTCAATTAGATAGAAAAGAAAATAATTGTTTTTCAAATATATAATAATTATTAATTTTCCAAAATTTTCGATGTTTTTTTTATATTTTTACATCTATAGAGGCAATTTAAATTTAATATCTCGTCTATAAATAAGTACCAGTCTGGTGGTTTGATCAATTATAAGGTTAAGCAACGCTTGTTCCACTAAGTGACCATCTTGGTCACTTAGTGGAACAAGCGTGATGATTTTCTCAGTGTTTCGGAAAGTACGTTAAATTGGTTAGTACCGGCTGTCATATAGAATCTTTGGCAGTCCCTATGGGTAGTCAGAAGCCTGAAAAGTCTGAAGACCCATCAACAAGGGATTACCCAGGTTTGGTTAAGGAGATCCGTTAGGCGGTCGCTCCATTTAAACACTGGTATCAGATTTGACTGGAAGACGACCTTAGAATAGTTGGGAAAAGGCTAGGCAGATGATGAGTAGTAATTTAAGTCCTGCCACTTATTAACATGACTGTATTCAGAATCACCATCACAATCCACTTCCACAGTACAAATCCTAGCATTTTCATTTATAACTAATTGTAGGGCATTCTCTGCTGAATATTTACTAATATTAAAATGTGAAAGTTTGTCTATCTATTTTAACCACTGAAACGATGGTAATAAATTCTTAACACAAGTTTGATCACTAAGAGATAATAAAAAAACCATATTGGTTTGTTTTTGTCATCTGCTGGGATTGCGGGTTGATAGCAAGAGTTCGTGTCACCCAGGCACACAGGGACCACTAGCAGAATCATAGTGGATTTTAGTCAGTAAGAGTGTGACACTCCCTCCAGCTGCACCCACAGTGGGACGGGTCATTTATCACGGAAAAAAAAACGATTGTTTTGTTCACTGAAAATATTATATTATGAAAGCAAGCAATAATCACTCTCTTTTTGCTTTGTTAGAGACTAAAATAATTCAAAAAGAGGTCGCTAGTGGTTCACACACACAGAATAGACAGCCGCTTCCCACTAGATGTCCATAGTATAAAATACCTATAATAGCGGTAAGCACGTATTCTTGGAATGCGAGTAAATCCTTAGCAAAATACTAGCGAATATAAATCTATTTAGCAACAATAATTTCAAGTAGACGTCTTCCGTGGCTGCGTGCGTAGTATCACTATATCCATGGTAATTCCCGCCGGCGGCCATCATGGGAAGTTCTCGTAAATTCTCGAAGGTTCCTTATCGGGCGAGCGCCTGCTGCGCGCTCCAGGTCACGCGGAGGTACCTATTTTAGAAAACTTGCGAATATTATGTTTTCTGTAATGGATTCATTTACTTGGGTTTGTTATATTATTGTGATCGTCTTTTTTAACTTGTCAACAAGATTATTTATTTCAATTGTGGATACAGGCTTATAATGCAATTTTTCGTTGTTAGTGATGGTGTAAGTAAGGTATTGGTACGAGCAATTGGTACCAATTTACCAAAAAGAACTCACATTTTGTAATCAACTAGAACATTCTGAATTCGCCTCATGCAAAATATAGCTTCAAACATTTTCAGCTTCCAGTGAATTTTTCTTTTCTATCATCAACTTCCACTCTATTGATGAATTCCCTCTAACTTATAACTTCATTTGTTTTATTACCACTATACTAACATAATATTCCATTATCTCTCTCTCCCTCTTCTAATACGTTCCCAACGATTGAGTCTGTCAGCCCGCGTTATGTCTCGCGGTATTAATTTTATATTCATGACGTCACATCGGCGCTGGATACTGTAATCCTCTTCCCATAGGCGGTATGTACTGTTGCCAAAACAATTCAATTCAAAAACTGTTTTTTTTTTATTGCCTTTGATTGGTGGATATGCGAAATTTATCGAATTTTGAATTATTTTAAAATGGATTGGATGCTTTTTTGGCTTGAATTCAATTTACAAAGTAACAAACCCTATCATTAGATAACGAAAATCCTCTTAATGAATTGCCCGATTTTGCTGTTGAACTATATACTGGCAACCAAGAAGAATTGTCGATGTCGTTTTACGATATAACTGTACCCACAGAAAAACAAAAACACATCAACATATTATCAGGCCATCAAAATCAGCGAAACAATTAATATTCTGCGAACGCTCCATAGCAATCACCCTTATCGGCGGACCTTTTCACAAACAACACTATTCGACGCATTGTTGCAAAACGGATACTTTAAGCGCATCCCTATTGTGTTCGCCGTGAATGACAGCTAAACAGCGCCATTGTGCGCTTGATCCAGCGATCATGAACACACAAATTAAACGGTGAATTATTTAAGAAATTTAGATAGATGCAAATGCACTGTTTAGAATCATAGATAAAAAGAAAGACATTGTATCAGCTGTTGAGGAAGCCAAAAGTAACTGAGGTCTATGATTATATGTAGATTCACGAATAACTTATAGTAGTGAGAGAAGAGTTTGCGATTTATCTCGACAGTTATTTTATAACGGATGGTACTATACATTTCCAAAATTAAGTTACGCAAGTAGACGTTGAAACATAAATTAAATTAGCAGATGACAAAAATATGATAATGACCCAATTTGATGTACAAAATTTGAAAATAATAATAACGAAGACCACATCCGAGCATCAAAACAATATCCTCCAACAATCGTACCCAACAAAACTAATATCAATAATATAAACAAGACAACAGACAAGCAGACATGAATACCAAACACCATTGAAGCACTCGCACAGACTAGAACATGTAGTGCTGACAATACCATCTATATATAACAAACAATAAGAACAGAATTGAGACGTCCGTGGACAAAGTCACTCATTAATTTTCAAAGTCTGTAACGAGGATGGCGACGCTAACTCGGGTAGCTGGTAGAACAAAGGGACAAGATTCCGGAGGTCGTAGTGGAAAATATACAGTAGTACAAGTGATGGAAGGCTTAGACAAGTGACCAATTCACCTCATGCTAAGCTTAAGGGATCTTAAAGTGTTAGTTACAATTTATCTCCCATACTAAAATTCACCTGGATTTTTTGGGTATGAATTCTTGGTACTTTTATGGAATTCAAGTCAAACTCTGAGATGGTACGGACGCCAGCACATCAATATCAAACATTCTCAAAAGATCTTTAACCCTATCGCATATGGTTCAAAGTTGATTGGAAACATTTGTCAGTCTCGGGTAGGTTGATGTGCTGGCGTCTGCACCTACAAAGTTATATCTATCGGTATAAAGTGACTAGTGGATATTATACTAATGTGATTTTAGGGTTTAAGACAGTCAGTCCAAAATTAAAGAGATAATTTTAATGAACCTACTGTTTTCCTCAACCAATGTCAGAGTGATTGTAATGACAAAAGATAGCCGAGCTCAGCCGCGTTACACGCTCACACAGGCTTTGTCATTCAGATGTTATCGCCACAGATGCTAATGCTGCACGTACAACGGCGTGAAAGCCTTTTCTTGGTTCAATCAACCAAGTGACCACTATTGTTGCTTGAGGTCCGATGAAAATGAATTTTGTGAGGCACACCGCAGTATTTGGTTGTTGGGCCGCTAATTATGTATAGTTGGTGGTACCTATTGTTGGAAGTATTCCGAACTATGGAAATCTGACCGTCAGCTCTGATACTACACACAAATTCAGCAAATGAGTTGCCAGATATTACAAAAAAGATTATTATTTAAAACAAAGACTGCAAATACGTCAAACCATTTTCTTACATGGGAATCTTCATAATTAGTCCACAAAATGTGGACTCCTAAAGAACCCTTTTGTAATGGCGGTCAGCTTAACCTTCAATCCTACTACTTGCACATCATTACCTTAACTTCGAAGGCACAAAGGCCTGACCAACATTATCTCCTAATACGTTCCCATTATTTCGTAAAGTTACTACAAATTACTGACCAAAGTGGAACGAAGGGCCTTAAAAAAGTCGTTTGGACACAAAAGGTTGGACACAATATGTGTCAAACTTCTGTTTCAGTAGTGAGCAGTAATCTGAACGGTAGAACGGTGGTACTTTACGCCGCGTGCACGTGAAACAGGGACATTTGTCTTGGGCTTTGTTTTTGGAGGTACGTGACAGGTGCGTGCGACGGTTCCAAGCAAACGATTTGTAGAATATTTTTGGAGATGGGTAGAGATGAACATAGCTTTGTGGGATATCGATAACTTTGAAGATACAAAATCAAAATTTTGAATTTATTTCTTGATTAGTAAGTAGACTTTGCTTATACTGAAAATTTTGATATCCTCCAAATGTAGACGTTCCGAGTCAACTATGAAAAGATAAAAATAAAATGTATATACCTAGACGTCAGCACATCAAGCTACCCAATCTGTCAAATTTTCTTCATAGATTTTAAACTTTATCCCTGAAGCATATGGTACAAAGATTGGGGACAGTTTCTGGTAGCTTGATGTGCTGACGTATGAACACAATAAAAAAATATGCTACACAAATCGTTTTCACCCAACCAACCGATATTTGTCACTAAATGGTTTGTATAAAAAATATCGATTCCCTCCTCTCGATACGTTAATCGATTATCAACAAACATAAGGGGCGTATCACACAAATATCGCTGGAGGACCATCGAAATCAGTTCCAATTGAATCTTCACCCCTTAAAACGGATTAATGCAACTCCCTTATATAACATATTGTGGGCGACTGGTTGGTGGGGCTTTTTGAGTTGGATTTGTTACATTGCTGGTTTAATTCATCTTAAGAGCCAAGTGTCTTTCATGGAACTGTAATATCATCGAATTTATCTATAAAAATTTGAATAAAAATTACAGTTCTATCAATACTTAGGGCTTGTGCATAAGCATGCAATCGAAACGTGTGTTTGGAACACACAGCTACAGAGCAGGGTCTACACACTGCATCTGACTTGCATGTGTATCGCTACAAACGAGTGTCAACGGTCAACGCGACGTGGTGTGCAGAGACCCATAGATCTCTAAATACATTTTGATGACTCATGACCGTTTTTTGGGCATTTTTAATCTATTAATTTTACTTTAAAACTATGTAGGTACTTTATTTTGCGGAAATTGTGGAATATACCTACTTTAATTCTGTACCGGGTGTCAGTCATCAATGTAAGAGACACAAATTGGAACAGTCGCGCTTTATTACCAGACTAGACTACCCTCAACAAAATGGGAGCATCCATTATTGATGGTAACTTAAACTATGATCAGAACAATACGGTTTAGCTTCGTTTAGCCCACGAGTGGGAAGCGAGGGGCAAGCGTGGTGTGAGCTGGCTGGTAACGTTATTATTTTTTTGTTTGTCTTGAAGTTCTTAATTTAAATACTGGTTGATTTTAAAATAATGTTGTTGATATTACACGTAGATGTGTTTATTTTCTTTTGATTTAGATGTAATACATAGTTATCTTGTATCTGTCATTAGAACTTAATTTCTCTCTCGCATTATAAATTAGTCGAGATTAAGTTAACTTTTACGATCGTTATTATTAATTGTTTTTATGAATATACGGGAACATTTTAATTAATTGATTGTTGTCCATGTTTTTTAATAAATTTTATTTTTTAAACCACTGAAATGTTGAACACTGAATTTGGTACAGGCAGTAGATAGAAATATCCTTTTAAAGTCGTTTTCTCAATATTTAAATTATACTACATCAAAAACTTCTATTAATCGAAAAAAATGTAGACATGCAGACCACGAACACAGCTAACAAAAACCTATGTTCCCATACAAATAAAAAATACAACAGCCGATTTAACATTACACTCCCACCAAACATAATCACCCAGCGAATAATAAAACCAACAAAACAGCACTTCACACTCCTATTTGTAAAATTGCAATGAAAAACCCACCCCCGATAAATCGTGATAATCCATCGTACTGTGTTTAATTTTATTTGCGATTTTAATTGTTTGCCACTGTACGGTGCGTGCCAAATAAACTGGCTCGTTGAGTCGAGGGCGGTGAATGTTCGAGTGTTTGTTGTCCCTAATGAGATTAGATTCTAGGTACTTTTTTTTGCAACTATGTGTAATTTTGTTTTAGTACTATGCAAAGACACGGTTGAGTCACGAAGCGTGTGAGAAAATTGATAGATGTCTTTGTATGTATGACTAGCTTTTCCCAAGCTATGTTGGAGTCAGCTTTCAGTTTTAATCGGATGCAGCTGAGTACCAGAGTTTTACGTGGAGCGATTGCCTGAATGACCTCCTAAACTCTCTTCTCCTGGTAAGACTAGTTGTCAGACTTTCTGGCTTCTGACTACACGTAACAATTGCCAAAGATGTGCAAATGACAGCCGGACCCACCGATTTAGCGTGCCTTCCGAAACACCGAGGAACTCGTCATGACAAGCAGTCACCCATCCAAGGACCGACTGCGTGAAGCGTTGCTTAACCTTACTATCGATCGACCCGTGCGGCATTTACTTAGCCACGAGCACCTCATATACAATGCTGTAGATTTTTCCGTTCACATTGACCGTTTATTACAGTTATTTTTCTTTACTGTTACCTTACAAAAGACATCTACTAAACCGTTCTATAGAAATCAACAAGAATCAGTTCATAAGAATAAGTGACCGACCAGAAAAGAAGTGAACCTAATTAAAAAATATCAAATAGTCTACAATCCATTTTAATTTACAGTACAATCGCGAACAAAAGTGAAAAAAATACGCGTCATCATTCAGCCTAGATTACGTGCAAACAGCGATAGAAAAAGTAAAAAAAAATAAAATAGAAAAACTTATTCAAAACAACAATACTTCGTTAGTTTACCCTTTATAAGCAAATGAATGGCTGAACACAATGAGATTGAACGCATCCTTCTACTTACTGTCTCACGTTTATGTTTACATATATAAATCTTAGAAAAGTACAATTGTAACAAAATGCATGTGTCACCTTCGTAATAATATGTTAATTTATATGTAATGTAATAAGTTCTTGTGTGAATGGGCCGGGCGTAAGGGCCTGTCTAAGGGCCCAGGACTAAGGGCCTGGTAGAAACGTAAGGGCGATTCAATTGCTTTAATCCATTTTATTGCGTGTCACGAGCAGTTGGTTTTTTGAGTTATAAGTACAGTCATAAAGATTGGTGCGGTTTGAAAGGTGTTTAAAATCAGACACAGTGGTGTAAAGAGTTTAATAGTTATTACATTATTGAGCTCAATAATTTATAAAATGTATGAACAGCCAAGGATACAAGTATAGAAACAGTACTATTAAATTTGTTAAAAAAAATATATAATATTTTATTGAATTTTCACTACAAAGTATTACGGCGTTTATACAATTTTTTTGTGGCAATATCTTTTGTAGCAATATTTCTTTTAAAAACAGCATCCGTCTTTAACAGTTTTGACCACGACTGTCCAAACTAGATCCTCTCTTCCTATCCGCGGGCCGCAGCAAGAATTCCGGTCACCCTAAATCACTCTCAATTGTAAAAAAAAACCCATGCAAATGCCATAAAGGCCTAGTCGAGATTAGTTGACTATGAATCGAGTAATTAGGGGATTTATATGCAAAGTCTTTTCTGTGGTACACATTATTAGTTCATAAAAGGCTATGGTAACACGGCTTAATGTAATTTTGAGTGCGCCATATTGTGGGATGGCGCGGTCACTCCCGTTGTCCTAAATTTATGATCCGTACTGATTTAATAACAGTATGATAACGAATAATATTTATGGCTCGAAGCTCTATTCCCAGGAACGTCCGTTGGGTCAGCATCTCATTATAAAATAGTTATTTTTTAAGATTTATGTGATTATTTTAGTTGCACAAATATTTTTATTTAAATATTTTCGGTTAAAATTTTAAGAAAATCTCAGTATTTAAATGTGTGTCTCGGAAGAATCTAATTATTAATTTTAAAAACGCTGTTAAAGCGAATAGTCAAAGATACTGTAGACTATAAAATATGGACTATAGGTATTAACACTAAATATGCACAAAACTTGTTTCAAATAATTTATCAATAAAAAGTAATTAATATAGACCACGTATATTTTTACAAAGACTCAAGTAAATGAATATTTTTTAACCATTGCAAATTATCGTGATTGTTCTGACCGGAATTCAACCGCAAACGGTCAATCAAAATTTTGGGTGACATTTGAAAAAAAACTGCTTACAAAACCTACCTATTCCTATGGGTCACTATTGTCTATCAGAAATTTAATTTGAAAGCTTCTAAAGACATAACAACCTACCCTTTACCTCTAAACAAATGCGGAGATTAACATTAGTTGCTATTCATATCTATATTAAAATTTAATTGTTCTCAGATTAAGACAACTTTACTCATACATCATAATCGTCACATTCAAGTCTTATTATTAAACATTGTCCTAATATTTTTTTACTCCATTCAATCTAACAAAATTCTTTTCCTTCACCTTTATTCTTGGTCATGTTTGTTCCAAAGCGCGACACTGTGTCTTCAACAATAGAAGGTCGGTATATACAGTCAACAAAGCGAACTATGAACTTTGCTATTGTTTGATTTCAAAACACTTCTTTAGACATGTCCATGTCAATCAAATCCCGTGTCAATTTTTTGCTAATGCGTTTTTGATATGAGATGCAAAGTCAGGGATTGTGAGAAGTTCGCGAAGTTAGGGTAAGAATTAAGGTGTATTCATGATTTGTGTGGGGTTGATACGGTACAATTGTGATGTTAGTTAGTTTTGTTGTATGTGTGTCTATCTGCTTCTCAAAGATAATGTTTAGATAAAAAACTGAACTGCTTCGTTTGGCGGTTGCAAATAAAACTATGAGATGGGTTACATTCCCATACAGTATTGCGTGGTTTTTACTATAAAGAAGATTACAAAAGCTCTTGTGTAGTTAGCCGAGATGGATCAACCCTGTTCCATGGAAATTATCGATAAATATGGAAACATACTAAAAGGTGATTTTTTCGTAAACCTAATTTACAAAATTTACAGAAAGATGGCGGACGACATCATAGCCGCATTTATTGACAAGATTCTATCTACAAGAAATAAGCACATTTAGAGTCTTCCTCTAAACTGGAAAAACTTCGACGGACTAGCAGAACGCTCAGTACTCAAAAATTACAAGTCATGTGCCTCCGAACTAGCAGGAATCCTTAACCAAAGATAGGCATAAATTCTAAGAGTTTTATTCACCAGAATATACGAGTACCAGCATCAGTAGTACGAATATTCTGAAGAACCAATCCGAAAGAATCGATGGCTGTTCACAAAACTTCTCTAACTAAAAAGGGTCCGATCGAAGTTTCGCATCGCCACAGGCAACAGTTTTCCACCGGCCAGTGTTTATACAATAATTACTGGAGAAAAAAGTTTTTAGCAAAAAAGTTTGAACTCGGGGCGAAGTTCTGTAACTCCACCGTAAGGCTTCTCGGCTGTTGCTGGTCAAAATATCGGACTTTGGTCTCGAAATACTTCGTCCGACTTTGTACAAAGGGTCGTACTTAAAATTAAAGGTATTGTCGTGGGGTAACATTGTGTGAATCTCATCGGACCCATGTGTCTGTCTCATCTGGAGTATTTGAATCATGTGCTGTGGGAAATAAAAATTGCAGGATTCGGTCGAGATATAAGATTTTGATAAGCATTTTTTCATTTGACAGATTGAATGCTTGACCGGTATTTGTTATTGATAGACAGTTGATGGACAAAGGGAATGCAATTTTATAATAAGTGATTCGGAAGGTTTGTCTGTCGAATGCTACTTTAACAAGTTCTTATAAAAATGAACTTGACAGAAATGGTAACTACTTGAGAAGTATTTCTATGAAATAATGGAACATGAAACAAGTAACCTTTATATGCTTTGTTAAAAATAAGGAACAATGGCTTATTTGCGAAGTTCTTATGATTTTTTATGCGGTTTACAATTGCATGTGTTAGCGTTTTCAGTTTAAGTTCATTTCCTTTTATGCAAAACGATTCTAACGTGTAACCTCTCTCCAATCGGTATACCAGGAACATAATACACCCATCGACAATCGCTATTGCCTTCTCTATCTATACATACTAAGTTGAGCAGGCTAGACGAATCGAGACACATCAAACACTCAGTTTTCAAACCTCCTTTACGCCACAATACTCTAGAACTGTTTGGTCAACCGGACCATTGTATCTTGACCCGCGCATTTCTATGACAAGTCCCCTTCATGTGTTGGGATGTAGACGTGGGGGGAGGGGTAAGGGGGTCATTTGACAGTGGTTTTGTTAGTGTATTTGTCTTTAGGCTTAGACCGGCGTGCATGGTGTATCTGAGACAGGAAATTAGGTTTCGATGTTTGAATGTGGACGTATCTGGATGGCGTTGTGCTGTATGCGCTGTTCAACCCTGTTCAACCTGTTATGTGACAGCGGTGGCCAAGTCAGTGGTTTGTGGAAATCCTAATATAATATTATGTAGAAAGTAAGTATAGCTATTTGCTATACGATTTCATAGTTATAACTATGTGAGATTACCTCCTTAGACGTTAGGCTGCATGATACAATTTTTTCAGGGGTAATAAACTGATATTGCCAGATTACTTTGTATTACTGAAATGTTTAATAGAGTTCTATAGTAACTATCAATTTATGGAAGAGTAGTTATTTTCTTTGTTATCAAACAAACAGTCAGACACATAGTTTAGACCCTGAGAAAGGACATCGGCTACTTTTTATCCAGGTGCGGGAAGGCCCCCAGGTGATGAGTAGAACCGCGGGGAACAGTTAGATGAGAATGAAGTTAGTTACTTCATTCTCAACTTGATGCCTTTTGCATCAAGTTTTGTAAGTAGAAATTATTCATAAATTTCTTCAGATAACACTTGGTTACTTCCAGTATAAACTGCTCCCGTTATTGGACATTCGTCGTCTTTCAGCAGGACAATGTTTTCGGAGGTAGTCGCGTCGGATTACAGACGGTATATATGTAGTGTTGTTACTGTATACACATACTATTGATTTGTATGAAGTGCCTATTGTAAAGTTGTAAATTCAAAAATCAATTCAGCTAATAGTAAAAGATTTTTTATTGTTTTTTTTATTGATGAAAAAACCTTTGCCTCGCATTCTTTATTTTCACTGTAGAATGTTTATGAAAACATGCGTTTATAAGCTAATCATTAGAATGTCTTAATTAAGGTAACGACGTTCAGTATGCTACAAAATCCTAATCCACTAAGTAAGAACCCGTCGGCTCTAAATGGCGTTTTTTCAGTCTGCAGTAGTTCAAAGTTATGATAGGCATGACCAATCAAAAAACTAAATGTTAGTTAGTCTTTTAGTATAGCCTAAAATATTGGACACGTATTCCGTACTCCGTCGCGTTACGTCACTTTCAGACACTCATTCTACATCACAAACTCCCACTCCGGAACTACAACGCGTTCTATCTTAGTAAAGACGCCAGCACATCAAGCTACCCGAAAGGATCAAATTTTCCCGAACAACTTTGAACTATATACTGCAGCGATAAGTTGAAAGTCTACTATGGAAATTTGACAGCTCGTAGTAGCTCAATGTGCTGGCGTATTCATTGGTCACAAACTGAGCACAATGTAGAGAAATATTTTAAAATTATTAAAAACTTATCGGTTCATGTCAATCAACACATTTATAAACCTATTATAAACGGTGCAATTAGTTCGCAAATTTTACCACTCACAACTAAAATCTAAATCATATTTTCAATTAACGCTACCGAAAAAAAATATTCGCTACATCTATCAAAGCCTCAAGATGGCGCTCCTAGTTTTAATAGCGTTATAATTCCCGTGAAATTATATATCGCCTGCTAATTATTGTTCGAATAATATGTCAGAACAATGTTGATAGTTTTGCTGAGTCAGGCGGGCGTTGGCGGCATTTTAGCTGCCCTGCCTCTTAATGAATTTTAGTTGTTATGTGTTAATTTATTTGCAAGTGGTTTCAAGTTTTACTTTTTTAATTTGTTACTTAAAATGTTGCTGGTTTAATATGTTGTTGGTAAAAATATATTTTTGATTTTGAAATTCGAATGGTGATGTCGCTTTGAGCATCTGTTTCTATTATCGCTTGTAATTTTTAAGATACTTAAAAAAAAGCAGCTTCTCATTTTGACTTCTAAGTATGTGTGCTTGTGTGTATGTATGTTTGTCTGTGATTTTTACATATAAAACCAGAATTGTCCATAAACACCTACCATAAAGTGCAATTATTTCAATTGAAAAAATACCTAATATGATTTGTTAGAATTGTGAATGTTATACTTACTGCAGTGAAAGATATACAAGTCATGATACAAGCAAAGCAGTTGATTCGCTTAGTTAATTTACCGGTTGAGCATGGGGAGGGTATGGGGAACTAATTAGTTTTGTTTCGCGTTATTATACTTTGTAAACAAAGGTATCAATTATACCTAGAAATTATAAGGGTGATAGGCAAGATACGTATGTGTTAGAACAGTACTTCGTGTAATGTCCTGTCCCGTCTTCTGTGAATAATCTTTGAAGTAATTCTTTAAGATCGAGTTTAGAAAGACGTGTAAATTAAGTATTAAACTAACAATGAAACAAAAATGTTAACTTGTATAAAGGTCTGGTTTTATAAAACAAAATAATGTTTTTTTTATTTGGCGTTTTTATTATTAATTTACACATTCAACGTAAATTATAAAGTACAACAAAATACTATTAAAAAATATTTCGATCGTAATCATTTATCACATTAATAACACCTCTAAATTCAAATTTAGCACTAGTGATGCGCGTTCGGCGTAAAGCGACACTCGTCGACAATCAACGTCCCCGCAGGGGATCCCACGTGGCTACCTCGACTCTCGACTACTAGGGATGTGCGCATTCACGCGAGACAATCCAGCATTTGTCAAGAATCCAACCATCTTCACAATTATCAACCCTATAGTCACGTCAGTAAAGTCGATAGTAAGTTGAAGCCAACAATAATCGCTACCAAGATGAATGCACACTGCACAGAGTTTTCCGCTAATTATCATGGTAATACCCGCCTCGAGTATCCCCCGCTGAGCTGAATTTAATGAAGATTACTTATACTAGTGTAAAATATTTGTATATGAATAACTTACCAAAACATTTTATACGAAATTACTGTAGGCATAATTTTTATTATACCGTTTTTAATAGCTTTACCGAAATAGGTGCCCGCGTTTTACGGGCAAGAATAAAAGGAGTTCCCAAGCATTTCTGCAAGTAACGCACCTAATAAACTAAATGATTACTATTTTGCTCATAATAAAGGGAGTACAATATAAAATAATCTTTTAGAATAGAGGGGAGTGAAGAATGCTATTCATGGCACAATGAAAGCGTGTATCAGTCTCAAGCCTGCCGTTATAACAGAAGCAATCCAGATAATTCTCATTACACACATTTCACTATTCGATGTTTCTAATACACCATTATGCCGAGCGGCGGGAGGTCTCGATTGTGGCAATCGGCGTCTTTGTGGCACATCACTACCGAGCGAACGGATCCCGCCAAAATTTAAATGTCATCGTTCCAATTCGAAATTCAATTACGTGTAATTAATGCGGTGTGTTCCAGTGGCGGAACTGGATCTTTTACCGATTTGAAAACAATGGTCCTACGTCGTCGGCGACTCAAAGCCTCGGAGCGCAACTCATGCCTCGATATACTTTTTTTCTTCGTTTTTGCCGATGATAGCTTTTATTATGATAAATTGTGTTGGCGACTTTTTGTTGGCGCCTTTTTTGTGCAAATATAAATCTCAATTTATTTAACTCTATCATTATGTAAAATTATGTATTTTTATTCATAGTGTCGACATCAGTAATATTTATTCAGCTATTTTACGTTTCGTGGACATTTTATAATTAATTAATTTGAATGCAAATTTGAGAGTGTGTATTTTTTATTTACTTACATAAAGCATAGAAAAATCACACAAACCATGTATAATTTATTATTTTATTTTTATTAAGTTTCACTGACCCGTTTTTAAAGATATTTTGCACTTTCCTTCTACATTTTATTCTTAACTGTAAAATGTATATTTTCCTGTTAATTAATAGGGTTGTTGCCATGGCAACGGTAGCCGGATAAGTAATTATTCAACAGCTCGGCCGGAATACAACTATTGAACAGAAGTTTAGTGTTGTAGACAATGCATCATTGTGTGGAACAGGTATTAGGTACGCGTCTCTAGTTAGGATCACCATGGCTTAATTATTAGGCAGGACAATTGTGTATAGGAAACTAAAAGAAAATGAGGAAATTGAAAGAATTAAGTGTTTAAATATAACTAAAAAAAATAGGCTTTAAAGTAGATAGTGAAGTTATTCTTTTAGAAAATAGATATATAGAAAATAGACTCTGTTAGATTAGATGACTAAATTTTTATTAAAAAGAAACCTTTTTTATAAAGATTAAATAAATTCATACTCAATAAAAACATCATATCCTGTAACATTAAATCTGTGCTTCTGCAAAATATCTAGCCACTTCATTTCGTTTTGAAAAAAAAAATGTGTTGCCGTGTAAAAGTGTTGATTTCAACCTATTTGCAAAATAAATTTCATTTATGAAAAGTCATTAATCAGTCTCCAAAGCTGAATCTTCCAAAATCACAGCCACCCTTACGAAGTAAGATCACATATTTTAATAATTCCGCCGTGGGTGTATACGTACGGAGTGAACTGGTTATAACTATGTTTAGCCCAGAACAATTGGGGGAGTGTCGCCTACCGACATCCGTCCGACACGCCGAGGTGTTAGAACTATTGTTCTGACACTTTTTACCAACGTCCGACACGTTAATTAGAATATTTAAGTAAACTGGATTCTGAGTGTCTAAGGGACTACTTATTTTCTATTGAACAATCTTAAAGAGAAAGGGTTATTATTTAGGAATATGCTAACGGCTACTATTACTAAATGAGAGTGTATTGAAAGATTAATTTTGAGGAACTAGTGGCTAGGTACCGCACGGGTCGTTCGATTATATTATAATTGTTATCAACGTTTAGCGCGGTCGGTTCTTGGATAGTTAACCACCTTGTCATGATGAGTTCCTGAGTCTTTTGGAAGGCACGGTAAATTCCCCGCCTCTCAATAATAGTACAGTAGTAGTCTCAATAGTAATGGTTAGACAGAAGTCAGAAAATCTGCAAACCAGTGTTAATTGGTGTTGGCGGTACAACGGTTTTATTGCTGCTAAATCGCACTAAAAATACAAGTATTTATACTATGACTTGCTGAATTTATTACTGCCTGCCTGCCTTACTTACCAAAAATAATCCGGAATAGGTTCCTATGCAATTACTTTTATTTTTGCGTCATATAATGGTGTCAATGTTCGTAACCATTTTCATCTGCATTACCAATATACATACATGGCATTTCAAAGCACAGCAGCCCATTGGATAAGACTTATCCAGTTTCAGCACGCGCGCAGACAATGACCAGTTCATGTCATATCAGGACGGTCCAGCCAACGAACCTTTGAACTATTGGCCCAAAGTCAACCGTCAAACTTGAATGAAAACTTCGCATAATTATACTTATTTGTTATATTATACAACTTCTTATAAGGCTTCACGGGTATACGACCTCTTATGTCAATGTACGAAATGCTAAAGACCTGCCCTTGCTTGGTTCACGTCCTGAAATCCTTCAAGCAATTTTGAACTTTACGATCGTCGTATAAAGTTGATTTTGGATTGAAGTTTTTTGGGTTGAGTATGACCTGTTCCAAAATTGAGAATGGGGTAGGCTCGGATTAGTGACGTAATAGATTTAAGAAAGTCTAGTTATAATTGCAGGCAAATAATGGTCTATATAGTTTATTATTGGCTTGAATGACTGTTATGCGATTTCTCTTATTCATTTATTCTCTTAAACGTTATAGCAACAACAATAATAAGGTTTTGGGCTATGTAATGTGGATTTATTACATAGTCCTTTCTAGTGTATTGGGTATATAGAAATGCGTTAGCAAATGAAAATTTCATTCATCGCAGTGTAAATATAAAGTCAATGTTGATACTTTAACCGTTGTATTTAACTACGATATTATTATGGTAATAGAGCTTATTAATACGATATTTTATAATAATAAATTACAACTTTCTAAGTATATACAATTTTTTTAATCACTTACAAGAAAAGCAAGGTACACATTTTCCCAACACTGTGGGACAGACTGGAACTAATCCACAAGAAAATCACTCATTAATCAAATTCCAGTACCAACCACAACAAAACTCCACGGTGCTACCAATAAAAAAATGCTTTAATTGGCCTCAAAAGCAAATCCCCAACTTACAACACCCCCAAAGAAAAACCTTTACATTTCACAAGATGAAGGCACAAAGTTGTCGGCACTTTTCTTTCAACGTGCGAGTACGTCACACCTGGTTCAAAGTACCTTATTACGAGTTTAAGGGTAGTGTAGCTTATCAAGCTTTGAGGGCAAAAGGCTCGGTTTTTACTAAAAAAAACATCAAAGCTGGTTGGGAATGTTTTCAGTCGGCCTTTCGCCTTTTTTCAATGGCAATTAGTAAGCGTTTCTGCCGACGCTTCCAGTCGAGGCTCGTGCAATTATAGCGTCGAGTAGTTGGGATATCAGAGATGTGGTGCAACAACAGAGGAGGCAAACATCATCAGCTTTTTTTCGTCCCACTGCTGGACACAGGCCTCCTGTCATACGTAGAAGGATTGAGGGTTAATCACCACGCTTGCTCAATGCGGTTTGGTAAATTCAGGCTTTTATAGTCCAAATTTCCTCAAGATGTTTTTCTTCACCTTTTTTTAATCAGTCATTGGTGTTCTTGAATTTTTCATTGAACAGACATCTTAACTAAACTAACTACTTATAGACAACTTCAAAAAATAGCATTGGTGCTTGCTTGACCTGGAATTGAACGCCACAACCATACTTAAGAAGCTGGTGCTTTGACGACAACTTCTTTTCAACTTAAACGAGAGGTGGCAATATTTGCTGCTATTTCTCAGGTCTTTCCCATGGTTTCGATTTACCCACGTTCCGTCACATATTTATCTATTTTTTAATTCCTTGTATTGCAGGACTTGTCTATTGACATTGATCGGGTCAAATGGCTGAAGCCTTAATTAGGGGGATTCTTTCGATGAAATTACAATCCCACACAATAATTAATACCTGGCTATCTCATGTTTACTCCAGGATTTTATATAAATTGTGACAAGTTCTGCGAACTTATTTACTCAAGAAATTATTCTTCATCTTATCGAGAGCAACATTGCCACAGACAGGCAGACAGACACGCAGTTACGTGAAACTCGAAACTTATAGCAAGCGTTTTAACGTTTGGGTTAAACATGGAATTAAGTCAGTATAACAAGTACTAATAACATACTTTAGTTCTTATTTTGGTTTTATACAGCTTTATTACCACATCCATCCAAATAACTACGCACTCACATTTTCACAACTCCAAAACAGCAAAGAGGGTGTCTTAAACTAAAAAATTATTGATATTAAAACCTCGTCGCGTTAATTAAGCTTTTCAGTCGTTTAATTTTTTACTCAGTTAACCACGGAGTTTCGGTTAGTGCTAATTTATTTCATTAATTAGCAATGGTTCAGTTTGATCGGCCAAGCGGGGGACACAAAAGATTATGTTTACGTTAGTTTCCACGAAATATTTGCTACTGAGAAATGAATGAGGTAAACTTCAAATTGATTTAAAGGAAAATTATTTCTAAGTAGGGAAAATACTAGAAATTCATCGCTACGATGAAATACCACAGCAAACCTTAAAATTTAGTTGAATTTTTAATTACACAGTACATTTTTAATTATACAGTAGCTTTCAGTTATAACAAACATGATTCATTAAAATTTTGATAAAATAACTACAAAACCTTTCAAACTCCTTAAAATAAAAACCTCAAAATCAGATAAGCGAAACAAAAAAATAACGAGCATTAAATTGTGGGCAACACCTTCCAAACACTTCCTATTAAATCGTTTTCTACCCAAAATAAAGGAACCTGCATTTTTCCAAAGATACAATCTCATTAAAAACGTACAATCTAACCATTAACTAATTGGTGGGCCGCCTGTGTTATCCACACCGGTTGAGACAGACATCTTTTCGAAGCAGCTCTAATTAAACAGGACACTTCTCAATTTGTTCTGTTATCTACATCAAAGCTGATACGAAAACCTCACAAGCGAAACCCTACTTTATACTTTCAAACTTAAGCTTCAATTTTTCTTGGCATTATTGATAAAGCTCTTTTAAGAGTTTCGGCGAAGTGACATTGCATCGTCGGCTTCGAACAAAAGTGACTTGAAAAGGCAAATGAGCGTCTTCACAAAGTTGAAGCGATTAGCGTTTTAGCTGACGAAGTTTGCGCCGAGGCGAGGGTGTAAAAATGAGGGTGTTTAGAGTGTGTAATCAAACACCATGAATAAAATAACAGATATAAGAAGGTGAGAATAAGAGTGATTTAAATAGAAAAATAAATGAAAGACATAATAGTGAAAGAATTTGCAAAAGAAATTTAATCAGAGCTTGTGTAATACAACTAATCTTAATAACAAACACACAAAACAATATCTCCGAAATTGTTTTCAAATAACAAACAAAAACAACAAGCCTCGTTTTCTAATAGGTATCAAGCCCATTCTCTTGGAAACAAAACGAAATATTACTCAGTGAAACATAACTTCAACAATAACAATTTGGAACTTAATTTCCAAACAGTTGTGTAATTTGAAACAAAAATGGGGGAATATGAATATGTATTTTCCTGTATATTTCTTGTATACAGTGTCCTATATAGTCCTGTGTCGACATTACTGACTTTAGTACATTTTTTGTTTAGTATTTGTATGTTTTTTATGTGTAGTATTAAATTTTAAGTCCCTAAGCTCTCTCCTCATGCTAAAAACACACGATTGATCTATACCGTTGCTCTACGCGAATTGGCAATATTAAAATGATATTTATATCAAACTTCAATATAACTTGTTGCGTGCCAATAAAACAAAAAACTGTCGCTAGTACATTTTTTTCCGATCAACAGTGCCTAAGTTGCATAAGTTACTTCATATTCCCACAAAAAACTTCTTGCCATCGAAACAGTTATGAAATTGAGTGTAACTTTTATTTATTATACAATTGAAAAAGTCGATTATTATCGCAGACTGCGTAATACAGCTTCGTAGGAAAATATGGTGAACCCTCACCTCATCTTTTGTTGGTGATGACTAACTTTGTGAATGCTCCAAGTTTCATGATTAAGTCATACTTTTGTTTTATTTATTTTTCACAATAAGTTAGCTAACATTTTCCATCTTTCAATGCTTCATTGTTCCATGAAATTAAAGGTCAACGTATATTTTTGTAAATAAAAAAGCTTCGAGTATTATTCGATAACTTGATTGCTGGTGGAACATTATTTAATACTTATGTGAGTCAACACAGCTGCTTAACTGGAATTATCCTTTAAAATATTGATGCACAATGTTTGAGTATTGAGGATTGAATGTTACTTTCGGAGTCGTCATCATTATCATCATCATCCTTCTTTATCGTCCCGCTGCTGAGTAGGTACACCTCTTCTAGGGTATCCTAGGGATGCCCTCACGCAGAGAAGGCTTTTTTTTTTTTTTTTTTTTTTTTTTTTTTTTTTTTTTTTTTTCGTGGGAAATCATCAAATGACCCCTCCCGCTGAGGGTGCAGCTGGAGGGAGTGTCAGACTTTTACTGACTAAAACCCACTATGTTCCTTCTGGGGGTCCCTGTGTGCCAGGGCCGCGGTATCTCTCACGAACAACCCGCAGCCCAAGCAGACCCTGGCCCTAAAGGGGCCCCTCCCATGTTGCTGACAACTCTTCGAGGAGCGCGTGGAACAGAACGCGCCGCCGACACGGGCCTGTCGTCCCTAAAGACGTATGGACGATGAGCTACCCACACTCACCGCCCACAAGCCCGCGCCTACGGTGGTCGGGAGTCATCCCTTGACACCCGGCGCCCGTGGTGTCGACCGGTACCAGCCCTGCCGCGACGGCTGGGATGAGCGGTGCGGTCTCTTAGCCGCTCCGCCGCCTCCTTCGCTAGCATAACGGCTTCACAGAAGGAGGCGACGGCATCCCATTCTCCCTCGCTCCGGACCATGGCCTGGATCAGGGCCGGACGCGAGAGGTCGCCGCCGCCAATTGCCGCTGTGAGGACACGGCGGTGCTCCGCCCAAGCTTGAGGTTGATGATTTCATACTGTATAGTCCAGGTTTCCTCGAGAATATTTTGTTGAGAAAAAATATAAATCTGAAAGTACAATTAGTAAACCCCCATTCAAACTGACACCTGTTCATGTACATAAAAGAGAAACCAAACACATACGAAGAACAGCACAAAGCATGATTGTACATTATTTATTTTTCCAGTATCATATACGAGCGAGCTTAAGAAGCATTTTACAATTTAACGGTACACTCTAAAAGCGACATGAATAACGATAATTACACGGTAACTATATGATTACACACTGTTCCGGGTACCTTTGATCAGTCACGAGCCATGAATAGGCAATTTACTTCTGTACTGCCTTCAGATGTCTTCATCCCACTAAATAAACCACACCAATCAACGTATTCAGTATGCATTTAAACACCAAACAATGTTGCATGACTCTGTCCATAACAAACATGAATTTGTTGCTCACAAAATTAAATATCTCCTTCTTACCTCTGATAAATGTTAGCAGGCAGAACTTTGAAGAACAGTATTTTTAAGTTGGTACAAATGTAAGAACGCGCCAATTCACAATGGAGGCTGACAATTGAAAATTTATCGTTTATAAAAACATCAGACATCGCACATAGCTTGAATAGAAACGTCAATAGTAAAGAGCATCATTTGGAAGCGCGCGCGCAAACCTTACTCACCAACCTTTTTCACTTCCCTATAAGTGCGAATGAACTGTATTACTTCAGTGGTAGGGTTGAAAATGCTTTAGATTATACTCGTGGAGTATGCAAATAATATAACATTCGCCTGTAACGGCTGATTTATGATGTGGTTCGGACACCCAAGGAACAAAAACTTGGTATCAATAGAACAAGAAACACAAATGAATGCCTGTTACAATACACACCGTAATTGTTTAGACAAAAGCATTAACTTCGAATCAATTGTGCGTAACTAACGAACTATTGTCATTTGACTTTGAACCTTAACCGTTGATCACAAAGCTTATTATTGTGAGGACATGGAAGGGTGTTAGGACGATAAGGAGTCGTCAGGAGTGCAGTAATATCTTGAGCCATCAAAGCTTTCGCCGATGGTTCTAAAGTTAATTTTTATGACATTATACACAATGGAGGAACATTATGGAAGAAAAGACATTCCGTAGCCGTGTCAACTATTCTTAACTGTTGTTTTAAGATCCTTCGGCATTTCCACTGTATGCTTTTGAAATCTTACTGACTGCATTATACCTTCATTGTTTTCAACAAAGATGTTTGTGGACATTTAATGATTCTCTCTTCTCTTTCTAGGTTTTTAAATTTACTGGAGGTCACTGCGGGCTGCAATTTACGAAGATGCAGCCAATGCAATTTGTATTTTGTGACTAAATGTTTATGAATTATTTTCGGTTGATTTTGGAAATTGTCATGCTGTTTCGGAACCGCAGTAATGAGCATTGTATAATTTCACTAGCGAGATAATGGAAACGTTATGGGGTATAGACGCCATAGAATAGCTGGTTCTCGAAAATTTTACGGTTAGTCCCATATTAGCTGTTCAATGTTAAAAAAAATGGTTAGTGTCATCCCTGTGTTTATTTTAGAATAATTTATTGATACCCGTAACCATATTATTTCTATTGTTCTGTAAATATTTTTAGTGGCATACTCATTGATTTTCAGAAAATAACATTACACCTTTTTTGTTTATTGGAAGATATTATGACATTAAAAAAAACAATCTCAAGTTTTGTTCTATTTTTCAAAATGGCACGAAGGTTTTTCCAATGAGCTTTATCTAGACTAGAAGATCTTTAACAACGTTAAAATCAGCTCACGTTATTACTAGCAAATATGGATTTAAATTCCAACTATTTATTAGCCCACAGACAGCACAAAAGATCTGTTCACATTTGCATATTTCCAATCTCGATTTAAATAGTTCAATTCCCAATCATAACTTTGAGAACGGACTGTGAAAGCGATTTTTAAATTTCCCGCCAAGACGGAGGGAGGGAAAGGACAAAATAGAAAAAAAAACAATCAATTAGGTGAACTGTCATCGGCAGTGGCAAGGGAAAATGATAAAAGTCCAAGTTTCGAAATATTTTTCGTTGTAAAGGGGCTGATATCATTGATTATATTGAAATTGATTGTAGTTTTCTTTATATATACCTACTATATATACTATAGTGTGAGTTATTTAATTATGTAACTTTATGAGAGATTTAATACAAGAAAAAAAATAACGAAAATTGCGTATTTATTTACGTGTTAAATTCTCCACTTATTTGACTCTACTGTTTTAATGTTACAAAATTTAAGTACTAAAATCTTTGACTTCTACAATTCATCGAATTCCGGACAAATTAAAAAAAAAGCATTAATCGCTCAAAACATCAATATCAATTTACCATCACCTTATTGCACCCCACACAAACATTCACACTAACCTATCAACTAATTGCACAAAACATCCCCAACAAACAAGCAGACATACAAACACAAAAGACAGATTAGAGAACTTTCAGATCGTATTTAAGATAAATGAGTATTTTCGCTAAGCATGGCTTTAGATCGAAGACGATAAAGGGCAGATGTGCACCGGATTGTGACGTCACAAAAAGATATCGGGTTTTTTTGGTGAACGATATAGATAGATATGGTTAATGGGATGTATTTTTTGGCGGCAGAAGTTATGGCTAACCTCAAAATTGTTGCACTTTTACGTTTTTTTAAGGTAATTATAATATCATAAAGATCTTCATTGAACATGTTAATGTTAAACTATAAAAAAGAAGGCAAAGTTTAATAAACCATTTCGAGAAATATTTGAATTGTAAAAATTTTTGGAGTTTAACAAAATCATTACGTCTCTAATTTGAATTTAATTATAGTAAAATAAAACCTGTCGTGGCTGCAGGTTGTTCGCAAGAGTTACCGTGGACCTGGCACACGGAGACCTCCAGATGGAACGTAGAGAGGCTTTTAGTCACTAAGAGTCTGACATACCCTCTAGCTGCTGCTTGATGATTTCCCACGAAAAAGACGATAAAATCCTACTACTATTATAAAGGCGAAAGTTTGTAAGTATGGATGTATGGATGTTTGTTACTCTTTCACGTAAAAACTACTGAATGGATTTAAATGAAACTTTACCACAATATAGCTTATACATCAGAATAACACATAGACTACTTTTTGTCGCGAAAACCGACATCCACGCGGGCGGAGCCGCGGGCGACCGCTAGTAACACAATATAATAACATTTTTATTTGAATTTACCCCTATTAGCCGTTGCATTTACTTTAAAACACTACTTCATAAATTTCGTTGCCTTGTTTATGAAGCATTTTTACTATAAATAATAGGTTATCTTTGTAATACTATTAAAGTCTCGATTTATTTTTCGCGTTGTAGATAAATTTTATCAAGAACATAAGCTCCAAAATAAAATCACGTGGCGTAACACACCTATGGAAAATATAACGCAAAAGCAATTGTGCCGTGACAAACATGACCCAATTCTATACATAAAGGGCCAAACATTTTATTAGCACAATAAAGCATAAATACTCTTTATAATTGAGATTACAATGAACCAATGGGATTAAGTCTTTTCGATACACTTCACCTAATTGCCAACAATGAACCGCCATATTGGAATCGATATTTAAAATTTCGAATTTGGTATATAACGGTCGGTTGGATGATCTGTTTGAATTGTTACGACGTGTGTTCTACATAATATATTAAAGAAAAAAAATGTTCTTCACTTTTATTTTTGAAAATTTCTCAACAGGATATATTTATCCCGTGCTCACTTCAAAAATTATAATTATTACACATAATATAATAAACTTTAATTAAAAATAAATATTATAATTATTTAATTACCAAAACTAAATCTTTAGTTCAAAAATTATAAGAAAAATATGTTTTTTAAGGTGAAATAACCTTAAAACTGTACCTAATCTGTTTAACTCTACGACATTTTTCTTTAATTTTTAGAAACACCCATCACTAAGGAAGAACGGTAACAAAACAAATCAGACTAAATCAAAAAGCCTTAAAAAAAGCTAAACCGTTATAAAATAATTTAAGTTTCTCTTTAGGTACTTTACCTTCAAAAGCGCTTTTCTATCGCGTCCCATGAAAAGCCGTGACCAAACAAATTATTGAGTCAAAAGTTGAATACGATTGTTCGTTATCTCCGTCCCCTTCACTCGTATGAGTTCGTCCTGCTCAGGTACACTGGCACACACATTAAGGGAACACGTATAAGCTGCTTATTGTATTTTTATAGTTATTTTGATCGTCGCACACAGGGTTTTTGTGTGGATTATCCTATATGAATACGGAATGGGGTATTACATTTATTGTATACCAATGTACACAGCTGATGTTTTTGGAAACAATAGCGTGCCGTGTTTGCGAATCGCCGGTACAATCTTTTGTTAGCAATTTGTTTTTTAATAACTAGTAAATATGTTACATTTTTAATTGTTAATATCTTTTGTGTCAATAGTGTTGTACTAATAGGATTATTGTATATGTAATAAAAAATATTGCCAATTTTCAAAATTAGTTGTTTTTAGCTTTACACTTTCTATTACGCATTAATGCAGGAATGCAAAATTGAAAAAAAAACTTATTTTTTTGAGATTTTTCTGCTGCAAATGAAGTTAAAAAATACTGCAATATAAATAGGTAATTGCGATTTATTCAAGTTCCGTCAAGCATGTTACGATAAGAAAATGATTTCATTATTTCATAAAATCAAAGGTATAAACAGAGTCGGGATAAGATAATATTTGTCAAAAGTATCACGGAATAAAAAAAAACTATTTGTCGATGATTTGTGACCACTAAAATTATTTAATAAAAAGCTTCTGAAAAAATCAGAAGTTTTATCGAGCAAGACGTGACAAGGAGAGCCAAAACAAAATACTAACAGAAACATAAAAAAAATACAATTCTTAATATAACAATGCAGGTGCGAAACGATGAAGATTTGATACGAGCACAATATGAACACAATTCCAATCACACCTCAAGCCAATAAAAATATCTAAAAGCCTAACACATCTAGTTACTTTAAAAACCCCTTTAGTGGCCATAAATCGAACGCAATAAATGCCAGTGCCAACAATACCGAATTAAATGTAAACCCGCACGAAGGAACACAAAAACTAATGGATAACGATACAAATAGAAATATTCTCTTTACACGCATTCTACTATAGACAATTGCTCCCTATAAATCATAGACTTGACAAGAAAACACCGATTTACAAACTTAAAAAAATACCCCACAAACTAGGAAATGTGCGATTATAAACTTTAAGAAACAGAACATAAAGGTTAGAAATCCTGCAGGGAATGTATGTGTATTCTATGTATGCAACACGCATTCGCCGCCCTAGCGTTTAAAAACGACTTCAATCGAGTTTCGCGTAAATTATGGGACAACCCTGAACAATGCGAAGAAAAAAACACAATTCGCTAATGGATTTTGTTCTCAAAAATTAATTTGGGGGTACTTGACAAAATTGTATGCACCCAATCAGATGTCACCATTACTTAGGGTTAAGCTATTGTTGTTCTTATAAAAAGGTAGACTTGCGCAACTTATTGTTAAAACTTTTGTTTTTTGTTAAGTAACAGTTTCCCTGGATACTGTTATTTGTTTGTGGAAGCCATTGCGTCACTTTTGTTTTGTTTTTCCTGTTTAAAGGATAAGAGGGCAAGGGTTCAAAGCTTAGCCTCTATTAAAACTGTTGCAAACGACCAGAGATCCCACATTGTTGTGATTAACAATTTTGGAAAACATTGTACTATCCATAATGTTTCTTTTTATTCTTAAATCCGTATCTCGATTCTGCTGACGAATTATTTGGAGATCTATGTAACATTTACGATGAGATTGAAATAGTTATGTCTCGGTTTAAATGTTCGGTAAGAAAGCTTCGAAAAATTCTACAAAATTAAGAACATTTTTATAATACGAGAAAAGACGAAGTTGAATACTAAGATCAATTACAAAAATACGACGTGTGCTGTAGACATTGCAGTGCATTAAAACGGAAAGCCATCTCGTAAAAGGGCTATAGCTAGAACTAAAGCCACTAATGAAGCCACAATAAGAGAAGGGTGAGGAACTTTTATTTTGCCACTTTTGCTCTTAAAAACAATCCATTTCAACGGCAAACTGTATTCCAATTTGATTTGGTTTCATTTATAAAATGGTATGAATGAAACCCTTCCAAAGGATTTTCATTAGTTCTTAATTTATAGTCACCCTACCCACCCTTATTACCTCAGGGCGACAAAACTTAGATCTCCGGGTTACAGGGTGAAGTGGCATTGTTTCTCAGCCCTAGCCCCAGCTAACTTTTTAATTTATTAACGAAGGGGTTGCCACTCGTAAAAATTACTTTTATTGTTTGTAACGACGTCTCGGCCTACGTGATAACAATGTTTAATATAATTCACTTTTAAAACGGTGTTGTGAGTCACCAGTGTTTCTTGAGCTGTGATGGAGAATTATTTGTTCCTTTCAAAAGTTTTTTTATATTGGTCGATGTTGTATAAAACTCCGCGTGTGGCTTATAGATATAATGTCAAGTATGTTTTGTTACTAAGTTTATATCCCGCTAGAGGTTGAGACAACGAGCCGTAAGGTATAGAACCTGTTCCTTTTAATGAAACGAATGATTTAGTGCACTGGGAATGCATTTTAGTGACATCTGAATGTGATAGTTGGACAATGATCTGGTCGTAAATTTAATTTAGGACCAATTCATAGATGTAAGTTCAAACCTGTTTATGAATAGTTAGACGCAGTTTGTTATTTAGACAGTTGTATCTAATTAGGCTAATAACAACGGTAATGACGATATCGTTAAGTTAAATAACCGTGATACAAAATACTATACCAAGTAGGTCTATGATTTTGTATGTAATATTTTTGCTATCTCAAAGAAAGACAAGGTATCGTTGGATTTGAAAACCAATAATTATGGCAAATGTGAGACGCCATAGATTGAAGTAAAAGAATGCAATATGGGTAACAAATTAAAGGATTCATCATGACGATTCCTTCATTCCAAATCTTCCTCATATAAAAAACCATATCTCCTAAGTAGGTAAACAAGTGAGAGTTAGAACAGTCTCCGTACTGCGTTTTTTCAACTTGCTTCTGCCTTTTCAGCTTGTTAGTATATATTTTTAAGGCAAGTTTTTATAATTTTTTAATTCGATACACCTGACTTTATAATAAAATTATGACAAACGTACCAATTGAAACAACTCACAGACCCAAATGAAACTAAAACTAAAAAAAGTATTACAGTTAAAAAAAAAAAACTAAATAAAAATTCCGTTACCCGCAAACCCTTGACAAAATAACAATCTATAACTTTTCCGGCGCTGAATTGAAAACGGGAACTTTGGTAAACCGAATTCTACTTGGTATTGAAATGGGCCTAAGAGGGGAAGACATTATCGACGCGACACCACTCCGTTGAGGCCTACTGTTGATTCTATCAGAAATCTCCTTCAAATCATGCGGTCCTGGTAATGTATGGAGATTTGACGGGGAAAGCCGATGTAGAATTTTTTGATTTCTTTGTAAAATGTGTTGTTGAATAGAATATTTTCCATGTAAAAAGTACACATTACAAACAAAACACTATGCACTAACAGCTATACAAAAATTAAGATGAAGATGTTTCGTTACTATATGTATATCTATACTAATAAAGAGAAAAGATTTGATATCTTATACATTTATTACATAGTAAAAGATCTTTTATTGAATGTATTATGGATAATGTACATAATTATTTACAATTTAATTATGAATATATACAAAGAAAATAAAAAAGAGACTAATTAAAATAGTGCATCAAAAAATTCCTCCGCATCGCTGTCAGATAATATATTCAAACCAAAGAAACAAGATATCAATTTGATATCTTGTTTCTTTGGTTTGAAGAGGCTGCGAAACTACAAGACAGATTTGAAAAAAATTTCACTGCTGACAAGCTACGCTGTCCCCGGTCAACATAAGCTATATTTTATCCGGGTAAGGGAAGAAGTTTTCCGGGGACACAAGACAAACCGCGGGAAACTGCTAATTCTTTATAGTTTAAGTACCTATTGCGATAAGTGACTTTAATACAAATTACATCTATGGAATTTTCACCAATTCCTCAAAACATTGGATGTCTGTTAAATTAACAATTTCAAAGATCACGCGATTTGACTTCTTGATTACTAGTTACATCTTCAAGAAGCTAGACTAAATTCTAAAATAATATTGTAGGTATTTCAATGCTATCTAAAGCGATCGCCTTAACGGTAGTACGGGTCATCTGGTCCCAGAAGTATAGGACTATTCAGAAAAGGTCAGGTTGATGTGAAATATATTTTTATGTAAATGTTGTGCCGATGTCGGCACAATGCCTCTGTGGGATCTCTGTTTAGTGACGTCACACAGCCATCTCACAATATATTATTACATTTTCAGCACAAGCAATTGTGTTGTTGTTCGTCGCAATTTTTTTTTCACCTGATACGTATTTAAAAAAAAATACAAAATAAAGCTGCAAATTCAGATCTAAGATGATAGTCTTTAAGCACATTTTGTTATATGCAATCCATATTTTGCATCGAATTGACCATTACAAATAATTTCAAGAAAAACCTTGCTAGATGTAAATAACTTAAGCTGAACACCGTCCAATTTAAATTAATATTAATGGCACTGCATCGTGGACTATACAAGAGGTCAGTATAAAATGGTCCTTTCACGGTATTGTTGTCCAATTTAAGCTGATCTGGCAGTTATAGAGATGCAAACTGCCGATGAGATCAGAGTTTGCTGGTCGGAGTCCAGGGTACTTCGTGGTCGATATTTTATTCGTGCTTGTTAAATTTCATTGTACCAGCGAGATTTTTATGTGCTATTCCTAAGGTTCTGTTATTTTATTTATAGATATTTTTGTAAACCCTGCAATTCTATGTTATACATCCCTATTGTGCTGATTTCTTGTGAAAGATCACAATAGCATATCTTGCTAGACACGCTATATCCGACCGATTCAATTCTTATATGAGAACTATAAAGGTCGTAGCCCAGTAGAACCGTTTCGGGATTGAAGCCCAGGCTTGCTGTAAAGAAAACGCTTCTATATTTAAATGATACTAAACTTCAGCCAGTGACAAACTCGTAACACGTAAAACCTCTTCAGTAGGTAGATTAAGCTTCAGCACTAAAATGTAAGTCACTTCTATTCTCAAAGCGTTAACATCCAGATCTCATAACACTTACGCAAGCTTCATACATTCACACACCGTCATCTAATCCCAAATTAAGCAGACCTTGCACTATAGGTACTAGACATTACTTATATACGTTTTTTAATGTTAACAAATTATTCTCAACAATTTAAAACTTCGATCAAAATTACCTCAAACAGATTACATAATAGATAACCATTTAAACTAAGCCCCGGAAGTCCAGCTTTTGAACAAAGCGAACATAAATCAGAACACAACGATCAACAAAAGTGAAAATGTCCAACACGTTGCGCTTGCACACCTTGGATCTGCGCGCGCGACTATTGTTGTGCTAATTGTTATAGATCTGCATTGAGTTGCAGCTAATGGCACACCTGCTTTCTTGGATTGATGGCGTATGGAATTTGTGGTACCAGACAGTTTGGCAATATTCGTCAATTTGACTAAGGAATTAGCGAATAGTAATGATGTTATCAACAAAAGATAAAGGGATGAATTTTATTCGTATGAAAATCTTAATGAAAAACGAAGAGCCTGATAGATGTTTGCTATATTATAACTATCAAATGTAGATAAGGATATACTGTCTACAGAACTCTGTAACCGCAAGATCAGTCTCTCAACTATTGACACAAACAATATCGTATATCTTCAAGACAATAATAATGGCATATTTAGTATTGCTTATTTTATGTTCAAACCACTAAGACTCCCTACTAAGACAGACGACCATGACGAAGGAAATACAATGGCTGAATTTCCAAACGATTTCAACACAAATTGTTAGATAAAACCAAACAGTTAAACTTTCATCTTAACACAAACGACTCATGCAGTCGTGTCGTAAAAATTTCATCAACAATAGCCTAAGAAAATCAGTAAAAACCTGACACAATAGGAACAATTTGTGACCAAAATCAACCCGCTGTGACACCCGCATCTGATGGTGTAGGCCACAAAACTAAACACCGTTGGTTAGCGGAAGCCACCCTTTTGTACAATACAATAAGTTATTTTTGTATTACAAACGATACAAATCGGCGTATCCAGAAAATGTACGCAAAACAATTGTTGAAGCACCCCGCGGATCTACCCGTAATGACTAGAGGTGTGGAAAAAAAATTATATTTACAGTTATGATTAAACGCGCTGAAGCATTTTAGACCTTCAACCCTTGCAATAAGGCGACCGAAGCATTTCGAGAAATGTATTGCAAAGCTTGTCAAAATTCAAAATTGTCAATGCAGTTTTGCCTATGCACAAAATCGATTATGTGTTCAGTGTCACTTGCAATAGGGTTGAAAATCCTGAACCTGCTGTAAAATATATCAGGAATAATGTTTTGTGTATTTATTTTTATTTCTTCACTTGTAAAGGATCATTATCGGCCATTGTTGGATAATTTCACGCGTTTGGGCGACACTGCGGGCGTTTGGCGCGAATTTAGCGGGAATTTCATTATAAAGGTTTGTATGAAGGTTAGCATTGTCCACCATTTTTGTTAACAGTGGCATTTGGTTACTGTGAAACTCACAAAGGTGAATGGAGTCATCGTGAAAACGTGTGCGAAAATAGAGCAACTATTTAAATGGTGGTAAAAGGCCATTTAGGGTCTTTTGTATGCCGATGAAATTGGTAGTGTACCCAGATATAGTATGACCAAAAAGCATTCCTGCAGATATAGCTTAAGACGATCATTATCTATATTTAGGGCTAGTTTCATCGGTTGCTGATAAGTTCTATATAGTTTATCTGGCAGATAATTTCATAAAAATTCTGTTCCATTTTTGAACTTATCCGGTAGATAGTGGCTATCCGTTAGTCGTTTAATTATAATATGATCAGAGAATTGTCACAGTAAAGGGCTTTTTTGTGAGAAGTCATCAAATGACCCGCTCGCTGAGGGCGCAGCTGGAGGGAGTGTCTGACTCTTACTGGCTAAAATCCACTATGTTCCTTTAGGAGATCCGTATGTACCAGGTTACCGCGGTAACTCTGGCGAACAATTCGCAGCCCCGGCAGAACAATAAGGGTCTTTCGTAAAATAAGGGAAAATAATGCCTTACATATTTATTTCTTCATATTTTTTGTTATGACTACTTGTAGTTCAGCCTATCAGGCCGTGTACTGCTTATTATTTTTTCAGTATAACTAGACTAACCTTTACACACTACTGCACTTTGTATATTTTGGAATTTATTTCTACCCAAATACAACACCAACGGATGACCCCACAGAGTACGAGAATGAAATACCACCAAGTCACCAGACTACACATCTGCTAAAACGTTCAAACACATTCCATATTTATGACGACGTGTCAAGATAGGAATTATGCGTGTGAATGCATATTTATGCGAATTTCGCGTGGGCGTTTCTGTTGGTACACAATACCTGTGAAACTTATAAGGATTAATGTTTGAATTAGTAAGTTATTGGCGATATAACATTTTTGCGACGTAAATTCTCTGTGGTATAAAGTGTGAAATTATTTCTGCCATCGTAATTCTTTGGATTGACTTTCATGATTGTATTGAAGCCTTTTGAATGGGGTTTATTCATTTTTCTACAGTGTTAGTTCTGTTATGAACTAATTATTGTTAGCATTTAAAATAATCATTATAGTGCGTCTAATAAAATTAGTAAAGAACCCGCTTTGTCTACTAATCATTTAGATTTTTATGTATAGTGTTAAGTTATTGCTACTCTTATCATTTTCACCTTTACGACTCATTCTATATTGACTGACGTACTACCCTATTACATTTCTAAGTTTACTGCCATCCAATCAACTCCAATTCCTAAGCATATTATTATCCCAATCCTGAAACACATAAACCTTATCTTTATGACTCACAACAAGGGACCAATCGTATCGCTGTTCCAAATTCAAATTCAAATACCGAACTGCCTCCTGCCCGTGCGCATGTGTGAGTGCGGCGACGGTGCGTCTGCGCGGGCGCATAGGAATGCGGCCGCAGGGAGGGATCAAGTCCCGGTTTGAGTAATGTCAACGATTTCTTAAATGGTTTTTTGTTTCGATTCCGATGCTCCGATCTAAGGTTCGACGTCTTTATCGATTAAAGATCGACGTTTAAGAATCGATATTTCTTTTAAATAGGTGTTTTTAGTAAATGGTAGTATAAAAAATATTTTCAAATTTGATGTTGACTAATACGATGGGCTGGTGGTTGTTCTTAAGTGCAGATGAGCCAGCGAGAAAAGAAAATAATCGGGTTTGATGTTTGACTTCGATAATCTTAATTATATTTACCAAATTATTGGTTAATTTATATCAAATCGATCCTACCAATAACTAAGTTCCTTCGCAAACTCATCTCCGAGGAAATTAGTCTGCTGCGCGGGACATATCACAGTGCACAAGCATTTGCACAGACACAGATGCACTCTCTATTCCATCACTCTCCTAACTCGATCAGAAGGCAATCCAACATCTACATACTCTCCGATGCATGGGTATATCAATCATCCACCATCTCCCAGACTCCGGGCTGCTTTTGTGAAAGTTTTTCAAAACCCACAAAGCAATTTCGGACTGATTTGGGAATCTAACCCAAGACCCCGTACTATAACCAACGAGACAGTCAGTCTTTAAGAAATATGTATTTGACACCCGACAATTTTTCAACATGGAATCTTTCGTATTTCCATAAATAATATCAAAAAACCCAAAATTAAATCATAATGTAACGCAGTCCAACTTTGGACACTCGAAAAATTATTATTCTCTAAGAAATTTTCTCGTAAGTAAATTATCTGTTTTGTGAAGGCTGTTAGGTGACATCCACGGTATTTGACTAGTCTATGTTACAACTTTAATCTCGGCTTGGACCACAAAATGTTTGTATAGCTTAACTAATATTGGTTAGAGTTCCGTAGAATTTTGAACCATCAAAGAAGACCTGAGTGATTACTGAATGTTATAATTATGAAGTGATTTTGGAAATGTAAACTTTTTGCTAGATGTATTTAGGTCTATATCATTTTTAATAGTAGAAATATTTGGTACAACCTACTGAAAACTTGTATGCAACTAACAAAACAAATGATGATAAGTATTAAGAAACCTACAACAAAATGTCACTTGGGTAAGGAACCCATAGGACGACAATATTCACACTTGACCGGTTTATTACAATAAGAACTTTACGCTTACTCCTCCAACAGAATAGGCTATGATCACCAGCCCACTCATTCCAAAACCCCGAATAATAACATTATCATGAGAACCACTACTTTTTCCTTTTAACCCTACCGAAACCGAACCCTAAATCCAAGCAAAACTCAACCTTATATGAAGGGCAATAGAGTCTAAAGACTTTGCAGTGAAGAGAAAATATATCTTGGTGTATTAGTAACATTTTTAAGCGTCTTTGTCGTTTGATCACTGCCCGAAGTGCCACAATACGTACTATGGACGCATTCAACCTTTTTGGTAACAGTTCACCTTATAAAACCCAGTGCAGTCAAAAGAAATAAAAGAAAAATCCCGAATCAGAAATGTTAGTTTCAAACTTATTTAACCACAATAAGCGTGTTTATCGTGGCCTCATTCAAAATGAATAAGGTTTTTATCCAATGCTTATGCCATTGGGAATCTGTTTTTGAACGGTATGCGTTAGGCTTTTAGTCGTTTCAAATTCTTACTTGAATTCTTATCACTCTCATTATTTTTGTCAAAATCTTCTTCGATGTCTCACTTATAAAATTTCCCACGTTTACTTAAACAAGTACTTAACTTCGGTGAATGTTAAGGCTCTTACCGACCAAAGGCGACTTTCAATTCATTACGACAAATAGCCCCATAATAAATAGAGATGTTTTAAAGAAACGCGATAAGCCCCTTTAACGTTCAACCGAAAGATGCATGATAAAGGGTGTAGATAAAACAGATTTTTGTATCAAACAATATGACACTAAACCGAGTCAATGTATCGATTCACAATTGTTTTGGATATAAAATCGATTGTCGTTGGATTGTATCGGTCATCTCACGACTGCTACAATCTTGGTGTTGCGATCGACGCAAAATATTTACGAAAATAATATAAAGGTATACGAGACAGCGCGATGCTGCGGGAACACTTTTGATCTCGTTAGAGTGGTGTTCCACTGAGGATGTTAATCTAATAGTTATTATTGTACTGACACCAGCACATCAAGCTACTACAATCTGTCAGATTTCCTTAATAGATTTTCAACTTTGTCGCTGAAGCATGCTGGTTCAAAGTTGATTGGGAAAATTTGACAGTTGTTATAGAGCTTGTGTGCTGCCGTTTGTACAAAATTCGAGCATATATTTTTATTGGCTATCTAACAAAATCAAAGTCCACGGTCTCATATTTCTGGAAAAATCATCAACGTATACATATACCTTTTAGTGGGGCCTCTCATGCCCTGAGCCTACTAGGGCTGTTTGATTGTTCCAAAGAATTACCGTGACTCCAGACAAAACAAAGATGGGTTTTAGTCAGTAAAAGTCTGACACTCCCTCTCACTGCACCCACAGTGAGAAGGGTAACTTTATAGGGGCAAAACAACTTGACGAGGACTGAATCTACATTGAGGCACTATTCTTCTATAATAAAACACTAATAAACTTACAAAATATAGTAAAGTGAAGCGTCAGAACCACACCTGAGCAGTATCCGTGATAGCGTTGATAACACGAAGGCTTTAAGATTCACTTATTGTTCGATCGCTTTTAAGATGCCCCTGATAAAATGGCCGATGTTGACAAAAGACCGGCCGACCGTCGCTTTGTCATAATTCAGGGTTCCGTGAAATAATTTACAAGGTTAGTATACCTAAATTTATTAATACTCGATATATTTATTTTCTGTCTCATCAAGGGGTATTGGGTTGCCCAGGTAACTGGGTTGAGGAGGTCAGATAGGCAGTCGCTCCCTGTAAAACACTGTACTCAGCTAAATCCAGTTAGACTGGAAGCCGACCCCAACATAGTTGGGAAAAGGCTCGGGAGATGATGATGATATTTATTTTAGAAATTGGGCCTGGAATTCGCCAGTGTCTATTTATGATGAATTACGACAATTTCATTCGTTGAACGTATTCATTTGTTTATTCTTTAAGTTCAGGGGTTCACCATCATCATCTCAGCCATAAGACGTCCACTGCTGAACATAGGCCTTCCCTTTAGATCTCCACATATACCGGTTGGTTGACCTGCATCTAGTTCAAGGGTTACGTGTACGAAAATAACAATTATCGCTTTTCATTCCGTACTAATTAACTTCTTGACACCTTAGTGAAAGCAAAACAAAATAACAGTTATCTTAGTTTTATTTTTGGACGTAACATACTTCAGAATTTATGAACTTCATCATATTTTCAAATTGTAGGTACTTCATATGAAATATTGTTCGCTGCTTCTTTGTAAATTTCAATTACGCCAACAATTATACCTATGAATAGGTTTGTAATATATATATTTTCTCTTTTTCACTAAGAAATTACAGTTTTGCTGAATGTTTCTGATAAAGGTTCTTTGATACAATTCTTCGCAATGATTTCTATTTATAAGATAATTGTTGTAAATTAATTTCGCTATAAATAAATTGCTGTTTAAATCTGTGTACTACAATTATCATTTCCGAATAATAGAACCCAAAGTCATTTTAAAAAATAGTATTTGAAATGATTTCTTTCATGATGGTATCATTACAAAAGATCCATCGGTTGATCCAAAAATAACAGAACTTTTTTTAGAAGAAATCTGCAATTTCGGAAGAAATCTCCTTAGTGAGGACTTCCACCATATTTCTACTTATACAGTTCCCGTCAAACCACATCATCTTCTTCAATCATGAAGTGAATAGTACCCAACTTCACACAAGACAACTTACATGACAACAACGTACGGAACCCACAGCCAAATCCACGTGACACGCACGAAATCTTTGTGTTACCGCGGCCATTATCTCACAGCGGTCTAATAATTCACCGGACTCCGTATGATCGGCTGATTTATACGTGTTTGTCTTTGTAAGTCTACCTGTTTCTGATTTGTTACGGTTTTTCTACCCAAAGGAGTACGGTTGGTATATGAGACAGATTTGGATCTGTGATGTGAGGTTGGTAAGAGAATGACGTTTAATTAAAACAATTGACTTTTGCATATAAAAGGTGGTGATGAACTCGAGGTCCAAAGTTCAATTCCGTCTAACTTCAACCTTCAGGGAGAAGCAAACGTGATTAATATTTTTTATAGCCATTTATAGCGTGAGTTATGAGTCTTTACCTTTATTTCAGAATGTACGTCACCTTATTAGTTCCGATTTTAAAGCTTATGAAAGATTTTATAAAATAATTACGAGTTTAATTTTAAGAAATAGCTTTAGTAGTATCAATATCGAATTCTTCAGTACCAAGTTTTGGACTTCACTCGTATATCTGAGCGCAACTCAAAAACATCGAAATTAGTACAAAAACATCTCTTGCCATCAAAAGCCTGCGACAGACCAATAACTCATCTCACTGTATGAATGTCCGTCATCTGATTTATTTGTGTTATTCTGTACGTATGGCCGACTGTTTGTCATTTGTTTGAACATTGTCACGGTGCCTTAGTAATGCAAGCGATATGTTATTGGGATGTTTTTGTATCTTCAACGGCGTGTCTTTTGATTGAGCAGCTTTTGTTTTTCTTGGTTGAGGAATAATTATTATTTACCTACAGCAAAAATCTGTGATGTTAGACACTCAAATCTATTGTGATTATTTGACCGTTTGTCAAAATTATTATATATTTGACTTCACTAAAATTTTACTATGAATTACATTTATTGATAACTCTTAAGTAAAAGGGTATATATCTACTTGTTAGGGCAACTCATTGTCACCCTGCTGCCCTTATCCTAAATTTTATTTGGTATCGACGTAGCATGTTGTCTTCTTTTACAATCTTCTATCTTCTAAGTGTTTAGTTGAAGAGGAGAAACAAAAATAGGAGAAAGAGAAGGACGACGACTAGCCATTCTTAAATCATTTGGCGATCATCAATTATGTTATCAACCTTTAGCTCTTGAAACAGCTATATAACTGTCTATACCTCATGAACTAAACAACTTTCTCTTTCTTTCTCAAAACAGCTTCTTGTCTTACACGGAACGAAAACAAAATCCCATTAATCTTAGAAATACCACCTAAAATATATTCTAGTTTTTTACCAAATTAGCTCCGCCAACAAACAAAGTTATTTCAAACCCAGGAAGGTGATTCGCCGACATTCCTTCCAAACTCAGCATTGATCATATCTAATGATCGAATTATTAAAATTCAAACGGTTTGACCAAAAATCATAAATCGTTCACTAGCTGTGTTTAAAATGACAACCCTTTTCATTTGGATTTTTTATTTTAGCGCCAAAACAAACCGCATCTTGTCCTTGCCAGGAATGGCCGGTGATAATAAACTAGCGATTTGTACCGGATTCTTTTGGGGTTCGGAATATTCTAAACCTTCGAATAAAAAGTTTAGGTAATCGTTTTGGCACATTCCATCTCTAGAAATACTGCATACTACAGTTATTTAATTAATAATACATTATTTTGCCTTGTAACTTTTTCCTCATAGAAAGTGGTGACTTATTGTAATGAGGAGTATGCTTATACGCTTTAAGGTTATCTTTACTCATCACCTGGCTAGCCTTGTCCTAAATTACGTTGAGATCGGATTCCAGTCCAGTTCAACCGACTGATAAAGTTTTTCATGCAGCGACTGCCTATCTAACCTCAACTCAGTAACCTTGTAACCCTTTACTCCTTGGTAGGATGTGGTTGTCAGATCTTCCAAATCCAAAATCTTAACAATATGATGAGTTTCAAATAACGCGAAAATATTTTATTTGGACAAGGGAAGTGATTTATCCGGGATAAGATAGAAACCGTTCAAAGAAGCTGTTTTAAAATACGTACACTGATTATCTCATCAATATATTATATATCTTATTATAGTACATACCCACAGATCAAAATCATTATTAGTTTTAAGAAATAACAGCTGCATCGTAAAATTTACGACGTGCCAGTATTAATTTTATGACAAGATTTTACGCAACCTTATTATTGAAACGATTTCAAATAAAATACTGGCCAATGTAAATTAATTAATTTGCATTCATGGTGATAAGCTGATTATGTCAATAATGCGTTGTGAGTATTAAAAAAAAATGTTTGATTCACTTTTATTCTTATGACTTTACACGTCATTTTAGTTTGTTAAAATTATTGTTTGTTTTAAATAAATTAAGTAAATGATGCACACCTGCAGGCTTAGCATGGCGATTCTATATATATTCTGTCAAGAAAAGGCAAAGCTCTTTCTGTCAGTGTCAACATGTCTTCTGCCCGAGCATGGCGCGACCTGTCGACTCGCATATAATCACTTGTAAACTTATGTCGATCGAAGAAAAGAAAAATTTCTTCAAGAAATGTCAAAAGAAATCTTACGTCAATCTGTCACTTTTCCGTCATTATGTCCATTCTCCGGTAAACAAAACTTGTTTCTACGGTTGCCATGCTAAGCCTGCTGATGTGTTCAAGTTTTTGACAAGTTCACTTAACACTGCTATTTATAAACCAAATCAACTAACCGAATCTCTTCTCCTACTATATTTACAGCACCCAAGAAAAATCTTTCTTTATATCGATTTGCTACACCCTTCATAATATCGTTAACAGAATATGACCTATCGACCTACTCGTATACAAACCGACTTCACGATAGAATGTTATGTCTGGAATGTCCGATGGACTTGTAACAATTAATTTTAATATCAAAACTTTATGGATACCCTAATACGCGGTATTGTCAAAGAAATTTTTCCGATTAAAAATGTTGGCGTATTTGTAAAAAAAATAATGTTTTTTTATGGTATTCATATATTTAGTTATTCTATGGCTATTTTATGGTTTGTCATGCCTAAATTGATTTACCAGACCTCCTAGAAACTGTCGTAGGTGGTATGTGATATAAAAGTCAGTATTTTGAAGTATAAAATTTCATCAATATTTTGATAGTTATATCTGCACCAAGAAAGCTAAAAAAATCTTTATATAAAAATATATATTTTGTGGAAGAAAGTTACCGTAAATAAGCTTACTCGTAATCAAAGCCGTTAGAGGTTTATCATTTAAAATAATTTGTCATCTATGACTTCATTCTTTTGTTAAGTTTTTATATAGCTGTAAGTTTTTCTTCTCTTACATAATTATATAAAATACCTATGCTTCTTTAATTCTTAACGATCAAACATTCAAAGTCTAGTCTACTACTGAGACAATTACGAAACATTATATTCTGAAAAACCATTGACCTCTAAGCAGATGAATTGTTTCATAAAAAACTTATTTAATGGACCAAAAACCGCTTACTCAAAATCAGTAGCTTCTATACAATACTGCTCTCTTTTATTTTATTCATCATGTAATAAATTGGACGCATAAACTACAGAACTAGAAAGAATTGTGAATATTATTATCTCAACAGCCATATTCTCTAATTGGTCGAAACACTCGTAAACAGGCAAGCGATCATTGCTTTCAAAACGTTAATTAAAAACGGTTTACCACCGCTATAAATATGTCCGAATGATATAAAGTTTCTGAACAACTTGGTGTTAGAATGGACACTTTGAAATAGTTATTATTACCTTAGTAAGTGGTGGCCTAGTGGTTAAAGCACCAGCCTTTTGAGTATGAGGGTATGGTTACGATTCCAGGTCAGACCAATGTTACTTTTCTAAGTTATATCTACGTATTTTTTAAGTTTATCTTGGACACCAATGACTGATTAAAGATGAAGGAAAACATATCGAGGTAACCTGGACTATATATAAGTCTGAAATCACCAACCCGCATTGAGCAAGCGTGGTCATTAACGCTCAATTCTCTCCGTGTGAGAGGAGGCCTGTGCCCAGCAGTGGGACGATAAAAAGGTTATGATGATGATGACCTTAGTAAAAGATTTGTCAAGTAGAAACATATTATAAAGGTTTGTAAGGTAGATATTAGACGACCCCGATGGCGCAATGGTTACCACGCCTGAGCCTGCCGAGCTGAGGGTCCCTTGTTCGATTCCCGGCAAAGTCGACATTTGTGTGATAAGCATGGTTGTTGGCTGGGTGTTATAATATGTAAAGTATATGTAGTTTATCAGTTGTGTTCGTGCCCATAACACAAGCTAATCAATAGCTTACCATGGGGCTAACCGACCTTGTGTGAAAAAGGTGTCCTGATATTATATTATTTCTGTTGGTAGTGGAAATGTTGAAGAATTTATTTATGAAGGATAATAGTGGTTCTGAAAAGTTCTTAATCACTTTTGGATAAAATATTCTTGAACTGAAGCTTATTCTTGTGGTGTTTTGTTATAGGGAAAATAAAGGTATAACCGAGATATGAAAGGACCTGTTACCTAGATTAACTAATTAATTTGTGTACAAAGAATTTCTATGTACAGACGCCAGCACATCAAGATACTAAAATCTGTCAAATTTCCTGAATAGATTTTCGGCTTTATCGCCGAAGCATACATATGGCCCAAAAGTTCGGATAGCTTGATGTGCTGACATCTGTAATTATAAGGAAGAATATTTTTTTTGTTAAGCTTGATGATACAAAAAATTTCATCTCCTTATTGTAAAAGTAGGTTTTACAAAGCACCGACATTTGTGCCAGGTTCAAACCATTAACTTTCTTCAAGATGATGATTTCTAACTAGCACCAAAACCAGTACTTCTTCAAGATCAAGTTTTATAATAAGGTGGAAAGTGTCTATAGATATTTATGAAACATTTCTGGTAAGAGTCAACTCTACATCTTCGTAAGTCTGCACGCGACCGCCGGTAGCCGTCATTACCTTAGCCGCGAACTTACGACACCAATTAAATTGGTGCCTATATATCATTCCGTCCGTCTGTCCGTCCGTCCGTTTTATTGTACGGCACAGTAGCTACAATAAACATGTGAAACGATTGTTATTCATGTACGTCGTAAAGGACTGCTGAAGGTTCGCTTGAAGTAACCGATGTTGGATATGGGTTAACAAGGGGATTTGTTAACTGATTGATATGTTACGAATTAGGCGAATTGTAGTGTGCTCCTTCTGATCTACAGAAATATTTTTAACAGGGGTATTACGTACCTAAGTACTGGAATTGCGATGCAAAATATACTAAAGAAGGCTTTTTATAATGTTACCGCAGTAGTTTGTTTTGACGACGCTGTGTGCTAGCCAATGCGTGCTAATTTTGATTTTTAATTTGTTTTTTTTATTATTTGATATTGGAATTGTTTTTACTATAAACCTGAGTCTTCAAACCTAATGGAAAAATGAGTTGCTTTGGAGTTTCTTGCGCCACTTCTACATCCCAACTAACGGCCGAAATTAATAACATATCTATCCGTTGTTTTGCTTACTAAAGATAGGGATTTGACACAAATTATATGGGGCTAATGTCAAAATTCAGTCTCAGCCAGTAAGCAAAACAATCTTATTAATATTGGCCGTAATACACATAGGAAGTGGCCTGATAAGTGGACGTTTTGGTAGCTGTCTTTTGTTTAGACGTTCGAACTTCGAAAAGCACTGTTCGAATTTATCAGCCTGATTTAAATAGTAATACAATTTATCAACGATCTTTCGCTTTAAAGCAATCAACTAAATCCCACCTCATATCCACTCCATTCTTCATTCACGAAACAAAACTGTCACAATTACGACATTGTAATACCCAAAATGAAATACTTTGTCCTAAAGCGGAGACTGTATGATAAAATAAAGATAAATACAACTCTTAACAGAGCCATGCGGCGCATGACACAATGTCTTATTAACAGATACCATCGCTTTCGATTAACATTCCAAGATGGCTTCCGGATCTGTCAAAGTGACGTAAATGTCAAAATGCCATTTTTGTGCCAGCTCAGGAGCGTGAGAGGCGGTGGTCCGCCAGATTGGGCCGTGATAATAAGCCTTTATTTTTGTAATTTTCGAAATGTAATTATGATGATGAGAAATTTTGGATGTGTCAAAAGGCTTGGATTCCTACAGAATTTACATATTAAAAATTTGAGAATTTTGAGCGTCTTTTCGTGAGCAGTTTATCCAACGTTGCGTTGGAACGCTATCAATTTAAATTATTTCGAAAAAATCGCTTAACAGATATTTATTCAGAATAACTTGTAGTCTTCCTAAGTTTGTAAAGTAATTTAAATTATAAAATACAAAATTCGTTATTTGACCTTCTAAAATACGAACGTAATTAAAAAAAATCCTATTAGCTTTATAAGATTTTTAAATAAAGAACTCATAAAGAAGATCTCGTCATACAGCCTTTCTCAAAATCAGCCTATTAAAATAACCAAAATTATGAATAACATATAACTCAATAAATTAAACAGTGACAGAACATTGGTCAGAAGTTAGAACAAGTATTCTAAAAATGTCGCCTCGAATCCATTTCGTGATTAATCAACACAAAGCCGTGCAAATTAAATTAGGTTTAGACATCAACTTAGTTTTGCCGCTATAAAAATATTGTTCGGTCCTTATGACAACGGAATAAGGTTCATTTTCAAATTTGCTGATGGTAAGGTAGTATAGAATTTTAGGTGTGAACTTTTTTCATGTCTTAAGTAAAAGAGATTTATGTCACGCAAAGGTGTGCTTTACGGAAGGTTTTTGATTGCGTTGTCATGTCTGTTTATAAGTAAAAAGGCTTATTAAATGTCAAAAATAAGTACGCCTTGTAATTTACGTAATGAGTGTTATAGGTGTTTATTGATTATTAAGTCTTTTTATCGGGGGGAAATCCTCATGGCCATCCTCCGCCTGGGGAGAGGCGAAGGGGCCCTCGGGACTTTTTCCGCCTATAACCACCCCGGTGTCTCCTCGCACATGAGCGCGGGGCCGCGGGGATCAAGATTCTTCCGCAGCACAATATAATTCTCTAGTGCAACCTAGAAGATACCAAAGCTTTTCACCAACCACACTATTTCTTACAAAAAAATCTCTGCTTACCAGAATTAAGATAAACATTCTGTTAATGCCTACCATGCTACCGTGTTTAGTAGTGACGTCACAGATTCCAGTAGGTTGTATCAAGAACCACCCGCTAATATGTCCCTGTCCACCGCTACGAATGAAGCCAAACCGCATCATTAAGGGACCAGCCGAAAAATATGTATTTCTTTCTGCAATTGATAAAGGAGATTACGCACTGGCGACACCTTCGTTAAATTGTGTAATTTGTGGCTGTTTGGCGTAAATAATTATTGTATTTTATGATGGTAAAAGTGTATCATAATAACACAAAGAGCCAGTTTAACAATATCCGAATAGCCATTATCTATCAGATAAATTAAAAAATGGAACAGAATTTGTATGAAATTATCTACCAAATGAACTATCTAGAACTTATTCGTAGGTGGTGAAACATGCCCTTAGGAAAGTTGGTCATTATCATGAACATTGTATTAGAAACAATACTAACAAACCCTAATGATAATTTTAATGTCTCCAGCGGCACAGATATTGTAAATCATTATACAGAAAGAAACCTTTCCTTAAAGCAATGTGTCATAAACGTCATAATAGTTCCAAATTCAACATTGTTTCAAAAATGGAACTATTTTGAAAACACACAACAAGTTTTTTCTATCATTTCGCACTGGTCTGCGGCCTCCTTTACGTGAATACTTATTTTATTTGTCTCATAATGGCCGTCCTAAGGCGAGGAGCGCAGGCGCAGCGGGGTGGCTGAAAACCACTATAACCGCATAAATTCAACATTTGTCACGGCATTAACACTCGAAAAAGGGTTTTTTAACATGTCACCCCCGTATCCGGTAATCTCGAAAAGATATTATGAATATTTTTGTGTTTTTTTAAAAAACGCCTTTTGTCGTTCGCCGGGGAAAAAGAGATTTTTAAAGAGGTCCGTTGAGGTAGCAGATTATTTTTATTTCGTTTTTAATTTTTACAATTATTTATTGTTTTAGTTGATATTTTCAATTTTAGAATATTTTTAATTCAAAATCAGTTTCCTCTTACACCTAAAAGATTAAATAAGATCGCTGTAATTTCCGTACTTTACACATTTGTCCATTAATGGCTATGTGAACATCACCGAAAACTGTTTTTCATTCAATATTCCTATTCTGCCATAACTTAACAAAGCAATTAAAAAGCTTCACTCAGGCATGAATGACAGATAGTCTAAAAATAAAGCAAAATAAATCAAATAGTAGAAAACATATAAAATGGCAACATTTAATAAATGCTCGGAATACATAACGTGATTTATCGAAATTGGGTAAACGCTCCCATTAGCCACCATCTGTATAGTAAAAATAATTGAATTTGCACGCTGGCAAACTGATATAAAGGTTGTAGTACAAGCAATATTGTCTAAATAACAATGGCATGAATGAACGCGTTAAAAATCGCGGAAAAAAAACTGTCGAATCGAGTAAAGAGCGATTGTTGTGCAAACTTATTCGATACGGTTAAATGGGGCGTTGTAAACGTGACGTCATTTACCCGCGCATGTGAACCGTGCTTAATGATTTAGAAGTAATACTCTTTATTGCATTGAACTTTGTACTTTAAAGCAATGTTCTAAGATAGATTTTTAAATGAGATTTTTCATTCGGCTGATTTGAAATTATTATAAAAATGAATTCATAAGTATTAGGTACGTAAGTAAACAAAAAATGTACAAACTTCGCATTATTTTTTTGTAAATATCGGTGTTATTGATCGTTATATTACTTCGGATGGTTGGAGTCGGTTCCTTTGCGCAAATCCACTCATGCGCATTCTAGTAGGGTATTTTGGAGTTATACATCATAATAGTTTCAGGATATGATAGGATATTTCCGTTTCATAAGTGGCGGTACCTTTAGAACTATAATTAGTTATTTCCTCTTTTGAAATATTAGATAGAAATATGATTTTGTAAGGGGCTTGGAATACCCATTGTAAAACAGGATAATCCTATTCTCCCTATTATATATTATGTAAATAGAAAGACCAAAAAGGTACTTTTTAAATTTCAAACACAGTTACCGGCCTTGTTAAAATCTTTTATTAAAATTTAAACAAAAGCATTCAGGCATCCCGAATTTAAACTATGCACCGAACAATTTTAATTGCTCAAAGATATCGAACAAAATAAAAACTTGAAATAATATATCTATTAACTTCCATAATACTTATTTTATTGAGATACGATCGAACTAATATAGAAAAGACACGTATATAGGCAATCAAACGGAATGTGCCGCACTCACATAGGAAAAAACATATGTAACTAATAAAAACAAAATAACATTAAGTAGACGAAGAAAAAATCCTTCATTGAGCAAGCGACGTGGACATCACTAACTCGCAAACCAACCATCAAAAATCAACTCTATCTGAAGACACTAAAGTACAAATTCATACATTAGACAACAAAACGAGATTCAAAGCGGCGACTGACTCGTACACCTGTTAAAAACCTTTAAATCCTTTACATATTTTTATAACGCATTCTTTTGAGCGCATTCTTTGTGTTTATTTAAAAAATGTTGTTTTTTTTAAGAGGGTAGGATGATAAATAACGTATGATATTTGATTAAAAATGACACAGCAGTTTGGCGGAGCCACTAAACTGGAACCTCGGCTTCCGAAACTGTTTACAACGAGTCTGATTATTTCATTCTTATTAAATTTCTTAGTGATACGGTACCTGTTCATTTGTTAGGGAATAATACTCGTAATGAATCTACTCACTCAAATATTGAGTTAAGACATTCTTTTGACTCTGATTTAATTGATGAAGATGAGTTTAGGATTTTTATACAAACAGGATCATGATTTCTATCAATAAACAGCTGCCAGGGTAGCACAAATTATATAAGATTATCATTGGACCGTATTATTATCAAGGCTTAATTATAGACACAACAACAGCTGATGACACAGTCAAAAACAACAGTCAAGAAAATGATAGAATCAATGCATCTCACAGTTCAGCTAAAAATGAACAAATGACAAACGAAACTCAAAACTATCTCATACAAATCAGAGTTATCATTCGAAATCTGAATGTTCTTAAACATACGAGCCGTTTGTGGCGACGATCAGTCTGGTTCATTCCTAAACCCGTTTGTTACAATACGTTTATATAACTCGCAGCACTTGTGGGCTATTGATCTCCTTTTTTTAGACTAAGGAGCTAGTAGACAATCGTCTAGTATGCTATTGTTAGTGCTTATGTGTGCAGCGACGTGTGGCCAAAATGCAATTAGGTTTAGAAGGTTATTTTTGTGAAAATTGCTCACCTGGTTTTTGGTTGAACCAAGTATCAAGATGATGGGAAGTGCTGGTCATCAATTTCATCACAGCTCGTTTTAAGCTTCAACGGTGTTATAACTGATGACAGCAAACACATACACACAAATTACAATCACTATTAAAGATTTCGTAAACAGCTTTTACGTAATGAACATGCATAAACGTTATAACCACATAATTATTCTCCCACTAATGAATCTATTACTTTACACTTAGAATAAAACCAATCATCTCCCAAACATACGTAAAATAACAACGTCACCGTTTTAAAAAGACGAAAAACATATTCACATTATAATACTGAACAGTACAAAAAGTAATTACTGACGGTGAATCCGAACAACTGATTTTTAGGTCGACAATTTATCTGACATACTAAACGTCAAATTTAAATAACGCATCTTTCATCACAGCTTCTACAACCCTTTCTTATACATCTCCCCTCACCCTAATACTATTATCATAAGGTTTAAAATCTACATCATTGACAGTATTGGTATTATTGTCAGCTACTTTAAAAGTGAAGACTTTTTCTACCGGAGACCATTAAACAGTAATGAGTGGGCTATGAAGTGGTACTTTGCGTACCACGTGCCCCTCACAATGTACCAAAGAAACCAACTACCGTTCGTTTTAATACAATAGTTAAAAATAATTGTACAATTAACGTCTTGTAAGCGGGTAGAGTTGTTAATGGCCCTTGAGACAGTCCCGTGTATGTAATTGGAAGTAAAAACCTTTTTTCATGATGAAATATTAATTTAAGTTTCAATTATAATAACTCTGAGTCAAGACGTAATTGTAAAGGCATTTTTACCAAAGCTTTTATATGCCGTTTTATTCTTTGTATCGATAAGTTGTTTAAAGTTCACTATACCTCTTTTGATTCCGAGGACAAAGAACCGCTAGGAAAATAATTTTGTAATCAAAATTATGCTACAGTCGATAAAATCAAATCTTTAGGTGTCTTCACCGCCATCAACGAAAATCGTAGTCCCATAGATCCCAACACTTTAGTCCCCTACAAAGACCCCAAAATCAAAGTTAAAGTCCAAATTAAAATCCCATTGAGGCCCCTTTGTTATCTGACCACGATCGTAATAAGACAAGAGGAGCTAATTCTATAAAAGCAAAGGGTGTCATACAAAAGATAAACGATAAGGGTAAAGCAAAACATACTTGTAATGATAAAGCGGATATTTTAGCAAAAGTGATACTTATGTCAACGGAATAAGAGCGTGGTGAAATTCGTTGATAGCATCAGGCTTGTGCAGCAAAAATAATTCCGTATGTTTTGAGATATAGAATCAGTTAATTTTTCTAGTCTAATGCCTTTTCTGAATTGAATGTTATAGTTTCACACTAGGGGTGTCTGATAGTACGGATATTCTCACGGCGAATATATATATTTTTTTTGCTACCAAACCAATAAATAATAGTATACGGAATACGTCATCCAAATAAGCCTGTTAGGGATTTTAAGAATAAAATAAGAGATAATTTAGCTCTTTCTCACGACCTGTTCTAATCATGTAATTTGAATGGACTTGATACACGAAACGGTGATACAGCTATAGGCATTCAAGATGCAGCCAGTACATACAATATAGTGGCCTGGGTAGAAGCACACAAAACCAACAGCGTCATAATTGCTCATGTTTATATAACAGAAGCCATTCACAAACCTACAGAAGCCGACAGGAGATTTTAAACAAACACACCTTAGAATTTCTTTACATGGCCGTCTGTTCAAAGAATGGTTCAAGTGGCCAGGCCGACCAGATACCACAATAGTGGCCAGCTCGTGAAAAAACTAAATATTATCACGCACAGCTTGACTCGAGGCTGTCGCAAACAATGTGGTGAACAGCTTTACCCCACTGATCACAAAGGGTACATTATCAACCATTGTCATTGAAACAAAGATTCTGTTAAATTGGCCAATCATTTTTAAGGTCACGATTTCGAACATCTGCGTAAGACGAGAAAATTGTGCGCCCCAAGCGACTTCCTTAGCGTACAGAGACAATTCCAGTTTCGCGAATTCCGATGGACACAATAAGACTCCAACAATTCCTTTTCGATAACAATAGAGTTATTGTCATAAAATAGCCAATAGGTTCGAAAATGACGGGTTGCGAACGGCTTTGTGCGTACCGAACTTTCGGCTATTATGATGGATTCTTTGTTAGTGGATATCCTCGGGGAGACGCGAGACAACGTCCATAATACCACCGTGAAACGTATTTATAAACTTTATGATATGAATGGATAATATGCGAGACGCCATTGTGTTATTGTCGCCTGACAATGGTGGCAAATCGAGGCCTTGAGTTTGTACAATTATGAGATTAGACACTCGAGGAGCAAGGCTGCTGATTTGACACCAGATGTTTTAAGAATTGACCCCTTTGTGTGCAATGATCACAATGATTCGCCAAACGAATGTTCGCGCTAAACAAGATTTCACGAGAACCGCTTAGATTATTACTTGTAAGGATATCATGGAAGAACACGTGTAACAAGCCACCGAGGTCAAATTGGAATTGATATCCCCAAGGAGCTCAACTAAAGATGTTCATGATTCCAAAATTCCAAAAGATTTGTGATTCTTCTGTTAGGCAAAAGTGCATTTGTTTTTGCTAATGTTGTCAACTGTACACTTCATGCTTCGAATGCAGTAGTCACATCTAACGCACACTTACACAATTGGATACCTACCTCTTTTGTACACATGTTAATTCCGCAAAATATTTTGGAAACCCTAGAATAGTGGATTTAGAATTTCACATTCACAGGTGTAAAAACATAACATATTTTTTAGCTGGCGGGTAATAAAACTCGACGCCCTCCAAAAACGAAGTGTAAAACATAGGTAAGTAAAATACCACGGGCACAGCGCGCCGCCATTGTCCACAGAATAGAATAAAAGATAAAAGAAAAAGGTAAAAAAAAGATTGTGTCGTTTCTGTTTGAACAATGACGGTTGTCAGAGGCAGCCATATTGGATTTGACGCGCGTGAGTCTGACAAACGGGATCGCATTCTAAATATAGACGGCAAAATTGTAAAACTTATTGTTTTGTTTTTATTTTTGTTAAGTTTACTTGTTTTATGTTTGTGCTTTGTTTTAATTAAATGCAGCTGTCATTACGGTGTTTTCGGCGATCTGTTACTGCGAGAGTTTACTATGAATCTAAATGATTTCTGGCGCCTAAACAGCCAAATCAATGAACTTGGTTCACGAATTTGACAATTTACTTGTGAATTTCCACTTCGTTAAGCAATTTCCTGAAATCGAATGTTGGTTGGACACAGTTATTGTATTCTTATCATGATGTTATCGTTTATTTTTTTGTATTTATGTAAAAGGCACGCGATAGTTCAAATTCTGTGCAAATGCTTGTGTGAAGAGTGCATTTTATGTATGTATGTTATTCGTTTGATAGGTCATCACAATAAGTTTGAACTGTAATTTTACTGGAAAATGTAGGTATTAGATTTTGTTGCTCTGAGCAATTATTATTGCTGGTATGAAGTTATTTAAAGGGATTTTATAGAATACATAACATTAATTAATCATCAATAATTTGTTATTAAAGAGTACTCCACGGGTGAAGTTGCTCAACTAGATTTCTCTAAGTAGAATTGGATGTGGAATCAACAAAGAAAATTTAAGATATGAGAAAAAAAATCATTAACTAGTTTCTGCCATCGGTTACACCCGAATCCCATGGAACTCGATTAAAATTAGCCTTCGTCAATAATTGGGCTATCTTACACTGAAACGCTTTAGTTTCTGAGAGTAGCGCGTTCAAGCAAACGAACAAACTCTTCAACATTTTAGAGACAGTTAAAAAGGCAAAGATTGATAATATGTAGTTGCACAAAGTGATGCTATAGTACCACAACCCCATATTATTACAAGTGTAAACCCCAAAATCGATTTCAAACAGCAAAAACAGATGAATACCTAATTCCGATTCTCACAGTAGCTTTTCTACCAAAAATAACATACGACAGTGTGCGGCCATATTGAATTCTTAGATTGCGTGCACAAACCTTTTGTGTCATCTCATTCTTTATTTTTTTAATCATAAAGAGATTTGATACGTCGTCGGATTTCTATGAATGGGTTTTAAGGCATTTTTTTCTAGCTTTTGACACCTGAATCCTGTCATCCTCTTTGAAGTAAACTGCTGATCAATTTTATTCCTTTTGTTAGAAGATAGTGTCCGGATGCAAGGCTTTAGTTTTCAAATGAGTGGGTGAGGTTGTTAGCTTTGTATTAGCAATAATGGTAGTTGGTGTAACTACTGCAGTATCAGAGGGTCTTCAACGCAACGCGATTACTTCTTCTGTAATGAAATATTTATTTAAGATCGTGGTATTAATAATTATATTTACAGATTTAGGGCCAGTTTCACAGGTGGCTGATAAGTTCCAGAGAGTTTATCTGGCAGATAATTTCATACAAATTCTGTTCCATTTTTTTAATTTATCTGGTAGATAGAGCTATCTGTAACCTGCGAAACCTGGCCCTTAATAATATAAACAAGTAGGTATAGAATAAAATAAAATAAACTTCGTCTGTGATATAATAAGTCATTAATTTGTTAAATTTACTCCTGTCATACAGTTTTCATGCACTCGAAAATCAAAGGCACTAAAGTTATCATTTCCTTTATCACATTGAAGCTGCTATAAACACTTTATTTGACAAGCATTTTTCAATCAAACGTCCCACTAAAAAGTTGTATAAATCTCAACCTGGGAACATACAACACGTTCCCTTCACACTTCAACTTTAACATTTCTTTCATGTGACCAACAAATTCCTGACTCTTATCAACCCGCCCATTTTTCTCATGAAGTGTTATTGTTTTCTACTTAACTTTTAGTTTGGCGTGTAAGCTTATATTAACAATAACTTATACTGCTGACTCCTCAATCTTCGCAGCGTGATGATACGCCTACCGTAAGAGGTGAAGTCTCGAGTCCCCGAAAATGGAAGACGCCCCGCAGTCAAATTCTCAATGGGAACTGTAGTGCATTATTAAAGTTTAATTTATCGTTTTAAGTGACGAATATATTAATAAAATTATTGTTATGATTATGTGTGTTATGGGATAGGTTAGTTAGGAAGGATTTGAGTTTTTGTTTTTGTTGTTGCTGTTGAACCTAATTTTTATGATTGTTGTAGGTGTAATACTTTCTACTTTTACTATACTTATAATAACTAACGAACGAGCTTTAGGTAGTCTCATCTACGAGAACATTTATTTTTAATCAGTTATAAGTACCATCATTGAAATAATGACAGCTTTTACCTAATGGTTTTGCAGTCTTAAATACAAACATTTCAGTTCCTAAATTTGAACTGTAACCAAAATTCCATAATACCTCGTTCTAGATCATTCCCCATCACAATATTTTCTCACTTACCATGGAGACACACCCATCACTACAGGATACCATGGGACTGGTGTAAACCCACCCAAAAGTCCCATAAGTTCCATACTGGTGGAATGTTAACAGGAGCGCATGGGAGCGAGGAGATTGGGCGGAACGTCTCATGCTGGGCGCCCGCCCATCGCTGTGTAGATTCATTCACACGATTAAATCTAGAAGAGGGTGTGAGATATTAGTAATGTAATTTTTAAGTGTAAGTTATTTTAGCGTGAAAAGGAAAAAAGGGTGTTTACGCCATCTCCGGTAAAGGATCTGCTAAGTAATAACTCTACAAATGATTTAATTATTTAAACTGTGCATTGGCCAAATATTTTTTTTCCTTACACACCCCTTACCACGTACCTACGATAAGTCCTATTGTAAAAGGCATAAATAAAGTAGCTTAGCCATCACAAAAAAATGACATAAAAACTGTCATAAAACGACAATCTAAATCAAATAATCCTGCTAATGCAATCACTATGACACATCTAACCCATTCAAATTCCCATACAAAACTCACTTCTATACAAAAATTATACACCCCAAGTATGGAATTACCATAGAGCATAATTAGTTGTATTATAACATAGTTAGTACGGTGGGCAGTTATTCTAATTCAAAAATAGACAAAATGGGACACAATACTTTATGTTTACCTAGTGTATGAATGTATAATTAATAATGATATATTAGTGCGGTCATGAGAAAATGTTGAGAGAGCAGATTACATTAAGATAAGTGTGTGTACACACCCTATTGTGGAAGTTTCGGAGATACACACGTGCGAGCTACTGGAGACAAAATAGATAATCATAGAGAAGAGCTTATTTCTATTTCGAATCGTAATCGAAGACATTTGAAAATGAGAGACGGATTGAATTTCGTAGATCAGCAAATAAAACAAAAGATGACGAAAAGTTTATCTAAAGCTCAAATGTTACAAATCTTAGAAGGAATTATTCAGAGAGAAGCGTAAAAAACGATAAACGCAAACAATAACCCACTAAATTCAACCCTGCAAACAGCAACGCCAATAAACAACAGCAACACTAAAAACAAGAAAATGTACAAACGCAATCGTTTAATGCAATTCGTCACGGTTTCACGCCTTTTCCTTTTGAGTCCAAACACGACGCTGGATCCTGAGTTATGAAGCCAGACCAGGACCTCACAATGGATGATCAATAACAATTTGAAGACGAAGACGCAAAGTGATTTGTTGGTGTACTCAAATGTTAGGTTCAGTGCATGGTGGAGGGTTAATGGACGCATCGAGCTTGATGGAAAATCTGGCAAATGTAGCTTCCATCTCTCTTAAAGATTTTGATTGTGATTCTACTTTTGTAACAAATGCTCTCATCCCAAGTTCATTTTTGTTCGCCGCAGCCTGTTCCTGCTGTTTCTTCTTCTAGACTCTTCTGTCTGCCGTCATCTCACAAGTAACAATCTTTCTAGCCATACTGACTTTCATAATAATCTACTATCGTTTCTTTGATCGACCTCTTCCTCTATATCTGTCCACGTCAGTTGTAAATGCTTGTATGTGAGTATTAATAAATACATATAAAATTTTTGAACTATGTCTTAAGCCGTAGTATAACCTTTTCTTATAATCCTACATCATCACAAATTTTCGTTGTAACATTGCTAAAATAATCGTTATTATCAAAAGAATGTTAGCCACTTAAATATTCACATAAGTTTTTTTTGGTGAATGAACTGTTTCTCTTTTTTCATGCCATCAACGAAAAAACCTCTCACAGATAACGAATTGAATTCAATCCCAAACCTCTTTCAAGCGATACCAAAGGCAGAATCCTCACAATGCTTAAGCCTATAGATATTTACTTTACAGCCAATATTATTTATGTCCAGCCATTAATTGTCAACGCATATATCAGACGGGACCAGTCAACGCACTTGACGCTACGACTGCGACAAAACCGCCAGTGTGCGCACGGCTTTAGGAATTGAAATTTAATTCTGCTATATGAGCTATGATGCTGAGTGTAAAGGAGAATGCATTTGGGACGAAACTAGATATGAGTATAGAAAAGAAACTATTGATATTATAATAGTATTGGGTAAGAGAGAAATAAATGACTGTAAGACAACAGAGAACTGATGCATTGACTTAATGAAATCGAGACTGGCTTCCAATGAAATCAATCGAGGACTAGTCCCTTAAGAATAAAAGTTATTTTTCTAAATTTTTAACTTACCTACCTAAAAAGATATCTCAAAACGAAACCCCAAAAGGATTAAGTATATTTATTTTACATGCTTAAAATCATACATCACAGTACAACATAAAAAATAGCCAACCAATAGACTCCGAGAGCAACATAGACTCAAAAACTATTTTTTACAAGGACTTACATATTTCTTTAGGATTTTTATTTCTCACGTCCATATGAACACTACCGAAGAATATCACGGGCTATCTGGCTGTACCTCAGTAAATCAGGATTAGCGCGCGTCCAAGCAGTCTCATTTGTGCGTTATTTATAAAGTAAATCCGCGGCACCACGCTACGAGGTCACTTCGTGCGGAAAAATGTATAACTCGGGATTTTTACGACGTCTTTTCTCAATGTGGTTTTGTTTTTGAAATACGAATGTCTTTTATTGGCATTGAAATCGTTTTATTTAGCCACTTGAATTATGTTTTTACTGGGAAGTGTGGATGTGCGGAGCCGTTTTAATAAGCAATCAAATTAGTATGCATTGCGGAATGTTAGGCAATAAATAAAGATCGTGTCACCTCAGTACAAGGTCACTGCGTAGGAAAGTAAATAACACCAGTATGTTGCGATGACTAATTTAACTCTAGTTCCTAAACTTATGTTCGTGGTTATTTATTTATTTTAATTATTAATTGATTTTTGTGTAAATACGCTATGACGAATGATTGATATAAAGCGCTTTTCAAGATCATAACTGAACAGTTAAAGAAACGTAATTTAAAATCATTTTACTGCATATTCAATGGAACTTTTTGTAACAGTTGTATAAGAAAATAGGTTCATTTACAAGAGGAGCCCCTAAGCGAGTATTAGCGAGACAGAATAGCATATGGCGTCAATAAAATACAGAAACACTTCAATTGTTTATTGTATGCGCAAATTGCTTTACAAACTATTGTCCGGTGATCATACGTGTGGTTCAAGTCAGAGCGATCAGCGTGTTGCAGCCGACGTCATCAGAGGTCTTTTTAAACGGCGATACGTATATTGGAAAATACGAATATTAGAACGCGGATTTCAACTTACTACTAGCACTTTCTACCAGATAAATTCAAAAATGAAACAGAATTTGTATAAAATTATCTGCCCGATAAACTATCTGGAACTTATCAGCAACCGGTGAAACTGGCCCTTAGGATCATAAATAATTTGGCCTATTGGTTAATTAAATTTTAAACTTTTGAGATAGTTCGACTTTTTCGCAAAATTTTCATTATTAACGAATCGACATGTTTAGTGTTTTCACGTTTTTGTTACTGACATTTTCAAACAAGCTTTATTTGTTTATATTTAAATGTCAAATGAAGAGTTTGGTGTTAAAAAATACTGATTTCTGATGACATGACAACAACTGATGATAACAAACGTGGGAGCTTTTAAATCGCTACCGCTTCAGTCTTTAGACCATTAATTTCAAGATGCCCTGAAGCACTACACATGCCAACTTAAAGCAGATAATACCTTTTTTCGCAAACAATACGAACAAACATACAACAGAAGTGTTTTTCTAGTAATAGTGGCAAGCTATGGTAATTGTAATTATGTTGTTTTTAGTTCGTCCATCGATTTTGTTTGTAAAGCGAAAACTTTTCGATCGTTTGTGGGAATAATTATTGAGATGACTAAATAGAAGGTTTTGTTTTTTTTTTGCTTGCTGGTTTTTATTATATAATCCTTTCTCTTAAGTTTCTTTATAAAAAACTAGCTTCCGCCAGCGGTTTCACCCGCTTTCTGAGGGAAGTACTTTCCATACCCGGATAAAAAGTAGCCTATATGTTATTCTGATGTATAAGCTATATTGTGGTAAAGTTTCATTCAAATCCATTCAGTAGTTTTTACGTGAAAGAGTAACAAACATCCATACATCCATACATCCATACTTACAAACTTTCGCCTTTATAATAGTACTAGCTTCCGCCAGCGGTTTCACCCGCTTTCTGAAGAAAGTACTTTCCATACCCGGATAAAAAGTAGCCTATATGTTATTCTGATGTATAAGCTATATTGTGGTAAAGTTTCATTCAAATCCATTCAGTAGTTTTTACGTGAAAGAGTAACAAACATCCATACATCCATACATCCATCCATCCATACATCCATACTTACAAACTTTCGCCTTTATAATATTAGTAGGATTAGGATATGCTGGCTTTTGTTTCAGAATTAAATGAATGACTGTCATTGACCTATCTCAAAATGATTAATATTGTTTCACTTTAGACTAAACTTTTATTACCAATCCGCATTGAGCAAGCGTAGTGATTAACGCTCAATCCTTCTCCGTGTTAGAGGAGGCCTGTGCCCAGCAGTGGGATGATAAAAGGCTGTGATGATGATATATACTCTCAAACGTATGAGCACGAAACTAATTCTTAAAACGCAATCATTCTTAGCTTTTTCAATTATTCAAATGGTAGAAGGAAATACGAAGTCACTTTCAAAATGATGCAAACGAGAAAAAAAAAAACTTTCATTGATAACTCAAGTTAGCTACAAAAATCTCTTTCATAACTCAAACAAAAAGAAATTCTCGAAAATATACGAGTAGTGGCGGTCGGAATCAAGAAATTTTGGTCCTTTGTGTCCTAATGTCCGACAACTGGTCCATCGAGCCACGCTGAGCCCATATTTTGCGCATCTCTGCCCCCGTTTGAGCTAGCGGGTGCATCCCCGATTCGCATGAAAGGGCCTTTGTCATGCGACAAGTAGTTTCAGAAAAATATACCACCCCGTAACTGGCACTAATTTGTACAGGGACGAATTGTGAGCTGTTTATGTGGGCGGTCTTCGTGGCTTAAATTGGTGATTATTTTGGAAATTATGTGGTGACTTTGTGTACTTTGGGCCTTTTTGATAGTTTATTAGCGGTGATTATTTAAGACTGTTTTATATTTGAGTTTGAAGAAAATTTGGTGAGTTTGAACATTAGGAGTTTGTATGTACTTCCAGAGACTATATAACTTTAGTTGTAAAGAACATTAATTTTATTGTTGTTGTTAATATTTATTTCAAGTTTCATGACAAAAGTTTGCTAGATTTTTCCTACGTTGAAAGAAACAAATAAAACTTTTAGTATCAGAATTCGCCCCTGCTCCCCAAGGTGCAACCCGTTGCAAAAACAGAACAGAAATTGTCCAAAAATTCTAAACGTGATCAAGTCATTGTGAGCGCACACCCGCCACAATGGGACACAAAAGCCATCCTTAGCCACTCTTTATTTGCAACAATGCCACTTTTACTAACAATAAAAACCCATTCAGTACCACATAGGCCAGTGTCAATTCCAAAATTCGTGCAAATATCGACTTTTGTGTTCAATCTTAAATATTGATTTCGGGGTTTCGTTCGTGGACTCTTGTTGCGTTTGGTAGATCGTTAGCCGTCCATCGCGTGTTTGCTATAGTTGTCATTGTTACCTACACCTATTGTGGCATTGTTCGTGCTCTATTGAATGGGATCAATGAGAAACATTTTAATATTACTAAATTATAAACGTCTTCCGTCAGTTCTATGAGCAGGGATTGCGTGGAGTCGCTCACTGTGCGAACTTTTCTTCGAACTACATACGTTTTGTTTTCCTTCATTTTTATTAACCTTACTTGCTGCTTATCCACCAGTCACTATTCAGACTCTCACAAACACCCGGTTTTTTCATCATGTTTCTTCTGAATAAACCTCATCATTTAAATCGAGAGCATCATCGACAGTAATTTGACTAATGCAAATATGCATATTTATGGCCTACTCTCTATTCTACTTTCCAACGATTACTACATACACCAAAAGTTTAATTCGAATTTCTACTCCATGCATACCTGTATCCGCCCACGCAAACAATTTATTGCAATACGACTCTGTCCCCACATGCATTCATACATCAACGGTGCATACAAACACTGGCCCTGCACGACACATCCGTTCAACGCCATACAATACATATATCCTTGCATCACCTTCTATTCCATCACTTTGTTACACTTCTGATTGTATACTCATCTGCTATTGTGACCCTATTATCATCTTAAAATCTATTTTCGTAAAGCTCTTATTCCTTTGCACATTTTTCTCATTATAATCATCATCCGGTCAATATACTAGTAATTGCACAATTCAATCGTCTTGTGCCGGAAGTTAAGAGGTTGAACTAGAATGGCACATAAGCAATTCTTTGAAATTAACTCTATTGGAAGACACCTTTTAAAATATAGAATGATGTAGTAAGGTATCGAAAGCATCTGTTAAGTCCGAGAAATATTTTTTACTCAATTTCAATGTTCCAAATAATTATCAACTTGATATTTTCAAATAATTCAACCAAATTAGGTAAATCTACATAATATGCAATGCTATGTCACAGCTACGCAAAGCTTTTTTATTTAAAACAGTTTCAATCCAAGTAAAATAAAAACAAAATTTTATGCCACATTTCTTTTTATTTAAGTTATATTTCTAGCTTCGGTTAGCTTTCTTCAAACGTTAGAGTATTGTTCCGCAAATTCAACTTTTTTACCTCAAATCGACTTTTGTTTACCCTTGCTTCGATTTATTAGGTTTCACTTTAAACAAACGAGGAAAAAACTTAAGTTTTATATCAAAACATTAAATTACGGCGGAAGTGTGCCCTTTGTTATTAAAATAATTTTAAACAAACATTTCTTGGTGCCGGTGTTTCTTGGAATTCATTAAGAAAGGCGAGTTACTGTTATGTACGTGGTTAAACCAGCTAATTCAACGGCGTTTTTCCTTTCTAGTCGTGTTAATAATAGCGAATCAGCCAGCCAGCTGCCTTTTGTAGATGGCATTCTTTTATAATTTCATGAATCGGCCGTTACTCAGGCAAACAGTTCTTTCATTGATTACTAGATAACCACGGAACTACTAGCAAAGCTCGCCGAAAATAACAAAGAATTACTTATTAGCTTCCTATTCTCATACCTGTAGTTATTTAAGCCTTCCTTTGCATTGTAAGCGGCTCATTTGAAGCACTACAGATCCGGACGGTCCCTTATCTGAAATTCATTCACAAATATTTACAAATGCGGATTCAATTTGTGACAATGTAGACCGTTCCGCGGTTCATACATAAAACTTGCATTCATTCATGTTTGTCCAGGGTCTAAGTATTGCGCTCCCGTAATCCCTGTATTGTCCAGACGTTTGTAGATTCATTCATTGAAACTCGTATTAGGTCCAGTATCTACGTTTGAGATCTAATCTGTGGGATCTTCTGTTCCTGGGTTTGCTGTTTTTTATGTATTTAACATTGTTAAGTTCTACATTATCACAATCTCTTTTAATATGAGTTGGTCGGTTTACGATAGATATGACACTGTGCTTCTCTATATTTCAATTATTATTTATTGAAAATTCTTAATTTATAATGTTTTATTGCATTTCTTTGTTTGAAAAATTTCTGTAGTTTCATTGAACAAAACTTTAGAATTAGTTAGTATGAAAGTTCCGTTCAGTTTCACTATTGAATCATTAAACGCACCTTGAGGTACTATTTCATATTCTTAGCTAATAATGTGGATGAGTACCTTTTCCATTAACAAAAGCATCAAGTACATTATCAATAAAATTATTCTAGAGGTACAACTCATTCATTAATTCTAAATCTCTTTTGAAGCAACACCTTTCGTAGAACGTCATTCTGCAGAAGTAATTCAGTTGCCATTTCACTCGAAGTATGAGCTACCATCCGTTTGTCTGGTGCATCAGACACAGCGGCACCAGGCTTATCCTCATTGTTAACTGAAGTTTCATTAACATCCATCGGGATATATTTTTTATTGGAAACCTTTATCTATTTGTGTACGATGAAGTGTAAACTTTGTATTGTGTGTAAAGTCGGATTAAGGAAGTCCGTGCGGGTTGATTTTTTTTTCCAAGTTTCTCTTTGAGCTACCGATACGTTTGCATGAGAAATAAAGTTTTAGAGTACTTACTAAAAACAGTGTCTTCTTAATGTTTGTACCATTTTATTGTCTGTTACACTGTTCATTGTTGAACATAATGTGTGTAGTGTGTATCAACGAAGTTGTTTAAGGAAACTTAACTTTTTAATTATATTAGTGACCAAGAGACTATCAATCTAGGCTCTTCAAGTGACACTCAAATATAACCAATCCAAATTAAGAGAAAATATGAAACGAAAAGACCCAAAACAGGCTTACCACGCACCAACAATCTAATTTCACGGATCATATCCCGACAAAATTAAATGAATTTCCAATGATGTTAGTTACAATAAAAATCAACAAACCCACATTGACAACAGGCTTATCCGCATCCAACATACACTACCATTTTGTGTGACGTCATTCAAAATTACTCACGCGTGATCATCTAGTGGAGTGACAAAATTAATTGGTTAAAGCCACAATAAAGTGCGTTACACACGATGCGGACAATGTCGCTATTGAAACCCGGATTAGTCGGTTCCCGCTGCGACCAATTTTTCGCTTGTGAGAACACAGCTTTTGAACAGTACCAATGGCACTCTTATTAGAATTTAGTCGGATGTATTCTTCTTCTTCAGAATTCTTGTTAGCTTTGGATTCAAATTGCAATGTTTGAACCGTTTGGGATTAAAACACTTGGACTATGGGGCCCAAGTGCCCACAAACTGTTCAAAGTAATAAGAATACGCTTAGTGGACTCCACTCGTGACCAAAGAGCTGGCCAATACCTTGGCCAACGGATCAGCATTGCCATCCAACGTGGCAATGCGGCCAGCCTTTTTGGCACGATCCCCGCCGATTTTAATTTTAATTTGTCTCTTTTTTATTTTCTTTGTATATAGTTTTATTAAGTTTGTAAATATAGTCTGTATATATTTCCTTTCAATTGTAATTAAAAAATACTTAATTCAATAAAAAAATATTGGATGTTTCATAGCAAATATTACCTTGCTGCCTGTATTTTGTATGTAGAGTCGCAATTTTTTTATCGAATTTCGTATATTTTTCTGTTGATAGTTGTTCAGTTTTACCAGTACATTAACCTCCCTTTGGATGTACCCCTTTCTGACACACCCTATATAGATTTTATCCTGAATATGATGCCGATGGAGTTAAAACCACCAGAAACAACTACTTAGTGTTGTTGTGAACAAAAAGATCATTTTCACATTGCTCAAATAATTTTATTGTGTTGACATAAATAAATATAATATGTCGTTTCAACATAAACATTCACAGTAATATTGATGTTCACATGACAATGGCTGAGGATAGCATATTATTCATGATCCCACAGGAGTCCAAGCCTTCACCACGCTGGAACTTGACGTAGCCCTTTTCACCAAAATTTTCAGCCCATGAATTCTTGGCCAGCCAGTACGGCACACCGTTTTCTGAAACAGCAAAAGTATTACAATGACGACAAAGCTAACTGAAGTAAAGCTGTTATTTGCCAATGCTATGTCATTCATCATCATCTCCCGAGCCTTTTACCAACTTTTACCTTTTACAAGGAGCCTATCTAACCTCCTCAACCCAGTTATCCGGGCAACCCAATACCCCTTGGTTAGACTAGCGTCAAACTTATTGGCTTCTGACTACCCGTAACGACTGCCAAGGATGTTCAATGACAGCTGGGACACACAGTCATAGGTGTCCAGGATATACTTAGAAAGTACATACAACTTAGAAAAGTTGCATTGGTACTTGGCTGACCTGGAATGGAACCCACGCACTCCTACTTGAGAGGTTGGCTCTTTAGCCACTAGGTCACCATTACTTTGATCAATCAATTCAATAATTGGATGAAAAAAAAGACCTTAACCGTGTCAAATACGAGAACTAATAGTTATTTTCGAACAATTCTGTTTCCCGCGCTGTAGTTTATTGCTTATGTTCAAGATAAATTGTTTTTCCCATTAAAAACGAATATGATATGTAGACATAAATTTAAATATCTTACCTACGCCGTACCCCACTAATAAGATAGCATGATTCACTCTATTTTGATTGCACGCGTCATCTCTTAGCACACCTCCTGTATAGTGGTGGAAACTCGCAGCCTTGACAGCTAAAATAAAAAATATACATTTTATTGAAAACGATTACTACAAAAAGAATAGCATTTAAAAAAAACACAAAAATCTACTGAAAACTGACGAACTGAAAATACAGAAAAATCACAGTTTACTGGCTGTTCTATTGCATAGTCGGTTATCTAGGTAGGTCCCTATTGCTTAAGTTGCTTCTCCCTTTTCAGTTCGTTAAATGAGATTTTTCAGATAGATTTTTTTTCGGCATAATAACCTCTGCTTGTACATACTGCGTCACAAGAAAGTCCAGCAATACGGTAGATGACAACTAGTCAAATTCATTACCCTTACTGAACTGTCAAAAATGGTTTTTACTTTGTATGCAATTTGTATGAAAATACTAAGATTTGACGTCACAGATTTTTCACATCAAGCCGTATACTTATTTCGGTTATATTATCAATAAAAAAATGTTGTCAATTTTCGGTTCAAAGCGATAAATTATAAAGTATTTTATTTTTGACCTAGGCATCATCCCAATTGGTCAGCCCAAAAAAGAAAAGTCTATTCTCAGCAAAATAAAATAACTCTGCTTATAAAAAAGCTTGGGCGACAAAACCGTCTAAATTAGAAATTAATTTTTATAAATAGTAAATAATGTAGAAAGTAATTTGGAATGGATATAGATTTGTATCCTAGTTAAGGTTTTTTGATCGTTTATATTTCCTGATTCGGTGAATACTTTCAGGTTAACAGACAAAGATATCTGAAGAATTTACCAATAGATATAGGCCCAACTGAATAGAGTAATTGCTTCAATTTCTCTTGCGATCTGAGGAGATACTGAGTGCATCCAGTTAGCCTAACTGCAGCCCGCTGAGGATTGAAATGGCAGTATTGTTGATATCCTACATATGGATAGCTGGAAGCCATTTCAATGCCACCCATCCGCAAAACAGAACTGGAAACACAAAACTTATGATTAATACCTGACGTAAAGTGCTATTCCTTAATTCAAAAAGAGCTTCGAAATTTTGAGATAAATCGAGGATACCCCCATTTTGAAAACTCTCAGAAACTTTCCAGAATTCCATGACATAGTACGTCGACGTACGACCAAGATGATGATTTTGAATGTGTGAAAATTTTTGTGTGGAGAAATAAATGTCCTTTTAGGTACCTAATTTAATTTCAATGTCTTAACAGATGGGGTTCGTGTCTCCTCGTTAAATAATTACCTAAAAGCTGATGTCATGAATCCACCCTGACAACCATAGGACCCTGAGTCACAGTCAAGAATTTGTTGCGGAGACAATTCCACTAATCTCTTATGCTTGATTGCATATTGACCCTCGATATTTCCTGGAAAATAATTTGTTACTGAGCTTAGCAGACCGGGAGAAAGTTCACATTGAAATAAGAAGGAAGTGATGGTGATGGATGCCAGCACATTAAGCTACAATTTAATAGATTTTCAAGTTTATCGCTGAAGCATATAGTTCAAAGTTGGATGAAGAAAATTTTACAGTTCAGATAATTTGAGAATTGCGTTGAGCCCAAATTAAATTGACAGCATTGCAAGAAAAAGAATGACTAGCGCAAGTAATATGTTAAGCAGATTAAATTTTTATGAAGCATACAATAATTAAAAAAAAAATAACCCACCAGCAGCACTAAAAGTGAAGCACGATCCACACTCTCCTTGATTCTTAACTCTGGTGACAACGTTGTACTGGCGCCAGTCGAGAGACTCTGGAGCCTGGACGTTTGGGACTTGCGCATCGGTGACCACATTGCAAGAGAATCCCATATCAGTATAGTTCGAGACAGGTGGTACACCACTTACAAACTTGATGAATTCATCGTGGGTTAAATCCGAGAATTTAGTTATTCCTGTAATATTTTATTTTGGTTTATAGCAGAAGTTCTGGTGGTCTAGTGGATATTAATTAAGCAAATATAGGTTGAAATCAACACTTTTACACGTTAAGATATATTTTTTATACGAGATCAATGATTTATGATGATGATGATGATGGCGGCCGTTCTCTTTTTAAGAGAGATCATCCAGCTGCGCAGGACATATTATAGTGCACAAGCATTCGCGCAGATACAGGTACACTCTCTATTCCCTCACTCTCAATGTCCTGTGGGACGGCAATCTGACACGACCGGAGAGAGATCAGGCGCAGGACCGACATTTACGTGCTCTCCGATGCACGGGTGTATCCAGACTCCAGGCTGCTTTATGAAAGTTTCTCAAAACCCACAAAGCGATTTCGGCCCGACCCGGGAATCGAACCCGAGACCTCGTGCATAGCAGTCGCGTCTTGCGACCACTAGACCAACGAGGCTGATTTATGATACATTGGTAAGGAAAACTAGACTTTAGAAGTATTGAGTGGCCAACGCGCACTATACTAGCCTGGTGATTAACGCTCATTCCTTATGTGTATGAGAGGATGCTTGTGAACTGAAAAGGGCTGGTGATAATAAAAATAGTAATTTTGAAATTGAAAATGAAAGGATAAAAATGTTCTTACGTACCAAACTCAGTATGCTCACTCCGTTGATTCAGTTCGTTAGCTCTGCGCAAGTTGTCTACAAATATTTTGAATCTTTGGATTTTTTCCTCGTAACTAAAATATTGTTTACCGTGTTGTGTAATAAAATTCATGAAATGAGCTTCAGCATCTCTTAGATCGAAGAAAACAGAAGACTTGGATGCTGCAAGTGCAACTAAACAAGATAATAGTGTAAATAACAGCGACATGATTGCTTAGTCGAACCTACAACTCTGGTTTGAAAAAAAATCTGTAGTCTTTTTATACCAATTATAAAAATGCAATGTTTGATAATTGATCGATTATTAATTTAGGTATGTCAAATGCTATTTGTTAAGTTTTGTAAAAAATTCAAACAATTACACGTGTTTCTCATAATTACCAATGTTAGGAATTCGAAAAACTGCTTCGTATATCAATTCTGTCTCTTTATTGGCATCGCTTTAGGCTGCTGAAACGTCACTCTTCAAAATAGAAACTTTTGAAACGTCACATGTTGAAATTTTAACTTCTGAAACGTCATTTCGTGAAATGGAAACTCTGGATACGTTACATGTTGGAATAATAACTGCTGAAACGACATCTGGTTAATTGTAGCCTACAGAAAGGTCGCCTTCTGGAATCTTCTCTACTGAAACTAATGAAACAACGCAATATTAGGTATATGAAATTGAATATGTAGTCAGAAGATTATTACTTACTTTTTTCTGGAGATGACTTAAAATATTTTTATCCGCTCGTATAAATTTAGATCTATGATAATTAAGTATATCCTGCGCAGCTAGCTGCTCTCTTTAGAAAGAAAGGGCGCCATGTCCGATAATTGGTCTGGACGCCATTAGCATATCGTACGAGCTCTATTATATACCCTTAGTATGGAATCTTCATTATTAACAATTTTTCAAAATAAATTACAAGTATGCTCAAGGTTTCAGTTTTTATGTCTTTGTTCTAATTCCTTTCCACGGTAACAATGGCAAATAGAAAATTAGACCAACCGACATTTTTCAGATAATGTTTCCTAGATGCCTTGTTTAATGTCTTAGCATTTACTCCATCATTCTGAATTAAAAAAAAAAACGAAATCATGAAACTATTTTTTTTTTTAAGTAAATCCCTTTTGCCGGAAAAAATAAATTAATTTCTGAAAGAAATGTAAAATCATACGCAAAAATGTCATCATAAAAAACATGTTTTATATTTTGCAAATAACCCATACATCGAAGTATTTGAATACTCCAGTAAATGTTATCAAATCATGCAGTTTAAAAAAGTATTTTGTTCATAATTATTATCTAATTTAATATTTAAAATGTTTATTGTTATCTGGCTTTACGTATACATATCTATTATTTTACGTCGTTTGCATTCTCAACGAATGCACAGTTCTTGTATACCGATTTTTTATCAAATTTATATAAACCATTATAGTTTTTTAACCTAAGGAAATACCTGATTTGAAAGAGAAGTATTTCGTAGTAACAAAGTGTATCCTATCCATGCCTTGTAGTTTATATTCATTTAATTTCATTGCCTGCTGAACAAGTTAAAAAAGTAAGTAAAATGCATACTGGATTAAGAGTGATTACTTTGACTAGTTTGCGGTTTCGGAAAGGACGGTTAGTTGGTGAAGCTGACTCTCATTTGTAGCCTGTCGTTACGGGCAATCAGAAGCCAGAAAATTTACAACCAGTCCGCGGCCTTGGCATGCAAAGATCCAGAAGGAACACCAGTTCGTAAAAGACTGCCCCTTTCCCCATGCTGCACCAACAAAGGGAAGGTTCATTTGATGATGTCCCGATAAAATAAGGGGGCTATGAGCTCGAGTAACTGGCTTAAGGGGATCTGATCCGATCCAACATAGTTCTTCCTAAAACTGCGTGCTGTGCTAGCTATACTGCTGCAGAAGCAGATAACCTCAATTAGCGCAAATATGTCATTGAGCCGTTTTGGTGTTGAAACCCTTGGGATGTGGGGACCGAGTGCTCGCCTCCACGCAAAGGATATATCCAAGTGCCTGATTGTCACTATGCTAGTTTCTATTTTTCCTAACGTTTAAGCATTGCCATTCAAGTGGCAATGCTGCCAGCCTATTGGGTACACCACCGGGTACCGGCAGCAATGAGGATCCCTTTTTATTAGTCTTAAGTTGTTTATATAGATACAATTTTAAGTTAGTATATTAAAATACATATGTGCAAAGTCGTTACAACAACGAAGTAGGTACAAGCTAATAGGTAAGTATGTTTATGGGTTTGCAGTCACCTTCGCATTCATGGCATAAGCAACGATTATAACCCACAAGTAATATTTTTACAAAAATTTGAATCCTCGACATACCCAGCATACACTCTTTAACACTGTTAGGTACTGCATTTTTCTGTTTAGTATAAAAAGCCTGCCCACTGCTTCCATGACCAGAATCGTAGGTCCTACGAAGCGAACATGTCTCAGTTACTTTTATTACTAACGTGTTTGGTTGCTCTTGCAGCGTCCAAGTCTTCTATTCACTTCCATCTAGAAGATGCTGCAGTACACTTCGAGAACTTTATAAAAGAGCATGGGAAAGTATACGTGAGTGACAAGGAGAAAGCAGAAAGGTTCGAAATATTCAAGAAAAACTTGAAAAACGTTAACGAATTGAATCAACGCTCTGAGCTCGCAGAATATGGTAAGACAGTTTTTTGGCTTCCACAATTTTGCTTCAATATTTGTAGAGTAAAACGTGTTATGTTGATATTATTGTGGCTATGCTGGTTTAGCCAGGTAGACGCTTGCAATATTCTCAGAATCTTTCAAGCAGCACATACCGGGTCCACGAAATCTACTTCAGTACCGTATAAGTTAGAAAACGAAGTCGAAAACCTACATCAAGCAGTTAACGTTTTCCGCGACTTACTGATCATAAAGTAATTCTGATCAGTAATACTGATCAAAAAGTATTGGGTTGGACGGGGAACTGTTTTGAGGAGGTCAGATAGGCAGCCGCTCCTTGTAAAACACTCAGCTAAATTCGGTTATACTGGAAGCCGACCAAAAGATAACACCTATGTGGTCGGAGGATTCCTCATCTTTTATAATATAAATAAGTCTTTATTTTTTTTCTTCCAAAAAGTTCTTAAAAAGAATTTATTTCATCAGTTTTATTGCAGCTGTTTTTGGACTCAAATCTCTTACAGTTCACAATAAATATAAAATTAAGTTTCATACATTTTTTTCACACTAGTCTTAAGGAGTCTGTAGGTCTATTGGGTGTGAAGGTATTAAATCTCAGTTTATCAGTGATATAAAATAAATCAACATTTTTGGGGTAATTTTTAAAGATTTTTAAATCTACATTTAATTTCAGCTAAAGTCTGTCTCATACATCTATCATACAGTCAAATCTTAATTTGTCTATAGGTAAAGCAATAAAGAATATTCATCAACTATTAACTTTTATTGCAGGAATAACGCAATTCACGGATTTAACAGAGGATGAATTTAAAGCGTTCACAACATGTGTGCCATCTATTTCGAATATGACATATGCTGCAAACTCGTGCACTGTACTCTCCGATGACAACTTGCCGAAGGTCAAAGCTCCGGAGTCTCACGACTGGCGCCAGTACAACGTGGTCTCAAGAGTTAAGAATCAAGACAAATGTGGATCGTGTTTTGCTTTTAGTTCTACGGGTGAGGAAACAATTTATACTAATAGGGATTGTTTGTATGTTTGTTTGTTTCAACGCGCTTACGTAGACCAAGAACTACGGAATCGATTTGTAAAATTCTTTCCGTGTTAGATAGCCCTTTTAACGAGGAAAGCTATAGGTTACTTTTCATCCAAGTGCGTTGAGTAGTGTCCTTGTCGCAATAGAGCAGCCGCGCCATTCACAAGTGAAATGGATTATGACTACAAGTAGGTAATTGACTCCACATGTTCTGCAATGATTACGTATGAGTATGTCGGTTCATGATGATTCCCCGCGAGAACAAGCATTTGTGAGGTGGTTAACCTCACTATGCAAAGCGCCCATTTCTAATTTCCATATATTTTTGAACATCGGCCAAGCACCGACCAACCCCGAGGTTGTCGGCGCTAAAGTGCGCTCAAATGACGTTTGTGTGAGAGATTTTTTTTGACCCCTCCCGCTGAGGGTGCAGCTGGAGGGAATGTCAGATTCTTACTGACTAAAACCCACTATGTTCCCTCTGGAGGTCCCTGTGTGCTAGGGCCACGGTAACTCTTACGAACAACTCGCAGCTTAGGTGTGTGAGAGATTTGAATGAATTTCATAAGGCAATGGTACTGCAGGTTGCTGTGTGTAAATCATCTTAATTGACATCGAATATATGTGTAGTTATGGAAACATTCGCATTTATTAATGATACCTATTTTACGTATGTATATATTTTTTTATAGGAAACATCGAGAGTCAGTATGCAATCAATCACCAGAAAATGACGGATTTATCTGAACAACAAATTGTTGACTGTGATACCGGGTCCTATGGTTGTAATGGCGGATTTATGACATCGGCTTTTAGGTAAACTTTCAAATCGAATAACGTCCGACGAACTAATTAAAATACGAACTCAGTGGTATCTTGTGACGACAGACCTTCATGTTCAACGACAGTATTGTCAAGACCATTGGAATAGCTACAATATATTTATTCTGCCTAGTCTTAACCGGACGCCGCTGAGTACCAGTGACTGCCTATCTGACCTCCTCAATCCAGTTACCTGGGCAACATATATACCTTGGTAGCACTGGCTGGCAGACTTCAGACTACCCGTAACGACTGCCAAAATTGTACTAATGACAGCTGGGATCCACCAATGTAACGTGCCTTCCGAAACACGGAGGAACTCATCATAACAATGTAGTCCATCCACCGACCGACCACGCAAGCATCGACCCATGCGGCTGGTACTTAGCCACGAGCCATAGCCATGATATAAATGAAAAACAAACGAAACAAGATAATCAGACGTTCTATCAAACAGTTATGCGAAATTCATATCATGATTTTAATTTTATGCACTTTTCTTGTTGCTAGTTCCATCATGGAAATGGGTGGCATTGAGGCGCAAGCCAGTTATCCTTATGTAGGTGTGCAGCAACAGTGCCAGTTCGATGCTCAGAAGGTTCAAGTCAAGCTAAGTGGCTGCATCCAGTATAACCTTAGATCACAAGAGAGATTGAAGGAAATACTCTACGGAGGCGGGCCTTTATCCATCGGTAATTACTTTTATACATAAATTTGTTTTCCCTGCAATCTAAGATAGGAAGTTTGTCTTATAACCTTATCAGCGGGCTTAGCATGGTAATTCTATATCTATTCTGTTAAGAAAAGACAAAGCTCTTTCTGTCAATATCAACATGTCTTCTGCCCGAGCATGGCGCGATCTGTCTACTCGCATATAATCACTTGTAGGTCAATTTACATATGTCGATCGAAAAAAAAAATTCTTCAAAAAATGTCAAAACAAATCTTACGTCAGTCACTTTTCTGTCATTATGTCCACTCTCCGGTAAACAAAACTTGTTTCTACGGTTGCCGTGCTAAGGCTGCTGGTTTCGTCAACTTTATAGTTTTTTTTTTTTTTTTTTTGTATCTGTATTTTATTTCCTTTATTTACCAAGACCGTCATGTGGTCTCATAGCTTGTCCTCAGGGTTTCAAAATCAACTCTCAAAGAGTTAAATTACCCCCATGAAGAATCTCTCAATGACATTGAATAAATTGTTTTCTTATTACAGCTGTTAAGGCCGCAGCACTCCAGCAGTATAAAGGTGGAGTGTTGTCAGATCAGGAATGCAATAATGGGCAAATTAATCATGCTGTCCTATTAGTGGGTTACGGAACAGGTAAGTTCCAATAATAAAATATGTATTTCGAAAATAGTAACTGGGTTGAGGAGGTCAGATAGCAGTCGCTCCTTGTAAAATACTGGTACTCAGCTGAATCCAGTTAGACTGGAAGCCGACCCCAACATAGTTGGGAAAAGGCTCGGGAGATGATAAGTTACCTGGGCAACCTAAGCGGTTAGACTGGTGGTCTGACTTTCTGGCTTTTGACTACTCGTAACGACTGCCAGTGATGTACAAATGACAGCCGGGACCCACCAATTTAACGTGCCTTCCGAAAAAAGGAGGAACTTGTTATGACAAGATAGTCACCCATCCGCGGACCTACCGCGCATTGCTTAACCATTAGATTAGCAATTGGCGAACAAACATAATATTGATATATTTACATTTAATATTTTGCAGTTAAATTGAGAACCTTTTTCTTTGTGTGAATTGGGTAAAAAGGTTATCATTAAATGAATATTATCTCTTTACAGATGAAAGGGGTGTTAAGTATTGGATTGCTAAGAATTCATGGAAGGAAAGTTACGGCGAAGGCGGCTACTTCAGGTTCGAGCGTGGGGAGAATTTAGACTCTTGTGGAATTCTTAATGAGCTGTTGTCTTCAGCCACAGTTGTGTGAAAACCGATGGCATCCTGTTTTTCCTGTTTCAATATAATAAAATAACTTGAACTATTAAAAAAAAGTTGTTGTTTTTATTAAACATTTCATAGACGACTTCTTACAAGTCTCTTCAGTATCCTCTTATATCTTAGCAAGGTGTAGACTCCTAGATAAATATTACATATTAGGGCTTAAAAACACAAGATAAAGATCCGAATTCGAGTAAGTAAACTTATATAAGTATTGGTGGCCTAGTGGTTAAACCACAATCCTTTCGAGTAAGAGGGTTCGATTCCAGGTCATTAAAGGTGGTGAGGAAACCTGGACTATAAAGTCTGATATCACCAACCCACATTGAGCAAGCGTGGTGATTAACGCTCAATCCTTCTCCATGGGAGAGGAGGCCTGTGCCCTGCAGTAGGACGATATAAAAAAGGCTGTGATAATGGCGATGAAACTTTTTATTAGCCGTCATCAACATAAACAGATGGCGAAAAACTAGATTCCTTCCTTCCACCTTCACCAGAGGTACCACGAATTACAACAAGACTTTTTTCTTACGCCAGAAAATCAAGCTTCTATAATCTGTTAAATTTCCTTAGCATATGGTTCATAGTTGTTGGTTGTTGAAAGGTAATGACAGGTTCGGGTAACTTGATGTGCTGGCGTCTCTACATATAAAAGTTTTCACTTCATCATTACCCTACCAACACTGAATGACCGACACGCTCACCCATTTTGGGCTTCAAGGCAGGTTAATGAAACAAGATTGATGGAATCAGTCAGAATTGCTAAGCTATGTATAGTTTATGTCCCTGTGAACTTAATCGGAATTCCTCGTAGCTAAACATGAATTAACGACCCATGCTAGTGACATTATTATCCTTTATAATGGTGCCGATCGCTTAAAGACAACAGATCAAAGTTCGGTCCTCTTACGAGCTAATAAAATATCCATTTGCAGATAGGGCAACACGAGGAGCAACCAGGGCATCATATACTTTAGGCAGATTGAGATTGTTTGCCATGAGGTGACCAACTACAGTAAGGGCTCATCGTAACTTCTGAATCTTTTTAGCGGATGCTATCATCTATGTTCTTTGTCTGACCTCCAAAAATACATTCACGGCCAAAACGACGGAAAAAATAATTAGTCCCAAATGTTTTATTTAACTCAATCGATTCCTTTGATATTTACCAGATATCGCGTTCGCTTATGTTGTGTTCCCCCGGGGCACAAAATTTGTTGTGCACCCCCTTTTTCCGGTACCAGGATAAAATACAGCAGCACTGCACCATGTACTCCCAAAAACCCATAAACTTTACCTCTTTATAATATTACTAGTATCCACCAGCGGGTTTCACCATCTGATCTCGGATCTGCTCTATGCATCCAGATAAAAAGGTAGTCTATGAGCCTGTGTTGTTGTTGTGTGAGTGTGAGTGGTGGGAGTGTCAGACTAAGACTAGTAACTCTTCCGAAAAGTAACACCGCACGCTTTGAACACGACGTCGTGGGCACGGGCCTGTCGTCATTAGATGGACGGAAGGAGAGCTACCCATAACTCACCACTCCCAGACCCGCGCCTACGGTGGCCAAAAGTCATCCTTTATGACGTTTCCCAGTTCGGCGACTAGGATTCTGAGGAGAGCGATTTTTCCAACGACAATGCTACGCCACCTCCTCCGCCAGCAAAACTGCTTCGAAGAAGCAGTCGCTGGCAACCGATTAAATATAAAGATAAAAAGTATTTTTATTCAATTAGGCTAAAAATCAACACATTTTGAAAACCCCCGAAAACACCCACCCTTCGATCACCACTTCCTATATGTTAAATTTCCTCTCGCACCCAAATGGTTTCTAACAGAGCCGGGCGCCAGAAACCACCAATTATTATCTAACCCAGAAGGATTTTATTTAATTGACCGAATATTTCCTAAAATTTGCGCGTTCAAACAAACAAAAAATTTTGCTTTATAGTATGGATAGACAATACGACCGTGTAAAACAACCGATCTAACATACTAGGTACTCTATCTAAAATATATATCTTACCATGAAACGTAAGACCAATTAATTCTTACTCTATCGTTTGCAAGCAGACAGTTCTTTATTGTTTTTCATGAATTAATAAGTTTATTGTTAAATGTTTCATTAGATTACATAGTTATCTACGAGTAATAATATTTTAATGTTAAATACCACGAGGAAAGCAAAATAAATTTCACTTTGCCTTATGGAATTTATTTTATTTGGCTCTTATCATTAAATTTTTTAGTTCACATTCTTTCATATCTAAGTATTTAGTACCTTATCTAAAAGCAGTATCATTAGCTGGTGCATATATACATAAAACAATGCACTACAAAGTAGTTAAAACCATTATGCTTGAAAACACCTGTACTGTTTTTGAATGATTATTTTCTGCCAGCAGTTTTACATGCGTTCCGTAGAAATTACTTCATGTATGCTCCTTCTGGAGGACTTTGTGCGCTAGGGCCACAGTAACTCTTGCGAACAACCCGCCGCACTGGCAGGCCTCGCCCCTACATTAACCCTCTTCAATCTACAGGCTCAATCTTTAATCAATACTAGCCTAGTAATACGGAAAGAATTATTCAAATCTAACAAGTACTACCTGATTTCGGACAAACAAACTCTTCAGTTTTATGTTATTATATACATTTTTAATATTATCCAAGAATGATTACCAAGATACGCCTATATAATCATGATTTTGTAATGCAAGTGGTCATAACCATGGCATCCATTTTAGTAGTGTTGTGTGTAAGCTGGTTCAGTTCAGTAGCTGGATCACAGGTCTTTTATGATTTGAAAGATGCTGAAATGTACTTCGAGAACTTCATACAGAAATATGGAAGAAATTATAACATCGATGAGAAGCAAGCCAGATTTGATATATTCAAAGATAATTTGGTCACAATAAACAAACTGAACAGTCGGAGCAAACACGCTAGCTTTGGTAACATTATTTTTTGACATTAATAGGGAAGATGCAATATTTTTATTTTTGTTTTTATTTTAAAGAATTCCGTGTAGAATAGACCACAAATATATAAAAAAATTTAAACACTGCAATTTATTGTAAAAAAATGCAGTTTTAAATTGACAATTTAAATTTTCGCGCCAAAACGGGCCTACGGTTCCGATGACGTCATTCGCGTCTGACACTAGTCGTACTTGTTAGTTGCCGGCTTTCATTCATTTGCATTTTTCTCGACTTTCGAGATATTTTTCAGTAAAAAATTAAAATGGATTATCCGTCAACATCAGGGGATCATAACAATACCACCAATGCTCCGAAAAAAATCCGCGTTGACTCATGTTTTGTGTCCATCTACTTCAACAACCAACCAACCTTCTGACCCAAAACTAAGAAAAAAGTGGTTCCAAGCTGCGAATGGGAAGGATAATTATTATTCTCCAAAAAAACGCGAAATTCTTGAGAGCATTTAATTCATTCCTTCAGATTTATCCTTATTATACTAGAAACAAACATTTAAACTTTCACATTTGTAATATTATTAAGATAGTACTTGCTGATGAAGAACTGAATTATTATTTCTTTCATGTTTCAGATTCATCTTTAGAGTGTTCATTAATCACAGAAACACATGATTCTGAAAATGTTCAAATATCCAATGATAAGAGTGTACAGGTGTCTATATATCCTCAGAAACGATCGAAACAAGCTCAAGTAGAAATACCCCAAAAGACTGTAGCTTTATCACCTAAAAAAAATCAATAAATCCAACTTCCATTTTAATCTGAAAAACATAATTAATTTTCGCACAAACTAATTACATTAATGTTCACCTTTACAACTATCTATAACCTCAAATAAGTTGTCATAACGGGAGTGACGTCACTGAACGCTGATTGGTGTTTTGAAATACGTTTCGTTTCAAGTCACTTTAATTTTTAATTATTCGTAAAAATCAACATTATGTAAAATAAAAACGTTACAGTAGTCTTTCTTTTATACTTTTTTAAAATTTTAATGATAAAATTTTCAATAATATTACATTTGCATCTTCCCTATTGTGGTATTTAACTGTCTATGGTTTTTAAAAGTTAATAAGTGTAATGATAATGTTCGATATTTGAAAAACATAGTCCAATTATAGGACCAAAAATATACGATCAATTATTTGTAAAAAATATTACCTACATTTTAAATAGGAAGAATTTTTCAACTTAAACATAACATAATTTATCTTTTTAGCTATCACTCAATTTGCTGATATATCTCTTGAAGAATTTAACAAAAACCATAAGGAAATTAAGAATGTTACAGCTCACATGTACCATAAGTATTGTACCAGGGTTACTGATGCAGATATTACTTTTAACGATGCGCCAGATTCGTTCGATTGGCGCGAACACAACGCGGTCACTCCAGTCAAAAACCAATATGATTGTTTAAGTTGCTATGCATTTAGCACAACTGGTGAGTCAAATTATATAATTACAATACATGTTCATGCCTAAATTGTGAAACTAATGAAAACCTAATTTGGTTTGGAGATAATTTTCGCTCTGAGGAAAGACGAGTGCTTAGAGATATCCCCCTTTGCGAGTGGGAAAGTAAAAAAAGAGACTATTAAAAAATATATATTTCAGGGAACATCGAAGGACAATATGCTATCAAACACAAAAGACTAGTTGCACTATCCGAACAACAAATTGTGGACTGCGACAGACGTAATGGAGAATGTTACGGTGGACTTCCGACAAACGCGTTTATGTAAGTTATCAAAATGTCTCTTAAGATAACAATGGTTACTATGCATGCGCATACGCGAAGCATCAAATAGCTGCTTCATGGGATGTCCACTATTTAATAAGAACTTATCTTTATATTTCGCTCGTTCTTTTGACAGAACTTTGCTTACGAATAACGGATATATAATGACTGAAGCTGATTACCCCTATGTTGGAAGGAAGGAAAAATGCAAGTTCGATGCTGCAAAGGATTTGGTCCAAATAACTGACTGCATAACTTTTGATCTAAAATCACAGGAAAAAGTGAAGCAAATTGTGTACTATGTTGGACCTATTTCAATTAGTAATGTATCTGACAGAATATCTATACTTTATTTAATGTTATAAAGGTGAAGAGTTTGTGTGAGCAGTTGAACGCACGAAACAGTCTGCTTTTTAGAGAGACGCGTGATGAAATCCTCGATGCGGATACATCTTTGATCAGGCGCTCATCATCATCTGCCTAGCTTTTCCCCAAGCTATGTTGGGATCGTCTTAACCAGATGCAGCTGAATACCAGTGTTTTACGTGGAGCAACTGCCTGTCTGACGTCCTCAACCTAGTTACGTGAGCATCCCGATACTCCTTGGTAAAACTGGTTGTCAGACTTACTAGCTTCTGACTACCCATAACGCCAAAGATGTACAAATGACAGCCAGCCAGGACATATTGGATATTGTATTTTTTTGCCGACAGGTGTAAAGGCCGATTATATTAGGCACTACAAAAATGGAATTATTCACGATGAGGATTGCAATCAAGGACTACTAAATCATTCCGTTTTGCTGGTGGGCTATGGAGAAGGTATGAAATAATAGAGGTCGGTTTATGGCGATTATCACACGACGTCGTCAACAAAAGTAAACCGCTCGACCGCGCGGATGGTAAAAGTTTTGACACAATTTTATAACTGACGATGCAAGATGAAACTTGCTTCACGACCTACCGTGGTCTACCGGGGCTGCGGGTTGTCTGCAAGAGTTACTGTGGCCCTGGCACATAGGAACCTCTGGAAGGAATATAGTGGGTTTTAGTCAGTAAGAGACTGATACTCTCTCTGCGACACCCCAATGGGAGGGGTCATTTGATGATTTCCCAAGAAAAAAAAGAATCTACCGTAGTAAACAACCGCAACATTGAATATTTTTCAAAAAGAATAATTTGGTCGTGATCTACAATTGGTATCGAATCCAAAAATATAGTTTTTATAATGTTTATCTGTCTGTATGTATGTATGTATGTCCGGGGTAATCTCAAAAACTACGGCATGTATTTGCTTCAAATTTGACATGAATATAGCTAAGAGGTCGGGTCAACATATAGGCTACATATTATCATGTTATCACGTACGCAGGGGGGTGAAGGTTTAATCACCTAATGCGTGCAACAGCTAGTTTAGTATATATTTTCAGAAAATGGTGTTCAATATTGGATCGTGAAAAATTCTTGGGGATCCCACGGCGAGAACGGCTACTTCCGAATGCCTCGTGGTGAAAACCAACACTCATGTGGCATGAACGAATTGGCGTCGGCGGTTGTTGCGTAAATAACGTCATCAATGTAGATTGTGTACACAATAAAAAAAATGGGCACGAACTAGTTTTTTTTTTGCTATTATACCTACAATTGGACTTGATGAATTCACATTATCTAGTACCTCTTTCTGGGTCACAGAGCTTATAAGTACTGTGTTCAAATACAATTATTATCTAAATGCTTTGAAGAAACCTAATAACTTTAATCTTTCTTCATTTATGTTGTTGGACAAGTAATACTATTACTGTTACTTAAGATCAGTAATGCCGTAATGAGAAAATAAAGATTCTGAATTTGATTTTCTAAATTATCCCCTGTATATAAGTCCTCGTTCCATTAATTCATAATCCTTGCCTTTTTCTACAAAATCATCATCTCCCGAGCCTTTTCCCAACTATGTTGGGGTCGGCTTCCAGTCTAACCGGATTTAACTGAGAACCAGTGTTTTACAAGTAGCGACTACCTATCTGACCTCCTCAACCCAGTAATCCGGGCAAGCCAGTACCCCTTGGTTAGATTGGCTTCTGACTACCCGTAACGGCTGCCAAGGATGTTCAATGACAGCCGGGACCTACAGTTTAACGTGCCATCCGAAGCACAGTCATTGGTGTACAAGATATACTTAGAGTGTACATACAAAGTTAGAAAAGATTTAGATTAAAAAATGCAAAATCATTGTCATTGTTAAGGAAGGCCAGCAATTTTGTCGCCGACGGCTGAGCTAAAAACCTTTAGACCACCTCCAGACTTCATACAGAGCTCTTGATCAGTAAGCAGAGCAGTCTTGAAATCTTGATATCATTCATGACTACCGTCCATTTAACTGTAGGCCAGTAACTGAAGAATAATTGCCCAACAATATTGTCTGCTGTCTGCGAGGTCTTTCACAAATAGATAAGGTACAAGAAAATACCAATCACCGCACTTTATCAGTGTACATTGGCAGTCTCAGACTCACAAAACGAAAGAGAAAAACAATTCTCAAAATTGTCTACTTATTTTTTAGACCAAGATCTTTCGATACACTTCTGTTTAAACAATATCGAAACTTATAGTATGATAATCGTACACTCGACTACACATCAAGCTGTATAAAACTAGTATAAGCTGACCGTTCAATTTGTAGTAAGACCATATACAGCGAGTCCAAGACAAACTGGTTTTGTATATCTTGATGAGTAGCCGAGTCTACATATAAGTAACCCTTTTCGTGTTTTCTTTAAATTTCAGATCTGCCTTGTTTCTCGATCCCACTATTATATCGCTTGCCATGTTGTTCTATGAATTACGTCATCTCATATTTTTTAACCGACTTCTAAAAAAGGAGGAGGTTCTCAATTCGGATGTTTCTATTTTTTTTTTTTTTTATGTTTCTGTCATAATCTCGAAGTTCATTTAGTTTAACCCGCAAACACGATCGCATGAGTAGCGCTAGTGTAGATTCGAATTATAAATTGCGTTTTAAGAATGCCAATCAATAAAATTACTCTGGATTCAGATTCGAATTTTAGAGTTAAGTCTTACAGAATAGAAAATGTTTAGGATTTACAATGTTATGAAAAGTAACAAATGTATATAAATGATCCAAGTATTTACCTAAAAAAAGGCGTCCAATAATTCATTCCTACTACTGGGAGAGTGCTCAAGAGGATGGCAGCATTTTAGATAAAAATGTCATTTATTCAAAGTAGGTTGAAAATCAGCACTTTTTGAATGTTTACAAAAAACAGCCCCCAAGACGCCCGCCTTTCACCACTTCCTATGTGTTATCGCTGGGAAGAAGAAATGGTGGAAAAAACTCCCCAGCAACACAATTCTGACTATGTATATGTTGTATAGAACCTTGTATATAGAAATATGTATCGTATGTAAAAATTCTGTATATGTTGTATAGAAACGGTTCTTTGAACCATACAGATTGCCACGGCAATGCATATCATGCTCTGTACAAAGTAAAAGCCAGCGTTTGGGTCACGGGAAGCGTCAACCAGCTGCTTAGATAGCTCGTTAAATAGAATAAATCTTAAAGCCGAGGGATTGGACCCCAAACGGTTCGAAAAGAAAGTTTCGACGAAGCCGATAAAGGCACTTAATATTTCAGCAATCATTAAATTAAAATTATTAACATGGCAGGAATACCTTAGTTGCGTTCGTGCAATGTTCTTGATACGATAAAATTATTCCATAAAACGAATTATTTATTTGTAATTTTTTAACATTATCATGTAGCATACTTTAAATTTTCCGTTCAATAGCCGTATATATAATGGTACCGAGGTTAGTGAAATTCGTAGTAGAACAATGACAGTAGCCATGTCATCTATTGTAATTTTGGTGTGTATGAGCTGGTTTGCCCTCGCAGCCGCTGGCACAGCTCCAGCATTCAGCTTGGTAGACGCTGAGTATCTCTTCGAGAACTTCATACAGCAGCACGGCAAGTTTTATGCAGACGAATACGAGAAATACGCCAGATTCCAAGTGTTCAAGCAAAACTTGCGCAGGATCAATGAAAGGAATGCGGAAAGCAAACACGCTGTTTTTGGTATGATAATTATCTTTAAATCTTTTTCAATTATTCTGGTAGTAAGAATCTAAGGACATTCTTACGAACCAACTCAAATTGGCATGATGATCTGGTTTGATTCCGGTACTTGTCCGTGTATAACATCCATATTTATAAAAATAAGTGCGTGTTAGTTACACTATTTATTTATAAGTTTAGAACAGCTAAATTGATTTGGCTGAAAACTGGTGAGGAGGTAGCTTAAAATCAGACGACGGACATCGGATTTTTACTTGACTTCACTTGTTATCCCCAATCGGATAAGGGAATTAGCTTTCTCGTTTTTAATAACGGAACACACAGCCGCTTCGACTGTCTTTGCAGTATACTACCCCTACTGGCACCAGACAACTTTGTTTATAATATTTTTACTTCGCTTACAGGTATAACGCAATTCTCAGACATGACCAGTGAGGAATTTCATAGTAAGCACAATTGTTTGAATTCGGCCCTTCGTGTTACCGATGGGGCGTGTAAAGTCATCACTGATAAAGATATAGACTATAACGATGCGCCGGATTCGTTCGATTGGCGCGAACACGACGCTGTCACAGAAGTGAAGGACCAAATGAACTGTGGAAGCTGTTTTGCTTTTAGTGCTATTGGTAAGTCTATTTAGAAAGCTATCGTCATTGCTATTCTAGTCTGATTCTCCAGCGTCTTAAGAGTCACGTTAATTAGTTACCAAGCTTGCTGGAGGTGAATAATCAGTGTAATCCTTTTTAAAACCATTTACTAATGAACTTTAAAATACACTAAAGAAATAGAAGCTTGGAAAATGATTGAGAAAATCACGAAATTACATTATTCGATTTGAAAATACTTAAGAGTTGAAACCTAAGAATGAGTTACGTTTTCGTGAAAGCCTTTTAGCATATAAAAGATTACATTTTATTCACAGGTAGCGTAGAGGGTCAGAACGCGATCAAAAACAAAAACTTGGTATCATTATCTGTACAGCAAATTGTGGATTGTGATGACCAAAATGGGGGCTGTGGTGGTGGATTTATGGACGTTGCTTTCCGGTGATTATTATTTTCAGTTATTTTTGAGTAACCTTTTTCATATTGCTTCAATACAATATGCAGAAAAAAAAACATGAACTCTTGGAAGAAGATTTCATACTTTTGCCAAAACTAGCAAATCAAAACCTACGTCTCATCAAGCTCTTTTAATTTATTTTGAAGATTTCTTTGGTATCTGAATAAAATAGCAGCAGTAACTTAGAACCGTGTCAATTTCAACAGATCCCTGATCGACGGAGGTGGCTGCGAATTAGAAAGTGATTACCCATACAAAGGCATTTCCCAAGACTGCCAATTCGACCAAAGCAAAGTGAAGGTCAAGTTATCAGACTGTTACAGTTACAATCTTAAGTCTCAAGAGAAGCTGAAACAATTGCTGTACCACACCGGACCTATCTCCATCGGTAACGACTCTTTCTCTACGATCTTTTTGACCTTGGGCAATAGGTTTACCCGCTTTGCGATTTATATATTACTAGCGACTCGCCCTGGCTTCGCACGGGTGCAATGCTGATACTAAATACACTACAGAAAAACTCAAACTCAAAAGTAACAGTACTTCTCCACTACTTAATGGATGTTATTATACATATAAACCTTCCTCTTGAATCACTCTATATATTAAAAAAACCGCATCAAAATCCGTTGCGTAGTTTCAAAGATTTAAGCATACAAAGGGACATAGGGACAGAGAAAGCGACTTTGTTTTATACTATGTAGTGATGTAGTGATATGTAATGATGTAATATCGGGACCCCTTCCACACATGGTCCATTAGCCCCAAAGTAAACAATTAATTATTTTGTGTTATGGGTACTAACATAACAAATAAACTACATACATACATATACCGATCACACAAATGTTGACCGTAACGGGAATAGAACCTGGGACCCTCCGTTCAACAGTCCAGCATGGTAGCCATGTGCCAACAAGGTCGTCAAAATCGGCTTACATAAGGGATTCCTAGTATTAAACTTTTTACAAAACTGGCATACTTGAATTGAATGAATTGTTATTATTAGTCTTGGTATGACCAGTTGTAGTCTGATTGTCATCATACAAATTCTGTTCCATTTTTTAATTTATCTGGTAGATACTGGCTATCCGTCTACTAATTTAATATGAAAGTGTTCATTCACCACAGTATTACCTGTATGTTTCTCTGCATTTAGGCATCCAAGGATATGGCGTTCACGATTATGAGACGGGTATAATTACTGACCAGCAATGCGACGTAGGTAATCTTAATCATGGAGTACTGCTCGTGGGATATGGATCAGGTATGAACGTCCAATACTAATGCTTGTCAGTTTTTCTTCATAAATTATTATTCATCCGTGATGTGATGTTATTCTCACTGAAGTTTATCAATAAGTTTGCTTATAGTCTTCAATGGGTTTCAATTGTCTATCTCTCGATATTATACACATTTTAATAATAATGGTGTCCAGATTGATTGCCGGCTCTAAGGAGATCAGCCAGCTACACAGGACATATTATAGTGCACTAGCATTTGCGCAGACAGAGGTGTCTTCTCATAGTTCGACACGACCGGAGACAGGACGCAGGACCGACATTTACGTGCTCTCTGATATAAGGGTGTATCAATTACCAACTTAGGTGTTGTGTCTCTTCCACGTACTCCTCGTAGAAATGTTAGCAATATAGGAGACGCCCCCTAGCTGCGGGTTGTTCGTAAGAATTACCGTGGCCCTAGCACACAGGGACCTCCAGAAGGAACATAGTGGGTTTTAGTCAGTCAGAGTCTGACACTCCCTTCAGCTGCACCCTCAGCGGGATAAATGATTTCAAACAAAAACCAATGTATTGTATCTCAGGATTTACTTAATCCAACTTTTAATGCACCAATAAGCAGTATGACACAATAACCATTTATTTTGTTACAGAAAATGGGACGGACTACTGGATTGTCAAAAACTCTTGGAATAAAAGTTATGGGGAACAGGGCTACTTCAGAATGCAACGAGGAGAAAATGCCCTTTCTTGCGGCATGATGAATAAATACATGGCGTCTCCCGTTGTCGCTTAATAAATTTGTATTTCCTATTAGTTTCTGTATTTTTTATCAGACCTATACCATACCCGATGGTTGTCTTTATCTCCTTCTATTGATTACAATCTGTGTGAATGAACATACATATGTATGTCTGTGTTTGACTTAGTCTGGATGTTCCTATGTATGACACTTTCCTCAAAAGGTCATTTCAGACACAAGCCTACATTGCTCATCCATACTTAACTTAAGTATGTAATTTTTTTGTATGTCTGGACTCTAAAATAGACTACGACCCGTGAGTTTGTTTCGGCGTTTCTTCTCAAGGTAGTTTTTTTTATAAAATGTGTTGACGTGTAAAACTGTTGAGTTCAACCTATTTGCAAAATAAATGTCATTTATACCTACAATGTACAATGTATTTAATATACATTTTTACACAACATTTTTTTAAATTCCTCACACATTTGCATAACGTCATCTAGTTCCAGACTAAGCAGATAAACTAACTATGGGTAGGTACCTAGTAGACAACCGTCAAACGACAAAATATACTTTACAAATGATAATTGGCCTCTTTTATAATATTTAATCATAAAACCCTTTGACCCAAGTAATATCTACCTTCAAACTTATTACAATGCGTTCTTCAACTATGACATTTTTTGGGTCAACTTTTAGCTATACCTATCGCTGAACCTGAGATGTAATCTAGCCTAGAATAGTTAGTTTGTTACTGTTTGTGGTAAATATGTATAAGCTAATTACTATGTGTATATGTATTGCAATGTAAGTGCAAAGGCATTAGCAAGGTCATAGTGGCCTAGGGCTAAATCACCAGCATCTTCGGTATGAGTGCACGGGTTAAAATCCAGGTCAAGCAAGCAGCAATGAAACTTCCACACCAATGACTTATAAAGGTGAAGGGAAACATCCCGAGGAAAACTGGACTATAAAGTCTGATATCACACACTTACATCGGGCAAGCGTGATGATTAACGCTCAATTCTTGTGTATTTGAGAGGAGTCTCTGTTCAGCAGTAAGACGATAAAAAGGATAATGATGATGAAACGTCATTAGTGGACAAACCACTTTTATGTTCTATGTAACCTTCAATAGATCTAGACCATCAGACCATGTGGATACGAAATAACTTGCCATTGATCAATTCGAAGCGACTTCGCACGTGCTTTATTTTAGGAACAATATTATAAATATTAATAACATGCCTGAATTTCCTTCTATTTGCACGTCTGTATGTGCAGAAGCCAGCACATCAACCTCACGAAACTGTAAATTTTTTCCAATCAACTTTGAACCATATGCTTCAGCGATAAAGTTGAAAATCTATTAAGGAAATTTGACAGATCTTAAGTAGCTTGATGTGTCTTTACTAATATTAAAAAGAGGAAAGATTTGTGTTTTTGAATTGAATAGGGTCCAAAACTACTTGACCGATTTGAAAAATTATTTCACATTTGAGAAGCTATATTATCATCGCAGGTGAATATAGCCTATGTTCTATCCGGGCATGTGAAGAAATTCCCCAGGGGCGTAAGAGAAACTTCTAGAAATTGCTAGTTAATAAATAAAAAATAGTAAATCTGAATATATCTAAATATAGATATGTGTGAAGTTAATAAAAATCATTTTTAAATATCCTAAAATGAAGAATCCACATCATCGACATCATCCACCTAGTCTTTTCCCAACGAAGTTAGGACCGGCTTCAGCTTGATGTGTTGATTAAAATAGTTTTTCCCTGAGTTAAGTCTACCCGTATTGACTTCTCTATGTCGTGTGTATTTATGAAAAAAGATTTATAGAAATCTAAAAAGTAAGAGAGAAATGTGCTTCCATACTTCGTGACATTTTCTTAGAAACCTTATAACTACTACAACCTAACCTGGAACTTGAACCCGAGACCATAATAACATAAAGCTTCTACAATCTGTCAAATTTCCTTAATAGATTTTCAACTTTATCGCTGAAGCATATGGTTTAAGGTTGATTGATTGGGAAAATTCGACAGTGTTGTGTAGCTTGATGTGCTGTACCAATCCAGCTCACGCTTATCATTTTTTTACCAAACATACACCTTTGTTCTTGCTAACGTCTTTAAAACATACGATAATGTCCTAAAACCATGATAAGAACCCGTTTAAGTACCTACTGGTTACTTATCATTTGTATTTGTAGCATTCTTCAAATACTCCATGCCCTCAATTATGTCAGTTATGGTCGCTGTTAAATCGAGGAATTCCTAAAAGTCGCCATAAAATCTGTTATCTTCAATAATGTTACGTATTGTTTTGCTTCGAAAGATATTTATGTTTTGTAATGACAAGGCATACAACAGTCAGTAGCCATGTTGTCCATTGGCATATTGCTGTGTGTGAGCTGGCTTGCCTTCGCAGCCGCTGGCACAGCTCCACCATACAAATTAGAAGACGCTGATGATCACTTCGAGAGCTTCATACAGAAACATGGCAAGGTTTACGCCAACGAAGAGGAGAAACAATACAGATTCCAAGTGTTCAAAGATAATTTGCTGGAATATAACAAGTTGAACGCGGAAAGCAACCATGCTGTTTTTGGTAACAATTTAGTCATAGTCATTCTAGTTAGCTTCATTCGTCATCATGAGCTGTTGTTTACTTGTCTAATACAAGGAGCTTAAGCCTGAGATGAAATGAGTGTTAAACACCGCGATAGCTCAATGCAGGTTGGTGATTTCAGACTTTATTAGACCAGGTTTCCTTACGATTTTGTCCATTACCATTAGACCATCATTGACTTTCAAGATACACTTAAAAACAACATAGAGTTAAGAAACTTTCATTGTATTTAAAAAAATACTTCATTAAGGTCCAGTTTCACAGGTTGCTGATAAGTTCCAGATAGTTAATCTGGCAGATAATTTCATACAATTTTTTTTCCATTTTCGAATTTATCTGGTAGATAGTGGCTATCCATAACCTGTGAAACCGGCCTTAAACCTTTCATTCGCCTATTAATTTTTCACAACAGGAGTACAGAGGGGTTAGCCAAGTTGTCTTTCTACAATCGTAAACGCTAGTAGAAACGACAAAAATGTATGGAGATGACATTTGAAATCGATAAGTCACGTGGTTGTCGTTTCTACTAGCGTTTACGATTGTAGAAAGACAACTTGGCTAACCCCGCTGAACTCACACCACTCACATGAAATTATAAAAATGTCAATGCAGGTTCAGCTTTTTACAACTCGGTCAGGTTTTATGTGATTAATTCCACTAAGATACCATCAATATCCATGCTCAACTTTATTTTAATACTTATTTTTTCAGGTATAACGAAGTTCTCTGATTTGACGTCTGCGGATTTCGAAGCTAGGCACGCCTGTTTCAAACCTAATCTCGAATATGATCATGGTTGTGACAAAGTCACTGATGATGACATTGTATATAATGATGCGCCGGAGTCTTTCGATTGGCGCGACAAGGGAGTTGTCACACCAGTGAAGGACCAAGGCCAATGTGGTAGTTGTTATGCGTTCAGTGCTCTTGGTAAGTCTATCATGATAGTTATACTTCTTTTCGTATAAAGAAAGCATAAAGTCCGTCACAGACTTAGCTATAATCTGCTTGGGCTGCGGGTTGTTCGTAAGAGATACCGTGGCCCTGGCACACAAGGACCTCCAGAAGGAACATAGTGGGTTTTAGTCAGTAAGAGTCTGACACTCCCTCCAGCTGCACCCTCAGCGGCAGGGGTCATTTGATAATGTCCCACGAAAAAAAAAAGACTTAGCTATAATATACATATGTATATTAATAGACCGTACTATAATGTATATTAAAGCAAGCTACCATACACTAATAAATATATATTTTACGTTCATATTGATGGTCGTCCTATTGTACATAAAATAATATGCAATAATATATATTACGGTATCGCATGGTGATGTCACAGAAATATTTATATATTATAGCAGAGTTGCGGTCACGTGAAAATTTGTATAAAAAAATATATAGTAATATGTCTATAGCTATAAAAAATTTTTTTGCAAAAAAATAAAACCGACTTCAAAAAAAACTAAAAGCACTAAAAAGTTAAAAATAATACTATTACCTACGTATAACCTAACCTACGATTATATATTATATACCTATAATAAAATTTAACAATTTTTTGGAGTCGGTGCCAAGCTAAGTAATGAAACGACTAGTAATTCCTGAGTATTTTTTCGTTTTAGTTTAACAAATGCTCGATAGATGGCGTTGTTCATTGAGGCCTCATTTCTGAATCGCGCTATGGTTTCGTTACCGGCCGTTGTACAAGTAAGGTTGCTATACATTTGCTTATTATGTTCACGTGACTCAGGTTCTTGATATTAATCGTCGAGCTTCTTGCTTGCTTTTCTTACGTTGTTGTATTCTGTAAACTGTGTTTGCTATAATTTTATTGAGATGTATTTTATATGTAAATAGAAATATATTTTTATTTATTAAGTTGTAATGTAAGATTTACGTTTTGTTTTTTTCTGGTCTTAGTCTGTAGGTATATAGTCATTTTAATTTTGTATATTGCTTGGCACCGACTCCTAAAAATTGTTAAATTTTATTATAGGTATATAATATATAATCGTAGGTTAGGTTATACGTAGGTAATAGTATTATTTTTAACTTTTTAGTGCTTTTAGTTTTTTTTGAAGTCGGTTTTATTTTTTTGCAAAAAAATTTTTTATTTATTAATTTTTAGTGGCATATTTTTAATCTTGTAAAATATGGGTAGGCCTAGTAAAGACACTGCTCGTATGAGAAAGCGTCAGCCATGAGGAATTCACAAAGTCAATAAGCTGATACCCTTCTATATCATCATGATTATTTCTATCAAACGAAATCCACTGTTTACACATTCACGAGGTTATCTACCATCCACTTAATGAAAAGTTCCGTTGCCTATCTCTAAATGCAGCCCCAGATCTGCACGAAATACTTATCAAACAAAAAGAAAACATCAAAATCCATACATATATGATATAGTTATGCCCGAACAAACATTAAACTAATACATACGGAGAACAATATTTTTGGACGAATAATTTTATCAGTGGTATACCTGGAAAGTGACGTACCACTGTACTGTACTTGATTTAGAAAAAACAAAAAAAAACCGGTCAAGTGCGAGTCGGACTCGCGCACCGAGGGTTCCGTACAAACCTGCAAGGTTTACAAAGTTCGTTCATTACGACAATCGAGTCAAATTTCGAGATTCTATGTCAACGGGAAGTGGTCTTTAGGTTTTAATTCCCTTGCGTGTAGTTGCGAGTTTCAAAATATGCGGTATCAATGGTTGTACTTTTGCGTTTTGCGTTTTTGCGTTGACTTAGAATTTTTTTTTTCACGGGTTAAAGGCAATTAGATCTAAGTATTTGATATGAATTTCAACTTGATAGCTCTACGCGTTCGTGAGGAAAAAAGTAATAAGTTTATATTTATTAAAAAATAAATATATATTTTGTAATGTAACTAACAATTTAAGGTTTTCGGAATTTTTTCTTTATGTGTGCTATAAAACGTTCCTTCATGCCAAATTTCAAGATTCTAGGTCGACTGGAAGTACCCTTCAGGTTTTGATTCCCTTGCGAGTACTTGTGAGTTTCAAAATATGCAGCTTAAATTGATGTTTCTTTTGATTGCGTTGACATAGAAGTTTGATTTTGTTACAGCTTAAAGGTATTATAGACCTGAGTATTTGGTATGAATTTCAATTTAATACCTCTACGCGTTTATGAGGAAATGGGTAGTAAGTTTAAAATTAAAAAAAATATATATATTATGTGATGTAACTAAAAATTTATGCTATAAGACGTTGCTTCGTACCAAATTTCAAGATTCTGAGTTCACGGGAAGCACCCTGTAGGTTTTGATTCCCTTGCAAGTGTCGAAAATTTGCGGCATAAACGGCTGTATCTTTTGATTGCGTTGGCTTAGAAGTTTGATTTTTTCACAGCTTCAAGGGACAGTAGACTTGAGTAATTGATATAAATTTCAGCTTCATACCTCCACGCGTTCCTGAGAAAAAGGGTCTTGACAGACGGACGGACAACAAAGTGATCCTATAAGGGTTCCGTTTTTTCCTTTTGAGGTACGGAACCCTAAAAATTGTTTAAAATATCAAATTCTCTATATGTTTTCCTATAAAATTTGAAGAGTTCCCTCGATTTCACCAAGATGCCATCAACAAATCCCGACTTGGTGACTAGAGGACTATTCCAACAAAAAATGAATTTTTCAAATCGGTTGGCAAACGATGAAGTTAAAAAGTTTTTTATTTCACTTTTTTTAGTTGTGATCTTGCGATACACTTATAACCCGACCCAATTAACCCGTACACTGCTACGATACATTGTTTTATTATGAAGTTCCCGTGACTCCCTTCCACCTTCCGATTCCATCATCAGATCTGTTCGATAGTACGTTATAGCCAAAGTGCATCTTATGACAATTTTAACAAGCCCAAACAAGGCTAAGATACATTGATTAATTACGGAGTTCCGGTGCCTAGCTTCCAGCTCCATTATCATCATCAGGTTACTTCGATGATATTATTTTCAACATAACTGTTAAGAACTATTTATTTTTTATTTGTATTGCTATAGTCGCCCTTCATTGTGATATCTATTTGAGTATGAAGTACCGTTGGCCATTTCTGGTCTTCTTCATCAGCTCCACTTCATCGAATGTTACGTTTTGACTGTAAATGGTTAAGTTCTCGAGGAAAATACCAAAATCATCATATGGTTGCCTTTAATATTTGAGGAGTTCCCTTGATTTCGCCAAGATTCCATCATCAGATCCCAACCTGGTGACTATGGGACCATTTGGGATGTATACCCTTTCCAACAAAAAAATAATTTTTCAAATCGGTTGGCAAGCGACGAAGTTATGCGCGAACAAACATAAAAAAAAAAAATAGAAACATCCGAATTGAGAACCTCCTCCTTTTTTAGAAGTCGGTTAAAAATATATATGATACCTAAGTCTGTGACGGGCTTTAACATTGTTCACAAAACTGCGCATGACAGAAACACAATTATGTTACTCTTTAATTTGTTTTGCAGCTAACGTGGAAAGTATGTACGCAATCAAAACAAGTGTCGCGCTAGACTTATCTGTGCAGCAAATTATAGATTGTAATTCTGAAAATTTCGGATGTGACGGCGGGATAATGAGTGGAGTTTTCCGGTACTTAATTATTTTTTTCGTTTTATGAATTCTTTTTTTATTAATACTTGGCCTAGCATTAATTCACCTTACATTATAATGAAGCGCTTATTATCATGATAATCTGTGAACTATAGAGGTCCAAACACTAGTTTTTTTTAAGTTATGCTATTCTTTTTAAAAGCTTTGCCGTGTATGTATGTTACGGTGGATTCTTTGAACTCAATTTTGAAGTAGATATCTTCAACCGATTGAGCTGAAATTTTGTATACACGTTCAGTTTGGATGACAATGCAAGATATGTTATAAGACGTCATTCTAAATCCAATATGGCGGACCGTCCAAAATGGCGGAGTAGTTATTTTTAATGAATTTCAACAATATGGGTATCAAATCAAAGGGCTTATTGAGAGTGACTTAAAAAATAATTTGACTTTATTCTAAATCCAATATGGCGGACTATAAAAGCTTTTTAAAAAAAGATTTTTCTATTAATTTATTAAAGTATTATTTTTTGTTTGTGTTCTGAATGTTTGTACCTGTGCGCACAGGTACCTACTGGACGTAGGAGGAATTGAAAGCAATACAGATTATCCGTACAAAGCAAGAGAAGGTGATTGCCAATTCAATGAAGAAAAAGTCAAGATCAAGCTATCAAAGTGTCACTCTTACAATCTTAAATCTCAAGAAAAGCTAAAACAATTGCTGTACCACAACGGACCTATTACAATCGGTAACCCTGCATACCTACTCATCGTGTACGGATGGCCTGTATGAAAGACCTCAGATTAATGAAGGACAATAGATGAAACCTTTATGCCATAAAAGCGTACTACCCAAAGTGACAGTTCCGACTCCTAACGACTCCTATCCACCCGACCAAATAAGAAAGGTACTTTTATAAGTGACACTAGCAACATGGGAAATCCTTTCAATTTAGTCGCATTATATCTTGTGTCATTGCCCGGGAAAAGACTTTCAGTTTTAAAAGAATTGTGATAAATTGTGGTGTGTTTGTGCCTCGTTTTTATATGGAGAAAGAAGGTAAGGACAGGCAGATTGTCCTGCATTGTGCGCGATTGCAGATCACATTCCAGCACAAAGAAAACTCGGCCGAAAATATCAGTTACAAGAAGTAAGTAAACAAACATGTTTTTTAAAGTAAATAAACCAGAAAATATAGTGGCATTAAGTTAAAATACTTCTGATAACTTGTATTACAATTCTGAGGTAATTTCATACATGTTAAAATGAAAATAAACACAAAAATCGCGAATTCAATTAATTCAATATTGAGGTTACTAGTGTCGTGAAAACTGTTATCGACAGTTGATTATTGATCTACTTATACCGCGATCTACACCGACGGAGGCTCCAAGCGAGCGCATGCCCAGATGCTTCTGCATTCTCCACCGCGCTCGTCCTACTTGGTGCGGCTTCATGACGTTCCAAAGAATGTCGCTCATGCCCGTAACTTGACCTTTTATGTAAATCAATATAACTAACTTATGTAATATTTAACTTATATCTTCAAGGTTTCCGAAAATTGAAGACATCCGTGTGCAACGCTTCCCTGTTACGGATCGGATGAGAATCAGCCCGAAAACCATTGGAGGATGTGCTCACGACACTTTAATCCATAAATTAAAGAATGTTTTTTTCATGTTTCGAGTTTTATTAAACCTCCATTATCATAAGAACATTAATCACTTTACAATAATTCCTTACGAATTGATATGACTTAGAACAGATTCTCGAATAAACCTCATTGTTGCAGCGTCCCAGTAGCCACATCTGATTTTCCTACTTCATTTATTTTTGTAACAATAAAAATACTCAAGTCAGTGTAGGTAAACCTATAATATGAAGACCACGACTGGAAAGCATACTTCCCAAACCAAAATTATTTTATTACAAGCGGTTTAGCCATCTTCGAGCTATAAAATTCCGAGGAACTGAGCACCTCTTCTCTTTTTTCAAGTCAGTTGTTAAAGGTAGAAACGCATATAGCTATTTATTCATATTTTGGTTTTACTTTTGAAACTCAAATATTTTCTTTTGCTTAGCACGTTTTTAATTATCAAGTAACGTCGATATCGATTAAACCTGTTGGTACATTCCTGGGTGATAGCGTTTGACACTGATTTGTCAAACAGGGCTGTACACGGATTGAAATTGACATCCTGACAAAAACATTGCCATCTTGTTTCTTCAAATACCGAGTTTTACTTGCAGAACCAGGATAGCAATACGTAAGTTCTTCCTGCTAAGTTACACTTTATCTATTGTCCTTCATTAATCTGAGTGAAAGACGATAGGGCCGGTAGGAATGTCACTTATAGTGATTGTGAGGTAACGTCAGACAGAAAAAAAAGTATGGAAGAGTTCTTACTCTTCCATACTTTTTTACGTGCTCCGCCAACCCTGATTGAGAAATTGGGATGAGGCCAAGGAAATGATGATGTAAACTTACTAGTGAGTGCAGGTGCACTCTCTATTCCCTCTCATAGTTCGATGGGACGGCAATCCGACACGACCGGAGAGAGATCAGGCACAGAACCGACATTTACGTGCTCTCCGATGCACCATCACCAACTTCCAGACTCCAGGCTGCTTTATGAAAGTTTCTCAAAACCCACAAAGCGATTTTGGCCCGACCCGGGAATTGAACCCGAGACCCCGTGCACAACAGTCGCGCCTTGCAACCACTAGACCAACGAGGCAGTAAAGCAGTAATCTATAAAATGTATATTTTTCTTGATTAGGTATCCAAGGACAAGGCATTATGGATTACGTTGGAGGAATAATTAGTGACAAGGCTTGTGACAAGGGTAAACTGAATCATGGAGTGGTGCTCGTAGGATATGGATCAGGTAAAAATGACTTCATGCCTTATTCGTAGCCAATCAATTCAGTTTAACATCCACCTTTATCGAACAATAGACGTTTGGCCCATGTAATGGGATAACGACTGTTCTCTCTGCAAAAGCATTTGTGCGGCTACAGATGCACTATTACCTCACTCTCAAAGTCCTACATATGTGATGGTAAGCCGGCACGAGGGGAGAGAGCTAAGGCACAGGACCTACATTTACGTACTTTCCAATGAATGTGTGTATCAATCACCAACTTAGAGACTATGCTTTATTAGTCTTTTAAAAGCTACTTTCTTTCAGAGAATGGAACCGACTATTGGATAGTCAAAAATTCTTGGGCAGCAGATTTTGGAGAAAATGGCTACTTCAGAATGGAAAGACGAGAAGGTGGCTCAGCCTGTGGCATGATGAATGATGACATGTCGAGTTCAGTCGTCGCTTAATTTGTCCTACATTATGTTCTTCTTTCCTCTCTGAAACTATAAAAGTACTAGCACATATAACGCAATAAATAATCATTTTAGAAAAGCTATCCTTTTTATTTTTTATTTTAGAAGATTAATATTAATCTGAACTGCAACATTAGCTTATAATCAATGGTGTTGCAAGGAAGTGTACTTGTAAATTAATTAGCACGTTAAAAAAGACACAACAATCATCCACATACAATATCCAATGACTGCGACTGTGTATTGACTGAATTATATTTTCAATTCCATACAAAATCATTTCTCGCATTTCTTCTGAAATATATCTGTGTAGCCAAAGTTAACAAAGCAACAAAATCTAATATAATTTTCGATAGCAATTCAAATAATATCAAACGCATTAAAATCGAGACGCCATTATAGCAATACAAAGTTTAATTTAATACACAATACATTTTCAAGTAACAAACGCCATTATTGGCTAAACATCGACCAAAGAACCCGCTCTTGTGTCATTTTCATTTGATATTTCCATTAAATTTCAATTTCGAGTCTCATCTTGTCTGACAATGGAGAATTTGACAATGGATTCAGAACGACTGCTTCTGTTGCACCTACAATTTTTGTCTTCAATGTAATGAGAGAGTGGATACCGTGAAAGGACGGTTTTCACGCGGACCCGTGTATGTATGGTGTAAATCGAGAATTCTGGCGAACTTATTGTTGTTCGTTCATTGATGATTTTTTTACCAGCTCCGCCCAACCGGCTATTGTGGGCAGTGTTGGCGGTGGTTACAAATTCCCTAACATCTTTGGGGTTCTGTATGAAAATAATGCAGGTCCCTAATAAATTTAATATAAGTACTTATAAAAATATTTATGTGGTTGTGTCGTTCATATTAGTAACAGTCTAGGAAGATAAGATCAAATATGTAAGACGCCCATATTTCGCACTTCAAATTTGTCATAATTATAAAGACATAAATCCGATTAACATTACCGTCTACATTTCTAGAATTAATTTACTATTGTGTATTTTAAAACTTTCATTACCTCTAAAATTTTCATCAAAGTAAGATGCGGAACCTCCAAACAGCTCGAACCATACCCGCTGTTTCCAACAATGGCTCCCCATTGTTACATTTGTATTTTAATACACACGACAAAATCGCTACAGATAAATAATGTTTAGTTTTTTTGACCATTTGTTACTGAATGGTCGGTTCCAGCGAGTCTGGCCTGGCCGCCATATCGACGTTCATTCATCATCACCGTAGAATATATTCGTCATATTATATACTACAATAGTCCTTTGTATCTATTTATTTCGTCCATGTGTATTGTGGGTATTTTTGGAAATTTCAGTCAAGTGGACCGGCTTTAGTGCATCATTCGGACCATTCTTCCTTGAATGTACCGATTTTCGCGCTACTTTTCATAATTCCACAATTCATCTTAAAGACATTCATTTATTCTTTAGATTTCTTTATGTTAGTTTTTAAGAACCATATCATACAATACAAAAAATCCACCAGAATCTATCTTGAAAGTTATAACGTCGGAAAAAACTGTCTCAAAATCGTTATTAAATTCAATCGCAGGGTGTGAACCCTCCCCGGTTCATATCTATATTATCATACACATCCGGTGCCGCCCACCCGTCCCGTAAGTAATGCTATCTCTACATTGCTCACAATGTGTTGCACCTTACGTTTTTTGTTGATGTAAAACGATATTGTAATCTGCTTTGTTGCTTCGTGTCGGTGTTTAATACGTAAGGTGTTAGGAGTGTACATTTTAAGTGTAATCGATTATGCTTAAATTATCTTTGTTTTAGTGCAAACATGTTTAAAGCTACTAAATTAAAGTTTTTTTTATTTAATTCAGTGGTCGTGCATGTCCGGTGCATCGGTACGATATGGTGGGAATTTTTCCTTCAGATTTTTATCCGGTATAAATCTATCCTTGAAGATGCACACAATGGCTCACATTTTGGCATAACAATAAATCTATTGTTGCCATCACTAAGCAAACTTTGACTTCTAATAATACCTCCAAACAACGGAATCAAGTTTGCTAGGAAAACAACGTTATACGTAAAAGGGTGCTTATCATATTTATCAATGTCTGGTCACCCCCTTAAAGACAGGCGTCGGACCGTGTCAGATCCTAACCAAACTGCCCGCGGCAAAGATTAGGAAACGAGTTATGATTGCCGTCCTTTTCTGATCACTTCACAAAGAGAGAGTGAGGTAGATCATGCTGCAGGGTATAAGCAGGTTTGGAAAAAATCCAATGTTACTTGTTCGACAGGTTATAACAAGGAACGTGGGTGCCATTGTGCATTTAGTAACCGATTGTTAAGGACTTAAGGAATTGAGGGTCGAGCTTAATGGTGAAGGACATTAGGAAGCAGCATGTGAATGTTACAGAAAAATGTACGTCGATGACTTTCTGACCTTCGTAAGCATCTAAATTGTTATTATAGATAAGTTTCTTGTGAGGTCGGAATGTTATGTTCCTTATTGGTCTAGCATAATTATGACTACTCTCAGATGAGAGAGGCCAATAATTTAATACTTTCATAACAAAACTCAATGAGGTACATTTTGACAAGTTCATTTTTATATATTGCTTATACTTTTAGGGGGAAAGTATGCGCTCATAGGTATCATCCAGATTTATAGGTACCCACGGATTGTATTATCGATGTATTACATAACATACATTTTAATGATCCGGATAATATTACGCGGTGGCTACAAATTTAATTCAATCCAAAGTTAAACTCAATCGTACCAAATATAACATAAACGACCCTACTCAACGTTAATTGCCTATAGAAAAACAACTAGCCTTTGAAGTTTACACCTTTACAATCGGTCCAGCGATTCCAAAGGCACTGGACACCAATCCTGAAGAGCTCTTATGGTCGGAGGGGAATTTGTTCCAAATACCCCATAGATTTTCCATACAGATCAAAGCTTGTATGGAAAGCCACTTAGCTCTAAACGGCACTCACACAGCTTTGATTTGCTGAATAGAGCCTGTTATGAGCGTCGTTGTTCGTCTGTTATTCCAGTTTGATCGTTTGGGTCTTGGAAATAAAAAGGATCTGTTTTGAGATGGAAAATATACAGGCTTAAGACTGGTTGCTTTGCTGGTTCCTTGAAGTTAAATCTGACAAGAACCAAAGTCATTAAAAAACTTTTTCTCTCATGCTTGGATACTCCTTCTCTGCCTACACTTTTGGTGAAAATAAACGTCACAATGCGTGGGATGTTACGTCATCAATCGAAGGAGAATCACAAAAATATGTTATAGATACGAAATGTGTATTATTAGTAATATCATTCACTCTTTTATCATCAATATTATGGCATACAAATCTAAATATAAAACACCCATCGCCCTCAAAGCCTAGTAGGTAATCCTTTCCCACATTTCCTTTTGTAGAAAAGAAATTATTGTCGTATATTTTTAATATATCCTTAAGAGCATTGAGTATTGGATAACAGTATTATCGGCACAAATATAGACATTTTGTACGATCGTATCAGAAGCAAACAGTGGCATATGGTGTGTGACGTCACGGCCACCGTTTAATTTGTAATTTGATTTTATTACATTAGGATGTCACTGTTGGGGCATTTGAAGCTATTGTGACAGTTGCAGTCACGGTTGGATGATGCAACTAATAGATAGTATGCAGTGGTTTTCATTCGATGATATACATATTTAGTAAGGAGTAAGCACTTTTCAAAATTATTTAAAACACAGTAGTTCCATAAACGTTGCGCCTATCCTCCACTAAGAGTACCTAAGAAACATAATATTATGTCTAAAATTTCAACCTAGCAAAGAACATGAATCGTTTATTCTAGAACACTCCAAATGCATAATACCAAAGCAAATGTCACCCCAAACACTAACAATCAAATTAATAATATCATAGATAAGGCAAAAAAAAAATATTCCAGAATTTAAAATCCGAACGCTGGTGCCGTTCTGTCTGCCGTGGCAGACGTTGCGGCACCTACCTGACATCCAATCCCTCTTCCGTCTCTATCACACACACACGGTTATCAAACGCGTAAACGAAACAACGATACATCATTCCTTTCATTTGAATGAAAAGGTGAAAAAAACATGGCGCGAGTACAATTCTGTTTGTTCTAACCGCCCGAACTGACCCACGTCATTATAAAGTGTTATCTCAGATGAATATATTTTTAATGCTGGCTTTTTTTCTTTTTTGAATGTGTGAGGAATGATATTTCTGAACATATTGAGTATGGAGTACAGTATATGTAAGGTTTTGGGAAAATTATTAATACACTTACATGATTACTTACACTTACAATGATTTGGTAAAATGGGAGTTCTGAACAATTGGGAAGACACATCGTCATATGTATTTTTATGTGAATGAGGCAAAAAATAATGACATGTGTGTATTATATCGAATATGTATTAATACACAAAAGTCATCAAGCACAATTAATGAAATATAATCCTAAATCTTACTATCCCAAATCCAATGATTAGACCTGCACTAAGCTTACCCGAACTACACAAAACAAACCAAAGACCAAAATTTTATCTACAAACCTACAATATACTGTGATCACCAGCGCCCGCGCATCGCAAAGTGATCGAACTCCATTTTATTAAAGGTTTTATTAATGCACAAGGATGGTCGGAGGCATTTTTATAACCCTACCTTGCTCCCGAACGAGCGGGCGTGACGTGGGAACAGAGAGCGGTGACTTTACATTTTTTTCTGTCATATAGATAATATTATGTCGCATATTTTTTAAAAGGTTTCTGTATGTTTCGAGCTACAGGCTGAGGTTTCTGCGCCCCTTAGTGCCAGGGTCAGCCTGGGCTGCGGGTTGTTCGTAAGAGTTACCGTGGTGCTGGCACACAGGGACCTCCAGAAGGAACATAGTGGGTTTTAGTCAGTAAGAGTCTGACACTCCCTCCAGCTGCACTCTCAGCTACTCTTTCACTCTAAAACAACTCGATAGATTCTATAAAACTTGGCAGTAATATAGAAGTTTCCCAGGGACGCGGGCAAAACCGCGGCTGGAAGCTAGTATAAAAAAACGAGAATGCCATTTCGTGTGTTTTTGTTGGTTTTGAATAAGTAGGTACCAATAAGCGGAGGAAGAAATTTCTTATTATTTGACAGTCTACACGTGGAGGAAAAAAATGTACGGAACTCATTACAATTCTTTGGTTCTGCTATATTGCTGCATGTGTTTGTTTTGTAAAAAAACCTATATCTATAAAAAAACATTAACTAGAGATAAGGAAGACGTGGTTTCAAAGTAGATGATTTAAGCGTCCACGCCACTCTTTACTTAAACAACATCCACAAAACCATTAAATAGTAAGATATGTTAACTAATCCTAAATTATAATCACCAGAACCTAAAATATCACGCGATAATTCAACCAAAGCAACTAGACCTTGGGCTGTCACAGACCTTTGTCACCAAGGGGCGGCAGCAACCATATCAAATTAAATTGCAGGACACTGTAACAATGAATAATAAGGTAAACATTATTTATGGGCCATGTTTTAAATCTTATTTTATGGGAAATGTGGTTGAAGAGCTTAACGGTAGGTTTAGAAGTGAGGGGACGAGTTCTAGTGTCCGGTTTTGTCCGGTTCGCCTAGATAAATCACTAGGGGACTTTTTGCTAGGTCACTGTGATGTTAGAATTAGGTGCAGGTTGATGACATCGTTGGCAGTTGTTGAACAACGTTTGAAACTGTTTGTAGGATTTGCTTCAGTGTTGTATAAAATGGGTCTAATTGAGTTGTTACAACAGAACAATTTTAATTTATTTCCTTGAAAATAAAATCTTTCAGTCAAGTTCAGATAATTATGAGTATTATAGTTGTAGGTCACGATAAATCAGATAATCTACACTAAAACAAAAAAAAAGCGGAAGAGTTTGTTTGTTTGCTTAAACTCATTTATCTGAGGATCTACAGGACCGATTTGAAGAGTGATTTCAGTGTTAGCCCATGTATCCAGCAGGAAGGCGGGTTCATAGAGTAGTTCCCATTGGATATGGGTGAAATTGTATTCCTTTTTAATTAATTTTACTACCTATTTCTATTGACATGGTATAGATAGTCACTAGTTATACGTCCTACAGGCTCATCATGGCGATTCTATGTCTATTCTATCAAGAAAAGATAAAGCTCTTTCTGGCAATGTCAACATGTCTTCTGCCCGAGCATGGCGCGACCTGTCAACTCGCATATAATCACTTGTAGACTTACTAGAAAAGAAAAAAATATTTTCTACGTGTCAAAAGAAATTTCACGTTAATCGGTAATCGAATTGGTACATATTCTAATTATCTTATTTCACGCACATAGAATCTGAATTCTTACTGGAATAAAATGTGTTTGTCAGAGTTTTAGTAAAAATTATCGGGCTGGACTGCCAACCGATATTTAATATTAATATAATCCATTTTATTCATTACGTTTATTGTACTAAGAATCCGACAATTAACTGATGAAATGAATTGATGTTTTTTTTTGCATTTTGTCACAATATGATTGGGTTGCCTTGAGTACAATGTTTCATGATCAGGATTCTTCACATACCATCCAAGTATTAAGGTTTGCACTAAAAATGTTTCCTATAAAATTATACCTAAGTACGACTGAAAGTTCGGAAAAAAAATTAGCTTAGAACTCGGCGCAAGGTATTTATCGTAACATATGTTAAAATGTAGATAATAACAGTTACAACTAATCCATGATCAATGACAGTTTAAAATAGATCATTAATCGAATTATCGACAGAATTTACTACCTAACACAATGGAAAACAATATTTTATCCTAATTGTGCTTAACAAAATGTTCCCATTGAAAAAAAATATCAGAGAACTATATCTTCCACACGATTTATTAAAACTGTCATTAAGTAACGCCCACTTTAACCCTAACGTGGTGCAAATATACTTATAGCAACCCTTTTCTGCAATTCTATATTTCCATCTTCCTCTTTTGTATAGAGTTAGAAAGAGAGGGGAATATGTCCCTTAGAGTAATAAAGTTGTCAGCGCATAGTCACAAATTTGACGTTTATTGCAGAATTATGCAGGAACACTTCCTATTAGTTTTTGTTGATTTATTTTAACGAGGACATTCATATGTTTTGCATTGACTCTGGTTACTGTAGCTAAGGATTCGATAACACTAAACCATTTATTGAAACTTAGCCATTGGTTAACTTGGTCATTATGATCGTATGTTCTCATATCAACTATTGTTTACCTGAAAGGTTCCAGCCACTTCACGATCGCAACATCCATATTTTTTAGTTAACACATTTTTTTAAATAGGTACGAGTATGTCAACAGTATTATATATTTGACATGGAGCGACTGCTTTTCTGAATCCCTCAACCCAGTTACGTCGGTAAGACTTGTTGTCAGACTTTCTACCTTCTGACTTCCCGTAACGACTGCCAAAGATGTGCAAATGAATTGCGACTCACCAATTTAACGTGGATTCCGAAAAACAGAGAACCTCGTCACGATGGAATCCCATCCACGGACCGACCTCATGGCCAAGCGTTGCTTAACCGTATGATCTATCGACCATTACGGCTATTAGTTACGAGCTTCTCATCACATTACATAATTATTTAAATAAAACTAAACAACATCGATGAAAGCAGAATAAACTAACGAATAAACATAATATTGAGGACGCGATGAAATAAAATAAATATGTATAACTTAACGGTCAAGTTTGTCTTAAGCTGAGATTAATAAAACGGTACGTCACATTACTTTTACTTGTATGAGAGTGAAAGTGTTAATTTCGATTTTCTTTTTATTTGTTTTTTTGACATCTCAGGCCTATAATCTTAGTTGATGATTCACTTTTGCCTTTTACTTTTTCTAATTTATTTCACAACAACTTCCAGCTTATGATTAGTAGGCATTATTTTAATTTGCTCGTTTTTATTTTTATTTTATTTTCTTTTTATAATTTTATTATTATGTCTGTTAATACCACCATCTCGAAGCTAAACTTTCAGCTTATGGTTTTTTGTTCTATATTATAATGATGTTTCAATTATTTACTTTGAGGAATGATTAAGGAATTTGAGGTCCAAATACTACGCTACAAAGCGGTTTGACACGAGTGTAATTATTCATTTTTTTTTTTGGCAGTACATCATCATCCACGAAACTATACAATTTTTCCAATCAACTTTAAGGAAATTTGACAGATTGTAGTAGCATCATGTCCTGGCGTCTGTACCACAGAGATTTTATTATCAACACAAATTGTTGATGAAACAAACTCCTAAGAAATGCAATCATAAAAAAATAAACTACTTAAAATTTTATCATCGCAACTTTCTACAAAAATATCATTCGCATTCAAATCTTCAATATTAATTAAGTTATTCAAATGAACACTATATTAAAACAACAGAATAACTGATTTCTATACCTATACAAAAACTATGTTAAATCTAATTTACTATATTAATAATAAAACTATAATCTAGATATCAGTTTTAAATTGGGTTAAATAAGTAGCAAGATTTTAATATTCATTGAAAAATTAATAATATGGTCATCGTTTTAATAGCTTTGTGTGATATATGGGACCGCTTGGAGGATGGAATTCTTTGCCATTACTATGAATCTGTTTTAATTAAAGTCCTATTCTCAATTTAACGTCTAGAGCACTACCTGTTCTCCCGCAGTTTTATCTATGACGATCTATATCATATCGATAACGATTATGATAATATGACATAAACATCTGTTGTCAAAATCTCTTCATAATTAAAATCTTTAATAGTCATACGGCAGTAGCAACAGACAAAATTCAACGCATATAAGAATTAGGGGTACATACATTACTATTATCTCTTTTCTTTAGTTTACAGAAATGGTTTAGTTATGATCTTTAATACCTTCTTAGCGAATTGTGATTTTTAACCGATTTGAAAAAAGAAGGTTCTCACTTTTTTCTCTAAGTATGTTTGCATGTTTATCCTCGTTTTTCTCGCGTTCAGCTAAACCGATGTCGATAGGGTTTTCGAAAAACATATGTTAAGTTCAAGAAAAGGTTCTAGTGCTTTGGTCGACTTAAAATGGCGGTTCTTATTTTGACCTGTATGATTTTATGTTTGTTCGCGCATATCCGTCATTAAACAACCGATTTAAAAATATAATTTTATTTAGTTTAAAAGGGTTTACTTCCTACCAACCCGGTTATTGTTTATGTTTTAACATTGTTTTAATCAAAGTGCAGTTTCCCACTACCCAATGACCTCAAAACTCGATTCTACAGAAACTAAAATACATAACAAGTTGACCAAACGCAATTACATCGCAGATCACCATATTTAATCCTTAAGCCGTCTTCACACTTTCGCTACGAGAATGAGGGCTACTCTGACTCCACAGAAAACAAAGATTGAGGCAGTTTATTATCTACTAAATATTACTACAAGAGTTATAAATATTACGATCCAAATCTAAACTCATATAATAAAGCTCAAGAGTCCGTTTGTTTGATTGGTCAAACGTGCTTAAATATCTTAAACCACTGGGTTGGTTGGAAAAGAAAAACTGTGTTAGATAGCCCATTTATTGAGGAACTCTAGAAGCTATATTTATACGTCATGTATTCCCCACAGAATCCACTGAACTATGGGTGGAAGGTCGGAAACATGTCACTATCTTTACATATACCAACATCATCATCAGCCTTTATATTGTTCCACTGCTGGGCTCAGGCCTGTTCTGTTCAATGCGGGTTGGTGATTTTGGGCTCTAAAGTCCAGGTTTCCTCTTGATATTTTCCTTCACCTTTAATCAGCCACTGGTATCAAACACAGAATTAGAAAATACACAGGTATAACTCAGAAAAGTTGCTTTGGAACTTGCCTGATCTCGAACCAAATCCGTACTTGAGAGACATGGGAAAGAGATACTTGAGAGCCTGGTGCTTTAACCACAAGGCCACCACGACTTCTTTCTATAAATTTATTTAATTTTCAACTGTTTCTGACGTTTCCTTTCGTGAAGTTAAGAGTAGACCCCTAAATGATTTCTACTGTTACACCTCATGCCGCGTAATCTTAAGTAAGTGGTTAACGAGCAAACATAACTAAGAATTAACAGAAGATCAGCGTTTATGTAATGGTTCAAACGGATTTTAATGATGATAACGACGTAAATGTTGGTCCATCTTTTTTATATTGGAAGCTTGTAATCGGGTGATAGCAAAATCGGTGGTCGGAATTTTATGGTGAGATTTTTTTCCGGTATTTAGCATTATTTTAATATATAAATTACGATGTGTGAAATTTTGTATGCGATGGACTTCTAAATTACTAAACCGATATTTTTGCTTTTTTTGCATACCGAGAGTTTGATTCAATTCGAAAGATAGCTTATATCTTAATTTATAATCTTAATACTATTTTATTGCACATTATTTGTCTATTATTATAACAAAAACCGACTACAGCAACGCGTGGCCGGGTCTTCTAGTAATTTAATAAATATTTGATTTGAAGAATTGGCACTGTCAAAAAACTTAAATCCATAATTATACCTACTTCTAAGTCCATAAAATGTATTTTTAATTGGGTTACTATGTAGATATGAAACTATAATCCTTCGATATTTATGACTTTTGCTATGACGTAAGTTCTTATAGCTGGTAATCTAAAAAAACTAGTAGCTATATAAAAAAGGCCCTTGAGAATTTGCTAAAAAATACTGACAAATATTTCCGAAGATCCATGAATCAAGGATGATTACGTATTTTCAACACACGCCTTTTAAAAAAGGGTGAAAATCACTAAAAATTATCTTCACCAATTCTTCGACTTTTTTTCCGAAATACAAAGGACAAAATAAGAAATTGAGGACAGATGCGATTGTACGTAAGACTCCGACAATGCGAGCTCAGACAAAAAAATCGCACAATCGCAAAGAATTCACAGTTCTTGTCTTTGTGTTCCCCCAATCGAAGTTATATTAAATTTAAAACCCTTTTTAAATACAATCGAATGATATTTATTGCGTTTTTTTAATCGAATCGATTCGATTTCACCGTGTAATGCTCCAGATATTGACAATTGGGAGACAAAAAAGTCGTAAGGGTGCGTTATGGGTAACTTGAGGTCATACTTGCTCACACCCCTATACTTCCTGTGTGGAGACGTAGGGTTGTCACTGGGATCGTTTGCTCCCGAAAAATATTTTTAAGTAATTTTATGATAATTTTATTCAACAATTTAACTTGTGGATGCTTCCTCGTGTCAATCTTATTTAAATTAGTTATCAATATCAAGAATAAATTGGTGGTATTAATCTAAAGATATACAGCGTTTTATAGTTAGACCAATGATTGAAGTTTTACCTGGCTATTATTACTATTTCATTATTTTCATGATCTTTAATTTATTGCAACAAAACTCTAATAACTTAATCTTCAGCTTTAGTTTGCTTTACTAATAATAACTCCTTTGTGTTAAAATAATTCAATTTCATAGACATCATCAATAATTTAAAAAACGAATACAAAACTGGTTTGACAATTCACACTACGGCATAAATCATAATGTCTTCTTGTTATTATCTTAGGAATGAGAAATATTCACTTTTAATATTAAAACGTATTTAAATATAAATAAGAAATTAATTGAGATGTGTTTTTGTAATTGTGAAACCTGATTTTAATATTAGGGAATCAATAAACTTGATTCTTTATTGAACATTTTAGCTAGGTATACGAGGTATATTTTTTCAAATAGAAAAAAATATTTATTGCCTAAATTAAAATATTTTTTCTTTAATTGGGAAATTTTGACTGAAGTAATTTTACTTAGGTCAAATTGGAAACTGCCAACCCTAGCGCTTAACAATCGCATCGCAATTCGCAAGTACTGCAATTCCGCGACAGGTCACATACACGACAACGCGTGAGAATCAGCGCGCGCAGCTGAGACGGAGACATCCGAATCGAACCGATGACAGCCGGAGAATGATCCGCATTGTTCGAATTTTAAATGTGATTTTGTTTACTTATTAAATGGCTTTTGATTATTCTTCGAGATTTAAGCAAATAGAGGATTGATGTCTAAGATTGAGTAATGGAAGAAAAATAGACTTGCTGACTATTAGTATAGTCAAGTAGAAGGTTCAATATTATAACAGGGTTATTTCTTACCATAGTCCCTTTTGGTGATGACGGGCATCTACATATTTTTACAATAAGGTGTAAGTTTTTTTAATTTACCAAATCTCTTTGATAAGCTAATTCATTATTAAGACTGCCTCGTTGGTCTAGTAGTCGCAAGGCTGTCTGACTGACTGCTGTGCACGGGGTCTCGGGTTCGATTTATATTTAAGAGATTGTCATAAAGCAGCCTGGATTCTTGAAGTTAGTGATTGATACACCCGTGCATCAGAGAGCATATTGATGTCGGTCCCGCGTCTGATCTCTCTCCGCTCGTGTCGGATTGCCGTCCCATCGGACTATGAGAGTGAGGGAATAGAGAGTGCACCTGTATCTACACGAATGCTTGTGCACTGTAATATGTCCTGCGCAGCTGGCGGATCTCCTTAAAAGAGAACGGCCGCCGTAGCCGACAATCGGTCTGGATCATCACTACGTGTGATCACGAAAGTAGGCAGACGCTGAGATGACAAAAGGAAACTTTTAAAACAAATAATTACCGACTAATTTCAAAAATCATGGAAAATAAATCTTCCAACAACTCTTAACCACTATTGATACAAAAATACTTTTTCAAAATAATAAAAACACTGAAAAGAAGTAATTTAGACGTAGCTCGAAGTTTCTACTACTTTCATCATACCACTAATTTTTAGAACCATGTTATCTTCAAGAAGAAATCGGATAATAACATACATAAGTTAAAAAAATACAGTTAAGTCAAAAGTCTTTCTTTCTTAGAAGTCGGTTAAAAGTTAAGCCTATATTAGCAAAACAATACCTATCACATGGACTATTTATATAACCACCCGAATCACAGTTATTGAACTCGATAACCTATGGGTTATGATCATTTGACCGGACAATGGTCAGTGGCCGACCGTGACTAGGTTCAAATGAACTTCAGTTTATTGTTCACTTGTTAGTTAAGATGGCTGCTAGGTATTCTAGCTCTGGAAGTTGTGTGATGGTTTATATACGTAAGTATATCAAGCACTATTTTTACTGATAAAAGTATCATCGTGCAATCATCAAAAAACAAAAATCGACAAAATCAACAAGCCTGCTGGTTGAAGCACTAGCCTGTCAAGTACGAGTGTTCGGGATCCATTCCAGGTCAGGCAAGTATCTATGTAACTTCTCTAAAGTTATATGTACTTTCTTAGTACAACTTGGACAACAATGACTGATTAAAGGTGAAGGAAAAAAATCGAGGAAACCCGGGCTAAAAAATCTGAAATCACCAATCTGCATTGAGCAAGCTTAGTGGTTAACGCTCAATCTTTTTCTGTGTGAGAGGAGTTCCAGGCCCAGTAGTGGGATGATAAAAAGGCTGATGATATACTCAGTTGGTAAGCCCCAAGGTAAAGCTATTGATAAACTCTCAGACCACAGCCAACAAGCATGTTCTTCATACAAATGTCGACTGTACCGAGAATCGAACCCGGAGAACTTCAGCTTCATAGTATAGACTTTAAACGATCTCAGCTACCAGGCGTCCAGAAAAACAAAAGAGATGGCTGCCTACCTGTTCAATATACACTGGAACTGTACCACGTACAGTCGGAACCACTAACGCTTATACTTCAAAGCTTAGAAACCTGACATCCGACATTCCTGCGACCATTGTACACCACTCCACTAAATAACTATTTATAATATTATGTATCTACTCACCCACATCCGTTCGCAGCGTTATACTAATCATGTACAATGACTTTCTCGTTACTGCCCTTAAACCTTCCTTACAGATCTTGTCAACGAACAAAAGTGAACCTTATAACGAAGACAATAAAGTCGAATTTCAATAACATCTTAACGAGATCAGTTACCAATTACATGAGGAATGAATTTGCGCCTTCTCCTAATACGATAAAGTTGAATTTTATGTTGATTTCATGTTTTATGAAAATTCAGTTTTTTATCAGGGTTATTTCTGTGATTTTAATCTGTTATATTGTATTTATATTGGGTTTTAAGTTTGTCAATACTAGCTATATTAAGATGTCGTTTTATCGTCATTGCTCTATACAAATATGGTTACCATATGCAAGATAATGTTTAATTGCACAGAACACGAAGCGGCTTTTGTACTTATCAATAATATTTAAATGGTATACTTACAAATGTAGGTATATGGCTTTCAATGGAATTATTTTATCACAGAAATTAAGGTTTTTATTTTGAGTAAAATCTCGAAAAAACTACCTATATCTTTTACGTAGGTAAAGTAAGATCTTTAAGAGATCATCTCCATATAAACTAAAGAGCTTCTTACAAAAAAAAAATTTCAACAATTTGTAATTCTGAATATTCACACACAATCAAACAAAAGTGAACCAGCTGTACATTTCCGTAACAATACGCAACACCATGTATACCCGTCAAAGCTGCCGATACAAACAAAACCTATGGGAATCTTTAACGAAAATCGGACATCGATAATCCTCCCAATGAACGAGGAGTTTTACTAATTTATTGTACAGCTCCAACATAGGATTAACAACCTTATTTGCAATGGCATACAGTCCTTTACAATAGTACAGATATATTTGTTACACCAAAAGCTGGGTATGTTATTACAAACTTTTGTATGGCAGTCGTTGAAATCATCGGTATTCCAAATTCAACTTTATCTCCATGCACTTAGAGCTAGAGCCTCGAGTTTGGAAGAACAAGTGAAAACCAGTAGTCGTCCGTCAATAGAATGCAATCCCGCAAATCTGCATTCAAAATTAGATTGTTATCTGTTAATGTGGCCGGTTCCACAATATCAGGTTGGAACCAGTTATTGTTGGTAAATTCTACGGTAAATAAAATCGGATTAACGAAAGAAAGTCCTTACATTTCTATAATGAAGTACTTAATCTTCGGTTAATTGAATTGTGAGTTAAGTGGTGTCATCTGCCCCTTTCGGAGCGCCATTCACCTTACGACATAATGAGTATAAAAGGCTGCTTGAATAAAATTCTGAAGTCGGAAGTCCTGTGCTTGCATACACCAATGTCCCATTCATTAGGGCTAGGAGATTTTATCTTATTTAAAAGAAATCATACGCCTGGTTACTGTACTAAGTTTTGCGACATTTTAAGTCGTGAGTACTTCGGTCCAGACAAAAGTATGCGACTAATCGCATAATGAATGGTTTAAGGCTATAGTAAATTTCGTAATTTTGGTTTTATTTTCTTTATTGGATATGGACAGATGTCCGGCCATTTATTGTATAGTATTTAGGTCATGAGAAATGACAACAGATGAACTCTTTATTTTTGGAACATTGGCGAAGTAAGTTGCTTGCTTGCTTGTGAATAGGTAGTTATAAAATGCAGTTACTATTAACAAGCACATTATTGACTACATTCTAGTTTTTTAAACAATTTCTTCCATTCGAGGATTGAGTTTTCGGGTAATTCACAACGTTTGACATAATTTAACAAAGTGCCAGAATTCCATGAAAACATTTTCATTATTATTTACTTGCTGTTTCCGAAAACGTTTTCTGTCATAGTAGAACTAAGTTACTACATTTTAACCCTCTGTCTCTCATCCTACTAATATTACTTAAATAATATTATATACAAGAAAGTTTGTTTGCATGAATGTTTATTACTCTTACACGTTGAACTATCGAATTGATTTTGATAAAACTTGACAGTAATATAGATTATACATTAAAATAACGTATAGGCTACTTTTTATCCAGGAGTAGGAGGTGCCTAGATCCTTAAAGCGAGAGAAACCGCCGACGTAAGCTAGTATTGACAAAAATCATTTTATACAAACCGCGACCTGGTAAATTAACCCTATTCCGCACATTCATATACTTACATATTATTCACATAAAAAATAGCAAGTAGGTACCCATTTTTTTGGCACTGTTGACATGTATTTCAAAGAGATAATAACGACCAATTATATGGTTTCCTTAACCCTCAGATGATACAGCTTAAGGCTGCCACCGTATTCCACTGGATTAAAAACCCTGCAATCAATTCATAGCACTGTTTGATTTTTATCTTTGCACCTAAGTTAATAGAGGATATGCCTTTTTATGAATTTGGACCGTATTTGAGTAGTCAAAAGGTTTGAATTGGCATAGTCGTGTGGGGATGGTGAAAAAATATGTCTCATTATGTCCTTTTATTAGTTCACGGTTTCATTATACTTCTAGTGTTGGCGCAAATGGTAAGTTAAAGCGATTTTGTTTAAAATAAAAAGCGCTAGTAACAAATGTGCAATTTTTCTAAATAATATGTACCTTCTTAGTATATCTTGGACACCAATGACTGATAAAAGATGAAGGAAAACATCGCGAGGGAACCTAGACTGTAAAGTCTGAACTCTTCAACTAGCATTGACCAAGTGTATTGATTAACACTCAAATCTGCTGGGCACAAAGAGAGAGGAGGCCTGAGCCCAGCAGTGGGACGATCAAAAGGCGAAAGTTGATGATGATTATCGTGAAGTCACTAGTGTTCTTCGCAACGGCAAAGTTATTTGCTCACAAAGCGCTTGTGACTTAGACCACACCACAGATTCGCACATCCAAATGATCATCACATTCAGAACAGATTAAGGCTCAGGTCTTTCGGTCGGCCGAGTGCGAATGCCCACTCGATCGAACTCTCATACCCATTGTAGTGAGGTAAAAACGCCGCAGTCTGCGAATGTATTGTTTGTCCTTATCGAATTAGTGATGTGCCTCTGTGGGCTTTCGGGGACTTAGAGCATTTAACCGACTGGAACTGCCATGAGTACAAATGTCTACGCAGCCAATTTAAGTTCGTGTGATAAGGACATGCAACAAAATATTGTACGTAATAGTTAATTAATTGTCGAGATCACATCGTTACCTCATATACCTACATAGTACGTACAAGTATGAACGGTGCCTTTGTACCTACATTTAGTAGAAGGTTAAAAGTACGGCGTTGGCGTCTCCAGATGGTTCAATTATCTAAGTTCGCAGCGGATTACGTCAATGTCGTTTTATTTGCACTGATTATTCGAGCGTTTTGTTCGATGGTTTGGATCTTCATTTGTTTGGATTCTGTTGAGACATGTTGAAGTAGATTATGGGAGAGTTGATTGTACCTACTTTATTTGATGTGAAGTGAATAAGGTACCTATGTATCTAGTTACTTAGTTGAAATAAATGTTATTTTTTATCGGAATCTTAATTGTTAAATAACCGTACCAATATCATATTTTTATATTATTTATCTAATTTAATGGTAAAAAAGAATCATCAAAAAGCAGCTAATTATAATTCACTCGCAAAATTTCCAAAATATTTTAGTCGAACGACATTTGACTTAGACAATTATTAATTTTGATATGACTTTTTATTTAAAAACTCAATTAAACATAAAATGCATCCTAAAATCAACAATCGTTAGATACTGTAATCATTTGAACCATTACTTTAAGATATTTCAGTCACTTTGTTAATCAAGTTCAAGTTGTTGACGTCGAATTCAGAACTCATAGATTGTGACGTCACAAACCAGATAAATAACCGCGTTTGATTAGGCCTAGAAGTATAGTGATTTTAAATCTATTTTTTTTTCAGCTTAAACTTTAATTTAAACAGGAAAAGTTCGAACCCAGCGATACCGCACGAAAACGTGTGAAAACACTTCTAACTAGTACAGGCAGGCAATTATTAGGACACACAAGAACATAGTCCAAAACATTTGGCGATGCAGATCATAATCAAACACTGCTACCACTTAATTTCGGCATCTCAATCGACTCGATACCGATATCGGCTAGCTATCGATAATAATGGCGGTACGAGTGGACGTGCGTCTGATCGAGTCGATTGATGATGCTTATCGACTCGTCTTTTTGGGGGTAATTTTTATTGTCTGTTGTATGTAGGTATGCTTGAGTGTTGTGTGCTTGTCAGAAACATTGTGTGTCATCTGTGTGTGATGCGTCTGTTTGTTGATAAGCAAAAACTGTAGCGGTTTATTGAACTTTCATTTCAGTACCTACTTAGTTATTTTCCTTGAACTGAATCGTTGGTCTAGTGGTCGCAGGGCGCGACTGCTGTGCACGGGGTCGAAATCGAATCCCGGGTCGGGCCGAAATAGCTTTGTGGGTTTTGAGAAACTTTCATAAAGCAGCCTGGAGTCTGGAAGTTGGTGATTGATTCACACGTGCATCGAAGAGCACGTAAGCGTCGATCCAGCGCCTGATCTCTCTCCGGTCGTGTCGAATTGCCGTCTCATCGGACTATGAGTGAGGGAATAGTGAGTGCACCTGTGCCTGCGCGAATGCTTGTGCACTATAATATGTCCTGCGCAGCTGTCTGATCTCCATAAAAAAGAGAACTGCCGCCGTAGCCGACAATCGGACTAGATGCCATCGTCATCATCATCAGTTATTTTATAATTCGTTGGTCGTTTTGATTAATTTTGATCAATAAGTAGGTACTATTTCATGCATGATAGATGACAGAAGAGGTACTTAAATGACTCTTCGTGGATTAGAGACTGAAATTAATATTATATTTAAAAAGTCATTGTGGTTCTCCCCAAATGTTTTGAATTTAGAAACGCAATGCGTTCTAAATTCCTTTATTGAATTGTGACAAGCTTCTTCTTCTTCATTCGCCAATGACACCACCAACCGTGATAATCCCATGAAACCGTATCACGCACTTATTTAAATATCAATTAATCACCTACAATAACTGATCAGTCACTGTGACATTTGCATACCTTCGATCCTCAAAGTTTTGCATAAGAAAGCTTCAATCAATCAAAAATTGGAATTCAGAATAACCGTTTCTAAATTCAAATTTTAAATATAGAGCGATCCGTTCACGCCCGATCATACACAAAGGAACCATCGAATAGAATTGATTTTAAATTTATAAAAAAAATGTATTAGCATGAAAATATCGATATAACGGATTTGTTCGTAGTACAATGTGCGACAAATACGCGAAATTGTACCCCTTTGTGGGCCAAATGTATTAACATATGACATTGTGTCATGTGCATAGGCAGTGTACGATATGCTAATGATATTTTATTGTGATCGGTGTGGTGAATCGCTTAGGCATCGAAATTATTTGTTGTTACGCGATTTCATGGAAAATCTGATAGCTTTATAGCTGACATAAGGCGTATGAAGAATGTCTTGAAAAGGAATGTGATACCTTCGTATCGCTAAGAATAGGTACAACATTTTACTAGATGATTGTTTTGCATACGTTTGCGAAATCATTGAAATCAGCTATTGTTGTTTAAGTTTTACCTATGTTGACAATACTTCTATGAATGGTTGGTTTTTGGCTTAGCATATATAATATCAAAATATTCAATCTCCATAATTTTGTCTGTTACCTCATATTATTTTCGTGTAAATGAGTTGAATATGTTGTTTGTTAAAATTGCCATTATTTAGGTATTAATTGAACAAAGTATTTTAATTTCGGTTAAAATATACCACGAAAAACTTAATTCATTCCTACCGTTTGTTACTTGAATTAATACTCGAATAATTAGTTTTTGTAAGTAATGAGATTACTTACGATGTGAAACTTGTGGATCGTTATTTACAGGAACTCGGACAAAGAAATTGTGATGATTCATATAATCAGTCAAATGTGTTGCTTTTACACACATTACATGGTCGAATAACCTATAAATAAAGGTATTATTTGATTAAATAGGTATGTATTATTCAGAGCTCTTATAAATGGGCCATTTGCCTATTGCCAAATTAAGTATTTATATCACTTTGCCAATAAACAAATTGGTAACGGTCTGTTGATTTCCGTTGTGAACGTATCATGCAATTTAAATCACAGTAGCCGAGCAATAAAAATAACAAAGCTACCTGCATTTACACATGTTACAAATCTGCATACATATTTGGGTGCCCCAGTCATATGTAAAAATCATTTATCGACATTTTAAATTCTTTTATCAACGGCACATGTACACTGCGACGCGAATGTCTCAATAGATTTTTTATTGCCAATAAAATGTGTACGTAGGTAATTTGCGTATGTTGCATTGTAGACCGCACATTGTGCGTACACGTCACTCCGCCGCCCTTAGGGCGCGACCCGCTGCCCTCGTGTCGCCAACATTTCACACAACGTTACAATTCAATTATCGAACGCTTGCATTGTGTCATATTCATAATTTTAAATGGCCTTCTATTTTTCGGTGGCCATGTCGATTTCTCGATAAACCCCTCATTTGAATTTGAAGCAAACATATGACATTTTTTATTTTTTACTGATTTCTATGTAGAACATCTTGTATCACTTACAAAATTTGCATTTAACTTTGCATTGTATTTTTATTGGATCATATCATACTTGATAGACATATGCTAATCCTTATAGAAATTATATTGATCCCTATTCGTTGGATCTATTGCCTCCTTTGGTACGACAGAATGTTATTCTTCAATCTAGCTTCCGTTATGATTTCTATTGATGTTAAAATTGCATTATTGTATATAGATTCTTGACCTTAAAATATTGCAACGTTCTTCTTGCTTAGAAATCGATATCTTATTGTATTTTAAGTTCATAGATATAAAGTATGTGAAATCATGTGAATAAAATATTGGATTCACTTAGAACGTTAACGTCTTCTTTCTTTTTTAAAATGGTACTGGAAATGTATTGACTAGATGAGTATCTACATTGTCTTGGTACAAAACCGAAAAATTATAGGTTAAAATATTGTGAATATTACTTACCTACATGTTGAAAACTGACGTAGGTGTGTTATATTAAGCATCTTAAATCCTGGAATGAATATATGTAATGTAATGGGAGAAATTCTTGCATATTTACAATTTATTATTTTTTCCAAATGTATCTGCAGGTACGCCAAATCAACTTGTTTTCAAGAATTGTAGAATTATGGTTGAAAACATAGAGGGAGCGGTCACCCAATATGAAATAGGATACGTAAGTGCCATAATTATTTAATTAAATAAGTAAGTGAGTAATTAAGGATTTTTCGGCCAATAATGTTCAATCTTGACACATTACTGGATGTTAAGTAGATAATTTTAAAAAAGATAGCATAATTCTAAGCCTTAGGTATATCACATATTACCTAATAAGATGCCAGAACCAATAAGTTGTTTTCACAAACAATTCTAGATAGTTTAACAAAAAAACACATAGGGTATCTACTACACCAATTACCTATTAGTTGTGGTTCTACGCCTAAAAGTAATTCAAATTATAATTGTTGCTAAAAAATAACAAATTGGTACAATAAGGTTTAGCGTTAAATTTTTAATCGAAGTTGTATTCAGATCATATTTCTTATAAGATTTATTTAATTTACACAAAACAGTAACAATATTATATTTTTTTGCATAAGAGTTAATTTTCTGCCCGAATGTTGGGACCTTGTAACGTTCTATTTTGTCTACTTGTAATTACGTAGTTTTATTAGGTACATATAGGCATCTATACAATCTACACAATTTTCATTAAATAATATAAATATAATATTTTATCTCAATTCTACTTATTTTTTGTAAATATTGTTCTCATTTATAATACATTATAATATTAAATTATTTAAGTACAAAGTAATGTATGTATTTCATAATATTTATCGTCTTCTATTTGAATGTAAATGATTCCTGTCTTACATAAATAATATTTTGGTTGAAATTGACACGTAGTGCCTACTTAGATAGTTTATTATTGATTATACGAACTTCGAGCAGGTTGATAACTATAATTTAGAGTTTTTAACTCTGCTTAGCAATTTGTCTTGTCTGACTAGTGTTATTATTCATATATTAGGTATATATATTAGGTATATATATTATTTAGGTATATATATATATTAGGTTATAAATTCAGTCAAACTTCGTGAAGTTTGACTGAATTTATAACCGAGTATACAATCCATATAGCAGATTATTAAAAAAATTAGTATTTTTAAAATTTATACCTATTTGTGAAGAACTTAAATGTTGGCATTGTTTTCTCGATAAGAGTATAAAGAAATAACGCTAAGTGGCTATTGAGTGGTTCAGGTGAGACGACCACTGTCATACAAATATATGTATTTTTGATTCATACACCAACTCATCATAAACAAAAAGACGACGCATCAGAGTGAGACCGCGGCGCAGAACGCGCGCAACCAATTTGCATTGTACGCCCGGCTAGTAAACGTTAAAATTCTTATTTCGAACTGTTGGTCTCGTTCTGCATAATAACATCCGTAAGGCAATGGTAGTTGCTTGGCCAATGGGGAGGCGCGGCTCGCACTCGTGGGCGTAGTGGAGCGCGCCTATTGGTCCGCGCGCTCGGGTTTATCACTCGATTTGTCGGTAGCGCCGTCACCGCAGTCGCGGCGCGCGATTGTCGATTGTCGCCATTGTGTCGAGCGAGCGACGGACGCGCGGAGCTCGCGCTCGTTTGATTTGCAACACGCGATACGATAACACAAACCGAGTAAATCGATCGTGTAGTAACAGTTACTTACACAATGACAACAGTTGTTCTTAATTATTGAGAATTTGTTTATTTTTGCGATAAAGATTTGTGTGTGCAGTGCCGGCGGGACTTTGTTTTATACACGTGATTGAAAGGCTTCATCGTGGATCTGGAGTTACATCAACGTGCCAGCGGCCACTTCATGAGGTAAACAATACTTGTTTATTATTATTCTAAATTATTAGGTTATTTTACTAATAAAAAAACGTCTCGAGGTTTTAATGATGGCGGCAGAACTCGGGTCGAAACGCTGGCGATGGTCGATGAACTTGTGACAAATCGATTTGTTTTGCCGTTTGTTCCACGATTGTAGTTTCCTGTTTTTTTAGTTTAGTTTGTAGAAATAGCTTCAATGAGTTTTCTTGGTAAAGAATGTCAAGGGCAACGAAGACTTCATGAGGAGGGTAAGCTACTTAGTGACTAAAGTTACATTATTACGTGATTTTCTCGTATTGTGTGAAATAATAACCTGTACGTTATTTAGGTACCTACCTACGTAACTCGGAAAGTACCTCCTACTTTCTTATGCCTATCAAACATTCATTTGTCTATAGATAATATCTATACCTACCTACCACCCCTACGCACGTTGAAAATAATATCATAGGGCGTGTCTTATTTTATACCTATCTTTGTAAGTTTATCTACTCATTTTTGATAATGAATAAAACAGGTTTTATAAATAAGTATTCACTGTTCAGTAGATCTATTTACAAAATATGAGTTAAAATTATGTGTTTGAACAATTATGTTTTGAGATAATTTATGTGTTTGAACTTAGGCAACATACCTACCATCAAAAATGTCCATGCACATATTTTGTTCGTACACAATGCTAGCATACAATTTTGTCTTTGGCGATCAGACCAGTAGAAACATTTGTACGACACAGTGCCGCATACCGGTGGAGAACTCCTTTCACACTTGAAACAATCCACAATACCGTAAAGAGGTTAGGGATCATCAGCCTTCGCCACTAAGGTGACCCTTGGGATTTAAAGGTCATTTAAAGTTGAGGGAGGTCCTATTATTATTGATCCTTAAGCCCACTCAAATTACTTAGCTTACCTTACAATAACTAAACGTAAACATGACGTAACACAACAGTAAACCATACTATACATATATGTTCTTATTAGATAGGTAGGTAATTAGGTTATAGCTGTAATGAACTGCCTCATTCATTGGACTAGTAGTCGCATAGCGCGACCGCTGTGCATTGGCTCTTGGGTTCGATTCCCAGGTCGGGCCGAAATTGCTTTCTAGGTTTTAAGAAACTTTCATAAAGCCGCCCAGTGTCTGGAAGTTGGCGATTTATACACCTGTGCATCGGGAAGCACGTAAATGTTAGTCGGTTGATCCTACCTTAACAATGGAAAATCTTTTAGGTACTAAAAGATCCATGAAGATCCGTTCAGCTTGCTTAGCCGAGGAATCAGGCGGGGTTGTTCGAAAGAGTTACCGCGGCCCGGTACATACACAAAAGGCACCAGAAAGAACAAAGATGGGTTTTATTCAGTAAAAGTCTAATACCCTCCCCCTCCCATTCGGCGATTTATCAACTCAAAAACAAGGCAGTCTGTATGGAAATCCAATAAGAATTAATCCATAAGGTATCTAGGATTAGGGTTATCTTTTTGAACGTGGCTGACCATGACGCATGCGTTGTCACAGACGGCGGATGCCGCGCCGGCCGCCCGTCGCTACTCCTTAATATAGGTTCGAAAGTAAATATACGTGTTCCTATAACCTACCTATTTATGTAGGCAGGTAAAGTATATATAATAATTGCTTTTAACAAATAAGATATTGATTTTGTTGAGGAGGTTAAACATGCAGTCGCTCCACATGAAACACTGGTACTCAGTTGCATCTGGTTAAGACTGGAAGCCGAGCCCAACACAGCTTGGGATAACGCTAGGCAGATGATCATGACGAGTTAGGTATCACAGAACACATGAAAGAGATGTACATTAGCACCTATTTGTATCATAGGTCGGTAGGTAAGTACCTTCTACACTGATATAGGGTTTTGCTGGGGAGTTTGTTGCGCCACTTCTTCCCATCAAAAACACATAGGAAGCGATGAAGGGTGGGCGTTTTGGGGGCTGAATTTTGTAATTTTTGATGTTCAAAAAGTGCTGTTTTACAGCCAAGTTTGAATAAATGATTTTGAGTTTGAAATTAGGTCCATCGTTTGTGCTTAGGTACCTATGTAGGTTATTTAAATTTTATGTACCTAGGTGTTATTTTCGTCATGGCTTACAATAGGTTAGAAACAAGTCTATTTATTAAAGAACAATGGAAATATTAATATAACCGTATTGATGTCATTCTTACTTGAACATGTTATTGGTATTTTTTATTGATCATTGTCAACAAGTGGGGGTTACCTAACTTTTAATTACTTACCTGCTTATACTTACGTCTAATTTATTACTATGGTCTAACAGGTGTTACTATAGGAACTTAACATAAACATAAAACATTTCGTTATTAATTAATAATAGTCTAGTAAGCAATTTTCATTTTCACATTCTTGGCAGTCGTTACGGGTAGTCAGAAGCCAGTAAGTCTGACGCCAGTCTAATCAGTCTAATCAAGGGGTATTGGGTCGCCCTGGTAACTGGGTTGAGGAGGTCAGATAGGCAGTCGCTCCATGTAAAACACTACTAAATCCGGTTAGACTGGAAGCCGACCTCAACATAGTTGGGAAAAGGATCGGGAGATGATGAGTCTAGTAGATAATTTTCCACTACGTTCTTACAAGCATTTGATTGGCCGTTTCTTTTACCTGTATTTCTTATTAGTTTCAATAATAAAACACTAACTAGATCTACTCTTATTGGTATACTCAACAATTTTCTTAAGAAATTATAATAAGAGGAGAATCGTAGGAGATATATTTTAGTTGGGCAACCATCATTGAGTTTTTTTTTTCAGGATAATTACATATCTCGGAATTAAATTAACATAAAAACATTTAGGTACGACTCAATAAATATCCTTAAAAATACACCGTTAAAGTTAAGTAATTGAGTAATTGCTTTATTTTTTAAATACACATCGAGCTTCACGGATAGCTCTGAAAACAAGTAAATCTACATAGGTACCTACGCTTTGTTACATAGGCTCACTTCTCACAAAAAGCGCTGATACAGCTTTTTCAAATAATTTTACCGCTCTGAAGCCAGCGGTTAATGCCTGACGCATGCGCTATAGTGTTATGTTTACACATGCTACTCTTGCACAGATCCTACTAGCTAATACAGAGCGGAAAAGTTTTCAAACTTACTGATAGATTACATAGGGTTAATAACCCCTGTATAAAGAGGATATCGATCAATATCTTGAAAAAAAAAGTGAAAGTAAAAGAAATAATTTCAATTCCTCAGACAAAAATACCCATGACACATTTACGGACCCCTCTCCAATCGGCAATGTTTTATAAAACCAATTAGTGCTTCAAATGATGGATCTAATGAGCCTACAATCGCCTCTCCTTTACAACGGGGCTCGTAAAACCTCCGTATTTACACGTTTACAATGGTGATTAGCCTTTGTAGCAGGCCGACAGTTCTTTTTATTCTGATATGAGTTATTCGGATTAATATGTTCGTGCCTGCTGTAAAAGAATGTTCAGCAGTTTTTGTTTTATTCGACTTACAGTGAAGTTGATGTCGAGAGTAGTACAATGCAGATCTTCTTTTTCCGTGGGAAATCATCAAATGATCCCTCTTGCTGAGGGTGCAGCTGGAGGGAGTGTCAGACTCTTACTGAATAACCCACTATGTTCCTTCTGGAGGTTCCTGTGTGCCAAGGCCATGGTAACTCTTGCCAACAACCGCAACCCAGGCAGAGTATAAATAATGCAGACCTTAGCTACTCTTTACAAACATACTATTTCGTTATGAAACTCGAATGATTCTTAAAAAATAAAAATAATAAGCCTACACACATTAGTCATACCTAACTTAGCGTTAAATATCGCCTATTTATTGGATAAACGATTTGATTCTTCACATCATGACCACATCGGGAAACATCAAGCTTTTTATCTGTTATTAGCACCCAAAATTACTTAGAACCTTATTAGTGACACAAAGGCCATCATCTAAATCAATAGCCAGTACTCCCCAATTGTAATTACCACTTCATTACACCTTACTTCTTCGGAATCGGTTACATTTTAACACGGGCTTGTGTTCTCGCCGCCAGCAAACAGTAGATCATGCGTGAGTTTGTCCATCTAATTAGAACCTCTCAACGAGCGCCGATTTCACTTAGGTATCCACTGACAGACGGCTGGTTTTTTTTTTGGAGACAAAAGGTCGTTTTTCTTTTAAGGTTACCTTTGTTGTGGGTGTGAATCGCGGGGCTTGCACTTCATACAGCATTGAAGTATTCTCCGAAACTGTGGATAAAATAATACCTATTTAGGGGTATCTCTTCACCTGGACAAAGATAGTATTCGATCTTCAATTAGCTACTTAAAATATGTTTGATTTGCCCATGTCCTCTGCTAGGAAAGACTATAATAACCTTTTTTGTACCAAAATATCAATGATTTGCCCATGGCCTCTGCTAAGATAGACTATAATAACTTTTCTTGTACCAATTCTCGTACAGACGCCAGCTCATCAAGCTACTACAATCTGTCAAACTTCAACTTTATAGTTGAATCCTATGGTTCAGTGTTGATTAGGGAAATTTGACAGTTTCGGGTAGCTTCATGCGCTGGCTTCTACATACTGCTGCCGTGACTCATGTTTCTCACAATACTCCAAAAAACCGACGGAACCGTCTCACAAAGAATGTAAGCGCATTTTTCGATAACCAGGCGAAATCCGAAAGGTTCGACGTCATGTCGTTAATTGTTAAGACAAATTCTCTCGTTGTTTGCATCGGCGATGTCTTACGAGTCGTAAGTAGTTTACAGTAGCTTATTTGTTCACTACCGTGGTTTAGTTTGGTCTCCACATCCACAGGCAGTTCCGAGTATTTGTTTTGAAACTATCGCGTAAGGACCGTGTTTTAAATGCGATACCTTAAATAATAATCTTCGTTTTTTTTCTTTTTTCTTCCCCTGCCGCTGAGGGTGCAGCTGTGTCAGGCTTTCAGACTAAAACCCACTATGTTTCTTCTGGAGGTCCCTGTGTGCCAGGGCCACGGTAACTCTTACGAACAATCCGCAGCCCAGGCAGACACCGTGTTTTTATTAGGTATTTGATACTAGGTTAAATAGTAGCCGAACTAAGCTTATCACATCATAAAATACAAAACTCTTAGATATAAAGACAGTACCTAGTCACCCCTTGGTGCTACTTATTGTAGAATTTATTGAAATAAACTCATTTATTGATACCTTCTGAAGTTGTAAGACGTCAAAAAGAATATGCTACGCTTGCTAATGAGTCGTAATGACAGGTGGGTGTCAGAACCACACCTCATTTGGCTCTTATTTGCACTCTAAAGCCAAAAAGAAGGAAAAAAACCAGATGAAAAATAATAAATTGTTTTTCAAGATGCCTCGTTTACAAGAAAGGAGTTTTGAACTCTCAGGGTGGAACCCTGAAGCTGTTATCATGTTTTTAGCCGGTACGGTGCACCCCAGACACAAACAGTAGCAACCCATATCCATTGTCAATGTTTGGTGACAAATTCACGTAGCCATGTCAAATAGACTACCTTGCTGGACAGTATAATAAGAGAAATTGCGTTTTGTTTTGTAAAATGTTGACCATGAAACCCAGCACGCAGCTCGGCAATGCTATAGTTGAGGTATTGGTTAGGTATTAGGTGATTTTCTTCAAATATCATTAATTATCACTTAACCAGGAGGATTAAATCATTAAAATACGTAACTTGACAAGGTTTTGTAAGTATTCTGTGGATAGAGAAGTAATACTGTAGAAACTGTAGTTGATATCTAGTCAAATTCAATACTTATACACATACACATACCATACCGGTATGTGGATATGATATGGTGATTTTCTATGCAATTGGTATGAAAATGCATAGGTGAATGTTATTTTTTTTCACATCATGCTAAATTTTGCTATATTATCAATAAAAAAATCAAAACATTTTTCCATCAAAACAGTGACATTATTTTAGGTTTTATGTATTTTATAAGTCAGCTAGACAATTGTTAACTAATATTACTAAAGTATTACAGGATTCATGGTTCACCGATTGTACCTTTCGGAGCTTGGTACAAGCTTTTGTAATTAACTATTACTAAATCAATTTAAAGGTAATAATATTTTTCATTGAATAACAATTATTTTGTATTTATACATACTGTTTTAAATAACTATATCTATAGGTCCTCAATATGACAGGCATATCTCGCAATAATATTTACCACGGAAATTAAAGAACTCTAACAAGAATTCCTTACAATTGTAATCACCACACTGTTTTTAAACTAGAAAAACAATTCAGCTTCCGTTAATTACTGTTAAAAAACCTCATAAAGTGTTCGAACAGAGCGTCCGTATTTAGGAATAACATAAACCAAATAACATCGCCAGCTCGGTTGCACGGTGACAAATATTGACATACTCCCTTCACTCCCTTTTTGACCCAAATACATCCTTCCAAGAACATGAAACGCCAAGTTCTAAAAGAAAAACGTTCCATTTTTAAATATGTTCGATTTGTAATTTGTTATCCAGGATTTGAATTTGAAATTATGTACTTTATTAAGGGCCTGTTTTACTATCAAGGAATAAGTTCCATTTAATTTATTTGGTAGGTAATTTCATACAAATTCTGTTCCATTTTTGAATTTATTCGGTAGATAGTGGCTATTTGGACATTGTGAAAGAAACTGGACATAAGTGTGTCGCCCTAGTGAAGCGCACTCATGTTTTTATACACATTTTAATTAGGGCGTTGTTAATAGTGTTTTTTGACGAAATAAATACGCATTTCTTTTGTGGTTTTCCTGACAGTCGCCATGTTTTGATTAATGTCAGTGTGACAGTGTCTTATTAACGGAAACGAATGTCAATCTTCCTTGTGTCATGTTTTTTGTGCCTTTATTTTTTAATGATTTTAGAAATGGTACCGGTGAAGTTGTAAAGTGTAACGGCAACTGGAGTTAGGCTGTTCTTTGATTTCGTAAATTACTGAATATTACGTATTATATTGTCATATAGCCTCTGTATGATAAAAGAGGCCTGTGCCTAGCAATGGGACGATAAAAAGGCTGAGGGCCCGTTTCACAGGTAGCTAGTAGGTAGGAAAATTCTGTTCCATTTTTTATTTTATCTGGTAGATAGTGGCTATCCGTAACCTGTGAAACTGGCCCTGAATATGATATCGTCACTTGGGTTTAGTCATAAACATTTTTTTTAAATATTGACGAGTGTCAAATTCAATTACAAACGTATTTTTACTAATAGTATTGAGTACTGTCTAACACGACACATTATCTACAATACACCCTATCAACTAGACAGCTAAAACAATGAAAACAAACATATTATCTATGCTCCAAACAACCCTACCGCTAGGGTGACCATCAATAATATCGGACATACGCTTTCAAACATTTTGTCTTGTACGCTCGTTATAATCACCACCCTACGTTGTAGTTTGCGGTTCAAAGTTCTATACAGTTCACTGATTTAATATCGTTTTGTTGTTTTGTTTGTCACTCTTACTAAATATGATGCGCAGATGGTTAGTAAATGCTTAAAAAGTGAGGGTGTACTGATTTTAATTTTTTAAATAGTATATTAGACACTCAAAATCTATTTGATTTCGATTTAAGGAATAAGGGCTTGATCAAAGCTTCTAAAACAGAGTTTTGAAACCTACTCATACGTGGTATATCAACCTATTAAAATGTGGTACTCAGCAAGCAAAAATAGGAATACTAAAGACACTTGAATTAACATCTTAAATGAAACCTTCAAATCCCTTTCTTCCCTTTCTAACATAAGCTTTTCATTACTTCCACTGCGCATTTCACTTCTTACCGTCTTACTTAAGGAAACACCGCTTCGAGGGGAGAGCCAATCAGCAACGAGCTCTTTAAAACCATCCCCGCGTCATAAGCTATTATAGCACCCTCCATATTAATATTTTCCACATTTTTGGGCACGATAATTGTCATCTATATTAAAAGTTACAATCTGCACGTGGTCCGTGTGTTGGGGTACTAATGCTCTTGTTACGTGGATGCGTTTATTAATTTTTAAGGGTGTCACTTTTTGGGATATTAATAACTACATGATTTTGCAGTTTTATTGATTAGGCAGTGGCTAGGGAAGTAAGTTTCACTTAAAAATTGATCCAAGTGCGGACTTTGAAATAGATAGTACTATTTCAGAATGACAATAGTCTCTGTAAAAATGTTTGCAGTTAATAAACAAAAATAAAAAATAAACTAATGTAAACCCTTGAGGCCTTCTGGGCCCAAAGAATGACACCTGTAAGTTATATACCTATGTACATGTTTTGCAATTTCTACTAAAATCTGAGTTTTTGTACCTCATATGTAGATCAATCAATAAATACCCTTAAAAACTATTAAGGATTAATGTTACATTCTGGCATTGCTTGGTTGGATAAAGATTGACATGAACCAATGACCTTTATTTTTCCAGTGCCGCTGGTGCGATGTGTGACCGGACTGGCTTCGGAAGCTCCATGGGACACTTCCCAATGGGCCCCATGTCTGCCATGGGAGCCATCGGGACCATGGGCTCCATCTCCGCCATGAACGGGCCCCAACAGAAGAAAGTTCAGGAGGAACACATAAAAAGACCCATGAATGCCTTCATGGTGTGGTCAAGGCTACAGAGGCGGAAGATTGCCCAGGACAACCCAAAGATGCATAATTCGGAGATTTCTAAGAGATTAGGTGAGTTTTGATAATATTATTTTTAGTAGAGAATGTCTATGCATGTCGTTGGACATGGGTTTACAGAGGAAACAACATTTATTTTTGATTAAGTCTAGTATCAAGCCGTACATTACACTTAAATTATAGTTTTCTCGTTTGACTGTCTGTTAGTAATAAACTCTTACGTACTTAGTACTAAAATATTCTAAAAATAATTTTTCATTTTTCATTAACGAAGAACGAGCAAGTGCCTACTCTTTTGTTAAAAGAAATATACGTACAGTAGGTACTCAACATGTATTATTATCGTTAAACATTGTATGATAAAATAGTAAATCAATATGGCCGTGTTTCAATGCGCGCGAAACAGTGATTGTGTACTTATCTGATTTGTATGTGGATCGTAATGGATGACGGTTATTTCAGAAGGCTTATTTAAAATATACGTACTCTTAAAAGACTGATTGTAACGTAGAGTAAGAACTTTTAATACAGATTTATAAAGAGTTGGCATAGTCCTACTATGAAATGTTTCTATGATCTTACAAACTGTCTGATCAATCTAATAATCTCCTCCTAGAGAGAACATTATCAGACATCTTTGTCTTAACGAACACTTTCATGCTTCGTACCACCTCCTGTAAGGTGTAGGTCCCCTCCCCTTTGTGCCAGGATTACCAGTCTAGTGTCATCCTTTACGCTCTCATATCATCTATCTTCCAAATTGTATCATACTTGAAGAAAATTCAATCAAAGCAAACAAAACCGTACACTAAGTACTATTTACTGTTTCTAAATTAACGTTGTGAGTAACAAAACACCTTTGTGTTATAACTATAGTAATATACGATTACGTCACTACTCTAAGACGGCTTTGTTTCGCACAATCCATTGAATTCGGCACAAGTAAATTACTATTATGGTAAGCGATGGATCCCACTCTCCAGTTTCTAAAGGGCTCATTTTGATTGCAAATTGATCATTCGGATCTCGTCTGAATTATGATTTATTGAATCAATTTAATATTAATTTATGAAGTGAGAAGCGGTTTTGTAGGTGGATTGTTTGACAGCATTGTCTAGATCATTGTCGCTATTGTGGGCTTTGAGCTATGTTAATATGACAAGCGCTTGAAGCCTGTTTCAATGTAACCAACAACAAACAAGGACTGTAAAAAATCAACGTGCTAAACGCGTACCGATTTAAACCCACACTATCGCTCTAATGATAAAGTTCGGTGCACATAAAAAAGCATAAACTGTTGAAAACCAGTTAAGCCTAAAAACCACTCGCGAACAGTCCATCGCCTTCCACAGAAATGAGCCCAAAACTCTGTACAAATTAAAAATAAACCGCAACCTAAAGACGGAAGAAAAAAATCACCGCAATCAGCCAACAGAAGCTAACACAGCGGGGGTATTCTCGAAAATAATCAACAGCTCAAATGTAAGCACAGTTTCGTATTCGAAATTTAAAAACGCCCAGAAATAGGGATGGGAGGACACGAGCGGAAGAGTATGGAAATACGAGCAAAACCGGCCACGGCCATTCTGGCGGTGACGGCGAGAGGAAACGACATTTTCTATTTTTTCCCCCCTCGGCTTTTTTCAACTCGGCCCGTGCGATGCGGTGTGTACCCGGTTTTAGACACCTATTTGTAAATATTGAAGATGGGGTTTTTATACGAAACGTTGTTCGGGTTTTCAATTGAATATATTTTTATAGGAGAATGGAGTTTTCGTGTGATTAAGATGCAACAATACAATTTTTGACAAAGAATCCACAGATTTAAATCAAATGAATGGTATTGAACTAGCAATTTAGACCAGGCATCGCTTTAAGTGTGTCTACAATTTTAGTATTTCAATAACCTTGTAGTACCAGACCGTGTAACGTAATCCGGTAAATATACGAAAATTTACAGAATAATAAATAATTATGTATAGCGATATGCAATTATGGCAATCGTACTAAACATTTACTTTGCAATTTACTCCGTAAACCAGCCGTGACAAATGTAACATCTTCATTCGTAAATTAGTATTACCGGCACCCCCTTAAAATTCACCGAACAACCAACGCCATCTATTGTCGAAAGAAAACAACACGTACAATATTAGTTTTTTTTTTTGCCATAGAAGCGAGGGCGACAAGGCTTCACGTAAAACTGGTATTGTCCTGTTCAAATACAGGCCATGCATTATTCATAGTGGCACGTTTTCGTCTTGCATTTTAGTCGTCTGTTTGGATTATTGGGGGAAAGTGGGGATTAAAAGTGTGCTTATATTTTCTTTGTGCTTATTTGAGATTTTTATTTCGCCCGAGTGACTGCAAAGGCCGTTATGCAAATAAAATAATAAATCGGGGACCGAATATAAATATTGAATATTCTTTTAAAGAATAATTTATATTCTACAGAATTTACTAGTTTATAATATAGAAGAAAGACCTTGGACTTTCGTAATATATCATTAATTATTAAAATAAATAAAGGCCAAATTGTACGCTTCAACATCCAATCAATCGCACTAATCAATCTATCCCTTTATTTTGAGGAAAACACAGAATACCGTACGGTAGATATCGTATTCCCCAAACATGTGTAAACGCATCTGTGCAACCTGTCGACAAAACGCACAACCTGTCGACAAAACGCGCATTGTTTAACGATCGCACAAATAAATGCGCGTTTTGTGCTTCAAATCAATCGTAATGTCGATCGGCACAAAGGTATGGTGCACAATGGCGCGAAAGTTTTGCGTGATTCACTGTTCGAGAGGCTGACTGATTGCTCTGTTGGAGAGTTGGCTCATAACTATTTGTATTTGGTACAATTCGTATCATAATTCCATTTATTACTAGATTATGAATAAAAACTGTTTACTTCGTGACCACCAAATTAATTTGATATTATTTTAATAATTAAATATGAAATACTAAAACTTGTCTTGGCGGGGGCACTACCGTGCTCCCAGATATTATATAATAGCTACTTCATTTGATAATCTTGCTTAATAACTTAAATAAGCTGGTTTTCATACCATGTGCAAGTGAACGACCGCTTCACGCTCCGGTGAAGTTACTAAGATACTACTTTTTTGATAAAAATCATCATTTATGAATTTAGAAAATAGTCTTGACTGTTGTTTCAAATAGGTAGTGAGAAAATATTTTCGATTCCTTCATTATACCAGCAAGAATGCTATCGATTAAAACTGTCATAGTCTAAGAGCTGATGAGAGATACCTACCTTAACAGAATTTCAATGGCGGGTATTTTTTTTTTTTTGCTTTATGCTTTACAACATGTTCGATGACTAGATCACCATCCTACACCCCCGTACATCACATATGTTTGTTTTCATCAGTGTCTGATGCATACCCTTAATAGTTTACACGTAGGGGCGTTGCAACCCAGTTAATATTAATTAAGGTAGGGAGTGGGCTATTGTGTGATGTGTAATGGGGGACCAACTATCGCTGGGTGTCGTGTACAACCTGATGACTATGTAATGCATATTAATTGTAAGTTTAAGTCACTTGTACAAGTGACTTGGTTTGTTCTGTTTCCATATTGAAAAAGACATGAGTATTACTCGGTAAGCGTATAGACGTGGGTGACAGTGTGGTCTACTGTTAAAATATTTATATTTTTCTATGTACATAGTTGTAGCAAGTAGAAGTGATAGTAAAAATAATGCAGGCCATCTCAAATTATTAAAAATGTACAGACGCCAGCACGTCAAGCTAAATATCAAAATTTTCCAATCAACTTTGAACCGTAATGCTTGAACGATAAAGTTTAAAATCTATTAAGGAAATTTGACAGATTGTAGTAGCTTATTTCAAATATGGACTTCGAAATCTTCTTGACATAAACAGCCGTTGCTGACAGTGTATAATATCACTACTACAAAAGAATGTTTCATTTTATCTACCGCATGGCCAGAAACAAGTTCATGTCCAATTAAAAACCGTTCCGTTACACCTCAAGATAATTAAGAAACAAATTGACACCCTATTCCCCTATCGTTTAAGAATTATACAGCGACAGATGTACCATTGTATTACATAACAACAACACATAGCTAATACCTAATTTACGTCGATTTTCCTCGCTTCAGCTATCGTAGGCGTATCGGCAGTTTTTTCAACAGTATTTTTTTTTGTTTTCTAACCGTTTTTTGTTAGATGCAAGTAATTACTGGCGTACAAAACGCTATTGGATATTTTGGAGCGACTACAACGGACCCGGCCAATAGTAAGACCGTAACCAATCTTCACAAAGAATTCTCTTCTCATATAAAAGTTGAAGTTTTTTACCAACAAAATAGTGTATAGTCCGCACAAATAACCTATACTCTTTGTAAGGAATCTATTAAAGCGATACTATAGTAAATTTTGTGAGAATGACTCTTCCGTTTGTAGTCCGGGAGCTCGTCTATTATAAGTAACTGATACAAATTGCATAGTACTTTTTTACTATGTCCAAAAGGATGAGTTATTCATGTCTCGACTGGTTTTGTGTTTAAATTGATTTAAAAGGTTATTGTACTTTTGATGTCCGGTATTGATGCCGTCTTTACATCTGATAGGAGATGCCATGTTTTTTACTAATTAACTACTAGATTTTTTGTTGAAATCGAGATTTGGATGTTAATCTAGCTTTATGACGTTTCGAGTGCTTACATTGAGATGAATTGGTTTCATGTGACGTTTTAGTGAGATATCACGCTAAATAGTCACTTTTGTAGAAAGTTGAGGAAAATTTGGTAATATGTCAGGGCATTTTTACAATTTTCACTAAACTTAGAGGAAATTACAGTGGAAATTAGGTGGCTAATGTAGAAAAATGCGACGTAGCTTGTCTCAAATATATCAAGTTTTCTTATTAGAAGAAGTTTTCTTATTACAATACCATGTATTGTAGTGGAAAATCGTTAATTTAACTCTTTCACTTGGCATGTATGTGGAGTAGGTACAAGCTAGAGTAGACTCGGCAGTCAATATGGCAATAGTTTTTACGACTTGTCTAGACGATGAAAATAATGTTCTTGTTTTCATTGAGATATTCTTGTATAATATACCACTATATTAATAATTATATTACTCTTGGACACTGTTTGCTTAATGCCACGTAGAATTGAGAACCTTTAAGAAACCCCTTGTGTATTTACGAATGAAATAGACACAGTAAATGCTGAGGGTTAAAAATACATATGTCGGTAACTAGAGATTGATGTTAGTTTAAAAACGCTGTCTAGTACACACGTAATACATAGTTATGTACTTGCAACGGGGCCCGCTTATCGCTCCGTCGCAGGCACGACGCCCTACCGGGGGTGTTCGCAACAAAAATACTGTTGTTTCCTTATTGTTGCAGTCTGTTGTCGCTTGTTGCTGACTGTTGTCGTTGTTGCCGGCAAGGGTCCCCGTTGTTTGCCGTTGTTTAATTACTAGCGTTTTTGTGACGCTGTGTAAACGATGTCATATTTTTGTAGTCGAGCTCCCGGTCTAGTGGGTTATTCTTTTTGATGGCTGAATTTTTAATATGCAAAACTTCTGTGTCTGGTTGTTTGTTGGAATCCTGTCTGATGATATGGAGGACTCTTGAAACTCGTGTAAGTTGCCTAGTGTGTTTCTATTTGTAAGGACCAGCTCACGTGCCGGAGATCATGACGCAACCTTTACCAACTGCATGAACTTACGTCATTATCTCCCACACAAAGCGCTGAAACTAACAAGAACTAACGCAATATCCTCATTCAACAGAGCTATCAGTTTCAACTCTAATCCCCCACAAAAGTACATTGCAACTATCCAACCAAAGCGAAACGACACCCCTGAAAAAAAAATCTATTAACATTTAATAAAATCATGACCTAAATAACGTTTCTTACCATTTCAATTTTACGGACGAAAGGGTGGTGGGTGCTCCTTCGCCATGCGTCTTTGTAAACCACCCCCAACTCCTGCCCACCCCACCCCCTCTCCCCTTTCCTCCCCGTTTCACCATTGTCGCATGGCACACAAGCTTTCAGAGTAATGAAGAGCATTTTCGTCCGATTCTGAACACAATGGCCTCTTTAATACTAGGTAGAGAGGAAACTTCTTTGTTGACGAGAGTATTGTACCTACCGTGTGTGTTTGGTGTACGCTTTGTTTTTTGTTATGTTTGTTCGCGTGATTGTTGCTGACAATGCTGTTATGTACGTCTAATGTAGGTGTTTGATGTTTTGTCAGTGGCCGAAATATAGCTGTTTATTATTGTAACAACGAGAAGGATTTTGATATGGTTGTAACATTAGGAGGTAAGGTTTTGAAGAAAATTCACCAGGTAAGAAAGTAGAATGACCTTTTTTAAATGACATACCTCATCCTGAGTCGATATAAGAGAATAATTAGGGAACCACTAGACAAGAGACTCTCATAACATCAATGACCATATAAGCTATCCTGATGTCTTACAAAGCTTATGAAAATCCTTTCACATACTACGATTCGTTTTCAGAACAGCTCATATTTTTCGTACAATGAAGAGAGTCGACAGAATCGTGTTTCATTCAATAGTAACTAAAATATCGGAAAGGAAATCAATATATCTGTCACATGATGAAATGACAATGTATTGTAGAAGGTAGAATAAGAATTATTTTATTACAACATGTTACAACAAGGAAAAACAGAATTTTCTTTTTGAACAAATTACAGATGTGCTGGCACCAAGGTACCGAAACTGTCAAATTTTCCCGATTAACTTAGAACCATACGCTTTAGCGATAAAGTTGAAAATCTATTAAGGAAATTTGACAGATTGTGGTAGCTTGATGTGCTGGCGTCTGTACATCAAACTTTCATTTGACCAGCACTAGGCATCACACGAAACAATAGACATTTAAGATTTATAAAATATAATGGGCACAATAAATATGCAGACTTGCATAAACATTCATTTCTACAGGCAAGTTATCTTAAGCGTAACGGTTTTTAATTAAACTCATTTTCAATTTCTCTATTCCAATTAGAGGCAAATAACTAATAACCATTTATACCTAATTCCACTACTGAATACCGGACAATCATTGTTCAGTGTTGCCATCCCATTGCCATTGTCTTCCCGTAACGAACGAGCGCTGTAGGAAATAATTATTGTGTAGTGGCAACACTTTAGTAGTATCGACACGTGCGTATTGTTGCTACGATTGTTAGTGTTGCCGTTAATTAAGAATAAATAAATACTCTAGGGTTGGTAGGGCGAAAAATGTGAGGGATCGATTGTATATACATATATAGAATGTCGGAATTGTCATAAAATATGAACTGAATTTTTTGGTTATCTTATTATTAAAAGATATTACGGTAAATGTTTACATTCTGAAAAAATAAATTCTCAACAATGAAATTTGGAGCAAAACATTACCTAAACTATTATCAGTCTAAATAAAAACATTATTCAACTTATTTTATTCAAATGTCACTCGCAAATACTAAAATAACATTGTAAGCTCCTCAAGAAAACTTTCACGAATTGAAAATTACGTGTCGAACAACATAAACATCCACTAGCCATTTAAATTATAATTTGCATTGTTTCACAAACAATAACTAAGAAAAAAAAACATCTTCACTCCTCAGTTTTCAAACACAATAATGCACTGTGTTACACTTGTAAAGAAATTGTGACACTTGTGCGCACAAAATGGAGGTGACAGCCGTGCACAGAGGATTGTTGGAAAGCTACTATATTTACAAAAGTATTTGTTCTACAGTGTTGAAAGGTTTGTTTTTCGCTTTGTCGTATGCAAATGAATGATGCAGTTGTAATTAGCTAATATTGAATGTGTGGTTTGCGTTCAGAATTTGTAGGCAATTGAATAAATATACATTGGAATTTTAGTTGCTGTTCAAAGCTTCTGTTGAACCGAATTTGGCGCTACCTACGAGTGTAATTTGGACTTAGTAAATATATTTTTAGACAAAAATATAGAGAAAATTATAACGAAATTACGTAGCTTAATGTATTTTATATTTACACGAAGCATATCAATTTAAAACACAATAAACAATACGCCATTCATAAATGAATGGTCAATTCATTAATTAATTAAATTACATAACAGGTCGCGTAATTACAAACGCCCACCAGACGAACTTTTCCAACTATGTATTGAACTTGTGAAAACCTATTTGAATCGAACGGGAACAAAAGCTGCAATGCCCGGTCACAATCGAGTAGTATCAATCATTGTTCTCGATGCTTTGTCTGAAAGCCAGTTAATCGACCTTTGCGAATTAAATTTATATTTAGATTAGGCTGTGATCTGAAACTGCACAATCTGGTAGTATGAAGGTTATTTATTGATATTTCATCTTGGATTGGCAAGGTCTTATAAGAATTAACATCAAATTAGTCATAAAACATATGTAGTTTAATAATTTTCATCATCAAAGTACTTAAACGATTCATATCATTATCTTTTTAAATTACCTTATCAGACCTACTTTTCTTTTTTGTAACTGAAAAATAAAGCCGATTTTTCCCGAACAATCGCAAAATCGTCAACGTAATTTTAATAGAACATTAGTCTTTATACCATTGTCGTTACTAAGCACACGATCCTATCATCCGCGCCGACAAAAGATACGAACCCACCCCAAAGTATCGACATAATAATGAGGAACCGGGAAAAACTTCTGTTGTGGAATGAAAAGCGCAAATTCGTCATTAGGCGGCGCTTTCCGCCATTGTTGTTCCTATCTCTTTCTCTCGTAGCAATATTTACCAGTGTGCGAGTGAGACTACCGCTGGTCCTCGGAGCCGGATTGTTCCTTTCTATGTTAGCGACATTGTTTTCGCTTTTATACCCGCCTGAATTGGGATTGTCTTGTCTGTTTGAATGGACGATGGCGCCCCTCCACGGTGGATGAATACAACCTTCTATAAATGGGGGGAGACAAAGGGTTGGTCTCTTGAATCGCGCTGGGAGACAGGTCGTTGGTGCCTTCGATTATATTGTATCGATTCAATGCCATTGTTTCAGCAATGAAGGATGGTTAGGGCAAATTACTTTTCTGTTTTTGTTCCCTTTTTATAGTTTATGGCTGTTATTAACGATTATAAAGATATAATGGATTCTATTAGTAATACCAAGATAGTAAGCAGCAGTTTCTTTGTTAATTAGATGTGGTCACGTTCTTAAGATAACGCGCCAAGTCGGAAATGCAGAGTTAAACGATTTGGACTACGCTCGATACGCTTAAAATATTGGCATGAAACATTGATGTGACATGCCTGGAGACTTAGATGTTCAATATAACGACATTACGATGTTAATTCGCTCGATTTTATACTCATAAAATACAATGGACTTTTTAAAATTTCGTCATGTCATACTTTTATAACGTCTTATGTTCAGAAAACATAGAAAAAAGTGCTAATAGCAATATTAAACATGGCGCTGTGAATTGGGCAATAAAAAATAAAACCAAGTTTCAGTAGTTTGGAGAGCCGTTAGCGACTGTCAGTTATGTCAGTGCGAAAAGTTACAAAATTTCAAATTCAGAAGTTCACAATTTTAACGTGGGTGTGAAATTTTTTGTTAGCGTAGTGTAAATCTTTTCAGTTCAGCTGTAGGCTGAGTAATGGTGTTATATCTTCTTTAGAATAGATCACGAGTCGTGGTGGCCAGTGGGTAAAGAGCCAACCTTTCAAGAATGAAGGCCTGGGTTCGATTCCAGGTCAGAAGCCAGTAAGTTTGACGCCAGCCTAACCAAAGGGTATTGAGTTGCCCGGGTAACTGGGTTGAGGAGATCAGATAAAGAGTCGCTGTAAAATACTGGTATTCAGCTGAATTCGGTTAGACTGGTTTAACATAGTTGGGAAAAGGCTCGGGAGATGATGATCTTCTTTAGAATAAAAGATGCAATAACAAGACATCTTCGATAACCTTCTTTATGTTTAACACTTGTGATATCAGTTTCCTTACCATTCTTTTTATAGATTCCTCTAACAATTATTCTTAAATACTTCAGGAAATATCATGAAACCTACACTTTACTAATGTTTAACCCTCGTCTCTAAGGTGCCGAATGGAAACTCCTCTCCGAAGACGAAAAGCGTCCTTTCATAGACGAAGCGAAGCGCATACGAGCGATGCACATGAAGGAGCATCCAGATTACAAGTACAGGCCGCGGAGGAAGCCCAAGACCCTGAGGAAGGAGGGGTACCCCTACTCTATACCATATCCCAGCGTGCCTATGGATGCGCTGAGAGCTGGTAAGTCTTTAACCTGTTTTATAGTTAGACTAGTTTCCTTAAGCGGTATATTACAATATAATGATATAAAAAAAATGATATAAATAGTAATAGTCTTCATGAAGGACCATCTCTTTGGAAGTATTAGGGTCAGTTTCAGAGGTTACGGATAGCATCTATCTTCTAGATAAATTCCAAAATGGAACAGAATTTGTATGAAATTGTGTGCGAGAAAAACTATCTGAAACTTATCAGCAACTTGTGAAACTGGCGCTCACTCTTGTGTACCTGTGCATGCTGTAAAGCGATGCTTGTGTTTTTTAGTACAGACGCAAGTACACCGAAACTGTTCAATTTTCCATGCTTCAGCGATAAAGTTGAATATCTTAAAGAAATCTGACACATTGTCGTAGCACTAGCTTGATGTGCTGGCGTCTATACAACGTCTGAGGGAAGGTCGGTATCTTTATAGTTGGGAAGACTAATTTCATAATAACATACCCTTAAGACTGAAACCAATGTAAAAAATTGCCCCTTAAGAATCCATAAAAGTCTCGCCCATTTTACCAGTCCGAATCAAATGTGATATTCTAAGCTTCTAAAGTACAGACGCCAGCACATCAATCCGTCCCAATCTGACAAATTTCTTTAGTAAATTTTCAACCGTATCACAATACCGAAAGGTTAATATTCGATTGGTAAAATTTCACCTGCCGGTACAACTCAAAAAGTTCTCCACACACCAATAACATTGTCGCTAATTACGTGTTATCATCATTGTGTTACAAAAAGTAATATTATATTGTTGGGAGCTGTCATTATGCGCTGTAAAACCATTGTTTATGCCTTTATTGTGGCGCTGTGTTGCTGATGCACGGATAAAGCGATTGTGGTGCCATTTCCAAGTTTTATTTCAAAGGTGCTTAAATTTTTCGAGTGCTGTAGGAATAACAAGTAAAACTCTTTGTATGTTTGTAGTGGTAATTTTATGTTAAAAGTTATTTTTTATTAAATCATTATGATGAATTAAATACTAAAATTTTTAAAGAACAGATGCTAGCACGTCAAGCTACCCGAAAAATGACAAATTTTCTCAATCAACGTTGAACCATATACTTCAGCGATAAAGTTAAAAATCTATTAAGGAAATTTGACAGATTGTAGTCGTTTCATGTGCTACCCGTCAGGCTACCTGAAACTGTCAAATTTTCCCAATCGACTTTGCACCATATGCTTCAGCAATAAAGTTAAAAATATATTTAGGAAATCTGGCAGATTGTAGTAGCTATGTAGTATTTTTGATTTGACAGCCATATCCAATTTTGAAAGTTTTTTTATCAAATAAGAAGTTAAAATAAAAAACCAAGTGTAACGTGCTACAAAATACGTTTTTACTTAATTACATCTCCCACAGGCCTAAACAGCACTTAAAAACGATATCAGTCAAAACAGTCGTTCCGCGCCATTCCACAATCCAATATCGTATTCCGATACATTTTTTCAAACCGAAACAATTCCGTTATATAGTGGATGTTATAAAACTTTCTGTACAAATAGCTACATAGAAGGTTGGACACAAAAGGGTCGCTTGTACCGACGTTATCAGCCTATTCACTGAATGTCATCGAATCCGCTAGTCGAATTGGGATTACACAATTGCTATGCCTCGTTTTGACGCACTCTACGAGATAGTAGATTGTACTCGCTTTTTGTTGGAAAATGCCGGTGTCTAACTATCTTATCTGTAACAGGTTTTTTGAGCAGATTCTTTCTGTTAACGATGAGGAAAATGATAGCTACGCTAACCTTATATGTTGTTTAGTAGTTTGTAATTGGCTTCTTTTAGGCTTTTATCAACTTGTCCTAGGTCCCAGAAATATACTGTTAGCCAAACTATTTTCTATCTTCCAGTAGCCACTACAGCTATCAACTCCAGTAACAATTGCCTACTAAACGCAGCAAACGGGTCAGTCGCCTACTCCTAACAAAAAACTACGCCTACAGTCACGATCATATCTCGTGACTCCTAAAATAAAACGGAGAGACGTAAAAATTTTACACGTATACTATATAAAAAGGTTTTTATATCAAAACCGTATATATTTGATACGCTATTTACTGAAATAATGTCGATACCGACACATAAATATCGTTATTTATGACGACTCGCGATAGTTTTGATACGACGTCATTTCAAAGTTGTCGTTTTATTAGAAAGTTTGGGAACGTCCTTTTAAAAATACGTTTTGGGAGAATCGTGAAGTGTTGTCATCAAAACCTACACATATCAAATCTGTGTAAAGTTGTAACTGTCGTCTGTTAGGTGCGATTACTTTTAAATGTCGCTGCCCTAGTCATTGATGTTAATATTTTTGTATGTAATAAATTTTCTTGTAATTTCAATATGAATATCTAATTCAACTTATATTTAATTTGATACTAAATTTTGGCATTTCAAGTATCGAAGCGGACTTTTTTTAATTCTTATATATTAACACTAGATATACATATGATATGCTACTAACAATATGGATTTTTGTTTTCTGATTATTGAAATAAATTATTATGTTACTCTGAATCGTTACAATACAACTCAATAATAACTATTTTCGCAAGCAAAACATTTAAATATATGCCACACTTAAATAAAGCCCAGCACACATAATCGAAAAAGCGCTTACATCGTCACATAAGAGCGCCCGCCGCGCGCTCAACAAAAGATTTCCAAATATGAAAAGCGAAAATGGAACGCATAGTTTAAACCGTCTTGGCTGCTTTTGACAGTTGACAGTTTTCACTGTCAATGTGAAAGTGACAATAGGGTTAGTTGGGGTGTGTCAAGCCTCGTCCGTTTGGGGTTACTTCATTGACATGCGATTAAAATTATTGAAAGATTTCGCTTTTTAAGCGATATGCGTGGGTTGTTATTGAATTTTAAAGGGTTGTTTGTGGTTTACTTTCAATCTTTAGGGTTTCTTGTGTTCAAAATTAGAAATGAAAACTGAAAAGTGTACGACTGTTACGGTCGGATACAGGTAACAAAAGGATTTTATTTTTGTTTATAAAGCAAGTTGTATTAATGCTTAACATTATGAAAAATTAAGCACCAGACGTTAAAAAACTAGTACACAAAGGTTGTTTTGTTAAAGTTACGGTTAAAAAGTTCATAAACTTTGTAGTATTTCAACTGGCTAGTCGCAAAATGTCCTTATTAGATAAATTGCCAGATATGTAGCCTGTCAACATACTCGTAGCAGCTTATTAACAGCCTCACACTTCATACATTTTGACATAAAAAAACAGCAGTTTTTTTTCTACCATTCGTAAATTACCCAATTCAAACAATTTTTCACTTGCCGGCAACATTGCGGTCGCCGAACTAAACGTGGGCGGAGTCGGCACGTGTGTCGTGACCCTTATTTAAGGGTCGCTCCATACTTTGCACTAACATGGCTTTTAAGTTAATTGCAGCGGTGAATTTATGTTCAGAAATAAAACTGGGGGTGAATAATTACTTCGCGAGTTCGAAATCATTTTAAATATGGCCGCGGATGTTTTAATTAGTAATATATTTTGTTTTCGTGTTAGTACTTCGGTGATATGTTTTTTTTTCTTTTTGTCAGTTAAACTAATTAAATAATTTAGTTTAATAAATTACATGAGCATAAATTAAATGTGGCGATTAGTCAGTTCTTTGTTCAAAGAAATACAAACAAGTAACATTTTAACAAATAAGGCGTACGCACGATAATGTGGCAGGTACAAATTGGCGCACTTTTTTAACTAATTCATACAATGGTATTTAACAAACTATTTGAAATATATCAAAGTCTTGTTTGGTTTCGTTACAACAAAAGAGGCAGAAGGTGTGGTCTCCTATGAAAACTAACAACATGCTATATGTACCAGCGGGTCAACCTGTCAGCTCTCAAAAATCAACAGAAATCTGTGAAATTGTACCAATCGAATATTAACCTTCCGGTATTGTAATAAATAAGGTTAAAACTCTATTAAAGAAATTTGACAGATTGAGGTAGGTTGATGTGCTGGTGTACACAATAAAGTTACATTCTTACTAACCAAAGTCTACAGTGGCTCCAAAACAAAACGAAAACGAATCATAAAATCTATTCGCAAAAGAAAATTCACAAAATAAACCTATCAACTAAAAGCCCTTTAACTCGTACGGCACGCGGCGGTCACGTGACGTCACCAGGGCTCCACTCCGGGCTAAGAGCTGCGCACGCGTCGGCCCGCCCATTACGGGTAATTTGACCAAAACTTGTTATGGCAATGTCGGTGATTTGGTCACAAATTTTGGCAATTGGTTTGAACTCTGATATTATTGTTTGATATGGGCAAAGGTTGTGTCCAAATTGTGGTCTCAATTGCTTATTTTGATGTTAAAATGCATAAATTTTTATTAAATTCTACTTGTTTTTAAATAAAAAAGAAGTATTCAGTATGCATCACGTTTTGTGCATCAATTGACTGAGTTCTTCTAAAGCCAATTTTTTGGATATATGAACAAAAAAAAAACATTATTCTAAACATATACCCGATCATAATCAGGCATTGTGTATTAGCGAAGCACAGGGATTCATTCCATCGGTCATTGTTGCGCCAACAATGCTGTGCCCAACACGAATTATGTTCAACATAACAGTGGAATCTCTTCAACAAATACTGGGCGGATGTGAACGTATTATAGATAGTAGATAGTCTAGTTTTCCCTGCGGTTTTACCCCCTGTGGGGAACGTGAAAAATAATGCGATTCTACATTATGGCCACTTTGCACAATGTTTATGCAATAGCTAGCTATTCCCTGCGGTTTAACCCGTGTGCAATTGGAATTTATTACCGAACCCGGATAGAAAACCCTAAATTACTCCTTGTTATGTAAGCTATCGGTCGGTGAAAATCCCGTCAAAATCGACCCAGTTATTTACGAGATTACCCGCGAGAAACAGATAGACCGACAAAAATATTGTATTGGTATATGGTATCGTGTATACATCCATAATGTGCACTTAGTCAAATGGTTTATTTTTACATTAAAAACATACACTGAAATTTTATTTGTAAAGATTATAAAACGCAAGTCTGAAAAAGTCAGTACGCCTGTGTAATCGTCATTGACAAGATAGGTTTATTAAGATAGTAAAAAGAAACCACTGAATAGTGGAGACGCATATAGAATAATCAATCGGTATTGTAGAAGCTTGCTGACAGCGACTTGAGTCGACTACCTTTAGAAATGTTTTGATTTCTCAGTACGCCGTGTGTCAGATTGTTATGATGGGGGAAATTGGAATAATAAAGTGCATTCGTTTCTAAAAATCTATCCTGTTCGTCCAAAAGTAGGGTAATGAAAAAAAGACTAGAGTTCGCATACTAAAATCCGTTCTAGCTAATTGCTTTTACAAGTTTACAAACATAGTATGTGCTTGAATTGACACAGTTGCTTTTAATTGCCCATTTGGAATAATTTCTATAGATAGTGTTGCTATTGTATTATGTGTGTTATTGCTATAGTTATGGGCAAAGTAAAGGATAGTACCTACGCATTGTTATATATTTACACCTGTACACCTATTTAAAATTAAAACGAGCTAGAGCCATTTGATAATGAACTTTTTGTTACATAAACTTGATAGCTGTTGATTAATGACTCTTGTCTATTTTCAATAAAAATACATATCACAAACCTAATGCCCGCTCCACACTTATGCCCATGAATCGCGCGACAAGGCGCGGCGACAACGCAGCGTGTAGGCGCGAAAAACATGCGACACGGCTCCACATTACGTGTTATCGCGCCTTCTCGCGCGATAAAAGGACATTCGTCAAAAAACTGCGTTTTATTTTCGACAAGTATAGGCTGACTTACATAAAAAATATTGTAATTCATGTCCATTATCCAACAATCAAATCAAATAAAAAATTCAGACCAAATATTGTGCCTCACAAAAACAATCGAATGACGAAATAGATAAGAAAATAATTTGTGACAAGCATTCCTTTTATTTTAACAACTGTGTGTAATAAGCTCATTGTTACATCCAGTGTGTTTCATTAAAATTAGTCTTTTATGTCGTAACGCTCATATATAAACGCTATATTATATCTGCAAGCTAAACGATGTTATATTGTTATTGAAATTAGAATAATTATACAATGACATCTTTTCATACAATTAACGTTTACATATCGGTTAAGGTGTGTTTAGTTTTATTATTCTACACAGATATTAATAATGTTAATAATAATTGACGCAGATATTCAATTGTTTTGTTATATGTATTTGTTTGTCTTTGAGTTTTATAGTTAATAATAAAATGTAAGTAAATGTGTTTTTGCTTTAAGTTATTGGATATTGTAGAAATATGTTTAAAATTGTTTTATTAATGTCATTGTTTATGTCATCGTCAGTTGATTCAAAATTCCTAAACAAAAAATTATTGTGTATAAACAAACTAAAACAATATGGTGCAAAGAAGTAAGTCATCGTAAATCTTTTAAAGCCATTAAAATAAAAACGGAGTTATTTTGGGTGCAAAAATACTCAAAATCGAAAAGATAGAGAAAAAAAAAAGAGAAAGAAAAGTCTTTCTTCCTAGTAATAGGGTTTGTAGGTTTTCCAAAAAAACAAAAGGCAAAAAAATCATGCTTTTGTTTAATCTTCGTATTTGAACATAAGGGTAAGCTATCTTCAGCCAACTGTTTGTAATTAAAAACCATGGCGAGTTTCCTAAACAATTTTAGAGGTCCAGTTTTTTGCTCGCCAGTCTATATTAGCGAACTTTTGTTTATTTCCCTAATTGACGTCGCATTTTCCTCAACTTTGAACCAAGGAATGTAATCGATTTATCCCATTTTTTGGTGTAAAAATGTCCACGTGATTTCTTATCAAGCGTTTAAAAACACCTTAAAATGTACTAAGAAACTGGTCTAATCTAGTTTGTTTGAAGTGCCGTACCATAGTGCTCTAGCAATCAATACTGGAAGCTGTCACAGTGCAAAAAATCCTTTACTTGTGTTACGGTAAATTAATTAAATGACACCAGTTCTCGGTACAGGTCATAAAAAAGCTGGAACTAATATTTTTTTCTGAACATTTCATAAAGTATTGTTACTATTAGGCGTTTACGGAACTTCCTCGTGTTAGATCACAGAAATACGCCTTGATATACCATTTAACTTGATGTAATGTAATTAATATATTTTTTTATAGGTATATAACACATATTTACAATTTAATTACAAAACATAATTAATATATTTACATAAAAAAATATAATTAGAAAATGGCGTCAAAAAATTCCTCCTCATCACTGCTCACTGGGAGTGTACCCAATATGTTTAATTGGATACTATAGTGAATGTGATGGACAAACACAGAAAGTTTTTCTTTCTTTCAGATGCCATCAATCGATGCTAACATAGAATGGTCGACAGTTTCCACCATGCTGAAAGCGTCTAACAATCCATTTTATCAACGATCGATAGCGTCGATTGATAGTTCTAGTAACACCCTTAGAAAATAGAAAAAATACACGATATTTTATACCATTATTTTCGTGTAGCAAACAAAACGTTTCCTGCAATCAGCAAAAAATCGAACAGCCTAATCCTCACTTAAAGGCAAAACAGGCAACGCTAATCCATACAATAATCCAATAAATTGCTTATTCACGATTAGCATATTATATACCAGCAGTTTGTTACCGAACGGAAGTGTCCAATCGCGTGCGTCGCCGGAAGACCCTCCCCCCGCCAAACTGCTTCCGGTCACGTGACGTCATTTACATGACAGTTGAGCGCGGGACGTTAGGGAGAGTGAACGTGTGGAGCGAGAAATTTTTGTTTATGGCTCTAGGAAATGACTTAGCTTTTTGTTTATATTTTTGCTGTGATTTTTTGGGTTTACGACACATGATGGTAAATGTGTGAGAATGCTGTTTTCTTTTCTTTTATATTCCAATAAAAATAGCATAAATATTACCAGTTCATTATTCCATTCATTTATTCCTTAAAAAAGCACCTACTTAAATCTGACATTATGTTAACTGCCAAAGTACGTCAGTCCAAATAAATCTAGGATTTTCAAGTTTTGCATAAAACCGATAATACTAACCAGTTCTAAAATATTTCAACTAGATAATTGGTATCACTCAACCAAAATCCATATCACTTAATATCCACAAGTACAAACAAGCAAAAACGATGATTTGCACAAATTGTGGCTAATCTATCAATTTAACCACGGTTTGTTAAGTACGTCTGCGGACAACCCTCCCCATGCTATGAAACGGCGAAAATATACCCCTTGTCATTTGTTCCGATCGTTTTTGAACGATAAATGGAACTGCTGAAGGTTGTTTTAGGGTTCTATCGGATTATGTTGTGATCTGATTTGATCTTGTATTTTGTGTTTTGACGGAACACTGAACAATATTTTCGCAAAAATAATAATTCGGTCGGATATTATTTCAGTTTCACCTTTCGCCCGGCCAAAAAATAGTCCTAACAATTCGGCAACCCAAAACTCATTTCAACTGAAATAAGCCACACATTCAACCATTGATACCATCTAAGGTCACTCTATAAATCACCTTACCCACCTGACGGGACAGAAAATAAGCATTTTTCCGAGAAATTTAACACATTCAAATATAAAGAGTGGAAAGAAAAAAACGGGGGCATTGAAAAGGAAACCCGTACGAAAATCCCATTTAGCCCTGTGTCCGACCTTTCTGTCGATCCTCACAATGGTGGGGCTATATTTACATATTCAGGGGCCGGTCGGAAGATGGTCATTATGAATGATATGGATTGTGATGGAGGTGGAGGTGAATCGTGTTTGAAATTACATCTATTGTGTGAGAGCTTTTAATTTTTCACATTTGGACTATGACCGATGCGAAAGAATGGTTTAGAAAAAAATATGGTGCAAATTCGCTCGGTTTTAGAAAAATATTTAAGTAAATCTCTCCCCCTTGTGTGATTTGCAACTTATAAGCTGATTGATGCATTCCTATGTTTTCCTCGTGGAAGTTTTTTTGGAATGTCCCGAAAATTAAACAAAATGTTTTTTTTTTCTCTCAAATAAAATTCGTAAACATTAATAACCAAGGTAGCTCGCTTTTCTTTTACTTTCCAAACTTCCACAAAGTAACAAAAATCGCCTATTTTAATAACCCTTTTGAACCCTTTCAAGGACTTTTTCAACTTCCAAACCAAGTTTTGAGTCGAAAAAGTCTCGCATAACGACTCTTAAGGAAATTTTCATTTGTTTTATTAATTAAAATTAGTCATTTACAGTTTTGATGTTGCATTTAAGCGGTTTCTGTGTAAACCGTTCGTAGTAATTAATTGGGTTTTTGTTGTCGGTCTGTTAGACCAACAGTGAGTTAATTTAGGGTTATGTGTGCAGCCTTTGATGAAGTCGTACGGGTTCGTTTCGAGAAAATCTGTTGAAGTCGCCACGTGAGCCAAGAGATTAATATATTCGAGTGCTGGAGTTTTGCTCCCTTCAACTTACTAAGCAAGAGTGGAGGTAGAACGGTTAATATACCGCACTGCAAAACAAAGGTTCTTTTCGTTTTAGCTAGCTTTTGTTTCACACTCGGATAAGCGTGTAAATAGTACCTAGGCTAAGCAATAATTTATGGGCAGGTTGAATGCTTCAATCACTGCATCGGTGCACCTTGTATGTCAGTCAGACGTAACTAATAATTTCCTCTAGACGCACCGACATTTATACTTCAACTAATCTGACATTTACGGAATAATGATAAATGATAGCGGTGACGTCAATCCCTGTCATTATAAGGAGACTGAATTCATTCATATTTTATACGAATTAAATGAAAACTTGGGAAAAATTCTAAAAATAAAAATCCATCGGCGAACGCCAATACCAGGAGGCCAGATTCCCAAAACTTGACAGGGAATTTAATTATAAATATAATAAAAAAATCTCGATCGTCCCTTTCTAAAAACCTTGACGTACCTATTTGCGGTCGTGAATATAAACTCCCAAGCGAAATCGCACCTTATTGCTTTCACGGAGAACTTATTGTCCTTTTAATAAACTGCTTTATAATTTTGCCGCGGTTTATAATATATTGTAGATTCGACTGACGTCACAACAATAGGGGTGTCTCATATATTTTTATTTAAATTCTATATTCGAATATTTCACGCGGGACATGAAGTGTTTTTCGATTTTCACGTAATAGCATTACGAGTGGTTAGATTGTCGTGACATCCTAATTTGGTTGTATTATAAATATTTTTTTGCCGCAAAATTTGACAGTTCTCTTTTACCTTTTTGACGTGAATTGCCGGCGTAATTTATAGGTTTTAATTTCATCTAATATTATTTATGTTGATCCATTTTAAAATATCAAAAATGATGAAATCAATATTCAAACAAAATTGAATTTCGTAATTATCGGTTGTAACAATAATTAAACATCTATAACTTCATAATAATCTTAATGTATTTCCATATATAGAGCAGTTAGAAAATATTAGAAACTCAATAAAACCAGATTAAGAACTAATAAATCAGTCGTTCCAAATTAAATTCCTAATCCGAATTCATTAGTTATCAATAAGCGAGTAAACTAGCCCCGTTGAGGCGTATTTAATAAACACGTCTAAGGAACTGACCGTTAGTTAATAGCACTCGAGGGCGGGATTATTCGTGGCACAATGAAATAATTAATTGGTGCTTGAATCAGAGTTCCCGGAGCGCCATTATGAATGTGCGTCGGTCTATAGAGTACTGTCCATTACGGCGGCCACTTGCCGACTGGTGTGAACTGTGAATTAGACATTCCGTTCTAGCGTCTGGGTGTTTTGAATTCAGAACTCTTGTGGAATTTGTTTTGAACGGCTAAGCTTGATTGGTTGTTTTGAACAGATGCTGGTTGTCATCTTGGTATAATGATAATATGCTTTCTTTCGTAAAATAATTCTAAACTGTAGTTAAGTTCTCATTAAGTAGATCATATTAAAGAAATTGCACGGAATTCGTAGTAGTAGCCTTTATTTCAATCAGAAAGCTTATTATTTCACATCTTAGAAACGTCTTTGCATTTGTTGAAGCTCCGTTTAGCGCGAATGCTTTAATGATATTTTTCGCTGTACTTATTTGACAATTTTAGATCACCAAATAACGCCCCACAATAGTTCCAACCCACCCATAATCCAAACTATTAATCAGTATTACAACTATAAATATTATTTTTCCACAGGTATGGCCGGTGGAGGTATGGGACAAGCTATGGGCGGATACTACGGAGCTGCGTACGGGCCGCTCGGAGCCAGCATGGCGGCTGCAGCAGCTGCGGCTGCGCAGCAGAATGCGATTAATGCTGCTTTAACGCCTAATCCACAGGTGAGAATTGTACTACATGTAAGGTTTTGGTGTTACTGCTGTTAGACTGGAAGCCGTTTCCTACACAAAGGGTAAATGGTAAAAGTCTAAACAAATAATTGTACTAGATAATTGATGTAGGACTTAATACACACGAGGTCAAGTTCAGTATTCTGATCTAGACATAGATGTCGTTCCCTTATAGGGGACTAGCTGCCAGTTTCAATGACAGCCGGGACCTACAGTTTAACGTGCCATCCGAAACACAGTCATTATTGTCATAGATATACTTAGAAAGTACTTACATACAAACTTTGAGAGGTGGGCTCTTTAACCACTAGGCCACCACAAATTTAACCAAACTTATGTAACAGGAAAGCCTTGAAGTTTCCAAAAAAAAACTACCGTCGATTTGCGAAAATTGCCGAGAAATACCGAAACAGTAATTTGAGCGCTAATTATACTATCATCCAGTTAGCGATGAACCATGAAATCGTTAACGTTTTGCTTAAACCTATTAGCACCATGAAATAGGAGAACCGTCCGGGAGAAATTCCCAAAAAGATCAAAAAATATGCTGACACCACGTCATTAGGGAGCGTCTTAATAATTTTATCTAATATTGAAAAAAAAAAAACGTAAATTGGACGTAAGAAGCGTGTAAAATTTTTCATGATTGATAAACCATATGTTATGGAGAAATCGATGGGTAATGATGTGATGAAGTATGGAAAATTGAATTTGTGAGGGATGCTTCTTTAACACGTTGCAATCAGTTTCGTATCTAATTTGTACGGTATGTTAGTTAAGATCATTAATTTTGGATGTATGTAATGTAGGTAATTTACCTACCTACTTTAGGTTTCAGCTTTTTTATGAGGATATCGTGACTGCACGAAGATATCAGATATCATTACCGCGCGAATTACGCAGAAGGAGGGGTGTAATAAATTTTACCGCTGTGTGTCTTTCTGTGGCACCTTAGCTCTTAAACGAATCAACCGCTTAGAATGCTGGTTTTCCAGTTCATCCCGCCGTTTCTTTAGGTTTTTTAGCTGTTTTGTAAACATAGTGTTCTTAAATGCAACATTAAGGGCCAGTTTCACAGGTTGCTGATAAGTTCTAGATAGTTAATCGAGTAAATAATTTCATACTAATTCTGTTCCATTGTTTTTTATTTATCTGGTAGAAAGTGGCTCTAAATAAAATGTCTTATGAGTAATATAGATTAATATTTCACAATTAGATCGGATTCCTCCTGTCACCTTAGCAGGGGTGCGTAACTGCGGGTAGTCGCGAAATAATTAGCGGTCGAGGGGCTGTTTGTTATTATGTTATTTTAATAGATGCAGTATTGCATTTGTGATCTTAATATGTAAGGGAGTGAGTATTTGTGATTTCCTTAGAACTAACCGGGTAATGTGAACAATAATTTATTGTTCTGGAAGATTCTCTTACTTTCTGGGATACAAAGAAATCCTTTTTGACTCAAAAAGACGAATCAACACATACCATAACATTAAAAAACAATGGGTATTCCTAAAATACGTCGAAATAATTTATATAACTACATTAAGTTATTTTGTTGTTATGTAAATTATGTATGATTTAATATACGTATTTTCTACATTTATAAAAAAAATGTAATAATTATTAATTACTTTACACAAACAGCACTAAATTACTTTCACAGCAATATCTAACATTTCCCGATGTTAAATATCAATCTCAAAATTTCTCCATCTCTCCTACCCAAACAATGAACCCTTTTTCAATCACACGTCACGAAAATAAAAGATTATGTTCAAACGCCTACTTATTTAGCACGTCTCATTGAATCCCGATCTCTTCCCCCAATCTTCACGGGGTAGGAACCGAACCCCGGCCCATCCACTCACTAGAACAAATTCTGGCGAATTAATACAATACTTGACACGTAAACACCCTTTATAGGGATGAAGACACATTACCTTTTTAATGTAGGATTTATTTAGGGATGATTTATAAATGATTTTTTTAGTTTCTAAAAGGTATATTTAGCATAGTTTGACCACAATCTAACCGGATGATATTTCTTTTTTTTTAAAGGTTTTAAAACAGAACCTTTAAATCGCAAGCAAAGTTCTTTGAAACCCACTACAAATACTGATTTTTATTGAGTAAAGGTTGTTATTTAAAGAGTTGCAGAATTTCGCACTAAGTTACTTTAAAATACCTAAGATAAATAGTCTAAAAAAATAAACATCATAATCATTACTACGATGTCCCACATTAATAATAAATATCACAAAAATCCGCATTCTTATGCAATATAGCAAAACCCTAATAACACTTGCCCCTGGGACTTGGCCCTCCGATTGAAAAACCTCCTCCCCTCCTCTATTTGACGTTTAATCTTGTGAAAGTGACGTCATGTTGGGGACGTCCATTGTTTCTTGTTTATGGTATTATGTTGGGATTATAAAATTATTTGTTAAAAACTTAATGGAATACTTTAAATGTGGGTGAAAGTGTACGTGTAAGATTGTTGTTTGATAAAGTTGTTGTAATGTACATTTTTTAAATTAATAATTTATAGTGATTATAGTTAGCTTTTCGAACATAGGTGCTACACAACGTTAGAACCCATACTATTATATTTATGAACCTGGGTATCCCTATGCATAATTCAGATAGTAATATTCTATTCTCGCTAAGTTATTCTGTGTGGAAATTTTAAAATGCTGAAAACTTAAATACGAGCAGTATTTAGCCTCATTCCCTCTCATGTGGCTTTAAAAAGTACCGGCTTTAGTGCTAGGTTTAGCCCGTTAACTTTGTTCAAGATGGTTGTACTAAACGTACTAGGTACTAAAGCTGGTACAAACACAATCCTAATATCCTAATCCTATCCTAATCCTAATCCTACTAATATTATAAAGGCGAAAGTATGGATGTATGGATGGATGGATGTATGGATGTATGGATGTTTGTTACTCTTTCACGTAAAAACTACTGAATGGATTTGAATGAAACTTTACCACAATATAGCTTATACATCAGAATAACATATAGGCTACTTTTTATCCGGGTATGGAAAGTACTTCCCTCAGAAAGCGGGTGAAACCGCTGGCGGAAGCTAGTGTTTTATAAAAGGTGGCTTAAGTTAAACCTCTTTTCAAACTCTAAATTATAACACTAGTTTTCGCTCGCGTCCCGTGGGAATAACTTATTCGCGCACCTGGATACTTCAAACTTCTATCTAACACCGAAGGTCTTCCAAATCAGATCTGAGATAAGCGCGTTTAAGCTAACAAACAAACCGAAGATGTATTAGTATAGATTAACCCCTATATCAAAAAATGTACTCTCAAAGAATTGACAAGTCTTGCATACTACATTGAGAATCACTCACAATAACTGTTTTGATAGTGAGTTTTAATTGACCACTATAATGCACGGTCAAGTGAAAGTACGCACAGATTATAAAGATAACCAATTCAATTAGTCGATTACATTAACTGATAAGTGATAAACAGTGTATGGGTAAATGCTTTTAGCTGCAACTTTAAACTTTCTCTGATTGATATTTATACATTCTGTTGATTCATTTGTTTTTATAAGGTCAAGGTCAATCGCACTTATATAATGCTCTATTTAAAAAATGTTTTCTCGTCTCTTTTAATATTTCATAATTTGGAACTTAATAACATCTTTGATAGTTGTTATGGATAGTCAGAAGCCAGAAAGTCAGAACTAAGGATATCAGGGTTAACCGGGAAATTGGGCTGAGGAGGTCTTATAAGCTGTCGCTCCATAAAAAAATCTGATACTCAGCTGCATCTGGTTAGACTGGAAGCCGATCCTAACGTAGTTGGGAAAATGCTAGGCAGATGATGACTTGGAGTTTAATAAGTATGAAACTACGTAAACGTTTGTATAATAAGTAATACTAGTTCATATCTTTGAAGATATGAAACCTCATAATTTGTGTTCTTTACATTAGTTACGGATCAGGGAGACTTTACAAAAAAAAACATTACTTAACCTTATGTATTATTTACATAAGAAAACGAATTATCACTCTGATCGTATGGCAAAATTTTATTGTATTCATATAAAAAAGCAGATGAATTAATATTAACAAACGTCACAAAATAAGATTGGCAGATTGAGTAGCTGTCGTTGCAAAATGACAGTTTCCGTAATAATGGAAGACAATACTGAATCAACACTGATTGTCAGCCGGCATTGACACAGATTCTTAACAAAAATAAATTAAATGAAGCATTCAATGTAATGAAAACAAATTTATTTGCAAACAATCTTTTGTTTGTTGTTGCTTTTGTTATTTTTTTTTTTCTTCAAAATTACGTTATTTCTATAATCGAGGTTTTTGTAATCTAGTCGAAATTACGTAAATTGTACACTCGGACTTATGCCCCAATATATAGGACATTCCAATTGCAAAGAAAAAAGTATAATATTCGTATATGATTTAACTATCTCATCGGTCTAGTACCCGTATGGCGCAACTGGTGATCACAGGGTCTCTCGTTCCATTATCGTGTTGGCCAGAAATAGCGTTATGGGAATTTAAGAAAATTTTACAAGAAGTCTGGGGTCTACAAGTTGCGGTTGATACTGCATCAGAGATAATGCAAATTTTAATCCTGCGCCCGATAACTCCTCTAAAACAGTGAGGGAATAGAGAATACACCTATGTGTACAAATGCTTGTGTACTATAGTATGTTCAGTGTAGCTGCCTGAATTTCCTTACAGAGAAAAGTCGCCATGGCCGACGATCGGTCTGGACGAAATTATTATTATATGATAAAAAAATACACATCTAAAGTAAAAGTTTTGAACCCCTCAAACTTAAATAAAAAAATCCAACATCATAACTCTTACAAAAAAACTAAAACTTTCTAGGTGTGACCAAAACATTTAATTATTAACCCTGCAACCGCTGGCATCGGTCTTTCGCACCCCCGACGTTAATAGGCCGACTATTGGATGATGCCGCGGTTTTCCGATTACCGTGACGAAAGCACGGTACCGGTATACGGTAGGAAACAATATAATCAGTCACTATTCATATCAACAACTGCAAGTTTACCTGTGTTGTATTAAAAATAGTGATTGGGCGTTTTCGGGTTGGTAGGGTTGGCAGTTTTATTTTGAAGTTTTAAAGTGTAGATGCCTAAATACTAGGTGTTACAATTGACTTTGTTTATAAGAAATTAAAGCTTCAATATGATGAGGTGTATTTCTCGTACATTTTTGTAAGTAATAAGTAATTTAATGGTGTTTGCAATCGCTCTAGAAGATTGAGATGGAAACAAAGGAACATCTAAACACGATAAAATATTAAACTACCTCAAAAAGCAAAACTCTTCATTAAAATGAATTAATACACTAATTCATTTTGGACACAATAAGGGAAGTCGATACAAAAAACGGTTCGGTAGCAACCCTACTTTTTACAATCTACCGCCAAATGTGTAGTTCTTTAACGAACCATTGTGATTTCGATATTCGATTATGTTGATAGATGATTTATCCACGGTTATCGGCGGGTGATATGGGTTACTTTCCCGGTTGCTGCCGGTTGCCCTTGGACTCATTAGCGATCTTTATTCGGTGTGAAATCGGTTTTAGTCATTTGGTAGATCGATAGCTTTTTTTTATATATAAAAGAAAAATATTCGTAGTTTTTTCCTTACCGGTGCTTAGCTGCCGCCTTGCGAATATAGTAGATAAAAATATTTGAGGCGAGAATTCATAGCCTGCCTCGCCCTTTCCCAACTATTTTACACTAAGTATAGTGGCCACGTGATCGTGTGGTCTTGATGTTTCTCATGAACTAAATACGCAACTAATTCCTGAAATGGTTAAGATTACTTGATTATAAAGTAACAAAGTAATATTTATTTCTGTGCCATGCTTTATGGTCAAGATGGCGGTCGGTAGCACCCCAACTCTTATAAGGTCGATTTAAGTTATTGAGCTTTAGTTTTTAATACATCCAGAAAAATTTGACTCCGTCGGCTTCATCTTGGTAACTCTGGTTCCTAACAACCCACTGAACTTCTTAACTAATTCTTTAAATATTTTATTTCCACAATCCGGCCAAATGTAGATGTAAAAACCGTAAATCGATTCAATGATAAGATGAAATCAAGTTAAGCATTTCATGAAATTGTCGACTATCTCATGAAGTGAGCGACATAAACATAATGTGTAGGTACCTGCATACCTTCGCTTCAATTTCTCCTTTTGTAACAAAATATTTTGTTGTCTATCTTTAAGTCGTTCAAACAAATTCCCTCAAAAGCCACAAACACCCACACAAACGCACCCTATTTGAACATTGATAAACGCCGAATAGTTTACCAAAACAAAAAGTCGTCGCTCGTATATAACTGGCTTGCAATAAAATAGCCGTAAGGGCGGGCAGTAAACTCCGTACATGATGCCTGGGCGTCGGACTAATCCTGATTTAGCGCTCTAGCTGTGACCGGCCGTCGTATGTTATGCGCAAACGCACGCTACACACGGCCCTCGAGATAGGTTAGCTGGGAGATTTTGTTGGTAAAGTGTTTCAACAGAAAAATACAAATAGTAATTTGGTTGTGTGTTATTTTCAGTCAAATATGCACATCCTGTTTAGTATGCATCAATTGATTACATTACGAAACCAGTTGTTTCCAAGATAATTCTAAATGATTTTAATTTGACCACTTAATTTTACTGCTGAGTTCGACATGCAGTCCTTCCCAGGTCTGCTTACCAATATAACAAGGCTTGATATATTTCAGCAATATGTTAAAGCTTCAAAAAGCATTACCCTACAAAATATATCACCGTCAGTAAATTACAGTCCACGTAACTTCCACCTGTATACAGGTATTGTTCGCCGAACAAAGTGTTCGTGTGTGTTATGTCCAAACGATATTTTCCTCACAATATTGTGTAGGGCTCACTTCATTAAAAAATTTAAAATTCGAAGCTTTATTCGATTCCATTGTTACACATGATTTGTGTGTCTGAGCGTGTAAAATACAGTACTACATTACGTTTAAATACATACCTCAACAAATTCAAACCTTATCTTTTCAACATAAAGTAGAATATTGACTGTCAATAAATAACATGTAAATTGTTAACGAAAAATCGTTTTTAATTTTCAGTTGAATTATATTGTGTGTGAGTAATTCTTGTTAAGATAGATTATAGTTTTCTTACAATGAGATTGTGTGAAATAATCTTTATGCTGTTGACTTGTAAATGTTGGGCAATGCGTCGATTTATGATTTGTTTGCAGCATCCATTCCGTATTCAGAAGTCATACAATATTTATGGTAAAGATATTGAAATGAAGACCTTTTTCATTAAGATGCGCTTCACTTGAATTCTTGACTCGTTGAAAGGTCACTTGAGTTCCCTTATTTATTTTGTTAATGTTATACGTTTATTGAACGAATAAGATTTATTTTTATTTAATTGGCAGCGACAGTTGCAGTTGCCAATTATTTTCAATTCAACTTAAATGTCAACTCTTTTTGTATACATAATATCATAGTGCTAACAATTTTCTCTGCTTGTTCCAGGTCGGTTCTTCAATGGACATGTCAAAATACTCCATAGAGGCTGAGAAATACCGCAGCTACGGTATGTACCCCGACCCGTCCCGCGGCTACCTGGTGGACTCAGCCGCACTCTCCAAGGCGTACATGTATATGGATCAGCAGCAGCAGCGGTCCTACCCTGTTGACATCAGCAAAATGTACTCAGAGGCCTCAGCCGCTGCTATGGCAGGACTCAGCTCCGTCAACTCAGCCCCGTCTAGCCTCTCCCCACGGTCACCGGCTGAATCCCCAGACATGACCCCCAAAGCGCAAGACAGGACTGAAGGCTCCTCATCTTCAGGCTCAAACCCCTCACCGTCCCTCTCCTACTACCAAGGATCCTCAAGTATCCACATGCCGCAATACCCCGGCCAATATCCTCAAAGTACTCAAGGAGGACCGGAGTTCAGGCGACCCCTCACCGTCATATTTTGACCTGAAACCTAATTTGTTGTTGTTGAGTTTTATTTATTCGATTATTTTTATAGTTTTTCGACTGCGAATTATTTGGAGGTTAGTTTTGTTTCCAGTTCTTGGAACGTAGATATTATTGTGGTAACGAAATTCGATGTAAATTTAAAATTATAAATTGATTCTATTATTATTATAATAAAAAGACTATTATTCAATTCAAAAGATAAATGTTTTTATTATTTATAATTCAATGCGAGTTTTCACGGACTATTGACTTCATGCGATATTTTTTTGGTCTTTTTAAACGAGTGTTGGACTATATTTTATTTTTATTCTGTGCTCCAAAGTTCCTTCTTAATTTCTTCGGAAATAAATTAAAGTTATTAGATATTATTATGTGTATAGGAATACGTACTTATCTGTACATTGTGAATATAGTTAGTTGTTTATATATAGGAGTTGTTTCTTTATCGATAAAAAGTCTTACAAAAGATCTTCACTTCGGCAAAAAGTAACTTCAATATTTTTATGTTGTTCCTAGAAAAACTGGTACAAGATTAAAATTAATAGAATCTCACGAATAGTCGGTAGGCTGTGTTTGGCCGTTCTATAAATATTCTAATGAAAAGCAAAATTAGTAGCCAAGCCAGATAACATATAGATACCTAATTTATATAAAAAGTAATATGATGCCTAAACTATGCCAAAAACTTGTTTATCGATAAATAAATATTTTTAACCAAAAATTATTGTAATAATAATACAAGGTACTGAACCCTGAGGGGGGACAGGTCTCCCGCCTCTGGCTTGCCTTCATTGGCCGTCCAGAGTGGAGTCGCTAGAGCAATGCTCGGAGGGTGAATGCCTCGGGTAAGTGGCGAGTGGGCACAGAGATGCTGGACCCTGGCTTGATGCCGGTTTTAAGGCGCGTGATCTGGGTAGAAAGCCGGCCGGGGCAACCTCACCCTTCAGCCGCTCACGTCCCCGTTGCCCCCTTGTTGCGACTTAGCAACTAGTTCCCGGGGGCCCGGTAAGTGAGCTGGCGAGTCTCCTCCTGCCATTTTTACATGTATTTATTACATTGTTATCGGCAGGGGCCATAGTTCCCATAGTTTTCCCTTCCCTAGTCCACTAGCATCCCATCACAATAACCCAAGTAGATTTTCTTCCATACTTAGCAATAGTTTAGCACAAACCGGGGGTTGTCCTTGGGTACATTTCCATAGTGTATACAGGGATAATCGTCGGTTTTGTGTCACCATTACATAATATTAAAGTTGTCTTAAAAGGGCTTCAGCGTGTTGGCTTCGGCCCCACGTTCGCCTTCCAAAAATCCGGGACTCTATAGTCCCGTGGTCGGAAAAAGACATACAAGGTACAATTGTCATAAAAGTTATTTCGAAATCTATTATTATTACAATAATTTATTGGATTTAAAAGTCCGAAAATTAATTACAACGACTTTTGATATTATTTGTAAATATAGTTATTAATAATAGGTGTTATTATCTTTAGATTCGTATGTGTCATTTTTGTAAAATAAAAAAAGGGTTTAAATGTCAAAACTGCTTTAGGATGGCGAGGATTTTAACTGAAGTTTTTGAAAACGAGATTTGTCTGCTTTTTATTATTCTCAATAATTATTGGAGCTGATTTCGAAAAGAATTAATCATTATCACATTTACTTTTTTTAATTACCTCTTTTCACTCATTTTTTTATATTATTCTCAATGATTATTGGAGCTGATTTCGACATAATTGATAAATATCACGATTTTTTTTTTCAATTTCCTCTTTTGGTTAAAAATAAAGCCGAATTGTATACCAATAATTGGTATCAAAAACTGAAACTTCAAAAGCTGTTTATAACCCGTAGTTTTTAGGGCAGATTATTTTAAACAGTTGCTACTTGAATATTTTTTTGTTTGTAACAATCTTTAAATATTACAATTTTGAATTAATCTGTCGTTTGCAACCACGGGGTCCAGAGATTAAATTTCTAACAAAGTTTTTGTATCAATAATGGTTTAATTTGATTGCTGATTATTATATTTCATTGATTACTTATTTCTTTTTTACAATGCTCATAATAGAAAAATAATTCATTTTTAATCCAATTTATTACTGAGAAATTTATAAGCCATTTAAATTAATATTGCATTTATAAGTTGCCATATAAAAATAATAATTTTCATTTTCTATTATTGCAACCCAGTTTTGAATATATCCTGTTAGTTAAATACAAATTAACGTTTTAATCTTTACATTTAGGTACATAAATTGTAATTTATGGAAAAATAAGCGTATTTGTAAAAATATGTTGTAAATTATAGCCGATTGTAATGATGGGACTATTATCTCGATTAAAAAATATTATACGTAATTAAAATAATTAGAAATTTTATTGTTTTTAATTTTGTTCTAACCCTCCTTACAAAAGAGCAGCTGAGTAACACTTTTTTCAGAAAGTCTAGTGTTAAACATTTGGTTCTAAAAATGCTGAGATGAATTATTAATAAATACACCTTATAATTTGGCCCCTGTAAGCCCCCTTTTATAAATTGTAATACCCACTTCAAATCATACACGTTCAGCGATGGTCACAGTCCATAAAATAATACCTATCTAATAATAAAGTATGCATTAAAAAGTACCTCAACAAAAAACCACTGCGTACAAAATCAACATATCCATTTTTATATCAAAACAGACTATTTATTCAGTTATTATCACCTCTCAGCGAACAATTAGGAAAAAATATTAAAATAATAAACCTACCCTCGGAGCCACCAAATTGGTTTACAATCTGCAAATTAAAATGAACCTTAACACTACTGGAATAAAGTATATTTTTGCTTTAATCAATAGAGTTTGGAGTAGAAATGAAGTATGAAATTCGTTAAGGCATACTTCCCCTATGTTTTTTAATAAAATATGCGCTCTTGATAGATATCATTGCAGGCGTAAGGGTAGTGATTTGGCATAAAATAAACAACTGGTGTCTTTTGTGCGCCAAATACGATGGAATAACATAAACAATGCGTAGCCCCGTATTATGAAGGTAAGGATATACAGGATGATGTGAGAAATATAAGGTAAGTTTGCATAAAAAATGGGTCGCTTGACAACTTGTAAATGGCAACACCTATAACAAAAGACACCATAAACAATGAAGTATCCTAGAGCATGCGCTACACACACCATCAAATAATAGTCAGAAGTGTCGTCAAGTCGGTGATTCCTCTTATAAGCACCAAAAGAGATGTTTTAGTTTATAATTGATTTGACAAGACCTTTCCATTCATGTTACGCACACTAACAAAAGTTAAGAGATGACCTGACGTCATAAAGTGCGGCATGCCGTTTGCTGTCACGTCATGAAAGTCGATGTTTCTTCTAATACGCACCAAGAGATAGATAATACGTATCTATCGTTTCAGTTCGCAAATGATGAGGACTTGAAAAAAAAATCCTATAGGTAAAAGAATACGACAAGACATTTCTGCTAATAAAACCTTTGACTAGTTGCAATGGAGTCATTACTAGTAATGTTCTTATCGCTATTAAATATGTAAACTCAAGGTATAAGTATCACAGATTACGAATGTAAGTGCATGTTTGGTACAGTCAGCACAGCAAGTTGATCCATTAAGTAAAAGCATTATATAAAATATATTCCTAATTTTTTTTTATAATTGTCATTTTCGTAATTAAGTTATCAAACTACTTATTTGTATTAAGACACAATAATTCATAAAACACTAATTTTTGAAAAAAAAAAAATATTTCTATGCTCGTTTTCTGTAGTCAGTGCTTCTCTATGGTGGCAGAATAGTAATGTATGTATTAATATCAAGTCGCCCATTCCCCGCATCGGTGCTACGTGGGAAGTTGTCTCTAAATGTGTTTTCTACTAGCTATCCGATTGGTAGATCTTATGTTATCATTTTTGTATATTATTTCTACCGTATTGTAACCGGTTTTATGTTCATATTTCGGTTGTTTACTCTAAAAAAGAAGAATCATTGTATTTAACATTGTAGTGGGAAAAAATGCGTTTTGTTATACTTAGGTACTGACGCCAGCACATCAACCTACCTCAATCTGTAAAATTTAATTAACAGATTTTCAACCTTATCACAATACCAGAAGGTTAAGTAATGTTCGATTGGTAAAATTTTACAAAAATTTGGCGTCCGTACATCTTTATTTAAAAAATATCACGTATTTAAAATTGTATTTATAAGTTCTGAATATTTTACAAAAGTTTAGCGGCAATCGCAAAGCGTGATATTTTTTATCACGTATTTAAAATTGTTATTGTAAGTTCCTAAAATGAACGCACCCTGTATACAGGTAACGCACACCCCTACCTACGCCATTACGACAAAACGAAGGAAAATAAACAATCAACGCGTCGGATGCAGTTCAACAATTGTTTTCAATATAAACAAAATCAGTACAGATAGGTATAAATTTATTATTTCGTCATATAATAAAATATAATGCTGTATTTTATTAGCGCTGTGCCACTTCAGAAGTGAGAGAGGATAAAAAGGTGATGTTGAAGTGCTTGCGAAAAAAGTTTTGTTATAGGAGCCAGATTTTTGCAGCGTTAATAAAAACATCAGCCTGTAAAATCTGGTCGTAAATGAATATGTTCACACGCCAGCACTTTGAGCTACTACAACATGTTTTTCCTTAGGGCTATATTTCACCGGGACACCATGGCGGCGCAACCAGTCGCCGCTGCCAACAAAATGTATACAGCTCTATAGAGAGTTACTCACCTGGTGTCCGTTTAGTTGCGCAACCAATTTGGCGGCGCGACCAACTCGGACGCGTGCATAGAATGTTACTGGTTGCGCCGCCACGCTGGTCGCGCCACCACTAACTACTATAGCGCGATATGGTGTCTCACTCACTCGGCCGCCAGTCCGGCCGCCAATTCAGTCTTGAACTCTCTTCTCCTACGTACATACAGCAGTAGTGCTGTCTCTTCAACGTCCATTTTGATACTGTCTCAGTGTGGTGTGGCGACTCTGGTGTCTGTATGGTGTCCAGTTTGGTAGCTTACGGACACCACGGTGGTGCAACTGGTTGCGCCGCCATGGTGTCCCGGTGAAATATAGCCCTTATAGTTCTATGCTAATTTTAAAACAAATGACGATTTTGGGTAGCTGTCTGTACATTTTTCCCTACTTTTGACAAAGATATCTTAATAAAAACGGATTTTTTGCTTTGTATAAACAGTGAAGAGTGACATTTCAATTTTAGATTTATGTCATGCTTTAATCAGGATGTACCTATATGTATTGTATATGTTATGCTTAATTTCTTCATATATAATTCATTCTTACATACCTATTAAAAGTGACACAGTTGAAATAATGTAAATCATAATATTCTGTCAATGATTTTGCTACCTATATACACACAATTACATAAATACCCTAAACAAACAAACATTCTCATAAAATACAACCAGAACAATTTTCTTCAAACAGTCAAAACAAAATGACACATAACACTAGTGCATTTTCTTTCACACATTTTCCATCACATTGCATATAATCACTATAATTTTGAGTTATTATGATGTTATACGCTGAAGACATAAGTATAAGTACAGATGCCAGCACATCAAGCTATTACAATCTGTCTAGCTACAATCTGTCAATTTCCCTTAATAGATTTTCAACTTTATCGCTAAAGAATTTGGTTCAAAGTTGATTGAGAGAATTTGTCAGTTCCGGGTAGCTTGATATGCTGGCGACTGTACGAAGCAATTAAAACAGTTACACCATTGAAACGACAACGGTTATGTCTTAATTAACCGTTATTAAGTAACTGTTATTTCGCTTGCATAGTTAAAACAGTTTTAATGACGTGTGGAAACCTGTACAGGTGGTAGGTATACCTATTTTCTGGTATTTTCTTTTCTAGGAAAAGCTCTTAGCTTATTGATTACTTAGAAAAGTCTATCATGCGAATTTCGGCAGCTATGAAGATGATACATATGCAGTAAGTTATAAGTAAGGCTAAAAAAACTCGTCTGCCCAATGGTACCTAACTACGCCGGAATGCCGAGCTGAGGATCCTGGGTTCGATTCCCGGTACGATCGACATTTGTGTGATGAGCATGTTGTAGTATGGGTGTTATTATATGTATTTAGGTGTAATATATATGTGTAAAGTATAATTATGTAGTTTATCAGTTGTATTGGCACCCATAACACAAGCTAATCAATATAGTTTACCTTCGTGTCAATCGACAGTGTGTGAACAGATGTCCCGATATTTTGGTAAGAATTTATTTGGGATCATGATATAGAGTGTCCATATATGAACAGAATCATAACCATTATGAAACAGTCCTAAAAACCTATAATGAACAAGTATCAAGAAAAAAAATTCCCACCATTTACAGAGTAACAATTTTCTTGTCACCACTAACCCCTGTGGTCAAAAGTCAATTTAAAGAACAATAACTTGACCGTTCGCGCGCTTTTATCCATTTTGACAGTTCCCGACATGTCAAATGTCAAAACGCCACGTGCCGGCGCGTGCGATTTAAACTTTTATCGGATTTTGACAGCGTGCTGTCAAAGCGTGGTCGCATTTTAAATAGTTACAAGGGAGTGTGATAATTATTTTGCCTTCGTATTATACTTGGTTGTGTGAATTAGGATCTGTATGCAAAATATTATGTGGAAGTAAAATAGTTTTGCTGCGGTGTCATAGCACTATATTATTAAGTTACTCCAGCACAGACGGGCTTTGCTCACGGGGCATAGAATCATTTAAGGAGTTTTGATTAGGTAAAGACGCCAGCACATCAAGCTACCCGAAACTGTTACATTTTCCCAAACAAATTCGAACCATATGCTTCAGAGATAAAGTTAAAAATCTATTAAGGACATTTTACAGATTGTAGTAGCTTGATGTTTTGGCTTCTGTACCTACTAAAAGTTAACGTTAAATTCTATGAATGCCAAAATTTTCTTTTTCAATTAATTCTTCAAATCACACAAAAATGTTGCATTAACTCAAATAGAAACCAGATAACCTAAATATCCTTATTATAATGCTGGCAACGTAATCACAAAATTATTTAGCCTGCATCGATATAAGAAATGTATAGATGCCTAGTACGCGCTGTCAAAATGCATTATGATCAGAGACACCAATGTGGCTTATCCCCACCCACAGGCCGCCATTACGCGACAGACGTTTGTCGCGTGTTTACGTCGTAAATATTTCATAAAAAATTGCAAAAATGACCGTTTGTGCAGCGAAATGATATAAAAACTACACTCCAAGAAAAAATAAGCATACAAACATCACTTTTCATAAGTAAGTTTGCAATTTTATGATAAATATGTATAGATATCTATGCATTTCTTTGAAAATATTACGACGGCAAAATAACAACAAAACGACTCCATATTGTTTGAGTATTGCCAAGGTATGAAATATTTTTACCTTCTTTTTTGATGCTGCGATTAATATTGTAAAATGGTATTACGAAATATATTTATATTTCGTAATACCATTTATATTTATTTATATTTATATTTATATTTATATTTATATTTATATTTATATTTATATTTATATTTATATTTATATTTATATTTATATTTATATTTATATTTATATTTATATTTATATTTATATTTATATTTATATTTATATTTATATTTATATTTATATTTATATTTATATTTATATTTATATTTATATTTATATTTATATTTATATTTATATTTATATTTATATTTATATTTATATTTATATTTATATTTATATTTATATTTATATTTATATTTATATTTATATTTATATTTATATTTATATTTATATTTATATTTATATTTATATTTATATTTATATTTATATTTATATTTATATTTATATTTATATTTATATTTATATTTATATTTATATTTATATTTATATTTATATTTATATTTATATTTATATTTATATTTATATTTATATTTATATTTATATTTATATTTATATTTATATTTATATTTATATTTATATTTATATTTATATTTATATTTATATTTATATTTATATTTATATTTATATTTATATTTATATTTATATTTATATTTATATTTATATTTATATTTATATTTATATTTATATTTATATTTATATTTATATTTATATTTATATTTATATTTATATTTATATTTATATTTATATTTATATTTATATTTATATTTATATTTATATTTATATTTATATTTATATTTATATTTATATTTATATTTATATTTATATTTATATTTATATTTATATTTATATTTATATTTATATTTATATTTATATTTATATTTATATTTATATTTATATTTATATTTATATTTATATTTATATTTATATTTATATTTATATTTATATTTATATTTATATTTATATTTATATTTATATTTATATTTATATTTATATTTATATTTATATTTATATTTATATTTATATTTATATTTATATTTATATTTATATTTATATTTATATTTATATTTATATTTATATTTATATTTATATTTATATTTATATTTATATTTATATTTATATTTATATTTATATTTATATTTATAAGATAATTTTATCACCTATGTCAATGTGAATAAAACTGCACAAATTTTAATTTTCCCACATTTTGGGGGTAATCACTTTGCGCTGGTATATTAGAATGACACGCACACAAATGCAGACGCGATAATCATACACTTTCGGCACTCACACGCGCATCAAACATGCTGTCAATATGAACGTTCCGTTTTGTACTGAACACTCCATCTAGTCTTTCCTATATCGATGTTAGCCTGCTTGTATCATACCACACTGCACCAAAAGCCACGTTATTCCACCATCCGCCATCCTTCGCGCATATTTTAAACAAGAAATACAATAAATCTATGAAACCCGGACTTGGTACAAACTTTACGTACAAACACATAATTTAGGTGCTGTCTGACATGTATTGTGTACGCCCCTCTGTCACTCTGAAAAACATCCTTTGTATTTTCCCTCTGAGGACTTTAAAAAACCCTCCTTTTGTGCCTTAAAGATTGCCCCTCTAAGATTGTTATTGATTATGAGTGATATCGAGTATTGACGTGAGTCTATTGTTCTTTGTACTTTTTTTATTTCAATCTTCTCTTGCAGGGGAAATTGCGTTTTTCAATTTGGTGGAAAATCTTTTTTTTTTTCGTCAATATGTGTCGTTTATCGACTGCTGGGCTTATGGATTGAGTCTAAATTCATTTTTGAAATGAAAATTATGAAATTGGCCTCGCACTGGTGAGGTCGTGAGTTTAATTCCCACGCTACGCTTTTTTGTCAGCCTACTCCAGAAAAATGCATATTTCGCTCATCATCATCTCCCGAGCCTTTTTCCCAACTATGTATGTTGGGGTCGGCTTCCAGTCTAATACCCGGATTCGGCTGAGTACCAGTGTTTACAAGGAGCGACTGCCTATCTGACCTCCTCAACCCAGTTACCCGGGCAACCCAATACCCCTTGGTTAGACTGGCGTCAGACTTACTGGCTTCGCATATTTTGCTCATATAAAGGATAAACAGAACTACTCGTAATGTTCAACCTAAAACTTCTGATCGAAACATATGGCCTATCAAATACGTTTAGTATAATACAAATTCAATTCGCTATCAACTCATCATCGCATTGTCGCCATACAAACCCCTTGATTATTCCCACAAATCACAATAGTCGCACTTTTAAGTAGGAACATCCATACTATCTCCCACAAACAGACAGACAGACATTATCTGTGACACAAAAGTATTTTAATTATGACGCTTTTTATCATGCATCGCGCCTTCTAGGGGAGTGAGAGCAAATATCGCGGTGAGCGAATGTACTTTTTGAATGGAGTGTCCTTCCCTTTATAAATACGAACGGGAGCTGTAGAACTTTGTGACGTCATTGTAATATTGCTGAAACGAACGAGGTGAAATTTGGTAGTAGGATATTATTGGGACACCTTTTTCACACACGATAGGTGAGCCCCAAAGCAAGTTATTGATTAGCTTGTGTTATAGGTACGGAGACAACCGATAAACTACATAATATACATTTTTTACAAATACGTATTATATATGTATAACACCCAATATATAGCCAACAAGCATGCTTATCACATAATGTCGACCGTGTCAGGAATCGAACCAGAGACCGTCAGCTCGGCATGGCAGTCCGGCGATATGGCACTGACACTCATGTGCTTATTTTTGTAAACTTAAAGATAACGGGAGAGGGGGGCTTTCTCCAAGGGGGGCGACCAACAGTATGAAAATTACCTCATTATCCCAACCACGATCATACCACAAACAAAAACAATTCAATTATACACGACAAACTAAAACAAAACAAAATTTAATTAAAAATCGAAATCTCTCGAACGAAGAAGCCGATCTCGTCGATTTTAATTATTGGCCTATTGAACCCTGGTCTGCCTCTGACGCCGGGTTCAGTACACCACAATAAAACTTGGTAGCGTTGAATTGGTCTCTATGGAACATAATTGGACTGTACTGGTTCCAAGTGGAGCCAATCAAAGTTCTGCGGCGACAATTGTGCTTGCCTCCATCTAATTGGCTGTCGAATTGATTAAAAATAATACTATATAGGTGGTCTGTATTCAGTATTTTTCTTGCTGAAAATCGAAAGGCTTCAGAGATTGGGGTTGGATTTTAGAGCGGGGATTTGTGCTAGGCTATAACTTTCTTTATTGCAAACATAAATACATGTAACACATACAATTTGAAATGAGAACAAAGGCGAGCTTAACCCAGGGTTAAGCCCTCACAGCAAATCTTAGAGTGATAGAGAGACTCGATAGGGAAGGATTTAAAACGGACCACGCGTTCTACGAAACGGCCTGTCTTTCAATGTTGTTTTTGCTTGCCTGTATTATGATTGCTTAACTTATTCATTACTAGCTTCGGCCATAGATTTCGCCCACTGTCAGAGGATATACCTACTGTTTATATGTTATCCTAATGTACGATCTTTATTACTGCTTAGTTTCATCAAAATCCATACACCCGTTTAAGCGTTAAGAAGTAGCATACACACGAACACTAACGAATTTTCACCACTATTTTTTAATAATAATTATGAAGTGAAGCATTGATTAACGCTCAATCCTTCTCCGTCGGACAAGAGGCCTGTGCCCAGCAGTGGGGCGATAAAAAGGGCTGTGATGATGATGATGAAGCATTGATGTGCAGTGCCTGCGAGTTTTGGCTATTTATGGATTGTTTTTTTACCGAAATAAGGATGCATACTTTCAGTCTGTACGTAAACATTCTTTTGGGGCTAGCATGGGGAAATTATCAGGAAAATTACACCATAAAAAATACTTTACAGATTTTTCAATTTCCTTAAACTTTTTGATACGTAATAAAACTAATAAGGAAAATGCTTTGTTGTAAATTTTTTAACTTTTTGACTATAGTTATCGATCTTACTACGGATGGTTACCAAACTATGGCGGTTGTCAATAAAAAAAGGGTCATTGATAGGATGGTGGCAAGGAATTCCCGGCTCCCATGGAGTTTTTATGGTGTTCTCGGCCGTAACTAAATGTCCTTGCGCATCTGTGACTCAGCAAACTAGGTGCTATATATTTTTTTATTAGTACTTGTTGATAGATGGTGTGGTTGGATATTATTAAGGGTATGAAGAAATATGTAAGCTGAGTTTTGACTAGAAATTGTTTCATAACTTCTTTTTAATCACATCTCACGAAATGGCGCATATTTTGATAGAACATTTTTAATAATTAAAGTTGTCCATCACTTTTTTAAAATCATGTTCATTTGTTTATTTGCATTCTATAATGTCACAATTACGAATCGATTCGATCACAATACAATAACGAACCCTGTTAGAGTGCCTATAGCAAAAATAAAAGAAATAACAAATAGTAATATTCTAGGTATATTAAAGCCTTTTCTACCACTGATTTGACCAATCAAAATAGTTATCAATGATTTGGTAAAAAAACCAACACACAAATTCCAAATTCAAAACATCGAACGCGAATTCCAAACCAACCAGAACTTTATGAATGAAAATTAAAAAAAAAGAAGTCAAGTCCAAGAAGTTTTATAGTGTCAGTTTCTAAGGGTTTTTTATCACTTCCTTTCTTTTCAAAAGAGGGTGTTTTTTCTTGATATTTATAGTGGGCATAAAGACGCAGGTGCTAAGTTATAAAGTTGCACCCTTACACCCAATGATTAGCCAAACGGTTGCCTGTTTGTCAATGCACCTCTTTAGGTTAGCCGCCATGTTTTTTTCTAACCTATAAAATGCGCCATTCATGTAAATGATCGGTTGTATTTTTATATTTTTTTACTCAAGATTGATTATGGGTTTTTGTGTAGTTTATAAGATTTGGTTTTTATTTAATTTATTTTAAACATATATGTATGTATGTATTAGTGCGTGAACGCAATGGTAAAGTTTCATTAATTTAATCTAAAGAAGATTTTTAAACATACCAACAACCAAATATAAACACTACCTCGTTACTGTATTGAGATTGACAATAGGGGTATCTATTTAATGGCACTTAATAACTAGACTGTATTGTTTTATGGGAAAGGATTTTGAAAGTAGACACAACACTGTCTAAAGCTATAATATGATATTTATAGTTTTAATAACAAAGCTCAATAAATTACGTTATAACGATGCAAAATCCATTCATTTAAACAAAACATAGATCACATTCATACCCAACAAATAGCTAAGACTGGCTGAGACGCTGAAACAGCAATGGCGTAGCAATGAAAATTTTAAATTTAATTAATGGCAAGTGGCGACAGACGATTATATTATTACGCGCAGCCATTGTGTGCCAGACGGGCCCGGTCTCCCCGCTAGGGTGGCAATAGAACAGTACTTTGGTAGAACAGTCTACGTACTTGCTTGTGAAGATGGTCAAAGTAAAATTTTCACATAAATTTTATTTAACTTTAAAAGTTATCTGAGAACACATGTCAAGTAGCATTAGTGATATACATATATTCAAATGATTGCTGTTCAAGATGTCGTTTATTAAAAAAAATAAATGGCTAGGTACGTTTGTGTGGGGTAAACGGAGTACTGCTGATTTAGACAAATGCTGTGTTAGACTTTTTTTGGCAAATTAGTTGAAGTTAGAGTATGAAGACAGAATTTTTATATAACAAGCTGAAGACAGCTTGAAACTCTACGAAAGGCTTATGTCCAACATTGGGCTAGAATTTAACAAATTAATGATAATGATCATAAAGTATAATACATATGTATATACTTTATAACCTATGATGCATACCTATGATTTGTTACACTTAATATTTTTTTCACCTGGAAAAGTCCCTCTTTCTTTCAACATCATAGTCACAGTACTCGCCCCCACCCGAGACGCGTTAGGCGTCGCATTGTTGAGCAAATCCGAGCCAAGCTTGTAGGTACCAGCTCGGCTAAATTAATATCGCTGATAAGTGATATCACGCAGTAATACTACTGCATCTGTATTACTGAATGTATTTAGAGGTACCTCCTACCTACCTTACTTGCCTCGTCGGTCTAGTCGTCACATGACGCGAATGCTAAGCACGAGTCTCAGGTTTGATACAAGGGTCAGGCCGTTATTGCTTTGTGGGTTTAAAGAAACTTTCGCGAACGACTTAAGACTGGAAGCCGAGTCCAAAGTTATGGGGAAAATTGTAGACACAGATTGCTTAAAAGTATACAAATCAAAAAGGTTTCTCCTATAGGTATTGACTCGTATATGTACTCAACTATAGCCGGCCAAGTGCAACACACACAGGCGTGTACAGTCAGCAACAAAAGTACATTACCACAGTCAAAATTACAAAAAAAAATACGCTATTAATTTGAGAACCTTCTTTTAGGGGAGTCAGTTAAAAAATACCTGAAAAACAAAAACCTGTGTTCAGCGAATCTTATATTTCTCCATCTATTCAGTATTAACAGTTACTTACTTAAAGAGATTTTAATGTTCTTAGGTATTTTGTATTTTTTTCTTGTGTTGATAGACTTTGGTTGCTGACTGTACAGTGTACACGTCACACATACATACATAACTTGTGAATGTTACTAAATACAGCATGTGAAGACTTGTAAAAGTTTACTTCATAATTGATGGTAATATTGACCCATGACATTTCTCACGGCTAAACTCTACGGAGATGTTAACGCCGGCCAAGCAGTTCGAACTATCAATCAAGTTAGGTAGAGATTATATTTACGAATATTCCTACTAAGAAGTTAAAGATAATTATAAGGTACGAGTACATATAGCTTATAGCTTATATTAACTATTATAATTGTTAAGCAAAAATTTAATTGTTAACATTCATAATACTATAGGTACCTACATTTATTCTTAAGGTATACAGTTTAGGTAAAATTTTGAGGGTATCATTAATATTTATATAATTAATACTCTTAATGCTCTTATCAAAACTGATAATACCGTTTAGTAGTGAAAAGTTAACAGATGAGCTTACATTTACCTTGATTTTGCACACAATTGATCATTAGTACAGACGCCAGCACATCAAGCTACCCGAAACTTTCAAATCTTCCCAACCAACTCTTGAACCATATGCTTCAGCTATAAAATTGAAAATCTATTACGGCCATTTGACAGATTGTAGTAGCTTGATATGCTGGCGTCTGTACCTTTTTGGGCTAGTCTGAACTAGCTAGAATATCAAATCAAAAATGAAATAAAACTACTTTTTTTTCGTATTTCACAAAAAGTTGATAATAACATGTGTATTGATATCTTGAAGGTAATCCCGTCGCAGCCGGCCATTCAATAGCCTCTCGGGACGCGGATCAGAAAACTGGACATTATGAAGGGATAGGCAGGACTGCAGGTTACGTTGACTGTTGGAAGAATTAGTTTTGTAAAATGTGGGGTATTGCGTATGAGGGCTGTGCTTGTGTAGCGTGATGTCTTCTAAATGGAAAATATATCACTGTTTGTCTGCTGACTAATACGTTGATTAATTTGTATTTAATTATGATTTTTTTTATTAATTTATTTGATGAGGCTTGAGCACTTCTGAGCTAAGTCAGCCTCGCTAGGTTACAAAATTGACAGCCTTTTTATCATCTGACGGCTGGATACGGGCCTCCTCTCAACCTCCTCTTAAATATATAGCAATTAGCTTCCTCTAGCGGTTACACCCTAAAACCTTCCTCGATAAATGGCCAATATAAAACTTAAAGAGAATATTAGGTAGCTTCCACTAGCGGTTTCACCCTATAACCTTATTCAATAAATGGGCAATCTAACACTAAGATTTTTCCAAATCGGACCAATTCCTAAGATTATCATGTTCAAACAAACAAAAAAACTCCATGAGTAGAAGATCTTGTTCAGGAGTTTCATCAGCTATTGTATGTATACCATAATCCTTCTCACAATGATATTGACCCTTTTACATGGTCCAGTAATTAAATAACCGATTTCCAAAATTCTAAGAACAGTAAGGACCAGGTTACGGATAGCCACTATTTAGGTACCAGATAAATTCAAAATTGGAACAGAATTTGCATGAAATTATCTGCTAGATAAACTATCTGGAACTCATTAGCAACCGGTGAAACTGGCTCTAAAACTAAGAACAGTATCACCACTAAAAATGTCAAATACACAGACGACAATATAGAATCAAAAATTCAAAATAATCAATACCATCCCAACACAGGTGTAGTGTCGTGGGGTATTACCCATTGGACGTGTCACAATACCCCATACAGGCATGGAACCCCATAGAACCCCGTTACCCCATAAACGGCGAAGCGTGTGGGATTGCATTATTAATATTTGGTACCACCTCCACTTGAGTAAGTGTGAATACACCGATTGATTTAAAAAGGATTAGCATAGTGGAAACGTTGTCTGCTAGCCAACGTGTGTTAATTTTGTTTCAAATAATTTGATATTGGACTTGTTTTTGTATATATCTGGTTCTTTAGATAGAACAAACATACATTTGTGTTGATTCAGAGTTTCTTGAGCCCCTTAGAATCTACCGTCCTAGTTACTAAAAACATAATCACGCATGACCTAGGTAGGTACTGGGTATCCCATCTGATTTTACTTCGCACTCATAAATTATAAAAATCACACAGTCCCCTAATCCTTCTTGGCTACATAGGTAAAAATATACAAGGGTTATTTAAATAAAGTCCTATAAGTAAATTTATTAACACAAATACTGAAATAATAAAAACAATTCGAATCTCCCCAGCTAGTGAACCTACATGCGTGGTGTCGCGAGTCGCGTTTTCGCGCCCGATCGATAGCATTGTCTGGCTGACACCCGCTCTCTGTTACGTCACTTTATTCTCCTGCTAGGCTGAGGACTGAGGAGTGAGGAATGAGGAGTAGCTACACTGTTCTTAATAGAAAAATGGTTGAACCCAATTTGAAAAAAATATGTCTTTTGTGTAGGTAGATGAATAGGTATGCTACCAGGTGATGAGGACAAATTTTTTGATGCACCCTTGATTAGTTTTGGTACCTACGCTAAGTTTTTGTATATCTAGTTAAGTTATGTATTACATATATTATAATGTTTGTATTTAATGTATTTGTATGTTAATCTATGTTTCTAAGATGATTTGAGGTACCTATTGATTTGATAAAAGCTCAAGAAAAAAGATACTAGGTACAAAACAAGACGTTCTATTTATTTATTTGAAGTCATCACACGGCCTCTCCCGCTGTGGGTGACTTTTACTGACCAAAACCCCTAAAACTGTGGTTTTAAATTGTACACTTTTTAAATTATAATGAAGTTTAAACCTTCGCAGCTCAAATTTGGCACTAGACCTAAAATCGGAGTTGCAACAATCGTCCTATCGAACATTTTAAGGAAATAGGACTATTGACGTAAGTGAACTTAGGAAGCCGAACCCAACATACATACTTTGGAAAAGACTAGATAGATGACTTACAGTTTACCCTCGCTCATAAGTAGTTGTATTCATATTGGTCGGTAAACTCAACTACGAAGAAGCTAGAATAGCAGCCCGATATTTTTTTTACCCGTCACCTCCCAAGATACTGGGACACTTTCACCACACCAATCAAAACAATCGGGCTTTAGGTAAAAACGAATTTCAGCACATATCACGACTCGCCCCGCCCCCGACTTCGCCTGCCAACCACACAATAGGTTAACAATACCCCACACAATGAACACAAAGGGACTAACTGTCATCCCATTGTGGGGAACAAAGAAAGCCACGCCCACAACAAAGGCGGCTTTGTTTCATCTCAAATACAAAGATTCTGATTGGAGGAGAAATCTCTCGTGTGTAGGCCACCCGCGGTCAAGAATGTTTCGGAAAAAATATCATGCTACACACTTGGCAACTCAAACTATTAATAGTCCACCTTATTACACTAAAAATAGAGTTCATATCCGTATGGGGTAAAAGAACAGATGCTTTTAATCGACCCGAATTTGATCCGAATTAAATTGACAGCTCTCTATAAATAGTGTTTTTTTAATGCATTATTCTTTTCTTTACGGGAATTTAAACTTTACGCTTTTCTTATAGGGTTGATTTTCGTTTGCGGAGTTACGCCTTATTTTTTTCAGTTTACTGCTTTGAGTATTGGTAGTTTGGGAGCCAGTTGTAAAATTTTGACGGCTATACTCGACGGTTATAATTTATTAAGTAACTTCTGAATAGTTTGGGTTTAATTAGTTCGTTCTTATAGTAATGGGTCTAGTAGTCGCATAGCACGACTGCTGTGCTCGGGGTCTCGGGTTCGGATACCGGGTCGGGCCGAAATCGGTTGTGGGTTTTAAGAGATTGTCATAAAACAGCCTGGATTCTTGTTGATGTCGGTCCGGCGTCTGATCTCCCTCTGGTCGTGCCGGATTGCCGTCCCGTCAGACAATGAGATTGATAGAATACAGAGTCCATCTGTGTCTGCGCAAGTGCTTTTGCACTATAATAGGTATGTCCTGTGCAGTTGGCTGATATCCTTCGAGAGGACGGCCGTCGTGGCCGACAATCGGACTGGACTTAATTATGGGTAATTTATCAATTTAGTACCTACTTAGGTATATGATATGCGGACTACATGATTCTAAGAACCTATTAGATATGTAAGTACCCATAGGTAGCTAAGTTACTGAAGCATAGATCCAGTGGTCTTTAACGCGGCCGCTGACCATGAGGTTCTGAGTTCTGATCTTAGTTCATCGGATAATGTTTTCTGACTAAACATTGAACATATTTTTCAATTAGTTTAGTATAACGTAGACTTCAGTTTTATTGTGTTTGTAGAAGTTTCTGCCAGCACTTCAGGCTACTACAATCTGTCAAATTTCCTTAATAGATTTCCAACTTTATTGCTGAAGCATACGGTACAAAGTCGATTGGGAATATATGACAGTTTGACTGACGTGCTGGCGTGCTGGCGTCTGTATAGAGTTTCAGCTCTGCATCCAGGTTCTAAATCCATTTTTAAGTTATCGTTGGACATGTCAGCTGTACCTAATGTTAAACTATGGAGCGCCTGAAAAATTCAGTTAAAAGTACTTTATTATAAAACTAGACATGTGATTGAATGGCATTGTTCAATCAAAGGGCTAGCCGCTTGCTTGAGCGGCTATTTCAACCAGTTGACGGCAACAGACACATCCTGCCAATGGTATTAATTATTAGCCTTAAAAAAATATTTTATTCTAATATTAAGAAGGTAAGTATTTACTTGATACAGTAAGTATTTAAAATTTATTTAACTAGGTAATCATAACGATATGTCACATTGTTGCCAATTTATACCCAAAATAACCTCAATACCCGTACACTTCAAGCCAAATAAACGGACGCCACTCGAGAATGGCAAAATTGCCAAGTTGTCGTTAAACGTCGAGGGCACGTACCTAAGGGGCAAACACATTCGTCTAAGTGTTCCAGGGACTGGCAAATTGCCACTCAAGACGGACGATGGTGCCAAGTCAATGGGTCGGGCTACCTAATGATTTTGGCCAGAAGTGTATTTAGGTTTCTTTAAGACGTAAGCTGGTAGTTAGAAGAAATAGTGATTGCCTGCCTGATGTTTGAGTTCCTTTTGAACGTCATTGGTGATTTCTATTACCTAATAAATAAAATAATACCTTTATACGACTAGATAACTACTGGAACTCTACTCTACGCAATGACAACTACTTACAAGAAGTCTTTTTTTTTCACAAGCACATTTCTGTATTGGAAGAACATTAGGCACTTCGTACAATGACGCTATTCAAATCGCATAGCACCACCTAGCGGAAATCGTTGAAACTAAATTATAGCGCCATCTGTTTTCAAATAGTGGAACTACTACAGCTAGTTGTCAACGTAAGTAGGTATGGAACAAACAGCTTACAGCGGCTCGTGACTTTACATAGTACACAAAGAATTCGGTAGATGGCGCTAAACACAAAAACTTGAATTAATGTTTATGGGGCAACGTAGTATTTTTTTATCATTTTTAATTTGACCGTAGTTCTTTTTTACTAAAAATATACGGAAACTAGGTAAGCTGAACCGTCACCTCATTAAAATAATTATTCAAAGTACAGATCGATTATCATCATGATATTAACAATAAAATTATCCTGATGATTTGCCGTCATGAATGGCGGTAGTTGATTTCAATGTGTATCATGTACATATTCATAATTAGGTAGTTTTTATTATCATGCACATTTGTCATGGCTATCTAATAGGTACGTACGTTCAGTGTAACCTACTTATGCGGTGATAATAGTACAGTAACCAAGTTGGTAGGTACCAAATTTCAGAATCATGTTTGTTTATTTGAACGTGGAAGACAAAAACATACTGCGCCGACCCCAAACAAAACTTTGGATAAGGGCAGGAGGATGATGATGATGACGTCATTTATTTGGGCTTTTTACCCGACTGCTGCCAAGAGTGGTCCTACGAAGTCTTCAAGTTAACGCAAAAAAAAAAACAAAAAGAAGTTTTTCAGACATCCAAACAAACTGTATGAAAATAGCCAAGTATTAATTTCAATTAACACCTGTTCAATTAACATGAAATAATAAAAAAATACACGGATCGATTAAAATGCGAACGTGAAGAAAAATTTTGACCGAGATATGCAAGGACCGTGTGGCCTAATGGATAAGGCGTCGGACTTCGGATCCGAAGATTGCAGGTTCGAGTCCTGTCACGGTCGAAATATTCTTTTTGAATTTTCTTTTCAACTTCTTTCATTGCTTGTAAAAAAAGTTAATGCTTAAATTTTAATAAACTAAGTAAAGTCGTGCATGAGAACTATTCTTATTTTCTTTCCGAGGTTATTAACCCGCCGCTAGAGTTGGGCTTTAGGAGAATATTTTTGATCTTTCAGACTCAATTATGCGGTGTTTTGATATTACAGAATTTGGGTCTTGCTAATATTATTTTATAACTAAATAAATTTTTACTTTAAGTCTGGTACTTGCCGTGGGTACTTGTTTATCTTCGAAAATAAAAATCAAAGAGACGTTTCAATAAATTCTAAAGTTGACTGTTCCTAGGCAACAATATTACCATCTAGCGGATTTTTTGGGAACTAGGTCAATTGATTGCCCGCCACGAACACCTTTCGTTGTAACAGTTTTCGCTTTGTTCCAATTTATCGCACTAGTTGGTAAAGCAATAAGTTAAGTGATGATTGAAAAAAATAGCTATGGTAACAAAAAACTAATCTTATACCTACCTTTATAATTTAGGTTTAACTAAAGTTGTACAATTTGCTCAACCAACCATTTTTCAGTGCTAATAGTTACATACAGATCCGAGAGATGGCGCTGTGAAGAAAATTCGAAAGTCTAGTTGGTTCTATGGTTCTATCGGCTGCAGTAGGTACCCGCAGCGCCAAGAAAATTAAAGTATAATCTATCAAAACTAACTACTATATTTTCAATTCGTTTGTATTGCTCAGAAATCATTTATTATAAAACAATAAGCTGTTGCAGCTGACATCTTTAAATATTAAACAACTAGCTAAATATTTATACCCTTAAGAATTTTATTTATTGTAGGTCGTACCTAGTAGTATAGTTTTGAGTTTTAAGTTTCCTCCAAATAAAAGGTTATCCTCTATTAATAGGCATGACACGAAAACCTCTAGATAGGAGACATGTAAATACAAGCACATAAGTTCCAGCCTCAGTTCTCTACAACGTCATGAAAATAAACACAGCTAACACTGCTCAGTGGGTAGTTGTACATTTGTCTGGCAGGATATAACTTGGCCGGTCAAAGGGCGACTCATATCCGGGTCTTTATATCCGCGCCAGACGGCAGGCAGGGCTGCATTTTAGGTACCTACTCATGATAGGTTATAATGTGTTTTACTTTTGTTGGGTAGGTAGGTTTTATTCATGAAGAGTTTTTATAAAGTACTGCTACTGACTTACCGACTGTGATGATAGATAAAATATTCCTCCCAGGCTTAGCATGACAACCGTGGAAAAAGTTTTGTCTACCGAAGAATGTACAGACGCCAGCACATCAGGCTACCCGATAAAGTTGAAAATCTATTAAGTAAATTTGACAGATTGAAGTAGCCTGATGTGCTGGCGTCTTTACACAACTGCAGATATCTAAGTGACAAAGTAAGATTTCTTTTGACACAGTAAAGATTTTTTTCTTTTCTTCGATCAACCTACATTATGTCTACAAGCGATTATATGCAAGTAGGTACACAGGTCGCGCCATTCACAGAAAGAGCTTTGTCTTTTCTTGATAGTATAGACAGAATCGTCTTGCATGGAATACTATTTTCCATTTGTATTTTCTTCTAAACAACTTCATGAAGAGAAGAGATTCTCTATTCCTCTCAGTTTCTATTAAACAGTCACTTTATAAACTTCTTAAGGAAATTCTATCACTTCACTTCGTATAAGAAAACTATAAACCATAAAAATGACGTCATCTCATATAAAACGCGAAGACACATTATGCAAACAGTTTTCAACTACCGAACGGAACGGGGACACTAAATTTTTATCACTAGAAATATTCCTAAACCCGACCAACGAAACCGCAGTGTTACAATCAAAATCTATGATGCCAGTCTATTCTGTGGTCGTAGAGAGATTTTTTTCGTATCGACCCAGAGTTGAGAAATGGGACGATTACAAAATTGATGGCGCTGTCTTCCAGACGTCTATTACTGATACGATAACCGGGGAGCTTTTTAGAAATATATTGACATGATTTTTTACGATGAATGCCGCGATTTAGGGAGTTTGGGTTAGTTTATTGGGCAGCGCCATCTATTGGTGGGTGTGGGAACTGATTTTATAAGGCGTCTTTTATTTACGAGGTATTAGCTATTATTAGACGGGAAGGTTTCAGATTACAAATACTAGCAAAATAATATTTATTTAAATTAAATAAATATTTTGAATAAATTATTTTTCAATTTCAATTTCGAGTTTTCATATTTTTTCGTTGACTCCTTGTTTTAATTTTTTTCTGTGTATATGTACCTAGTTACCCCGATAATCATTAGGTATATTAAAACAAAAATACTTACCTTCTTAAAGGAATATAGAGTAACATTTCAGCCACCTAGCAAAACAACAGCGTAAATGCAAAATCTGAAACGCGACACTGAAATTAGGATCGAAAGTTTTGCCACATAAAAATGAAAGTTTCACATTAGGCCCGTCCCTTAGGCGATCGCACCCTCATAATAAACTTTAAGGCACAAAGAATATTTACTGAAAAAATCCCCGGTATTATTTACCCAAAAAGGTTTGAAACATAAAGAAATTTCGCACCATTTGTAAACAAACGATGCTTGTGTACAACATTTTTGGGTGGAGCCGTAAAGTCTATAAAATGTAGTTTCGCCCTTTTTCGTGTTGTGAGGTCAAATTGAGACGTTATATTTAAATGTCTATTGTCTTGTACTGTGGCTGATATGGCTAGATGTGTTACTTGCGAGCTGACGGCAGATAGAAGAGTGCCTTATTGATGTATGTATAATCGCATAGCGCGACTGCTGTGGGCGGGGTCCCGGATTCGATTACCAGGTCGGGGTGAAATTGATTGGCAGGTTTTTAGAATTTTTCATAGAACAGCCAAAGTTGATGATTGATACGCCCGTGTTAATCCTTATTATTATATTTGTATGTCTCTACTAGACCACGGGACTACAGAGTCCCGGATTTTTAGAAGGCGAACGTGGGGCCGAAGCCAACACGCTGAAGCCCTTTTGAGACAACTTTAATATATGTAATGGTGACACAAAACCGACGATTATCCCTGTATACACTATAGAAATGTACCCAAGGACAACCCCCGGTTTGTGCTAAACTATTGCTAAGTATGGAAGAAAATCTACTTGGGTTATTGTGATGGGATGCTAGTGGACTAGGGAAGGGAAAACTATGGGGACTATGACCCCTGCCGATGACAATGTAATAAATACATGTAAAAATGGCAGGAGGAGACTCGCCAGCTCACTTACCGGGCCCCCGGGAACTAGCCGCTAAGTCGCAACAAGGGGGCAACGGGGACGTGAGCGGCTGAAGGGTGAGGTTGCCCCGGCCGACTTTCTACCCAGATCACGCGCCTTAAAACCGGCATCAAGCCAGGGTCCAGCATCTCTGTGCCCACTCGCCACTTACCCGAAGCATTCACCCTCCGAGCATTGCTCTAGCGACTCCACTCTGGACGGCCAATGAAGGCAAGCCAGAGGCGGGAGACCTATCCCCCTTCAGGGTTCACTCCGGCAAGCCGGAGGTGAGGGACAGTATCTTCTCCCTGGCTGGAGCACTCGGTACCCGCGGGGTCGCTACTCCCCGACATCCGCCTCAGATGCCCTGCGGGCTTATTATTATTATTAATATTATCGATGCGAAACGTAACTCTGTCTGTCAAGCTTTCACGCCAAAAATACTGAACCGATTTAAATAAAATTTGGTAGACATATAGTCTAGAGTCCGAGAACGCACATAGGCTACTTTTTATCTAGGTGCGGCAAGAGGTTCCTCGGGTGGCGGGTGGAACCGAGGGAACCGGGGCGAAAGCTGGTTTTGATTTTTTCTTAGGTATTGAGATGAAGGTAAAGATTAAAAGACTAGCTCAACACTCTTACTTATTGATTAGATAAGTTATGTTATTACAGTAAGGTATCTCCTAATTTGACACGATATATTAAAAAAAAACCCTCATTAAACTTTTAAAAACCTTATTAAAAAAAGTTTTTAAACTAAAAATCCCTCATTTTTAAAGGAAACCGGTCCAACCTATGATTTACGTAATATTTCCCGCACGGCCGTAATATGCTCGACCGGGCCGGGCCGGATATGAGAGCCTTTTGACCGGATCACGGATCACCGGGCAAGTTCGCGTTAACCGCCCGCCGATGATAAATACGGATAGATTATGTTATTTTTTTAAATATACGTGTTTTTTTTATAGAAAAGAGATTTTTAATATTATAGACGACATTAATATTTATCGTATTCAGGCTAATGTTGAGATAGGTTTCAATCTAGATAAAGCTGAATACCATTGTGTTGGTAACTATAGCGTTCTTTTGTATATCCATTTTATTTTAATAAATAATATCTTCCCAATATCTAGGTTTATCTTCTATTTGGCTTTTAAACCGTGTCCCAAAAAAATCGAACCAGTTTCCTTATTTATATGTACACTGTGACAAAAATATTATATTATTAGCTTCGGCAGTTTCCCGCATCTGAATAAAGTAGCCTATAACCTCCCTAGATCAATGAAGAATTTTTCAAATCGGACCATTACCTACTTCCTGAGATTTGCACGTTCAAGCAAGTACATAAGTCTGTATAGACGCCAACACATCAAGCTACTACAATCTGTCAAATATTCTTGATAGATTCTCGACTTTATCGCTGAAATATACGGTTGAAAGTTGATTGGTAAAATTTGACAGTTTAGGTTATCTTGATGTGCTGGCGTCTGTACATAATAATTTCATTTTAATCATAAACTAAGACTTTTTCATCATTCTGGAAGCTAAGTGACAAAAAAAGCATTTTTTTTTTTATTTTTCAGCTGACATAGTATTAACTCTTACGATGAAATCGAGGTGTTAGCCAGCTTCTCACATACCTACAATATATACAATAGTATCTACGTAGTAGGCAGTCGGCAACAGATTGACACTTGCCACCGTTATTAATTTCCCCATACGTCGCGTCGCCGGCTGATAGGGAAACAGGTTAGCACATGTAATTGATAAATTACTCACATTAGTGACGTCATATCAACATCCTGTTGATTTCGGAATTGATGGGGATTTTTATTTGATTACAAGTTCATTTTATTATGTTGATAAAGATGAGGAAGTGCCTCAGGGACCTTTAGAGCTATATTATTGTATAGACGCCGGCACATCAAGTTACCCGAAACTGGACAAATTTCCCAATAAACTTTGAACCATAAGCTTCAGTGATAAAGTTGAAAATCTGTTAAGGGAATTTGATAGTTGAAGTGCTTGATGCGCTGGTGTCGGTATAATAATGTCCTCTGCTTTGTTTGTTTGTGTGTTGTAAACTGAAAAAGTAAGGCATAGATTTTCATGCGGTTTTCACCAATAGATATATTGGTTCAGCGGGTTAGTGAATATAAAACCATCTTGAGCCATGAGATAGGTAAGTAGTAGATATAAGTAACCGCTGAAGCCTATGGTTCAAAGTTGATTGGGAAAATTTGAGAGTTTCGGGTAGCTTAATGTGCTGTCGTGTGTGATGATAATGATAACCACTACCTATCTTCGCTAACTTTCAACGCCCTGTTACTTAACCAAATATGTTAAAAACTATCAATTCATAATAAAACATGAAAAATAAACCAATACCACCACAGCATGTAAAAAAAGCAGCAAAAATACTTGAAATGAGAGCAAGGGCTTGAATTCTGTATTTGCTTCTATTTGGTATCTATACATATAATAAAATCGTAGAAAAGTCAAAACTATACATTGAATACTTTTTTAAAAGAACAATTGGGGCGTGATCTACAATCGATATCGAAGCCAAAAGAATAGTTTTTAGAATTTTTGTCTGTTTGTCTGTATGTATTTCCGGGATAATCTCAAAAAGTACTGCATGGATTTACTTCAAATTTGGCATGAATATAACTAAGAGGTCGGGTTAACATATAGGTATACATATTATCACGCTATCACGTACGGGGGTATGCCCACGCGGACGACGTCGCGGGGAACATCTAGTTCTTCATAAAATCACTTGATCCGTGATGCGGTTGGCATGATCATGCCATTTGGACCGTGAAGAAATATCAGCGGTGCTTCAAATAGCCGACGAGAGATTTGTATGTTTATCAAACGAGTGTGGAAAATATATTTTTTTATTGGTTTCGTGATTGAGTAAGCTGGGTGATGTTATTTTTCTGGAGTTTTTAGCATAAGACATCGTCATCGTTTTGGTGCTGTTGTGAATGTATGGTAATGCTACTGGCTATTAGCTTTTGGGTTTGATTCTAAGGTTTAGTATTAGTAGAATTTGAATGTAATCTTAATATTAATATATCTACATAAATAGAGTGTCATGTTGTTTGTGCGCGATGGACTTCTAAACTACTTAACCGATTTTAATCATAGTATGAAGTTTGATACAACTTGAAAGATAGGATAGCTTACATCTTTTATTGTTGCAATATTTATTTTATTACAAAATTACTTGTCTATTATTAATAACAAAAACCTTAACCTCAGCAACGCGTGGCTGGGTCTGCTCTGGTCTGCTAGTATAACATAAATCTGTGTTACCACAAAAATAAAAAGCATTTCTTTGTTATCAATTTTTGTTCTGAAATTAAATTTTAATAACTTAGGTACCTATTATTTTTTGCTAAAAATGGTTTTCGCACTTGCACTCGTTAACAACACTTAATTTGAACTGCAGAGATTCACAATAATCGTTTCACCATAAAAGTTTCACGTTATCAACGGGAATAGATAATTTTATTCATAAGAAGCGTTAGTCACTAGGGTTTCACATCGTTATGGACCCCTAATTATATCTGTTACCTGGGTAGGTTTATTTTTGTTATGAAAACTAGAGGTGTGATTTCACCTCGTCCAGTTTTCGCTGTAAAGTTTCAGTTCGGAGCAGCACCTCTATTTCCACTAAAAATAAAATTCAGACTCTGTCCAGTTACTGAGAATTTTTACGTAGAAAATTGTATTTGAGAACCATCGTTAAAAATTCATCATCGTCAGCTTCTTTTGTCATCCCACTGCTGGGCAGAGGCCTCCTCCCACACGGAGAAGGATTGAGCATTAAAAAAAAAATAACAAACTTTTAAGTAAATAATCATACAATCTCTTTGATATTTCTGTAGCAAACAATTATTATTTTTTCGATATATATGTTTTTTCGATGGAAGAGTACAAAAAACTAACAAGTACATTCGGCTGTGAAATATCAAAACCCAGTATCTGCATAAAACCAAATTTTACAGGAGAGCCGAAAAACGATTTCATATCTTTGACAGCTTGCCGTTTCAATAATATTAGTCGTATCTTCTTGGGAGTGGTTGCAAAATTTGAGGCACATAACAGGCTATAAAAGAAAATAGTTTTAATGCATCTATTACAAACTATGTACGTAGAGGAGCAGTTACTAATAAAAACATTGTATTCTTAGACCTAACTTTGTGAGTGTGACAATTTCAAAACCTAGTAAGATCACTTGCTTTGTTTTCATCTGGGTTTGAGTATACTGAGTGGGGACTAAACGCAAATTAATAGGCTTAGTAAGATCACTTGCTTTGTTTTCATTTAGGTTTTAATTTACTGAGTAGGAACTAAATGCAATTTATTTAACCTATTTAGTAAAATATAACAGAATAAATTCATTAAAACCAAACAAGACACGAAACAAAATCTCGCCAGTTACCAACAAATCTTACTTGCTTGTGTTATTATTTTGAGGTTATGCTTTTTATTAATTAAAAACATTGAAAAAAAAATCTTGACATTATTATACACTGAAGCGTACTTACATTTCACCATGTTGTTTTTTTAAAGCACTTTTTTTTCGTGGGAAATCAACCTCTCCCGCTGAGGGTGCAGCTGGAGGGAATGTCAGATTCTTACTGACTAAAACCCACTATGTTCCTTCTGGAGGTCTCTGTGTGCCAGGGCCACGGTATCTCTTACGAACAATCCGCAGCCCAGGCAGACCCTGGCCCTAAACCCCCTCCTATGTTGCTGACATCTCTTCGAGGAGCGCGTGGAAAAGAACGCGCCGCCGACACGGGCCTGTCGTCCTTAGACGTACGGACGATGAGCTACCCACACTCACCGCCCACAGACCCGCGCCTACGGTGGTCGGGAGTCATCCCTCGACACACGGCGCCCGTGGTGTCGACCGGTACCAGCTCTGCCGCGACGGCTGGGATGAGCGGTGTGGTCTCTCAGCCGCTCCGCCGCCTCCTTCGCTAGCATAACTGCTTTACAGAAGGAGGCGACGGCATCCCATTCTCTCTCGCTCCGGACCATGGCCCGGATCAGGGCCGGACGCGAGAGGTCGCCGCCGCCAATTGCCGCTGAGAGGACACGGCGGTCCTCCGCCCAGGCAGAACACACCTCCACTGTGTCCTCTGGCCGGTCCGCGCAGTGGTGACTCCGCAGGCGTCTCCTCCCGCCCGATGCGATGAAAGTACCTCCCGAAACACACATGTCCGGTGAGGACCTGCGTCAGGCGGTAAGAGAGGGTGCCATGACTCATCCCAATCCACTCCTCGAAGAAGGGCACTATGGCCACTTTTGTGGCGTGCCCTGCACGGGGTTGCGTGAGGCGATCTCTCCACTCCACCATGAGATCGCGCCGGAGGACTGCGATTTGCCGCAACAACGGGGACTCCCCCCGACGCAGCGCCTCCTCGCGTTCTTTAAAAGCATTCAAGATCAATTTCGACCTATGAAACTGATTTTTACTCATTTTTAGAGACAAAAACACGCACTTGCAACGAGTTTTTCTCACTTACTATAGTTGCGCGGGAGTTTTGACGTTTATTTCAACCATTTCATTCACTTAGTATCTACATGAACCATTTTATAACCAAGTAACTACAAGCACTTACTAGGTTTTTAAAATGGTTGATGTTAGATACTATGTTTTAATCTTGTAATTTTTGCATTTTGAAAACTTTTGCTGTAGATACTAGGTTTCGGAATTTCTGTAACTTCGTTTTTGAGTTATTTTTGGGAGTTTTTACTATCCTAGTATGTGGAGAGCGGTCTATAAGGTCGAAAAATGCAAAAACACGTTTTTTTTTAATTTGTCAGATACTAGGTTTTGAAATTGCACAGCCTATGTATAGCTTTAAGCTATTTACTTTTCAAAGTCAAAGAAAAAAAATCCACAAATAAAATAGCCACAAGCAAACACCGAAATTTGCTCAATACAGAACCAAACAAAAATGTATTTCTGCTAAGTATTTACTTCAAAAAAATCTAGAGCACTTGAATCAAAAAAACTTGACACACACTCTCAGTAACGAATCCTAAATAAATAATAACTGAAAAGTTAGGATTGCAGACATCGATGAGCCTCTAGGCTGTAGAAACGCGTTTCACTCAAAATATTTCAGAATTTGTTCACGTATCGGCGCAAAATTCGCCTTTCTTGGATCAACAAGAGATCTGGCTTGAAATCATCAGAGCGGAAAAACTCACAGGATTATGTGGTTAGTGCCTGGTGCAATGCATAAGCGGAGCGGGTTTCATTTATGGGCTTAATGGGCTTATAACTCGATCATTATATTATGTGAACCTGCGATTGATACCAGCCAGTTGTAAGTTAGAGGTTATGGCAATTAAACAAATGATAACACGTTTATTAATATTCAGATCGACTTCATGCGCCTTATCGACAGTACCCTATATTTTAATCTAATACCTTTAAACGGACAATTATTGTATATCCTACTACTATTATAAAGGCGAAAGTTTGTAAGTATGGATGTGAATGGATTTGAATGAAACTTTACCACAATATAGCTTATACATCAGAATAACACATAGACTACTTTTTGTCGCGAAAACCGACATCCACGCGGGCAGAGCCGCGGGCGACCGCTAGTGTACATCTAAAAACACCTTGTATAATCTGAATCTTGTAAACGGCTCCAACAATTTCATGGAATTTAATATGCAGGCCATTTTGGGATGATAAGCCAATTTTGCCATCTACCCATTTATGGAAAAGGTAAATTTTATTTAGTTTTCTATATAAATATTTGAACCGTATCAGTTCTTGCAACCTTGTACTGCCGTACACAAATTAACGTTTATCGAGTTCGGCAACTTCTCGATGGTCGCTTGTGACTTGCGCCACATTTCTATGATTCTTATCACGTCGGCAAAGGTATCCCTGTCAAAAAGTTAACTCGTGCGTTGTCGGCGCAGCCCCTGCAAACATTCCTTTGAGAAATCATGAGTCCTTTACTTACATACCTTCTGTTCACGAGTTGGGGGAAAAACCCTTTTTTTTTTCAATGTTCCAGCCCCCCCTTTTCCCCGATTTGGGTTGAGGCGTGAATTTTAATAGGCGGGTAACATGTAAACGTTCTTTTGATGGAGTAATTAAAATTTGTAAGGGGTTATCTGGGAGCAAAGGTAAAGGTATATAGGTTTTGATAATTTTCAAGAGGAACGGAATGCAGGCGTCTAGTTTTTACTAAGCTTTCAGGGTCTGGAGCTGAATTCACTCTGTTAAGGCATTGGGTTCCTGCGACTGATTTCATAAGGATACAGGTGAATAAATGTCGTTACATTGTAAGAGTAGTTTGTAAGATTGTAGGGGATATTTGGTTCTTCTAACCCAATTTTGGATATTATTATTTTTAGTACCAATACGAAGACCTGCTATTCCTAAGTAGGCTGTACTTTACTGGGGTAGGGAAATACTGCCCCCTTGACGAGGGTAGAAGAGTGAATGCAATATAAAGCCAACACAACCATGCACTCATAACATTAACGCTAAAGCATTTAAAAACACATTAAGAGCAAACATATTTCACTTCACAAGCACAAAAAGGAGAAATCTTGTAAAAGCCCAACGCGGAATTTACAGCAAATTCTTTTTATGCGCATTCCAATGCGGGGTTTTCTCCGAAGTATTTTGACATTGATTAATGATCTAACAGAGATGGCGCAATGGACCGTAAAACGATACACCCAACTTGTAGGTCGGTATTTCGTTACTAGTTTTAGAGTCAGTTCAAGAAATAAATATACTGGAGAACTGTGAGTTGCATTTGTTTTATATGCCAGGATGTGTGAAGGGGAGGCCTGTTATCACCTATCCTGCCGGGGCTGCTGATTGTTCGCAGGAGTTACTACGGCCTTGGTACACAAAAAGCTCCAGAAGGATCATAGAGGGTTTTAGTCAGTAAGAGCCTGATACTCCCTTCAGATGTACCCACAGCGGGAGGGGTCATTTGTATATTTCCCCCAAAAAAATGAAGGTTGCCTATTCTATTTTGTAAATATATCAACAGTCGGCAAGGTCTTTGTAATACATATTTGAGGCTGCTTTCGCACAGATCATCAATTTTTGAATGTTATTGAAATTTTACGGTTTCCTATAATACTATGATCAAAATAAGAAAATACAAGTTATTTTTTCCGATGATTCCTTAAAATAAACAAAAGCACTTCCACCACCAATCTACTTAAATGCTAAAATGTGGGAACAATGACCCAAACACAAGGCTAATACCTAACCTAACTCAGGTAAATGGATCCGAAGCACCCAAAAGCATAAAAGAAAACATGCTTTCGGACATCTAATTTAAAACGAGCAAGTCAACAAATGACGGTAGTCGAATAACTAAGCTGTGCGGTCACCCCCACCACCGAAACTCATCAGTCTCGCATCGACCGTCCTCGGGGTAAGACCTGCGGACTGTCGAATTAAAAATTAACTACCGTAAGGCGCTAGACGTGAAAATTTATCGGTCAGTCTACTTTGTTTATGGACGGACGGACCTTTTAGGTGATTAGTTTTAGCTTTAAAGTGATTTAGTGGTGGTATGTTAGTTTAAAATTCTGCGTTTATTTTATTTTGAGGCTGATTGAGGGTTATGGGCTTAAGTCTTATGCTAAACTATGTAATTAAACATAGATTTTATGGATAAATGATTTTCCTTATCAAATATGATATCTGCTAAGATTTTTAAATTACATTAAATAATTAATGTTTTGTTTTTAATAAAAAAATTAATCCTCATATATCCCCACTATATCCATTAAATCCAGACATCAACCAAACTTGTTAGAAAATGTCAAGAACCTAATGCAGTCTCGCCCCCCCCCCCCCTCCCGCATCTTCGTACATTCAATGTAGTGGCAAAGAAAATTGGAGCTAATCTGTAACGCGCCAATTTCACTTGAAATACGACCCTGAAGTATCGTAAGCGCGGCAATCGACGCCCGCCGTACTTTGTTATACTGTTTTTGGCCAAAGATTATGTAGGAATAGATGGGATGCTTCATAGGTCTTTATTCAACGGGATCATTTTGTACTTACTTATTATACCTACCTAGTTTATTTGGTTGGAGTTGTGAAACACATTTACCCTCTGCAGCTCTTCTCATACAGAGAGAGAAGGAATGAGCGTTAACCACCATGTTTGCTTGCGTGCATTTCGCAGAAAGGAAATAAGTAATTATAACTCGAAAAATATATTTTGGTATTTGCCTAACCTGGACTCGAACCCGGGGCATCGTCCCCTACGACTTCTTGCGAAACACAAAAAGGAAAATATCTGAGAACCTTGATTGTAACCATACAATTACTTTATCTTCTTCATCTCATATTATGGGTATGAGGTATATAATATATTAAAGATCGTACATAAGTGTTGTAACGAAGCGCAATATTTGAAATTTGTTAATATTTTATTTTTCGAAGATACTTTTCATTTCATGCATACAGTAATCATTATAAAAAAAATTAAAATTCACAAAATAAAAATCAAGGCATGACACAGAAATAAGAACAAATTGTAGTCAAGTCTAAGTTATTATTCTTTGAAAATACTTCGATTGTCTTTTCCAAGGTTTCTTCAAAGAACTGCAGTGTCCTATCCGATCTAAATATTCTACTCTGTGTCAGATGGCGCAAAATGGTTAATATTCATGACAGTCTGCGGGCGGCGAGTGAAATTGCTACACATTTTTTATGTCTGCTCCTGGCACAGTCAAACAAAAGTCTCCAGCTAAACTTTACGGGTTCCGTAGCGGTATTGTCCATTTCTGAAATAGTTTTTGTTGGTGCTCTGTCCGTACTTAATAGGGGCTCGTGGCTAAGTAACAGCTACAATGGTAGATCGATTATGAAGTTAAGCAACACTTGGTGAGGTTGTTTCGTGGATCGTGTGGGTGATCATCAAGTCACGACGTGTTCCTTATATAATTGATGGGTCCCGGCCTTCAATTGAAGATCTGTGGCAGTTGTTACGGGTAGTCAGAAGCCAGAATGTCTGACAACCAGTTTTAAAAAGGGGTTTCGGATTTACTATGTGGGTTGACGGGGTCAGACAGGGGGTTGCTCCATATTAAACATCTGATTAGGACTTGTAGCAGACTCCAATATAGTTGGGAAAAGGCTATGCAGATGACACAACTTAAGAGTAAACGTAAGCTATTGAATTGATTTTCGTATTTACAAGTTAGTTGATGCACATGTACATCTTAAAGTAAAAAGGAATATCAAATGCATAATTCTGTTTTAAATAATGCCTTCCTCTCTTCTAATATACTATTTGCTGTGCCCATCAGGGTCCATGATTGCTACCATGTCATTTATATTACCATCTTATTTTACATTGTGGATTTGCGATAAAGATTATGATTATTATGATCTTAATAACTAGCGTTAATCACCATAACCATGCATTATGGCCGCAAAGGTGTTAAAATCAAATCATTTGGTATCTTTAGTAAAGTTTAAGAAATCTTGCGTGCACCGTCACGAGAAAAATCCAGTGAAAGTATACAAAACATTAGTTCCCGATAACTTATCAATCGTATGACAGATTTGATGAAATTTCCGGTACGTTCTGGAAGCATCGCCGGATATTACGTCTGCCGTCCCGAATGTGGGTCACAGACCATTCAAATACGACCAATGGACGCCCATCGATCTGTTGTGTTGGGAAAAAAAATATGGGAAAAAGTACTGGGAAATTTTGGCCGAATGATTCGCTGTTTGTGTTGTTGATGGGAAAATGCTGGCGCAAAGTTCTTTTTTGTTATTTAGTGTGCGTTTCTAATTCTGTTTCAATTCAGAAGTATGATGTAGTGATACTAATGTATACTTATTTGATTGACATTATTATCCCAAATTACATAACAATATGTTGTTAAGATGACGACGGACTAAATTAAGAATGCATCCTTATTTAGTCAGTAAGTAAAAAAACTGTTCGCTTTATCAAATCTACACCATTTTTTTTAGGATTTTCAACCAAACAAAGGCCTTATGCTAAACAGTAGCTCTAGTCATAAATAAAGCATTTACCTAAAAGTAGAAAAACCATAGTAGATGACCAAAAAAATTTAAATTTTCTTTACTTTTTATAATTTTGATATACATATCAATAGGAATTCAATTCAAAGTCAGATGTGATTGACACAAAAAAAACATAGAAGCATACATAGATCACACCGGTCACACGTCAGAAAAATCACCTTTATACAACGGACAAACGTACAAACATAGTATGTATGTATGTCAAGTATTGAAACGCAGGACATTTCAATCAATGAAATCGTACTAACGTCCGTTCAAACGCGTGGTGACCACGCTGTGTGGGCTTGAGAGACTTTTAAACTAATTGGGACTTTTTTGCACGCATAGTGCGCCTGTGTTGATTGGTTTAGAATTTAGAATATTATTTTGTCCTATAGGTCGATTTAAATTTTTATGATTATACTCGTAATTGACGACCAGATGGCGTGGTGGTTAGTGAACCTGCTTGCCACGCTATAGGTCGGGGGTTCGATTCCCGCATAAGTCAAACATTTGTGTGCATGTACATGGGTGTTTGACTTGGTCTGGGTGTTTCTATGTACAATATGTATGTATTTACAAAAGAAAAGTATGCAAGTATGTTTATCAGTTGTCTAGTACCCATAGTACAAGCTCTGCTAAGTTTGGGACTAGATGACGTTGTGTGAATGTGTGAGGGATATATTATATATTATATTATATTAATAGATTTTACCTAGCTTCTGTAGTAACTTCCCTTGCTCATCCGGATAAAAAGTGGCCTACTTCAAACTTTAAGAATTTGCCAAATCGGGCCGGTATTTATTCATCATCATCATCTGCCTGGCCTTTCCCCAAGAAACAATCTTCAGGTGTTGCGTCTCTAAAGTTGACTAATTTTGCAATAGTTTAAAAAAATATGTTTTTTATTTACCAATTCTTATACCCGGAATATGGAAAAACTAACAATATGTGTGAAAAACGTCCGGAGTTCGTGGAAAACCGCATGTTTTTGTTTTATGTAATGAAAGCAGCTTTTTCAGCGAATTTTCACAATGAAATGGTTGCATGAGTTGATTCTGAATACGAGTTTTTTGAAAAAAAAAAAATCTGTAAAATGTTTTTACTTCCAATATAACACCTAATTTTTAAGCTAAACTAAAACTCTAAAGTCGTAGAGTTTGTTTGTTTGCTTGAACGCGCTAATCTCAGAAACTTCTGGACCGATTTGTAAAACTTTTTATTAGATAGCCCATTTATTAGATAGGTTATTTTTATCCAGCTGCTCGAAGTAGTACCCACGGGAAACGGGTGAAACCGCTGTTGCAAGCTAGGTTAATTATAGTAAGAATCATTTTGTGTCGAGAGCACGCTGTATATCTGTTAACAACTCGATGATGTTTGAAGTATTTTATTTTATTTTGGAAAAAAAAATCAGTATGTTTTCATACAATGTCGTATAAAAAAGACCATTATACTAAGGCATGTCCGTCAAAGCAAGTCGGTAGCGGTGTCAGTACATTATAGCGATTCACATATGCAAATTGTTCATCAGCTATTCAGTGTTTGGACATTCGTTATGCGCGTCCCACGTACGGCCTGTGTTACGCGCACGCTGCGTGTCTGTGTGCTCCAAGGTATAAGACATAGCAATCAATTCGATTGATTAAGGGCCAGTTTCACAACTTTAATCGAATATCCGAAATAAATTCGAAAAGGAACATACATAATTTGTATGAAAGGAACTTATTCGTAGGTGGTGAAACAGGGCCTAAAATATAAATGAATAGTCTTTATTGACTCAGATTACACAGTTCACGGGATGATTTATAATAAATCACAGGATGGTTGTTAAATTGAACACCGTTCTGTATACAGGGTTTAAGGGACAACCCTCCACAGACAGGAACATTACGGAAATCCATTAGAACTGGTTTGTTTTAAAACCTCACAAAAGCATAGCAAATAAATCATTTCATTTCATTTCAAAAAAATTAACAGCCGATTTCACGCGTCGATCGTCACGATTATTTTAAAATCTATTGCTGGAAAGAAAAAAATACGGAATAATCGGATAATCGGAATAAAAAACCCTGGAAAAATTCACCCCATCAGTTTGTAAGGAGGTGAAGGCACCCTATCAGTTTGTGGAGGGCTGTGCCTTACACCCAGTATTATTGTTGATATCATCATCCTCTTAACTTTTTCATAGTTTCAGTTAGTTAGCGTTAGATGGCCCATATATCGGAGAAAGTCAAAACGAAAATCTTATATACGTCAAAATATATACAATCTTGTAACTTGCACCACACCCTATCGGAACCACTCAAAACGGAATGTTTTATGTCGTGTACGTCCAAATCGCCTGCGGAACCGTTTGATTGACAGATTTTATATAGGTTGCAGCCGATGTCAAGTTGCATTCACTTTTTGATAAAATAGCGCGAAAAAAAGCACTCCCGATTTAATGCTGGCCGGTTTTGTTCAGCGAAATATTTAAATATTTGTTTGTGTTCGAATTTTAAATGTTATTGGTGTTTGTTTTGTTTATGGTTTTAAATATTTGAAATTGGAGTTCTGATTTTGATGGTTGAACAAGAGGTCATATTTATGAGGTCTAGTTGGTTGGTATCAGTAAAGTAAAAAGTAAAATTTGCTGCTTATTCTAAAAACCTTTTGAAGGATTATAGAGTTTTTGCGCGGGTCTGTGGGCGGTGAGTTTGGGTAGCTCATCGTCCTTGCTTTGAGCCCGTGTCGGCGGCGCTAACCATTCCACGCGCTCCTCGAAGAGATGTCAGCAACATATGACCCCCTTAGGGCCAGGGTCTACCTAAGATACGATGATAAGTAAGAGATACGATGGCCCTGGCAGACAGGGACCTCCAGACGGAACATAGTGGGTTTTAGTCAGTAAGAGTCTGGCACTCCCTCCAGCTAAAACCTTAGCAGGAGTGGTTATTTGATGATTTCCCACGAAAAATCTTCTTCCCAGTAATCTCCAAGAAATGTAATTATGTGCAGATGCAGCAGTAGGAGGGAATTTCAGACTTATACAAACTAAAACCTTCATAAACACAGTTGCATGTTGCATTTGCTGAGAAACTACAGTTATTCAGGACTTGCGTCAACCACTCCAATATCGTGTTCATAGGAATTGTCCCGTGAGGGCAGTTACTCCGGAGTGCCTGTTATTATGGAAGGCTTGAATAATTATGAGGTCTCTTTATGGTTATTGGGAAAATTAGTAATTTTGAATTTGTGGCTGGAATATTGTATTGAATTTTCGGAGACTTGTGAAGTAAATGTTATTTGGGATATACATATTGCAGGCGCGACTGCAGATCAAAAAAATGTACATGAAAGATTTTTTTTTCTTAGTTTAGTGTTAATATCGTACAATACAAATTCGGTGTAACAATGAGGTGTAGCATGTGTCTTCTGCTTTTTTTTTTATAATGTTAAACTTGAAAACTTTAAAATAAATAATCATCTTTCGCATCGCCGTTTACAAAAATGTGGTCGACTCCTTAACGTACGGTATTACACATCTTTCTTAATGCAGATGTGTTTTTTCAAGCATTGTTCATCAGTCCTCAACAATGTTACTCTAACATTATATTGCCGAAGAGTATATTTCCTTGGATGAACCCGCTAATGTTACGAATGATTGTTTAAAAAAAAAAATTTCAGTGTTAGATAGTATATTTATCGAGGAAGTCTATAGGCTTCTTTTTATCCGGGTACACGGTGTTTGCAGGAGTTCCCATAAAAAAACCAAAAACAACTACCACACTTGCCCAAACCCCATAAACGAACACTATCAACAGCACACAGCATCTAAATTTTCATATCACGTTAACATTCCCAGGGTTGCCAGCACAATAATCTTTTATCACCTCCCATTAAGCGCAATGGTTTCAGGTGATCCCAAGCTGTTATAAAGGTACAATTTGTGTCCCAATAAATACATCAGCTCAGCATATATTTATGGCGACGAGCATTAAACTTGGGAGCGCGACTAATGTTCCTTCTAATACTGGGTCGTACTAAGGTAACTCGATTGGAATTCTACTGGGGGTAATGGACTAAGTTTCATGTTTAGGACTGTGGGTAGGCAGAGTTACCAGAGGTACTGAAGTTAAGTGAGCCTTCAGGTTCTAGTGAAAAATAACACAGCCATGTTTTTCAACTAGAATGAAGATTTTGAATTTAATGATTACAGAACGAGGTTGTCCTATGGTAAAAATTCGTTGTTGCCTATTCGGAGGGGAATGGAAAAGACTACGTATGATGAAACAAAGATCTCTGTCGTGTCTGTCTGTATGCGATAAACTCAAAAGCTACACAGAGCTTAATTATAAGAGCGCTTCCACACTAGCGGATTTGTGGAGCGTCCAGGCGTCATTTTTGGTAACGCTGCACGATCTGCATGATGACAACAGTATGAAAAAAATCTATTTAGCAATTGAAATATGGCTATTTTATCATATTTATAAATTAGACCTATTTTTTTAAAGAATTTATTATGTATTTTGTAGCACGTTCTGTGGCACTTTATGACTTAATTTAAATATTAGATAAGAAATATAGTAAAAAGGACGCAACCAGTGGTAGTGGTCAGTACCTTCGTGGTCAAATGCACAGCCAGCACAACTATTCGGGAGAAGAGTTGGCTGTTTCGCTTAAATGCTTTTGTATATTGTTGGGCGGCCAGCGCTGCAGCGCTGCGGGGTTGCTTGAACAAATGGGTGATTACTTGCGATTGCTTTTGCGAAGTGTTGCTGGTTCTCGTTGAAGAAGGGTTGGGTTATTCTTTATTGCGTTTTAAAGTGTTAAGTAGTGCTTCGTTGATTTGTGAATTAAAAACACCATTAAAATGATAAAATGAAATGTATATTTTTAAAAATTATGTATAAAAATTGGCACTAATTACTGGTTGATATCAAATTTAGATTGTTGTTGGATATTTGAAATATCATATTGCAACACCAACATTTATTAAATCCAAATGTATTTATGTACTGAGGTAACCCCACCCTTCCATTGCGTGACACGGTCGAATATACATGATAAAAAATACATTTAATGAAAAATCCTGAGGTTTCCTTGCATCAGCTTACCTTTCCTCCATTTCATTAATTACCCCAAGGTTTTCCTGCACCAGCTTACCAGCACCTACCATCATTACGCCGCTGCACAACTATCTATATATAACCTATATTAAAAGGAGGTAAAGTTATGAGTCTGTGAAATAGCAAGGGTTATATCTGAAGCTACAGAAACGATTTAAAAAAAATATCTTACTAATGGAAAACCACGATATTTGTGAGTGAAAAAATAGAGCTTTTTGTTGGTGTTGAAAATTGGAAATAAGTAGGTAACCATAAAAAAAGGAATATATATGAAAAATTGCTTCCATAATATGTACGCTATTATCTCCAAGTCCTAGAACATGGCAGGCTGTGTTCACATTAGTGTCGCTCAGTCGCCGACGTGTCGTCGTCGCGTCGTCACGTGTTCGTCATGCTTCGCTGACTCCTGACTTCAGAACATCTTCGCCAGGTGTGAGGGACACAACTGTTTCAACATGGAATATTTTCTAGCTGTTAATAAAGTATATTTTGACGAAGACAAGATGTTTAACGTATTCGGAGTTCTTTCATGGATAATCAGATAAAATGTAGATTCTATACCTATCTACTTTGAGACCTTGTTTTCACGCTAAACAACCGGTTGCGGTAAAGCGAAGCATACATATTCACTTCTTTTCGAAGAATGGTGATCATTGTGAAAGTGCCTGGGCTATATACATAGAATCAAATACATGTCTTAAGATTTTCGCGACTTTTACACATTTATACATAACATACCCGCGAAGAAAATTATTAAGGTACGCTACCTTTTTGCTCCCGACGTTTCTGCCGAAGTACACCGATCTTGGTCGGGTGGACAGATGACAACTAGCGGCGTCTTCATCTGGTCTTCATAATTGTTATGTAGACTCAATAATTGATACTTGACTCTTCTTATGATTCTCTAAACCTCCTTTCAACACCAACAGAGAATTGAGAAAATACACTTCCGTTAAGAACTACGAAGGGTTTATACCACAAGAAACGAGCAAAAGAGCATGTGTGGCCATAAAACCATTGTTTTATACTCATCCCCGTACCAACACATTCATTCTCTCGACAGCGTAGTTCCTTCGTAAAAGCGAATTTTCCGTAACATTAAGCTGACCTCACGCTTGTTTTATGGCTCACAGCTAAAGTATTGCAATACACAAATATAAAGAACGCCAATTGTATATTTATATAGAGAATGGAATTTAGTTTGAGTTCAGAAAAGTGGGGAAATATGGGTTTTTGATATAAGCTGCATTACTCACATATAGATTTTGATTGTCCATTGCACTCAACCAATTTAAAAAATGTGTTGCTCGGGATTGCGCCACTTCTTCTACCTTTCAAAAACACTTAGAAGGAGGTGCAGTGTGGGCATTTTTAGGGCTATCTAATGTTATATTTGAGGCATTTTTAATGGCAAAATTAAGTATACCTGAGCTATCACATTTACCGTCATTAATCGGAAATAGAAACCACTACTAGTTCTAACACTACTTCAAACTGATTATTACACGTTGTTTTTCCAAAAAATATTTACAGTAATAAAGTTATTATTCTATCCATACGACGTCTAGACGCTGAAAGTAAAATTACAAACCATTACAAACAATACGTAATGTTATTCATATGCAAATGTACTGTAACACCATTTCAAGTTTTAACTTCACGCTAGAGAAATAAAGGGCTTGCAATCAGTATTATACGTAGGAGGTGATGGTTGCATGCTCTGACACTTTGCGAATGAACATCATTGCTATATATGTACCTATTTTTGATGGCCCCGTTGGCGCAATGGAAATCACGCCAGACTGCTGAGCTGAGGATCCTTGTTGAGCATGAGCATGCTTGTTGGCTGTGGTCTGGGTGTTATAATATGTATTTATATGTAGATATAGTTTTGTTGGCATCCATAACACAAACTAATAATAGCTTACCATGGGACTAACAGACCGTGTGTGAAAGGGTGTCCCGATGGTATTTTTCTATTTCATGGTCCCAAAGATGTTCAAATGACAGTCTCGACCTACCAATTTAACGTGCCATACGTCCCAAAACACGGAGTAACTCGTCATGACAAGATGTTCTGATCACGGACCGATTGAGTCAAGTGTTGCTTAACCTTACGATCTATCGATCAGTATGACTGTTACTTAGCCACGAACTTCTCTTGAGCTGAGTTCTGACATGTATATTGCATATTATTAACAGTATAAGTGCCTGTTTCACCACCTACGAATAAGTTCCAGTTGGTTTGATTGGTAGATAATGTCATACAAATTCTGTTCGATTTTTGAATTTATTCGGCAGATAGTGGCAATTCGGAACATTGTGAAACTGGCCCTTAATATAATATAAAATATATTTTTTCCATTACTATAAAATAAAAACAAAGGAACAACGAAAAAACAAAACTCTAATCACGACTGAAGTGAAAATCACTCCATACAAAAGGTTCGCTATTCACGCCGCTACAAGGCTGCTCACGTAATCCATATAATGTTGCTCGCTGTTGCACCGTGTGTAGCCGGCTTAATATCGTGATGCACGAAATATGGTCGCTGGTTACTGTGCAACTTTCCTAGTCTCGTGTGCACAGTGGTTATTTGCACAGTTTTAGAAACTGTATTGGGTTTAAGATATAGAGTTTGGTTTTGGTGAGAGTAGATAAGATTGAGTTGAGAAGTGAAGCATTTTTGATTTTCTAACAAAAGAAATCGTGTGACAAATATGATTTTTCTTTTGCATCTGTGCACTTGTGACTCGGTGAAGTCAGACACATTGGCTGATAGAATGTCTTGAACTTTGATGCCTAGTTCGAGATAGAGGGCCGTGTGAGTTGTGAAAATTAAACATTCACGGTAATTGAATTATTATACGACTCAGTAACGAAGAATTTACTTTTCGAAATGTTTGTTTTATTAAAGCTGTCTTTAGCTTTTGTTCGTATTATAAACGCTGATACTCACAAGACAATCTACGATATAATCCGACAAAATCGAGGAATGAGAAATATTCAAAACATAAATGATGTTATATACGATGATTTAATTCGGCCAAGTTATAATGAATATCGAGAAAGTTAACAAAGCCTACAATACTGAAGCATGCGCATAGATCCGTACACATTTTTGTTCCCTATAATTTGAAAACAGAAAAAATAACCAAGGAACAGATTAATAGCCATAATATTTTCCAAAAAAAAAAATCTCCAACTAAATTGTCTCACTCTGTTTAACAAAGTGAAGTAACGGGGATTTTTTAAACAACCCCCCCTCGGGGAGCCTTCATTAGCTATTAATTAAGGGTAGCCGCGCGCGAGCGATCTGTTCATTAATTCAAAGCAACGTCTGCGGCCGGTCTTAACAATGATTTTGGGAGACACTCACATCGGGATAGCGGACTTAATTTTTTTATAATATAAGGTAGTATAATCGATGAAAATTGTGCTAGATTGTTAGAAAAGTTTTGGAGGACATTAGGGGGAGATTTTGTATTTTAGTAAAACTATGTCTGAAATTAGAAATTTTCTTTCGTATACTCGTTGCAGACTATTGCGAATATACAGTGGATACAGTAAGGTTCTCGTAATTATATAACTTACATTATTAAATAAATATTATATAACTTCTAATAGAATTGCATATATGAAAACTAAATAAAACCAAGCATGTTAAAAAAAACGAAAATTTTCTTCGACACAATCCAAAAAAAATGTCACAGCTTACTTTACAACGTAACCCTCGAACCTTGAAAAACACATATTTTAGTCTAAACTGATAAAAATAAAGTCCAAAAGACTTCTAAAGTGCATCCCGACACAAACTTCCCACAATTTCTAAACTTAAGCTCCGACAAACTGGTGTGAACTGGTTGAATCCGGTAAAAACCCGGTAAAATCCAGTGTCCGCTGGCCCTATAAGATAAAACGGAGCTCTCACTTAATCTTAAGATTTCATGACTTGTTCGTTCAGGCTTCCACCGCGACTTGTTCAGCGGCAAGCATTAAAACAGACTTTAAACCAAGGATTACGTAAATACCTTCAGATTTTGTTCTTAGCCAAACAAGGAAGAAGAGGTGATGCTTTTTTTTCAATTGTTTTTTTTTAAATAGAAATTGAATTTTTTGAAATATGAAAGGAAGAGCTGCCTTCTCATAAACATGAAATATTTTTACTTTACGACAAGTAAAATTACATTTTAATTTCCATGAATAAAACAAGCTTAAAATACAAAAAGACAAATACTAACATTAAAAAAAAGGTATAATATTAAATTCGTTTTTTTTTCATTCCGAAATTTATCGATTATTCTATAACAAAGATTCACATAGTGTCTATATTGTCGGTAGAGAAAAAAATTGCTCATAATTACCAAAATCTGTGGAGAAATACCCATTAACTTGGCATATAACGTTAAGTGAAGAAAATATATGAATAATCCCTCCTAGGAATAGCTGAGGTGCTGTTTTTATGGGTAATTGAAGATTTTATAGCATATTATGGGGTATTTTCACATTGGTGATATGAGGGAGAAGATAGATTTATGGGGACATAAAGTTGGAATATATTTTGAGATCATTTTAGATTTTAAATAGGAAAATGAGTGAGTTAATAAATATTATTATTAACTTATAAAGGAGTTTTTTTACAGCACAGACCATACTTCCAAGCTTACACTCAATTTTCTGTGGCAGGAAGACCAGGTTCAGAAGTTTAATTTTTATTAAGTCCATACTAAAAATTGTCCCTTGGTTTTGGCTGTCGTGGTGGCCTAGTTGTTAAAGAGCTAACCTCTCAAGTATGACTGTCTAACCAAAGGGTATTGGGTTGCCCGGGTAACTGGGTTGAGGAGATCAGATAGGCAGTCGCTCCTTGTAAAACACTGGTAGTCAGCAAAATTATATATACGATACGATAATGAGTAATAATTGTCCCTCAGGCAGGATAAGAAAATTTTTTTAGGGCCTGCTTCACCACTTCCGAATTAGTTCCAGCTAGCTTACTTGATAGATAGTTTAATACAAATTCTGTTCCATTTTTTAATTTATTTGGTGGATACTGGCTATTCGGACATTGTGAAACTGGCCATTAGGATAACAAAATCAGGAATATGCTAGCAAGAGATTAATTAAAAAAGGAATTCCACTATTCTGTTATTAAACATGGCCGCTTCATTTAGTATGGACCGTGACAAATATTTTTGAATCGATAATTCTAGGCTAGAACCTATATATTCATAATATAAGTCCTTTGTCTATTCCTTAGAGTCCTAGAGCTATAGTGGATCGTTCTTCTGAGAGAATAATTCACCCAAACTCAGTTTTGAAAAGGGAATACCTCAAGAGTGACGTTTCGTGAATTTTAGAGACGACTAAATAGAGGGGAGTTTTCTTGCTGCGTATTAAGTGTTAACTTATTCTTATTATACCTACCTATTTTTAGTAGGTTATTAGGAAGTTACCTTAATTATTAATAATATATTGCATGGCGATTAATATAATAGGCTTATCTTACAGCTACATTTGTGTAACAACATTAATGTAGGCATATTTTAAAAATCTTTCGTGTCTTGTCTTTGGATTGTGAAATTTTATATTTTTATGTTTCGCATGGTGGATCAAGTATATTATTTTCCATTAAAGCCCTTAATACTTAAGTAAATCAATTTATAATATTATTTTTTTACAGTTAAGATGAGCAAAGTGACGAAATAAATCACAAGTCTTTAACCTATTGGAAATAAATTCAAAAATATAGAAACTAAACTACTCTTATAAATAAGTAATGCTTATAAATTTTAGGAATCCTTATAGTGTATAGTCTGTTGCATCAACCTGAAACGCAGTAGTGAAATCCACCCTAAAATAAGGTTACTTTTGTATTCTCGCGCCGTCTCTAGCCGCAAGTGGTTAATGGCAGTGGTCGTCACAAGTATGTGGCCTTATCTTCACGCTGTGCCCCAAGAGGGGTGATCTAGGGAGTACTAGTACCGAATTTTGAAATGAAAGATTCAAAAAAGTAGCCGTTGAGTTAAAAAAACATGAATCTGTCTTAAAATGGAAATCATTGATTTTTACAAGGTTGTTTGAGTTACAAATCATTGAAGTTAAACCTAAAAAAAATTTAAGAATATTTATTGAAACAAAGAAAGAACCTAATTTACGAATAAAAAAAATACAATAGATGAAGCATATAGTTCAAAGTTCATTGGGATAATTTTGTCTGTTCTTTGCCAAAAAAAGGAAACAATATGCAGAGATAAATAACATTTATTCCACGAACGGCGATTACACTTCTTAATAAAAAAATACTTAGCGATTAACTACCTAGTATTGATATAACTTGAAGTAATTTATAACAAACAAAAGACGGCTTTAATGAAAATACACGAACACATTCCAATTAACATTCACACACAACAATTAGAGTAGAAAATCATTTAGCTCCAAATACAGGCCGGTAGAAAATGATTTTTGCTAAAAGCCTCCTGCTAAAAGCTGGCACACTATATTAGCTTGTGGTAACACTACCCTGGTGAGAGACACAGCTATCACAGAGAGACAGAAGTTTCATACAACAACTCAGAAACATTCTTTTAAAATATACTCCTTAAGATAATAGTACAGTCCTCGTTAAAGATCTCGTGGCTGAGTAACAGCCACACGGGTCGTACGATAACAAAGTTAAGCAACGCTTGGCGCGGTCGGTCCATGGATGGGTGATCATCTTATCGTGATAAGTTCCTCCGTGTTTGAGAGGGCACGTTAAATTGAAGGGTCATTTGAATATCTTGGTGGTCGTTACGAGTAGTCAGAAGCCAGAAAGCCTGACAACCAGTCTTTTTAAGGGGTACCGAGTTGTCCAGGTAACTGGGTTGAGGAGTTCAGACACTAGTCCCTCTAAGCAAAACACAGGTTCGAAAAACAAGTTCCTTCGTGTCTTGGACACACTAAGCCAAACACGGTAAGTTGTCATTTGTAGATCTTTGACAGCGAACAAACAAGCTAAGCCGTGAATCTGAGTTGTCATATAACATCTTTGACAGAAGGTCAGAAGTCAGAAAGCCTGGCCATCAGTCTATTGCCAATGAAGACAAGTCTCTTTTCAAAGATACTCTTATGATAGTATCAGTATTAATACAAGAGACGTCATTCTTAAACTAGACCTTCTGTATTTTCTTCCTATGCAATATTAATGCACTTACTTTTAGCTTAAAATGATGCTATAATTTTTTAGTTTGTGATATTAAAATGTTTTAGTATTTCTCAAATTAAGATGTTCTTTAACGCACGCTGTGCCAATTTTTTAGAGGAGATTTTCGAAATAGAAGGTAATAATTCGAGAATCGAGCTATGGTGTCTTTATTCAGAGCATATTATTATCAAATCTGAACATAATAATAATCTAAATAATCCTAACTAAATCTACAAAAGTAATAGGTAATATAAAATCACCTTTCACGGTATGCCTCTCTCTCGATAACTCGATTCCCAGACTGCCAAAATCCGAACAAAGTTCAGTGAATATTTTGTAACATAGTAGATATAGAGTGCTATCGACGTCGTTTTTTTCAAAATTCAGGCCTAAAAATGAATGGAAAGCGCATCCATCTCCGAAAAGAAATCAGTGAATGGACACAAAAACTCCTTGCGTACCAATGAGGCTGTTTTAGTATTTAAAGTTTTTGGACAGGAGAATTCGACATTGAAAAAAAAGTTCCTGTATCCAGTTTGTTAGGCATATTTTTTTGTTAATACAACAAAGGCAGGTATAGCAAACCCGTGGCCTAGAAGTTGAACAAAAAAGCGCTTGAGTCGCTTTGAAAGCGTAATGCAATGTGCATAATTGTAGTGTTGTGGCAACACACGTCCGCTGTCACCGTAACCCATTTGCACCGTTCCATAAATCATAGCGCAACACTACGGATGTTGGGGACTTGGGGAAATATGGAAAGGGGGCTCGGGGAATATGGGAAAGGGGTGACTTGTTCTCAGATTGATATATGTATTTGTGTGTGGGATGAGGTCTCGATGGGCAGTGACCGTTCGTGTCTGGGTTGTTGTATTTTTCGATCGTATTTATTTTTCGAAATTCTGTTGTTTCTTATTGTTATGTTTTTTTGTTTCTTATTTATTTTTTTACTCTAGATAAAAGATGTGGTGTTTGTTTGATGTTTGGATCTGTATGTCTGTGACGTCATAACGCGAAAATGGATGCAAAAAAGTTTTTCTAAAGGAAGTTATTCTGAGCTATAATTTATCAAAACATTTACGTCTACAAACTAATAACTATTACCAATTTTAAATGGAATGGCTATATATTTTCCTAGTTTTTTTCTCTTCTTATTTTTATTTAATATAGGAATTAATCTTAATACAAAAAATTGGTAAGACTTCGCACACATCGCGATCGCCCCGACTGGCGACAGATTTTAAAATGGATGACAGCCATCGTTTCGCTTTGTCCCCCAGTGAGTGACTATGCAATTTGGCGGCGCTCTCCTTCTCTGTCATTCATTTGTGGATCTCTGCCGTTACTTATGTGTCGGCGCATACGTAAACGATCGCGACTACGATTTTTTTGGAGTTTCCGCACTTTGATGGCAGAGGGGGAAATGGGTTGTCTATTTTCGATTCGAAACTTCTTTTGCAATATTTTTTTTAATTTTTATAACACGATTATAGTGATCTAAATACTAGAATTAATTATTTTTTTGCAACAGTATCACTTAAATGTCAAACTCACTGCAATTGGATTTAGGTATATTCGATATCTAAATATGAGAGTAAAGATTAGTGCAACGAAAATAATCAGAAAATTATAACGTCATCATCATCTACGTCACCATCGTGATCGGCTTGGTGAATTCAGACCTTGAAATCTATGTTTCATTAAGATCTCTTCACCTATGCTCAGCCATAGTGAAGTGTGTTATAATTTGCTGTTATATATTCAAGATATACTTAGAAAGTACATATAACTTTGAAAATGTACAACAATGCACTTTCCTGACCTGCAGGCTTAGCATGGCTATTCCATATCCATTCTATCAAGAAAAGACAAAGCTCTTTCTGTCAATGTCAACATGTCTTCTGCCCGTAACCTGTCACTTGTAAACTTTGTCGGTCGAAGAAAAGAAAAATTTCTTCTAAAAATATCAAAAGAAATCTTACGTCAATCTGTCACTTTTCTGTCATTATGTCCATTCATTTTTAAGCCTGCTGAAATCGTACTCACACATATTTGAGAGGGTGGTCTTTTAACCAATAGCTACCACGATTTTTTTCATTACTACAACTGAGAAGAAAACAAACAAACATAAGTACTGATAATTTTATTACACTTTCCTATGTTCTATTTTGAGAACGGCTTTCATCTGTAACAGATGACCAAGTATACTCAGTGTAAACAGATTATCTAGACAAAGGGCTGTGTGCAATATACCATGCATGGACCGGCACGAGGCGCTCTGTATCCGTATACATACTCTGGTGTCAATTGACTTGTGCATCATATAACAGCCCCGGGCACCAGTCTGACTGTGTAGGGGGTGACAACAGTTTTTAAATGTTTTTGTAAATCTATTTTGGTATGTAACTGATAATTATAATTTATAAATCAAGAGGTATTATCATAATGATTATAAGTGACATTAAAATTAAAAGAAAGAATTTTCTTTGACAATAAGCTTAAATTTGTATAATTGATTCATATCATTAAAAATGTATGCTGTATTTATTTATATGCATGTTTATGTGAAACTAGTCTTACAAGTCAGTTTTTAAGTTCACATCAAAATCGATTCAGCACTTTTTGACGTAACTTTAAACTATAATAAACAAATAATAGATGTACACAGATTGTTTTTATCGCATCGATAGCATCAGTTTAGCACGTATATATCGTGAATATCGCATTTATAGCACAGTTACAAATTCCATTTCAAAAGATTAACACAGTGGGGAATATTCTATCTTTCCTCCACTCTGGACAAGAAGCGTCTGTGCAAATAGACGTACAGACATACAGACGGTTTTATATTGAGACTCGCATGATATTACTGCTGCAGGCGACGGGATTGTGGACCTCACTCTAGAATATTCAGTCAAGTTATTAAAATATGGTGTGGCTTTCGCTGAGGAAGAAAACTGGTGTTTTGGTGGATTTTGGCGCGTTTTTTTAGGTTTGATTTTTCAATGTTGGGTGGCTAAACTAAAAACTAAATAAGAAAAAAATATTGTGTTTTTTTTAATGTATATTAATTTTTCAGTTATGTAACTTAAATAGGATTTTGAATTTCAATTGTTATTTCACATTTAAAATATATCTTTGAGGACTATTCTTCTTGTTATGGCTCACACACCTTCCTCCTGATGCAGTTCCTCAAGGGACAAGTTCACTCTGAGCTATTTAAAAAAATACACAGCTTAATTATAGGTATTTTAATCACAATTTTACTTTCATTATTAATATTTTTTTGCGTATTCATTTACCTACTTTACATATTTGTAGATTTATAAAAACATAATATACATATAATATATCTAAATTAACATACTTATATATACATACACGTCAGGCATCGAAGTATTCCTCCGCATCGCTGTCATTCGGAAACGCACCCAGAAGACTGGCTGCATTGCCACGTTGGATGGCACTGCTTATTCTTTGTCCAAAGAACAAGCCAGCCCTCTGGTCACGCGAAGCGTCGATCAAATTTATAAAATATATTAAAAAAAATAAAGAAAAAAATTTAAACTTCTATATTAAATTATTATCGAACAAATAAAAGCCTAAACTTAATCCGAAGGTGCCACACCCCTATACGTCGTGGTCACTTGAGCATTCAAATTTATGGGTTGTCGCGGGCATCGGCACGGCTTACAGACTGCGGGTACCACACCATTATTGATTAACATATTATTTGTTCATGAATATGTATGTTACCACGGTCCTAGATTAATTTAATTTCAATGTTTTTGCACTTATAATATTTTACTAGCTATCAAGAAATGCGGTACTATGTTTCGGATGGCACGTTAAACTGTAGGTCCGGTGTCATTGAACATCCTTGGCAGTCGTTACGGGTAGTCAGAAGCCAGTAAGTCTGACGCCAGTCTAACCAAGGGGTATCGGGTTACACAGGTAACTGGGTTGAGGAAGTCAGATAGGCAGTCGCTCCTTGTACAACGCTGGTACTCAGTTAAATCCAGTTAGACTGGAAGCCGACCCCAACATAGTTGGGTAAAGGCTCGGGAGATGACGATCAAGTAATAAGGTCCTTATTTTGAAATGCTACAGAAGTTGTTATTGTTAAGGCACCAGCACATCAAGCTACTCGAAACTGTAAAACTATCCCAAACAACTTTGAACCATCTTGAACCACTTCAGTGATAAAGTTTAAATTTTATTAAGGAAGTTTAACAGGTTGTAGTAGCTTGATGTGCTGGCGTATGTACGTTTCAAATGAATCACTTCCTGGATTGGAATAAAAAGTAGCCTATAATGTTATTCGTATGTATAAGCTATGTTCCTGTAAAGTATCAAAATCCATTCAGTTGTTTTCGCGTGATAGAGTAACAAACATCCACACATTCATCCAACTATGACAATTGTTAAAATATAACTAAGTGTAAAATATTATGTAACTAGTTAGGGCTGCCAGTCCCGAGACATCGAACTTTTAATAAGCTCCACTTGCAGCTCTGTATTATTCAGGGTTGTCGCAAAAAATCGGTAAAGTTTGTATTTTTTTATCGACATAATTAAAGTGTGGCTAAGTTTTGAGAACTGAGCTTGAAATTTTTGTCTGTGTGTTGTATTTTTGATTTTTCAGCATTATGTAATTAAAGATTATAAATTGTTGAATTAAGATCCAGAAATGCAATTATTATTGTATATTAATTTTATAAACATTAATTTAAACATAGTTAAAGTTAATAAAAGTTGTCTGGAAGAGATTCCTTTTTAGCGATAAGACCGTTTTTTGTACTCATCATATTTGATTGTATTGTCCTATTTTGTTTTGTCCTGATGGTGTACTATAAAGTATATTCTATAGTATTCTATTCTGTTCTATTGTATTCTATTAATACATAAATGAGTATCAATTTAACGTTCTTTTTATTTTGCACACCCTACGCCAATTTCATATTTGTCTACGAGACTACGCTGTTGCGCAACCGCTACGTAGCCATCTACGCCGACGCTACGAAAGCTACGAATGCTACGGTGTGCGATGTTGCTTCTACAAAAAGTAGTTAACTACTGTTAAAGATTAAGTTAGTATTATCTATAAAACAGCCAAAAAATCTCGGTTGTGAGAAAATGGGAGAAATTTTATTTTGTTTTATTATTTACTTTCAAGAAGAATATTTGAAGCAATCTATCACTATTCTGGAGATGGGTAGACGTAACGCGTAGGCTCGTTTTAATCTCTGAGTACCGAACCCTAAAAATAACCGCATGCACGAAAATAAAATTCTAGATAAATGAGAACATCAAAAATAATCCAAAGTAGAACATAGGCTTGAACATAAAACTAAAAACTAGCGAGCTATGACTTAAGCTGAAAGAGCTAATGCATCCATTACGGAATACAGATGTGGTAAGACATCATTTTTTTTTCAAAATCTGCTATATTTTGCAAAATATTTAGGTTTGAAATGATATTTTGAAATATTCAAGGAGGTATTTTTATAGCTTGAATAATAATTTTCTATTTCAAATAGTTATGGGGTATTAAGTTCTTCTTTTGTTCTCCATGGTATGCTGCATTATAGACACTACCTCCCACTATGTGTGCAGCTGAAGGGAGTGTCAGACTTCTATTTATTGACTAAAACCCACTGTTGTTCCTTCTGGTACCTTTGTGTGCTAGGGCCGCGGTAACTCATCATCTCCCGAGCCTTTTCCCAACTATGTTGGGGTCGGCTTCCAGTCTAACCGGATTCAGCTGAGTACCACTGTTTTACAAGGAGCGACTGTCTACTGACCTCCTCATCCTAGTTACCCGGGCAACCCAATACCCCTCGGTTACACTGGCATCTGACTACAGCCGGGACCTACAGTTTAACGTGCCATCCGAAACACAATCATTGATGTCCAAGATATACTTAGAAAGTACATACAAACTTAGAAAAGTTGCATTGGTATTTGCCTGACCTAGAATCGAATCCATGACCGAGGTTGGCGCTTTAACCACTAGGCCACCACGACTTTTTACAGCTTTTTAGGGCCGCGGTAACTCTCACAAACAATCTTACAGCCTCCGCAAGACTTTTGGATTTCCACAGGAAATAAAGCAAAGAATTTTATATTTTTGTAGAGCCAAAGCGTAGATTCCCATACTTTCTTTAAGGCAACAAAAAATAGTTAAAAGCTACCTTTTATAAGTCAGTGTTGCATGCTAAAATGTACATACCTACGTGCTTTAAACTCGTGATATTAAAACCTCTATGCCGCTGTTGCCGAAACATTACATGGTAAATGCACTTAAGTTTATTAAAAATGCAATGTTAAGAGCAAAGTATTATGAACTTGTTTTATTCCGGTGTGTTTTAGATAAAAAGGATTTTAAGGAAGGTTTTAAAAGGCTTTCATGTAGTTTTTATGATATAATTAGGCTGGGTTGTGAGTTTCTGAATAGCCATTTTATTTACATACATAAGGTCTAACAATACTAGTGCACCATATTTATACAGGTCATCTAGAACCTGCGAGGATCATGTTTACCACAAAAGGTCATGAAAATAACAATATATTTTATTAAATTTATTATCACAGTCGTTAAATTGTACGCATAACGCCTCTATGATGGTACTCGATCGTTGACCCCTAGGTCATTCAACTTTTTTGTGGTAAATATGATCAGGATGTACTAAATGACCTGTAATAACATGGTGCATTAGTATTGTTAGACCCTATATATCATTGAAAGGAGTTAAACGACTTGTGATAGCTGGCTATTATAGTTTTGGCCTTCGCGATGTACATATACCCGAGGAGGTGTATTTTGAGGGGATGAAAAAGTCAATTTGTACCTACCACAAATAAAAAAATGAAGATGAGAAAGATATTACATTTACAAATTGCAATAATTATCTCCCTAATAAAAAAAACGGAGTCTTTAAATCGCAACTTTTATTTGTATTTATCTCAAAAACTTAATACAGCTTCACCAATAGAAAAACTAATACTTAAATTTATAGGTATTTATGTATAATATAATTTACAAACGTGCAAAACCGGGTCAGATCGCTACTTACACACAAACATACATCATCAAAACACCCTTTATCGTAAACAAAATGTTTAACATTTGGTATCTGCTTAAATTTTCAGTTTAGTTCAGCAGTATATCATAGTGTATGACATCGCGGTTTTGCCCCCAAAATTGTAAAGGGTACTTCAGTTGGGGGGAGAAATCGCTGCGACTGTGTAAACGTAAACAAGAATTGTGGGCGAGTGGGGAGAACTGCAAAGTTTTGATGGATCGTGTCGACCTTTTAGGGAGTTACAATTATTTAAGATACTCTGAGATGGAATTGCTATTGGGATCATTTGTAAATGAGTTAAACGTTTCTTGGAAGTACTTAAAGCAGCTGTTACATCCTCGTTCTGTTAGAACTACTCCGCACACCCGGAAAACAATTATGATAGCCTACCTTTTAGGCTCTAGATTACCTGAGCACCAAATAACATGTAAATCGATTCAGTAGTTTTCGTGATAACATTACAGAAAGTCACACACACATTTAGAATATTAAGGGGCCAGTTTCAACACAGGTTGCTGATAAGTTCCAAATAGTTTATCTGGCTAATAATTTCTTACAAATTTTCGAATTTATCTGGTAGATAGTGGCTATCCGTAACCTGTGAAACTGGCCCTTAGGATGTGCATTATTGTACATCACTACATAGTATAAAACAAAGTCGCTTTCTCTGTCCCTATGTCCCTTTGTATGCTTAAATCTTTGAAACTACGCAACGGATTTTGATGCGGTTTTTTTTAATAGATAGAGTGATTCAAGAGGAAGGTTTATATGTATAATAACATCCATTACATAGTGGAGAAGTACTGTTATTTTTGAGTTTGAGTGTTTCTGTAGTGTATTTAGTATCAGCATTGCACCCGTGCGAAGCCGGGGCGGGTCGCTAGTTATGTATAAATAACAACAGCTAAGGGTAATTATTATATTAATAGAGTGTCATTGTGTTGAGTTCTGCGAAAAAAAAATTAAGACCGAAATAATAAGTACTTCTGTTCAGTGTAACATAAAATTATTAACATAAAACTGAAGCCCATAGCTCCAATACTACCAGTAGAAACCTTGCTGATAATGAAAAACGTCATATTTTAGAAAGGACTTAATCTGAATTCAATCGTAGGTCGCATATCTAAAAGACACCTAAACATCTGATTGTAAACTTTAAACAATATTTCAGTGCCATCATTGCAAAACAAAGTTCTGGACCACCATTCGTGTATTAGTTCTAATTTCAGAAACGACTGTTTAGTTTTAAAACTCTAGTTTCACCACAAAAGTTTTAGTGCATTAGTTTACTCGTTCAAAATGACCGCTAGCGTTTTGTATGTTAATGTGAGGTACCCCTTATAGCCTGCAGTGTTAACAATACCTTAAGTACTAAGTTAGAAGTTTTTTTATCATACGAAAATATGGAGGTTATGTTTTGTATAATATTTTCATGGAAATAGAGTGGTTTTATATCATACAGGGTTTTTTCGTTTTTTTCTAAAACCTTTTTCTAGATTAGGGTGTGTTTTAAAGCTATTTTTTAGGAGTTCTGCGGTGTTTGGGTATACAATTTTGGTATCACTTGGAATTTTACTTCATTCGTTCTGTCTTTGTGAATGTGTTTTTAGCAGACGTGAACACATAAATACACATATCTGAAAAACACTAGGTATGGACGCAAGTTTCAAGTTTTATCATATGCTAGATATGCTTCAGCGATAAGGTTGAAAATCTATTGATGAAATTTGACCATTGTATATCAGTAATCCGACGAAAGCACCAACAATAGCTAAATTGTAAAATAAATTCTTTTCAGAAAAGAGTTTAATGTAAAAAATATTATTTTCTTACAACGACTAGATAACATAGAAGTAGAAGAATCTGCCTGCCAGAAGTACGGTAGTAGGTACCCATCGTACCAGCTCTGCTTACTTTGGGACTAGAAGGCGTTGTTTGAATGTGTGAAGAATATTACATTATATTGTTCGATGTTTTTTTGTTTAGGATGCGAGTAAAGTCAGAGGCTATACCAGATTGCGAGTGAAACCAGGTGCTGCACCTATTGTAGACAGAAATAACAATATAGCTGATCAGACAACAAAGTCGTTTACCTGTAGCAGGAATCGCGACGATTATTATGTAAAGCGGCCTATTTGTCTTTATATGTGACACACGGACGATAAAGTACAAACAAAAAGCTCTAGAATGAGTTTTTAGCCTAAAATTGTAAAAGCTATCCTTAATTATTTTATAAGGAAGTCAGGGGCAGCAATGAATCCTTCAGAGAGTCAAGTTAAATAAGTGATTCCCGGCTGTCTTTTTCTTTGGCAGTCGTTACGGGTGGTAAGAAGGCAGAAAGACTGCCAACCAGTCGTATCAAGGGTTATTGGGTTTCCCAGAAAATGGGTTAAGAAATTCAGATAGCCAGATAAAAAATTGAAAAACATTGGTTTTCTCAAGCTGCATTCGGTTAGACTGGAAGCCAACCCTAACATATTACGAAAAGGCTATTATACTATTTATTATTGTATATTTTTACTAAAGTGTAGATAGTATAAGTTAAGTTTGGGCTTGTAAACTTAGAAGCTTGAATTCACATAAGACCTACATTGCAGCAATACCATTAAACATATTTTTGTTAGGACGTTTCCAACACATGTTCGCGAATATGCTCGCCGTTCTTCCGTGTCGTGTGTCGTTCGTACCTGTACGAAACCGCCGGGATCCACCTCCTGGGAGCCTGCGCTTACGATGCCGTTCATTTGTTATCATTACTCCTGATTCTAAGGATTTAAGGGTGGGTAAGACCTGCTATTTCTCTTATGTATTTGTAAGCTTTGACACTGTTTAGTTATATAGGTTTTGTTTTGTTATTTAGGTCGCTGTGATACCTGATTCGCTGGGTTCTGGTTAGTAAAGTGGTAAAGTTGTGTCAAAAATGTTACAATATTGATATACATAATGTAATTGGTAGAATTATTATTTCTGCATTATTTATTTTAGCTTTAATAAGATGAGCGCCAAAGTATGCATCATTGTTGCTCGATATGGATTTTAAGTGAAGTGGATTATTCATTTAATTTTTGCTCTAGTATCTCGTCATTTTGTAGAGTAGGCAGATACTGATATATCTGTTCTTTAATAAGTTGCAGTCTTAGCGGGTAGTTCAATATTTTTGACTACACCGTTACGTCTTTCAGAGAAAAATCAGTATTTTTATCTTGATGAGGTAAGCAGATTCCTAGGAAGCGTGTAATACCGAGGGCAACAGCTAGTGTGTATTTTTGGCTTTTCCGTACACCAAAACATTATTCCCATACAAACGTTCAGTTTCAATAAAAATTCAATGCAATGGTATTCGCAAACAAAATCGCGTCACACAGATTTTATTTTTTTCCTGACTATATACAGGATGATTTTGACGGATTGTTTTTTTTTTATGTTATGCTGTTTTCTTTATTGGTTCTCCTTTATGCATCCCCTTGGTGATCATCATCATCTCCCGAGCCTTTTCCCAACAAAGTTGGGGTCGGCTTCCTTGGTTATCAATATTGTAATTTTATACCACCGCACAGTATTTCATAAATCCAATTTTTGTACATCATGCTTTTATTTTGTTATGATGGATTTAAGTCATTTAAACACTACGAAAATCGGGTTTCTAAGATGTATTTTATTCTGAAAATCGTCATATTTGTTTATAACTACAAAAAATAATATAACTGAGCATAGTATGCAAGTATGACCTTGCCTCGTCGATTGCATGAGTTATGTACCATTTAAAATTTATCTATCTTAGAGCAAAACAGATCTCGTTACATTATACGTGAATTTTTGTACGTCTTTTACCTAATTTCAACAGACTTTCAAAAAGGAAGAGTTTCTAAACTCGTCACATTCTAGAAGGACTTTTTCCAATCTAAGAGATGGTCTAATTAGAACCACTTTAACACGCCTATTGTCGCCTCTCACGAAATAAAACGCTGCATCAATATTATATATCGTTTCCACTCCTACAAAAATAGGATTTAACTTATTGAAAACGTTACACTTATTTAGCTACCTTACCTATGCCTATAACATTTTATCTATCACCAATTTGGTTCGATAAGTGTGCAGCTAACGAATTTGCATAGCCGTCTGTTTATGCATTCCGTCAGTGAATGTTTGTTATGCTGCAGAATGGTGATGGTATTTTCCGAAATTGCATCTGAAATTTAATGCAGGATTCGCTATTTGGTCACTTGTTTTAGATAAATAATATACTTTCTGAAAAAATGGATTTTATTTGCGTCTTTTTCGCTTCTCGAAGGAACAACTTCTCGTATTGGGATTAAGGGTAATATGGGTATATCGTAACAAATAAACAAACCCCGTTTTTATCATTATATTAGTAAGGTTTTTTAGGATTTAGTCTCCGATATCTATATAATCACGGTTGTTTAGTAAAATAAACAGTTACAATGTTTCATATTTTTGTTTAACATTTCAGTAAAATTCCTATTTTGAGGTTTTTTAGGTAGGTACAATGCAAATGATCAAATTTAAAAAAGTACTTTGTTATTCTTGCAGTTTTGAAACGGCATTACGTAGGTATTTAAATAGTTTAAGCAATTACAAGGTAGGTATTATTCTCAAACAAAAAAATATATATGTTAAAATAAAAAAAATTACGTTCATTGATTTATTCTTCTCTAGTTCAAAAGACATGAAATCTCCAGCTGACCACTACACACTACACCGACATTATACATCCTCTGCACACATAACACACACACAAACGTATCTCCTGCGCCTCCAATAGCTTGTTTGCACGAAGTTCGTTAATCTAACCTGTTTGCACAGCAGCCTGATCATCTTCTAATTGTATGCGAATGCCTAATGCGAAATTATGCGAACTACACATTCAGCGCTTATATTAGGAGCTGCCTATGTTTAATTGAACTGCAGTGTAAAGTCTAGCCTTAGAAATAGACTGATGTGGTATGTTACTGCCTCCTTGGTCTAGTAGTTGCATAGCGCGACCACCGTGCATGGGATTTCGGGTTCGATTACCGGCTTACTCGTCTGCAATCGCTTTGTAGGTTTATAAAGGAGTCTTGAATTTGGTGGCTGATACACCTATGCAATGGAGAGCACATGAATGTCGGGCCTGCGGCTAATCTCTCTCCGTTCGTGTCGGATTGCCGTTCAGACTATGAGAGTGAGGGAATAGAGAGTGCATCTGTGTTTGCGCCAATGCTTATACACTGTAATATATCCTGCGTAGCTAGCTGATGCTTAGAGAGAACGGCCGCCGTGGCCGACAATCACTCTAACCGTCATTTTGAATGATAAACACATGGGTTATTGACTTGAAAATCTACTCGTAGACATAAGTTAGACACATTATTGATAAAGTACCCGCTTTATCTTAGTCTACCGAATGAAATAAAACATTGCAATAAAAGTGCTATTAAATTCGCAATAAAAATTATATCTAGTCCCTTTCTCGTAAAATGAAGACGCTAAAAATTTCAAAAGCCCCCTAGACGTTAGCCATAATTTCGATTTCTTATCAAAACTACTACCGTTTCCTTTTCAAAAATAAACTTTAATTACTTAGCAATAAGGTGGAGTTTTGTTGTAAAAGTGATGTAGAAACAGTACCTAACTTTATACTGTGTAGCAATTGAAAGTGCCAAGTTTACGAGCGAGCACTGTAATCGATCGATGACGTGACGAGTGTACGAATGTTTGGCGCTAAGTGTAAATTTGATGGCTGTTTTAAAATTTCATGAAGAGCTATAAAATTTATTGTTGTAGTGATTAATGGATCGGGGTGTTACAGCACATCAAGCAACTGCAACCTGTCAAATTTCCTGAATTGATTTTCAACTTTATAGCTGAAGCATATGGTTCAAAGTTGATTGAGAAAATTAGACAGTTTTGGGTAACTTGATGTGCTGGTTGTACATACACTTTCCTGTGTGAATGATGGACATTTAATGACGAGCATTGACCTAACGTAATATTTTGTGCTAGGTTGCCAGTATTGATGCTTTTCTTCTCATTTTTAACTCTGAATAAGATTATTCTGATTCTTATTTGCGTGTGTGTGTGTGTGAACTACTTTAGTTGGGAGAGGTGATTATATGAGTGAGAGACTCGAGAGAGAGGGATGTTGCTATCTTTCTAAATACAAAAGAGAAAACCAAAATAGATCCAGCCTTCTCTCATTTAACAATTGATGACGTAATAATGAAAGGAAAATAATTGACCAATCAAATCACTAGATGTGTTTAAAGTTCTAATTAGTATATACGTTACACATGATTCCTAAAACAAATCGGCAACATAGATACATCCCATTACATCAGAATTAAACTGCAAATTCTGACAAACGAGCCATCCAACTATGTTTGAGCAATTGTTTGTCCGACACGTCAAAATTATGACAACCCTGTATACACTTACACCACCCTGTATATAACCACCTTTATTCACCATTTGAAATAAGGCTTTATTTTTTGAGTGATAAGGTGTGATTTCGGTTGTGCTTAAAGCAGATTTATGTTGGTCCAAGTTAGCATATCTGTTGGAAGTTTGCAATGCAGATTGGCTAGTTGTGTGAGAATGCAAATAATATGCGCCCATTGCGTCATACTAGGGGTCGACCGAAGTGATATCAATTCAATTTATGAATCGATTTTGCGATGACTATTATTCGTGTCTCTTTTGTTTTTTATTTTATTGATTGATTTATCGTTAATAGGTTTTTTTTAATTTGGAATTCTCTACGTAATGTTGGAAGATTTTTTTAGATCTATGTACCCAGTATTATTTGCTTTTAATATTTATTTGCTTGTTAAAGTATTATAAGCTCTTAATTATCAGTGAATATTGTAACTGCTTGACAGCCTTTTTCAGCGGCTGCAAATTCACGAAGATCGCAAATGTAACCGCATGTCTACTTTTCTGGAGAAACGCAGTAGTTACGAGTATGTAACCCTTGTACCCTTGAAGATACTGTTAGATAGATGATACTATTTAGTCCTTCTTTACGATAAAAACTTTACGGCTAGACTCCACCAAAACTGCGTGTAGAGGAGAAGATTTTAAACAATCCAATAGAAGAATTCCATTTATCCAAACATCCCCCTTCTCCTTCTTAAATCCACACAGGTACACACACACACACACACATATGCACATTCTCACCTTTGCTACCCCATCATAAATTCTGTAACTTAAATTAAACACATTTTCCTCAATTCACTTAGTCATAACTTTACTATAATTAAGCTTACCCCCAGGGAGTCTGGCAGAGGGAGATGTGCGCAAACAAAACTCTACCAACCAATTATTTACAATATTAATCATATTTGGGTTGAAAGGCTGTGATGGGGATATCTTGCAGTTATTGCATACTTAATGTATTTTTGATTTATGACCAGATTTTCCTCTTTAGAATAAGTGGATGATCTTGTCTCCAAGATATTTTTATGCTAGAGATGGTTGAAATATGAATTTGGCAGCGTATGCATGTATTAGGGACATAAATACATTTCTTCTATAAAAATCTAAAGGATATTTAACTTTTTCCCAAGTTATAGGATAGTTACCCATCCACGGACCGACCTCATTAAGCGCAGCTTAACTTATGTTCGATCGATTCGTGCGGCTGTTACTTAGTTACAAGCTATTATTTTAATCGTTTTTCGATTTATTTTAAGTGATTTTCATCAATTTATGTGTCCAGGAAAATAAAATTATAACAAAATTAAAATAAAATTCTTTTAGGGTGAAGTGTCCAGTTGTCAGTCGTATGTGTTATGATAGACAGTCTATGTAGTAGAGTCTAGATAAATAAATACATACACTTATCGCGGAGTTTAAAGTGTTGATTTACTTTAGTGATTTTCTTATAGGTTTATGTTCGTGGAAAATTATGTATAGCAAAATAAATAAATTGTTTTTAGGGTCAAGTGTCCAGTTGTCAGATCTGTCATGTTTTAATTTGTTTATTATATTCTCGAATAATCCTTGAGAAGCCTGAAAGACTGTCTAATCCCTATTATTTGATGCAATAAGAAGTTGTACGATAAATTATCGTCGATCAAAGCAAAAAAGATTTTCGTTAACTTAATTGTTGTGAGTGCCTAGTGCTACTAAACTCCATCAAACATTTTTATGGCAATTGCTGTCAAACATTTTCGAGGCAACAAAGACAGATATTACTACACTGCCCGCTAACTTAACAGAAACCATATTGTAAACCATTAATTACATAAGCCAGTTTGCATTGCAGATCCCCGTTAGTGAAATGCAAATACTAATAGATGCTGACTTAGAGCATATAACCCACTGGAACCGCCATGAGGATTAATCCTTATGTGAAGAACACTGTCAGAAAACGCGCGGGGAGCAAGACAATGCAAAAATACATATGGATCACTTAAACATAAAGTTGACACAAATGTTGTGTACATATATGTATTTAGGACAGGCGTCAGCACATCTACCTACCTCAATCTGTCAAATTTCTTTAATAGATTTTCAACCTTATCACAATATCTGAAGTTTAATATTCGATAAATTAATATTCAATTGGTAAATTTTGACAGATTCGAGTGGGTTGATCTGCTGGCGTCTGTACCATTAGCACAGGGTAACGCACGGCAATGGCGTCTGCTGTTGTTTATATGTTCTAAGCATACCGGCCATTGTACACTGTGGGACAAAAACACGTCGTCCATGGAAAATTGAATTTCCATAGATACGCCTCTGAAAGTGAGCCGGGATGGGTTTACAATGGGCCCTAATTGTCTTTGTGTTTACTAAATGATATTGTTGGGACTTCACTTACGTTTGTGTTGCGTCGATTTTGGTGGCGTACAGTGTAATCTATTATATTTTCTTTTGTTTTTGAGTAGTGCTTATCAGTTCAATTTTCAATTAAAATATAATCGTTTAAGAATGAGGAGCTCGTGGCTAAGTAATAGCCGCACGAGTCGATCAATCATAGAGTTAAGCAACACTTGGCTGGGTCAGATCGTGGATGACCATCTTGTAATGACGCGTCATTCCTTCGTGTTTCGGAAGGCACGTTAAATTAGTGGGTCTCGGCTGTCATCTATACTTTTTTGGCTGGTCAGAAGTCAGAAAGTCTGACACCCAGTGTTACCAAAGGACAGTGGGTTAAAGAGGACAGATTTATAAGCAGTCGCTCCAGTTAAAGCACTGGTACTCAGCTGCATCCGATTAAGACTGGAAGCTGACCTCAACACAGCTTGGGAAAAGGCTAGACAGATGAGTTCCTATAACAAAATCTTTATGCCTTTGCAATGCAAATTCAAAAAAAATTATAAATAATATTATTATAATTCAATAAATAATAATAGTAAAATAAAACCATAAAATAAAATAAAATAATATTAAAAACAGAATCAGACACATTTACTTATATTACCCGTTTAATAAGAGCTTTCCATAGCTTTATTAAATATGTTTCCTAATTCAGAAAGGCAAGTAGTAGTTTTACATAATAACTCAAAAATTAGCTTTGTATACAATGATAATAAACAGTAGGTGTGCGCCGCGTGGATAACGCAATCATGCGCTGTAATGACATCGTTACCTTGCATGCGATGCGACGTGTTACTACTTGTGTGCACTGTGGATTAATAAAGGGGCTAGTGAGTTTTTAAGTTTGTAGTTTTGTTTATTTATTTTTCATCGTCAGCCTTTTTGTCGTCCTATTACTGGGTACAGGCTTACTCGTTCGTTGGACCTGTCGTCTACATCGCCTAACTGAGTAGAGTGTTCGAGCTGACCGGGACTACGCCTGAAGGATGGGAGCTCGCAGGGAAGTGTGGAAGGGCTAGACAAGTGCGCAAAGACCTAGGCGGAACCTTATATATTTAGAATATACACGCTTATTTTTATCTATAAACCTAGTTTTTTTTTCTTGTACACGTCCTATTAGACGTGATAATGGCAGTCGACGTGACAATCTTTCGTACAAAAAGATTGAGCGTTAATCACCACGCTTGCTCGGTTTTGACCGTTTTTCACGTGATGATCGGAGATGGAGTACTTACGCTTGTTTACATGTAACCTATTCTACTACTCTTTTTACGGTTTATCTATCCCTAGGTTTTATTTATCACTCAACACATACTCTTTCTTACTTTGAGTTTAATATTATTTCAGACAGTATCGCAAGACCTGTTTTACTGTACAGCCGATATCATCATTATCAGCCTTTTTATCGTTCCACTGCTGGGCTTATACCTCCATTGTTACTGAGAAGGATTGAGCGTTTATCACCACGCTTGTTTAAAGCGGGTTGATTTCAAACTGTTTTCTTTCACGTTTTAGTCATTAGTTTCTAAAACATACTTAGAAAGTGTATACGTAAGTATTATAATTTATATCCAAATGAATATATTCCGTTTATAAACACAAGCAAAAGCCTAGGTATCATCAAATTAATAGGAAAAAAAGATTACAAAAAGCGCACTTACCCCACAATTAAGTTTCGCAGACACTAAAAGGGGTCGCGCGTTCCTAACTACGGAGTATCATCAGACTCGTTGTGTTATTAACATGTAAATGTGACGTCACTGTATGTTTGTCTGTCACTGCGTATGTGTTTACTGCTAAGTGTGTTTAGGCAGATGCGTGTATGATGGTCGCTGTGAGGAGGATGGGAAATGAGGTACGCGACTATTTATGGATCAAATTAATTTCTACCTGTAACATTGTGTACCTATATATTTGAAATTGAATGACTTGAATCATCATCATCATCATCAGCCTATAGCAGTCCACTGCTGGACATAGGCCTCTCCAAGTGCACGCCACTGAGATCGATTTCCGGCTTCTCGCATCCAGCTCCTGCCAGGCGTCTTGCGCAAGTCATCACTCCACCGTGCCTGAGGACGTCCTACACTACGTTAATACATACGTAATGACTTGAATATTAGTCATTATTATGACGTAGTAATAAGTACAAAAATAATACTTCAAATCAAATCAATTTTAAGCCAACTACGCAGAACATAACCAGCATTCGCGCAGATACAGGTGCACTCTCTATTCCTTCACTCTCATAGTCCGATGGGACGATAATCCGACACGACCGATGCACGGGTGAATCAATCAGCTCCCAGACTCCGGGCTGCTTTATGAAAGTTTGTCAAAACCCGTCTAGATATAGCATCTCCATTGTCTAATATCGCATAACAAACTTGAGACACATTTTAAGACTAACAACACCATAACAACACCCATAAGGACATCATTATACCATGTTCTATGGCTGTCGTAAGCAGTCAGTAAGGGATTAGCCAGGAAGATGGCAACCATACCCACCTGTGTTTACTAATAACCCTTCATATAGTATTATAATCCCATGTCACGTGTATGGCAATTTGCCCATTACGCTATGGTATGGTTATGTCGTGTATGGGGATTTACTTTTATTGAAGTCCAAGGTTTATTGTTATAGCTAGCTTCTGTGACGTCTATGTTGGAGAAAATATGGCTTAAATAGTATGCTGTGATGATGCCCAAACGCCAGCACATCAAGGTACTCGAAACTGTCAAAATTTCCCAATTAACTATGAACAATAAACTGTAGCGATAAAGTTGAAAAACTATTAAGGAATTTTGACAGATTGTAGTAGCTTGATGTGCATATATGCATCTGTGCCATATTAGGGAAAGCACTTTAGAATTTGATTTAACAGTTTTAAGATTTTGTAAATTAGTTGATTCTCAGGATCAAATCTAGCCTATAAGACAAAACTCGTGGTTTTCTATCGGTAAAAGAATTTAAAACATCATACATCCAAAGACTGCCCCTAGAAATTCAAATTTGCGCAAATATTACTTCTTTTATAATACTAGCACAGACTGGCTACCTACCGCCTACCTATATATTACTCTGATATATAACTTATATTACTACTAAGTTTCATCAAAATCCATCCAGTAGTTTTACTGTCAAATTGTCACATACATACACATCCATTTGATGTCAATCTTTTAAGGGTTACTACTACTTCCAGAGCAATTTTTAATTTACTTGTCATAAAACTAAGTGGTACCCACATATCGTATAATATTATAATAAGCTAATCAAGGGACATCTTAAATATTTTTGGTCAATTCCTAACTAACTAACAGTTTATTGTTTTCATTATAACAATCAAGGTCAAAAAGGCTTCTAAATATAGCCAACTAATCTATAACTCTTGACTTCTCAAGTTATGACCACTGTAATGACGTGTAATATTCGGCACGCGTCGGTAATACCCGGTAATAACTGGTAATAACCGGTAATAACCGGTAATACCGGGTAATATTTTAACGGGACACTTGCGGTTGGCCGGGCAATAAACCGATACCTAACAGATGCCTGCTTGAGGGTTGGCATAGAGTATGTTAACGCATAGAGGGGATTTCTTTTTGGCAGTAATTAATTTTGAAATTTTTGTAGCTGCATCTTATTATTATTAATGGAAGATTTATTTTAAAGTCATGTAGCTAGTCAATTGACAATAATAACTTTGTCTATATAACATTTTTTGATACAATAAATTCCCACGTTATAAAAAATCGTACCTAATTTATCTCAAAATCATTTTTCACTCGATTTTGAATTAAAAATACACCTGGTCTTACTACTTTATGAAACTAAGCCTACAGTTCAAGCACTACTTAAATCATAAGGCTATTTAGACTGAATGCTTTCAGCGAGTCGACTTCTTAAATTGTAGGCATATAACTCTAAACAAAATAACATCGCGTCTACAATTGTACAATCTATGCCATAACCGATGTAGTCAAGAGCGTATGACGGATGGCAGCGACTGCGGTTGAGTTGCGTGACAAATGCGGCCGCAGTGCGACCACGCAGCGTGACCGTGGCATGAACCGAACGTGTAAAAGTATTGTGACGCCTATTGGAGGGTTAAATCGATGGAAAATGGAATTTGATTTTTAGAATTCCTAGCTTGGGTATGATGATTTGTTTTTTTTTAATATTTTAGTATGATTGTGAGATTTCTCTTTAGGTTTGGATTGAAAAGAATTCTATTGACTTTAAATAGAAGAAGTGCACATCCACGCGAGATTTTGTATTGTCTTCATAACGCAAATTCAAAATGTCGTTTATCTTATCTTAGTTATACGTAAATGTGATAGTTTGTAAATGTATTTTACCTCTTAACACCTAAACAGCTGAACGGATTTTGATAAAACTTGGCAGTAATAGAGCTTAAACATAAGAATGAAATTAGCCTCAGGGGTGAAGCCGCCAGCGGAAGCTAGTTTGGTAACAGAATTCTACAAAACCACCAATGGTGGTTACAGAATTTGTGATTGAATATTATACATATAAATCGAACGTTGTACATTCACATCTATATTTGTACTGAAAAAATGTATTATTTTTATCTGCCCTTTTTGAAGAGCAGGGGCAAGAAAACCAAGAATAATCATTTCAGTAAGGTCTTTTCTGTAATTTCTAGTCAGTGTATTATCTATAGAGAAACTTTTCCAAGTCACTATAAGAATCGGAGATCTTAGGCCAATCACACACGAGTCGTAAGCATCGTCGCATCGCAAATAAGAACTACACTGTACAGTATTCCACAGCCGAATCGTCACGTAGACGTATCTTAAGACTTTTACTGGTTACCTTGTAAGAAGCGAGAAGGAATGTAATTGGACTCATTGAAAGTGAATACTAACAATTGAAATTAAAAAATCATAAGAAATTAAAATTCATTAAAATTCAAGAAAATAATGAAATATTAGGTTTTTTTTTTATATATGCGGAGTTGTTTGAAGATGTTCAAGCTCGTATTAGTCTTGTCGTACGCACGTATTACGACACATTTACGCTACGACGCCATGTGCGAACAGCCTTAATATTTGTGTGTGTGTAAAGCCGAGTCATTTATTTGAATGAGATTGTTTTATTAGCATTTGAAAGTGAAAACTAACATACAAAGAAAATTGCCTATTCCAAATGTGAATGAAATTTGTAAATGGGCAACGATTTGTTTTTTTGGAAAGTTTATTTTTTGACTTTCAAAAACGTACCCAAAAACGGCTTTATAGTAAACTGGTTTGTATGTCAATAATCATAATAATAAAAAAAAAATTGAAACTGTCAAATTTCCCCAATCAACTTAGAACTTTATGCTTCAGCGATAAGGTTAAAAATTCATTAAGAAATTTTGACAAATTGTCTGTAATAACAAACCAATTTCAAGGAACTTTTATTGTTCTCTATGTGTATCTATTTTACAATATAAAACCACTAAATTTTAAACATAGTTTTCAATCTTCGTCCTCCAACTTAGCACCACATAGGTACAATCACTAGGAATTTCTCTTATTATAAGAAAATGTCAGATTAATAATTTTTTCTGTAACCCCGCCATCAATTTCACATACACCCGCCATTTATAACAAAACTACAAGTGGGAACCACATTACGATACGTAATTACTCCGTCTCCCTCCTCAAACTGCCTCCGTCTCACATAATTGAATGGGATAGAAAATTTATGGTTTTTGCACAATTTTTATAGCCTCCTGTGTTTAACGTGTCTGCTGCCAACGATTATGAACGGTAGTGCTGTGATGTTTGTCACCCTATGTAACGTGAGGGCATCTGGTTATGGTGTGTGTATAGAGTGATGTAGGTATGATTGGATATCGTTTTGGTGTGACTGTGTGGGTAAAGGGGCAGTTCGTTTTAGAGTTTCTGTAGTTTAGGGATTTAAGGAAAGAAAAAGAAGTAAGAAACGGCTCTTTTGCTCTATGGGTATAAATGGGTTTTACACCTATTGCCTTATCAGCTTGCTATGTTATGACTAGGTACTTGAATTGGTTATTGATACGATTGAGAACACCTACGCCACCGCTACCTTAGCATCGCTTTTTGCGCTTGTAACTTTATTTTTCTAAGCATGAGGAAAAGAAACGGTCACGCCGTTCCAGGCCGATTTTCACGATGTCTATGATCTTTCAAATTGGTAGTTCTCAATAGTTTTTTATCATGCAGCAACGCGCATGATTTGCAGGAAAGCGCCAAAATAAGAAGAAGTTTCTATAAAAGTATTGAAATGAAATTGTCAAAAAACAAGTCTTACACAGAAACCTATTCCACAATAGACACACTTCACATTACTGTCACAGTGAACCATAAGAACTGCTCTATATAGTCCAAATATAGCCGTCTACCCTTGTTGCATCACACAGCGTACATTATAAAAATGGCGAGAGAAACTCAACGTAATTTATATTAAATTATAAGGGGAAACACCCTCACAGTGGTGAGTATGTTGGCATGTTTGGGTGTGTCAATTATTTCTTTGATGATCAAATTCAAGATGGAGTTTTCAATTGAATTCTTTTTTTCAATTTATATTAAAATTTAACTACTTGAAGATTTTTGGTTCCGTATCAATTTGTTTCTGATAATCAGTTTCAGTAAATGAGCAGCATATAATAGTATTTCATAGTTGCAATGACCTAGTGGTTAAAGCACCAGCCTCTCAAATATGAGTGTGCGGGTTCGATTCCAGGTCGTGCAAGTACTAATACCGATGGGTGGTGGCTTAAGTTCCATGCCTAGAAGACTATGTATTGTGTGAGTCTTGTTCCTGAAGTCTAAACTGTTTTAATAATGTATGTGCTTCTCTGTTTAGATTTACTAGTATAGTTTATAATGTCGAGTAACAAAAAAGATTTAAAAATCAGTAAACATGAATTCAGCTACTTGTTTACACCTTCCCTATTATTACCATAGTGTCAGCCATCTTTATTACTCAACCCATGACCGAAAGGGCTATAAAGGGCCCCAGACATTGTAAAATTTCCATAGAACTTCCCATTATATTGTCACCCATTTCCTGAGACTAACAACTTTTGGGAAACTGGGCTTGGGAGAAGCATATTGAATTTAGAATTTGAATAAAGTCGATTATTATAGAGTTAAGCTGATCAAGTTTCACATACATAAAATCCTGAGAATTCCTTTAAGAATCCTTGGAATCAGAGATATGTGCCCAGCAATGGGATGATAAAATGGCTAACGATAAAGGTGCTAATTCTCCGCTTGATCTCTCCCTGGTCGTGCCAGAATTCTGTGTCATCGGACAGGCATTAAAAATTATGTTCTGTGCAGGTAACTGATCTCTTTTGAGAATAGAAGCTGTTGCTGGATAATAGTGCTTACGACATTATAAATACTAGAAATGTTAAGGGTAGTTTAATAATTTCTGAACAGCCACTATCTACCGAATAAATTAAAAAATAGAAAAGAATTTGTATGAAATTATCTACCAAATAAACTAACTGGAACTTATTTGAAGGTAGTGAAACATGCCCTTAAACATCTTTAATCTATGATTTTTTGTGTTAATTGATATTATTTTGACACATCAACCCTTGTCGGAAATCAACAATGTATAATGCAAGAAAAATAAAGATAAATAGAAATAACAACTTCTACTATCGATACTTAAACATTGAAAGAGAAGTAAACGTTCCGAAACAAAAAACAACCAACTACAAACTTCAAAATACACGTTATCTGTCCCCGAAACAACAATTTTAAACAGAACAAGGAACGTCGAACAAAACAGTCAACAATTTGAATAATAACATTACAAAATGGCAAACAAAACTCCCGGTAACGTTATTACTACAAAAGTATGATTTTATCTCGATCGACGTCCCGAACGAATCGTCTCCCTAAGTGACCAAGTTTCGCTAAGTTTTCGCATAAATTATGCTAGATAAGCGAAAATATTGTCTTCGGCGGCATATTTTCGGTATCTGAAGATAAGTTTTGCAAACAATTCGTAAGTTGTCAGTCTCAATATGTCACGGCGGTCCTGTTGTTTTGTTGAGTGTGTTACAAATGCCTGTGTTAGCTTCTCGTACCTATAATAGGTTCTCTTACAAATGGATGCTTGCTCAGCAGTTGTTACAGTGACGGAAAAGTACAAAACACGTCATGAACATACAATAAATGTTCGCAAGACCTACCGCGGCCCTGGTACACAAAGACCGCCAAAAAGAAGGAACAAGGTAGGTTTTAGTTAGGTACTAAGAGTCTGACACTCTCTCCCTCCAGCTGCACACACAGTACGAGAAATCATTGAATGATTTCCGACGTAAAAAAACGTACAACAATTTGATCATACTATCCCTTTCTTTAGTTTAGTAGCTACAGTATGTCTATCATAATTAATGGCCTTACCTTCTATGGATTGTTTCTCACATTGTTTTCTAATTATATGAAATTTAAATTAAAATGTTTGAGTTGCTTAGTAGTACATATATATAGACCACGCTTGGCACCATCATATTCATTTACTGATATCGATACCCTTTATTTCAACTTTCGATAACTCTAAATACATGCTAGCAAAGTCACAGGCCATGCGCTAGTACAAAAATAAAAATATTTCACCAACATAAATTGCATAGGGTTATGCATCTAACAGAGGCGGCATGACAGCCCGTCATCGCGGCCCGTGCATAAATCCAGATGCGCTCAGACTATTTGCGCGTGAAATAGAAACTCCACGGCGCTGTTGCCTGTCACTTTTATAATATATTTTATTATTTACAGTGCAGTTTTATTTTATAAAAGTTTATTGAAAAGGATAATCCTGAATCGGTTTTTCGCACCACTATTTTGCTACTTCAATCACTTAGGTTCTTTAAGCAGTGAAAAATATCATACTCTGAGTATAATCAGAAACATAATAAAACAAAATATTAAGCAACTACAAAGCAGCAATTTTCGTAAATATATTTGTTTGATTTCTGTACCAACTGCTATGGTTTATAATTCAGTAGCTATTACAAGAATTTGTATTATTCATGAGGAAAACGTGATTATTCCATGTGAATATACTGGCGTTCTCATCTCCTATTCCGACCCAACTAAAAACGATCATCAATCTACAAAACACAAAATTACTTCATTCTCGCGAACCACAAAATCCACATTGAAAATAAAGCAGTCTGTAGTGCGAGACAAGTGAAAAACTACAACATTTCCCTTGTTAAAATACACTATAACTCTAGTGGGTTGGGTCTGCATTTCCTACTAAAGATGAGACCGCCGCGTCTAAGAGATTTATATGCCGCTTACGGAAATTGACTGGGAAGCTAATACTGGAGACGTCGTCATGTGTTTTACTATTAATTCTTGTTTAAATTGTTTTATTCACACTATTTACATATTCTTGTAGCTATATAATCTTATAGAGATTTTTGGACATACGTTTTGTTTCTCCAGTACTATAGTCCCTATACCTAATTCAACTTTCGTTTTTCGGGTAACAAATATAGACGGCTGCCATCACATTTAAAATCTTGGCCTAAATTCAACACCACCAATTTGTTGTTGATGAAAAGTATCTCTCACTATTGAAGAAGATGTCTATTTTATCGAGTTTGTAGGTCAAAAGTCACGGACTTTATTCGATTGACAAGATGCTTGGCGTCATTCAGAAGAATAGCGCACCTAATAATTGTTCAAAAGGCAGACACAGGTGTCAAAATTAAATGTCAACCATTCTCATTGATAACGTTATTAGATTCCATGCAAAGATTAGCTCAGCAATAAATCAAGATAATATTGCACCATCTTAAATCTTACACCATATCAAAATCGGATAGAAACTCATACAAATAAATTGACCTTATTAACCTGACAAATATAGTAAATTACGTATTAAATCGATTACTTATATTGAAGGGCGAAACCGCCTTAGTGTAGCCTTCGAAGTAAAATTTATAGTCACCCGTCACCCCGAATTTTATCTTGGAAAAATACATCTTTTTCACCGGGAACGGTTTGTCAACGTCTCACGGCGATTCAGTGGGAATGGTTGCCATTTTATATAAACTCCGCGTTTTAGTGAGCGACGTTTTTTTCTAGACTAAGTGCTTATTGTGAGGTTTCTGGTCTAATAGATTTTCGCTATTGTAACTGTGAGTAGGTACTATTGTGAAAAGTACGCTGTATTTTAGAAAAGGTATAAGTACTTGTCTGGAGTTAAGGATCGGAATGAGATTCAGTGGGTGTTCATAGATTAGTAATAGACGCTAGCACATCAAGCTACTTCAACAGATTTTCCACTTTATCGCTGCAGCATATTATGGTTCAAAATTGATTGAGAAAGTTTGACAGATTCAGGTAGGTTGACCAGCTGGCGTCTGTACATCGATAAATTGATCGATCCGTGTGATTGGGTTTCAAAATAAATTTCTAAATGCAATTGATTTAAAAGTCGATAGTATCCTATTTATAGAAAGTTTAAGTTTCAGATTCAAAAATTAAAAACACGCTTTTATATATTATTGAAGCACAATAACTAAATATTTTTATAATAAAATAAATAGCACATGTACGATGTAAACGTTTACTGCCATTAATATTACACTACAATTTCCGATCCCATAAGGGTGAAAACACACATAACACCCGTTTCCCCTGAAGAAACTTAACGCTGAATTAAACCAACGTTTGGCGTCCAGGGTGAATAAATTTGTGCCAATATGCTGCGGTTCTAAGCTCTAAACGATATTAGTTTAAATTGTTTTTAAACACTAGTTCAGTTACCGTATGGTAAGGGAGATTAGGGGGATTTGGTACACGTGTGATTGCTGTGGTTTTCTTTACTATTAATTTTGATTATAAAGCTATTATCAGTATGTAGTACCTATTGTAGCTTAATTTAAATTCTTAATAGTGTTTTTTTTTTGTCGATTGTAATTAATCTATCTAGAGCTGCTCATTTTTTCAAATTCGTGCAAAAATTATAAATTTTCACCAAAAGTCTATGGAAACACTATGTATACCTTAATATAAAACGTGGTCTTAAATAAGTACAAGTATTAGTACCAAGTTTAAACAATCATCTTTAACAAACCTAATGGTCCAAACCTACCTACTAATCTTCTAACCTAGATACTTTTTAAACTCACCTTATATAATAAGGTGGTCTAAGACTCCATTTTTAAAAAATCAATCATTTTATAATAAGCCACCTTATTCTACATTCATAAAAAAAAACTCAATTGTCAATATTTTTGTGGTGCCAGGTTGTAAAAATATACATAGTCTCTTTGTCAGATTTTTCATACACTTATAATATTTCTAAACCTAAGGCAATTGAAGGTAACTTAAATAATTCTCTTTCAGTTCCTGACTTACTGCAGCTGACAGGAAACGTAGTGTAACCATGCGTTCATAATAAAACGACACGTGTGTAATGTCTTGAAGATGGAGAATGTTTGCGTCACCTGCAAGCACTGACGTCACACTGCGTCGCCTACATCACATAATATATTTAGTGTAACGATATTTTATAAAAAAATTGGATGCGTGATATTCTTTTTTTAATTTTAGCCTAATTATTAAAATATTTTATTAGTATATGTTGTTGATAATATTCCAAAAGAGGTGGTGGCCTAGTGGAAAAGAGGTGGTGGCCTAGTGGTTAAAGAGCCAACCTCTCAAGTGTGAGGGCGTGGGTTCGAATCCAGGTCAGGCAAGTACCAATGCAACTTTTCTAAGTTTGTATGTACTTTCTAAGTATATCTTGGACACCAATGACTGTGTTTCGGATGGCACGTTAAACTGTAGGTCCCGGCTGTCATTGAACATCCTTGGCAGTCGTTACGGGTTAGTCAGAAGCCAGTAAGTCTGACGCCAGTCTAACCAAGGGGTATTTGGGTTGCCCAGGTAACTGGGTTGAGGTGGTCAGACAGGCAGTCGCTCCTTGTAAAACACTGGTACACAGCCGAAACCGGTTAGACTGGAAGCCGACCCCAACATAGTTGGGAAAAGGCTCGGGAGATGATGATGATGTTGATAATATTCCGGCCTATTCTACCGGGATTTTGTTAGTGGTATACGGATTTAGAATATGAGTCTTATCTATTATATATGTATACTATATTGTATCTACTCATTACACTATTTATTTTACCTTTAAATTACTTTTTATTATCAGACCATTTTGAAAGTGTTGATACACGACTTGCGTGAGTGTAAATTATTACAGAAGTGTTAATAGTGTACAAATAAATTGAATAGTTTTTTATTATTATATTTTGCTTTACAAGTAACACGCGATTGCAGAAAATTCTCATACTTTGCACGATTCATCATAAACTTTTCTATTTTTATTTCCAAAATAGACTGAGCTTAATTTACCAAAAACATTATTTTAACAACAAAATGACCTCTTTCATTGTATCCCTAATTAACCAATCAGGTATTGATGCCAGCAAGTCAACGTACCCGAATCCGAGTGAATATTAACCTTCCGCTATTGTAATAAGGTTGAAATTCTATTAAAGAAATTTGACAAATAGAATCCTAACAAGCGGACACGAAGAAGCAAAATAAATAATACGGAAGCCAAACGTACACTGCTGGCCGAAAAATTTGGTACACTACATCAGCAACAATGTCCGTACTGTCGAGAGAACGGGCCGCAATTTCAATTTACGAGTGGCGATGCTATAAAATTGGCACGTGATCGCGTCGAGACAAATAAGTGGATATCGCTTATATGTGTATTAGTAATATTGCCAGCGAGTGTAGGGCTGCTTGTGGGGAGAATCGGGAGAATTAGAAATGTAGATGATTTATTTGGTAATCAGTGGTTAGTGATTATTGTAAATTGGTACATATTTTTACAAAAAAATCTTAGTTCTTGGGCAGCGATGAGGAGGAATTTTTCGACGCCATATTTTAAGTTTGTATATGTACAAAGGCGCACAGGCTAATAATGTATTTACTTATTTTATAAAAATGCAGAATAAATGTAAAAAAAAATAATTAGGATTTTTACTTGAACGATATAAAAAATATTTGTAATGGTATTTTTTAAACCAGAGAGATACGTCAATTTAAAAAAATATCAAGACTTAATTATTTATTCCAAGTAATTCTTAAATCATGGGATATTTATTTTCAGTTCCGGGTAACCCTAACATACAGTGCAGTATGAAATTGGGTAACATATCCTAAAAATATTATAACAATAATATATTGTATTGGTACATTTGGGCGAATTGTGTCTAATAATTTATTATACATATAAATAAAAGAGTATGATAAAATAATAAAAGTGTTATATTTTGTGATTGTACCGAATCTATGGGATATTATTTTCATGGCCCCAGTGCAGGGCGCAAGAGCTCTTCTCATACAGAGAAGCTTGTTCAAGGCGGATTCAAGATTTCAGAATATAAGACTTTTACATTAAAGTGCATATTTCCTCAAGATGTTTTCCTTCATCTTAACTCAGTCATTGGTGCTAGGCTTAAAAAGTATCTATAACTTAGAAAACATACATTTCTATTTGCCTGACCTGGAAACGAACTCGCACACTTGTACTGGGCAGGCTGGTGATTTAACCATCTGAGTTTTGGTTCAGATTTTTTTTTTGGTCAATAAGGAGGTAATGTTTTTCGGTATTCAATTGAGTCTAGACCTTCCTAATCAAAAATAATAAATAATTATATAAATTACTTGATTATTATCTCTTTGATTAAACAGTTGCAAGGATTTGTATTAACTAAGACTCGTAAAATAAATTAAGAAATACACAACATATGTTTCGCCTCTAGATAAGTTAAGATGGATGACGTCATAGCGGCCATTACAATAATACAGACTACAATATAGAATAACAGCGCCATACAATACATTATAACAGCCATAAAATTGCATCTCAAACACATAACACTTGTGACCTCAGCTGACACCCTCTGGAACAAATAACTTTCGTGTCGTGGGGTTCAAGTAGTAACCCTGTGGGGTTCACGCCCCCCACTTGAACAATACACAAATTGCAGTTCTAATGCTCCGTACAATTTACTGCCAGCTCCTTGTCTAAGAACATAGAGTAGGCAAGATACAGACGCGTCATGAGACAATTTAATGGCGCCCAAGAGAATAGATAACTGTTTTGGATTGATAATTGGATTGTTTCCTGATTGTTTTTTTGTGTTTCTTTTTTTTATTTTATTTTTGGAAAGGGGAGAAGTGGATCTGTTTAATGGACGGGGAAAAGCATTAGCAATAATCACGGTCATAAATATCGCAATTTGATTTCTGAGTCACTTAAATTAAAATGGTAACTTTGTTTAGTTATTAGTAACGCATTAAGTAAGAAATTTTAAAAACACTTCTAAAAAATATTCTTTGACATACAAAAAATATCGACTATTCTTGGTAAGAATAATATGGTGAAAAACTGCCATCATTTCACCTTTCAAATGACAGCATCAAAGCTTAAAAATTATGCAGAATTAATTTCTTCAAAATTAACTACTCTATGCGACCTTGAGATAGGCCAAGAGCCGGGTGCGAAAAGTAGCAGATGCTGTTAACGCAATTTAGATAATCGTTTGCGTAAATAAATAGCTGTCGAAACTCAATTAGGGTCCTGTAGTGAATGGGCAAGCCACTCGTTCTGTGGGAAGGAGAGTTCTCTAAACATCTGTTGTAATTTATATGTAATTTTACACCAAGATTACGTCTTATGTCTGCTTAATTTGAGTCTAAATACTTCTTGCTTTTGTAGGAACTTTGGGTATTTTTTTTTACTGAATTGAACAGCTAGGCGGCTACTTGGTTGAAATAGGTTTAGTATAATTGACCACGTTGGCACAATAGTTACAATGCCGGACTGCCGAACTGATCTCAGGTTCGGTCAACATTTTGTGTGATTTTCATATTTATAGGTTTATGTAATGTATCAGTTCTGTTAGCTCTCGTCATCATTAGCTTTTATACTGGACATAGGCCTCCTCTCACATAGGAAAGGCCGATGTTCGTAAGCACTAATAATACAAGTTTATCAATAGCTTCAATTGTTGGGAACTGACCGTGTGTGATAAGTGTCTCGATACTATTATATCATGTGTCGTTTATGTGCGTTTGTGTGTTTGTTGCTTTTCGTGACAAAACGGTTGAAGAAACGTAAGAAACGTATTTTTCATGAAGAAAGTTGGTCTTTTTATCTGATTGTGGGAAGTAGTACCACCTTCAAAGAGCATCAAGAAAGATACCAAGAAACAAATATTAGAAAAACATCCAAATTCTAAGATATTATATAACACATTACATGAAATCTCATACATAAACCAGATGATATCATGTACGCAACTTGGACACGTTTCCAATTAGTTCCAAGTTGATTTATTATTACATATCGTTTCATTGTCCGTGACCTTGACCTTGGCTGAAGACGGCCAAGACATGAAAAATGAAATAATATGTTTACTCCAAATATTGTTTACTTAATTTTCAGAGTATTTGATTATTATCATGATGTATCAAAAACAGGACGTGTGCAGACGATATTATTCAATGAGAGTTAGGACTTCATCAAGAAGTTATGATTTATTTGGTTCTGTATATTTTTTGGCGAGCTCCCAGACTATGTTAGACATTTTGTTTGTATGATGTATGTTAAAGTTGAAATGTGGTTTGGAATTGTTTGAATTTAATTTGAAAAAAGATGATAATGTTTAAAATGGCGGTCCTTCGGAATAGTAGGTTATACGTTGAACTTTGGTAAATTATGACCATTAAATATTTTTTTAATGATGACTGTCTCAGTGGTTAACTATAAGCCGCACAGCGACCCCAAGGTAATGCATCGCTTGGTGCGGTCAGTCCGTGGATAGGTGACGATATAATGACGAGTTCATTCGTATTTTTGACAACGCGCCACACGCGCTAAAACGGTGGGACGTGGCTCTTACTTGAACATCCTTGCCAGGAGTGGTCAGAAGCCAGTCTAACAAATAATCTTACCAAGGGGTATCGGTTACCTAGATAACTAGGTTGAGGAGCCCAGATAGGCAGTTACTCCATGTAACTGCCTATCTAACTATGCCAACTCTAATATAATAGGGAAAAAGGCAAGGCAGATGACTGACAGTTCAATGAACTTGATTCATAAAGAAAAAGTAAAGCGTTTTCCATCAGTTTGACGGCACAAAACTTCTTTAAACGTGATATCTTAACACACAACAGTAAATCAAACCATCGCTAAACCATTAAACATCCTTTAGAACATTCTCGAAATTTCTCGTTAAAACAAAATCAACATGCACGCCAGAAACTGGTAAGAAGTACTTATATGGAGTTCAATTCATTTATTTTTTCAAACAGCAATCTATTAAGGGCACGATAAGCGGGGGCTGCGTTGAAATAAATTGATTTTATTCAAATTTCTATTAAGGCTCGCTCGCTATGTTTCTGGAGATTGCTACGGGTACAGTCTTGTAAGTACGGATGTGTGAAAGTTTGTCGTAAACTGGATGCGGTATTTGGAAATGGAATATGTTTGCTCCGAACTATTGTTATGTTTTTGTGTCAATGTGTCTTAAAAGTTGTACTGACATCTGACTGTTGTAACATGAATGTGGCAAACAGGAGATATCGAAATATAGTGTGATCAATAAGATCATAAAAAAATATAAAATAACCATTATTATAGCATTTACCATATTTTCTTTAAAATGGATATTTCGTAATAGTAATGTTTCTGTAGTTTATTCAGGTAATAGTACTGCCCTACAGTAAGTTTAAAACACATTTCAATTGACCTAAGCGAAACTCACAACAAAAAAATCTGTCACACCAAAAGTGCCGCATCTACTTCTACTTATCTCCACCGCAGATTCCCGCTCAAAGCTTGTAATTGAAAAGTTTGCAAGGAGAGATGTAACGTGATTTATAAAACAGACGAAGTGTCCGTCCAGCGATCTTTTTATTTAACGGAATCTTGTTACTATACTAATGTTATGTACAATAAATTGAGTAGATTATCTTTTCTTCTTAATATATTATACATAAATTACGTGTCACATTGTTTGTACTTACAGGTTTAAACTACTTAACAGGTTTTAGTAAAATTTACATACCGTGTGCATTTTGATCCAATTTGAAAAATATAGGTCTATTATAATAACAAAACCTTAATCAAAGCAATGCGTAGTCGAATCTGCTGGTACTTACCTATTACGTATTTGCGAATATAATAATTAGTATTATTTTTTATGTTGCATTAGGTAATTTATCTTACTCGCCAACATGAATCTATCGCACTTACAACATTCCTGTGTTTTAAAACACATAGATGACATGCTAAAAATATATATAAAAAAAAACTGAACTGAAATTAATTAAAAAATTCCGTAACTACTTTCAAAACTTTTTCCAAAATTTTCAATTTCAATCCAGCTCTTTTTATGCAATTAAACATATTTTGAGCCCCCTGAATATTTAAACATCAGTTCATAAAGCATTTAAAATTCACTTTGCAGGTTTATACGAAACAAGTTAATTTGAAGCATATTAAAATTTAAAAGTTGCGGTGTAAATCATTGCCATCGACTTTATTAAAATAATTTTCATCATAAATTGCGCTGGAAGGGCAATTTTCGCCATTTTGCGACTTCCATGGGGGATGAACTGGATGACCGTTCATTAAAATGGGGATTCATGGGAAATACGTAACTGAATTGTGTGGGAAAGTTTGCCCACTGCTGCATGTCAATTTTCTTTATTAGATTTTCAACTTTATCACAATACTGGAAAGTTAATATTTGATTCGTAAAATTTGACAGATTTGTGTAGCTTGACCTGCACTGTGGCTGTACCTGTACAGAAATAAAACCAGAGCAAATCTAGATAAATATTTATTACAAAAAAAAGACTCGCTCGTCCACTTATCAGACGCTAGTATTTCCTGAAGTTATTTTTGGTAGAAAAAATATCAAGATGTACCCACCCCATATCGGGATGATACGAGGTACATTTTAAAGACATGTTACCATCTTCTGAGCGAAATTTTCAAGGTCAAGGTCAACTATTATTAAGCACATTAGCACTGTTCAATATAACCTTTATTTGTATAATCATATTTTTTTCGACCACCCAAAGCTAAACAAAGAAGAATCCATTGTAAACATCCAAAAACATTCAACATCCGACCTGTTGCGTTTCATTAATTAATTCTTAGTTAAACTTGCTCAAGAGAGAACTGGAGAAAAAACGCCGTGATGAAGAAATTACTTTTTTACGGACCGACGAATCCGTAGGCTGGACCCGTAATGATTTATTGTGGACCCGGACCTCTGGGCTGGGAATGTTGCTATCCATCATCGGTGGTAGTGTGACCATAAGGTATGAAAGAATGAAGGAATGGTACCAAGGAATTGTACTAGTGTTTGGTGTTTGTTCCATCTGGGGTATCGTGGGTACAGCAGAAGGGGGTTCACCCACCCATGTTCCTTCATGTATCAGGACTGTGGAAATTTGTTCGAAGGATGCTGTGGTTTCGGTTTGGTGTGTGGAGGGATAGTAGATTTTTAAAGGGGGTTTTAATATGTTTAGGTTATGTTTAAAAGGTGTTCTAGGTTTCCGCTGAATGCTCCTTAAATAGGTTTTAATAAATGAAAGTGTGTGTAAATTATTTATAGTATTATATTTACAATCGTAAAATATTGCAATTTTAATTAATTTTACATTATTCACCCCGTTCTATTCAAAATTAATAATAATTTGACGTTTGTTACCTATTAAACAAGTAACACTAATAATATATTAAGTCTTGGGATAATCTCAATAATTCTCAAAATCATGGTATCCCTACTCACACTGTTTCCTTAATTAATATAAATTACATCATTGTTGCAATGATTAATCGTATTAACAATTAATTTATTGTTATTGCAAACAATTGTTTCGTTACGCGCTAATTAAGCCGTGAATAATGAAAGATAAGTCGAGTATAAAGAAACAAAAGGAATATTTTATCAAATAAGTCCTTACATAGTATTTCATCTGCCTAGCCTTTTCCCAAGCTATGTATGTTGGGGTCAGCTTCTAATCTTAACCTGATGCAGCTAGAGAGTACCAGCGTTTTACATGGATCGATTGGTAGTGTGATGTGACTATCCAAAAGTTTTATCAGTATCAGGGAATGCGCCTTTCGGTCGATCGGTAGCCCCAAGGTAAGCTATTGATTAGCTTGTGTTATGGGTGGCAACACAACTGATAAACTACATAATACTTTACACATATTATTTATAAATACATATTTATAACACCCAGCCTACAGCCAATAAGCATGCTCACCAACAAACGTCGATTGTGCCGAGAATCGAACGCAAGTCTCTAAGCTCGCCAGTCCGGCGTGGTTGCCATTGCGCCAACGGGGTCTTTTATTGTGCCTAGACTATGACGTATTGGCTCATTATCTTATCGCAACTAATACTATATTCTCAGTAAGGTTTTTTTGTTACGAAAATAAATTTTCCTAAAGAAAGCTTTTCAATATTAATTATAATTTTCTTTTTTTCCTCCTCAAAAGAGATCAACGTGACGAAGTATTATATAATTTATTTATTTTCCTCAAACGTAAATGTTTCTTTGTGTCCGAAATAATTGCTTTGATGTACTAAAGCGTAACTAATTAATTAATCAACACGCAATGTACAGAAGCCAGCACGTCAGGCTACAGCAATCTGTCAAATTTCTTTAGTGGATTTTCAACCCTATCGCTGAAGCATAAAGTTCAAAGTTGATTGGGAAAATTTTACAGTTTCGGGTAGCCTGATGTGCTGGCGTTGTAATGTATAAGTTCATTTTGACGACCAGATGGCGTGGTGGTTAGTGAACCCGCCTGCCACGCTATAGGTCGCGGGTTCGATTCCCGCATAAGTTTGACATACATTTCTGTGCATGAACATGGGTGTTTGACATAGTCTGGGTGTTTCTATGCATAATATGAATGTATTTACAAAAGAAAAGTATGTAAGTGTGTTTATCAGTTGTCTAGTACCCATAGTACAAGCTCTGCTTAGCTTGGCTGCTTAGCTTCATCTAGTATGACGTTGTGTGAATGTGTGAGGAATATTTTATAATATTATTTTGATTGTGAAAATATTATTTGTATTTACCTAAAGATCATTTAGTTTTGCCCTTTTCCAGCAGCTGACTATCAATGTTTTACATGGAGCGACTGCTTCTCTGACCTCCTCAACCCAGTTAGCTGGGCAACCCTTTGGTGACACTAACTTGTTTTCAGAGTTTCTGACTACCCGTAACGACTGCTAAATAATAGGAACCCACTAATTTATCGTGCCTTTCGAAACAATGAGAAACTGGGATCGACCACCCCAACCTTATGATCAATCGATCCGTGCAGCTGCTACTTAGCCACGATACGGATATCGGTGGAATATGGATTGAAAATTAAAAAAAAACATGTCATGATGATGTGGGCTGCGGGTTGTTCGTAAGAGATGCCGTGGCCCTGGCACACAGGGTCCTCCAGAAGGAACATAGTGGGTTTTAGTCAGTAAGAGTCTGACACTCCTGGGTCATTTGATGATTTCCCACGAAAAAAAAAACGGGCCGATGTGCCGTGCCCAAGAGGGGGATGGCTAGCGCTCATTGGGAGGCTTACTTCAACAGTGAAAGACAATTGGATGTGACAATTGAATGATGATGATCATTTTATTATATTTATGTCTTTATATTAAATTGACAAAATCTTTACGAAAATACATGATAAATAAAGCACATACAAACATATAAATATAAAGCAAATAACATAAATCCGTGCTATTTGTTCGGAAACGCGACTCCATCCCATGTCAAACAACAAAATACTTTAAACCATCATACGTTTACCTTTTACTCATGCTCGTGAACCTTATTTCGACGAGACAAGGTTGAATTTCGCTTGTTTTTATGCAGATATGGTATTTGTAAAGTGGTTGTTTAAATAAAAGACGTTTACAATTTGTCGTATCACGGTGCCTTGTTAGTGTGACACGGGTTGTGACGTCACCATCATCGTATGTAACAACAAACATATTGGTTGTATTCAAAATATTCAAATCCGTGAGCTTATGTGTGAGCGGGGAATGAGCGACGGTTGCGCGATTGCTGTACCGTGGTTACAATGGAGAAAAAATCGGCTGTTATAGACATGTAGTATTTAGGTACGTTGGTTATCGTTATTCATAAGTATACTAGCAGACTAACCCTAATTTAAATATGAATCATTACTTATACCTAACACTCGCTCAAAGAAATAACAAAGACATAATTTACAACATTGTTTTTAGTATAAAAAGAAACATAAATATTAGCTTTGTTTTGTCTACGTTCCTCACGCAATTTTCCCCTGAAAGTTAACATATGTAGAACAACTAGTAGCAATTGCAATTTGCATGATAAAGTCACGCATAGGTAAGCTGCGTCACAGTTTGCGAGATTTTCGGCTAATGATATATCATGGTGTTTATAATAGGGTTGACTAACAAGAGGGCGAGTATTACCTACTCGGAAAATGTGCCAGATTTGTCAGAGAAAATTATTATCGCGGTGAGGCGTGTCGGCTTAGCTAAATAAATGTTTAATAAATACATTTATATGAATAAGGAAATATGAATATTACTTAATTTTCGACGAATTTTTCAAGGAATTGTTTTTAGGAAAGGAATACAGAATAAACATTTACGTAAAATAGGTAGAATTAACAGCAAAACGTCTAAAAAAAATTGTTGAAATTTTGTGTGGAAATACATTCATAGGTAGTTTGAAAATAAAAAAAAAAGTTTCTTCATGTATCATCTATTCTTTCTTTTTTTAATCTAGGAAATAATAATTTCTACATAAAAATCTTGTAACGCCAGCCTCAGGTGAAGTTTGCGCTAACAATATACTTAGCGTACATTACTGCGCTTGTTAAGAATCACCTGAGCAACGCATGATATATTGCCCTCCATGTATAATGTTGTTATGAGTATACCAACGTGCTCCTAAAGGAAGGTACTGGTCAGAAAGAGAAGTATGTGAGAATACATACTGCGCGAACCTCAAAAATAATAATATAGTCATATAATATTATAATAGACTAGTTGTACCTCGTGGTTCCACACGACGCTCGAGGGAACTACTTCCCGAATCCGGATAAAAAGTAGCCTATGTCCTTTCTCAGACTCTTGACTATATGTCTACCAAATTTTATTTAAATCGGTTCAGTGGTTTTAGTGTGAAAGCGTGACAGACGGACAGACAGACATACAAAGTTTCTTTCGCATTAGTAGTATTAAGTATGGCCAGGAGGAGGATGATGGTTTAGTGACCTACCCCTGTAGAAAGGTATACCAAAGTAGTTCTTAATAATTCTTGAGTTAGTTTCGGTGTTTCCTCTCTAGGTAGTCAGTTAGGAAATGCCGACCTCATTTCGACATCTATTAAAAAAAAAGTGTTGACGTGTGAAAGTGTTGATTTTAACCTATTTGCATAATAAATATCATTTATCACTTCTGCAGGCTTAGCATGGCAACCGTAGAAACAAGTTTTGTTTACCGAAGATTGGATATAATGACAGAAAAGTGACAGATTGACGTAAGATTTCCTTTGACATTTTTTGAAGTAATTTTTCTTTTCTTCGATTGACATAAGGCTACAAGTATATTAGAGTTGACAGGTCGCGCCGTGCTCGGGCAGAAGACATGTTGACATTGACAGAAAGAGCTTTGTCTTTTCTTGACGGAATAGATATAAAATCGCCATGCTAAGCCTGCTGAAATGCTTGCTTGCTATTCTATAACGAAACCACCTACTGCAAAATGAATAATAATTATTTTACGAAATTCCTTAACAGAAACACCGAAAAAAACACTAACCCAAATTCAAAAAAAAAAATAAAGTGTGGAAAATCTTTTCCAGCTGTAATGAAGATTCAATTAGAACGAGATTCTTTATATACTCCGAAGCGTGAATGGACCGCGCTGAAAGGACGAGGCTCGTGTAAAAATAACGTAAAACATAAATAAAAAAAATCCTGCTAACAAACTTAATTTTGGCAATGTCTTCAATAGTCTACACCCTTAAGTCTATAGTAACAGAGTTGAAATTCAAATGCTTGCAACTTTTCTGGGTGTGCAGTTACGTTTGCAGATTTGCTAGGAAGGAGGGATACACAAAGGCGTCCGAGTCCATATTCATGCAAGTCCGGATGAAAAAGTTGGTACAATACGGAGTCGCGTCATTAGGGAGTGCGCGCTTGAGTGTGGCTAAGTGGCAAGTTCGTGCGCCTACCGGGTACTTTCCATGTTCGAGTTTCGACAACGAAGACGAATTCGAAACGGTTTGTCGTACGAGTTTTCAAATGCTGCGAATGTAGGTTTGTTTCTTTTCAGTGAATTGAACTATTCTTTATTAAAATAGCTTTTAAGTAATCATTATGAGACTAATTATCATTAAGAGTAATTATTCTTCAACTGCCATTGTTGTTTTGTTTACTTAAAAGATAATAAAATTAATATTGTTTTCTCTTCAATTACCAATGGCGTAGAACACAAAATAAAGTAAATTTGTTCCAAGGCTATCATTTGACACCTATTTTATGACTGGCCACCGACCGCTAAGTATGTCTCGGACATCAATGACTAATTAAAGGGTGAAGGAAAACATCTCGAGAAACCTGGACTATAAAGTTTGAAATTACTAACCATCATTGAGCAAACGTGGTGATTACCGCTCAACCCTTTTCTGTGTGAGAGGAGGCCTGTGCCCAGCAGTGGGACAGTAAAAATGTGACTCCGAAATGTCCACTGTCATCCAGAAGAATTGAGAATGTCTGAAATACTTTAAAATTCTTCCAAGCAACTAATTAAAAACTTTCTTGTCTTTTTCATGAATAAATACCCATTGACATACACCTACACTATTGAAACTCAACAACCACAATAATGACGCTCTTCTATACAAAAAATATCCGAAAATATCCGCGCATACTACAAAAATGTAAAATGAAAAAATAAAACCTCTTTTTTATTCCGTCTTCCGCGAAAATTATTTTCGCCGAGCACCTTTCGCGTGACACTGAATCTAACAGGGGTACTAAGTACCATTGACGGGTCGTCTCGTTTTAAAAAAGCCCTCGAACAGTTTGAAGAGCGTCGATCTTGCCTGTTTCGTTTGGTACGAGCGATTCGAACGATTTTCGGCTAGTGATGCGATGTGATTCCCAAAAATGTTCGGAATCTTTTGATGCGGAGTTTGATGTGGGATTTCAGTTTTCAAATGCTGAAATGACACGTTTTTCCTTCTGGTGAATATTTTTGCTCAAGGCAAAACATCTGCCGTGGGCAAACGTGGTAATAATATTAAGTAAGCTCAGTCTTTGGTCTGCCAAATTCCTCCTACAAGACTCCCTTAGAATGTCCATTTCCAACTTAGAAAAGTTACATTGGTTCTTACCTGACATGGAATCGAACCCACAATCTCGCATTTGAGAGGCAGGCTTCTACAATGTTCACAAAATTACTTCTGTATATGCAATGTCCACGATAATTTTACATATCCGCCAAAATAATTCATCGCGGGCATTTTGAAGGCACATCACTAGCGCCATTTTTTAACCGAAACACCTTTACGTGAAAATCGTTTGATATGGCGGGAGATCGATTTCTATTTGACTTGTATCGATATCAAGAAATGTGGTTCAAAGATATTCCGCCGGTTTGAAGTGCATAGGATAAAAAAGATTTTTGTTTTAAAAATAGACGAGGATATACTTTTTCTCACTTAAACATATTTTTGAAGGGAATCTTTGATTGTGTGATTATATTTCTATTTTATTGAACGCGAATTGACTGAAGAGTTTTTGGTGCCACTTTGCAGAAACATACTTTATATATTAGAACATAATAAATACTTCTGTCTCTCTGTGTATGGAAAAGAGTTTTCTTGGGACAGGAGGCATAATTACTTTTTAAATTAAGTTAGTTAATCAGACGTTTAGAAAGCCAGTCTATTTCTATTGACGTGTTGAAGCCTTGCTCATACTCTGAGGGCAAGAAAAATTATATAGAGCACAAAACATATTTAACATTTCATCATCCGTATAATCAATTATGTATATAATTCCGGCCTTCAAAAGTTTGAAGCTTTCGATCAAAATCACGCAAAATTTTATTTAGGGCCAGTTTCAAAATGTCCGAATAGACACCATCAACCTAACAAAATCAAAAATGGAACAGAATATGTATGAAATAATTATCCACCAAATGAACTATCTTACTGGAACTTATTCATAGGTGGAACAGCCCTTAAAGTTAAATAAGTGCTGAAAATAGAACACACAAAATTCTGTCAAAAATTCCTCTCATGACTATAGATATGACAAAACCGTCTTAAGCTTTTCATGTATTTTCATCTCGGAAAAACTTTATATGGTCCCCTTGAGATGACGGGGGAAATCTAAATTTTATGCAAGGGAACCTGCGGGCGTGTGCTAGCGAAACTAATTTACTGGGGTACACCAAAAATCATGTGGTGAATTTTCTTACTTTGTTAGATTTTTGTAAAGTTGGAATCTGATTTCGTTTTTAAATTCAATACAGACTGAAAAAAATATTTAAGAGATGAGACACCTAGAGATTGATAGAATTACAATTGCTAATTGCAGTTAAATTGAACGGCTGTAGGTTATAGTCAAAGTCAAAATAATCAATCATTGGATTCCAGGGATGTCTTGTGTTAACCCCGTTAAGTCCAAAGCCTGTCCGGGCGGCAGGATTGTTCGAAAGAGTAACTGTGACCTTGGTACACAAAGGGTTCCAGAAAGAACAAAGGTTTAATTTAATCGAGGAACCTACTTACGTACAGGTACATCAAGTTTTACATAAACTCAAAATAAACGCCCTAATAATATAGGTTAACTTGTACAAACAGAATCATCACACCGCAGAATATTCGTAACTAAACCTCCACACGAAACCATTTGAAACAGAAATCGCACATCGGTCAGCGAAAATGGCGCCAAACCACAAACAAAATTAAGTTTCCCTTTAGACGGGCAAATTACGAAAACTGTACCATACTGCCATACTGCAGCAAAATATCAAAACAGTGCAAACGTTCCGAAATTACGTCACTCCTGTCAGTGACGTCATATGCCTGCCGGCGATATTATGACGCGGGATTTCAGCCAAATACTTATGAAGAACTGTGAAGCATGCTAAAGCAAACACCACAAAATTGAACCTTCCCCTCAACGTACACGGCTGATTTTCAATTAACAAACGTCCAGTGCACAAATTATATTCAAATAGGAAAAATCTAGGGTTGCCATCTGCGAAATTACTGAGAATATGAGTTTTGAAGCTCTAATATTTTAATTTAAAATCGCACGGTTTTTTTAACTTTACGATGAGAGATTTTCGTCGGACTTTCGAAGTTGATTACGCGTCAAAAAGTTGTGAGATTTTATCAATCGTGCAGGCTTTAATCACAGTAATGACAATCTTTTGATTGAAGTATTCAGTAGCTTTTAGCTGGAATATTAAAAACACCTGAGAACCAGTTCGCTATATTGACTTTATGAGATAGGATTGTTATCTTTACGATTTTTATTCATACACTTTCCACGATGTATTTATGAAAGCATTTAATTTTTTACATCTTAAAATTAATGGATACACTATAAAAAAGAAAATGGTTCATTCACATATATTATACATAATCGTCTTTATACATAAGTGGGATATGTACGAGAAACACTCTTCATATTATGTTTACTATTTCATAGATGTAATGCAATTAATAGACAAACATTTACGTGCTCTCCAATGCACGGGGGATCAATCATCAACTTTCAGAAAAAAGCCACGGAGCGACTTCGGCCTGACCCGGGAATCGCACCGGAGACTTCGTGCACAGCAGTCGTGTTATGCGACTACGAGACCAACGAGGCAGTCAACGGCTATACATAACCCTACACACCTTGAAAGTAGGTTACCCCGACAGGTACCAACTATTTTCAGTTAATTAGTACGATTTACAAAAAAAAAACATTCGCTACCACTTAAAAAAACTTGCAGTCTTTGGCTGGTAGTGAGCAATGTTAAAAACACGGCTTATTTAATTTAAAATTCAGCATATTTACCACGAATTTAAACTTTACTGTTTTTTTTTTTAATTTCACGTTTCATTAAAACTTTTACAGGTTTTGGGGCGGAAGGAGGACTGTAGTTCATGGATTGTGGGTATGTTTCAGGAACTCCAAGTGTTAAGAGGCAATCGATGGCAACATAATGTAGTAAAACTTCTTGTTAAGCACACTATAATCCTTTATTCTATAGGGTACACAACTCCCATGTTACTTTTCCAATATTTCGACTCGAGTGCCCAGACAAGAATCGCCGTTCACCCACATCCCTTTAATTTCAAATCGTTGATACAAAAATCGAATGTTATGCTAATCGATTTTTACAGTATCAAAAGTAATTAATTACTCGGAACCTTACAATAATACGACGACCAGATGGCGTAGCAGTAAGTGAATCTGCCTGCCATACCGGAGGTTGCGGGTTCGATTCCCGCATATGTCAACCGTTTGTGTGCACAAAAAACACCTAAACTGCCAACTACCAGTCAGTAGCTGACCGTATATAGTTTTAAATTGTTTTCTTATTACCTTCAAGTTGACTGATAAAACATTATTATCTAAGAGTTCAGGAAGACTGAAATGTCGTAAACGCGAGAGACAAATATAATATTAGTACTTTCCTGACTTGGAATCGAAACAATGCTTAAGTAGCAAGTGGTGCTTAACTGTCAATGCGTCCATACCGTATTATCAAAATCAGTTAATGGGACCACTGTAAAGGCCACTAGCGGCCATGCTGGCCAGTTATAACAAAGTACACTTAGTATAAAATCTTAATGAGCTAAAAACTTGCGGAATATTAAAAAGTAAGTGAAGAATAAGACCGCTGAGCAGCCGAGTTAAAGAACAGTGTACTGCTTCGAGGTAAAGAGTTAGGGGTCTCTGGAAGTGGCATACCTTTGCATGAAATTCAAAAAAGTCTTAAACATGTTTGATGGACTAACACATCTAGGCTTATGTTATGTTATTTTGATGCCATAAGGAAAAAGGTATAAGTATAATGATAAAAACTTTTCTAAACTGTGTAGTTTTTAAGATTAATTGCAATATTTGTACGCCTCCACGGCAAAACATAGCGCTCTTAATATAATACTGATCTACATGTAATATTTCACCTATGTTTCACAAATAAATATTCTGATTCTAACATCATTCTCTTATTTATAATTGCGCGCCATAGTACATCTTGTACTGTATACTGTTTCTAAGCAAAGTTCTCAAGCTTCCTGATATATATGTTCAGGGCCAATAAAAACAAAGCTTATCATTATGTTGTCGCAACGTTTCTCTCTACATCCGTGTTCTCCCTCAAACTTTAAAGGGGAGTAGTTAAAATTTTTCTTAAAAAAAATACTGCCTCACCAACTCAAAACCCTCTAATGGAGGGAACCATTAAGCATTCATCGATTCCTAATTTATCTTACTTCTTTAATTGTTCTTTCTTTCCAAATCGATAAGTTACTTTAGAACTTTTTACTCGATTACAATCGATTCGAACGTCGCAAAATGTAATTCTTTGCGATAATAATGTCTTTTGAAATTTTTCAAGTAAGATTATCGTATTGATGGTGAGGCTTAATGACTTTTTGGGGAAAACTTCGATTTATAATTTTCAAAGGGGCTTGAACTGTTAAGAATTTTTAAAGGGTTACGATAAATGAGGACCGTTTGTTCAAAATCATTTTGTGATTTTTGCTTTTAATTTTATTGGTGTCAGCAGAAACTCTCTGTTGTGATTTAAAGATTACAGTTCTATTAAAGCATAACCCCCTTTTGCATAAACAATAATGTAATTAAATTAAATGTCATATTTTGGAACCGCTATTGTATTGGGTTTGCCTGTAAGTTTAACAGTTACAACGACAAGATAATGAGTGATAAATAAATAAATAAGAATATATAAGTTTGCAGAACGGAGTACATAGTCTTTAAATCAACTTTAGATTTTCATTGTTCAGACATCTAGTCTTCGCCCACTAGTACAGACGCCAGCACATCCAGATACAAAATATATTTTCAACTTTATCGCTAAAGCATAGGGTTTAAAGTTGCTTGGGAAAATTTGACTGTACCTATTCTAAAACTTCTCCACTCCGCTCCGCTTTAGTTAGAGCCTGGGTTTTATCTAGTTGGTCTAAAAGAAGATCCAGATCGTTAAACAACAGGCCGCCATTATAGATTTACAAACAAAGAACGCAAACTGAGGAGGTTCGCGTTCTACAATAAAAAAGAAACAAAATTTGACAGTGACAGCGTCTAATGAAAATTATTAATAAATTATTTGTGATTTTTTGTATTACATGGTGTTGAGTTGTTGATGGAAGGCTATGGCTACCCATACCCCCCGCCGTTCCCGCCTATGCGACCCCCGGAGGGAGAGTACCCTGATCATGGAGATGGTTTTGGCGAGTATTATGGACTTGGAAGTTTAAATGAGGATCGGGAAAGAGGAAGGTTAGATGCTCATTCTTCTTCAGCTCGCTTCTTTAAGTAGAGATCAATATCGTAGGTGCTACTGAGACTTTGCTGTAGGCTCTAAAGAAGGTGGTAAAAGGATGATTGTGTGATAGTATTTTGTGGTTTATGTGTTGTGATATTATTGCCGAATTCTAAATACTCGTGGAAGTTGAAATAGGATGGTAAAATTATTTTATGCTGATGTAATGTCAGTACGTCTAGTTTTAAGCGACTTCCTTATATGTATACATTAAACTGTTATTATCAAAACATAGGTAGCTATATCAAAGAAAACAAAGGACTAATGTTGGATAAGAAGTCAACCCAGCAATATGTTCTTAATTATCAATACGCTTTTTTATTAAGACACTGATGGGCACAGGCCTTTTTTCATACAGAGAAGGATTGAGTTGTAAGTCAACATTCTTGCTCAAGGTGAATTGGCGAATATTAAAAGTAGGTGCTTTAATCACAGAGCTACCACGAGGGAGATAAATAAGTGAAGGACATAAAAAGGAACCATTGACATGAATAAACATTTTTCAGACGGAGTAGATCAAAACAACGGAAGCGCAAAAGCAGAGATTCAAAACGCTCGCGTTCTCGAAGTCTCAATTTACGGACCAAATCGCGTTCTAGGACGCGATCGAAGTCTCGGTCGAGGTCAAGGACACGGAGTAGGACACGGTCGCGATCCCGTACAAGAACTAGAAGTCGAAGTCGCAGCGGCACGCACTCTGGAACGAGGGCACGAGAACTGAACTATAAGGAACCTGGATTTCTGGATGCTTTCAGAGTCTTGTGTCTTTCTCGTGAGTGTTTTAGTACCCTATGATATGCCTTTATCACACATTAGACCCATTAACATCATTGATAGATTTAAATGTGCAGTGTCTCAAATTTCTAGTTTCCTACCATCGTCTTTCAGTTCCTTTCGTTTCCTTTCGTTTCAAATACCTGGTTGTTTATTAACATTTTACCGGTAAATCTTTCAGTAAGTACAATCTGGTTCTTGTATCTCCCAAATAGTTTTTTCACACCTTGGACAAGTAAGTAATCTTATCGGTGTTACCCATTCAAGTTCGTTCAAGACTCTCTACAATCGAAGATTGATTGAGCAATCTGCCAAGTATTTCGAGTTTCTATTCAAAATGTTGTCGTAAAATATGAAAGCCAACCTTAATTTTATTATAATTGGATTTGTGTACATAAAAAGTTTGAAGACTTAGCTTTTGTAAAACATCATTAAAAGGCTATCTAATCCATCAAAATGTCAGCTGGATCCAAGTATTTTTATAATAAATTTAACAAAAAATAAATAACTCTATTTGATAACTTATTTTTAGCAAGCAAACACAAGAAGAATCCTTCGAAATATTTGGCGACAAAGAAGCGACAGGACCGAATACAGGAGATCTTGAAGAGTGACGGTTTGGGGTCTAAAAGATGGCTGTTCTACCCTCGAGACAAAAATAAAAGCGAGCCCACTGTTGGTACTGTTGCAGGGACTCGGGACAATGCGGATCAGAGAGTTAAGGTGGGTACCTACTGAATCACAAATCAACCTTGGAAATAATTTTGCACATGGCATTGGATAGATAGAAAAAATTTAAAGTTTTATTTTTGGCTTATTGAATCAGGCGTTACTTTGCGGAAATCCATTACAATTAATGTTAGAAAATAATAGTTTTATTTTTATCATCGGATATACAATAGCAAATTAGTCATTTGCAAATTACATATATGCATGAAGAAATGAAAAATTATGAGGTGATGATAAGAAATTACTCTCTAATGAGTGGCAGACATAGTTATTGTTTATAGAGTGCCACATGATTCTAGCTAGCCTTAGTATAATAAACGAGATCAGATCTTCTGACTACAAAAAATAAGAAAACAGACAAAATCATGCTGCTGACAAAATTGCTGTCGTTCCCATTCATAATGAGAAACTTTATTTCTATTAGCTGTGGCTTTTCAAATTTAAAACTCAAAATCATTTATTCATATGAAGCTACTAGAGCCCTTGAAGCCTGATGTGTTTTTGTTGGGAAGAATAACTGGCGCAACAAACTCCCTAACAGGACATCGCTTATTGATCCTCGTCTTGATGATATTGATAAATAGGTAATTCTTATGCACCAGGTCGATGCGGATTTCTTTAGGAAATACAAGAGGAGCAAGAAGGTCGACAGCGACGCACCCATAGCGAAGCTGAAGCGATGGGAACTGATATTCTATAAGAAGCTAGGCTTTATACAGGCCGTCTGACTTTGTTTTTTTAGTGCTTTTAGTTGAATACACTTACTTAGTTTTTGGTTTGTTGAATTTTTCTTTTATTTAGAGGAAGGGAGCGACCAAAGAAACGAAGGATGGATTGTGTGAAACTCGATATAGTTAGAAATAATGTAACTTGTGAAATGGCGAATTGCTTGTGAAATAATAATAATATAATATCCCTCACACATTCACACAACGTCATCTAGTCCCAAACTAAGCAGAGCTTGACGTACTATGGGTACCAGACAACTGATAAACATACTTATATACTTTTCTTTTGTAAATACATACATATTATACATAGAAACACCCAGACCAAGTCCATGCACACAAATGTTTGACTTATGCGGGAATCGAATCTGCGACCTATAGCGTCGCAGGCAGGTTCACTAACCACCACGCCATCTGGTCGTCATATAGAAGAAGAACAAGAGGATGATCAGGGCTACGAGTCAGACTATTCTTTAAGTCTAAATATATAAATAGGAAGAACGTGCAGAAAATATTTGTTAAAAAAAATCAGTATTTGTCACGTCTTCTCCGAGTTGAACAATACATACCATCACTATAATTACTTTAAAGTTTCATCAAGATCCGCTCTGGACGATTTGAGTGAAAGGTTAATACATAACTACATATCTTTGACGTTCATTATATTAGTGTCTGTCATAACATGATTTAATATCCTTTAAAATTTTACTATGCATGACCATAATAATCACATAGTTCTTAAACTCTCACTAGTTTACCATCAAGAACTATGTCTATAAGAAGAACGGTTTTTTCCGTGGGCACGTCAATTTTCCGCGCGATAACGCTGCGATTCGGTACTAATTTAAAACTTTCGCTGTGTTTTGGACAAGCAATTGGTTCCCCCACTCGGCTTGTATCCAGTCGGCTTATGGATAAATTTATGGTCGCCTCTGATTCTTATTAATGCGGAATTTTCTTTTTAATTTAGTAGTGGTAAGAAAATGGGAATTGATTCTGCGGATGTAACGTTTTATTAATAGTGACGTTTCCTTTCACCCTAGTTACTAATGTATTTTTTATGACCTCCCCTAATGTGTTATTTTGCTCGGTCTTATTCAAGCCGAAGTTTACTAAAAACTTGCTACATCGCGCGGTCTCACTCGTGGTACTAATTCCTAAGAATTTTCACAATAGTTACAGCTTGGACCCTGTTCCCAATATCATTGGGACATATCTATAGGGGCAACATTTTCATACACGGTTGGTTAGCCCCATGGTAAGCTATTGATCAGCTTGTGTTATGGGTGCCAACACAACTGATAAACTACATATACTTTACACACACATATTATAACACCCATACCTCGGCCAACAGGCATGCTCATCACGCAAACGTCGACCGGGAATCGAACCCGGGACCCTCAGGTCGGCAGTCCAGCGTGGTTACCATTGCACCAACGGAGTCTATATAGTAATAGTAGATAGCTAAAAATTACAACCTCAATCTCTCAAACTTCAATATTTTATAAGTAAGCTCAGAAATAGACAAGCTTTTTAACGTATGTATTTCCTAATAAATATAGCTGAATCATCAAATAATAATATAGTATAATCGTAATTAATCAATCTACATTATATTATCAGCAATTCAAACATAATTCGCTTTATGCTTAACCCCTCCTGTTTTATCAAAAATAATAGTTTCCGTTTACAACGCCCTTTCCGCTTGATTCTCTATTAACTTTCAATACATTTCTGTCACGCGAACTTTTTTTTTTCCTCTATAAAATGTTTGTATAAAGGGTATGTCATGTTCGTCGTAATTTATAATTTGAATGTATACTAATTATGACCGTTCGTTTGTGTGAACAACTCCATTTATGATTTAGGGGAAAAAATAATAATTGTTTGACCTTAGATTTATTCCAATGAAAATGTTACCTAAATTGATAAATCGATTTGTTTAATATTAGTCTAAGGGCCTGTTTCACCACCTACGAAAAGTTCCAATAAGTTTATTCGATAGATAATTTCATACAAATTCTATTCTATTTTTGAATTTAATCGGTAGATAGTGGCTATTTAGACGTAGTGAAAGTAACCCTTAATTTAAAAATTGAAATTGTCAACGTCCATACCACGTTGAAAGCACCGGTTCTCGTCCGATCACCGAAGTTAAGCAACATCGGGCGCGGTCAGTACTTGGATGGGTGACCGCCTGGGAACACCGCGTGACGTTGACTTTTTTGGCGTTATTTTTCTTTATAGGGTTTTTATTACCTTTTCATGAACGCAATTTTTTTAAATAACTTTAAAAAATCTCATACATTTATACTTAAAAACGAAAATTGTATCAAACAATGAAAATAAGAAAAAAAAACATATAAAGAATTACAAGACATTAAGCGAATCTCACCCCTTCACAAAAAATATGTGGGGAAAACACGTTCACACCATGTGTACTTTTTTCCCAGCCTCTAGGGACAGCACATGCACAAGACAGGCTTGTAAACATGGCACAACTCAATAAAATATGAATAGTCAAATATATAAATAAAGCAGTATGCTTTAAATTCTATCACCGTAATCTTTTGATGTTATAAAGATAACTCAAAAAATACGCAATATCTTAAATGCATCTTTAGTATTCAAGCGTGTTTTTTGCGAAGGCAAAGAAAATGGTGTACCTACCTAGTGATAATGAAATGAAATCGCAGGGGCAATACATTGTTCTTACACCGATGAAACGACTGCCGGGGATGCGAGATTGATCGCAAGAGTTACCATGGCCCTAGCACACAAAGGGCTCTGGAAGAAAAAAGAGTGGGTTTTAGTCAGTAATATTCTGACACTCCATACAGCTGCACAATACATACACAGCGAGAGGAGTCGCTTAATGATTTCCCATTCAAAAAAGGCCGATAAAACCTAGAGGCCAACCCACAGCTAGTTATAGTGTATGGTATCTGCCCAAGACCAATTTGGCTATTCAGCATATTACTTCTAAGAAAAGTTGCCTTAGAAATCTGCTGACTAGGTTTGACTGGGTTGAGGATGTCAAACAAGGCAGTTCATATAAAACACTGGTACTCAGCTGCATCCGTTTAGACTGGAAGCCGACTTCAACATAGTTAGGAAGAAGGCTAGGTTAATCCATAAGTCACTAAACCCATAAATACCCACTGCCCCATAATTTAAAATTCAGCGCACATAACTATATTTCATAAGAAACCAAATACTGTACATGCATAAATAAGCGGAGGCACTCGTTATAATTTTAATTCATCTCCTATGTTTACCCTGGAGACGGGGGGTCTGGGGTTCACGGGGGTTCACGGGGTCGCGGGGGCTCCGTTTTATATTTGCATTCAACTCGAGAGCCCGACTTTCGTTTTAATGTAATTGGGTGCATTTTATTTTGATATAAATACAGTACGGCTGGAGTTGAATCATTCTTATCTAATGTTCGCGTTTTTCATCTGACATGTTATTCTAGATGGAAAGGTTTATTTAATTACGCTGAGTGTGTGCACTTTGTTTGGTGAACGAGATGAGGATGTTTAATTAGTGGATTTCGAACGAGAAGTTGATAATTTCATATATTTGCGATACACAATAGATTATTGAGTATGGGCATGAGAACTTGGGGGCGCAGCCAACACACAGAAGCCCCTTTGAGACAGCTTTAATAAAATCTAAAAGTATGTTTTCGAATAGGTAGGTATCTCGAATATAAATGCACCGATTACTTGATTAATATAAAAAAAATATTTTTTGGAGATTCTGAGCATTGGTTTTTAGGTATGTTAAATATGTTTTAGATGGAAGGGTAGTTTTCTTTATTTACAAAGTTAAGCGTTACAACCCTTCGTGGTTAGGAACTTAACTTTTGATAATTCCTTTGATCAAAATAAACATGTGACCGATATAAATTAAAAAGAATATTCCCAAAAACAATTTTATGAATAATAAAAGACATTATTTGAATATGTCCCGACATAATAAGCTTGACTAAAAAACGTCCAAAGATTGCTAACTACGTATTTATCTTGGACCAACACGATCAAGTCTGACGGGCTCCGCCCAAGCCATTAGACAAACTGATCCAGTCATGATTCAGACAGAAAATAAATAAATAAAAAAGTGCAAATCTCGCTCCAATCAATTACGTTGGCGATTTAAAGCTAACATCTGCCAAAATGTCGTAAAATGGCGCCCGATTTTACCAAATTAATGCCTCCCATCTCCAAACCGTGCTGTGAACTTAGATTTGAAAATTTTGGATAAGGAACAGTGTTATGTGAAATTCTAATAACATGTTTTGCGGTTTTAGAGATGTGAAATTAATGGTGGCTTATAACATTAAAATATCTGATATTGTTTAGTAGTAGAAAATTGATTATATTACACAGATCAGACAGAAATTTTATTTTTCAATAGTAGATAATGTATTCTCTAATATACCTAATACTAAAAGTCTATTTAAATTTGGTGCTTGTCAACGTCCATACCACGTTGAAAGCACCGGTTCTCGTCCGATCACCGAAGTTAAGCAACATCGGGCGTGGTCAGTACTTGGATGGGTGACCGCCTGGGAACACCGCGTGACGTTGACTTTTTGTCTTCTAATTCATAGAATACATTTATTATTTGGAAATCCATGGACATTTTTATTTATTAAAAAGAGATATTAGATTTAAAAGTTCTATTCCAGTGTTCTACAATCCATAATGGGACCCTCCGAATGGCGCAAATAAAAACATTAGATATTTACACTTGATCAGTTGCGCCCTTTCGCCTAATGCGTTTAGTTTAATGACCCTCAAAATGGTTAAAAAGGTCCGCGGCCCAGACACAAAGTGTTCACGATATTAATGTGTCAATTGAAGGAAATGTTGCGTTACCTAATTGAGAGAACCGTAAAATCTTTAAAAAATGGTCATGAATAAAAAAGTCAACGTCACGCGGTGTTCCCAGGCGGTCACCCATCCAAGTACTGACCGCGCCCGATGTTGCTTAACTTCGGTGATCGAACGAGAACCGGTGTTTTCAACGTGGTATGGATGTTGACGAATGTTCCGTTAAAATTAAGGAACATACTTTTAATAGAATAGGGTAAGACTACTAAGAGGTGTGTTACGTTTTATAACTATTTTTTGTGGTTTTTCGAGTATATTTCTTAGGAAGACACAATAATAGGATTGTTTTTGTACTCTTAAATATTATTTGTCATGTATGCACAATGCAATATGGCTGATTTCAGAGCGGTTAATTTTATGACAAGCGCTATAGTAACAAACTATGTTCACTCAATTTAACCATCGTGATTTATGTAATGTCGAGATGCGTACACGATAGCGTACGCCTATAAGTTTATGCATAGCAAACTCTCTACTCTTTGTATTGCTTCGCACTTTTCTCGAGGTGCATGCTACCGAAATGCTACGTTATTTTAAAAGAGATTTCTCATTATTTATGATCAAAGAAACAAGAGCTAATTTCATCTAAACCAATACTAAATTAGATATTATAATAATATAATGCGGCATGTGGGCTTTTGTGTGCTTTTGTGTTCGTTTTAGAATTATGGTTGCGAATTTAAAGGAGGCTGGAAGCGGTTCACAGTTTTTTTTATGGTGTCGAAATAAAAAGGTAGTCTTGGTTGGATTCTTAGCCTGTGTACTAAAGGATATTTCTTTTACTATTTATTAGAACTCGTAATTTTTTTTTAATAAATATAAGGTACTTTTTTATTTTAGTTCAGCTCAGCTCACCTCTTGCTATGCTCATAGTGTAGTGATAAAAAGGTATAATCATTGTCAATCAGTTTTGTAGAGTAACAGGCTTTCAGAAGCAAAATTAATTCATAATATTATTCCAAAGATAACCTGCAAACAAACAGCCAAACTCAGAAATTACACATATAGTTACACACATAAAGTTCACATTAAATATAGCTCGCTCTTACAGTAGCAGGCCACTTCCATTGCCTTGACATCTTCAACCCTGGCCTACTGGATATTCGGATATTCCCTCAGGTAATTCGAATGCAGAAACAAGAACAAGTTCGGTGCATGCTGGGGGAACTATTTCAAATGTTTTGTACGCCACTTGTGTTTCCGAACCCACCGTTAGGGGTAGTCAACCTTTTTGGTGGGACGTGCGATTGAAAGGTTTTAGAAGGCCAGTAATAAAATATTAAAATGGTAACTTTTTGCTGCTTGTATGCTGCATCAGAATTCAAATGAGGAGATACATTTTAGTGTTTTTTTTTATCGTCAGTTTTCAATTTATCTTGATCGATTTAGCTATTTCAATATTATCTCAAAAAAATATTTTATTTGATAGCTGTTTTCCTTGATTTTACCATTACCATATTTTGAGGAAACACTTACTTAAAAAACATATTTTTCTCCATATTATCTACTCTTGTTAGGAATTTAATCCAAATCAGTTCAGTCCCTATTACGAGAAATCTTAACAAACAAATAAACACACTTTCCCTTGTTATAATATAAGTAAAGATATCTACAGGTTTACCTTCCCTGTCAATATAAGAGAAAGAGTAATTCTCAATAGAGGGGTGAACAGGAATTAAAGATTTACACGAATTAGGGTTCCGTGGAGGTCGGATTTGAATTCAAAGACTCTGAATGTCTTTGTGTTTTAATTAACCGTGTTATTTATATTTCCTTTGATTGCTTTGTTTTAGCTCAAGGGGGTTGTTAAGAGAGGTAAGTGTGTATGCATGTATAATTCACAATGATAATAACTAACAGTTAAATTAAACATGTTAGATTAAATAAGCTTGCATTTCCAGGTAAATGTGTTAGAGTCAACTTGTGTTCTCATGTGTTATGTACTTAAATATAAGAGAAATCTTAGACGGCTAGTCATGAATAAGACACCTACTCAGCAGTTCCCCAGTCTAGAAGATTCTTTAAGTTCTACAGGTGTTACAGTGAAGGAGCTCGTGGCTAAGTATCAAACAAGCCAGTAGTTTAAGCACCGGTTGACGTGGTCAGTACGCGGATATGTGACCATCTTATCATGACAAGATCCTCCGTGTTTCAGAAGGCACGTCAAATTGGTGGGTCCCGGCTGTCATTTGCACTTCTTGACAGTCGTCCCATCCAGTCTTATCAAGGGATTGCTTTGCCCAGGTAACTGGGTTGAAGAGGTAAGATAAGCAGTCGCTCCACATAAAAAAATGGTACCTACTTAGCTGCATCTGGTTAAGATTGGAAGCCTACAACACAGCTTGAGAAACGGCACGGCAAATGATGAGTGTGCGTACGTATGTAATGAATAAACTCAAAAACTACTACGCCGATATCAAAAATTCTTTCACAATTGGAAAGCTACTTTCACCCTGAGTAACATAGGCTATATGTATTTTATTCAGGTATGGCTCCACGCGAGAAAACTAAGTACCTTTATAATAAAACAACATAAATAATTAAAATTAATTCAACTCCAATGAATTTCATGGAATAAAATATTACCTACCCATCTGTTTGAGATTTAGAATAATATACCAGACTTTGTGGTGATCAAAGAATATCTTAAGCTTTATCTTTGGGTCTTATTTTGCTTTAATACAAAATAATCCGATTCATTTTGGGATTCTTCAAAATCATCTTAAGATAATACCTGCGATTGCGCAAGTCATTTATAAGAATTAACTGCTAAATCTAATTCGGTTCGCATTAAAACTATTTGTGAAAACTGATTAAAATTTGGCTTCGGTCCAGGTGCATAATTAGTAAAATAAAGCCGTTTGATAATTATAAAATAAAAAGGTGGATTCGATCTTAAAATATTTATCATAGTTAGTAAATTAGCATCATCAGGGGTGTTTTATTTGTTGCTTTTTATTGATTTAAATATATGACTATGTTTCGGATGGCACGTTAAACTGTGGGTCTGAAAATATAATACCTAATCTTCTCACATTCACACAACTCACAAATTAAGCGGAGCTAGCATTATGGGTGATATATAGGACCACAACAAGAATACATAGGAACACCCACACTAAGTTAAACACCCATTTTGATGCGCACAAATGTTTGACTTATGCGGGAATGAAACACGCGACCTACGGTGTGGCAAGCAGATTAACTTACTACCACGCCAACAGGTATTTCAATTATCATCAAAAGACAAAGAAATAGTAACAATAATTTCAGTGTAATATATTATTACTATCTATATCATAACCTACACAAAACACTCCCCTACTATAATTCCTCACACACAAACATCCCAAGATGTCTGCCCATATTAACAATTTTAATTCCAAATACCGCATAGTTGGTGAGAAACGCGCCCCACCCATTTATCATCACGAAAACTTAGTATTATACAGATCAAAACAATTTCGACCAATTCAGGGGTACCCATGTCTTGTAAACTAAGGGTTTGCGAATTCTGCACCCATTATTAAGACATCAGCTAAATATTTATGGGTATTTGCAAATCATGAATATTGATAATTTTATCTTTTGAACGGTGAAAATTGTGTGTGAAAATTGGAGTCGTGGTGGCCCAGTGGTTAAAGCGCCAGCCTTTCGAGGTCAGGCAAGTACCTATGTAATTTTTGCTAAGGTATACGTACTTTTTAAGTTTATCTTGGACACTAATGACTGTTTAAAGGTGAAGGAAAACATCTCGAGGAAACCTGGACTATGAAGTCTGAAATCACCAACCCGCATTGAGCAAGCGTGGTGATTAACGCTCAATCCTTCTCCGTGGGAGAGGAGGCCTATGCTCAGTAGTGGGACGATGAAAAGGCGATGATGATGATGATGACGATGAAAATTGTGTTATTGGTATTTTGGTTCGGTATATCTTACTTATTAAGTTGGTAATAAATATTTGTGACACATTCTTACGTTATTGGTCATTAGGTCATCTATTGTTCACGCGTAGAATTAGATACTCTCGTAAATTTATCTATACATATGAGTATTTTTTTTATAATACTGAAAAACGTTTTCGCGCTCTTTACTACATTTCTAAATTTTGTTCCGGATAATCTCTGAAAGGGCTAGAGATATTTTGACGGGACTTTAATTGGCAGGTAGCTAATATAACTAGGAGTAACATAGGCTAATTTTTAACCGGGTGCAAAAAGTAGGTCCCTATGAACGCGGGTGAAACTGCAGGGAACAGTTAGTTCCTTATATAGTTAAGTATTGAAGTTCTTTACTATATTCTTCTATCATTAATTCAATAGATAGTAATAATTTTCCCAAAAAGAGCCAGAGAAAAACTCACCCCCCTAAAACGAACCGCACCAAAATTACCTACAAACAGAGAAAAAATGCCGACGCATTCAATCATAGAGGACTCCATTTACCCCATATTGGATTACATGGATAAAAAATCTATTTGTAAGCTTTTCGATTGGCCCTTAAAGTGTCCAGTGCAACTTATAGGGGCAATTCTGGGCAGATAACTCAATGACAGAATTAGATACAGAGATGTACTCGAGGGATGGGAAAAAAGTTGAATGTGATTCTATGAGCGACAGTTTGAGGATGGGTGGGAGAAATAATGGTGATTCTGATTTTTACATTTGTTTTTAGGGTTCCGTACTCTCTGGGTGAAACGGGGTAATTTGTCTGTTCTCGTTGAAGTCCACAGTAACATAGGAGCTCAACAATGCGACGAACATGCCATCAGAAAGGACATTTTGGGTAGGCCACTTATAATACTCAAACTGTCAGACAGAATTACATTCTAAAAAAAAGTAAATGAAAAACCCACACTGTTCATACATTCACAATAAATTATTAAAGATTAAAAAGAAAAAAGATATGCATCTACTTTGTTTTGAAAATATATATCATCGGCTTTTTAAAATTTGTTTAAAATATTTTTTACAAACGGTTTTCCAAATACAAACGTAGGTTGTTGTTTGTATTTATTTAATTTAAATAACAAAATAATTATAATTTTAAAGTCGCAGCTTGAGATCTCGCTGAATTTGAATGTAAGATTTAAGATGGCGGGATTAATTTGTTTAGAAATGTAATATTACAAGAATGTATTAATTTGCATGACATTAAAATATTTTCATTTAGTTATAATAGGTATAATATAGCAAATTAAGACACAAATGGGTAACTTCGATGCACTTTAGTGAGAGATATATCTAGGTTAGATATACATATGTTATATTAAAATATTATGGAAATTGGAATGTTCAAAAAAATAATTAACAAACTTATCGCCACGTGGTGTTCGTAGACGATCGCACGTCCAAATACAAATTGCGCCTGAACTTGCATATCTTAGTTTTTTTTATATGTAGGTAATATAATACCTACTTTTTATGAAGTTTGTTGGTAAATTAAATTAAAAGGGGAAGGTGTATTCAAAAACTATTCCGTTGTAAGCTAAATAAAACACGTTCTCCATTTGAATCCGGCCTCCTCTACAAAGGACTTATCATCGCTTAGTTTTAAGTAAACGATCAATAAACGCTTAACTATAGAGTGATCTTAATTGACAATAATAAATTAGAAGAAAACCGTATCATTTTAAACGAACCAATTGGTATAAACTTGAAAAAAACAATCGAACTTCTTGCTGTAGTTGTCTCCTGTTTCAAGAATTTTGACTCATTGTTTTTCATCCTATCCTACTACTATTATAAAGGCGAAAGTTTGTAAGTATGGATGTATGGATGTTTGTTACTCTTTCACGTAAAAACTACTGAATGGATTTGAATGAAACTTTACCACAATATAGCTTATACATCAGAATAACACATAGACTACTTTTTGTCGCGAAAACCGACATCCACGCGGGCGGAGCCGCGCGCGACCGCTAGTATTATATATTTTCTTTTTTATATGTTGTAAATAAGTACGTTCAATAGTCGATAGAAATTTTAAGAAAAAAGAGTAAGGTATTAATTTTTCATTTTCAAGTAACAGGTCTTGCAAATTAAAAAAAAAAAAACTGAACAATTCGTCTAAAAACCCTACGACAAGAAATTCATTTTCGACTAGCTATGTAGCAGCAAACAGTTGAACCACGAAATAGGTTCTAGAGTACCTTGTTTTACACTGCAGTAGTCTTTCTGTACTTTCTAGGCAATTGTAGCTACATATTTGAGCTCCAAATAAAACTTCCCCTTGTCAAAGACAAACACAGACGCTGCAAGACACAAGTTGCATACACCATGGCTCCCATGGGATCACATAAAGAGCTACCCTTCAGACAAAATTCGGGAGAAATTTCCTCACTGTACCAACTTACTCTACCATCCCCTCACAAGTTTACACGTACACTTCTTGACGACTCTAATGTGAGGCAGTAAGGTTGATTTTGTTTTGTGATGGGTTAGTGTTATGTTGGTAAATGAAGTCCATGTTTTGTTCGTCACAATAGGGGTAAAGTAATTTAATTGATGACGCGTTCGATTTAGGAAAATGGATGGCTTGTCGTTTTAGAATTAAAATACGATGTCCCCTCTGCAAGTTTTTTGGCTAAATTATCAAGAGTGGTTCTTTTTTGTTTGAAATTGATGTGATGGTGAAAAGAGGTATTGAAAATCTTCTAAGAAAGGTACTTTGGCAAACTTTTAAATCTTAATATATTTTATGTATCCTTACTTGATAAATATCGGTATTAATTTGAAAATCTTTTTGGTTCTTGGTCTCTCTGGATATAAACATACCGAAAACCTAGGCCCAACGACTGCAACTGCGTTTGTTTTTATTTTTTTAGTTACTGAATTACGCAAAATCGCCTTTGTGAGCTGTATTAGGCACTGCATAGCTCAATATTTGAGACTGGCTAACATTATAAGTAAGTGAATCAGTCATCTTTCACTTTTATATACAGACGCCAGCACATCAAGCTACTTCAATTTACCAAATTTCCGTAATATATTTTCAACTATATCGCTGAAGCATTATGGTTCAAAGTTAATTTGGTTATCAAAGTTTCGGTTAGCTTTTTGTGTTGTCATCTGTACCTAAATGTAAAGTTTTAGAAATAGACAAAAAACACATAGACGTACTATGTTATTAAAATATTATTGAAAAAAAAAAACAGTTTATTAGGTAAGTGGGACAGTGTACAGTGTAGACTGGATGCAGGTCGCTTCCAACAGGTATATGTGGAGAACTAAAGTGGAGGTCTATGTTCAGCAGTGGACGTCCTATGGCTGAGATGATGATAATAGGTAAGTGAGAGTTTGTGGAAAACATACGCACATTAAAACCTGTTTAACCCTTTGTTATTATAATGAAAAATATTGGGTAATTTAATAATTATCCTCATAATAAACCGGTTCCGATAAATGCGTTATTCTATACCGTAATTGGAGTGCACAACGTGTAATTTTATTATAATTATTTCATTTTGGAGTAATTTAACAGTTTATATTTTATTATTTTAGATGAATGTAAGTTTACTTTGAGACCGACGCTAAGAGTTTTGTATCAATTAAAGAGTGAAAATATATCTTTATTATTTTCTGAAGATTTAGCTAGCGATAACCTGCAACCTTTAGAAGAGACGTCAGCAACATTGGCTGGGCCGAGGCCTGCCGGGGCTGCGGGTGGCAAGAGTTTCCGTTACCCTGGTACAGAAAGACCTCCAGGATTAACATAGTGGGTTTTAGTAAGTAATAGTCTAACACTCCTTCCAGCTGCACCCACAGCGGGAGGGTTCATTTGATGATTTCCCACGATAAAAGGCAGCTTGCAAGCAGGCATTTTTCATTACAATGTTTATGCATTCTAGTTTACCTATATACTTCATATTGCAGACGTAAGTAAGAATTAGTGAGTATATTTTGAGACGGGAGACAATGTCATGACCCAAAAAAAAACTGGGAACTTGTTTCCAATAAAAAAAATCTCCTTTATGTACAGACGCCAGCACATTAGGCTACCCGAAACTGTCATAATTTCCCATTCAAGTTTGAATCATAATGCTTTAGCGATAAAGTTAAAAATCTATAAAGAAAATTTGACAGATTGTAAATTTGTAGATTTGACAGATTGAATCAAATTACCCTAATCTGTCAAAATTATTTAATAGATTTTCAACCTTATCAAATACCGGTGTTTGTATTCGATTGGTTAAATTTGACAGATTTTGTAGGTTGACCGCATGTGCTGTGTGTGTAATAAATGAATGACGTCATTGTAGAACAAAGAAAAATTCGTCAATAAAAGTAATCAACGCGTCCCTAACACCGTATTGCACGCACAGTTGAAGCTGCAATAAACCTGTTCTATTTATCGGTCCCTCGGGATGAGCCGCCCTAACTTCGGACACGCAACTGTTTTACTATCGCTTGTAAACTTATGAGTCATTGGAAATTTTAAATAGACAATGTTATGTAAAAGTTTATATTATTTATCTATTTATTTATGGTAATACTGGCTGTTCCCTTCGATTTGAACGGCATCCTGAGGATATTTATTCCCGCAACTGGATAAAAAATAACGTATGTACATATGTCCTTTCTCAGGCTCTAGACTTTGCAAACTAACTTATATTTAAATCGTTTTAGTAATTTTAGCAAACAGATAGATAACTTTCACATTTGTGATATAGGGATTGTAGCTACCGTTTGGTAGATCCTAAAGTTGTCAAGCAAAATGTGTTACCATTCTTCGATATTACGAAATCATCAAATGACCTCCCGCTATGTTGGTGGACGTCCTACGCTACGCTTGCTAGTCCGTAGTCTCCACTCTAGGACTTTTCGACCCCATCGGTCATCGGCTATCTGCTTTGCGAGCAATATGGCCTACCCATTGCCACTTCAGCTTACTAATCCGGAGGGCTATAACGGTGACTTTAGTTCGTCTACATGACATGTTCATCATTTTTACATCTACATATGGCCTTAAAAAAAAACAGTAATATGTAAATTATCAACCGCCCCTTAGACTACCCACTGATCTCAAAACTCCTAGGATACCAGAAAGAAGGTATAGCAGTTTTCAGCCGAGACGCCAAAATGCTTTTCGGATTTTTAAGTACAAAGAGCCCTCCTGTTATAACAAACTCAGCTAAGAGAGAACGACCAGTAAGACAATGCTCACAACAACTCTTCACGGAATCACAAGGTACTGAGCCTTCAGACGCAGGTTTAAGCTATCTGCTACTAAATTCTGGAATAATATTCCCCCGCCAATAAGAAAATAACAAAACTCTTGGTAGTTTTAAAACGCACATGGAAGATTCTTACTGAGACAAAAAAACTGGGTACGATGATTTCAAACACGTACAAACGCCAGCACATCAAGGTACTACTATCTGTCAAATTTCCTTAATAGGTTTTCAAGTTTAGCACTGAAGCATATGGTTCAAAATTGATTCGGAATATTTGACGGATTCAGGTAGCTTGATGTGCTGGCCTCTGGGCATAATAGAGGAATAGCACTTACCTGTCGTGATGGTGACTTTCATTATCCATGTTCGGCTTACTCGTCGTCAGGAATAAGTAAAACTGATGTCAGCTTACACAAAACATAAAATATACTACTTTCACTTTATACACAATACACACAGAACATTAAACACTTATTCATTAACACCCAACTTTGTTTCAACTGAAAACAGCACTGAGCACCCTCACGCCTTAATGTTGGTCTACTCGAAGTCCGAACGTCATTGTAGGGATCCAGCAGAATACCAGCGTCAGGTATTCTAGCTGACACATACTGAGCTGGACTCCCATTCCGTGCAAACTAAAAACACACCCCGGCGGACCGTCACATTTTTTTATTGCTAAAAATCTATCTACCCACTTTTTATTTTTACTTTGTCTATTATCTATGTATCTTTCTTGCTGAATAAAGGATAATTCATACTACACCGTGTAGCAACCGGGCCGTGACCGACACTGTCAAACATTATAGTATACTTTTCGCTCGGCTGGGGTACAACAGAGATACGATCAGGCGTGAAATACTTCATACAAAATGTACCTACATATGTCATAATTTTTGACCATGCCCTGTCGGTCCGAAAATGGGTGCCATCTTGTCATGACGAGTTCCTCCGTGTTTTGGAAAGCACGTTAAATGGCCCTGGCACACAGGGACCTCCAGAAGGAACATAGTGGGTTTTAGTCAGTAAGAGTCTGACACTCCCTCCAGCTGCACCCTCAGCGGGAGGGGTCATTTGATGATTTCCCACGAAAAAAAAAGGTAGGCAGTCACTCCACGTAAAATACCAGTACTTAGAGCTGTTTAAGACTAGAAACCCAAACATAGCTCGGTAAAAGGCTTGGCAGATGATGAGTCGGGAACTCAACTTTATCTGCCTTTAAACCGTAGCATTTTACCTACAACCGAAAAAAATGTATTTTACGTCAATACCGAACAATCAATCATTATGAACAAATAGCAGAACCCGATAAAAACTGACGAAACACAAATTTAGGGCATTCGGGCCAAAATCCCATCCGTCATGAGACCCAACCCGTTAGCTTTCGCATTATAAAGGGTTAAAAATCACTTCGTATAAATCTGCGCTATCGGTCTAAATGACCCGCGGTGGTTCTGTGGGTTATACCATTTAGTAGACGAAGCCGAAGGCCAAGTTGAAACTGACCGCGAATAATACTTGTAAACTATTTTATTATTTTTCGGGATGATTCAGGATCACTGTTATCTTAATGTGATGACTACACAACATATCGAAAAAGAGGTTTCCCTCAAAATTGCTAATGAAAGAGTCTCCTAAATATATTGCTATACATTCATTGCATAATTCGCTATTCGTGAAGACACATGTGTATTGTCGAAAATAAAAATTTACTGTCTGTTCTGCACCTGGTATCCCCCGGATCATTGGTGCATCGTCCCAGCGGGCCATACGATATTTGGAGAATAGAATAGACATCTGAGACCTGACCTATTGATGGACACGTTGTCTTAGTGGAGATAGATGGACCGAAATCTCGAGATTATATTATCTCATTAAACCTTCTGCCGCATACTTTCACGGGGCATAACCTTATCTCAACTGTCAACTCTAGTTTTTCATTGCCGCTAATAGATGGCGTTGTTTACAACTCAGTTGGCCTGAATTTTGGCGTTTAATCACGTTTGACGGCCAATAGATGCGATGTTGTGGCTCGTTACGTTCGCCGATAGGAATTCCCGACAGATTACAACTTTGATCGATCGCAGATACCTGACAAGTGTGGAGGAACCTCACTAAATGATAAATGCATCGATTAATCCGGCGAGTGTTGGAATTTAGTATGAAATAGTTTATGCCTGAAGCGTCGCTTGCCTCCAATTTATGTAATGTGAAACGGTTAGTAAGTGTAATATATATTACTATTAATAATGAAGAGACGATTGTCATGGACTGAGGAGAATGGTCTAGGAGGTTGATGGTAAACGACTTTATATGGATGCGGTTTTTTTTTGTATTTCGCCATGCATGTGGCATTGTCAAGGCGTGACTTAAACGGGTAGTTACGTACTGACTTAATTTTTACTAGACAAATTGGTATAATTCAGACTAGATGACAGAAATGTTTTTTTTTTTCATTTGTATTGTTTTCATAATTTATGACATTTATGGATTACCATGTATGCCAAGGCAGCTTATTAGGTACCTACTCGTATTTGTATTTATTTTAATAGTGTTTGAAGTATGTTCATATCCAAATAAGTTTATAAATATATAACTAGCAGACCTGGCAACGCCACAATATAAATATGTAGACACGCGTTCTTGTGATTTATGTTTTTGTTATAATAATAGTCAAATAATTTGCAATAAAATAATACTGCATCTATAAATTAGGATGTAAGCTATCCTTTTTCAAGTTGGTTCAAGCTGCAAGCAGTGTGCAAACTTTAGTAAAATCAGTTAATTAATTTAGAAATCCATCGCAAACAAAAAACGTGACACGTGATGTATATTAAGATAAATGAACACTTAGACGAACCCCATTCAATATTTAGTAGGCTTTTTACCGAATTTCAAGCAAGCATTTGAGAAAGCCTTCACATCCATAAGAAATGTCCAATTTAAAAAGACAAATGACTCAACTAGTTTTGCCTTTCAAGTGTAGTGATCCGCTTAGAGTGGCGCCCTCTGTCGAGCAAATGAAAAAGTAATCTTCATTTGCATCTATTAAGTTTTCATTTAAAATCACAATGCTCCAATCTCAACAGCGGCCATCTTCGTTTTCTGAAACAAATCGAGCCTTTCTCCGGGCGGAAGTCGGCGGCTTTAATTTCCGACTTCGACTTCATTTTTTTGCAGCCGCTTTAAAGAGATTAGACTTTTGTTGTGTCTCGTTGAGATTTAATAGGAGTTGAAAAAGGTTTGTTGCCGATTACAGCAATTAGATGTTTATAGGCATTTGTTTTTCAAAGGCTTGGATAAGTTTTTCATAATAATGTGTTTTTGTGGTGTAATTCAATGCAGGTGAAAATTAATTACGATATAGCACATCAAGCTACTCCAAACTGTCTAATTTTCCCAATCAACTTTGAGCGATATGCTTCAGCAGTAAAGTTGAAAAACTATTAAGGAACTTTGACAGATCGAGTAACTTGATGTGCTGGCCTTTGCACCTACTAAAAAAATCCTATATTAAAATAACGGTGACGTCTTCACAAAGTAATTAATATTAGATATAGGTACTTAAGTATTATGAAAATTTATCAACTATCATCATCTTGAATACAAAATATAAGTTGAGAATGTTTTCCATACTTGCAATACCTACTTGATAAAAAATTGTGAAGAACGTGATAATACATTAAAGACGAAGTCAAATAATAATACTTCAGTTAAAATTCATCTATAGGCAAATTATTCAATAGTTAAGTACTAGCTTACATATAAGGACGTATAAAAAAACTATTGTATACCAACGTTATAAAAAGCTTGACAGTTAAAACAATCAGAAGCCGTGCCATTAAATCGTCCAAATAGTTAGACCCCCCACTTCCCCGTATTTCCCTTCTATACCCTGAATTCAGTACAACAGCGGGGAGGGGGTGAGGTCTTTGTAAAGTGGTAAGTTGACTATAACTTTCGTCGCTCGAAGCCATCAAGATAATTGATTAATTAAAGCGCTGCAGCGTCCTCTAGCGGCTTTTTTTATTGTAAAATAGCTTTTTTTATGGGAGAGGCTTTAGACCTTGATGTTTGCTGCAAGATTAAGCATAGGTTGCTTGAGGGGTTGCTACAAAAGTTTATAAATAAAAAAAACATCTCTATCGCTAAATTTTCTCCAATACATGTACTAGAGATCACTCAGGATAGGAGAAAACCCAAAGTAAACAACTGGGTATTTTTTTTAATCGATAAAATAATATTATCCGGACACCTTTTCGCGTACCGTCAGTTATCCCCAAGGTAAGCTATTGATTAACTTGTGTTATGGGTTTCAATACAACTGTTAACTACATAAATATGTATATTTAACATAATTATAACACCCGGACCACAGACAACAAGCATGCTCATCACACAACTGTCGACTCTACCGGGAATCGAACCCACTTGACCCCGTTGGACTACTGTGCCAACAGAGTCGTTTATACCTTATTTACTAGAAACGATTTTTACAGCAATTGAACATCGAACTGTGTACTACTGGTAAGTCATAAGGAACCTTAATTTAGTGAGTCGTGTGTCACATACACTGCTACGGCGGAACCATAAAATTTTTGCCATGTCATTGGTTATTCCTAATTTCAAGTCCGGCGCAAGCGAAAGGCGGAGAGTAGTTCTTATTGGCTAGATGTTGATACGGGTGAAATCGAGGGAACAGCTATCAGAATATTCATGATTGAATTTATACTGCTGTTGCATAGACTTGCAATATTAGACGTCTAAGCTCTGAATTTAATTTAATTATAAAACTGACATTAGCTTATACTACTATAACACTTAGCTTATATACTATACAAATGAGGAAGTGAGTTTGTTTCTTTGTTTCACCCTAAACAGCTGAACTGATGGAAATGAAATTTTGTATGAAAATACGCTACTTCATACCCGGGTGTATCCCACACCTTCGTTTTACCTTGTGGATTTAGAAGTAGCGGTTAAAATTTTATTCACCTGTAAAACGACTATACATTTTATATAAAATACAATACGACTAAAATATTATGATATAAATGAGGAAAATATTGAAAATTTCAAATTGTATCACCCTATTTTTTAAGTTAACCCGCTGCCGCTCACGTCTTGTGCGTCCAACCGTCCTCACAGGCTCACACCGTCCATAACTCAGTGTTCCGAACGATTAACGAACTCAAATGTAGTGCGAGAAGGTTAATGAAGTACGTGCGATCGCTCCCAGGTCCTAGGTCCGACTTGATTCAACTATCGACAGTGATTTAGGGTTGTAACACCTTTTTAAGGAGAATTTTGTGTGTGTGCCTGTATACGTTGTAAGAATTTTTAAATACATGTGCCATATAAAAAATAATAAATTTTGCATTGGCAATATGGACGAGAAAATTTTATTGGCAGAGCTGAATACAACCCTGCTAGAACTACCACACGTAAATAAAACAATAGCACTTTTCGAGCCGTATGTATAATGCTTTTAGTTTTTTCACTGGATTTAACTCTTAACAAAAAAATTCCCACAATTGAATTCACAAACTAAATATTAGAACACCAAATTAATTCAATTCAAATCCATCCAATCAATTAACTATCTAAAACAGCTAACAAATAGTATTATAATGAAACAATTAAAATCATCATAATCCCTTGTATCGAATTAAAATCGCAAATGTAAGCGCGATGTCAATTAAAACAAAAGCAGCGCGGGACATCGCTTATTCGCCGAAAGCCGACTGCCGACGGCCGAAAGCCGGCGATCCGATTAGCGCGTCCAATAAACATCGAGCATGGGCCGTTATTAATTTTCGATTGGTGCAGACGTCGCGAACGTTCCACGATTTAAATTTGAATTCGGAATCCGGGATTATGATTGTTTGGAAGCAGAGGTGTGAAGATTATCCGGAGCGGTTGTTTGTTAAAGGGGTGAAATAATGGCTTGGTATTGATAATAAGATAGGATCTTGATCAAAGGATTTTTGAATTGAGAACGTTCATGATTTGAATTCTGAAGGAGTTCTATTCTATTTTTTTATGGCAAACGGTGATGTCGATGCCGATGTCGACGATTCTGCCAACGTCAGAAATGTTGAGAGAGCAAGTAGTGTGGAATAACGGTGGAATGAAAAAAGGAGTTGTAAATACCTACTAATTTTTAGCATATTTTCTCTTTCTATTTCAACTGTCATGGTCACCATGAGATAGTTTTAAAATAATTGCGCTTAAAATATATAAATCTGAAAGTGCTTACCGTGATCTATTTTCAGAAGGCCGAAAAAATTGTTCGAGTTTAACATTGCATTTGCATCCACCGAAGTATTAACAATTAAAAAAATAAAATTCTGTTTTAGAGAACGGGTATCTACGTAGAATTTTTATCTTTGTTGGTTAAATAAAAAAAAATACATGAAACTACATGTAGCTGGACAATATTTTCAACATTTTCTATTATGTATTTTGTAAACCGCAGCGTTCCACGATTCAAATCTTCTTTTGAAATAAAATTCTGTTTGAAAATTTCAAAATTTACTTTTCGCTGGAATATGTTGGTGGGTCACCAGGCTTCCTGCTGACCTCTGTGACGTAATTTCCTCCTTTATGTTTCGGTGTCACGTTTGGTTCGTTTCACCTTTATTACCGGGAAATACAGGGTCTAAATTGTCTACACAACCTCACGTAGGTTACGTATACATATGTAGAGGCAGTCCGTAATGATAATGTGAAGAAGAATTATCAATTTTCAGTTAGTCCATGAAACTGTGGTCGATGACGAATAAAATGACTTTCTCAAAATTAAATTTCCTTTATTGAGTAATTTCTAAATATTGGTATGTACAGCAAAAAGTATGTCCTCAAATCTACACAGATGGCTGAATTGTATGTATGCTACTATAATTATAAAGCTGAGGATTTTGTGTACTTGCATAATCTCAGGTACAACACCAGAATGAAAAATTCTTTCACTGTTCATATCGTGTGTTGATTAAGATTTTTTTACCAGATTCCGTAGACTACAGCGCCCGCGCCCTACAAGACGCGAGCGCAACTGTTGAAAGGAGCCAATATTATAATATAGTCATAAAACATTCTTGCTTTGTTGTACCTTACCAATTATTTTACAGCCTTGTTTAGTTTAAGAGGCGCTATATTCCTCCATAAGTACATATATCTCGACACACTCGTATATTTTATCAAAACACCAATGTCCCTGCAGACGCTACGACAACATGATTCGCTTTATCTAACGAACGCCGGGGGCTGTTCCTCTTTCATAATTAAATAATATGACACAAGACAGAACATGCCTGAGGAAAGAAAAAGATTAGGAAAGGAGGAACGTTGTACGTATGTAGAGGAAAAGTTCTTGCTTTCGGAAGGAGCGTTTGAACTGTGCTAGTGGTCGAGTATGAGTCAAGTGTCGATGATGACAAACGAGCCTGAACTGAACTGTTTGTATTTCACAATTGAATTAATTTACAGGTTAATAAACAGAGAGTAAACAGGCTTGTGGCTAAGTAAGAGCAGCACGGATCGATCAATTATGAGGTTAAGCAAAACAATTGCGAGTCCGTGGATGCGTGCCATCGCGACGCGTTGTCTGTTGTCAAACTTGGAGGCTTCTCCTCAGTTCTCATCTGTCACCTCATCTCAGTTGTCAAGTTTGGCAACCAGTCTTACAAAGGGGCATCGGGTTGCCCAGGTAACTGGGTTAAGAAGGCCATATAGGCAGTAACCGCATGTTGAAACATTGGTACCCTGCTGCATCTGGTTTAGTTTGGGAGAAGGTTAAGCAGAAGATATGCTATGCATCCCTGTAGCAATATATGACTTGATCTTCTAATTACATAAACATCTTTTTTATTTCAAGTAATGTCGTTTTAATACTGTTCAGTAACAAGGACTTACTTTAAAACATCTTTGTTTGTTCCCACTTAAAGAATACATGTGTAAACGCACCATTCCCTGTAAAGTTCGTTCTAAATACAGCAAGCGTTTCTCAGCTCTCAATTAGAAAAATGTGTCAGCTGCAAGTCGCTGGCAGTTATAAAAATCAACAGATGAAGAAATGGGGTTAATGTTGTTGCAAGCTGCTGCTATTGTTTCTGTTTACTCAGTAATTTTCCTACAGATGCCATCACATCAAGCTATCCTAAACTGTGAAATTTTCCCGATCAACTTAAACCATTTGGTTTAGCGAAGAGACTCGCTGACACTTCCCGTGACCCAAAGGCTGGCTTTTATTTCGGTCAACGGATAAGCATTGCCATCCAACGTGGCAATGCCGCCAGCCTATTGGGTACACTCCCAGCGAGCAGCGATGAGGAGGAATTTTTTGATGCCATTTTTTAATTATATATATGTATATATTTTTTATGTAAATATTTGTATATACATGGTTATTGGTTAAAGCACCAACCTCTCTCAAGTACGAGTGTGTGGGTTCGATCCCAGGTCAGACAAGTACTAGTGCAACTTTTCACAAAACTTTTAACATATGTAGTTAAATGTTCTTTCTAAGTATATCTTGGATACCAATGACTGATTAAAGATGAAGGAAAACATCTCAAGGAAACCTGGACTATGAAAGTCTGAAATCACCAACCAGCACCGAGCGAGTGTAGTGACTAACGCTAAATCCTTCTCTGTGTGAGAGGACTGTGGTACAATAACAAGGCTGAAGATGATGATGATAATACGCTTATAATTTTTGTACTAGAAATAGAATTTCCAGTTTTTTTTTTCTTTTTTTTTTCTTTTCACCTTTTTCACACCCGATCGGTTGGCCCCATGGTAAGCTATTAATTAGCTTGTGTTATGGATGCCAACATAAGTAATAAATTACATATATTTTACACATATATTATATACTTATAAATACATAGAACGTCCAGACCACGGCCAACAAGCATGCTCATCACACAAATGTCGACCGTGCCGGGAATCGAACCCGGGACCCTTAGCACGACAGTCCGGCGTGGTAACTATTGCGCCATCGGGGTCGTAGTTGAAACAACAAATTCCCGTTTGCATTTTAGTATTAAGAAAGTATTTTGTAACATTTATACTCGAATAGCAGTGTACAACAGTATTTTCCTGCAGATCTAGGTGTTAAAGTAAAATTAATAATACAACAAAGTAAAGCAACACTGGTATGATAGTACCTACTCGGCGTATCAGGCAACACTGTAGTTTTATTATCGGATGCAAGCTAACGTCCTCCGAATAAATTAAGGCGTGTATATACATACATTATATTATACTTAAGTTACTTTGTAAGACATATTACAAGAATACTCGTATACAAACGTAGAGTTTTCACTTCAAAATTATTTGATCAAGAATTATTGACCGACTAGTTATTTTAAATATAGAAATGTAAGAAAATTCTGTAGATAGCTTTTTAAATATATTTTCAGTGTTAATGTCCCGCTCTTGAAAATAAAATAAATTTTAAGTTCATATAAATTTTACTTCCATCACCAGTGTCCCAGTATTGCGAACCACGTCGCCAGAGTACGTATGTACACACTATCTCACCTGCCCCATTGTTGGCAGTGGACGCAAGGGTTCAATTCCTGGGTCAAATTACATTGTGTTATATTTTAAGTAAGTATAAAAGGGTAATTGTAATTCGTTTTTTTTTTAAGTTTACCTTCATTTTCACGGTAACGTAATAGGATTTCGGAGTTCTTAAACGAAAATAGGCTCTTGATAGAAATATTTCTGTGTTACAAGCAAAGTTAATCAATTCTTACAAAACTTTATCATGGTATTACAAAAAACCTTAACATACATATTAATATTCATTCAAAACATCGAAATTCATTCAAAAAAAGTATCTCAAAAGCTGTAGACCGGCTAACGCAAAGACGCGTCCATTCCAACCACCTTGAAATTCAATTTTCACGAACTGAAAACAAAGAACTAACTCACAAACTCCAAAAAGGATTTGTAATCAAATTCCTAGTTGGTATAATTGAAAATAGAGACGTCTCTCCGATGTGGTGGGATGTTCAAAAGCCACTCGACAATTAAACGCAGAAGGCACAGTCCTATAAAGTTTTTAAGTTTGTTTTTATTTTGTATTTACTAAGGACTGTTACAGGAGCTCGTGGCTAAGTTACAGGCTAGATGGATTATAAAGTTAAGCAACGCTTAGCGCAATCGGTTCGTGGATAGCTGACCATTTTGACAAGAAAATTTCTTCCGTGTTTCTGAAGGATCTGTAAATCGCAGTGTCATTTAGGGCGCTGTATTTTAATTTCGAGACACTATAGTTTGATTTGCCGAACGTATTGACTGTATGACAAAAGCCCAAATATTCTTAAATATGTGGATTTGTGGATGCATCAGTCTTTTTTAATAGTGGCAAGATTTTTTTTGCAGAAATATAAGATGCCAACTGTTTCCCTGGAACGTTTTTTTTTAAATTAATTCTTGATTCATATTGTACATACATATTGTAGATTTTCAATCTTATCACAATAGGTAGGTACCGGAACATAAAATTTGTTTCGATTGGTAAAATTTGACAGATTTGGGTAACTCGACCTGCTAGCATCTGTACTATTAGATTATTAACTCATTTTATTAAACCTTCATTATTTTATTTGTATAATATCATAGAACAAACAAAGTGGGGCTTCTACCTAATTTTATTTAACATTGAGGTTCTCACATGTCTAATGTTAGTACCGGAACTTAAAACAGAGTTCAGACATATGCACTCGTAGTGCAACTTTGTCGATAGGCTTGTGTACACTGACGGATTACGTGTTGAAGGCATTCGTGATAACTAGATCGTAATATGTCTGAGGGTAACGAGTTCGATTCCCGGAACAGTCACATGTATGGTACATTTGTGTGATGAGCATGTTCGTTGGGTATAGTGTGTATTGGAGCTAACAGACCGTGTTTGAAAGAAATTTGGCACAGCAGTGGTGTTTTGGAGATGGAAATAGGCTACTTTGTTCGGAGGGAGCTGGTGTCACTGAACATCCTTGGCGATCGTCACTGGTAGTCAGAAGCCAGTAGGTCCCGGCCCGTAACCCGGGCAACCCGATACCCCTTGTATTGGGTTGCCCGGGTAACTAGGTTGAGGAGGTCAGATAGGCAGTCGCTCCTTGTAAAACACTGGTACTCAGCTGAATCCGGTGAGACTGGAAGCCGACCCTAACATAGTTGGGAAAAAAGCTTGAGAGATAATGATTGTTGTGTCGGACTTTTAAAATTAAACTTGTGTGTTTATTCCCATTCGCGCTCAAGGCAGTATCATTCAGGTCCAATCTCGGTTCGCAATTGTTATAGATGTGAAATAATGACCAGTAGCTGAGTATTCAAATATAGAAGTATATTATTAGCGCTAATGATATAACATCTCATATCTGATGCTAACTTAGGTCGTCATCATCATCCTCCTGCCCTTATCCCAAATTTTATTTGGGGTCGGCGCAGCATGTTTTTGTCTTTCACACTCTTCTATCTGCCGTAATCTCACAAGTTGCATTATTTCTAGCCATATCTACTTTCACACAATCTATCCATCGTTTCTTTGGTCGTCCCCTTCCTCTATATCCATCCAGATTCATGTACAAAACTTTAGGTGCTGTATAAAAAAAAACATTCTATACTTGAAATTCCCGCTCTGCATCACTCATCGCATTCCCCTAATCCTTTCCTTACAGTCATTCACCTTTAATTATAGTCACAGTACATACATTTAATTCTATAGCTATCAAAATCTGCTTTACCCAAATTATCTCAATCTCGAAAATGTTTTTGTCAATCAGTACGTACACCTAATTCAGCCTCCGTATGTTACGTTCGTTAGCAAGACACGACTCGGGCAGGCTTTTAATTCAGTTAAACAGGAAGTTGTTCCGAACGCAACCGGAAGTGACGCCTTCGTTATTTATTCGCCACTCGCTAGATACTGTGTCAGTGTTACGTAAACGAGATTTGGAATTTCGAATTTGATTTTCGGATTTATTTTAAGCTTTTGCTACATTTTCGTATTTAATTGTGCATTTTTAAGAGATGACATCGGGATGACATGGAATCGGGTAAATATTTGTTTGAAATCTTCCTTCACACTTGGTTCTCATCACTTCTGAAATTTACAGAATCGTCTACATCGAAGCTTGTAAATAAATTTTTATATCACTATGAAGTCTATTAACGTAAATACGTTGACATAATTATACACCGGTTTTTTGGAAAGTATAAGATTTCCGTTAAAACAATATTAAGATAACAAACTGACGTGAAAATAATCTAGGAAGAACATTTCTATATTAAAACCATCCTTAATCTTAGCCAAATTCCTTCTCCACTATCGTCCGTCATTTATCATGGCGCAAGTAGTGGGTAGCTCGTATAGTCGACGTGTCGTCGGTCGCCTGTGAAAAATGACGTGTAAATATTAATAGTTCTCGTGGGATATAGCCAAGTATAACCTAGATAAGTTTAGTTTTGTTTGGCATCTGGTGGGTTTATTAGATAATATTTATGAGGGATGCAGTAGGTGATTTGGTATAGAATGACGATTTCCAGTATCATCTATAGTTATGGAATTGAGCTGGAGAGTTTGTTTCTTTGTTTTCTTTACACCGATTTAGTAAATTCTTTTAGTGTTAGATAGCTCACTTATGGAGAAACTGCTATCATCTGCGTAGTCTTTTCCAAACTATATTAAACCATGGTTTGGCTTCCAGTCTATGGATGCAGCTGAGTAGCATACTTTCACATGGAGCGTCTGCCTATTTGACCTCCTCAACCAGATACCGAATGTCATACTGGTTGTCGTAATTGTAGAGTGTTAGTGTGTATAATCATGTACCTATTTACATATGTGTGTAACCGTATATAATTTAATATCTTAATAATAAACTATTAGTATTGTCGCAGATCTCTGTCTTTAATTTCTCTCTCCACGCTACGCCTTATATAATTCTTTCTGTCACCTAACTACCCGTAACGACTGCCAAAGATGGCCAAACGACTGCCTGAACCCACATGCCTTCCTAAAGACAGTAGAACTCGTCAAGACGGAATAGTCACTGATCCACGGACTGTGCGGCTGTTACTTAACCACAAACTCCTTCTTATTCGGTATCATCATCATCATCAGCCTTTTTATCGACCCACTGCCGGGCACAGGCCTCCTCACACACAGAGAAGGATTGAGCGTTAATCGCTATTTAACGCTTATTCGGTATCATACCTTAAAAATACTTTCAACGGTCATTACAATCACAACAACATCGAAGAAATGCTTATAAGCAAATAGAACATGAGCCACTTAACAATTTTAAAATCACATGAACACACGAGCGATTGTGAACGGCCTGTAATGTGATAAAGTCTGTCCGCAGTTGCATGGAATTGGCAATTTGCCACAATTCCGCCACCTGCACGCTCGCAGCTTGAGTGTGCAAACACCCTTATTTGAGGTTTTTATGTCCCATTTGCATTATGATGCCAGAAATGTTTGTAGTGATTGAAGGGTTAGGGTTAATTTTTGTGATTTATTGGGGCAGATGAAATTTGAATCGATCGATTATATTTTTAATCGCATAGTTGCTTCGAAACAGTTCTGATAAATAATATCTTGAGGTTTGCGACATTAAGGGCCAGTATCACAGGTTGCTGATAAGTTCAAGATAGTATATCTAGCAGATAATTTCATACAAATTCTGTTCCATTTTTGAATTTATCTGGTAGATAATGGCTATCCGTAACCTATAAACCTGGTCCTAAAGTTGATTTAATTCTTACAAAATTCGACCATTTATGATTTTTAAGAAATTTATATTTTACTTCATGATTCTGGTATTTACATAATATATACATAATAACAGACTTAATAATTAGAAAAAAGTAAATAAAATAAAAATAAAAAGGCAAATGAAAATAATGCGTCAAACATTTTTATGGTGATAATGACGTAGGTATATGATGATTGATGTGTTATATTTTATGCGTTCCTACTATACAACAGACTATAACTAGGTGTGCTAACTTTTTGATCGACAGTCAAAACATTCTGACCTACTAAAAGCGCTACTTAACCTGTTTATATAAACACTATTTTAACTGTCAAGATAAGAAATAACTGCATACTCGGCATCAAGTACTTAGGTATTACATTGGCAATTCGCCACGGTACACCTGCATTTAATTTGACTTACTGCGGTGTGATCGCGTGTAAACATCCTTATTTTTGAGTGTTGCTACAAATGAATTAAGAAGTTGGAACTAAAGCAGGTTTGCGTCTATTTAATTTCGTGGATTATTGTTTTTTTTATATTTTTCTTACTGATTAATACATTATTATAATTTTGTTTGTTTGAACCACTCCGGAGAATAGTAGTGGAGCTAGGCTTTTTATCTGGGTTCAGGAAGTTATTCTCTCGGAATGTAAATGAACTTCGAATAAAATCTAGGTAATTATTTTAAGAAAAACCTACTGCCATCTTGTATCAAACGCAAGTAATGGGTACAGACGCAAGCACATTGAGCTGTCGAAACTGTCAGTTTTTCCCAATCAACTTTGAACCTTAAGCTACAGCAATAAAGTTGAAAATCTATTAAAGACAGACAGATTGTAGTAGTTTGATGTGCTGGCGTTTGCACGTTAAGCATTTAATTAATATTATCACAGAATCCTGATGTTTATTGTAACAATAACATCTGCCATTGATACACATCTCAACGTACAGGTATACCCCCTAATATCTCAAGAGACAAGTCAGTATTTGTGATGCTTGATGCCAGCTGTCGCATCCTTCGTTTAATTTCAATCATATTGCATTTGTGCACTCTGGTTCCTACGAAGATACTGCTGATGCAGGCGTAAGCTGTGTTAAAGTTCAACAGTATTATTCTGTATTATTTTTATAATAAACTATTTTTTGGTAGGATTTCAACCCCGCCGTCATTATTGAAAAGGGCACAACTAAAATTTTTCACGAAAATGAGTTATATCTACGATGTGTGGGTAGGTAAATATTAACAACAGACAAGAAAAAAAAGTGTACGGTGCCGTGTTTTTAGTTTGCACCGAATGGGAGTCCAGCTCAGCATGTGTCAGCTAGAATACCTGACGCTGGTATTCTGCTGGATCCTTACAACGAAGTATAGATGTTGAGTAGACCAAAATTTGTATATTAAGGCTTGATGGTGCTCAGTGCTATTTGCAGTTGAGACGAAGGTGGGTGTTAATGAATAAGTGTTTAATGTTCTGTGTGTATTGTGTGTGCAGTGAATAATAATAGTAAATTTTGTGTGTGGTGTAAGCTTACATAAAATTTTCTTATTCCTGATGATGAGTAAGCTTAACATTGATAATGAAGATCACCGTCAAGGTAAGTGCTATCCCTATGTTACAGCCGTGACTAAGGCTTCGCGCAAACGGGCTACCGACCTCAGCCACCACTGGCAGCTACTTAACTGACTTCTTGATAAATTTTGTATAAGTAGACGCACTGCACACGAGTATTAAGTTTGTTACAGCGTTTCTTCTCAAGGTAGTCAGTTAGGAAATGCCGACCTCATCTCGTTTTTTTATATAAAAAATCAAAAGCAAAAGAAATATCATTAATTAACATAAATCACGGGTAGCCGGTGGCGGTCTAACCTAACCGACTTTGACATTTAAAATCATCAGTAAGGATACTCAAGATTTAATACACGAACACGAAGTCGCTGTAAGTACGCATACTTTAGCCAAACGAATCAACTTACTGAGTTAGTTAATAAATATCGTGAAACAGTTCGCGTCACTTTAATTGCGAAAACTCCCGAACTGGGCTCGGGGAACTTCGTCCGTTTACGAATGCACTTTATTTTCGTTTTACGTCAGTTTATTTCTGGATCTTTGGTGTGAGGTATGTAGGTTCTGAGCTGAGCTGCTATGATAATTTAAGCATTCGAAAGGGTGCAAATTATTGAACAGGGTAAGCGAGGCAATTAATGCTATCCTAATGAAAAAAAAAAAGTTTAAAGAAATATGTATTAGTCGATAATTACCGAATTAATTATCGAAAAAAGCCCACTTTTTAGTTAACCTAGCTTTATAAATGCCGTGAAACTCTGTTATTGGCTAAAGAGATTATTGTCATCATCTAGTTGTCAATGTTTAGCGTATACGTAACATTCTATCCCAATTACTTTGTTGCAACTGTATTGCGCTGATCATTCACAGTGGGGTGAATAATTCACAAATGTCACATTCATAATAAGCTGTTGAGTTTCCAATATTAAATAAATAAATAAATCTAAGTAACAGCTGCACAGGTCGATCGATCATAAAGTTAAACTACGTTTGGCGCGCTCGCGTCGTCTTGTGGATGGGTGACTATCTATGTAGTAATGATGAGTTCCTCCGTGTTTCGGCGGGTTTATTAAATTGAAGTCTTAACATTAATCTTATCATGAAAAGCTCCTGTATTTACACATATACATATTAATAAACCTATCTTAAAGATCGGATAAATTATAAAGATATTATAATTCCATATAATAAACATATTACACTTGAACTTTACAACAAGTATGACATATTACGAGCTATTATTCCAAACATTTTACTGTTATGTCTGCGACCGAACGTTCATAAAAGCCTAGGGATGTATGAATGCCGTAAAACTTCTATGTGTATTGTCTTACTCGTCCATGGAATTATAAATCACAGGATGAGAAATACAGCCGCGGTTGCCTTTGAAAATTTATTGTAAAATATAGACTATATTTGTTCAAGACAGAGACCGCGTCTAGGCAAATGTTCCACGGGTAGGTCAACTGGAGTGGTCTGCAAAAAGCCGCAGGTGGATGTGTCAACACGAGGGCTGGTCGACACAATCTCATACACTGGACTGAAAACATAACAATTATATTTTAATATGAAATATTAGTACCTAATTAAATTGATTTATGTCTGAATTTAACGCTCAATCCTTCTCCGTGGGAGAGGAGGCCTGTGCCCAGCAGTGGGATGATAAAAAGGCTGTGATGATGATGTCTGAATTAGGTTTTGTCTGCAGTTTCAGCAGCGTCTAGTGGATACTACTCCGCGCACCTAGATAAAAAGTAGACCTTTTCCAATTTTTCAATAATGGGTCTACTAGTAACTGAGGTTAGTGCGTTCAAATAAAAAACAAACTTTTCAGCTTGATAATATTATTTAAAAGACGTAATGATAACGCTTATCAATTTCAAATAGTTTCTGACGATTCATATCCTGTTATTTATAAGTCAATGTAGCGCATAAAATTATATGATGGCTTACAAGGTCGTTTTAGAGATAGTACATGTCATATTTAAAAACCTTCATTGCAATATCATTGTAGATTAATTTCTTTGGTTTTTGTACGGTCTTTATTATTATAACTAAATAATATATATATTATATCAATTTAAAAAAATATAATCATTTTTGTTTTAGTATGCCTTGACTATAATTACAAACTAAAATAAAAAATAAATAAATATATGGTCACAAAATTATTAGGCCACAATCTGTAAAACAAGAAAAAAAAATGAAAGTTATTAAATTAAATACAGTTTACAGAGAAAGTTTCACATTATTACAAAAAAACTGTCATAATAATATTCCTAAAACATTCAAATTAAAACAAAATGTTGCAAAGTAAACATAATAAAATTAATTTTATTCACAAAATTACGTTCAAAAACGACATAATTAAAATTATTATTATTTAAGTTCTAATCCTATAACTCGGTTATACTTATAGCTTTTATAAAGTACTTAATTTGAATTCATTTCTAAACTGAAATATATTAAGCACAAGTCATTTCAATTTGCATTATAATTAAATGTTAATGTTTGAATTATTATGGTAAAACCGTGAAACATTGATTACAAGAAATTAATTTTATTTTTTCAAAGTAATAAACACTTTTTTTTCGTGGAGAATCATCAAATGACTCCTCCCACTGAGAGTGCAGCTGGAGGGAGTGTCAGACTCCTACTGACTAAAACCCACTATGTTCCTTCTGGAGGTCCCTGTGTGCCTGGGCCTCGGTATCTCTTACGAACAACCCGCAGCCCAAAGTTAATAAACACTTAAACTGCTTTTTATCTACCATATATAAATCATCATCATCATCATCATCATCTCAGCCATAGGACGTCCACTGCTAAACATAGGTCTCCCTTTTAGATCTCCACACATACTTGTTGGAAGCGACCTGCATCCAGCGTCTTCCGGCGACCTTTTCAAGGTCGTCTGTCCATCTTGTTGGTGGACGTACTACGCATATATAAATATTTTAAAATAATTATATACTTTATGCATCCAAGTTCCACCGAAGACTGGCTGCAATCATTGTATTGGCGCCCAACAGGGCCCATGAAACAAAAATCTTCTGGAATTCTAGGACAGTTTCCTACCAACACCTTGGGACACAAAAACCTAAAATTGAAGGTAGTATTGAAATAAATACTTTCATGTCCACATTCAGGTTGCGGTCGTATTCATAATGCAGGGGACAAAGTTTCTATCGCCTCTCCCGCTAGTTTCCGACCGAGGAAATAGGGATTGCGAAGTTGCCCGAAGGTTAACGAAGATTGCCGAGCGATCATCTGTCAGGTGGACGCGGATAAAATGTTTTGTTCATTGCTATGCGGATTGCGGATAATGTGGAAATCCGGTCTTTTTATAATTTAATTGGATATTTTAGTAAAAATTGAAGTGTATAATATTGACTCATGAAGAAATAATTTAGGATATGTATTTAGGTTTCCATGAAAACAAGAAAGACTTAATTTTTTACGTTGCTTTTGTTGCTGAGATCAATAAAAAAATCTTATCTTAGAGTATATATTTTAACCAAGCTCACATTTATCTAAGAATTTCAATATTTTTTCCGTTTTTGTCAATGCAGTTCTACCGAGAAAACTTCTCAACTAAAAACAACAAAAGACAGTCTATCAAACCATTAACATTTTCAAAAAAAGAACTCATCATAGCGATCCTCGAAAATGTTACCGCGTCATCACAGTCCCAAGTACAACACAACTTTTATTTATTTCCAAACTTGTTTCATTTTTCTTTGCACATTCGAAAGAAGAATACGGCCAGATACACCGAAGAAACATAAATAACACCGCATAAAAGATGTATGGAGACAAGCCCACTTCAAGAATTATTTACAAGAGGCCGGCTGGCAAGAAACCTTCTTCGATTTTTTTTTTTACCTTTTTAAACAATTCCGTGTGTCGTGCAGGATTAGGAAGCTAACTTTAAGCCCTCCTTTAAAGGTTCCTGGAAAATTTACTTCGGGGAACTGAGTTGTTAAAAGTTGTAGGTGCTCGTAAAATTTTAGAGCGGCTTATTTCCGTAGTTTGAGGAGTTTCAGTACATATTTTGTGTAATTACTTACTTCTTCTGTTGTAATGCAGTTTTTTTTTTGTATAAAGAACGTCTGTAATCATTAAAAATCGTTTTATCCAAAATAATCAATTTCTAACTCCGATTTAAAATAAGACGTTCATTTTATAAGATGGCTGCGGATTAAGAAAGATTGATCAACATGGCGCGAAATCCATTAATCTTTTTAACACAAACTAAAGTTTCTAAGCCCGGCCGATAAAAAACAAATCTACATTGGAATTTAGAACAGTTACTTGAAAAGTTTTAAGAAAAAAAAAATCGCACAAAAGTCCCAGAAATCTTTGTACGAAAAATTCAACTATTTCAATTAAGAGTCTCGAAGCGTTCCATTTTCGAAACTTTGTTTTAAATTGCAGCGCCAGAAGTCGAGTTCTGAAGTCATTCCGAACGGTCCCATTCGACGTTCCTCCGGTAATAAGGTTCCGACACGTCCCGACCTTTTACGATCTTTAACGAAGTAATCGCTCCTGATCGCCGATAGGAAAAAGTGTGCAATTATCTTATAATGCCTTCCGCGAAAAGAGTTTTTTTTTTAGATAGAAATTCATTTAGGATTAATCGTTTTAGATTGTAAAATTCTAGTGATCAGATTTTTAATTCTACTTATTTTACTTATCGGTATTATTTATTTGTACAATGTTGGACTTAAATGGTTGAGCCAGTTTCAAAAGTTCAGAATTTCTAGTTTTATCAGATTCATCCTAATCCTAATCCTACTACTATTATAAAGGCGAAAGTTTGTAAGTATGGATGTATAGATGTATGGATGTATGGATGTTTGTTACTCTTTCACGTAAAAACTACTGAATGGATTTGAATGACACTTTACCACAATATAGCTTATACATCAGAATAACATATAGGCTACTTTTTATCCGGGTATGGAAAGTACTTCCCTCAGAAAGCGGGTGAAACCGCTGGCGGAAGCTAGTGAGATTATAAGATATAGTGCCACTTTATGAAGATCACTGATATTGCAATTTATTTTATCGCTGAATGATTCACTTATGATGGCAAATTGTTGTTTTATCAATTAACTATAAGAATGATCATTCCATTGTCGTATTTGAATTTAGAATTATCAGTCACATTATGAATTCAATAATTAAATTTATTTAAAAATAATTTGTTTTCTTTTCGATAATCTGATAGGTAAACGTTGTTTTCAGGAATTATGAAATAATAAAAATAGCAAGACGACCATATCTAACTGATAGCTTCAAATACGGCTCAACCATTAGCTCGTGTCCTCAACTCCGTTCTTTTCTATTGCCTGCATAATTTCCCTAGTAAAGAATTCTAAGAAAATCACTGCATATTTTCTGAACTTTTTTTTTTGGAAATCATCAAATGACCCGCTCCGTTGTGGGTGCAGCTGAAGGGAGTGTCAGACTCTTACTAACTATAATCTACTATGTTCCTTGTGGAAGTCAGTTCACAGGGACTTCATAATACTTTTCACCAACACCCCTATAGGTAGGTAGCATAATTTGCTCCGGCCTACCTAAATTGCCCACGCTAAAAAGAAAAGCGTTGATCGATTCCGGGACTTTTAATAGGTTTTTTTTTTCTACCCACGTATTACCCACATATAGCCTTAAGTTGGCTCACTTTATAATGATGGTACCTCCTTTTTTCTGTACCGCAAAACTTTGAATAAGAAATATGAAATAAGTTTTTGCATAAAATATAACTTATGCGAAAGCTGTCGGCCGTCAAAAAGAATGGCTATTTAGATATGTATAGGGTTGTTACGGATGCTGTGTTGTATGTTTGTTGTTGAAAATCAATATTCTGTTTCTGTTAGAGAGTCAGAGTTAAAATGGTATTACCACCTGCGAATAGATGAGGCTATTAACTTAATTATCTGTATTTGCAGTTTTACGTATGTTAAAATTCATTAATAGTGATATTATTTATTTATTTACTGATTTATGTACACACAAGATAGAGAAATACAAGAAAGAAAGCTTATTTCTAAAGAAATCTCTTCCAGCATACCTGCATGCAGGATGCCAGCATACCGTTATGAAATAGTTTTGGGTATATAGCATAATATTATTAATTAATATTAATTTGATCAGACTTCATAATAATGCTAGGAGGTTCTATTTAAGGAACGGGTACTTCACAAGAGTTAGCACTTCACTATTTATTTCAAAAACTTTGCTTGATGGCACAGGTGTATTAATCACAAACTTCCAAACTCCGGGCTGGTTTAAGAAAGTTTCTCAAAACCCACAAAGCGATTTCAGCCTGACCCGGGAATCGAACCCGAGACTCCGTGCATAGCGGCCGCGCTATGCGACTACTAGACCGACGAGGCAGTAAACTTGCTTGACTGTTTACACTAAACGTCTGAAAAATTAGTATTCCTTCTCCGTACGTATTTGTAACTTTAAAAGTTATCTATTGAACTCACTCTTACTCGGAGTCGAGCCAAGTAAGTACTTTTATACTTATTTTCCGTAACAAAGTATTGATATTTTTCCAATAGTTGCTTTTTTCTTTGCAAGCCTTTACTTATGCTTGAAGTTTTGCTTACTTGAAAGAAAGAAGGGATATGTCCGGTATTATACAGTTATACATCATCATCAGCTTTTTTTATCGTCCCACTGCTGGTCACAGGCCTCCTGACACACAGAAGAGGGTTGATTGATTTCAGACTTTTAGTCTATGTTACCTCGAGATGTTAAGAAATTATTGAAAACTAGCGGTCGCCCGCGGCTCCGCCCGCGTGGATGTTGGTTTTCGCGACAAAAAGTAGGTAGTCTATGTGTGTTCTGATATACATATAACCCATAGAGGACCCCCGCGGCTACGGCTGTGTGGATGTCGATTACCGCTACCAAAGCCTAACTTTTGTCGGGATGAGTCGCTCGGACCTCCCGCCTTATTATACCTACCGGCCGACCCGCGTCGAGCGCGGCAATGACACGGGGCGATGGCTGATTAGCGTATTTCATGTATAAGTTTGGTATTTCTATACCGATTTCTATGATTTTATGTTCTCTTTTGTTAATTAGGGATAACTGAGAATATTATAAACATAAGAATAAACAAATCAATAATAAATAATCAGAAAGCTCCGAACTGCTAAACTATCGGGAGTTATACGTGTTATTGTGAGTTAACCATTAAAGATAGACATATGCTGTTGTGGAATATTTTTTAGATAATTTTATGTAGAACATTTCCTTCATACATGATTTCTATGTAGCTTTAACCATTAAGGCTGCACACGCGACGAAAGCTTAAAAAATGGTGTAACTTCTCCCGTTTTCCTAACATTTTCCTTCACTGCTCTGCTCCTATTGATTGTAGCGTGATGAAAAGTATTCTATAACTTGCCCAGGAGTATGAAGAATAATTGTACCAAGTTTCATTAAAATCCGTTCAGTAGTTTTTGTTCCTATTAATAACATACAGACAGACAGACAGACAGACAGACAAAAATTTTTCTGATTGCATTTTTGGCATCAGTATCGATCACTTATCACCCCCTGATAGTTATTTTGAAAATATATTCAATGTACAGAATTGACCTCTCTACAGATTTATTATAAGTATAGATGAAGTCGTGGTGGCCTAGTGGTTAAAGCACCAGCCTTTCGAGTATGAGGATGCGGGTTCGATTGCAGGTCAGGCAAGTACCAATGTAACTTTTCTAAGTCATACGTACTTTCTAAGTTTATCTTGGACATCAATGACTGATTAAAGGTGAAGGAAAACATTTCGAGGAAACCTGGACAGTAAAATCTGAAATCACCAACCCGCATTGAGCAAAAGTGGTGATTAACGCTCAATCCTTCTCCTTGGGGGAGAAGGTCTGTGCCCAGCAGTGGAACGATAAAATGGCTGCGATGATGACGATTGAAAATGATTTGAACTGTCAAAGTATTTTTTTTAACACAAGCCATAAAACTAACTATCATCATTCAAATAGATTAGAAGGATAGATTTTAGAACAAAAAAAAAAGATTTATGCTTCATTTTATTGTGTTCTCAAGTATAATCCCTTCTAATTATTTCTCAACGTAAGAAACACTTGCGAGTGCATTGCATTTGTTCAAATATTTAAAGTCGGTTACTGAACAAGCAGCGGCTTTGAAAGTAAAGTCAATAAGATTGAATTACGTACTATTTATCTTTTATCAGGTAAAATAATAACACATATACCAAAGACAGGTTAATGACCCTTTTTTTCTTGTAACATTAGATAAGATTATTATTTTGCAAAAAAAGGCCAGCACATCATGCTACTACAATCTGACAAATTTGCTTAATAGATTTTCAACTTTATCGCTGAAGTATATGGTTCAAAGTTGATTAAAAATAATTATCTATAGTAGGCGATTAACTGACGATTTCAAATACCTAGCTGTCGATTTGCTTACTAGCGATAGAATTTTGACAATAGCCTCCGAAGAGATGTCAGCAACATAGGCCCGTCAGGGCCAGGGTCTGCTTGGGCTGCGGGTTGTTCGTAAGAGATATCGTGGCCCTAGCACACAGGGACCTCCAGAAGGAACATAGTGGGTTTTAGTCAGTAAGAGTCTGACACTCCCTCCAGCTACACCCTCAGCGGGAGGGGTCATTTGATGATTTTCCACGAAAAAAAAAACCCCTATACTAGTTATGTAAAATTCCAATCTTTAGTAAGCAAATCAATAGATAGGTAGGTTATCGAAAGCCACCGTGAAGCTACAAAAAATGACAGTCATTTGTTTTCTATAAAGTTCTGTTATTCTTGATTACTGCACACTGTTTAATACGGATAAGTCGGGTTTTGTTGTGTGTGTTTGAGGTGTACTCGTTGCATAGCTCAAACAAGTCAACTTATGCACCGATGCATATAACATCGGTGCATAAGTTGACTAAGGTAAACAAAATACTATATAGTATGGAAGGTACTATCGTAACTTTGAAATCAATTATATATTTGTATGACTTTCTTGGTACGTTTGGAGTCACGCTATATTTTAATGATGAAATTATCTTAATTGTATTTAGTGGATTATTATAATTATACGTCTAATTGTCTATACATATGTGTCATGTACTTACAGGTAATTAGGTATTAATCAAGTATTTAGGTATGTTAAACATATATTATAATTTAAGTAAAAATAAGCTGCTGCATACCTCTCCTGCTTCTTTAAGCTGTACCCAAACATAGTCCATATTGTTTCTATCTTGTAAATGTCCACTTTTGTAAAGAAATGAGTACTGAACTACATCTACCTGAACCCTATAATCAACATTTCAAGATAATGAACAATGAGCCATATAAAAAAACTAAGACGTAAGAACTAAGACTAACTTAGCTTTGGAAACCAATGGCTATAATTATCATCATCTGACTAGCCTTTTCCCAACTAAATTTGGTGAGACAGGGTGTAGCTGAGTATCAGTACCCGATACTCCATGCTTAAAATTGATTGTCAGACTTACTTTACGTCAATCAAAGTTGTATAGATGCCACTACAAGCTACTGCAATCTGTCAAATTTTCCTAATAGATTTTCAAATTTATATCTGAAACATATGGTTCAAAGTTGATTGGGAAAATGTGACAGTTTCAGCGTCTATAATGACAATACGACACAATAACAAATAACGATAATTAATCCACCATCAATACAAAACACACAGTACCTTTAAATTTCAAGAACACGATACAACTACTACATGAATAGAAAATTCGACAGCATTATTAATATGAAGGTAGTTGCACCGCTTCCACGTCCTCGAGTAGGGTGGCAAAGCAAGTGTCTAATTTAACTGAGACTCTCTAAGTTTGTTCATTAAGTTTAACAAGATTCTTGCGTCACCCTTTGAGACTGCGCACTACGCTGAAATATTAAGAGTAATTTTTTAAAGGTATATTTTTTGAGGGAGTAATTGCTTTTTTGATTTTTTTTTTTAAGGAATGTTTTGGTGGGAGTTGTCGCTTGTTGCGTGTTGCATTTGTTTTAATATATATGTGTGTGTGTATATGATTGGAATAATGATAGGTTTTGATATTATAAATAGCTTTATTAATGTGCATTTTTTAAGTAGCTTAAAGGGCTGCTTAATAATTTAAAACTATCATTAATAAACATGTTTTCGTTACTTGTTCGCGTAGGTATCTAATCTTAAAAAATAAAATGCAAAGTCATGCAAAACTTTGTTTGGATACAATTTAAAATTCAAAATCCTATCTCTCTTTTAATCAAAAGTTGAGCAAACAAGTTTTTCTGTAAAAAAAAAAACAAAATCGCATCACTAATTTGAACGGAGCAAAATGTTTAATCTATTTATAAAATTTACAAAAGGTGTAGCTGTGTAACTTTTTCTTAGTTGCAAAAGAAAACTGACAAAGGAAACTCCAAACTATCGGCCGAACAATATCTTTGCGACGGAACTCTTAAAAAATATTGAGAGCGGAAATATTTAATTGCATTATTTTACTAGGAAAGTTGCTCGGGAAATGTCCTGCACCCGACGTTCTTTGTGGACGCTGTAACCGTTCCAAGTTTTGTAAAAAAAAAATAGTTTAAATTGTTAGAACTTTAAGAGTCACCGTAATTGGTGTTGTATTTATAACTAGCTTTCGCCTGTGTCTTCACTCGTTTCCTATGGGAACAACTTCATGAACCTGGATAAAATATAGCATAAACCTTTCCTCGATAAGTGGGCTATCTTCCACCGAAATATTTTTTCAAACCGAGCCAGAAATTACTGAAATAGCGCGTTCAATCAAAAAAATAGCTCTGCTTTATACTATTAGTATAGATAAATTTATAATCAACATTGTTTAATGTTTTTCTACAAAGTGAGGTTATTTAAAATACATAATGAGATGCAACAATAACTACTTGCTTATTTGGTGAAAATAATATTCCAAAAAGTAATCCATGGTGAAAGTTTTTCTTGGAATCTTTATTTAATCATATACCATAAATACAGGTCAACAATCTAATGATATTATTTAAAAAGAAGGTATCATTAGCAAGGCGATTAGTGCATTTCCTATAAAAAAACAACCTAAATTAATATTATGAAGGTCACAGTAACAAATACAGGTTCAAAACTGCAATCTTCGGATCGCAATATGGTTTGCATTCTCCCATTCAATATGCAATTTATCTTCAATAGCTTCGCTTTGCATATGTTCCGTCAAACCGATGGTATAGTACTCCCCGGAGGAACGATACAATATAGTAACAGAATACCTACATTCCTCTCTCTCCTTGGTTTAGTAGCCGCATAGGATGACTGCTGTGCACGGGGTCTTGGGTTCCATTCCACATTCGGAACTAAATTGATTGGTAGCGTTTAAGAAACTTTCACAAAAAGCCGACGTCTGGAATTACAATATTAGATTGCTATATTTTATATTGTAAATGTAACCTTAAAAACTTAAAAACAAACGAAAACATAATACGAACTTCTAGTTAAGTACCTATACACGTCTAACTCTTGGGAAACTCAATTAGTAAGTTAGTAACATCTAATGAGCTTGCAATTAAATATATCAAAATATACATACGATGCAATTAGCTTAAACATTATATTTGTATAAATTTTCACACAGACACGAATATTTTACTATTCTGGACGTAACATTTTAACAAAAATATTGGTAAGAATAACACCAAGACAAAGTAGGTAGTATTGATTTAAAAAAAATGCACTTCAAAATATCAATGTCCCCCCAACTTGTTCCTACTAGCTTCCCTCGGCTATTTCACCCGTGACGATGACGATGATTGCAAAGCATTTTAAAATGAATGCTAAGCTCACAAAAGTGTTCACATGCCTATTATCAATCTAAACGATAGATACAATCTAGTTATAACTATGACCACACTATGACAAAGGAAAACCATTGCAAAAACCAGTAATATTCAATTTTGAGTAAAGTTTTTCTATTTTTGAAATATTTTTATGATTGTTTTCTAATTAGCATGAATGGTTGGATCGTAACAAAGCTATAAGTTGCTTTTAATAAAAAAAATTGTGAAACGAACGATTCAAACGTGGCGTTTTATCAAAACCGCATAGATATCCCATCTGTTGGGTGCACAAAACCACATAATGACCAATTCAAATCACAACACATCATAATTTTATGCTGTTTACACCCCACTTTCGTCCTTGCTAATATTATTAACGTGAAAGTAACTTTGTCTGTTCGTTTTTTACGCCAAAAAATTTAATTAGTAATATAGCGGGACACCTTTTTTACACACGGGGTTAGCTACTGATTAGCTTGTGTTATGGGCGCTGACACAACTGATAAACTACATATACTTTACATATATATATTTATAAATATGTACATATAACACCCAGCCCACAGCCAACAATCAAGCTCATCACACAAATACATATAATGTCAGGAATCGAACCCGGGACCCTTAGCTAAATATACTGCATCGATGTAAATAATGCTTTTTTTGGGAAATCATCGATGATGGATAAGACCAGACTTTTTTACTGACTAAAAACCCACTTTGTTCCTTTTCGAGTTCCCTGCGTGCCAATATCACGATAAGTTTTATTTCATGTAAATTTTTCATGTAAATTATACAATTAATATATATATATATATATATATATATATATATATATACAATTATTCACTTCTGCGAGGAAAAAGCTTATTTACAAAGATAAGCCATAAGCGACAGTTTCGCTCGAGAGTAATTATAATTTAGAACTGAAGTAAAAGTTGACAATAGTCACATGTTGCTTTATCATTTATCATTATAGTCTAGAGCTTCAGAAAGGAAGTAAGCTATTTTCGGGATACAGGTGGAACCGAGGGGAACATCTAACTAATAAGAAAAACAAAAAGGAATTTCGCAAGTGCAATCACTGTAAAACCGGTTTAAAAATCTCTTTATTGAAAATTCTTCCCCATCTTATGATGTTGGTTGATCAACCATGAAATATTGGTATATGGCAACCCTGTAATTATTCTCAACCATCCACATGTCTGGATGAAGGGCTGTGGAACTGGCTTTAAAATCTTCAATTAAACGAATTTCGACTTTATTGCCAAATGGTTTAGGTTTGATATGACTTGTTGGTGCGTTTCAACCAAAAATTGGTCTCGGTAAATGGACAATACATCGAGGCTGCGAATTGTTCGAATATTAAAAATCATTGGAGCATTATTGAATTGCTCTTTGCTATTAATTCGATGTTGGGTTGTGGTGTGAGCGGTTAGTCATAAGCGGAGCGGGCTAGCAGACCGGAGCCTGTTGTTATAGGCACTTAATCGCCTTTTTATCGTCCCAATGATGGAACACAAGCCTCCTTTCACACGGAGAAGGATTTAAGAAACATTCATACAGCAGCCCGGAGTCAGAAGTTGGTGAATGATACACCTACATATGTGCTTCAGAGAGTACGTACGTGTTAGTCCTAAGTATAATCTCTCTCCGATGATGATGGAATAGAGAGCTCCCCTACGTCTACGCAAATGCTTGTGCACTATAATATTATGTACTGAGCAGCTGACAGACCTTCTCAGAGAGAACAGCCGCCGTGACAATCGGTCTGATCATTATTTTATCGCATGAGAAGATTTCAGACATCGCATTTTGATTCTATACAACTATACCCGCTGTTACTGCCACCCCACCTCATAGCATAGCTCTAGTGTTTCTCCCAAAGTGGCTCCGTTTGAACGATAATGGTTTTTAAAAGGGACTGCCAGTTTGTTTTGGCAAAGTTTTGCCTCGCTTTGTTCAGCTATAGAAATGTAGGTTTTATATTTCCCATCGACATCTGTTGGGTTGTACGAGTAGATATTGATTGCGATATTGGCATTGAAAGGTTGGGGTATTGATTGCTTAATGTCATGTTTTGAAGGGCGACAGCGGTTGTTTTTCACTAAGATTTTACAATATGAATATAACATATGGTTTTGTTTGCCTTGTGATTATAAAATAATTAGCGCTTCCCTCCGGCTTTGCATGTTTATCAATTATTAGGACTACCTTTCTCTTTAAGGCTAGATATACGCGTTAGAGAATATTTCATATATTTTATTTTATAGTGATAATAAATAAATAAATGACTAGGTATCTTTAAATAAAAATATTAAGTTTACAAAATTTTGCAATAAAAAGAAAATTATGAAATCTTACCTTTGCATATTTTTTCTAAAGAAATAATACTAGATTTATATAATTGGTAAGAATAACTGTCGACATTTGAACTCTAAATTATTCCATGTCCAATTTTATATTACGCTCAAAATTCAAAAACTTACTTTTTTATTTGCATTCTAATCAAAAGAGTTGATATAATTAAACGTAGGTATAACTTTTTAAAAGATTTACAACTTAATTTAAGTTTTTTCGATGTTAATAAGAATCTTTACAAAGCTCAGATGTCATGTTGTGAACATTTTAATAAAATTGCATGAATTATATTTAAGCCCCCAGGTGTGCGACGCGCTTTAATTGCAACGCGCATTATTAACTTTGTGGCAGTGTGCGCAGCGCCTTTACGAGATTTAGTAAATTGCTTTACGGGGTGTAATGTGTTTTTATGGGATGGGTAGACAGACAAGTTGTTTTATTTGGTACTCAAAATATGCATTTTATGCTTATAGCACCTGCAATTTACTTGTGGTGTATAAAGCTGGGCTTTTATGCTTCAGTAGAACATCCTCATTGGTTGAAAAAGAAACGTTTGCTCCTTCATTTGTTATCGTGTTCTTTAGTTTTTTTTTTTAATAATTTAAAGCAGTTCTGTTAAAAAATAAAAAATAAAGGTTACATTGGGCCTAAGTTATTTACGCTATACATTCCTCCATTTTTTTCGTGGGAAATCATCAAATCACCCGTTCCGCTGTGGGTGCTCGAGGGAGTGTCAGACTTTACTGATTAAAACCTAGGTACTATGTTCCTCCTGGAGGCCATTGTTTTTCACGGCCGCGGTAACTCTTGGGAACAATCCGTAGCCCCGGCAGACCTCGGCCTTACGGGTCCCCTTCGATTATATTGACTTCTCTTCGAGGAGAGCCGATACAAGCCCGTCGTCTTTACATGACTCATAGCTGAGCTCATTTCTTATGAAATAAACTTTTTTAACTAAGAATACGGGATAATACTATATTATTTTACAGAAAATATTTTATAATAGTATAGATCCCAAAAACAATACATCAAAATGTCCAAAAAACGGCTGAAATAATTGAACAAATTAGTGCGTGGAGATAATTGAGAGGTATTATCGGAATACCCTCAAATTGACCCTGCCCCCAGGCTAGCCGTCATTACACTGGCATTCGTTAAATATGAGTCAGTCTATGGAATTTTGGAAATAGTGTTTTTGAATCCATTGTTTCACATACTCGGGGTTTGGTTTTAAAACGTTAATATATCAATCGATTATTTAAATCTGTTTAAGGTCAGGAAGTCAGATGCTGCGGGTTGTTCGTGAGAGATACCGCGGCCCTGGCACACAGGGACCCCCAGAAGGAACATAGTGGGTTTTAGTCAGTAAAAGTCTGACACTCCCTCCAGCTGCACCCTCAGCGGGAGGGGTCATTTGATGATTTCCCACGAAAAAAAAAAAAAAAAAAGGTCAGGAAGTCAGATAGTTCACGTGAAACCCTGATACTAAGCTGCACCCTCTAGCCGACCCTAACATAGTTTGGGAAAAGGCTAGACAGATTTATACGTTAGTTTCACGATCATTATAGTTTTAAAATTATGGAAAAAAATAGTTTAAATAAGCGAATTAAAAAAGTTACAAATAAAAGTTACTATTCTCTAGTAAAAATCCTTACTAATAATTATAGAAGTGAATGCGAAAGCAACCATCAGCCCATTTGTCTGTCTGTTACTCCAGCTTTGACGATTAATCTCCTAAACCGATTTATATAAGTTTAGCACACAGTCAGTCTAGAGCCTAAGAAAGGTCGTAGACTACTTTTTATCCAGGTGCGGTAAGTAGGTAGTTCCTTTTCCATACACGGCTCAGAATCTTTATAATAAACGGTAGTAAATATGTTGATTTAAACTTTCATGGTCACATTTGAAATATTTGTTACAAGATTGCTACCGTGCAATTACTCCGTGATCATGGCACTTGCAACAGTGCCGAAATATCGGGAACTCAATAAAAAGGTACATGGTAGCAATCTCGTAACAAATAATTCAAAGGTTAGTAAGAAATATTCAATACTTTACAAAACATACTAGATTAATCTTCTAGAATTTTGTATTCATTTTACAAAACAAACGTCTCAATTGAACCTTCAGTTCCAAGTAACATCGTCTTTATGAATCCAATTGGTTGCTAACTCACAGTCGCCGGTCTGAAATTGTCGCCTCAGACAGATTTAATGTAAGACTAAGCATTTGTATTATGAAATACCTAGGTAACAACTGGGAATTGTAGTCGAATAGTTAGGTAAGTTTAATTACCTACTAGGAATTAGTGTAGTGTTGTGATGAAAATTAGTAGTAGTAATCATTATGTGTGCTATTATGGTCTTGAATATAATCTATACTAATATTATAAAGCTGAAGAGTTTGTTTGTTTGAACGCGCTAATCTCAGGAACCACTGATTCGATTTGAAAAATTCTTTCAGCGTTAGATAGCCCATTTATCGAGGAAGGCTATAGGCTATATACCATCACGCTTAGACACACGGGAGCGGAGCAGTAACCAAAGATGCGGGTGAAACCGCTGGGGATAGCTATTCGAAGTATAAATTCTAAACTTAAAATTATTTATTCAAACTAGGCTGCTAAACATCACATTTTGAATGTGGAAAATTATTAAAGATAGCGCCCAAAATTTGCAACCGTTACGTTCTTCCTTCTCCTTTTTATGTGTATTTGCTAGGAAGAAGAAGTGGCGTACAAACTCCCCAGCTACTATGTATAGGTAATAAGCTAAAATATTGACTATGAAGTAGCAATGTAAATTTTCTAAGTATATCGTGGACGCTAAAGACTGAATCAAGGTGAAGGAAAACATATCGAGGAAACCTAGATTGTAAAGTTTGAAATCACCAACCAGCATTGAGCAAGCCTGGTGATTAATGATCAATCCATAAAGCCTAATATAAAGGTATTTTTAAAATTATTAAAAAAATATTTGGCTAAATGACGACATGTGTAATCAAAAGGACAAATATACAACCTAGATAATTTCTTTAAGGACGCATGTCGCGTTCCGTTCCGCTATCCTTTGCAACATAAAAAAGACTAAACGGACAGGGCAGGACATAATTTTTTTCAAACTAATGGTAGCTGCTGTACACAGCCACAAATGTCAAACATAAATTCTTTAAAAACACACATTAATAAAGGTAAAAACTATAAAAAGGGATGTCGCCTGCTGTTTAAGTTTTGTTTTTTTTTGGCCTAAATAATTTACGTGTTGGGAACTTTTTTTTATCGGTACAAGGATCGGATTAGGATCGTGTTAATGTCATTTTGGTATTTTTTGCTTATGTATAAAGATGGGTGAATTAAATTATGTGGTTAATTAATTAATTTGACTTGTATGATAATTTTATGGTAATATTTGATGGGTGTTTGTCCGATATGCGTAGTTTTAGGGTCACCATAAAACAATGACGTCCAGACCGATTGTCGGCCATGGCGGCTGTTCTCTTTAAGAATCAGCCAACTGCGCAGGACATAATTATGGTGCGCACGCATTTGCGCAGACACAGGGACATTCTCTATTCCCTCACTCTTATAGTACGATGGGATGGCAATCCGAAATGACTAGAGAGAGATCAGACGCAAGATCGAAATAGAAGTTATAAATATCCTATTCTTAACTGCGCGGTCTTTTAGTAAAATTAGGACTTTTCAATCCGTTTTTTTTTCGAATAGTTTATATTGCAACGTATTTAGTTGTTGACAGACGTGAAACAACACGTTTGTATTTCCTAGTATTATAATAGGTGTGTATAGCTTAGATATATTATGTTTTGTGAGAAGACTTCATTGGTACATGCTGCGGATTTTAATCTGCAAGACAGCTGTAGGGGTTTGGTATAAGTGACAAGAGTTTGAAAACACAATTCAGTCATCTTAGGCCATATCTAGGTTGGTCCAAGACTAAACACCGAGACTCTTCAAAGAAAAAATACTCATTTCTTAAAAATATTTTGACTGCCACCTCAAGTTTCAGACTTGTGTACAGACGCCAGCACACCAAGCTACCCGAAATTGTCAAATTATCCCAATCAATTTGAACCATATGCTTCAGCGGTAAAGTTGAAAATCCATTGAGGCAGTAGCTTGGCACAAAATTATAATAATCAATTGTATCTCATAATTGGACGTAGTTAAACGGAAAGGATCCAACCCACACTATGAGCGAAAATGAGTTGTGTATACCAAAACATTCATTGTAGTTAAAACTTTAATATCACAAAAACAATCCAAGTAAAATTCCTACGCATCATGTTATAATGACCATACGTTACCAATCCACATGAATAGCAGGACATTATTGTTTGTTATTGAGAAAATTTGAATTAAAAAAATATGCCAAATCACATATTACTAAAACGATCCAAACTACTTGGACCATTGTTATTCTAAAGATATAATTAAAAGAAAACAATCCAAACACACATGGATTGTTTTCGTTTTATTTTATATCGTAACCTAAACAAATTTAGTGAAATGGATGGATGGACCATGTCAGATGGATCATTATCGATGTTTCTATTCACTTTGGGATTAACTGATATTGGACCATGGTTACTTATTTATATCCGAATTTACTTAATTTGGAAGTTAAATTTGATTTTTTCATTCATTTATTCTTTAACCATATTTATTACATTTTTAAATATTAAAATAAAAAAAATATATATAAACAGTTAGCCAGCGGTTTTGGGAACAGGGTCCAAGCTACCGGTGGTTAGGGTCCCAGAGACAGAAACCTCCTCACAATATGTGCCGTTTCAAGGAGTACTGCCTTCTTAATCGATCCCTTGATCCAGCCGCCTAACGAGAGCCTCTTCAGATGTTGATCTGGCTATTAGACCATTGGCCGTAACGACGATCGGCACGATGATAGCCGTGTCGACATCCCACATGGCGACAACCTCGTGCGCTAAGTCAAGATACTTCATTTGTTTCTCTTTCTCAGCTTTCACGAGGTTCTCGTCATGCGGTACGGCAACATCGATTATCATCGTGCGGCGCCTTTAATCGATCTATCACCACTATATCAGGCTTATTGGCTACAATAGTCCTGTCAGTGATGATAGATCGATCCCAGTACAACGTGACATGGTCATTTTCGAGAACTGGGTCGGGCGCATACCTGTAGTACGGTACCTCAAGATCCACAAGTTTGTACTGCAGAGCAAGCTGCTGGTGTATAATCTTGGCCACTTGGTTATGCCTGTGCAAGTATTCGCCGTTAGCTACGTTTAGCTGGCTAACATATCATATCTGGTTGTTTCCGTTGAAACAACCAGATATTAGTATATAGTAGTAGTGTTTTGATCTTCTTAGACACTACTACATACTTACTAAGCTAGTAATTTAAGGTATGGAGTGACATGGCAGTGATTAAAAACTAAAGATATATTTGACTATAATGAAGTTCTATTTTTTAAAACATACAAATCTGTCATATTTCCTTATAAATGTCAGTGTTTTTGTTATATTTTAAAACTTGAATCCTTAAGGCTTAATGTGTTTATTATACTGGGCTTTTAAAATAGTATTTTAATGATAAGGATCCATCCTCGTATTTTGTAATTATCTCGAAAAATATGTCATAAAGTTGGATTTTAGTTTAATAAAATTAAAAAGTATCTATTTATCCTTTAATTAAAACCAACACCAGAAAGTTAAAGTAGAGAATCAAACACGAAACACGATCTGAACTTAAAACTTGAATATCTCAAAACTAAGTCTATGTGGGATGGATCCTTTCGGTTTAACTACGTCCAATTAACTTTATCAATAGAATTGACCTTTACCTTCACTATTAAAAGGTAGTTCACGTATAATCACATGCCCGCTCCCTCTCATCCCTCAAACAGCCGACCACCAGAACCTTCTATGGCGAAAGTAGACGATAAATCTTAGCATTGTCACCGGCAGATGGCGCCCATGTCCAGGTTTTTACCGCTATAACTTGGTAACAAAGAGCACTCGCTTTTTGTGCCACCTGTCTCTATGGAATGGCTTCTGATTTTAGTTTTAGTAAGTGCAGTGCAGTTGGGTTTTAGTATGTTTTAGTATTGTGGTCGGCTGTCAGGGTATTTGGTGTAAATATGGCTGTTGATTTTTCGTGCTGTTCACTTTTTAAATGTTTTTATGCATACATAATTATAGGTTTAACTTTTCTCATGTACAGACGGCAGTAGGTCAATCTAACGGATTGTAAAATTTTACCAATCGAATATTAACCCTCTGGTATAGTAAGAAGGTTCAAAATATTAAACTGATACTGTCAAAACTAATCAACTTTGAACCATATGATTCAGCGATTAAGTTAAAAATCTATTAAGGAAACTTGACAGATTGTAGTAGCTTGGTGTGCTGGAGCTTTTATTGTATTTCGCTATTGATTCTTCATTATAATAACAGAGTAAACCATTTAGTGACTCAAGTATTTATGAATCATACTTACATCTTGACTAACATCATAAATGCGAAAATAACTGTCTTTTGTTTCACGCTAAAACTACTGAACCGATTTAAATGAAATTTGGTACATCGGTAGTCTAGAGTCTGAGAAAGAAGATAGGCTCTCTTTTACATAAAATTAATATTTACGTTACTTTTATCCGCGTGCTTCACCCAGAACGTACCTACTTGACACGGTTAACATCCAAAGAGTCAGGTGACTGTTTCGAGTCCTTTCCCATGGTGTAATAAAACTAAAAACTTTTAAACAATCCCTCAGATTTATATAAATCCATTAAAATTAATCAGTAAATGTCTTATCAAGATTCCAAATAAGATACGTCATTAAGTGCCTTATCAACGGGTGGTCCAATTAGTATCTCCATAAAGTATTGCTATCCTAGTCTATACATGAACAAAAGAAAGAGACAGCCATATAGTCCTGGACACAGTGCCGGTAGCTTAAGTAATTGATATTCCTTTGAAACGCCATATTGGTTTTAAATGTGTAATAAATTAATTGTTTTATCTTTGTCAGACTATTGAAGAAATTAAAATGGTTTAACTAACTTAACTAACTAACGGATTATGTTACAAGACTGATTTAGTAACAACTTAGTTTCCTATACTACCTTTCACAATACGAAAGGTTTCCTAAAAGATCATAACAGATAGCTGTTGTGATGTACAGACGCCAGCACATCAGGCTACTACAATCTGTCAAATTTTATTAATAGATTTTCAACTTTATCGCTGAATTATTATGGTTCAATGTGATTGGGAAATTTTGTCAGTTTCAGGTAGCCTGATGTACTGGCTTATGTTTTATAATATCGAATTGGTTGGCAAGGAAAAGGCAAAAGAAGCCGAAAATCGATCTCAGTGGCGTGCACTTGGAGAGGCTTATGTCCAGCAGTGGACTGCGATAGGCTGATGATGATGATGATGATGATGGCAAGGAAATCGCTAATGATCAGAAAATGCTTTTAAACGATTTTCGTCAATTCTAAGTCTTGGCGGGAGCATTGCCGTGCCCTCCAATATCTATATGTTCTCATCATCATTCTCCTGCCTTACATAAATGCCCTTCTGTTATAATTGTGGTCAGCGCAGTATGTTTCTTCTTCCACACTCTTCAGTCTGCCGTCATCTCACAAGTCCATATCGATTTTCACACAATCCCCGTTCGTACTCAAAACCTTCTCACAACATAATCTTCTTCCTTCATTTTATAATTTCTAGTAACACCATTTTCATTTGAAGCTTCAGATTTTTTAATGTCATCATTAAATTATATTATATTTGAATATTTCATTAAAATATTATACATATACATATATTGGGTGACTGGTAATTCGTGACCGATATTTAAACACGTAATTGTACTTTTTTTTATCATAATAGCAAAATTACTGACAACGCGGGCGCGGGGCCTCGCCGCTAACAGCTGATCGGGCGACGGCGCGTGCAAAATTTGAATTTTGCTGTAATGATAAAAAAAAATAACAAGAAAAGTTCCTTCGGGAAAGTTATTAGTAATCACGTGTTTAAATATCGGTCACTAATTACCAGTCACCCTATATAATTTACCTACTAGGTAGTCAATGAAGGTAGGACAAGATGCCTATAGTGTTATTTTGCCACTGTGCAGAGAACAACGTAATAAATGTAACTAAAAAACTCATCGTATTAGGTATTTGGGAATTTGGGGGTTTCACAAAATAATACTATCAATGTTATTTCAGTATCAATGTTATTTTATAAAGTTTATTCCTTGCTGTACCTTTTACCTTGAATATTAAAAACTCATTTTGATATTGTAAAAGATTTTCCTCAAACTTCGATTGCCTCAAAAATATATTTTTCGGTTGCTATAGGTATTCAATATTCCTTAATTATTTCGTCAAAAGTATTCTATACGTTTTATTAATTTATTATATTCTATGTACAGTATTTTTATATTTCATAATACGTGATTTTTCATGAAAAGAATACAGTTCTCTTGAAATGCGTACAGCTAAGGAGTGACATTCACTATCAGAGTCTGTGTTTCTCGATAACTAAAACTTAGGAGTCTTGAAGTCAAAAGTGAATAGGCGACTTTACACTTATCGTACTCCATTTTTGACCACTCGCTTAGCAGCTGATTTAACTAATTTATTTTAGAATATTCCTTGAAGTACTAGTACAGTTCTTATTGAGAGAAAAATGTCAGCATAAAAGACTGGGGATCGTCGAAGTTTGTAGATTTAATTAGTAAAAAAATAAAAGGTACTTTTTTAAATAAGATTAAAGAAGTCTATTTATCGAGGTAGGCTTCTTCTTATTATCTGGGTGTACAAAGTACCTACGGGACGTTAGTTGATAATATAAACAAAATAATTATTTATACAGGCTAATGTGAAAAGTCTGTGACGTCATAGTTCTTATTTCCATACAAAGTAGGAGTACATAGAAAGTATTGAATTGGAATAGTTGTCAACTACCGTAGTGTGTCATGTGAGTCAAATAAGCCTAGTTAAAAATAACTAGGCCAAAAAATATCCTCGACACAATATAGTTCTGATCAAAAGGCTCAGAAATATAATTTCGAAAATCATTTCAAGCTTCCAGTGGTAAGCAACATTTTTACGAAAAATACACAACATAAGGCAGCGGGACCTAGATCCAGTGAAAGCTTTAATGAACCCATTCAAAAGGTTTGCGACCTCACCTAGTTCTATTTATATTATGAATGAAATACCTACGTATTTTGTCGTGGTTATAATTTTTAGGATAAACTTAGGTTATTGAAAATTATTTGGGTTATCATGACTGTTTTAGATATAATTATTTGAGATTTAAGTTGTAGAGAATTTCTGTTAAACTGAATGAAATCTGTTTTTAACTGACTTTCAAAAAGGGAGATTTCTTTAGAATGGCTTTTGGCTAAGTAAGTCCGTACCTACTTAGGCAGGTGACCTCAACCTGTTAAATTTATTTAATAGATTTTCAACCTTATCACAATAACGGAAGGTTAAAATTCGTTTGGAAAAATTTGACAGATTTGAGTAGGTCAACCTGCTGGCGTATGTATACTTAGACGTTATAGCGAATTTGTAAATTTCCAGAAAGTGACGGATGTATATGGCCTGTATAGCGCTATCTCTTTCTCCCACTGAACACTGGGTTACAACGTCATTATGGATCTTGACCCCGAGCCAGATTTTACACGTGTTTGTCTGTTATCGGTTAAAAGTTAAGTTTGAAAAGTAAAAAAGTTTATAATTATTTGTTCCCTTAGACTGGTTCGATTGGCTTACACGTGTATTTCATGGAGATTGGCATTAAAAAAAAAAACAATGAGGTATTTTTTCCTTAACATTGATTCCGAGATTCATTAAGCTATAATGAGATTATATTAATTAGAGTGAAAAAATATATTCATTTACATTGTAAAAAAATGTGAAAAATAAAATATTCATTTTCTTATAATGATACAAAAAGAAACGCCCCCGGGTGGGCTCGAACCACCAACCTTTCGGTTAACAGCCGAACGCGCTAGCCAATTGCGCCACGGAGGCGATGGGTGAGCATACGAAATAGTCGTACGATATCTATAGCAACTGTATACATGATTAGTCATGATGACGTCATCATCGCAAGTCGTGGGGTTATCAATAGAAATGATTTTACATAAGCATAATTCTTTATTCGATAAGAATTTTAATGTTGATACAAGTGTGCGAATAAAAATGTTCAATTAAACAAAAATAAAATATTTTCCTCGGTGTTAGTAGTTTTAGCGCCTCTATTATTGTGCGTTATGTAGTTCCCTTTCTAAGCGAAACTAAAAATCCTAGTTCTAGTAATCACTTTTCGATCTCGGGACTATGGAGTCCCGGGCTTTTGGAAGGCGAACGTGGGGCCGAAGCCAACACGCTGAAGCCCTTTTGAGACAACTTTAATATATGTAATGGTGACACAAAACCGACGATTATCCCTGTATACACTATAGAAATGTACCCAAGGACAACCCCCGGTTTGTGCTAAACTATTGCTAAGTATGGGAGAAAATCTACTTGGGTTATTGTGATGGGATGCTAGTGGACTAGGGAAGGGAAAACTATGGGGACTATGACCCCTGCCGATAACAATGTAATAAATACATGTAAAAATGGCAGGAGGAGACTCGCCAGCTCACTTACCGGGCCCCCGGGAACTAGTCGCTAAGTCGCAACAAGGGGGCAACGGGGACGTGAGCGGCTGAAGGGTGAGGTTGCCCCGGCCGGCTTTCTACCCAGATCACGCGCCTTAAAACCGGCATCAAGCCAGGGTCCAGCATCTCTGTGCCCACTCGCCACTTACCCGAGGCATTCACCCTCCGAGCATTGCTCTAGCGACTCCACTCTGGACGGCCAATGAAGGCAAGCCAGAGGTGGGAGACCTATCCCCCTTCAGGGTTCACTCCGGCTAGCCGGAGGTGAGGGACAGTATACTCTCCCTGGAGCACTCGGTACCCGCGGGGTCGCTACTCCCCGACATCCGCCTCAGATGCCCTGCGGGCGTAATCACTTATTATTAAGAAAAAAAGCGCATGCGTTGAAGGAATCAAATAATTTAATTACTAAAAATTATTCAGGTTGAAACTTTTTAAACTATGTTTAAGTATACGTAGATTTTAAAAAATTGATATCGGCATAACCTCGAAATATTCAAACACTACTTTAAGACAACTTAAAAGATTTCAGTCGCAGGAATTTACGCTAGTGTTTCAGATATAGGTATAATATGATATATTGAGCCGTCTTTAAAATTGTGTGGCGTTTCAGTATACTGCCATAAGACTATAAAACTTTAGGAGCGGGCGAATTGATTGAATTTAAGTACCTACATATACCTACGTACCTATATTCAAGTAAAATAATTGGATCATATTTTTTACGGACTTAATGATAACTAGTACGACACAACAGCTGGTAACTACGCACGATAATTAATTACTTTAATATTAACGACGTAGCAGCAGTTAATTATAAACTTTTAATGTGGGCAGTAAAATTTAACACCGATGCAGTTATTATGCATGTAATGTGAAATATATTGAGTTGTTGTTGTAATGATAAAAATAATTTAAAAAAGTATTACGGAGATTAGTCATCTGCCTAGCCATTTCATAAGTGCCTTGGGGTCTGCTTCGAGTCTAATTGGATGCTGCTGACTACCAGTGTTTTACATGAAGCGACTGCCTATTTGATCTCCTCAAACCGGACTGGGCAAAAGGCTTCCTGGATCCTGAATACCAGTAACGTCTGTTGAAGATGTTTCAAATCATTGACAGCCAGGATCCAGCAATTCAATGAGTCTTCCGAAACATTTTGATGATATCCCACAAAAGTGTGGAATTCTCTGCCGGCGTGTGTGTTTCCGAGTTCTTACAACCCAAGACTCTTTAAGGTAAGAGTGAAGAGGCTTCTTCTGAGTAAACTCGTACCACTGTAGATTCCATCCTTGCCATCCGTGCTGGATAAATAAAAAAATGGCGCTGTGTCTTACAATTGATGATGACTTTCACGAATATGTATCACCATATCCGTAATAGAAGAGGTTTCCTCAGAATGAACTCAATTACACCCTGATCCATAACTACCTTCATGGTAACCACTTATGTCCTTCCCCAACTGATTTAAAATCCAGTCATCCATTTTACCGTGCAATGAATTAAAGAAACTCACTTTCCTTTTTATCCTTTGAGCTGCCGGCTTAGCATGGCGATTTTATATCTATTCTATCAAGAAAAGACAAAGCCCTTTCTGTCAATGTCAACATGTCTTCTGCCCGAGCATGGTGCGTCCTGTCAACTCGCATAATGTCGATCGAAGGAAATAAAAATTTCTTTCAAAAAGTCTCAAAAGAAATCTTACGTCAATCTGTCACTTTTATGTCATTATGTCCATTCTCCGGTACACGAAACTTGTTTCTACGATCGCCATGCTAAGCCTGCTGGAGCTTGTTTCCTTAAAATAATCATGGTGTGAATCACCTATCGCTATTTTCACATATTCTATATTCTTGGAACCATAAACGGCCAATGACTGTCCAATTTATTTATTGCTTGCATAGTAAGCGTTTAAATCATCTGTGAGTAAGCACCTTCTAAAGGATGCGTCTTGGATTTTTTACACTGGACTGATATTAAAATACGATTTTATTATAGGATTTATTACTTAGACGAATGTTTTCCGTTTTCGAATATTTTGGTGGTCACGTCATTGGTGATCTGGAACAAAATGCTTATTTCAACCTTAAGTGGGTATAGTAAACCCGAGGTCTGTCGGGACTGCGAGTTGTTCGCAAGTGTTACCATGGCCCTGGCACACAGGGACTTCTAGAAGGAACATAATGGGTTTTAGTCAGTAAGAGACTTAATCCAGCTGCATCCTTAGCGAAAGGGGGGGGGGGTCATTTGATAGATATCTTTTGAAGATATCCCACAAAAAAGTGGGTAAAGTAGACGCGATTAAAAAGACTTGGGATTTGTATTTCTTGTTTATTACAGGCTATGTTTGGAATACAAAAGTAAATGAAAGTACCTTACTAATTAGAGAAAAGAAAATTACTAATTAGAGAATTTTTGAGTTATTTAAATCTGTTAAAACAAATCCCGTCTGAAGCAGTCGGGCGATCCTAGACACTAATAATTCTGCTTTTAAAGTCACTTACTTGAAGCAGTAGGCATTACCAAGAATTGTTGTTTATTTATTTAATTGTACAGTTATTCCGTGAAACTATTTACTGTAATTAATTCTGTAAATTATGCCACGTTGTTTACATTAATTAAATCAAAATACCCTCTATAATAATTACAGTACCGCGAAAAAATACGTTGGAATAATAAAAAATAAAGTTCCTTTTCTTATCCACCTCGCAAAGAATCCAGGGTTTGATTCTTACCTGTGATTTGCGCAAATCATGCTCCGTTGATTTATTTGAGACACCCACGTTGATATGATGGCTGATTCATATTTGTGTTTATTTAAGATACATGTTCTGGGCCTAGTGCGAGGGTATAAGTTCCTCCTTTCGTATGAGTATTGCTTTTAAAAGAATAGCGCGTTGATTTACCGTGATTGATATTTTAGTTCATAGTTGATTGCTTGAAGTATGTCACTAGTAGCCATTGTATTAATAATAATTTATTAATATATTTTTTACATTTCTTAGACGAGTTATTAAAAGGTATTTGTCCCTTATAAGTTGGTACCTACCTCAATGTTGTGTTGTAAGCAAATTAACTCCCATTTCTATTTGTACTAAAAGCAAGCGAATACATCGAACTAAAAATAGAAAAATAATTTTAAATAATAGATACCTAAACAGAAAATATTAATAAAAAAAGCTCAATGTAATACGAGAAATGTGGAATTAAGCGTCCCACGTATTTTTTACAATAATTCTAATATTTTATTTAAAATATTTTCTGTTTATATTTGTTGTAAATTATACATTTTTTTTTAATTTACTATTAAAAACGTGTATTTCAGAAATTGTCCAAAGTATATTTTCCTCTGATAAGTGCATTTTCATCTCAGTGCTCACATTTAGTTCTCAATTAGAATCATAATAATTTCCATTCATGCTAGCAACATATCAAAACTTTTAAGCCGTTTCGGCGATCACATTAAATCCCAATTTAAACTCTACTTCTATCTTAAACTAAATCAAAATCAAATTATCGTACAGCCCACCCAAGTCCACTTAACCCATTAGTGCAGCCTCATTACACTAACGTATTTTTAAAACCTCATAACTAAGTTAAAAGTTGGTTATTAAAACCTAAAAGCCAACTAAAGTTATCCATCAGCAGTTGTAGGGTTCAATGTAAAAAAAATATATCTTCAAACAGACATTGCAAATTGAGCAAGAAGGTTCGCAATCAAAACGGCTCCAAACTTGGATTGGACCCAAGTTGTCTGAATTATACCCAGCTTCAGTTGGTCCCCAATAAAGTAGTTGGAAATCCCTCTCAAATCCGTTCACTCCAGACCTCTATGATTTTCTAGTTTTTGACGTTTCTATACAAGTTTATGGGGCTCTAACGTAGGCAATGCATGAGTTGGGTTCCAATCCGACTTGCAGTTTGGTTCTAGTTTACGAGACGGTTCAAAGTTCTGTTTTGATTACCATTTCAGATTTTGTGGCGCGACTATGACTTAACCTGTAAATGCACGGTTATATTTGAAAAATATTCTTATACATACATTTTAAGAAATTAGTAGGTGAAACCATTCAACGCTTCTGTGTCAAACTAAAATGCTTCGTTTGTTTCGTGTGTATATTTTAAATCGAACATTAAGTCTGATCTTTGACTTTGAATGGATAGATTTTAGAGACGCGTTCTCACAAAGCCAATAGACATATAAATAATATAATAATAGGTATATATATTTTTGTATGCTAATTGAAAATAACATGAGCATTAGCACACAACAAAAGAATTTACGCAGCGCCTTCATAATTTATAAATAGCATTTTTTGTATACCAACTGTTTTTTGTAAACCATTTATTACATTCTAAAAAGCACATATTCATTTCTTTAGTATTTCAGATATTTTTCAGTGTAACAATGTATTCATGATACATTTAAAATTTCATCTGTCGCCTTTAGGAATAATTTGTTATTTCTTTTTATTGTGCCACAAAAGAAAAAATATCCATTTTACTTTAAATAAGGTTTGAATATTTACAACGCATTTCGTTTTAGGCATCATGTCGTTTTTGTTATTTGATAAATTAGTATACGTCCAGCGAAGGTAGAAGGTTTTGTTGGAAAAATATTCCAATTCATTCTTAATGTCTGGGAATTAGTAGTCAAACAGTTTTCAGCGATATTTAATTATATTCGAAGTCATGAATTTCAAATATTTGGGACTTAAATCCCATTAGTCGTGGGGCTTATAGGTCAAAGCACCAGTCACTCAAGTATGAGTGTGTGGATTTGATTCCAGATCCGGCAAGTACCAATGTAACTTTTCTTAGTTATACGTACTTTCGAAGTATATCTTTAATAACTGTGAGGTAAAATATCTCGAGGAAACCTGGAAATCACCAACCCGCATTGAGAAAGTATGGTGATTCAAGCTCAATCTTTTTCTGTGCCCAGCAGTGGGACAATATAAAGGCTGCTGATGATAAATCCTACTATATTTATGATCGGATGTAATAGTATGGGTAACAAAATGCTAAACTTTTAAATCTAAAAATAAAATACGCATTTTATTTTATTACTATTTTTTTTTTCAGTACCAAATAAACCTTCAATTTAAAATCTCTGTTCCAAAAATTGGATACATCACACTATAACTACAAAGTATCCTTCACTCGATTAAGGCTATTCTTTCGTTTGACGCCCGATAAAATAAATATGAACAATAATAAAAAAAGGGGAAATATATAACGGCCTCGTTTGAGGCCAATCGCGTTATGACAGGTGACGGAGCCCAAAGCGGAGAAACGGCCAGTCATCGCCAAATGATTATCGGCCTCTTTGGATGTCAGATCACTTTTCGTTATTGGCCCTGATTGAAAAAAGAATTTCTTTTTAACTTTATTTTTCTTCTAGTATAGGAACTTTTTGGCGGCCATCTTTTTTTTATTACATCTACTTGATTTGTTTATGTATTTTTTTTTATAAAACAGTGCAATTTAGCTATGCACTATATTTATTATTTAATCAACATTATGAAAAAAAAATATTGCGTAGGTACTTACCACTTGTATGTAAATAAGTCATTATACCTAGCTAATTATTGCAAAATGCCGTTAAATATTTTAGTTAGTTCGTAATATCCGTTAAACATCACAACTTCAAAGCAAAACAATTTAGTTAATGATCATAACTGATTAAAACATAATGATTAAGCTTAATTAAAATCCGGTAGCCTTTCAAAATTTTCCTTTGTACCTCCCTATTTACACCTCGAGAGAACGTTATTAAGGCACCTCGGCTTCTGCGATAAACCTTTGTACAACCCCCTATTGTACTGTCAACCCCCTAAATCTTTTAGCCGTAATAGAAAATATTGTTCGCAAAATTAAGTTATCCTCAGCTAAGGATAATTTTGTGAAACTTTTCGGCATGATATTAAAATTAATGATTTTTGTCGTCGTAAAATTAAAATTTTGTACCCCTTCGGAATTGATAGGGTTAAAATATTTTTTTTTTTTTTGTTAAAAGAACTTAATTATGTAATCAGTTTTTTTTTAGAATTTTAATCCTTAGGTCAAAATGGACGTATTTTTTAAGCAAATTTTATTCGTTTTAGTTCAACTTTCGTACTTTTAACATCTACATAGCTTTTTAGTATTTATGACTTCAAATTACAAACACTTTAGGCTCATTTATATGCTGCAACTGCTTTATATGTGTTTTTTACAAAAATAACTTTTTGAATAAAATCAGAACTATTTAAGGCCTTAACGAAATTACTGAGAAAGCAACGATCAAAATTTTGGTCATTTAAATAATATTACAAAATTTTACTTTTGAGACGTTAGATGAGAATGTTTGACAGAAGACGTACTGCGCCAAACCCAAATAACAATAAATTTAGATAAGGCCAGAGAAATGATAATATAAAATTACAAATTTCAATAAAAAGCCGTAGAACAAAAATTATTGGAAGACAATGAAAGAACCAATAGCTTAAGGATTTTCTTCGATGTAAAATCCGAAGTTACATTCGGAATTTTGAAGTATGCCACTGAACTTAGCGTCGGACGGTTCCGTACGATTCGGTCCGAAGTCGAACGATGCTTATTGGAAAACTTTCCGCTTTCCGATGTTATCCGAACGAATCTGATATAATAGTAATCGTTTGACTTGAACGTAGTTTGATTTCCATTCAATTTTGTCTCTTTAAAGTTGAATGCCTGGCTGGTTTTGATTTTTAGAACTATTCGATAAAATCTGAAGAGTTATCTTGTGTATGTAACTATCAGTTATGACTTGTCAGGGACATCACCTTATCGCGAAAGAAATATAGTAGTTTCAGACGCCAGCACATCAAGTTACTATAATCTGTCAAATTTCCTTAATGTTCAACTTCATCGCTGAAGCATAAATATGGTTCAAAGATGATTAGAAAAAATTTACGGTTTCGGGTAGTTTGATGTGCTGGTGACTGTACAACTTAGATACCAATCTCAAAGCTACCCTGGATTTGACATTTGTAAAGAAATTTAACTTATTTTTGGACTCACCTCTGGCATGCGTAAAGAGCAATGCTCATGCCCGAGTATCCATTTGTATGCCTACACGAAAATGGTTTACCAGAGAATAATTTTAACCGAATTTAACAAAAGTAGCACGTTCTCAATTTGGTCGGTATTTTTTTCTGTATGAAGTTTTTGCTTTTCTTTAGAGGTCAAATCCAACAAATCAAAATTGAAAATTGGGAACAGTTATGTCCACCTTTCGACTTAGAATCTGTCTTTTCTCCTCTATCTAATTCTGATCTCAATCCGATGCTAGATAGAACAGGTGCATTTAATGAAGGTACGCAGTTCGAAGCATATTCGACATTATTCGATCAATAAGACAAAGGAATGATAATTCTGACCTCTACATTTGTGTTTCGATATTTGGATGACATAGCATTTTTGCGGGCACGGTTAAGGTCGTCATGTAAAATTATTTTGATGTTATAATAAAATAGAGTTTTTTTTGTATATTTTGATATGATATCTAAATAAAGCATACGAACAAAGTTTCAAGTAGATATTTTGTGTGTTCGACATCATAGGAATAGTTTTTTTTTGGAATTGTAATTCTTTCTTATATTCTGTTTGTTACGCAAGCACACTAAAAAGGCTGAACCAATTGAGATGAAATTCTGTAGTAGTATTTCAGACTAGGATTGAAGTACGGTATATCAATTTCCCAAAAGCGCCAGCAAATATAATATAGGCAATTGAAATAAATGACAAAACTTTGACGTCGCAGTCGTAAAAATAAAAATGTGCTTTCGTACAATTTTGTCTCGAGCCGTAATCTGCCAACCCCCGAGTTAAGCAGGGTAATGATAAATTATATTAAAATGATGAAAGTCATTGTCGTTGCGCCGACATCTTGATGCTACGCGACGGGGAGGGTTGACATTCCGTTTTAATAGGGTTCCGTATGATTAATTTATTCGTGTACGCTTAGATAAATGATCGTGTGTTTCCACTTGATTATAATATTGGGTTTAAGGAAATTATTCTAGTAGATTTTGTTCAAAATACCTACAAGACAAATATATTATATGCATTAATTGAATGTAAATTTTAAGGTACAGACGCTAGCACGTCAACTTAACCGAATCTGTCAACTTTTACCAATGGAATATAAACCTTCCGGTATTATGAGAAGGTCGAAAATCTATTGAAGAAATTTGACAGAGTGCCGTACGTCTGTACATACTACGTTGCCAGAGTTCCAAAATAAGTCCAAAATATATGTAACTTAGCTGACCAGTGCTCATGACGTCGTGAATTGTCCGACATTATACTATTATCCCACTATACTATACGGGTGAGACAAGTGTAACGTACCTATTAATGGTACATAATATTATGTCATTAGGACTAGATTCGAAGTAGTTTTTTGTTTTTACTTTCATAGTTTCAGTATATCGTCTATTTATGACGTCATGCACTGACCAGTTTATATTTGGAACGAATCGACCTTATGACAGCGCTGTATGATTAACTATGCTCTTAATACTAGGTTGTATTTTGAAAGACGCATATAATACATATATTATTATTTAAATTATTAATTTAAATGCATATTTCATTAACTATATAACTATAAAAAATGCAAATTCCATTCCAAATCATAAAACCTTTAGATAAACCAACCCTTTTAATTAAAATTTCGAAAAAAATATTTTCCTATATAACCTCTGTCATACAAAATGAGTTGTATTAGATCCCCTTCGAGATAGTATCCTGATACAGCTACTGATAAGGCTCCATTCCCTACTGAACTTAGTTAATAGACCCCATGAGTAATCAAATTCTTCATTCTAGCTAAAAAACTTCTTGATTGGAAGTAGCATTTATTTTTTCAATTTGTTTAGTGGAATGACGGGGTTAAAATTAATGTATCGCCCACTTATTAATGGTTATGAATTTCATTTGTTTTACGTAATAGTGGCTAAGTGCAAAGGGATTGTTGTATAATGGGTTACTTGGGGTAACATAGTAAAAAAATCTAAATATGTAACCTATTATGTTAATTGTCATGTTGTATAATGCTGGATGTATTTCTATGGCAATATTTTAATTTTAATGGATACTTTTAACTAGTCAATTTTTGGACGATACCGTTTTTTACTTTGTATATTTGCTACTGAGTAATAGACAGGAAATATGGTAGTGATTATAATAGTAATAAATTACCTGAAATATTTTACTGACTATATTTTATTACCTCTTTGTGATAATATCATTTTTAATATGCTTAAAATAATTTTATACATACTATGTTTAAATGTCGTCGCAGTCACCCATACAAAGGCCGGCTCCAGCAAGTTCTACTCTCCCTGATAGCTTATTATTTAAAAACGAGCATATTTTGCATTGTATGCAATCTATATACTTAATTATATAAAATTTTAGAAAAGTCAAAACTGTACATTGAATATATTTAAAAAAAAATTATTGCGATAGCGATTATAGAACACGCCCTATAATCGATATCGAATTCAAAAATATAGTTTTTAGAATTTTTGTCTGTTTGTCTATATGTATGTCCGGGATAATCTCAAAAAATACTGCATGGATTTGCTTCAAATTTGGCATGAATATAACTAATAGGTCGGGTCAACGTATAGGCTACATATTATCACGCTATCACTACGGGGGACAGAGGGGTGAATGTTTAATTCTAATGCCCACGCTTACGACGTCGCGGGCAACAGCTAGTAAGAAATAATTCTCAACCCAGTCACCTGCAACGCGATACTAGCGTAGCTTAACGCTATAATGGATTTAGTTTAACCAAATATTAAAACAAAAGCCTACCGTTACCAAACCAGATACACACAACAACAATAACAACACTTTAAAACCCCCCACTACGCCTTAGGCTTGCGCCCCTCTCCTGCAATAAATCACTATAAATTATTCCCAATATAAATGCCTATTATAATCGCAGAGTTCACCATGGCACGTGCTAAGCAAAACGTGTTTGTTTTGTTCTGTGAGTTAGTAAGCTTGCTACGGTTACATGGGGACAGGGTTTTATCATCTTAAAACCCCCCGGAGACAGCAAACTTTTAGTCGGCTGACAGTTTGATCGGCCTCTTAATCAGCATGGAGAAATCTCCATGCTGATTAAGAGGCCTGTGGTAACGCAAACGCACATTATAACCTTCAGGTGTTGGACGAGAAACAGTTCGACGGTTTTTGCGATTACTATCAACAATTTTGGCGGATGGTTTAGTCTGCTGTCTGAAGGGGCTCTTATTGCTACATAATTGCATTTGGTTTGGTTTGGAGGTTTGGACAGGCGTGCGCAATTTTTTTTGAGAATAAGTCCTAACTCAGACAATAACTTATCTAAAGTATATAATTATGCAAGCTTTAGGATGTTAAACAGAGTAGGAACTAAAAGACAATTATTAAATTATATAAAGAACAGGTGAGGGAAAATGATTGGACATCTTATACGTCACGATGAGTTCATTAAAAACATAATAGAGGGAAAAGTGGAAGGAAAGAGAGGAAGGGGTCGGCCGAGACATAGCTACATCAGTTCAATTAAAGAGAAGGTGAAAGTTGAGACGTATAAGGAAGTTCAAGAATTCAAGGATGTTACTACAAAAAGCACTGATTTAACTACATTTTGATAAGTCTTGAAACCATTTATGGTTTTATATTACCAACAGAATGAGTCTTACAGAGTATTATAGTATTCTCGATTTAAATTTTCCACGCCTAGCTTAATTTTTCATCTGAAAAATATCGTGTTACAGTACAAACACACCGAAAGAATAATTTAGCTCCGAACTCATAAGAGAAATCAATAACACATCTACACTTTTCTTAAAGACTAAAACATACAAATATAAATGATTAATTACTTGCAATGACTTGGATCATCCTTCATTACTGTTACCCCTAGACAGAGGGGCGTGATGATTGGCGTCTATGAATATTAATACAAGGGATTATTTCAAACCTGATCGCAGATTCAATGAAAACAGAGGGCGTGCGTGCCTTATCAGTGCTTGGTTTGATGTTAATGCAGCTAAATAAGTATACTTATGTTTATGGAAAATAAACTACGTGTTTTTTGTAGTTTCGATCATGGGCGGAGGGAAATTACTTCACGCGAAATTAGAGTAAAATCATATATTTTTTATAAATCTTTCTTTTTCTTTTGAGTCCTGTGTCTATCGCACTATGTTGTACACTATGCTTGTATTTTATTACTACTATCATTAGAGTAAACAGTGTAACGATTGTAGATAGGCCGTTAATTAAATAAATATACCTACCTACATAAGTAATTTTTCTATCTGTATTCAATTTATGTTTTTTTTTTCTGTTTTTTAGATTGTATTCATTTTGTACAAGGAATATACATTTTAATTATAGAAACTTAATATCTAATTAACTTAACTACGTATGGCACGCACGCAGGACTTATGAAGATCACCAAAAAATACTCTCATCGCTATCACCTGGTTACCGCTAGTGTACCCTATAAACTGGCAGCATTAGATATCATTTTTTTTAATTAAAATCTCTTCATAGGAAATCTTAAGGAATAATTATAGTAAAATAGTATGTAGTCAGGCACATTTCTATTGGAAGGTACTAATAATTACCCTCAGTTTTACTTGGTTCCTGACAAAATGCCGATAGTTTCATCAAAATCCCTATAGCCGTATTTTGCGTGGAAGATTACGTTTATTACGTGAAAACATTGGAAGAATTTCTAATCAATTTTTTTCAGTAATTACAAAAGATTTATAATATTTACACCCTTATAGAGACAGCACTAATATATTCCAATAAATCGACGGCCCTAAAACTAAACGCTATAATTACCGCAGTTCCAAAAGCTATAGATCAAAAAGCGGGTATTGTGCAAGTACTTTCAAATGATAGAGACCGACTCCTATTGTCCCGAAATGTCCGCGCACTACACAGTTATTGCTCGTCAAAACCCACAATAGTGCTTGTGTAGTTGCAGCCTTATTCTGATAGTCGTAAGTACGTTACGTCTCTTTTATTTAATTCGCGTAGAATATATTTTGACATAATTACAGTAAAATAAAATGTCGTGATGACTTATGGTTAAAGCACCAGCCTCTCAGGTATGATTGTGTTAGTTCGATTCCGGGTTAGGTTAGTACCAGCTACTTTTCGAAGATGAATGTTCTTTCTAAGCATAACTTGGATACCAATGACTGATTAAAGGTAAAGAAAACATCTCGAGGAAACGTGGTCTGAAATCATCAACCCGAATTGAGCAAGCGTGGTAATTGACGCTCAATTCTTCGCCGTGTGGAGTCCTGTGCCCCGTAGTGAAACTATAAAATGGATAATGAATGATGACAGAAAAATAATATTGATAGAAGAAAAAGATTCGATGCGTAGATAAGCATGTATTATACTTTTACTCTAAAAGAAAAAATAAAATCTACCTTCTTGAAAAGTGAAGATAGAAAACTATACGAAGACATAATCAGAAGACAAATCATTATACCTATTTTTACGCTGAGAAATCCACACTTTGGTATATTAGCCCAATCTGGCAGTAAAATTTTTACATCCGTGCTCAAGTATTTATCAATCGCCAACATTACTTCAATTTGAGAAGTTTACAGGGTCAAAAACAGACAGACATACAGTACCACTTTCGAGTTTACGCTGAAAAATTGTTGATTTCAATCATACTGCAAGCCTATCTCCCAGAATAGGGCTTTAGGTTTCTGTTTAGGATCTGGCCCATGTCCGGCGTGTTAGCCCGGGGCATCGCTTTTGCGGACAACACGCCTCTGTCCCTGGCGCAGATAATACAATACAGCTTAAAGGAATTTGTGTTGTCGATAACGATCGATAAAACATGCTGGGACATCACGTTGTTAGGATTTATAATATTTGATTTATTAGCCTGAATGTCTTTTTGGTTGGTGTTTATGGTGACAGTTTGACTTTTAAGGACTTTTGTGTTTCTATATTTTGTGTAGGTTTCAATCCTTTCTTCGGACTTTTTAGATGCAATCGATTCGTGTCCTTTTGCTAAAACCCAAAAAAAAAATATCTTGTAAATCTGTTTAAACAACATGAGTAGAAAGTTACTAAACTAGTTTCGTTTACTAATTTTATTAAAAGTTACATGTTCTTTCTAAGGTTATCTTGGACACTAATGACTGATTAAAGGTGAAGGAAAACAATCTCGATTGAACCTTAATTTGTGAAATCTGAAATCACCACCCCGCATTGAGCAATATGATTCATGCTCAATCCTTCTCTGTGTGAGAGGAGGCCCGTGCTCAGTAGGACGATGAAAAGGCTGATGTTGATGTGTCTTGAGCAAAGAAAAATATTTTTGGTATTAACATTTTATTTTGTAAACAATTATTTCTAACTTTACAAAACAGGGAACCATTCATCAAAAACAAAATCCGGTGAAGAGTGTTCCAAACTTGAAATTGGAGTTCCAGTCGAGAAAAAAGCGGGAACTCAATAATTTTCCGCTAAATGACTTTGTACAACACTGGAAGATTTTTTGTTTGTTCGTTTGTGTATACCGGAAAATAGATTAAAATGGCCCGGAGCTGAAAGGAGCTACGTTGTGAAGGCACGCAGATTAAAAACAGTGGAAAAACTTGTATTTTTTTAACAGAACAAAAGTATACAACCTGGTAGAGCGCCTTTTAGGTCTGAATCATAGGCTGCGCTTATCCTTTGAAACGCATAATGAGAATGCAGTTTTTGTTATTTCACCAAAAGAGGTTTTGTATAAACGTTAGAATGAGTAAAACGTACCCATAATAAGAGCTTTTGAAAAAAAACAACGTTAATCTAAATAATGTTTAAATCAAAATATTTTTTTTTCCAAAAAAAAGTATCACCGTAAACGTAAATACTATTACGTTAACGTAAATTTAAATAATTATTATAAACGTAAATTATCGAGACTTCATTTTCGAGACTTCCATCACGCTCGCGAATCGAACAAGAACCACGAAAATCATTAAAAATTCTAACCCATTGAGCATCGCACTACGAAGCTACCAAATTGTCCACTAAGGTCACATAGGCCATCGATTTCGCACCATCGGAGGGTTAACACGAGGTTAACCGAATCGCTACGTGGGAAATGGCGAAGCGCTCTTATTCTCACGACACTAAGGCAAAGCATTCATTTGCATGAACAACAATAATATCGGCCGATCTCAGTGCACTGTTTTAAGAGAGCTATTCAAATGAAGCAACTGTATTTGGTTTTACTCTAAAAGAATGGCCTGGATCTGAGGGTTTAATGAATTCGTGAAAGGACAGTGCTCTTAAATCGCTCATGCTGGGTAGTGTTACGGTATGATCTTATGACTACTATGTACTGTAAGGTTGTTATCTGAAATGCGATACAATGCTACTGTCCTTTATTAAGGTGATAGCTATTTTTTATTTTATCGTTATCTTATGCAATTTAATGAAAATAATTAGTTAAAACTCCCTTTATGCTGAGGTGGTTGCAATGGCTTTATTAGAATATATAATTAAACTAATAACGATTTATCACGTTTTTAAGATGTCCTTCCATGTTAACAATAGTTTCTATACGTTACAATTGTGGGAAAAAGTGGTTTAATATGAATCAATATATGGACCAAAATGTTAGGTTAGTATTGATTAACCTAACATTTAACAAAATGGGTGCAGTCGTGAAAAATATCGCAAATAAAGATGAAATACCGTTTAGAAAATGGTACGTTTTTCTAAACGGTAGTAGGCATTTATAAAACATATTTACTAGTCTAGAACCCATTCAAGCAAGAACTCCATCACTTACCATTTTTAGCGTCAAGAAATCAAACGATCCGATTTTACATCATAACTCAAAAGGGCCTAAGTAGACTTGATCGAGGAAGAAGATACGACATTTTTATTTCTGACGGCTCAACTGTCATCGGCTAGTGACCCAAGTTCGGGGTAACATTTGGTATTCATCCCGTGGGCTCGACCGTGTCACCTCGGCCTAGGAAAGAACAAAGAAAAGATTTATCGAGTACAACCGTAGATACGACAGCGATATCATGTGGGACATTTAATCGGCTTGATAAAAATTACGTAAATTATTGCAGATTAGAGATGTGTTTTAGGAATGATAAATTTTGATGTATGTTTGGAATAATTGTATCAAGTACGTACATGCATACATATAAATGTCGCTTTTACTGTTTCTATATTTTATAAATGCTTTCAAGTTGAATAGGGCAGATTTAAATGGAATTTCTTATGATATAATATATTTTCATCTAGGATTTTTTTGTAAAGGTGTATTTTTTCATTTAATGCCGGAAAACTTAAAACACTTTTAAGAAATATAAAAATATTAATATAAAAAAAAGTTACATGAAAATTAGAAACAAAATTAAAACCTAAAACTCTGCAGGAAGTTTCTACCCAATGCCACATCTTTTCCTTGAAATCTGTTTTCATCGAGACACTCGATAAGTTTTCGCCCTAAGGGCCTCGAAAGCCCTTCCCCGAAGTTCTTACAAAATTATTTGAACAAGAGTTCCTATCCGACTTCCTAAAGCGACCAAACTATAAGAGACCCACACACAAAACTGGACCCTAGGGACGGAGAGTTAACGTTTTGCCGTATGATGAATTACATATGTTTGATAAGGACGATTTTCGCATGCACAAGACTGGTGTCGAAAAAATATATACAAAATTGGCACTGCTCACTTTGACATAGAATAAAACTGAGACGGATTCAAAGTTGAGGTTGAAACTTTTTATTTTAAGAAAGTAATGTTAGAAGTATGATTTCGCTCAGGGTATAGAATTTCAGTATAAAATGTTTACTGTGTCAATTTATCAAACATTTTAAAACATGTCTACAGCTGTTTCTTTTGAATCAGATTAGATATAGTTTTAATGAGCTGTGCACATATCTGATTACGTAGGTAGAATGATGTTAGAAAAAATAATTGAATTTTTGCAATCTTCAGTTCTGAAAATCTTTAAGAAATATTATTTTTGAAACAAAATGAAAACATTATTGCTATGCACCAGCCGAAAATTTCAGAAATAACTTAAAACCATTCTCCAATTACGGTTCACAGAATGACATTCTATCGTTCTAACACCAAAAATATGAGTAAAATTTTAAATTATTTCACGTACACCTCGTTTATAAAATACATTTGATTCAAGATTAAACTGGAGTGAGGGACGACATGTACTTTTACCTCATATTATATTACGTAGAACGTGTCGCGTTGGGAGATTGTCAAATGTAAGCTTTTTTGGGCGCCGACGACATGAGAAATCTTGATTAACTAGAAGTTTTAGAATCGCTCCTACATGCATATGTTATACGTGGGTGTTTTGTTATGCATTAAGAAGCTGAAATTGTTGACTTGAGATTTACCAGGACTTCATAATAAATAGAAGTGCTGACTGGATTTGATATTTGCATCAACACGATATTTGCTTTTGAAACAGTCTGAGATAACGTAAGTACCGAAGTTTTCCAATGTAGCAAAACTATCTAACATGAAACTGCACTACGTGAGTTTAATTTAATACGACACAAACTGCGTTTGTGTTTAAATCAAAGATGTTTAATTTTGTCAAAGAACATTACAAATCACTTAAGCAGATACTTAAAACTAAATTCGCAACAGATATTAGTTTGGATATCTTGATTTGCAGTTGATTGAACTATTACTACAATCGAAAAAATATACTCAAGCCATAAAGTACGTATATAACATAGTCATTGTAAACATTATGGATAAATAGTATAGAATTACACTTTAACACCAACTTTTAATCCATGAATGTATCTATGAATAATAAAATGGATATTATTTTTAATCGAAGAGCGTAAACAACTCTCATTATTAGGCATTTATACATTCAAAGTAATGATACAAAAAACATTCAACAGTCATTGAGACAAAATTCCCAATTTCCATGCCTCTATTACAAACTAAAAATATATCATAACACCAATTACAAACGCCCAAACATGCTTAACTAAACATTGGATTATCGCTTAGGCTTTCGATAACATTAAGCATAAACAAAAAAGGACATACAAAAAATCTCAGTAACAAATTCATTAAGGCGCAACACGATACCAATTCCATTCACAGCTGGGCTATAACGAGGCTATTTACGTGCGTATATGTAAAAAGTCCCACACCGTACGGTCCGGTGTCCCGCAGGGCTCTCTTCTCGGTCCCCTCTTTTTTAATGTGAAAATATGGAGTAATGACACATAATAAAATTCCTCTTAGACCGGACACGGGCTGGTCGGTTTTATAAATTAGTCTAAAATTTTAAGCGTACACTCCATTCTTTTTATCGTATGTAATTTGTACGTTTTATTTAAGTAGGTTCTTGAATGAGTTGGAAATAAGTTTTTCTTTATTTGGTGAGATGAATGGTTGTAATTAATGTTTTGCGATTTTAAAGTCCTGATTCTTTTAAATTTGAGCATTTAAATATTACTTGGCCATCCTTTTTGACCTTTAGCAAACGAGGTTTTTGCGAAGGTAAATGTAGACATTTAAGTGGCTATACATTGTGATTATAAAACTAATTAAGTAATAACTGAAGTTTATGGCTGCATAACTAGGAGTCTGAAATAATAAATTTAGTACTTGGTTATTAATAAATAAAATGGATAGAACAATGTATGGGAACTAATCACGCAAATAGATAGAGAATTATGAATGATGTCCCCTCCTTTGTCGTGTATGCTCACATGTGGCGTTAATTAGGCGTTAGCCATAAAAACACCGGTAGTATGTGTGTGCCTACGAATACTAGGAATATTCATTTTGTATTATCTAAATTGTTTTAACGTGTATTTTTATTTTACAGGAGATCTCTATCGTCTACAGCTCATACTACTACAGGTATTTCATATTTTAAAAATGCATTTCGTTCTACTTCATTGAAAGCGTGAATCTATACTTATATTATAAAGCACAAGAGTTTGTTTGCTTCTCTCATGAACTACTGGTCCGATTTGAAAAATTCTTTCAGTGTTAAATAGCCCATTTACCGAGAAAGGCTTAAGGCGTTTTTTCCGTGTGCGCGGAGTTGTTTATAAGGAAGGCGGATAAAACCGCTGGCGGAATCTAGTCTTCTATATTTAAGGCATACAAATCACATAGTACTTGTTTAAATAAAAAGATTTTTAGTATTGGTTTAAATGTTGTTGATACAATGTTCGGGACAAAGAAATGGATGTCCAAAAGATTTATCGCTTAAATAATTATAATATACTGAAATAAAATGCTTTACGAAAAGAAAATATTTTTAAGGCAATACGAGTACAATTGTTTTGGGCAATTATTTATCTAAATAAATAAAATGGTTGACGTTTTTGTAAATGTACAGGAAAGGTGGTTCATGAATATAATGAATTTAATTCTTTTATGTAGAAGTTTTTTTTTAAACGCTCACCTCAATTTATAGACTGTTAGCAAGTTTAAATTGTTAATCAGTACCTTTACTACGCATATAAATAAAGCTTATTATTCTTATTTCACAGAGGTACTCGTGACAAGATGCTAACCTATCTAGGACCGACCGCACTAAGCGTTGCTTATTCTTATGATAGGTCGATCCGTAAGTTAGTTAGCCACGAGCTCTTCTATCCAAGGTTCAAAATTATATGTACAAAAATTTAAAACCTTTATAACATAGGTGATAAAATATTACCCTTATTTTTGGCGCTGGGAAAATTTAAGCAACCAACCACATTCTTTAGCTTTACAGAATTACTCGTAGTATAATTTTTCCAAACACTTTAATCGAAATAAGATCAGAAAATATAATAAACACAGTTATAATATTAAAGAAATCTAAGATAGGAGAGAAAATTGTCTCAACTCCATACCTTCGGTAGCCAGTCACAGTTGTCAACATCTCAAATTAGATCCCGACAAATAGCCGAGATATCCCGTCTTACTAATTAGCGCTGCAGTGTTGATTAACACGAATAATATTTAATGTACACACTGTAGTTTTTGACAAAGGATTTTCGTGTCTCTGTATTTTATAGTTACTTTCAAATATTTGTGTTTTGGAAGATTTTAAATGAATTGAATGAGTGAGATATCTTTGAATATAACGTATTTTGAATTGCTATATGATATAATTTTAGTTGACACCAACTGATTTGTGGAAGCTAGCGGTTTTAATCACGTTCTTAGAAAAAAAAACCTATATGAACTTCTTAAAAAAATGGCTTATCCAGCACTGAAAAAATAATTCAAATCGGCCCGGCAGTTTCTGAGATTGCCGCGTTCAAGCAAACAAACAAACTCTGCAGTTTTATAAGTGAGTGCCATTCAGTTTTATGACTATTATAACTGTAACTTGTAAATTAAACACAATTTTTAACTAAACTTTAGCATTTTTTAGATTCCATTGCTACACTAAGAAAATAATTTTATTTATCAATATTCATTTCGACTCTAAGATTATTCTCGGTTTAAAAAAATAACAAAACCACACATATACAATCTAGTTACACATTTAACTCGATACATAACACCCACTTGAAATAAATCATTAGCTGTCGTATCCGGAACTGGTTGTCAACCAAGATATCTGTTTGAATGGTTTTAATTAACTGGCAAAGGGTTTATGTGACGTTCAAACGTTGACTGGACTAACGTCTGGTTTTAAGTAACTGATTGATTATCGTCATGACTTTTTAATGTGGCCTCGTGGTTAAAGCACGAGCCTCTCAAGTATGGATGTGCAGGTTCAATTCCAGGTCAAGTATGCATCAATGCGATTTTTCTAAGTTATATGCACTTTTTAAGTATTGAACACCAATGCATGATCAAACCTGGACTTTAACTGAAATGCGGCTCGCACCAACTCAAATTGAGCAAGCGTGGTGATTAACGCTCAATCCTTCTCTGTGTGAGAGGAAGCCTGTGCCCAGCAGTGCAGGATGATAAAAAGGCATAATTCTTGTTTTAAGGTAGCTTCAGTATACTTCCTCAAATCCTCACAAATAAATAAATGCTAACGTAACTCTGTCTGTCCGTCGCACTTTCGCTGCAATACTACGGAATCGATTTAAATGTTATGTTGTACCTACACATGTAGTCTAAAATCTGAGGAAGAACATAGGCTATTTTTATCTAGATACGGGGAAGTGTCCTCGGGATGTGGGTGGAATCATGGTGAACAGCTAGTTATTTTTAAATACTCACGTTGTCATTACCATCTGAATGACGAAAAAAGTGACCAGTCGCTGTTGGAAGTCGCACGATGATAGATTAAATGAGTAACGCCCATACAGACTTGCAGTAAAGTCTAAATATACCAACATCTGTTTCCATACAATACCTTTTTTGGTGAGTATGAATGTGTGAATAGCTTGATAACATCGCACAGTCGCAATTGACCTTGATCATTGACCCTCAACAAAACTATAGGCAAAAACCTTTCAATCATCAAGGTCACAAAATTTCCTGGTACTTAATAGAATAATCCGACATATTCCCATTTTAGGAGTTATAGTCGACCCCAAGCGGCGCCCTTTTATGCACTTAAGCTAGGTGCATATTTACGGCACATCACTCTACGACCAGATGTATATCTGTCAATAAATTAAGCCGCGGACACATCGGCGGGATGACTTTTTAATGTGGAACTGATTGTGTGGTGGAATCAGTTGAGGGGTTAAATACCCCTTCGTCAATGAAAACTAAAAGTCAACCAATTTTGGTTGTAAAATTTTTGGAATAATTTAGGGCTTTGATGATGATGATGAAATCCTGTCCTTGATGAGGGACATAGGGCTAGCAAAAGATTTTTCCACTCTTCGATCTTGAGCAGCAAGTTCGATGTCTTTCCAACCTAGACCAGTTGAGGCAGCCTCCTTCTCAACGGAACGCCTCCAAGTGATACGGGGGCAACCCGGCCGTTTTTTCTCATACGCTTGCCACGTCAGACCTTGTTTGGACAGATGGTTGTCTGGTTTCTTCATTACATATGCCCAATCCAGCGCCACTTTGATACACACCAGAGCTTTGATAGAGAGTTATAAGGATTTACTAACTACAAAACTAAGAAATCCATTTACAATAGTATATAAATGTGTGGACTCATGTCGTGGTGGTCTAGTGGTTAAAGCACCAGCCTTTCGAGTATGAGGGCGCGGGTTCGATTCCAGGTCAGGCAGGTACCAATGTAACTTTTCTAAGTTATATGTACTTTCTAAGTTTATCTTGTACACCAATGACTGATTAAAGGTGAAGGAAATCACCTTGAGGAAACCTGGACTATAAAGTCTGAAATCACTAACCCGCATTGAGCAAGTGTGGTGATTAACGCTCAATATTTCTCCGTACGAGAAGAGGCCTGTGCCCAGCAGTGGGACGATAAAAAGGCTGACGTTGAGTATAAAAATAAAAATACCTATCCGTGATTATATTCACTAAATGCTATAATCGTTTTACAAACAAATCATATTTATTGTCTAAAAAGTTTACAACAGCTCTATATAAATCCTAGTATCCTTCGTCATAGTTAGTCATAGGCTATCAATTTCAAGTTATCCGAAGAGGTATGATAATACACCATGTATTAACAGACACCATCATTTGTAACCCCATATTACTTAGTAACAAAAAAAAAACTAATGAGGGTCATCGATACAGGACTCGATTTGAAATCGAGGCGGATTAATTTTTTGTTGAAGTCCAAATATTGATCAAGGTATCAAGGAGTAAGGTAATGGAAAAGAGATTTATTTTTGTTTATTTGTTACAATGCTAACGATATATCGATTTATATGGAGTCAATCGATTAGAGCTTTTTGTGTCGATGAAGAAGTATTAAAGTTTTTTGGATACATTATAAGTTAGATAAAAAATGTCAGAATCACAATATTTACTTACAAGAAACTAATTAAATCTTAATTTTAGTCGGTCTAGAAATCGCGAAGAGACCGCTAACTCGGTGTTCAAACAAAAAAATATGGACCGAATTGAGAACCACCTTTTTCCTTTTTCTGAAGTTGGTTAATAAACACCACACCAAGTGAAATCGGCCGGTAAGTTTTTCTAATCATAGTTTTTTCTTTAATATTCTTCAATAGACTGCTCTTATTAGAGACGCCAGCATATCAAGCAATCTGTCAAATTTCCTTAATAAATTTTCAACTTTATCGCTGAAGCTTATGGTTCAAAGTTGATTGGGATAATTTGTCAGTTTCATAGCTTGGTAGCTTGATGTGCTGGCGTCTGTACTTTTGCAACCAACCTGTTTATAAAACCCATATTTGCTCAAAAACCATGAAGCAATCTTAAATAGGTAACTTTATATGCAACATACTCCTTCCTTACAATTTTTTATAGCCACCATAAAGCAGTGACAGTTACCAACACTACATAGACAGTAACATTGTACTTTGTAACATTTTTACTTCTTACCTTAGAGCATGTAACGAACCGGACACGCTATTGTGATTCTGGCTGGATTGCGGGTTGTTCGTAAGAGTTACCGTGGCTCTGGCAAACAAGGACCTCCAGGAGTAACATAGTGGGTTTTAATCAGTAAAAGTCTGATACTCCCTCCAGCTGCACCTTTATCGGGGTCATTTAACGATTTCCCACGAAAAAAGACGCTTTTTTGATCCCTCGGCATTTTGTCGTGTGCGTGCGTGACGATGTCATTGTAATTGAGTGAGTAAGCCATCACTATTTGTCACGTGCCCTTTCCTCTTATGCGTGAATTTACAGACGTTTTCGCATAATGATTTGTGTTCATGGCGGGTCCAGTTGATAAGATGCTCTAAGCTTGTTACTCATAAAGTTACATTGTGGCCATGATAATGACTTTACGCTCCTTAAAGACGTTATGAAAAAATTGTTGTTCGACATTTTATTGGGGATTAACGTTATTACAAGTTTTAAGATCTTTTGAGTGACTTTATGGTGCTCATTCTTGGTCGCTTGTGTTATTTGTAGTGTTATTTCATTGTACTTGATTTATTTTTTATTATATTGGAGGTATGTAGGATTGGAATTGATCTGTTCATTTCTTGTCATGTCATTATTTTGATTTTGAATGTTCTTACCGGTTTTAATCTCAATCTTTTTCTCCCTATAACTAGCTTTTGCCAATGGATTCACCCGCTTCTTTTAGGAACAATTTTCCGCACCCGAATAAAATGTAGCCTTTATATTGTTCTGATATATTACATTACTGTCAAGTTTTATCAAAATCTATTCCGGCGTTTTTGCATAAAACAATAACAGACATCCTTACATGGATTCTAATAAAATGTCGAGTTTATAATTTTACTTCAGTGCTAGAATGTAAAAACAGGGTGTCTTTTGAAGTATGGGTCAATAACTCTAGAAAAAAAAAACATGTTTTTCTTCGGAGACTCATGAAAATACCTCAAATTAGCTACAGTTTTGGACTCGTCAAAATTTGACTGATATTTTGAAAGTGAATAAGTTCTCCAATATCCCTGTCCCTGCCCAGATTCCATTTGATCCATGCTTCGAGGAACACCCTGTATAGGCAGCACTTTAACTCCCATGTTCCACATAGCCATCCATTAAACCAGTCCAAAAAGTTTCAACTACCCTCAAACCTGTACCATGTACACAAATCGTATCGTTGCGATTCGTTACAGTGCGCACTGCACACTTGATAGCAATTAAATTTTTTACTCGATTCCCAGCATCCAAAGGCTTTTTTCACCAGCGTCGAATGCGTGGACAAATATAAAGCAATTGGATAAAAAGCCATTCCGATATAAAACCTTAGTGAGTGTTCCGTATCGCATAAAGCATTCAATTTTGCACAGTAAATGTGATTTTTAGCAAAAATTGCATGTGCACTGAATAATGGTATTATTGTTAAATTGATTTTGTATTGTTACGTCCTTTTTAATTGTGTGAGCTTCGCGTTTTGTTGATTGTACCGGAATAAATTCTGGACGAGATATCACTTTATCAAAATTTATGTTGCCTATTTTTTTATTAAATTACTTACTGCTATGCTTCATTAGTCGTTTATTTGCATACTTTTTTACTTTTCATCAATCGGCTAATTTAGAAGCCTCATTTCAAAAATTGTAAAAAATGTGGAATAGTCGCATCGATAAAAACCTTAAATAAAAATATATAAAAATCTCTATAGTACTTTTACTCTATAGTTTTTTAAAAAATATTAGTTACGAAACACTAGTGAATAATGATGTTATGGATGAGAGATCTGTCTTGATTAAGACAATAGGCTGTTACTAAAATTATTTCACATATTAAAATGATACAAAGTTTTTATTACTTCTGCGAGCAAAAAAAGATTTTTCGAAGGAAAATAATCATCAAACTATCCGCTGTGAGTGCAGTGCAGCTAGACTGGTGTTAGACTTATACTGACCGAACTCTGAAGTCCTTTGCGTACCAGAGCCGCTGTAAGTCTTTCGAACAATCCCCTAGCAAAAGGCCCTCCTATATCTAGGGGCCTCGCCGGTAACGAAAGTATTTTTAATAAAGATTAAAACAAATTATTCTTCAAAAACTTCACAGACTTGGCACAGTAGTGCTCAAGCCTCATGAAATAAAAAGATTAAAAAAAAAAACACCAAAATTGAATTCTATAATCCGCATAATATATTCAAAACACAATATAACTAAAGTCGTGGCGTACGACTCAATTAAACACAGTTGTCCCGTGCGCGCTCGTCCTAACCGCTGCCATTCGGCCGAAACGGATGGCTCCCTTGGGTCGGGATCTATTTGCGCAGTGTGCGCTGCCCTTGTCGTGAGACGTTCTGATGTATACCCGAAATATAGTTGTGTTGGTAATATGGTTGTGCACGCAATGTGTTGTCAGTTTTTTTTGTTTATAATTAATGGGGTTTTGACAAGCTTACTTTGGGTGGTGGCTGTTTGTGATCAAACTAGTTGTATTGTATGGTATAGTCCCCGGCACAAAACTTGGCAAAAATCGTTAGGAGAGAACACATCATAATGTCTTTGAAACAGACATGATAACAAATAAAACTTGGCAATAACCATAGATTAATGAAAAGCACATAAAGGGACACTTACTTCGTGTAACGAAACGTCCGATGCGCGAAATTATCCTAATTAAAATAGTCAAAACCCTTGCCAAGTTATGTGCCGGCGACTGTAACTAGTTGTTCACCGTGGTTCCACCCATCGCCCCAGGGAACTTTTCTCGCATCCGGATGATTTGTGAAAACTCAAAAAGACTTTATCTAGATTATATGTAGCAATTTTCAATCCTGCAGCTCTAGGGCACACCTTACTAACAATTCACTTTCAATTGCAATTTTTCTATATCTTCCACCTGGACCAAAAAAGAGTATAACAGTTTACACTAACAACTACGACCTCCAAAAACTCACAAACATAAAACAACATGAATCAGTAACAATCCCCTCTATGCCATAACATCATAACCTGGTTTTGTTTAGGTCGTGAAGTATTGCTCCCTTGAGTGCGCGTGTATTTACGCAGGGTCGCCTGGTCGCCTGGTCGCCCGTGAGAAAACATAAGCTCAAATAGTTTGTTGAATTTAGTCGTGAAAGTCGTAGGTATTAGTAGAACCATTATAAAATGACCTTCATCGAGCTGGTAAAGTAAAGTAAAGTAAAGTAAAGTAAAGTAATCTTTATTGCTTTGATTGAGTAAATACAGGTGTTATAATATAATAGGTACAGCACATCAATCAGCCCATTTAGGCATACAATAATCAAGGCCTGTTTAGGCATAGGTTAAGATGAAATTAAAATCTAAAACTAATTTTAAAATAATAATAAATTTATAATTACAGTTATAGTTGCAACATAAGAATTTTACAATATCATTATTTCTGTTCTAAAAAATCTTTAATTGTATAATAGCATCTTTCTGCTAACCATTGTTTTATTTTTAGTTTGAACAGCCTTAGTGGAAGTTCTCTTATTGTTTGGGGTATTTTATTATAAATTTTGATACACATAAACATACAATTTTTGTGATACAGACTAGTTCTACACATTGGTACAACAATCTTGGTGGGATCTCTTTTACTGAACAGACTATTTTCAGATATTTTCTCAAACAACTGTGGGTGTTTCCTTACAAACAGACCAATTTCAATTATATAAAGGGAAAAAACTGTGAGTATTTTAGTTTTTTTGAATAGGGGTTTGCAAGAATCTAAGGGATCAGCATTACATATTGCTCTTAAACAACGTTTTTGTGCTATAAAGACATCGTTTATTAAGGTTGAATTGCCCCACAACAATAAACCATATCTCAAAACTGATCCAATATAACCGTGGTAAGCTGCAATTGCTGTGGACTCTGTAGCAGTTTTGTTAAGCTGTCTTAATGCGTAAACGAATTTGTTAAGTTTTGTACATACGTAATTAATATGTGACTTCCAATTACAGTAATTGTCTACAGTTATACCTAAGAATTTAATATCTGTAGTTGGATTAATAATTGTATTGTTATATTGCAAAGTTATTTTTTTAGTGATAGTTTTATAGTTTGAAAATTGTATATATTTTGTTTTATTTAAGTTAGCATGTAAGTCGTTGTGTGTAAGCCATTGTATTATATGTTCTAGGGTTTTATTGATCTCTTCTTCGTGGTTTATGTTAACTCGGTCGGTGTTAGGGATAATAATGCATACGTCATCCGCGAATAAAATACATTGATGGTTCGTTATATTGGGAAGGTCATTTATGTATAATAGGAATAAAAGGGGTCCCATCACACTACCTTGTGGGACTCCTGATTTGTTATGTCGGTAAGTGGATCTGCAAGGTACGGATACTAGATTACTGTTTAGGTGATTAATTTCAACACATTGGGTTCTGTCTGAAAGATAGCTTTGTATCCAATCTAGGGCAGGTCCTCTTATGCCATAACGTTGGCATTTATTTAAAAGTGTTGAATGGTTAACAAAATCAAATGCTTTCGACATATCCAGAAACAGAACTGTGACCGGAATTTTGTTGTCAATGTTTTCTGTTATTGTCTTCATTAAACAAAATCCGGCAAGCGTAGTCGATTTATTTTTTTGGAAGCCATTTTGTTCTTCCTTGATAACATTAAATTTATTTAAAAAGATGGTAATACGGTTATGCATAAGCTTCTCATAGATCTTAGAGAAAATAGGTATTAGGGTAATTGGTCTATAATTGCTTAATTCAAGGATGTCATCTTTTTTATAAAGAGGTTTTACAATGGAGATCTTTAACTTGGTTGGAAATATACCCTGTGCGAAAGATAGATTTATGACATGTGTAAGAGGTAATGCTATGATATCTGCACAAACTTTTAAAATGTTTGTGCAGACATGATCATATCCTACCGATTTAGTATCGTTAAGACTTTTAATGACTTTAACTACTTCTGTTGGTGTACAGGGTTTTAAAAATATAGAGGAGTTTACGCTTTCAACACTATTATAGTTGCATTTGTTACCTTTTTCTGGATTATTGATTGTAGTATAGTACTCATTAAAAATTTCTGCTATATTATTTGGATTACTTACGATCTTATTTTTATGTTTAATATTTTTGATACTTTGAAAGCACTTCATATCATCATTTTTTTTCTTAATTACGTCCCACGCTGCCCTGCATTTATTTTTAGCTTTATTTACATATATATTATTTATTCGTTTTTTAGACATAGTTATAGTTTTTTTTAATACCCTATCAAACTCCTTATACTTTTTTACAATTTTATCTGATTTTGTCGTGTAGCATTCATATCTCAATTTTCGTTTTGTTACGCACGACCTCCTAATGCCCTTTGTTATCCAGTTTGGACCTACAGCGTTGGCATTTATTTTTGTTTTTATAATTGGGAAACAAAGATTATAGAATATACAGAATGAATCATAAAAAATATTGAATGCATTATTGCTATTGTTTTCATTGTATACATCAGACCAACTGAGACTAGACAAACAGTCAATAAATTTTTTAATATTATCTTCGTCATAACATTTTTTTAATACATACCAATATTTAAGTCTGTTTGTTTCTGTTGTGGTTGAGAATTTCAGTATTTGACATGTGTTGTGATCTGATAATTGGTGATTATGAATTTGGCTTGAAGCGTTTTTAATATTGCTATAAATGTGATCAATACATGACTTCTGTCTAGTTGGAGAATCGATATGAGATATTAAATTGTAATTAGAAAGTATGTTTTTTAATTCCATTGTATTTTTTGAAGGTTTAAGAATATCAATGTTGATGTCGCCTGCTATAATAATTTTTTTATTTTTATTTCTGTAGGTTAGCTTGTGTAAGAGTAGGTTTAAGTTTTCAAAGAATATAGTTGCGTTTACATTTGGGATTCTATAAATACAGATTACTAAACAGTTTAGCGAGGGAATTTCAACCCCGCAGCATTCGAAAGATTTTTCTATAGCCACATCTTTACAAATTTTAACAGATTTCATATCCAAACTTTTATGAAGAAGTATACATACGCCACCCCGTTTTATATTTGAACGGCAAAAAATACTGGCTAATTTGTAGTTTTTTAGGTATAGGTTGTGTTCGTCTCCTTGTTTTACGAAGGTTTCAGAAAGACAAATAATATCAATAGGGCTATTCTTTGACAATTCGTCTATACTTATCTCTAAAAGGCTAAGTTTGTTTAATGCTCCGGCGATATTCTGATGAAAAACACTGATAACATTATGTTTCCCTCTTTTGTTATTGACGAAAAAACGATTTGTTTTTTGTAATATTGTTTACTGAAGAAGCATTTGTAGTCATTTTTGAAAAGTAGTATGGTATAGTACCTTTCTTCCAGAGTGTGTTTGTAGGCAAAGTGGAGTTTTTATGAGGAGAACTTATTACAGGGGAATTCACAACATGTTTGAAATAATAGGGAATGGTACCTTTCTTGGTAGTACTTATTTCAGTTACAGCTTCTAAAACCTTTACATTATTTTTTGCAATAATATTATTAGTTTTACAGAGATATTGAGTTTTATAATCATTGCAATCTATAAAGAAATTAATTTTGTTACAAATCTGGTGCAAGTATGAATTCTTAGATATGTTTGAATTATAATATTGTAACTTTGCGTCATCTAGGTGTGTACAATTCGGTAAGTATTTACAATAGTTCCTTATCATATTATTAAGTTTGTCCTCATTGAGGTATTTATTTTTTAATACACTTAAAATAATAACATTAATATTTGTAAATTGTTTCAAAACCGTAAATAATTCAATAGATAAATTGGTGGGGTCGCTGTCGTCCTCGCCTACACAAACAATCATATAGTCATTACAGGAATCTACTATGTTATTACAACTTTTTAAAATTTCTTGGACAGGAGCATTGGGCTTAATTGTTGAAAACACTTCGTATTTATTATTATTACATACAGATTTTTGCCTCGAGGATAGCAACACCGAAGCAAGATTTCTGCATTGTACACCACCAAAAATATGTATTTTTCGTTTCATAATATCTAGTTTTTTTTCTACTCCCTTAGTAATTTGTTGTTTAGCGCCATCTAGTGAAAAGTTCTGGTACTTCATACTAGGATTATTTTCCTTGGTCGGCTGCCGCTGACGTGTAATTGTAGAAACTTGTTTACTTGCGCCATCTATCGGGGAGCTTGCCGTGGTATTGATTAATTCAGCAACTCCATGTGGGCAATATTGCGCATTCATATCATTATTAAGTAAGGATTGATGGGGGTTCACGAATTTAATAATTCTATTAACAGTTTTAGATTCTGTTTTTGGTGCAGTTTTCGGAGTTCTTGAGATGTTTGGAGATTTAACACATGTCTTCTTAAATTGTGTTGTAACATTCTGATCATTATTCACTTGTTTTTTAAGCATACTGTTTTCAAGCAATAATTTTTCTATTTCCAAATGACTACTTTCAAGTTCACTCTTAAGAACTTTTATTTCATTTCTGAGTTCCTCAATGCGGCTATGTGATACAACTGAGAGATCTGGTAAACTTTTTGCAAGGTAATCTGATGGTGTTGAGTGTTGGGATAAGTTCAAGTGGTTTAGTGAATCATAAGAGTAATTTTTTTCGGTTTTTCTTCTTCGAATAGTAATATTGTCTTCTGAATCCATTTTCTTTTAAATAATATTAGTAAAGAAACTGCTTTAAAATACTTGTAACAAAAATATTATGCAATCCAAAAATTATAAAAAAGCAAAAGCAAAAGCTGCTCGAGTCGGATTCGATCCAACGGCCAAAAGCAAATCGTCAATGTCAAGCACGTCGTCCAATGCGCCACCCAAACATTCAAAATTTTTGTAAATATAGCGTATCCATAGTAAGCGTAAAGTTCGTTAAATTTTTTTAGCGTCCTTTCTGATAATTTAAATTTGACTTAAAATTTGCACAAAATCACTTTTTTTTCACTTATTAATGCTTGTTTACTTACAGTTGTTTATGTACTTAGCTTTTTTATATTTAGTTTAACACTTTACTGCTCGGAATATTGTTGGATTTTTTAAATTATTACGTGAAAATGTTCTTGTTCTTCTTGTTTACAACCAACGAAAAGATTTAACTAAAAAAGCCACTTTACGTAAGAGTTTAGGTCTGCAAACACTGTCACTGTATATTTAGACACTTTAGAACTTATTTATATTGTTTGTTTTCAATGTTTCGAGGTTTTACTATTTTTAATGAATTTTTATTACGGAGGTGATGTTTACATGTTTGGCAGCGCCACCAAATCAAAGGTTAATGGATAAATAGGATTATGTATACCTATTAAATAAAATATATTATGAATGGGCTGTAAAAAAATGGGATATGATTACCTAATTCATCCTCCTCAGCTTATTTACTGTCCCACTGTAGAGCACAGACGGGGCGCACCAATTTAATATGCCTTCCAGGACACAGAGGAACTCGATATGACAAGATGGTAACCCATTCACGGAATGACCGCGCCAAGTGTTTCTTAACCTTATGAGCAATCGTCAAATACGGCTGTTACTAAGTCTTAGCGACGAGCTTGTATAAGTAGACCAATTAAAATTGAAGAGATGTATAAAAATTTATATCATTGAAAATACCAGATACTAAGAATAAAATGTTAGAAAAAATAATTTCAAAATTAAGTAAAGCAAATATTTATTTAATTGATATATTTCTTTAACTCGTTATGTGCATAATATACAAAAATGCAAACAGATTTCTCATTACACGGGTGAAACTTTGAAACGACTTTTAACTTACAATCCTTTTAATTAAAAGCCCCGATTAAATATTTACTTAATTAAAAACCAAACAAAAACAGATAACCACAAACATTAAGTTATTCAATTAACTTATAAAAGTTATCGAACACCTGAAATTCCTTCGGTATTATTTTAATGAACAAAAACTATGAGGTTTGTTGTTAATTATTATTACAAATTGCATTAATTTGATAAATCCCCAATGTGAATTGCCGCCCCTGTGTACCGATTGTCATTTCATTACCAACCAATTATTATTATAGTAAGTATGAAAATTAATTAATTCTGAAATTCGTTGCCATTTTGGTTTGGACAATTGATGGGATTCAGTTGTGTGTCGTGAACGCTCTTAATAAATGAAATCAATTAAATTGGTGTATAATTGATAATTTGTCAGTCTTCAGTTGTTATAAGTTGAAAAATCAGCCTTGAAGTTCCTATGTAATTAGACTAGATAGGTACCTCAGCAGGCTTAGCATGGCAACCGTAGAAACAAGTTTTGTCTACCGGAGAATGGATATAATGACAGAAAAGTGCCAGATTGACGTAAGATTACTTTTGTAATTTTTTGAAGAAATTTCTCTTTTCTTCAATCGACATGAGTCTTCAAGTGATTATATGCGAGTTGACAGGTCACGCCATGGTCGGGCAGAAGACATGTTGACATTGACAGAAAGAGCTTTGTCTTTTCTTGATAGAATAGAGGAGTGTATCTCATCAAATATCCTGAACCAATCCCAAGACACCAGGTGATAAGCTAGGCTTGACGATAATAAAGAGCACTCTTTGAGATTTTATTAGACCTATTCTACATACTACATGCGTTCGTTGTCTTGCTTTGTGATGGCATGCATTGTTTTATCATAAAGAGTAGTTGAAACTATTTTTTTTTACGCTTTACATTACATTGAACTGTCTCGTGGCTACGTAACAGCCCCACTAGTTAATCTATTGTAAGATGCGCACAACGCTTGGGCCGATGGTTCCGTGGATGGATGACCACCTTGTCATAGGTAATGACAGTCACTCTATGTTTCGGAAGGTACGTTTCACTGATCCCAGCCATAATATGGACATTTTAAGCAATCGTAACGCGTGCTTTGAAGTCAGAAAGTCTGATAATCAGTCTTACCAGGCAGCGACTGAACCCGCTGGCGAAAGCTAGTTGCATCACAAGATACATGTACATACGTCATCAGCAAACCTTCTCCCAACGAGTGGTTCTTCAAAACACGAAAACATTCATAGAAATAATTTCTGACTTTATAGCGGGAATAATTTACAGTAAATTACGCGCTACGGCGGCACGTAAGTACAGTACTAGGAATATGACCGAACACTTATCTTTGTGCGCGACTGCTGAATGTTAAATAGAACATTTTCACCTTCTTTCGAGAGTTTTCTAAGGTCGTAAAGTATGTGTGGTCGTGTCTGTGTTACCGTATAAAATCTGCTGGATACAGTTTCTTGGTATATGTTGACCTAGGTAGGAAATGTATGAGAATGTATGAGATACGTAAATTTTAGGACTTACACCTGCAGGCTTAACATGGCAACCGTAGAAACAGGTTTTGTCTACCGGAGAATGGACATAATGACAGAAAAGTGACAGATTGACGGAAGATTTCTTTTGGCATTTTTTGAAGAAATTTTTCTTTTCTTCGATCGACATAAATTTACAAGTGATTATGTGCTAGTTGACAGGTCGCGCCACGCTCGGGCAGAAGACATGTTAACATTGACAAAAAAAGCTTTGTCTTTTCTTGATAGAATAGATATAGAACCGCCATGCTAAGCCTGCTGGAATCATTACAACAATTTTTTGTTGCTTTACCTCAAGTATACATAGTATATCTAAATAAAGCTACTTTGGAATTAAAGTGAATAAATGGAGTGTAGTTAATAACGATTTATTTATTGTTGAATTATTAATTTACGATTAATAATTAATTGATTTAATAATAATTATTAACGATTAATTAGTAATTAAGTAAATTAGTTTCTCCCACTTCCCAAATGAATTACTCCGTGAACTGAGCTGTGAAATGAGCTATCTAACAATGAATTTTTTTTTCAAATCGGTCCAGTACTTTAGATTAGCACGCCACATAGATATAGAAAAATCCTTATCAAGCAATGAAACAGCTTGAACCATATCATATTATTAATATTGAAAAACTAATTAATACAAATGAAAGTAAGTATTACATCTCATCTCCCGAGCCTTTTTCCCAACTATGTTGGGGTCGGCTTCCAGTCTAACCGGATTTAGCAGAGTACCAGTGTTTTACAAGGAGCGACTGCCTATCTGACCTCCTCAACCTAGTTACCCAGGCAACCCAATACCCCTTGGTTAGACTGGCGTCAGACTTACTGGCTTCTGACTACCCGTAACGACTGCCAAGGATGTTCAATGACAGCCGGGACCTACAGTTTAACGTGCCATCCGAAACAGTCATTGGTGTCCAAGATATACTTAGAAAGTACATACAAACTTAGAAAAGTTGCATTGGTACTTGCCTGACCTTGAATCGAACCTATGCCCTCACACTTGAGAGGCTAGCTCTTTAACCACTAGGCCTCCACGACTTAGTAAGTATTACATCTAATGGCTATTAAAACAAAGTCTCAACATACACAAGACTGCCTATACCTACATTCAAGGGAATTCATAAACGACAATATTGCGACAGACATCACAACATATACCTTCGTTTCAAAACCTTTCCGACCCTCGTCCGCAGTGCTTTGTATCACAGTCTGCCTAATAAAAATTTAATACTAATTTAAAAAGCAAACATTCGCCACCCTTATGAACAATGTTCAACCCTTGCAATGGGCCTGGGGTCGGTATCATGTAGGTGGTCAGTCGATTAAAATTTTATATCACCCTCTGATTAGATTTACTTGGCAATGTGTTAGAATTAATTGTCAATGATTGTTTCAAATGCATCTGAATTTTGATAATGTCTTGTATGTTATGATTCTGATCGTAAGACCGACATGAATTTTGGTAGACACAAGGTTATACAACTTCAAATTTTTTTTTTATTTCTGTTTTTTTTTTTTTTTGAGGATTCTGGAATATGGTTTTGAATATAAAAGCCATTTCTTTTAAGTTATGATTAAAATATAAGTATTACTGCTATTCCTACCTTAAAATATGATTTACTGTCGTCATAACAAAGTTTAATATTTAAAAGCTTACAACTGTAGTGTGCATCGTAAAGGATAATCTTTGTTCTAATTACGTTTTCAAATTTTAATGATTTATATTATGAGCTAATAATGGCTTATACATTAAGCTACCCGAAACTGGCAAATTTTCACAATCAACTTTTAACCATACGCTTCAGCGTTAAAATTGGAAATCTATTAAGGAAATTCGACAGACCGTAGTAGCTTGATGTTATGGTGTCTATACACAAATATTTAAACCTGCCTGAAACAAACCATCACACAAGTTTCATAACCAATGAACACAACAAACCGTTCCAAAAAGTCTAGTACACTTCTAAATAGCGACTGAAACAAAGCGACCGATGAGCAAAAACCATGTAATCGTGTCGCCTCCTTGCAATTAAACTTTTTGCGTCTCCCGCAGCGACAATTGTCGCCCATCTTCACTTGAATGATTAAAAAAGTTTAAAACGAAGAAGAAAGTGTGGACCAGTGTTTATGTTCAGTGTTTAAAAACTGGGCTCTGTGTTGCCAGTTGGGAAATTAACTGGTTTTTGTGGTAGGTTATGTGGGAGTTTAATAAATGTGAAGTAGCTAGGGTACTGTATAAACTTTGTATAAAATAATGCTTTTTACTTAATTGGGTCATGCATTTATGATCATTGATTTCACTATTGATCTCATTCTGGTCGTGTTGGATTGCCGTCACATCGGACTATGAGAGTGAGGGAATAGAGAGTGCACCTGTATGTCTGCGAAATTAGCTGATGTCCTTACAGAGAATGCCCGCTGTTCAAACAAACTTTTAATATTTAATATTAAAACTTCCTAGAATAGAGTCTACTTTTGAATATTTAAAATCTCTTAACATAAGCTATGTCCAAGTTCAATGCTTAATACAAAGAAGAAAATAAGTGTAGTAAGCTTTCAAGTTACCTAAGGTCATCAAGAAATCTATCATTATCAGTGTTTTTATCGTCCCACTGCTGGGCACAGGTCTATTCTCACACAGAGAAGGATTGAGAATTAATCACCACGCTCACTCAATGCGGGATAACAAATCTATATTTCAACTTAATTTCTTAATTTAAAATACTGCTAAAGGACTCGCACTGAAGTGAAAACCTTACGAGTTAAGAGTAGCGTTTGCAAAAAAATGTTCAGTCTTTTTCTTTTTTTTAACCAGCGACGGTAGACTTTTATCTGTCATGTTGGTCTGTCTGGAAGGTTATTTTGACCTACACCTAGATTTTTTGAATTATCAATCTACACCTAGATACCCTTTAAAACTGCACAAGACGTCTTAAATTCCATTATTATTTTTTATTTGGTGTATTGCCTAGTGCGTTTAATTTTCTACTTAATAGTTGACACAGTTCAGTCTGTATAATATCAGACTGTGATTTCTCAAAGAAAACATGTATTAGATATATTTATATATTACTTTTGTGATTGTGAAAAAAAAGCGAATATTTTTTTAATTAAAGTTTAACTTTACTTAAACATACGTATCCAGATAAAACCATTTAATAAAATTTAATAAATTCCTAACTTAAAATAAAACTCACCATTATTTAAATTCCCTATCTCTAGTTCAATGAACTCTAACCCCACACTGCGTCGTACCTAATAAAATTAAAAAAAAATGTTGAAGACAATTTTGTAAAATAATAAAAAATGTTCTATCTCTACTTATACACGTGGAGTCTCGACGTAATTCAATTTTATCATAGTGATATTAAGTGTCACGACACCTCGACACTAGTTTCATTCACAGCACGTCCTCCGTATCTAAAAAGTTTTTTAAAACTATTTTTTTAAGTAAAAAAGAGAGGGTTTTAGATAAAAACAGCAATTTTTTAACTAACCCGTTCTAAAAACAAAATGTGTTTAATGTTCATATTTTTCGTCTTATTATATTGGTCTCGTTGAATTAAGTATTGTTGTATTGGTTGTTACAATTTGTTTATGAAAGTAAAGCCGTTGCAAACCTTGATTGTAATAATACGTTGTTTTATTAGATAAACTAGCTTCATGTACTTCACGCACTTTCTACAGTCGGGGAAAAAGCCTATAGTATACCTGACTCAATAGGCCATCTAATACTATATTTTTTATTCAAATGGAACCAGAAGTTCAACAGTTTTTTTGTGGTTTTCATTATGATATTAGATTATGAGTACGTGTTATTCAAGTGTTTTAATGTGTGATTTGGTTATACGGAAATAAATACATTTTCCATAATACAATTTCAATATTTTAAAACCTCTCACTGTCGAATTTTACTCAACTACCAAGAATTACTTTAAAATACAGCTTAAATAAAAACGGGCAAACATTAACCCTGGTGCTGCCGTCTCGCTTTTTAATTTGCACTACGAATGTTAAAACCTAGTTACGTTTCCCTCGCAAACGATACAAATAAAAGAGTACTGAGGAGAGCAATATATACGACTACGAGTAATTAAATTAATTAAAGTCAACGCGGCTGACGGACGCACCGTGTGTCCTTTTCTTGTTTTAAGATGTCATTTTATTTAATTGGTGGGGACTTTTGACCCACGACCGCGGGGGGAGGGTTTTATGTGTAATTGGTTGTCACGAAGATTTAATCTGCTAATGTAATTAGATTTTATGTTTTGTACTATTTTAATCACATGCTTAGGCTGCGTCCTGCGTGGGCGAATTAACATGAACGCGATCGCGAGGCGATCTAAGACGAATTTTGTCCTGGGTGCTCGCGAATTTAGGCAAATCGCCTGTTGCTAGACATTAGTGTCATGAAAATAGTGATGGCAGCCATGGAAATTCCAGTTACGCAGGTCACTTCAATAAGAATCGACTATTTCTTGTTTTCGCGAAACACTGCGTCGCACCGTACCACTCCGTGTTTGTACCCATTTCGGTCATGTAGTATAATACTATAAATTTAAAAGAACATTAAACATTATTTTCATAACTATTCTGTTTAAATAATACTACAAAACTGTCAATTATAATAAAATAATATTTTACCATTAAAATATAGTTAAGAAAACAACAAAACAGGCATATAATTTAATCATACAAAACAAATTTCAAGAACACCCCATTATTCTTAAATCAACGACGCCACAGCAGATTGTCTCCAAAACTTTTATAAAGCAATTTGCTAAAATAAAACACTTTGAACAAATGTTGGTACAATGGCATATATAATTTACCATTCCTCCTGTCCCTTTATAATATTTCACGCTTTTCGAACAGGGTACAATTTGCGGTTTTAAATCATTGGCAACTGAACAGATGCGTTTGCGCACCTGTTGCAGCGAGAGGATTAAATCGAATGGCAGATGACTACGTTTATTGTACGAATGTACTTTTTAGAATATTTGAATTGGGGGTTTTTGATTTAAGTACTCATTAGAGCGGAAAATGAAGTTATAATTGTTTAGAGAAAGTCCAGGCAAGTGGTTTGTTTACAAAGTTATTTTAAGGAGTGTTTCCGAACCAACACGATGATGATGGTGTCCAGTCCGATTGTTGGATACGGCGGCCGTTTTCTCTAAGGAGATTAGAGGAGATATTATAGTGCACAAGCATTTGTGCAGACATAAGTGCACTCTCTATTCCCTCACTCTCATAGTCCAACGAAATAACATAAACCTAACCTTAAAAGACTGAAACGATCAAGTATGGTGATTAATTTTCATACCTTCTCTGCGTGATCTTTGCGTGGTCTTTCATATCTTACTTACTTCACGTCCTTATTACACCATTTTTTTTACAATTCTACAACTCGGTTAAATTGGATGAATAAATTATGATTTATTGGTTGCAAACCAAATTTAGTACCACCACGTTTACCATCTACCATCTGTCGAAAAAAGTCACCAAGCTGTTTCGATTTGCACCATCTAAGTTGCCGTCTCCTATATTATCAGGAGTTTTTGAAAGGTTTATTTTCCCCTTTATTGCTCCAAATGACTACTTATGTCGTATTTAAACTGTCATTTATTTCATGTTTGATTTTTTGTTGTGCAATTTTGATGTCATTACTGGTTTTTTTGTCTGCATACAGAAGTGACAGGACCTCTTCAATCCGTCGTCAGTTGATAATTATATTACAATGATGAATGGAAATAACTACTACTGTACAATTGATATCATCATCTTAGCCATAGGACGTCCACTGCTGAACATAGGCCTCCCCTTGTCAATTGATATGTCGATGAACAAATCTGTAAATACTAAATGTAAGTGTAAAATCCGAAGCTCGTGGCTAAGTAACAACCGCAAGGGTCGATCCATCGTAAGGTTAAGTAATGCTTGGCGCGGTCAGTCCGTGGATAGGTAACCAACTTATCTTGACGAGTTTTCCCTTTTCTCGGAAGGTATGTTAAATGAATGGGTCCCGGCTGCCATTTGAACATTTTTGACATTCGTTACGGATAGTCAGGACCTAGAAAATCTGTCAACCAGCCTTATCAAGGGGTATTGGTTTGCACCCAGGTAACTGGGTGGACGAGGTGGGAGATAAGGAGTGGCTCCATTCAAAACACTGGTACTCAGTTGCATCTAGTTAGACTGGAAGCGAACCGCTTGGAAATGTCGGAAAAGATTCGGCAAATGATGATAATGCTGTTATGTATTGACCAATTTCTTCAAAAGAAATCAAAGAGTTGACAACATTATAGACAACACGAGTATTAATAAAGATTAAGGGCCAGTTTCACAGGTTGCTGATAAGTTCCTGATAGTTTATCTGTCATACAAATTCTGTTCCATTTTTGAATTGATCTGGTAGATAGTGGCTATCCGTAACGTGTGAAACTGGCCGTAAGTGAAATTAAATTAACAAGTACTATGAATCGCGGTTTAGGATTTATACATTATTGCGGTATATAGGAGGACGCACGGATTTTTATATAACATATGTATGTTATAAATCGACAATACGAGTATAAAAGAAATGAAATAAATTAATCAGCTGTTCCATGTCTCCACCCTTTCAATTCGAGTCGTAAAACTAAGCAATAAAAATCGATTAGTGCGATATAACACCACAAAATCTGGCCAATATAAACATAAAACAATAAATTACATTTAGTGCACACTAAACGTTTGAACTATAAAACTGCTTTGTTCAATTTTAGGGCTATGAAAGACTGTTGTATTAATCGTAGGTAATTTGGACAAATGGTAGGGTAGGTTTTGAGTTACATTGATTGCGCCTTGTGGGTTTACTGAACCTGCAAATAAATCTTTTTGTGTCATACATCATTGAATAAAACATAGAAATGAGAATTGTTGGACAATTGAATTGTTTTTTTTAATTCCATTTGCATCAATTATTCTTTCAGTCTTCACAATTTTTATTTCCGTGTTTTAGTTTTTCCGATTAGACTGTAACTTAAAATTATTCTGTTCAACTATAGCTAATTATAGGACTTGGTGACTGCGTCGTTGGTTTTGTAGTCGCATGCCCCGGCTGCTGAGCATGAGATCTCTATGTTCAATCGAACATAAAAATCGGGTTAGCAAAGTGAGGGTATAGAGAGTGCATCTGTGTCCGCGCAAATGCTTGTATACTATAATATGTACTGCACAGCAGCCAGATATCCTTAACAGTCACCATGGCCGAGAATCAGTCTGGACGCTGTATAGGTAACCATAGCTTTGGCTGAACCGGTTTACCATGAAAGTCGTAAAGTATTAAAACCGGAGTACATAATGAGTTTTATATGGACAGTTAGATCCAGTACATACTAATAAAACAGATTTCCGAACACCATTTAAATCCGCAGGTCCTAAAACACCACTGACATACTTTTTATCCTCGCCATGCAATAAATAGCTAGCTTCAAATCCCAAAACCCACCAGTACTTTATGGTCATCCGAAGTCCTGGGAGACTCGTCCCAACCTTAGGCGTCTTAGAGAATTGAACCAACTAGATATGCCATTACCATGCCTTCACTAGCTAAAAGTGCTAGAGTGCCACTAATACACATCAACCTACCTCAATCTGTAAAATTTATATTATAGATTTTCAACCTTATCACAATACTGCAAGATTAATATTCGCTTTGTAAACTTTGACAGATTCGGTTAGGTTGACCTGCTGGGGTCTGTATGTGCTTCGTGCGTAACAATTTGATCGATAATGCATGAGTATAGATAATTATCACCATTTATTGCGTTGCCTAGCCTTCCGCGCGTTAACTGGCATTCTCTTTCGCAAAGAGTGTCTAGCATGGCGGTTCCTGGCATTTAAATGCTCTAAGCTTGGCATACATTATAGTGCCCTAGTGCACTGTTAGTGTAGTGAATAAAATGTGATTTCGCTGGATCTAAGGCTACTTCGTAAGTGGGGGATTCCTGTCACGAGATGGTGAGGTATGGCTGTCGTATTTTTGAAGTGTTTCTTTAAGGTAGGCTTTTTTGCTGTAGTGATTATGTCTATTTAGGTATGTGTGTTAGGGGTTATTAAAACACAACTATTTTGGATAGGCATGTTTTTATTCTACATTTTATAGTCATAGGTAGTTAACGTTGTTCAAAAGTAACTTCAAGGATAGAGCTAAGCGGAGAAGAAAAATCGGGAAAGCTGACCCCACCACCATGTCGTGGGAATATAGCTGGAAAGAGAGATGAAACCCTTAAAACCGGTGATGAAGTTATAAAACCTGTAAAATTTGGTGTTTGATTTGCACCTTGTTTGCAGCCACATAAAAGAACAAGAAACCACAATTGAAAAATAGAAAACTAGACTAGAACATTAACCAGTTTGTATAGACGCTAGCACATCAAACTACCTCAATCTGTAAAATTTTGCCAAACGAATTTTAATTTTCCGATATTGTGATTAGGTTGAAAATCTATTAAAGAAATTTGACAGATTGGTTGATGTGCTAACGTCTGTACCACAAAATGTTTATATTTATTCTAACCTTAACTAACACACCCTTTCGCTACAAATCAATCAGTTTACAGAAATAACCTGAAGCACCAGCTATTTAAAAATGCAAACATTAGTCATTGGCTAATAATAGCTGGTTAGTATTACGTTGGGTAGTGTTGCAGCCAAATGCCTAAGGGCTTTTGCCTTAAAGGACTGCCGCCGGACTTAAGGGGGAGATATTGCGAATTTTGTAATGGTGGAAATAAAAAATTCGAAACTAAATAACAAGCATTCCTTGCAGTGGTCAAGCGGTTTTTACGGACATAATTTCAAATCTTGCATTATGTTATCAAAGATTGCTTCTAGACTATTTTTAACTTTCACTTTTTTTTCTAGCTTTGTCGAATATTTTTTCGTCATTATCGACAGCGGAGATTAAGATAAATAAAACATTTATTTAGAACAAACAAATAAAAAGACAATAAAAAATAAACAAAAAAAAAAATTTTAGTTTGCACCGAATAGGAGTTTAGCTTAGCATATGGCAGGTAGGATACTTGATGCTGGATTGTACTGATCCCTACAATGACATATTATAATACCATAAGTCCCTTTCAAGTATTTTAACTTGTCACAAAGTGTTTGAAGGTATTGCCTTAAAAAAAAAACATTTCTGTCTCCTTGCCCTTAAACATAAACTTTGTTCCACAATCAGCCTTCTGTAACCATCTATTTATGGCACACGAATTAGGGTAATTACACCAATAACTGTCCCTGAGTCAAGTGGGAGAAACGGCCAACCGACCGCAGTCGACGGTTCTTTTGTTTTTTGCTAATTCCCCCACGATAATTTCTGATAATTGCACAGATACCCTTAAAGTAATTGGTCAAATGATACTTTTAAAATATAGTTGCATTTTTTTTATTAATATATTTTTTTCATGTTCTAGGAAGCGTGAAGGTAGCTGGGTTTTTATAAAGTTGTATTATATAATTAAATTATTAATTGTTAGTACCTAATTAACCTGCTTGGGGAAACTGTTTTGCAATGTGTGTATGCAAGGGAATATCTTAAAGGATACCACTTTCGCCCACGTGTTCGTCCTTGTTTATGCTTTTAACATTACCTACTAAACCAAAACCATTTATCAATTGCGCCTATTTAGTAACGGATATTAAGATAAAATTTCAGATAAAACAACATTTATCTCCAAAACTAGACCACACACACCCGCAATCGATCATCAAAATTAAAAACTCCAACCGCAAAGACTTATCGTTCATAATTCGAATTTCGAACGCTGATAAACAGAAAATGGCCGCTCGCAACCGGCATTTATTAACCCTACAGATCCCGTGTCCGCGGTGATAAATACGGGGTGCTTCCCTTAACTTTTACCCGTGACTCATTATGGCATTTAAATAATTCGTGCCAGAGTTGGTTTTGATTTATGATACGGCTCATGACACGGGTTTAATCTGTGCGTTCAACTTCTACGTCGGTTGTGTGCGTGGGGTTATCTTGATCGCAAATGCGCTTGAAGGGTTGGTTTTTGTCGCAAGGAGTATGTATAGGTATGGTGACTACTCCTTGTATTTACTGTTGCTGGCTGGCAAAAAATAGCATAGTTTTTTGAACACCGAAGAAGTTAATTCGTCAAATTAATCTTCCACTAATATTTGAGCATCGAATGCAGAATTCAAAGCAAAAAATACTGTTAAAACATTTGAACAATAAGAGCTCATGTGAAGTGAATGCACTGAGTTCTACGAAATTAAATCTAATTAATTTTGAATAGTTAAAACGTTTTTGATATAAATTACCTTTAAAGATAGGTACAAAGATATCGCTGGGACTTATTTCAATTCTACTAGATTAAGGCCCAATAGCTTTTTAGACAGCTTCAGAAATGAAAAATAGAATTTTAGCCTCAGATCCATTTGCTTGCTTATCTAAAGAGTCTCAAAGTGAAAAAAAAACAATTGATTTCTCTATCGTTGCACACTCAACATTGAAGATCACGAGCCCCTACGCCCCCTAAACCATTCACCAACTCCTAAAACTTTTCTAACCAAAGAGGTTCTGACCGAAGCACCTTTCTACCAAAGAATTACAGCCAACACCTGCTTCCATCAGAGTTCCTTAAGGACCCAGCTCACGTGCCTCTAGATGTGTGGTGTAGCGCCTCACCCTCGCGACACTATTTTTACCTAACAGTTGGTATACACGGTGGTATGTCCTGAATCTATTCGCAACGGGGATGCGATCGTGCGCCTGGGTTACGGAGTAAGGTGGAATGGATGCGGTATGTCGTGTGGAAGTAAGTTATTGGTATTTTTTGAGTTGTGATGAAAGGCAATTAAATTGACAAGAACTCGCTTCTTAAAAGACCTTGCTTTTTATAGGAAAATATTCAGTTTTGAAGCAAGCAATGCACTGAATGATAAATTATTTTCAGTACACTTCTAGTTCTACTAGAAATTCATTCTACCCTCGATCGCATACCTTCATAAATGATGTCCGCTAAAAAAGTGATTTAAATTATATTTATCAAATGATTCTCATGCAGCCGTCTCCTGCACCAACCAACCTGTCTCCGTCTACTGCAATCACAGCAAAGTTCTTCTGTGATTCTGGGATGAGTATAATTATTTGGGACAATCCTGCAAGCCAAAAATGTCCCAATGTTCATACATCTTGGAACAACAACACATTGTCACCTCCACGGTTTTGGTGCGCACCCGGTTGCACTGCAAAGGACTGCGGCGGGACGTGACTGCCATGTCTATTGCACTTATTTACTCGATACCTCTCGATTCCGCTTCTCGATTATCGATGTTCGGCGAAAGTGGGCGTGGTGCTGCACTAGAGGTCAGGTTACACTCTAATAGTTTTTGGGGGGTGTTTATTGAAATTGGTGCATACGTGATAAAATAGGATGTCGAAATTGTAGTTAAAAATAACGGTGGTTTTAAATGCTCTTAAATACAAGAAAATGATTAAAACTTCTTCCTGAGCAGTACTTGACAAAAAATGTTACTTTTATACATATGTATATAGCTGGAGAGAAAGTCAGACTTTTGTTGACTAAAGCTCACCTTTGAGTGTCAGGACCGCGGTAACTCCTTTGAACAAAAAAAACCGCCAACAATAAATAAAAATAGGGAATTGAAAAAATTAAATAATGGAACCATTGTCAAAAGTTAACCCATAACTTAATGCTGATTTATTTAAAATCAAAAAGCCTTTTGCGTGCATAACAAATTTGCTTCTTTGACTATTTTTTTTGCTTAATTTTATAGCTTATTTTAATTGATACTACGATTAAAGTTTTAAACCTAATCGCAGTTCTAAAAGTAATAATAACCAATAGATTTTATTATTATAGTGCGTAATTCACAAAGTTTTCCACATAAAAGCAAGGTGGCACACGGGTAATGCACGAAGTTTATGTGTTTAAAAAAAAAATGTTCACAAGCTGAACAGATAAATTTGCCTGACACACACACAAAAGTTTGGGAGCATTTAAAAATTTTATTCCACCATAAACTTTAGACGTGGCCTAACCAAACAGGACTCTAAATAAATTTATAAATCAAACACCGACAATCGAACGGGTTGGATTTAAAAAAAAACCTCAGAAAAAATATTCGTGCCTCGAACTGGTTTGTAACCCCTCAAAAGCTGGCCTTATTGAGATATCAAATAAAAATCAGCGGTCTCGCGCGGCTAACAAGGCCCCCTTCAACAATGCTCCTTGATTTAGCTCAAGTTTATTGTGCAACTTTATTTATACGTCTGTGTTCCCCACTAGACGCTATCCGATATTACACTGCGAACATCCTTACATCCTAAATCCATACCCAATCTATTGAAAATTCAACCTTCAGTCTCTTCACATAAAGTTCAATCTCCATTGTAGTATTTTTCGAATTTAAGGTATAGAGTTAGGTAACAGAAATTTACCAACGCATTTTATTAAGAATCGTGAATGTGTATGTCGGTTTGCCTGCGGTTTGATTGGAAATATGCTTATGGTTGTTTCGGCTCGGCCATTGGATTACGTCTGCAGGCTGATTGCAACTGAACATCGGTTAAGGAGACGCTTTGAGGAATTGCAATCGAATGAGGGAGTCTACGATGTGGGTAATGCGGTTGTTTTATTTATTTTATCAATATTTTTGATCAGATTATTTGGGATTGAAATGTTTATGCTGGTCGCAAAATGAAGCTGGTTGCTGCTGAAGCTGCAATTTTTATTTTTAAGAAAAATACTGAAGTTATAGAAAAGAAAAATCTGGCCCAGTTAGTGTTTCATTAGATACACGTAGATGCACGCCTGCCAATATCCACCATATTGGTGTTACTTCTTTATTTAATTACAGCACATAATTTCGACGGTAGCTCAATTTCATCTCACCATTAATGAATGGTGTCCATCAATCAAAGTGAAACAGTGGACAGCAGAACGAAATGAAATTAACTACTTTTATGACGTTTAAAAGCATCGACTCGCAGACAAGGGTTACCATTTCACAAATCTACGCAGGACATATTTTTAAAAAATTATTTCATTGAATTAAATTAAAAAAAAAGAAAACACCTAATGCAGGCTTGGATAGACTTCAATTCCTAGAAATAACAGAATAATATTTCGTTCTATTATAACAAGTATTCTTGTAAATGTTGAAACCTTATACTATCGTTTTCTCAGAAATCTGAACTCCATTTACAAAACAAAACCTAAAGTCCATTCGATATTGTTTTAGGCATGAAGTTCATCCATTCCATTTGGTCTAGAGGCGATTTTACGCTCAAATATTTTATTTAAAGCAATCACACCCCTAAGCTCGTACAACTTTTTTCAAACAACGCTGCCTATATCTGTACGTGCATTGTCACTAACAAAAGTGCTCACTGGCTCTGTGTCTATTATTAATTAAAAACCAAAAACGTTCCAGTTAAGCCCGCGAGTGTACCAAAATCGAATCAAAGGAGTAATTCGAATGGAATCGCTGAATGAATTGATCGAATCGGCGGTACTGCAACAACCTGCGAACGCAAACTATTTTAAACCTTAATACGTGAGTGTTAGAGTTTCATTTTGTAATGTTGGGCTACAACCTATATTTGAGACAGGTGACAAAGAATTTTGAGCTTTATGTTTGAGGAAAATAGTACAATTTATGTTTGTTTTGATAGGTTGTAAATTTTGATGTAGCAAACGCAGTTACGTGTGTAAAAGAGTCGTGTTCGCAGGATTGTCGTTCGATATAATTCGGTTAATAGATGTTTTAGAGATGTCGATGTATTTTTTATTGGCAAATATCCGTTCATTTTTGTATTTTGTTGCTCTATTTTATTTTCATAGCGAACTGACGTAACAACAATATATTATTCTTTGACGATCGTTTCACAAATTGTATGTTAGGATATTGTAGAGTAAGTGGTCAAATAATCTGCCATATCGATTGCTGAAATGGGTTTTATGACGGTTATCAAAGAAACAGCCTGGATATGACTGGTGATGGCTGATGACTGGTATGGTCTTACATCATTAAATAAAAATCATCATTAGCTATGATGATCTTAGCGAAATATTGAATACCTTTGTGATTTTCGGACGAGAAAAAGTGCTTATTTAATTAGTCCACTTTCAACAGACTTTATTGACTTTTATTTGGGTTATTTTCTTTTTTTTTCAATAAATTAAGGTCCACAGCATCTAACACTACTAAAAACCTTTTTCTTTGTTTTCACCAAACAAATGCTATCATGCTATATGCCGAGTCTCCGATTGGTATTCATGAACAGCAAATCTGTGAAGATACGTTCAGAATCTTATTTGGGCGTCGGATTTCGTATAAAAATCCGCGAGACTTCAGAAAATATTATGCATATCTCTATAGTTTTGTCTTTTTGTTGTTTTTGGGGGAGATTGGTGTTACCCCAAAGTGGATACACTCGCGTGTAAATATGATAGAAAAAATTGCGACGAACAAATTGTATTTTCCCTAGAATGTAGATAGGAATGAAGTTTTTTGATGATTTCGTTACAAGAGATGTTGACATGACTACATCTAGCAACTATGGACTTTAAAAGTATGACAACACGACCCATTATTGTATTTTAACTTTTATAAGTTCTCAACGGAGAATAAATGCTGGTGATGATGAACATAAAAAAGTCAACACAGCTTTTGTGAGTCGCAGTTCAGCGATTATGATCCAGGCTTTGGACTGCTCTATAAAAGTGCTTCATAAAACCCATAAAGATATAACGTGCAAACCCGGGAATCAAACCCAAGACCCCGGGCTCTCGGCAGCACGTTCTGTTCTACGCGCTCCTCGAAGAGATGTCAGAAACACAGGTTTCCCTTAGGGCCAAGGTTTATCTGGGCTGCGGGTTGTCCGTAAGAGTTGCTGTGGCCCTGGTACACAGCGACCTCCAGAGGGAACATAGTGGGTTATAGTCAGTAAGTCTGATACTTCCTCTATCTGCAACTTCAGCATTTATATGTGCGAAATCAATCAAATACCCACCTCCCGCTGTGGGTGCTGCTAGACCTTAGACGGCTACTTACTAAAACTCACTTTTGTTCTTTCTGGAGGTCTTTGTTAGCCGGAGCCGCGGTAACTCTCGCGAAGAACCCGCAGCCCCGGCAAGATTACTTGACTCCGAAATTCCATATTAAGCTACAAACGAAATAAATAAAAAGCTTTAAAAAGTGGTGACATAATTTTGCCTTACAGCGATTTTTTTCGCAATTCGTCAATTCACGATTGTACCATACAAAAGTGTTTCTAAATTGCGGTGTATAATCGTATAGGCGCTAAATCTTAGGGAAGGTCCAAACATTTTTTCCCCAACATATTTAGGCTATACAGCATCGGTTAGACGTATAAATAGGGAAGATGTATTTCATGGTGCAGGAAACGAGGCATGTTCCTGCCATACCGTGCCGCCCACAGGATTTGGTGTGTTCCGCTTTGGACTTGAATATTAATATCAAATACAATTTAATGTGTTTTTTTAAGCAGTGCGTAAAGAGAGGAATAAATACAGACACATCAGGCTACAACCATCTGTCAAATTTCCTTAATGGATTTTCAACCTTATCGCTGAAGCATAAAGTTCAAAGTTGATTGGGAAAATTTGGCAGTTTCGGGTAAAATGATGTGCTAGCGTCTATACTTAAAACATTGTCTAACATTTTAACTCTCACAATTTTTTTCATTTTCGTAGGAAATAAAACTTGTTCTGCTTGTCTGTTAAAGTTTGGTCGCAGAATTTTAAACTACACAAGCTTCGTAGAAATTTCTGCTTCCATTCGGATAATCTTTAAACCTTTCTCGATAAATGGTCTATCTAAAACTGAAATATTTTTTCATGTCGGTTCAATAGATCCTGAGAATGGCGCATACAAGCAAACCCTTTGATAGATAAATATGACTTTTTACTGTATATAATTCTAAGCCTTTTCGTATATCAAAGTAATACCCAAACAGGCTTTGTTTACTATCAATGAAATGCATCTGGAACAAATCTCTGAGTCCTAAACAGATAGAGCCAGAGAATCTTGGTGCGGCAAGCTTTTAAATATTTCCCCGTCCTTGATTTATCGCTCGCCTTATAAAAGCCTCCCGCAGGGCGATATAGCCTTCCACGGCAAGCTTTTCGGCATTTTTTGCTTTAATAAAAATCGCGTCTTCAGTTTGCTACAGGGAAATTTTAATTTTCCTTCTAATATTCTTGTTAGAACATTCTCATTCGGAAAATCGGCCAGTGTGAAATTAAGGCGTAGGAACGACTGTGAAGGTTGTAAGTGGAAGGTATCAAAATTGTGAATGATTTATTGTAATAATTGTTTTGTTTAGAAATGTATATAATATATGGTCTAACAATACTAGTGCACCATATTTTTACAGGTCATCTAGTACATGCTAAGGATCATGTTTACCACAAAAAAAGTTTGAATGACCTACGAGTCAACGATCGAGTGCCTTCATAGAGGCCGGCGTTATGCGTACAATTTGGCGACAGTGATGATAAATAATGTAAAATATGTTGTTGTTTTCATGACTTATTTAGTGGTATCCTTAGCATGTTTTAGATGACCTGTTAAAATATGGTGTACTAGTATTGTTAGACCCTATATAAATATATCTATAATTTTTTATTCATACAGTCATTTCAAATGGATCCAAATACAAACACAATAATGTTAAATCAAAAGTCTACCTCAAGCGTATTTACCTCCAAAACTCAAAACTGTCTCCATTCGCACCCCACTACATCCACCATACATTAATGAGTACCATTAAAATAGAGTTTAAGAGACCAGAGACAAAGAGTTGTCGCAATATAGCTGTCGTCTATGAACGACCCTCGTCTTATGCTACACTATTAATCACAGTCAGTATTAGGTTTACCCGGAGTGAAAAAGTTTGGATGTGGCATATTGAAAAAGGTGCGCACATCCTCGCAAAGAAACAACACAGACACGAACAAAGGTTTTAAGTTGGATTGATTTGAGTCCTAAAGTATGCGAAGTTGGAGAGTTTAATGTCAATAACTGATAATGTGAAGCTTAGCAAAATTAAGGATACATTATAAGACAGTCATGCTATTCTGATAACTATGATGCGAGAGATACATGTTAGTTATGTAAATAATTATTTATACACCCGACTGTCGGCGTTTCACGAGCTCTCTTACTATTATTCTCAGAGCTTATCATACTATACCAAAGTTGTTTTGTTTCAGCACGTTAGTTACAAATCCGGTACTGAAACAAAAACACACGAACACAAATGCCGCCTCCATTGCACCATACCTCCAAGTAAAACACAAACTTAAGGGCACTTAAACACTTATTTAACTTACTAAACACAGCGTGAATTACGATTCGACTACACATTTATAGGAATCGAGACGTTTGTGTCGAGCCTAATCCCATTTGGTTTCCGAGTAAATAATCGCGTTTGGAGTTTGTCTTATGTGTAAACTGTAGGTATATTAATTTGTATCTAGAAATGTGTTTGTGACTTTGAATGAGGTCTATGATATTTATAGATTTCAAGTATTTCGTGAGACTGGTATATTTGTTTAATTGTCAGTTATTATTGTGGAGTATTTTGAATTTAACTGATTATTAATGTAGTCATTGATTGGGGCGACTGCTGAGCAAGGTATCTCGGGTTTGATACCCGGGTGTGGCCAAAATTGCTCTGTGAGTTTAAGAAAAAATCACAAAAGCAGCCCGGAGTCTGGAAGTTGGTGATTGGCACACCCTTACATTGGAGAGCACGTAAATGTCGGTATTTCGTTTTGCCTTCCCATCGGACTATGAGAGCGAGGGAATAGAGAGTACACCTGTGTCCGCGCAAATGCTTGTGCACTATAACTATGTCCTGGGCAGCTGGCTGATTTTCTTAGAGAGAACAGTCGCCATGGCTATCAATATGTTTTGAATTTTGTCATGAAGGTATGTAGTTAGATAGCATACAACTTGGCAAATAATTAATAAATATAGCCATAGCATAGACGGAAATCAACTCTTGGCAGGTACTGCAGGCTTAGCATGACGACCGTAGAAACAACTTTTGTTTATCGAAGATTGGACATAATGACAGAAAAGTGACAGATTGACGTAAGATTTCTCTTGACATTTTTTGAAGATTTTTTTATTTTCTTCGATCGACATAAGTCTACAAGTGATTATATGCGAGTTGACTGGTCACGCTATGCTCGGGCAGAAGACATGTTGACATTGACAGAAAGAGCTTTGTCTTTTCTTGATAGAATAGATAAAGAAACGCCATGCTAAGCCTGCAGGTTTGATTTCAACGATGAGAAACAAATGATTATCATAATGCATACAACCCATTCCCATATGTATGTCCTATCAGTCTAGAATTCAGTAAAGCAAGAGCAATACCTACACAGGTTTATTGTACCAAATAACGTCCGTCGCCTAAGCCTGTTTACGGCATTGTTAAGGCGAGCCATTCACGTTGCGACCGTGCCGTGTCTTGTGGTCTAAGATCAACCGCATAATGGCGCCACAAGACACCAGGTTCTGGCTTGTACAATTATGTATTATAATATGTGTTTGGTTTGGATTTGTGTAGATAACAAGGCTTAGGTAAGCCTATGTATGTTATAAAATTGTTGATATCTATTGTTGTAATTAGGTGTTGCAGAAAGAATTAGAATTTAGGTTATAGGCAGTCATTTAGCTCCCGAGCTGCGGGATTGTTAGCAAGCAAACCAAAGTGGATTTTAGGTAGTCAAAGTCTGATACTAACTACACTTATAGCGGTAGAGGTCATTTGACAATTTCCTTCAAAAAAAAGATAGTGGTAATCAAAGGTAGTTCTTAAAATGGCATGTATGTCAAAATTACATATTCAGAATATAATATTACATTGCGTGAAACAAGACACCAATTGGGCATTCTACTTCTACTGAAATATTTTATGTCACTTCTACCAGATGGTGTGTACGACGCATAGTAGTAAGTAAACCAGCCTGCCGCGCCGGAGGTCGCGGGTTATATTCTCGAATAAGTGAAACATTTTGTGGTTGAAAATGACGTGTGTTTAATTTAGACTGGGTGTTCGTATGTATAACATGTGTATATATTTACAAAATATAACTATATAAGTACGTTTATCAGTCACCAAGTGCTCATAGTACAATCTCTGCTTAGTTCAGGACTAGATGACGTTATGTGAATGTGTGAGCAATTTTCTTCGATCAGCGACATACGCATAATTCTCTCAACAAACAAAATCGCATCACGAATGGGCACACCAAACTGAATAATTCACAGCCCTCTGAATTTCTAAAAGGAAACTTTGATAGTTGCTTTGTATTTATGAAGGGTATTATTAGGCTTTCATTAAAATTTCGTCCGCACGGATGTTTGTGCGTAATAGAGACTTGGAGTGTAGTTAGGCTATGTCACTCTCTGTGCATATTTAATGGTAATGCTCATTTTCACACTATGACTAGCTTTCCCTTTTGAGAGCGAAGCCAATTATACTGGTAATTAAGAACTGGGCAGTGTATCGTGTTGTTCAGCTTACATTCTGGACGATGTAGGTCATGTATGGCTATTATGTGGGTAATATCGGACCCTATGTTATTTGGATGGAGATATTTGGATGGATAATGGGCATGCTGGCCTAGAAGTTTAAGTTGAGACATATAGAAAGAAATAAAAGAAAGAAAATGCTTTTAAATGCGTAATTGAATTACTACACATAATACACATCAAGAAAAAGAAAGTGAAACATGAGTGGGTATAAATGATAATATCATGCCACATAAGGATTAAAAATTAGCAATTATCCAATCTAATTTATACTTTCTGGGCATTCATACAAACGATAAAAGAAATTTAATCTATTAGAGAAATTGTACAGACGCCAGCAGGTCAACCTACCCGAATCAGTCAAAGTTTACCTATCGAATATAAATCTCCCGGTATTGTGATTAAGTTGAAAATCTTTTAAGGATGTTGCCATTACTTTAAAGTTAATTCTGCCTTGTTAAACCTTGGTGATTGTAATGACTTCACGAAAAATAAGTTTTAATCTGAAGCACAACAGAAGACGAAGCAAAGATGAGGATGCCTACTTAAAAACAAACATCTTTCTAAATGACCTTATTAATTTCCAATAATGACCTTATTCTAAACATTAATTTATACAAATTACCTTTAAAACCACTAAAGGAAACAAAACCAAAAAGAAAATTAATGGCGCCCATAAAACTCATAGCTCAATGACGTCATAACCGCCGTAACATTCGGAAGTTGCGCTCAAACAATTAAAACCGATATTGGATCATAAATAACGATTCTTAGAGTCTATAATAAAATCGTTTTGTTAGGACGGATAAATGTTTGAAGTCGTGAAAAATTAAAATTCTCGTCGAATTGAATGATGTATGGGTTAATTAGTGGGCGGAGTTTATTTATGTTCGCCTTTGAAGATGCCGAAGACGGTGGTAGTGGGGCAAATGTCCTGGGACAAAAGATAGATGTGTAAACTATGTCTGTGGTGCTCAAAGTTGCATGAACTATAGTTTTGTCTGTCTTGCGTTTCTAGTTGAAAACAACTGCAAACCCGCAGCTGTTTTTGCTCATTACCTATTTACCAAGTAAGTGCTCATTATTTTGATATTATAAGTTATAATTATTATAAGTTAATAAGATTATTAAGAACTTTATTCAATATATCATTAAAAACTATATTGTTATAAAGTTTTATATGTTACTGAAGTTTTAGCTAGGTAGGTTTAATGAAGATTAGTTTGTGGTTATGGGTGCCAATACAACTGACAACCTACATATTCATTTATTGTAACAGCCAGCAAAAACATACAAGCGTATACTCTTATCAATTATCAAAATCCTATACTTGTCTATTAAAAACCAAAAATAATGTTCACCATCTCAAAAACACTAATTTGAGAACCGCAGTTTTCCTAGACAAGGATAAATTGACGTCAAACCACTATGATGGAAAAGGACAGATGATAGTGCTGTCCCAGTGTTTATCGGCTCTGACACGGCATAGATTAGGCCTAAGGCAGACAGGATCTTGCCTTAAATTACATCACGTCTTCTGGTATATGTAAACTGGGGTTGTAACGATAAAATATTACTTTATTTTGTGTTGTTTTTTTTTTGAGAATTTTATGAGATACTGAAATATTTACGTGTCGTATAAAGCATTTATTTTACACGGTGTTAGATTTAAGGATTTTCGTTGGCTTTGCTGTTTTTTGTATATGGTGTAAGAGTACATAAATTTTATTATGGTAAAGGTTTATGAAAGTTTTCTTGTATGTGTTTTGTTCGTAGCTTCCTCATGGGTTCATCAATCATAAGGCTAAACAACCGTTGATAGGTGACCATATTGTCATGCGGAGTTATTGTAATATACTAGCTGTTCCCCGCAGTTTCAACCGCCATCCAAAGGAATTACTTACCGCAAGCGGATAAAAAGTAGCCTTTTTTTCGTGGGAAATCATCAAATGACCCCGCTGAGGGTGCAGCTGGAGGGAATGTCAGACTTTACTGATTAAAACCCACTATGCTCCTTCGGGAGGTTCCTGTGTGCCAGGGCCACGGTAACTGTTGCGAACAACCTGTAGATAAAAAGTAGCCTATGTCTTTTTTCAAGCTTTAGACTATGGCATCTCTAGCCTACTTTTATTTAAATCGGCCCAGCCGTTCGTCGCAACGTGTGTTGGCATGACCTAGGGAAATAGGGATTCATTTTTATACATATAGATAGATAATATAACATAGTTTATGTTGATGATGGCCTATTGGAATCACATTATATTATCACATACACATCTTTCGAGAGCTCCTGGTTTTAACATAGTAGGTAGGCAGTTTCAATACTAACCAGGGTTTAAACCTAACGGCCCTTTGTACTAAGATACACCGCATCTCGCAAAGGGAACTGTTCTTCATCTTTCATGACAACTGAGAGGTTTCCACAATACTCGTACATATCAATATTTTACTCGAAGCTCACAAGTCAATATACGGAACCCCAATATATAATAGTTAGGTGGGTCGTTAGACTTTCAACTACCTGCGCCCGTTAGCAATGGTATAGATATTTGTTTGGAAACCGTTGATTTAATATTCTATAAGTTATGTGGTTGCTATTTAAATGGATAGAAACTATGATCGGAAGGAGGGACAAGTATGGTTTTTAGTCAGTGAAGTCTAAAACTCCATCCCACTGCTATAACGGTGTGAATGATTTGGTGATAAAACATCGTCACAAAAAAGACCCGCAAAGCAAAGATGTTGTCAGTGTAGTGTAGATGACAATACAAACTGACAAAAACAATAAATTGAGTGGACCAAGTGAGGGTAGTTAAGAAACCCTGCACTTCACGGAGACGCCGTTAGCTGTCATCATTCAACCCGTGACCACGGTTGGCGTAATTCGACCAAAATTACGAAATTGCGTCGGGAGAAATAATAAAAAGAGATAGCGTATATGCCTTTATAATTTTTCATCGCAAGTAAGACCAGTGTGTAGAGTATCTTGCTGATCTCCTTTAAGAGAATGGCCGCCATGGCCGGTAATCTATCTGGACGCCATTATTATTATTGATAATTGAGATATCCAACAGCAGAAGGAAATAGAAGTTTACCATCAAAAAGTTCGGCTAGTAAAATAGGTATAAGCGGACGTGAAAACCTAAGTCATTTATCTACGTCGATACAACACGTATGTACATACCTATTCTTACAAGTTATATCTATGTTAATTAAATAAAAGTAACTTTTGCTAACACCTACCCACTTAAATCATGCAATACTCATGTCTACCCACAAATTAGTAACTCAATTAATACAAACATTTTCGCAAAATATCGATGTCGACTCACGTACGGGTTCGATTCTGGTATCGAGTACAAATTGACAAGACATTGCTCGGATTACAATCGAGTAAATAAACTTGTGTCTCCCCCTTGCTTTAAACTTTCTCACTTCACCCTCTCTTGGTTTGGACGTGAGCAGAACACTAAGTAATGTAAACTTTAAGAGGTACTACTACTTGTTTCAACTTGTCTAAGGTATATTAAGTGTGACAATGCCCTTATATCATTTGAAAGGTTGGCTGTGTATTTGAAATTGAATTGAAAAATAACACTTGGTTGGTAAAAATAATTTGGGTAGTATGTAGTTGTGGTGGTGTAGTAGATAAAAGCACTAGCCTTAGGATTTAGGGATGGTCCTTTCTCGACGTTTGGATCAGTCATTTTGTGAAATGCTCGTTGTAGTCTGTGACCTACAGTAAAAAGCACTAGCCTCTCAAGTATGAGTGTGCGGGTTCGGATTTCAGGTCAGGCAAGTACCAATGCAAGTTTTCTGAGTTGTATGTACTTTCTTAGTGTATCTTCGACACCAAAGACTGGTTAAACGTGAAGGAAAACATCTCGAGGAAACCTGGACTATTTGTGATTAACCTAGATGAACACTTGAAATTATAAACTTCTAGCCGAAGCTATGCCAGAGGTTTTCCTAAATAAATTCTTCCCATATTCGAATAACCTATCTGTTACTCTGTTTTACAAGCTATAATACATATTACTGCCAAGAGTAATCGAAATCCGTTCATCTATTTTAGCGTGTATAAGTAACAAACATACACACACACTCACAAACTTTAGCCTTTATAATACAAGTGTGATAAACGAATAAGTATGATGATACATATTTTGCAGCTGCAGTGGACGTTTGCTAACTCCCATCTAAATAGCAAAGGCAATCAGTCATACTAAATTAGATTCAAGATGGCTACTGAGAAAAATAATGTAACATAAATTAAAGACGCTTTTGTAGCTTAAATTCCCGACTTACCTTATCTCAGCAGCCTCCGGCAGTTTGTACTGCTACTAAATTATTGTACTTAATGTAATATTTTACGGTCTTCTGTGTTTTATAGTGAGTACTTGTGTTTTAGTAGGTAGTTAGATAATATTGTTTTAGGAGTATGGTTGATCTTTGGTTTTTTTTTCTCTCAGTTGTTCAGAATAGCTTAGGACTTTAGGACTTGAGGTCTTGTTGATAACCGAGGCCTGCCGGCGCTGCAAGATAATATTACACATATTGCATTTTGTGACAAAAAAAGCTTGTCCGTACTCGTAGTATGGCTATATCTATCATTTATTTTTAATCGTGTTCGTTTTTGTAAGAAATAGGACTGGTTTATTTAAAAGTGATTAATGTCAAGTTACATGCTTTACAATATAGTGGACAACTAGTCAAATTCAATACTTTTATAGAACTGTCAAAAACGGTTACTCCCTATGCAATGTGTATGAAAACGCAACCTAATGACACAGATTTTTGAAAAAATCGTTTGTAAAATAAAAACAATTTACTAAGAAATATATATTAAACTGGCATTACTTTAAGATGCTTTACAAAATGAAAATTATTTTATTTTTGACCTAGTCCACATCCCAATTACGTCATAATATTATAACAATAATAATATTTTACACAGTCGAAATTAACAAGGAGTTCTTACATTAACGATAATACTTGGCATTTTCAACCGTGACAGATGACAGATCACTCCGAGCGCGCCTCCGGCTACTGTCGGCCGTCACTTGTTTCGTTGGCGTGAAGATAATAACATGGAGAGCTATGATAATGCTCATTTTGAATTTAGACCCTATAATATTAAGGGCCAGTTTCACAATGTCCAAACAGCCACTATCCACCGAATAAATTCAAAAATGGAGCAGAATTTGTATGAAGTTATCTACCAAATAAACTGGAACTTATTTGTAGGTGGTGAAACAGGCCCTTACAATGATTTTAAACTTACTTGTTGATCTATTTTGCTCGAATTTCGAGAGAACTACTTTCTGCATGTAGGTAAACATTAGCTTATGCTTATCTTATGCTACTGATTTATAAGCTATATTGCTGAGGAGTTTTTTCTAAATCGGTTGGGTACTTTTTTGCAAAAAAGGATAGAATGCAAATCTTTTAATATTATTATCTATATCTTGTATTATGGTGTAAAAGAGATTATTTTTTTATTTGAGCTGAAAGAAAGTGAAATAAAACGAGTTATAAATTAACACACATTTATTATGTCCATTTACGGAAGAAAATGTCTCAAGCTGCCCTAAGCAAATTTTCGTAGAAAATAGCAAAAAAAGACTCAGTTTATTACATGAAAATAAATTAGGCTGGTGGTTGTATCCAACCAAAATTGTCATCTTTTCTCAAGGTAAGGTTCTCCTTTCTATCTCTTCGAAATGCTGATGTCCAGGATTTTTCACCAAATAAAAAAAAAATATTCGAAGAAAAATCATTACCAAAGCACAGCACGAACCATCTGTACCATTACTCCTACCATCAATTCCAGCCTTAAATAATACGTGAACCAATACACCGTCTCCTTATTTATTTCATATCATTTTTCGTCACAAACGCAATAGACAGAAATGTAAGAAATATCGCCCGTGCTTCATACAATATCTTATTCACATTCGAGTGTCATACAGGCTATTTCTCTATGTCCCAAACAGATTTATGTGTTTTCTTACATGAAAACGTCTGTAATGCTTTCAGTGTATTTGTTTGTCGTATTTATTTCTAAATTGAGTTTATGAAGTGGGATTTGAATTGCAAATGGGTTTGGTTGGTTTTAATTCGTTAGAAGTAAGTTTTAAGAAGTGGATCTGTTGGAGGGCTCGTGTCTAGGAGCACGGGTCAAATGACTACAAGTTAAGCAACGCATGATGCTGTTGATCCATGGATGGATGATATATGTATCTATGGTGCGACTTTAACCAGCTCCATGTAAAACACTGGTAGGTGCTTTGGTAAGAAGGACCTTCCTTCTACTTAGTAAACGGCTAGGCAGATGATTTTTCTAAGGAATTTGTTTTAAACGACTAGATGGGGTCGTAGTAGATCTGCCTGCCACGCTGGAGTTTGCAGGTTCGAATCTCGTAGAAGTCATACATTTTTGTGCAGGAACATGGCTGTTTGACTTAGTCTGGATGTTGTAGATAGATGTAGAAAATATATTACATTTATCAGTTGTCTATCACCCATGTTCAGTACAAGCTCTGCTTAGTTTTTGAATAGATGACGTTGTGTGAATGTGTTAGGAATAGTATGAAAAAAAAACAGGACTAGTAATCATATCCAGGAATAGTATCAATGTCAGGATTTTTTTACAATGTCTGTTGCAAGCCGCACCATTTTGCAGGAGCTACTGAGCCTTTATGAGGCCCGTCCCAAGACATATGAGAGACCATGTCTACGAAGAATTTAATATCCAACGTTAGCCGTACGTACCAGGTATCGATTCTATGAAATTTGTACATACACGTGGATTTTTGTAGTTTCAAACAAAGTTTTTATTAGAGGACTTCCAGTAATTGCGACAAGCTTTACTTGGTAAGGAATTCTGAGAATATAATATACAATATGTCTTAAAGATAATATTATAATAATATAAGTACAGACGCCATCAGGCTACCCGAAGCTGTCAAATTTACCCATTCAACTTTGAGCCATAATGCTTTAGCAATAAAGTTGAAAATCTAATAAGGAAATTTGACAGATTGTAGTAGCCTGATGTGCTGTCATCTGTACCTATTAGTAAAACAAGTCCTATTAAAAATTATATCGGGATATCATTTTCACACACGGTCGGTTAGCCCCATGGTAAGCTATTGTATTTTATGGAGTGGGTATTATTTGATCCAGCGACAAAAAAAAGGTATTATTTGATGGTCAAATAATGGATCAGATAATATTTTTGCATATACGGTTATCAATTCGACGGTTTTTTTTCCAAATATAAATAACAGAATTCAAAAAAAGCACTTCACCGAAATCTTTCCAAATAATCATTCCAGTTTTCTTTTTCCCCGCAATTATTTCGAAGATCTAAATACCTACTAAAGACATGCAAATCCTCTGCATGTAATAAATCGTTGGTTGTATTTTATTCGGGAAAGCGCGTCGTAAATCTGTAAGACCCTGATTGGAGCCACGGGTGCATTAGGATAAAGATACCCGCACATTTGTATCGACAAGGAGGACTGATTAGAATCACCTGTTTTGTGGCTTGAGAAAAAAATATATTGAAAATACAAAGGTTGGACTGTGTTGAGATCACGATTTATTGGGATTAAGAAAAAAACTCCATTTTGGTACAGACGCCAAGCACATCAAGCTACCCAAAATGTAAAATTTTCCATACAATTCAGCCATAAAATTCAAAATCTATTAAGGATATTTGACAGATTTTAGTAGCTTGATATTCCGGCGTTTGCACAAAAACATCACTGTATATTTTTGTTTTCGCTTCTAGTCACACTCACCTTATGCGTCTAAACATGACTGGGAACAATCATGCGACCCCATTAGCTCTTTTTATTGACTTTGTCCTGAATATGGCATGATCATCTTTGAGTATTTAGTTAATAGAAGGCTGTAGAATTTCATATTTTAGAACTGCTACTCAACTAACAATATTATAGTCTTGTGTGTAGTGACCTTTTTACATAGGTATACATTTTTATAACAGCGAACGCTTCCAACAGTTTATTTACGTCCTCAATTACCTGAAAAATAACGCATGAACATAGCACAATTTCTAAGCAAATACCCACAAACTCAACCAATAATTTCCCATTAAAATACAAAGCGCCATTATCTAGTCCAAGAGCCAACCTGATATGTATCTGCGAAACTTTTTTCGGGGCCATTCTTTGCACAGTTCTTTTTCTTTCTTTCTTTCTTTCCTTTGAACGGCTGGTGACAGGCCGCTAATGGAACGATACAGTGGATTCGTACTTACGTTTCGAAATGAAATAGTGGGGCGCTTTATTTAGTATTTTCTTGTACTCGTTCCTAAGTAGTTTTTGTTTATCGGTATACAATATTAGGCGGTTTTTATTAGGGTATAAAGGAAGTAATGGTTTTGGTGTAAGTATTTGCTGTGTGGTTACGGTCTAAGTAGTGTTTTGTTTGTACTTATAGATATTTTCTCTTCAATTGCTTGTTATAATGGGTCGAATTTTATGTAATTTGGATCATCGTGGGTGACAATAGGTTCCTCCTGTTTAAAGACTTTATGTCCTCAGTGAAATATTAAATCAATACCTACCTATTTTTTGTATCTATACTTGTAAAGTTCAAAATAAAGATTTTCTATATGTGTTGTTTTCTATATTAGGTGTTGTTATGTTTGTTTGGTAAGAGACTTTTTTAGTTATGAAGTCAAACTATTATCTATTAAATCAAAATTAGATATATTTTGTTAAATACTTGTGAAAAGACTGGCGGTCTTCTATTACCTACTGAAGCCCATAAACTTATCTAGGCCAAACATCAAAACAGTGTTCACTAAATGGCTAATAGGCAGACATATTTTATTAATATCCAGATTAATTATCGTTGCGTTATCAGCGGTGAGGATAATAACGATGCAACGACCAATAGCCCGATTCCTGCAACATTTCTTTGCTGAATATAAAACAAATAATCTTATTATTTACATAAAAACGGACGGCCACAGTCACGTATTGATGACAAAGCAAAAAGTGTCCAGCACGCCACGGTCACGACTACATGACAGACTTTTAAAGTTCAAAAGTAACAGTCAGTTTTAATCGACATAATTCCGAACTCACAACTAGGAGTATATTGTAGGCATTTATGGATGAATTCTTAGCTTGGCACTGAGGGCACGTATTTCCTTTTTTGACATGTAATAATCACTAACTTACTTAACAGTATTCACTAACAACAACCACAAAAGCATCCTTGCAACAGCTAAAAAAAAAACAAAAGCTACCACTTTTCATTTCTGCAATTTGCAACTGCAAGTCCGGCCGTCAGTCCATGCCCGCCCGCCCTACAGTGCGCACGTTGGGCGGGATCGCATTCCACGTAAATTGTAACGGAAACGTTTACGTGTTACGTAGTTCGTATGTTGTAGTGTTGTGATGTGAATGGACTGTTTTGGAGAGAATTTGAATGTATGTACCGTAGTAGTTTTTTTAATGAGTTTTAGGGTATACTGAAAATATTATTATGTATGTTGTCATACATGAATTGTTGATTTTAAAACTAAGAGGTTTTACAAATTATTGGGGTATAAATTAAATGCCTGTAATAAAGTAGCATAAATACCACTAGCAATGGTAGCATCTAGAATAAAACAAAAAAAGATCACTTTTTAAGTTTTTAGAATTCTACATGTCTGTTGCTAATCCACGGGAAATGTTTCAAAATACATTAAATCCAGATCATCAAATAAGTTTTGGATCCTAATAATGTAAAGATAATAATTATTGAAGAATGCATTACTTATTTTGCCTATTTGCAGGCGTTTTAAGTTTTTAACTGACTTCAAAAAAGGACAGTTTATCAATTTGATAGTATGTTTTTTTGTGCGTTTGTTGGTATAAAAGTTTGGTGTTTCCCTTGAAAATACTTTTTCTCCAGATTCACAATTCGAATTGAAATATGAACTCAGTAGCTAAAACATGACTTTCACATTATCAAAAAGAAACAAGTATGATACGGTATTGTACGCTTAAAATATATAATCAAAGAGATATTTCTTATAAAGATAATAACATCAAAGAGACGCTATCCTGTTCGAAAGATAAATTAATATTCGTCTCATATTTCTTCTCACGCAGGTCAGTGACCCTGGGAACTCATATGTTATATATTACATATTATTAGCTGGATTAAATACTTCATCGAAGTTTCAGCTACTTTTTATTCTTGCCTATATAAACAAGCTATTCCATCCGTGTCCAGAGGGATCGGGAAGTAGATCCCTCCTTACCTATATCCTTAATCAGGCTCTAGAGCATAAGTGTTACAATTTTCATTTACATCGGTTCTGTAGTTTTGGCCTAAAAATTTACAGATAGATATACAGATGGAGTTATTTTCGTACTCATAATAAGCATCTTAAGTAACTATGTCTTTCTGTTGTATTGTCACGTTGAAATTGGTATCTAGTGAAACAATTAATGTAAAGTACGGGTATAGAGAATTATTCGTAGATTATAATTATTATAGGTCATATTTAATTGAATCTAGGATAAATGGGAAATCAATTTATAAAACCAAAAAATATAATATGTTATTTATTAAAAAATAAACAAAAAATAAATACATACACAATAAATAAATGCATTTATATTTTTTATAATGAATGATTCGTTTGTTTTTCTGTAAAAATGTACACGGTATATAATTTTATTAAATACTTTTCGTAGAAATCAACAGTGTTGGTGAAGCTATCGCCTGTATATCCATGAATTAATTTATTTATTCAATATTTACCTTTAAATATTGTTGAAAGTCTTCGTCAGGTATCATAGAACCTTCTAGAATTTCTTAGCGTTCAGACATTTCAATACTTGTAGTTTTTACCAAGTTTACCTTAAAGGTTTGTGTTTTCGCACTAAACGGCTTTTATTCGAAATTATTCATAAGTTTTTGAATAATTCAGATATCAATACGCTGCTAAAAGTTTTGTATTCTCTTATGAATTATGAAAAAGGTATTATTAATGTAGATATCATGGGTGTTTGCCTATAAAATTATTTGTAATTTTTTGTTAATTTACTTACATCATGAAGATTTCTCTTCTATCGTTAAAATCTAGGCTATTTAGGTATAATTAGTGCTAAAGGCCTATATCATACCATCATCTGCCTAGTCTTTTCCCAAGCTATATTGGAGTTAGCTGCCAGTCTTAACCAGATGCAGCAGTGTTTTATGTGAAGCGAAAGCCTATCTGACCTCCTCAACCCAGTTACCTAGACAATCTATTACAGACAACTTATACAGATCCACCAATTTAGCGCGCCTTCCGAAACGCGGAGGAACTCGTTATGGCAAGATGGTCACACATCCGCGAACAAACCGCACCGTTGCTTAACCTTATGATCGATTGACCCGTGGTGCTGTTACTTAGCCACGAGGTCCTCTCCGTCTCATACCAGTTTCCATCTTAATGATTTAAAATCTGCACGTTGCAAGAATTGAAATTTATGTCTGTTTACTTCAAAGCAGCTAAATTAATTATACTTAAGATGATTTTTCCCGATATTTTACAAAATCAAACCCAAAATTCACAGACAGACCCAAGCAATACAGTAAAGTTATAAATAATAATAATAATACCTACAATGTCGAAATTGGCACTCCAATATAACTCTTCAAAACTGTTTGATGTCTCCCAAACTGTGTGTGCTAATCAAAATGTAATTATTGTTGATTGGCAATATTAATTGAGAGCGTTAACACAATTCGCCGGCAGATGGCAGCACCAGTGGTATTTAATTAAAATTTTATTAATGCGTTTGCTTGTCTTGTAATTATTATACAAACGTGTATTTCGTTTGAATTAAAACTAAATTAAAGATTTTTTCTACCGCTGTGCGTGCAGCTGGAAGGAGTCAGACTCTTAGTGACTAAAACCCACTATGTGTCTTCTGGAGGTCATGGTAACACTTGCGAACAACCAGCAACCCTGGTAGAGAGTAGGGTACTACTTAGGTTATACATATGTATATGTGAGCTTGTGATTACTATGTCTTTCAGCTTGATCACCTTCGGTCGTTCGCTTTAGCTATTGATGAATTAATTTTGGGGATAGGTATGTGTTCGATTTTCGAACGAACTCGTCAAGATATCGTGCGTATAATAACCTAGCTTCGGAAACTTAAAAGACAAACTACCTGCCCAAACCAATGAACATACGCAATTGAAAAAAGGACTAGATTTAGCCTGCGTAGTAAGTGTTCCACTAGAACTATGTCTCAATTTCATAACCTACCTCCATGCTTAACTTTATCTCAATCACCCAATCCAGCGTTTTTGGGTGAAAAACGATAAAAAATGTTTCTATTTGACTAGGATACTCGAAGCACCCCATATAAAAGCAGCTTCCCTCGATAAATGGTCTATCTAACAATGAAACATTTTGAAACAAAAATTCCAGTAGTATCTATCCTAGCGCGTTCAAGCAAGCAAACAAACTATTCAGCTTTACAATATAGGTAAGTAAAGATATAAAGTTAGTAGTGCGATAATCCTGCGCTAAGCCACTCTAACCTAATTAAGAGAAGCCTTTTAATTTCCTGTAATTAAGCAAGATATGTTACTACTAGCCTTGATCGCAAGTCAACGAAGTATTTAGTTTCAATAGATATAAAAGCCTACTTTAAGGGCCTGTATCACAACCTACGAATAAGTTGTAGTTCGTTTTTTGGTAGATAACTAGTTTCATACAGATTCTGTTGCATTTTTGAATTTATTGTCATTTATTTATTTTTCATCATTTTATAAGTTATGTTTTAAAATATTCCTATAAAAGCATACAAATACAATTAAAAATACAAAAAAGTTGGTGTCCTCGGGAACAGCGTTTAAGCTACTGGTGGTTAGGGCACCAGAAAAATAAACATCCTCACAATACGCGCCGTTTCAAGGGCCGAAGGACGTTCCGCCTTCTGAATCAGTCCCTTGATCCAGCAGTCTTAAGCCTAAATTAGCTGCGTAAGGATTTCAGTTTCAGATAGCCCATTTCCAAAAAAGGCTATAGGGTACTTTTTATTCGGGTGCGCGAAATTGTTCTTATGGATACCAAAAGGTTGGCTCATAAAGCGGTTTTAGAAAAACAAAATCCCGTATACAAGAAATGAGAAACTAGACTTAATATTCTAACGACCAGAATTACTCATACATAGACATGTATAAAAAAAAACAGTTCCCACGACCTTCCATCCTTTACGATCTCATAAATAACCCCTTGACACCCTCAAACCAAGTCAGATTGGCAGCACAAGTTAACGCCGAGGTTTATGAGATAACCTGCTTGTCTGTCTGTCCAGTAACACAATTACCAGCGCCAATGGCCAACGCCAATGTCCAATGATTGGCCCCAAGAGTCTCGTTTGGTCTGGTCATCCGAATTACGGACTCAAACGAGTGTTACGCGAAATTCATGGAAATTTTAACATGTGTTCATTATTTTTGCGGTTAAAAATATTCTTGTTTGTATTACAAAGTTGTTTTATTTACGAAAAAAGTATGTGCATTTTTTTTTGCTGTAGAATAATATTATTTGATCTGATTTTTATGAATGGCGGACAATCTTCATGTTCTATTTCCAAACAATTGCCTAGTGAAAAAAATAACAGGCCGGTTTTAGGACCAGCACGTCAATTCTGTAAGCTTCACTCTAAAATTCGGATCGCAATCCGCGCTGATTTCCTTGATTGGCTGAGTACCAGGTTTTAGTACAAGCGACTGCCTATCTCCTCAAACCAGTTACTAAGGCCACACGATGCGCCTTAGTAAGACTGGTTGCCAGACTTCCTGACTTCTGACTACCCGTAACGACTGCCAAAGCTGAACAATTAATAACAGCCCACCAATTACCGTGCCGCCCGAAACACGGAAAATCGTTATTGATATCAATTTATTTTATTTTCAGAGTGACGTAAACTACACAAATAGGAGCAGAAAATAAATTGGTACGTATTATTTTTCCATTCAGATTATGTTAGCTAAAATATAAATTATTATAGTCTTCAACCGTTCTCATACTAAGTACCTATGTATAAAAAAAAAATATAAGCCTTTTCCAATCTATGTTGGGGGTCGGTTTCCAGTCTAACCAGATATAGCTCTATACTCTATAGAGATGTTCAAATGTTTAACATATCTTTCGAAAGACAGAGGAACTCATCATGACAAGATGGTCATCCATATATAGTCCGATCACTTCAAGGGTTACTTTACCTTATGAACGCTATATCCATGCGACTGTTACTTTGCCTAGAGCCCACTACATATTCATCTCCCGAGCCTTTTCCCCACTATGTTGGGGTCGGCTTCCAATACCAGTGTTTTACAAGGAGCGACTGCCTATCTGACCTCCTCAACCCAGTTACCTTGGCAACCCAATACCCCTTGGTTAGACTGGCGTCAAACTTGCTGGCTTCTGGATACCCGTAACGACTGCTAAGGATGTTCAATGACACCACTACATATTATTATAGAAAAATAGAACCAAGGTTATACGGAACGAAGAAAAAAAAATAAGTTTGTAATTTTATGAAAACAATTTTTATCAAAATCGAAATAATACAAAATTTAAAATTGCGACCAGAACAGTTGTTATGAAAAGCCAAATCCACGGCCAAGTTATAGAGTTTCATCATTATTGATGTAAATAATATTCCCTGATTGACCTAAATGGAAATTTCCTGTTGTAGGATTGTTTACCAATCAGAAGCTATATATAGCTGCTACTTACCTACTACTTTTGTCCCCTGGAGGGAGGCCTAAAAAATCTTTTAGGTTTCCACAGGAAAATCCGGTTAAGCAGTTTACAGCCTTCTAGGCTGATCTGCGAAAATCCTAAACTAAAACATTTTTTTAAATTTTATATCAAAATGTTTCGTACACATTAAAACGTAAATAAAACATGCACATTTAGAAATTATAAAAAATTCTGTTTTGTTTCTCCACGTAAATAAATCAAAGTATTATTTGTTCTTTTTGTACTCAAAAATATGTCAGCAGAATCAGTTTCCGCCTAAAAATATTTTTCAATAGGCAAAGCATTGATTGGTCGAAATGGTTATACGATCAAAAAAATTGAAGGAAGACCAAAGCGTATTGAGCACCATGTCACAGGGACAGGGTAAATGCACCAGTTGTTGCCCTGTACCGCCGAATTGGCACACCGCGTCACACGTCAAACGTGATGTACGAGCCGAATAAAATATACGCGGAGGCCGTGACGGAAAAGGTGACGTCATTCGTCAATGAACTGTCACTTTTTTGCGGCCGATACCCTAGTTGTTCCATTTTCGAAATTGTTTTTTAAACTGAATACCTTTTGCGTTTTTATTTTATTTTGCGTGTCGGGTTTGTGTTATTGGTTGATGTATTTTTCCTTTTTTATATTTTTTAAATGTGACAGATTGGCATTTTCACATTACGTTTAATTTTTTTTTTTCTGTAATAAATAACAGCAATGGACATTTGTGATTACTTATTGCTTGGCCTCTTCTCATAGAGGGAAGTCAAGAGGAGAGTGATCATTACATTTAAGTACAGAAACTAGTTCGGATTCAAACTTATTAACTGAAAGAGAAGATAAAATTGGCATTACATAAATTAAATTGATTATTTTCGGACACCAAATCAAACCTCCTTCGAGACGTATTATTAGAATAAAATTCCAAAATGCACGCCGGCTATTTAAAAAGCTCCATTCGTTCTACTAAAACCATATTGCAGATAAAATATAGAAATTACACTAAAACTTTAATAGCCCAGTTTAATTAAATACACATAGGAAATAAAATTTTTGGGGTACATTTTCCATTAACCCGTCCATGCAGCACGGGGTATAAATAACCCCCAACCATAATAAAACGCTAAGCCAACGAGTTTAATCACGGTGATAAAATTTTACAGATATATTTACAGGCGTACTTTACGCGTTCCGTCGTCAGAACGGCCGTATGAAAAATTATTGTACCTCATTAATAAGTGGGGGAACATTTTTATTATATAATTATATCCTATTATAAATTAGCTCACGTATTTATGAACTTTCAGGTTATTATATTTGTAAGTGAGTTTTTAATATTTTATTTTATAATGGAACATTATTTTTTTAATGCTGACAATCAATTAAAGAGTATTTAGGTACTCAAAAAGTCTACCCAAGTTCCATTAAAATATGTCAAAAATTTTGCCTTAAAAGGAACTAATTTATTAAACTATTATTGTGCCTTTTTTCAAGATGGTTAATTGAAAATAATTACTACAGTATTTTGCATCCTCTGAAATAATAAAACACCTTATGAATATTATATAAATAAACACCATAAAGACCAAATAAAACTTCACGAAATACACAAAAGCGCAAGAAATGACGGACTCGTCTCCTCCAATGGAGGAAATACTGCATTGCAAGGGTTAACTTTATTACATTACTCTAACTATAACTCTGTTCTCGTGTTAGTTAAACTTAATCCAATGTTTGTAATTGTATTATCTTATATCTGAGGTTTGTATTGTGTTGTGTGTATCGATTTCTTCATACAAATAATATATATTCCAGAACATGCCGGAATATTTTATTTTATAATAAATCCTTTAATTGGATTTTTGTTCATAGCGTTTAAGGTTCAAGGGTGTTGGTTCAAATTAATTACTATGAAAAGTATCATTTTGTTAATTCAAATCTTATAAAAGACAGTTTGCTAACATTTTTATTAAACTTGCTTAGTAACGATATAAAAAATATATTATGATAAAAGTATTAATAAAAAAAAAAATGCGTCGCCAAATTCATCCCAGTTACTGTATACTGGGAGCATGCCCAAGAGGGATCTGTCCCCTATGTATAGACATTCTAGCTTAATTCATTGTGTTAAATATTTTTTTTTTATTAAAAAAAGTCAAATCAGTAATATCCATGTTTCTTATTCTTTTTCAATTGATTTGTAAAATAAAGCAGTTGTCTTAATATGAATATCATAAGGAAGTAAGTAGATACAACATATGTGGAAAAATACATTGATTTATTCATACAATACATTCTTCACTCACGAAACAACCAAATCAGAATATTATCTCATTGCTACGAAAAACAATCACTTTAGCTAACACGTGCATGAAAATGTTACATTTTTACCGCAACCCGATAGCGCAATGGTAACCACACCGTACTGCCGAGATGTGGGTCCTAGGTTCGATTCCCGGCACGGTTGACATTTATGTTATGAACATGCTGGTTGGCTGTGGTCTTGATGTTATAATATTATATATTTATAAATACATATGTGTAAAGTATATGTACATAATTTATCAGTTGTGTTGGCACCCATAACACAAGCTAATCAATAGCTTACCATGGGGCTAACCGACTCATCATCTCCCGAGCCTTTTCCCAACTATGTTGGGGTCGGTTTCCAGTCTAACCGGATTTAGCTCAGAACCAGTGTTTTACAAGGAGCGATTGCCTATCTGACCTCCTCAACCCAGTTAGTTACCCGGGCAACCAAATACCCCTTGGTTAGACTGGCGTCAGACTTACCAGCTACTGACTAGCCGTAACGACTGCCAAGGATGTTCAATGACAGCCGGTACCTACAGTTTAACGTGCCATCCGAAACACAGTCATGGGGCCAAGCTATTGTGTGTGAAAAAGGTGCCCCAATATTATTATATTATTATAAATTCACACGAGTATCCAAATTAGTACAACTATAACCGCAAAGTTAATGTGAACCTATGTTTACACAACCACGGTAATCAAGTCGTTCAGTTTATGCGAAAAAATATTCTAAAAATAACTCTATTAAAACCTTATGAAAGCACGCTTCAATTACCGTTCTAGTATTCCATAGGGTTCGAAAACACATTCGAGATTCAACCTAATTTGCTACAAGTTAAGGTACAATTTACCACGGGCGTTAGCACGTAAAAAGGGGTAAATAATGAGTCACTTTAGTTTCAAATTGACTCAGTGGGGAGCGCAATGGTAAAGTTCCCCATTTGTTATAAAAAATGAACGAAAATTTTGATTGGATTTTTTGATTAATTAGCGAACGGCGATGTTTTAATATGACGATGCAGCGGTTGCAGTATTAATTAATAATTTATAATGCACTTCCAGTTCTGAGGTACTTGTTTACACATGCATTATTAATTAATCAATATATTTTTGCAGTGCAGAATCACTTGCAATTTATATCTTATCTTTTTCTTGTGTTTAAAAGTAAATTTCTATTTGTTAGTCCCGCTAAGGCTTGACAATGGTTGCACCGATTAAGCTTATTTTAGTTTAAAAATATTTATAGAGATCCAGGGAAGGTTGTCAATAATATTACCATACTTATATATAGTAAAAGTCTAAGATCGTTATTAAGCTTATAAGTATCATATCTTGAACCGACTGCCAAGAAGGGTTATGTTTTTAAACAATACTAGCGCTAATGCCTGGTATAATTTGACTATTACATCATCGTCACAGCCTTTTTATCGTCCCACCGCTGGGCACAGGCGTCCTCTCCCACGGAGAAGGATTGAGCGTTAATCTACTATACTACTATTAGAAACTTAGCTTAATTTTCTTATTCCACTCTTAGTTTTCTGCTTCATAAATAAAACATTTATCATAGCTCTCATCTCGCGTTCCACTGCATAAACAAAGCACTCTAACAACACCTGAAACAAATTAACACTTATTATTCATGAAACACGCATAAACATAATTAGATTTTTCCCCAGCCCCTCAATTACCTACCATGTTGAACAAGCACCATGGACACAACCCAAAACGGGGTCTTATTACAAATTCAATCCATACATCACCCAACATATTTACAAAGAGCAACCGAAACAATAAAGGTCCACTTAAACAGACCGCGTGGACCTCGACTTGTCGATTTAGAGGGACCAGAATAATTTTCGGAAATCTACATAAGATAAAACAAAGGCCGATGTGAATGATAACGGAAAATGTCTATTTCCTATTAGGGGGAGTGGGCCGCTAAATTTTGAAATGGACCAATTTGCATGTTAACATGGGCCGACAATGCTATAATTGAATGCTAGGGGTACTCCGTTTTTCAATGTAATCCATTCGCCAGTTTCGATCCTTCGTTTTAAATTTGCTCTGGATCTGTATGGATGTGGAAGGATCCCTCACACGCCTGAGGCGGTAGTCCCGCACGAGTATATCGCTAGTAATAGTTCCCATTCTGTTTTAAGGCAAGAAAAATATAATATCGGGTATTTTACTTGTTCACTTTTATGCCTATATTTTTTGTCTTGAAAAAATATTGGCTTATTTTAGTGTTTTTTGTGTAATGGCTGATTGAATAAACGTTTTGTTTCGTAGAATTGGATAAAATCACAATCTTATATTTGATTGGTATTTAGAAATATTGATGTTCCATATATTTACAGCTTTTCTAGTCATCCTAGCTTTTAACAACTGTGTTGTGTTTTTGTTTCTTCCTCTAGCGAGACTTCTGTTCTATAACCTTCAAAATCTAACCCTTCTTCACAATACATTCATTGACTCCCAAAAATCAATGCTCCCATATAATCTGCCATAATCAAAGTGAAAACACGTAAACTCAAAATATACTTCTCGAAGTTTCGACGTGTCGAGGAATGTTCACAAGCTGTGCCCTGATTTATTGGCGTTCGCAGACGTTGAAGGGGGAGAGAGGGGCTAGTCGAAGTTGTTGGAGAAGCAGTGTAGCCGGAATTCATTATAAGAAAGTATTTCGGACTGCGGATGTGTTTGAAGTAACTTCAATTGTTAAGACCAAGGTTAGGTTTCAATTTTGATTCTGGTTATGCACAATATTTAATTTAACAAAACATTATCAATATAAAACCTATACATATTATAGTAACACATCACATGACCTCTCTCACTGAGGGTGCAGCTGGAGGGAGTGTCAGACTATTACTGATTAAAATCCACTATGTTCCTTCTGGAGGTCCGTATGTACAAGGGCCACGGTAACTTTACGAACAACCCACAGCCCTGGCAAACATATAATATTATAAGTGTCCTATATAATATACTTAGAAAGTACATACAAACTAATAAAAGTTGCATTAGTACTTGCCTGACCTGCAGGCTTAGCATGGCGATTCTATATCTATTCTGTCAAGAAAAGACAAAGCTCTTACTGTCAATTTCAACATGTCTTCTGCCCGAGCATGGCGCGACCTGTCAACTCGCATGTAATCACTTGTAAACTTATGTCGATCGAAGAAAAGAAAAATTTCTTCAAAAAATGGCAAAGTAAATTTTACGTCAATCTGTCACTTTTCTGTCATTATGTCCATTCTCCGGTAGACAAAACTTATTTCTACGGTTGCCATGTTAAGCCTGCTGGAATCGAACCCACGCACTCATACTTATGAGGCCTCCACGACTCTTTTGAATTGATAATATTAGTAGGATTTAGTAAAACACTATATTTGGACTCCCACTAACCCATTTACAGCTAACCGAGACAAACAAATAATAAATAAACATGGCGGTCCACATTCATATCGACTTTACTTAGTAAAGTGTATTCAAATGTTTCTCAGCAAACAGAGTGTTTGTCTGTATATCTCCGTCGCAAATACCAAGGAAAAGTATACTAGAACTTACGTCTAGAAGATTTGTTTTGCAACATTTTGTTTGCGACTGTACCTCTATCTACTTTATAAAGATACAATGTTGATGAGAGCTTTTCTTTGTAATTGTACCTGACACTTTTTTTGCACAGTATTTTAGTGCTGTGAAGTCCAGGGAGTAAGGTCTTCTATAAGTAAAGGGAGGATCCTCCGACCAGACGGGTGGTTTGTCTGGCGGGCTACTGCACCGACTTTTTTTTGTTTTGATTGGCAGACTCGCAGTTCAGCCTAGAGAGGCTTTACTGCTTAATCGGACAATCCCTGTGAATGCTAAGGAGTTAAGGCCTCTAGCAGGCTTAACATGGCGATGTTATATCTATTCTGTCAAGAAAAGACCGAGCTCTTTCTGTCAATGTCAACATGTCTTCTGCCCGAGCATGGCGCGACCTGCCAACTCGCATATAATCACTTGTAGACTTATGTCGATTGGAGAAAAGAAAAATTACTTCAAAAAAATCCAAAAGAAATCTTACGTCAATCTGTCACTTCTCTGTTATTACGTCCATTCCCCGGTAAACAAAACTTGTTTCTACGGTTACCATGCTAAGCCATGGGACTGCCCCGTCAGTTTTTGTCTGGTTTTTTTATATAAATATTATGTTGAATGACGTTGCAAACTTGTGTGATGCAGGATTGTCAAAGTTAGTACTTCCTTGTTGAACTAGATGGCGATGCATGTAGTATCGCCACAGTATCTAATTTTATTCTTTTCCTATTAACTGTCATTTAAGTCTTTATGTTTTGGCTGTTACTTACTACATTTGAAAACCAAAAAAATCCATATTTCTGCGATCATAAAAAACATGAAACCAATCGCTCAATCGCCCAACAAATCGCAAAGCAATATCTCCGCATACATAAACTAGATAGAGGTGAGAAATCCTGGCACGTACTCTACCTGCTCTATGGTACAGTATAAAAGTCACTACGTAGGGGTCGACGCGAATAATTCTCCCTGGAAGACAAACTACCCTGTTTAAGGGGAAGCTGCTGTTGGTTATGAGATAATTATTTTTACTTGTTTTTATTATAGGATATCATTCAAAAGTCAAAATCTTCAATTAGGAGTCAAAATAAAATATTTGAGTTTTTTTTTTTATTATTACTGCCTGCGTTTTTACTGTCTCATAATTATTATCGGTTTATTAATGGTCACGTAAGACAATTAATTTATAAAATGTTTCTACTATTTTCGGCCAATGGTGTATGTGGCTTCTCGCGAGAACTGTGCCAGGATAAAAACAGCTTATAATTTCTCTCTATAAATAGGATATCTAATGTAATATCTAATGTAAGATGTAAGATATCTAATGTAAGATTTTTTTTATCGGACCTGTAGCTCCTGTTATTACAACTATAAATAACTATAAACTATAAATAAACTTAAACGTTTCATTATTATTAGTACCGATTTTGATGATACAGGTCCACAACTTGCCCTTAACTAAAGAATTTTAGCCTTTCTAAACTATCCATGATAAGGGCCTGTGTAGGTTGATTAATTTCATTACACACACTCTACATCCGTCAGCAAACCGCTATGTGTAATATTAATTGACATTCTTCAAGTTTCTTCACGATTTCCTGGAATTCTCCACAACTGTATGTATCTATGATTCTTCATGCTTAACCACGCTATTGAAGGTTAAAATGACTGAACATTGATTTGCACATCAATCTACCAAATTTTCCCAATCAATTTTGAACCATATTAAGCTTCAGTAATAAAGTTGAAAATCTATTAAAGAAATTTGGCAGATTATAGTATCTTGATGTGCTGTCGTCTGTACAAAATTTATTTATTTCTATAAATAAACTTCCACCGTCTTGTCCTAAAACAATTACGTCTACAGAATACAATGAATTCATTCGGCTTTCCCCGCTCAGTATTCGGTAGACGTCGGCGCTCGTCCCGAGGGCGCACTAGATCACTAGAAACCCTGCGGAACCCGCTCATTAACATTTAAATTAATTTTATTTCATTTTAATATCTCCGTTGTTTGCAACTCTCATATTGCTTGTGAGAATTTTTAAGAGTTTTAATTAGGATTTCCTTGCATTTGTTATTTATAAAACGTTTAATTATGATTTATAAAAAAAATATGCTTTTATTTTTATTAGTGAAATACTTTCCAAACATGTTTTAATTTAATTTAATGACATCTCGAAGAGACTCGCTGACACTTCCCGTGACTCAAAGGCTGGCTTTTATTTCGGTCAACGGATAAGCATTGCCATCCAACGTGGCAATGCCTTTTTGACGCCATTTTTTAATTATTATTTTTTTATGTAAATATTTTCTTTTTTATACATATTTTTTTTAAATATGTATAAAAAAGTTTTACTTTATTCTTAAGACTTACTTAAATCTAAATTCAAATTACCATCAATTCGCCTCATCTTGATAAAAATATAGATACGACTCACGCAAAAAGAGCGCGATCCTCAAAATTATTGGCAAAAATAAGAAGTTTATCTCATACAATTTAAGGGCACATGCTAATTCCATAGAAGATCCCCAAACTTTTGCGAATAAAATGCATGAAATAATATTTAAGCTTCATTCGACATTAAAGAATGAGAGATAGGGCAATGGGACTTTGTTTTATTTCTTAAATTTTAATGGAAATTTTAAGGGATATCTTGTAGATGGACTTAATGTTTAAGCTGTCCTAGAGCACAACAGTGTTGTACAAGCTTTTAACCGTAATAACGGGACGCTAGATAATCCTTAACCAAATATTAATATAGAAGATGACGGTAACTGAAATATTGTGGACGACAGTGAAATATTAAAGGCTTAGGGACTCGTGTATGACAAAATATTCGAGGAAGGAGAGTGTAAAGCTTCAGATAATTCCTTTGGACTAGTTGCCGATGGATTATGTTGTATGATTAGCGTTTCCTCGAAATATTTGTGAAGAAATTAAGATTAATTTCATATTTTCTATGAGAAATTATCAGTTTCTTAAAATGAAATATGCAATATATAGTCATTAGCAGCAGAATAAAATGCATTGAAAGAACACTTTACATTTTAAAACATACTAAAAATATATTAGCTACCCCATTCAGATCATAAACGGTAAAAAAATCTTATTTCAGTAAACTTTGACTTTAAAACACAATGCACTTTTCTAAAATAGGTACAGCATACACAAGACCAGTTAATTTGATCTCCGGAGTTGCTATTATAAAACGCATAGAAATCACAAACGGGGATCTAATAATACTGGTGCCAACGAACTTCAAGATACGATCGCCTTTAGAATATGCAAACAATGAGCAGTTGAGAGACCCGTTCGATAAACTAAATCTCCACTTGTTTTCGATACACTGCTGATTAAACAGCATCGCTTGAAATATGTGCGTAATAAAACAGGCAATGTATTTAAACTGGGTTGAATGAATAAAGGAGATAATGATCAGTGATTATGCATGGTAGAGGGTGCAATTGTAAATTTTAAATAATTGGACAATAGTGTGAAATGGCGTGTCGCAGCCACTAAAGGAAATCACGCGGTGATTTTATTATGGCTAAAGTACTATTTGGCTCATCTACTTAAATTGTATATGTTTGTAGAAAGTTCAATGGTTAGTTGAAGAGGTAGTGAGGAAGCTAAATAAAATTTTATTCTCTTGTAAACAAGTTATCCTGAATTCATACCAATTTTCGCTATTCGCCAGCTATATTTTTGTTAGTAATCAAAAGACAAAATATTTGTTGATTTGTTGCTATTAGACTTTAGTAAATTCTTTATTGGCCCACAGAAAATATTTCTAGTTAATTGAAATTATTTTTGTCATAACGAAACGCTAAAAGTTCATCGAAAAAAATATTTTATAGTTTCAGTGTATTTATAACTTGCTAGCGGTTTCAACCAAGTGCTCCTCTCTCTATAAATCGGCTATCTAACACTGAAAGAATTTTAGCAAATCGGCTGAGTAGTTCCTGTAATTGGGATGTGGACTAGGTCATAAATAAAATACTTTATCATATTCATTTTGTAAAGCATCTTAAAATAATGTCAGTTTAATTTATCGTTTTGAACGGAAAACTGTTTTTATTTTTTTATTGATAATATAACCGAAATAAGTATATGGATTGATGTGAAAAGTCTGTGATATCATATGTGGTGTTTTCATACAAATTTCATAGAGAGTAACCGTTTTTGACAGTTCTATAAAAGTATTGAATTTGACTAGTTGTCCGCATCCCTATTAGCGCGTTCAAATACACAAAAAAGCTTACAGCTTTTTAATATTAGTATAGACGTGTCTGCTATTCATGTCTCAGTGGATCATGCTTACTCCCAGCTTACTTAACATAAACCTAAGCAAACACGCAACAGTGACGTACAATTCTAATACCTTGATGTACGTGCATCCTCAATCGTTTCTCCTGACGCACTAAACTGTACGTGATGACATCAATGACCATCGAGCGTACCCAACCGTGTCTTCTTATGTGACGTGTGACATGCATTGACATCGGAAACCAGCTCTTCAATGGCCTGGGGAGTATGGACGTAAGGTCGATAATTGCATGAAGCGATGTGTCTTGTTTCTTGGTCTGATGGTTAGGGTGTGCGATCTGAAAAATAAATTGGATGTTTTAACCATGGTTTTGCTTAAATATGAATCCATTTAGTCAATTGAATATTTCAAAATCTTACGATCTATCTAAATATTACGGTATACAATATTTGGATGTTCGTTCCCCAGTCACGCTATAACAGCTAGACGGATTCTGATAGTACTGTTGATGGCAGTAATATAGTTAGGTGCGAGATGTAGGTGTCTTAGAACATGGATGAAACTGTAGGCTGAAGCTAAATAAGCAGCCGAAAAAAAATATTATTGTAAAGAAACAAAAGTCATGGATCATGCCAACAATGACATTAAAAGGTCATTCACAAACCATAATCGGATTATTCCGCTCCCTACAAAGTCTACTCTACTATTTGGCAATATTGAAAACAACGGAATAACATCTACATAACAATCTGACGATACAATCCCCCCACTTATCGACCGCCCCACAAAATCTTCGAAGTATGTCACTGAGCACAATTTTCCCCGTTACAGCAATTTCCTCCCATAGAATATTTCTTAAACTACCATACCCTGTAGCTATTGTGAAGCTCGTAGTTCAAACAGACATGGTGTAATCATGGCGGGCTGTAAATTATGGGTGCGGGTTCGATGCCGGTGCGCAATTTGTTTCAGAGGTCAGTCGTGGATTTTTTATGTTAGGAAGCTGTGGTATGGTGTTTTCATGTTGTTCGTGAATACTAAAAAGGTTTGGGTCAACTTTTGTTGGGGAAGTGTGAAATTGATACTTGCGAGATGTAAATGAATTAAACAAATTTTTTATGACTATCTATGCACACAAAACTGCATAGTCACGAACTTTAGGCCGAAGCCTGTGACACTTAACTAACACTTTTGGTTATAAGAAAATTGTGAAGAAAATAAAGCTGAAAGCTAAGTCTTTTTTCTAGCTCTAATTATTTATTCCTTCAAAGGTACCCATATAAGAAAGTAAAAAGCTTGTATAGCAAACAAAATGACTTGATCCGTGAATACTGCCAAACTTGCGCTATCTACATTCTACACAAGTACCAACATTGTAAGAACAACATACGTCAGGCCACAATAGCTATAAATCGTCACTGTATGAAATACGACACCGCCACCGTAATCTCTCATGTTAGCGCCTGCTACGCCATTCTTGTTATGTACAACATGCCTTAATACACGTATGACGTCATACTATGTAGCAAATATTGGTGTAACATAAGGTGGGTTATGTGCGATTTTCTACGGAACTACACGACTTTTAATCATCTTCCTCATCATTACGTCTTTATGAAAGCTACTTAGTAAATGTACTGCGTCGTCTAGATATTTAATTACACGAAGAGCGATTTCGCACTATGTCCGATCTGAAACTGGACCCGTGGAAGTATGTAGAACTATTTATGCAGAAGATCTTGGTCATCTGATTTCGTCGTGATTTTTAGACCAACATTTTCACGGGTTCGGATCGGATTCAGATCGGAATCGGATCGGAAATAGTGAGACACAGTTCTAAGATGTTAATACCACATTATTGCCTTAATACCGGAAAAAGTAAAATTGTATAAAAACATTCATATTGGGGCTTCATTCTTGTCTTCTCCAGAGAGTTTATCAAACTATTTCGCGCATTGGTAATATTTTATTTTTTCAAATCGGTCTTACAAGAAATCGACTCATCGAATCAACATTTCAGCTTTATTAAACTAGCATAGACACAAAATTTAAAGCAGTAAGTCAAACAAGATCCGACATTCCCAGAAACGACGGTCAACCCCCCACTCTACAGCACTATTATAATGCAATAAATCAACTTGTGTTCATCCTACATGGATAAACTTAACACAGATCTGTTCCAAAGCAAAGACAGGGAAACTACGAACTACCTAAGTTTAAATAACTAAATACAGAGGTTGTGCTCCCGCTTTCAAAAGCAGCCGACGATGTTAGACCAAAGTCTTTGGACCTATATCTTGGCAGAACTGTAGTACGGAAACGCCTGTGAGATTTTGAATTTGCTGTGGTAGTTAGCGGGCGGAATAATGTAATAGATGGACGGGTTTTACAAGTTGCAGTTGAAGTTACCGATAATGTGAGATGAAGGTTTATGGACGATGATTATAATCTTGCTATAATAGAGCATTCCTTTGCAATTATTATCATTGTCATTATTGAGTTTTAGTTTATAGTGATATCTTTTGCTGTATCCGACAAATATTATAAGCGCAAAAGTTTGTATGGTATGGATGTTTATAATTCTTTCATGCTAAAACTACTAGATGGATTTCAATGAAAGTAGGTAGTAGTATGGCTTATGTCTTTATGTTTAGGGAAGTTTAATCTAAAATAGTATAAAAAAAAATAAACTATTAGAGATCTGTAACAAAATTGTATTCAATATCAAATAGACCTACTACAGGTTTTTCTAAAACATCAGCAGCAGGCTTATCATGGCAACCGTAGAAACAAGTTTTGTCTAACGGAGATAGGACATAATGACAGAAAAGTGACAGATTGACGTAAGATTTGCTTTCACATTTTTTGAAGAAATTTTTCTTTTCTTCGATCGTCATAAGTCTACAAGTAATTATATGCGAGTTGACAGGTCGTGCCATGCTCGGGCAGAAGACATGTTGACATTGACAGCAAGAGTTTTGTCTTTTTTTGACAGAATAGATATAAAATCGCCATACTAAGCCTGCAGCTAGTTTAAAAAAGAAGAAAATCCTAGTACCACTATTCTTTCCGAACCGACACAACAACTGGTCCTCAGCCGTCTTGTCCATTTTATTTGATCAAAGCTATATCTAACCACTCCGCACTTTGCAGTTCAAGAACCGTGTCCGATAGGTGCTGGAAACTTCGACATATTCCTGTGGCTAGCCTAACTTGGAACATAGATCTCCAAACAACTGCTCACGGAATGCCGTTGTTCATAAATTGTTGAGAGACTACAATGCTTAGTTAGGATGGACTGTAAGACCAATTTTGTACTGTGTGTTAAAAAAAATAGGGATAAGAAGTTTCCAATCTTATTTTATTTATTAGGGGAAAAACCAGTTAAATATTATAATTTCAAAATTATGTGTTTTAAGGCAAGTAGGTTCACATTGTCCACGGACAAAAAAGTGAATAAGTAATAAACAGAGACGTGTTGAATAAGTTGTGTTCAATCATTAATTGAACTAATTATACATGAATATCTTCGCAAATATTTCGCTGCGCAGAACCATGTAGATATTGTAATATATAGGGTGGCTGGTATTTAGTGACCGATATTTAAACACATGATTGTACTCATGATTACAAACAACTTTCCCGGAGAAACTTTTTTGTTATTTTTTTTATCATTACAGCAAAATTCAAAATTCGCACGCGCCGTCCCCGCGTCTCCCGATCAGCTGTTAGCGGCAAGGCCCACTCTCGCGCTCGCGTTGTCAGTAATTTTTCTATAATGTCAAAAAAAAAAAACAAAAAAGTTTCTTTGGGAAAGTTGTTTGTAACCATGAGTACAATCACGTGTTTAAATATCGGTCACTAATTACCAGTTATTATCATTTAAATACAAGATGGAGTATTGTTATTAATGCTGCTATATCCTAATCATACATAGTGTCATGAGAACCAATAATGTCACTTTATAGCCTTAAAAAGTCTCTCCCATTTTTTTTATAATTTCAGTAAACAGTTACATTGCTTTCTAGATTTCCTAGTACTAGTCGACAATTGGTAGCAATACCCCATTATCAGCAACAAAAGCGAAAACATCACGAGTACTTAGCTAATAAATCGTTTCAGGAACTAGAACATTGAACGCTTGTACTGTACCAGTAGCAGGCTTTGTGAGCTCAGCAAGTTGGGGATAGTTCCCGACTTCCAGCCAGAGTTATTGACTTCAATTGTGCCCGTTGCGTTACGATGCCCTGTTTAGAATTATGCTCGGCTGTGCAAAGTTTGCGTTAACTCGTTAGAATAGTTAGTAACCTACTTTTTTTAGAGATTATTTAAACTGTTTGATTTTGTTAGTGTAAAAAGAAAAATAAATCAAAAAAGGTATCATTTTAATCTGTCGAGGCTGGGGGATCGTTATCAAGAGTTACCGGCCCTGGCACACTAAGGGCTCCAGCAAGCTTAGCATGGCGATTGTTTATCTATTCTATCAAGAAAAGACAAAGCTCTTTCTGTCAATGTCCACATGTCTTCTGCGCGAGCATGGCCCGACCTGTCTAGTCGCATATAATCACTTGTAGATTTATTTCAATCGAAGAAAAGAAAAATGTCTTCAAAAACTGTCAAAAGAAATCTTACGTCAATCTGTCACTTTTCTGTCATTATGCCCATTCTCCGGTAGACAAAACTTGTTTCTACGGTTGCCGTGCTAAGCCTGCTGAAGGAACAAAAGTGGACTTTGGTCTGTAAATCTCACACTCACGCCAGTTGCCTCTCCCTCCTGCAGCGAGATGGTCATTTCATGATCATTTCATTTTCAAATATATACCAACATATTTAATTCTATGAGGCGTGTCTATGAAAAGGGATGGTGCCATACAGGTTAAAGTACTAGCCTCTTAAATATGAGAGTGCAAGTTTAATTCTACGTCAGGCAAAGGCAAATTTTGTAAGTTGTAGGTATATTCCTACTTACCATGTATATCTTGGACACCAATGACTGATTAAAAAAGGAAACCTGGACTATATAATAAAAGTCTGAAATCATCAGCCCGCATTGTAAAAGCGTGGTGGAGGCCAGTGCCCTGTAGTGGGGCGATAAAAAGGATGATGATGAGTATTTCGTACGATGTAATTGTTTTATAGTAACCAATTTTTTTTTTCGTGGGAAATCATCAAATGACCCCTCCTGCTGAGGGTGCAGCTGGAGGGAGTGTCAGACTCTTACTGACTAAAACCCACTATGTTCCTTCTGGAGGTCCCTGTGTGCCAGGGCCACGGTAACTCTTACGAACAACCCGCAGCCCTTATAGTACTTCGTAACCATCAGAGGCACTTCTGTAAAACAGGATGTTATTTCAAAAATATTATAGTCTAGATTCATTATTCATTTCGTATTTCATTTTTTTAAGTTCGGAGCATACGCGAGCAGCTTTTACTCGGTTATTATTTTAGTGAGGAAACAATGGAGGGGCTAGGAACGTAATAGGCAGGTTTGTTGCAACTGCTAAATGGTTATCTTGGCCTCCGGAGGCTACTTCAGTGTTTGGTCCAAGTGACAGGAGAAGGGCTGTTTTGATAATCTATCCATTTTACTTTACATTTATATAGACAGTCTGCTAAACTGTGCATCAAGCTACTACAATCTGTCAGATTTTGAACTTTATCGCTGAAGCGTATAGTTCAAAGTTGATTGGGATTTGACAGTTACGGGTGTGATGTGTTGGCGTCTATACATAAAGTATTTCCCTTGAATAATATCAGTAAACTTATGTATAAGAGTTAATTAAAATATGAGTCAACAAATATGCACTATGAACGAGCATAATCTGAGTCGATACTTGTAGTTTATTTAAAACTACAGTGATTTTGACCTTTTCGGTATACCATGTTATGTCGCTAACGGCTTTTATTATTGATATTATATGTACATATTTCTATGTTAAGCAGCTGTAAGTTTATAACTTGTACCACAACCGCATGCACCTCTGTTCGGCTACTTTCAGCTTCTATTGTCGATTCATGTCGAAGCAACTTGCCTTCCTATGTACATACTCTATATTGTATTGACTTGTATAACTTTGGTGTACGTACTTCTTATGGGATTTTGAGCGCGACGTGAAACTATGTTACTGGAAGAAATCAATTTGATGAAATTCTAATGCTTGTAGATTTCTTGCGAATGACATATTTTTTTGATTTCTTATCTGAAATCCGTAAATTAGTTCTCTGGTATGACAGGAACTAAAAATTCGGTATCTATCTAAAACCCTATTATTTTCTTCTAAGCTCGTCATATCCTTTGAAAGTACCTTATTTTTAACAATAGATGATATGAATATATATTTCAAAGTATGATATATTGCAGTACTTTCAAAGATATATCAATAAAAATCTTATATAACAGAACTTAAGTTAATTTTTATGGAATATTGCAAATGATAAAGTTTTTCTTTGTAAAATCGCTCAAATATTACAACTTGTGCCAAAGACCGCGAGCGATCGGTAACTTTCCGTCCGTATCGACGGTCGACCATACAATGTAGTAGTAACCGATGGAGAAATGCGCTACCAACGTTCTTACACAGGAAGGGCTCGTGGCTAAGTAACAGGCGCACGGGTCTATTGATCAAAGGCAAAGCAACGCTTCGACTTGGGGCGTCCATATCTCTGAACATCTTTGACAGTCGCTAGAAGTTAGAAAGTCTGACAATCAATCTTACTAAGGGGTATCGGATTACCAATGTGACTGGGTTAAGAATATGAAGTCAGGTGTGCAGTAGCTCCATTTAAAACATTGGTGTTCAGCATCAACCGGCGCGGCGACTCTAACGTAGTTGGGAAAGGGCTAGGTAGATAATGGTTTAAGTGGTTTAACTTCCTGTTTATACGTCGAAAACAAAAATACTAAAAACGAAAACATAAATTCTATGTTAAATTAAAAAATATAAAAAGATGAGCTTATCCCGCCTTCCCCTTTTTACCATCGCGAGTCCAGGACCACAGCGGAATACCATCCTCACCGGATTGATATACCTTTTAATTTATTATAACAATGAGTGCCACCCACTCACGGATCAACCGTGCCAAGTGCTGCTAAACCACACTCGACCAAGTCCTGCAACTGCTTCTTGGCAGCAACCGTGAACCTTTATAAACCCAATCATTTGAATGCAATGAAAATCCAAATTACTTCCAAACAGTGGGAACTAACAATGAAACCAATTCTAGTGGCTGATGAGGACAAAGGACAGTGACGTCACAGTGACAAAGGCTGGGTTTACAAACAGGGAGACTAGTGTTAGCACTGTTACGACGAATTTGCTAAGATAAAGACCAGGTAGATTATTTATAAGGTAGGAGACTAAATAGTTTTTGAAGCTCTCTTGGTGTGTGAGTACTGAGAAATTAACTGCTTTTCGGTGATGATACTAAGAGTATTTATTTGATTACTTACTTGAGTATGATCTGTTCGCTCGAAGGAGCTCATCTTTTATCGAGGAAGGCTATTTTTTATTCGGGTGCTGCCATGAAACTAGTTATATTAAAATTTTTATAAACAACATTCTTCGTTAATACTATTTCTGCATGATATAATTTTACAGAATTTAGAGGGCTTTGGTAATCAGTTTGGAAATTTCGTCTAAAAATTGTGCGGGACAACAGTATTCATACGCGTTGTTACAGACTGTATGTTTTAGGGTGGGTCTTATAATTATGTTCTGTAGCACATAATTATAAGACCCACCCTAAATTAGTAATTAATAATTCCTGTAGCTAATTCGTCATTTTCGTCAAAAAAAAGCTGATAAATCAGTACTTTTCGAACGTCAAAAAATAAAAGACAGCCCCCAAAACCCCCACCCTTCACCACTTCGTGTGTTGTCGCTGGAAACAAGAAGTGGCGCAACAAACTCCCCAGCAACACATGTCTATCTGTTAGGTTTAAAGAACTAGATTTATACAAAAACAAGTCCAATCTCAAATTATTTGAGACAGCAGAAAAAATACCCAATTCATCACATGATAAACATACAGGATTCACACATGTTGGCTAGCTGACATGTTATAAATGGAATTTTATATTTTATAATGTAAGTTTTATTCTTAGTACTAACATATTATCGATATATAAAAATACCTAAATACCTGCATTTCTCAATGTTTATATGGATAGTAAACTAACCAAATTAATGTTCTTTCTGTTAAAACAAAATAGTTTAGTTTAGTTTTAAATTCTCAAAAAATCCAAACCAATATTTGATCTATTTCTTTCATTGTCAATCCAGGATTTTATCCAAACAATACCATGTTCGTTTTGTTTATGGGCGCGGGTACCACGTCACTGACATGCCGTATCTATGTATGAGAGACCGCAACCCGTGTGTACCTGTCACCTCCAGCTAGCAAATTGTAACCTCGGCTATATTTGTACACGTAAAAGAAATTATAAATGCAGTTTAAAGATAATAATTAATATTAGTCATTTTATTTATATTCTTAATTCATTGCCTCGTTAGTCTAATAGTCGCATAGCGCGACTACTATGAACGAGGTATCGGGTTCGATTCCCGGATCCGCCCGAAATCGCTTTAAGAGTCTTCATAAAGCAACCCGGATTCTGGAAGGTGGTGATTGTTACACCCTGTGCATAGGAGAGTACGTAAATGTCGGTCCTGCGCCTTATCTGTCTCCGGTCGTGTCGCATTACCGTTTCACCGGACTATGAGAGTGACGGAACAGAGAGTGCATCTGTGGCTGCGCAAACGCTTGTGCACTATAATATGTCCTGCGCAGCTAGCTTATCTCCTTAGAAACAACGGCCGCCGTGGCCGGAAATCAACCTCTTTTTTGTCGTGGGATATCATCAAATGACCCTTCCCGCTGAGGGTACAGCTGGAGGGAGTGTCAGACTCCTACTGACTAAAACCCACCATGTTCCTTCTGGAGGTCCCCGTGTGCCAGGGCCACGGTATCTCTTACGAACAACCCGAAGCCCAGGCAGACCGGGAATCAATCAGGATGCCATTATTCTTGATTGTAATCATTTACTTAATTGTAATTACTACAATAAATACCTGTCAATTATGAGTGTGCGGATTCGATTCTTGGTTAAACTACTAATGCAAGTTTTCTATGTTACCTATATGTACATACTTTCTAAATAGGTACATCTTGTACATCAATGATCGATTAAAGGTGAAGGAAAACAACTCGAGGAAACATGGACTATAAAATCTGAAATTACCAACCCACATTGAGCAAGCGTGGTGATTGACGCTCAATCCTTTTTTTGTGTGATAAGAGACCCATGCCCAGCAAAAGGCTGATGATGTTGATGAACACATTTTGATGATATCTGTATAATATATGTTTGTAAAATATGTTTAATTTTCATTGAAATTGATTAATAATGTAATTTAAAAAAAAAATACGTTCGGAGTTTATTTTTTATAATTTGAATCGCAGATACGTAGTAGGTTTCGGAGCATAAAGGTAATAAAAACACCGGAATCTAGTAAAAGGTAAAAGACGGAATCACTAACGAGAATAATTAGCTTTATGATTCTTGTGTTACCGTAGGATCGTCTTGATTTTGTGCGGTGGTATCTTGTGTCTCATCTGCATTAGTTGAGTCCGAACCTTGTCCTGAGTCAGTCGTCTCACCGTCAACATCTGTGGTGTTCTGTCCACCTGTTGCTCCCGTGCTATTGCCGTCCCCATCCCCGATAGTCGAAGACACCTCAGTAGTACTTGTCGGTTCGGTTGTAGTCTCATCTTCCTGATTGATCAAGTGCCAATTGTCAGCATGAGCTCGCATGGAGAAAATGCAAGTTGACACGCATTCATACTCATCTTTGAACATGTTAAGGTTGGGAAGACAGCCTCGCCAGATGCCAACTTCGCATCTTGACCCTGGTTTCCAATAGTACATGACTGGTTTAGGTGGTTCTCCGCAGTCATCCCATCTAAAGTTGGCAAAGCATTGAGCTGGTGGTACTGTAATAGAAGATAAATTATATTATCAAAGGAGACGGATACTCTTTCTTAGATTTTTAGATATCGAATGAATTCTTTAAAAAAATATATATATTGTACTCACACGAATTTGTTATTTTTACATAGGATATTACACTTATGATGGCCAAGAAGGCTTCCATGGCCAAGCCTTGCAGCAAAATGGCCGAATTTATTTAGAAATAACACTTCGATTACGATTAACGGTTAATTATTTTGCGCTCGAGTGAAAAATAATTCGAATTTGATTTCATTATTTCCTATTGCATCATATTTGCTTATCTATAATCGATACCTAATTTAATTTATAAAGATAAAAAGAGTATTTGTTATCGTAAATATTAATACATTTCATTAGTGTCGATTTTAATATTAAATATTCCTTACTTAAAGATATCATAGTAGGTATAGACGCCAACACATCAAGCTACCCGAAACTGTCCAACATACGCTTCAGCGATAAACTTGAAAATCTATTGAGAAAATTTTACAGATTGTAGTAGCTTGATGTGCTGACGTCTGTACTGAAATGAGAGAATGAGTAAGTTTGTTATGCTCTCACGCTAAAACGACTGAACCAATTTAGAAGAACAGTTGAGAGTTGGGACAGAGATAGCTAGTACCTTGGAGACGATATACTCGGATACGATAGACAGGTTTTTTTTGAATAAAAGAAAAATATTAATATTATAATTATAAATCACACTTTTATAATGTCCAGGGACTGTCTGTACCTAGGTCTAGCCGGAATGATATCGGATAGACCTAGTTTTACCCGAAAACAATCGGCTAGTACTAGGTTTAACCAAGAATAAGTGGCTACACCTAGTTCTAACCGGCTAAAACTATGTATAGCCGCACTTCGGGTTTTAGCCGTAACATATATGTATATTATATATATTGTATAAGTAGGAGTGATTTTCGAACTTGCCTTTTTCGTCGCAAAAATGCGATTAGCTCAAAAAACCGCAGGGAATTCGTTGTCCATATCCTGGAAGATTAAAATTTCCATGTACTTTGTTTCTTGAGTAAGAGAGCTCAGCAGCATCTGTGACCTGACAAGGGTAGAGGATCGCTGACGGATGGCACGGTCCCATTTTTGTAATATGTAAATAGTACATACCTTTGTATTGGATTCGCTTTTCATTCTCTCTTACCTGTCGTGTTTTGTTTGGGTATGAAGTTGGTATTTAATAAAATAAATGCAAATGTATTGGGGTGATATATATGTATATACTTCTATACATAAGGCCTGTTTCACCTATAAATAAGTTCCAGTTAGTTTATTTGGTAAATAATTTCATACAAATTCTGTTCCATTTTTTTTAATTTGTTCGGTAGATAGTGAATATTCGGACATTGTGAAACTGGCCCTTAATATTATTAGTTGAAAATTGTGTTTATTTGTTTGAACGTGCTAGTCTCTGGAACTACAAAACTGAATTGAAAATTCTTTCAGTGTTAGATAGCATATTCATTAAGGAAAGCTATAAGTTATTTTTGGCTTGGTGTGCGGAGCAGCTATACGAGAATCGGGTGAAAACGCTGGCAGAAGCTACTACTTAAATATTATTCCTACGTAGTCCTAAAATATGTCTATACTAATTTTATAGAGTTTGTTTGTTCAATGGAAGGCATTAATCCCAGAATCTGTCCTTCGAGTACTACGAATTCAATCACAGTCCTCTTCCCATAAAGAGACGTCCATACGTCAGCACATCAAGCTACTACAATCTGTCAAATTCCCTTAATAGTATTTGAATTTTATCGCTTGAAGCATATTATGATTCAAAGTTGATTTGAAAAATTTAACAGTTTCGGTTAGCTTGACTGATGTACTGCGTCATACTCCACTTTTCATCACGTCTCAAAAACCTGAATTTAAAAGGATGGGCTTCAAAAAACCACTTTTATATATTTTTGTCGTTTGAGACGCGAAGTTGGAACGAGTTAACCCTTCTAACAGCTAATGGTTAGTGGCCAGCCCGAATTGTTTCCGCCGTCCTTTTAGGGACGGAAAGTTGAGCGAAATGCGAAGGGTTAGGATTGCCTGCAATGTATTTATATATATGGTGACTCTTTTGTCGTGTGATATATGAGACTTAGTTATATTATTTTTACTTGCCCATTTATTTTATATATCACTCCGGCATTTAACATAACATGGAGTATTACCAAAAAATATTTATCATTGCAAAACATTATTTTTGTTGCTTTCTAGTATGAGGGTGCGGGTTCGATTCCAGGTCAGGCAAGTACCAATGTAACTTTTCTAAGTTATACGTACTTTCTAAGTTTATCTTGGACACCAAAGGTGAAAGAAAACATCTCGAGGAAACCTGGACTATGAAGTCTGAAATCACCAACCCGCATTGAGCAAGCGTGGTGATTAACGCTCAATCCTTCTCCGTGGGAGAGGAGGCCTGTGCCCAGCAGTGGGACAATAAAAAGGCTGTGATGATGATTTTTGTTGCACAAAATAATATGCACATTTGGATTAATTTGCTTCTCTCTTTCGCCACATTTAGGCTTTTACGCTGAACATATCGAATCAAACGTATAATAGTGAATATTGATGCCCATTTCAAAAGTAGCTTCTTATATAGAAAAATGGTCCACGAAACTACCTGGTTTCATTTAAAAATATAGGTTTTAGTTGAAAAGTGTCTTTACATTAGGTTGAAAGTATTTTTTTAGGGTTCCGTAAACAAAGGGTAAAACGGAACCCTATTGTTTTCGCTCCTCTGTCCGTCCGTCTGTCACCAGGCTGTATCTCATGAACCGTGATAGTTAGAGAGTCGAAATTTTTGACAGATGATGTATTTCTGTTGCCGCTATAACAACAAATACTGAAAACTAGAATAAAATAAATATTTTGGGTGGCTCCCATACAACAAACGTGATTTTTTTGTTCATTTTTGCTCGATATCGATAACGGCAACAGGTAGATGCTTGAAATATTCACAGAATATGGAATGTAATACTTAATTCAAAAATAAGTAATTGCATTGAAATTAAATTAATATTTGAGGGGGGCTCCCATTAAAATAATGGTACGGAACCCTTCGTGCGCGAGTCCGACTCGCACTTGGCCGGTTTTTTTTTAAATACGTCAAATTGAAGTCAATTTGAAATATTCAAGATTTATTTTTTTAATTTGATTCCTTTATTTCAGGCAATAAGGGTCCATACTTGACAAACTAAAAGTCATGATTGTGAATAGGGTATTTGACCCTTTTTTTAATTATTCATATCAAAAGTAACATTTTACAAAACCAAAAACAGAAATAATTTTTGGAATCCGTTGAGAAATAAGTAATTTATAAACCTTTCAAAAGTCAAACAGTTAAATAACAGAAAAAGGATGCACATACAAGCTTGTGACGTCAACGCTATTTCATCACGCATGTGCAAAAGAGATAGCAAGATGTCCCCACTATGATCCCACTTCATCAAACGAATATAAAAAATATTGATTGCTGCTTGCTCAGAAAAATGTTCCTTGTGCGTGTGTTTATTTGTTTTGTTAAAAATTTGTAGAAAATCAAACATAGGCAAATACCCAATTTAATTGCATTACTAGGTATGCCACATCTAGCCAACACGGCAATATACACTTTCAATTACAAGTTATAAAGCAAATGTGTTTAACATCAAGTCTGCAAGATTGATTCACCGCCGCCTAGTGACTTGAGCATTGGATTAATGCCATCATGGCGTCTGTATTGTGGGCTACAATACGCATGCATTCACCAGAGCGAACTTAGCTATGGCGAGTGTGTGGACCAAGATACAGGCGGAATTGTTTTTATTGAAAACCCCGTTGGCGGATTGGTTAGAGCTGAAATGAGGGTCCTATTTTTTTTTTCGTGGGAAATCATCAAATGACCCCTCCCACTGAAGATGCAGCTGGAGGGAGTGTCAGACTCTTACTGACTAAAACCCACTATGTTCCTTCTGGAGGCCCCTGTGTGCCAGGGCCACGGTAACTCTTGCGAACAACCCGTAGCCCGGGCAGACCCTGGTCCTAAGGGGCCTATGTTGCTGACATATCTTCGAGGAGCGGGTGGAACAGAACGCGCCGCTGACCTGGGCCTGTCGTCCTTAGACGTTCGGACGTTGAGCTACCCAAACTCAAAGCCCACAGACCCGCGACTACGGTGGTCGGGAGTCATCCCTCGACACCCGGCGCACGTGGTGTCTGCGGCGACGGCTGGGATGTGGAAATGAGGGTCCTGGCTTTGATTCTTGGTAAGGTCGACATTTTTGTGACGACTTTAATATTTATATAGACATTATTATGATGTGATTTGTTACTAATTCAATAATAAAATAACACCTCATGTCCACGCTAATACCTCATGTCTTGGACCACTCCAAGCCTAATGGTCTCCTGTCCACATTTTCCAGTTTCCACACTGTTCTCACTGTTCAATAATCACATTGAGATAAATCAACGTTAGATAATATTATCAGTATTCTGCTGAGTGTGAATGTTTGCATATGCAAATTAATTGCGTATGCACACATTGCTTCTATATAGGTTCATACGTATATAATTTGCCACATCTGTCTAGTCTTTTCCTTAACTATGTTGAGGTTTCGCATGGAGGGACTGCCTATCTGACCTCTTTAACCTTTATTTTACTTTTTAAATTACACTTTGATGTAGAAATGACTGCAAGGCAGGTCCTATTTCATTTCTAAAATTGAAAATAAAAATATTTTGATAAAATTTTAAAAAAAAACAAAGCGCAATAACATCGATACACTCTAAGATTTTAATGAAAAAACACATGCACAGAGGAATAGCACCTCTAAGCCTCATAATTTGCATCACAAGAGATTCAAAATAATTTCATCACTACTATAATTGCCACCCCTATTATTGCTTTTAACCCTAAAAATTAAAATGCATACATTGTTATGCTCTTAAGTACGTACTATAACAATATTTGCACTCCACGGGAATTGAATACCTCTACGGGCGGTCCTCAATTTGAGTGGTTCTAATTTTTGAGGGTCTGATGGGTCATTTCGGCCAACTGTATGGCAGTAAAATTTATTTAAATTGCCTTATTGCGTAGTAGTTTTTTTTTTGTTCTATTTCAACATCTGTGCTTGATCTTTGATCTTTTTACAAAGAGTTTCTACTATTATTGGCTATGAGCTGTTCCTCTGGGTTAGTCTTAAGGAAAAAAACTTCCCGTACCTAGATAAAACGCAGTCTATACCCTTTCTTGAGGCCTTAGACTATCTGTGTACTAAATTTCCTCCAAATAGTTCAGTCGTTTTGGCGAAAAAGTGCGATAGACAGGCATATCGAGTTAACTTCGCATTTAGAGATATAATTTAGTCAGAATTACGTGACTGCTAAAGTTAATTTCAATCGGTTCGGTAGTTTCGGCGAAAAACCGCGATAGATAGACAGAATTACTTTCGCATTTCAAGGTAGAATATGTCAGGATTACGTTATTGCTAAATTGTAATACGTCCATTACGATGTGTCTTGGAGTCTGACCTGAGTAATGGGAAATAACCACAAAACCCATCGCTGCTTTCACACATGTTTAAAATAAAAGCCATAAAACGGTTTCACCTTCGCCCATGTATAGAACACGGATTCACCATTACCAACTTGTTTTGTGAGCCTGTGTGTAACATATTATATAAATATATATACATATATACACTAGCGACCCGCCCCGGCTTCGCACGGGTACAATGCTGATACTAAATACACTACAGAAAAACTCAAATTCAAAAATAACAGTACTTCTCCACTATTTAATGGATGTTATTATACATATAAACCTTCCTCTTGAATCACTCTATCTATTAAAACAAACCGCATCAAAATCCGTTGCGTAGTTTCAAAGATTTAAGCATACAAAGGGACATAGGGACGGAGAAAGCGACTTTGTTTTATACTATGTAGTGATATGTAGGTATACTTTTTTGTTTCGCCTCATCTATATAAAAATGTATTAAGAAAGGAGTTTTGTATGTATTGTGGAATAAGTACTGGTATAAATTCAAATTTGGAAAAAGCTCTTTCAGAAACATCATCATTGAAAAACCACATGTGTGGAGCGATCATAAGGTTAAGCAACGCTTGACGCGGTTATTCTGTGAATGAGTGACCATCTTGTAATGACGAGGTAAATTAGTAGTCCCGATTGTCATTTGTATATCTTTGACAGTCGTTACGGGTAGTCAGAAGTCAAAAAGCCTAACCAACCAGTCTTTCTAAGGAGTATCGGGGGAATCCCCGTTGCCAGAGAAGTTCAGATAATCAATCGCTACATGTAACGCACTGGTACACAGCTGCATCTAGTTATACTAGAAGCCGACCCCAACATACCCTGGTAAAAGTTTAAGCAGATGGATCAGTAAAAACCGAACCAGGTAATATATAATGTTACGCCTATGATAATTATATTATAAAGGCTTATGTTTAACTTACCACCAGATATAATAACAAATAGCAGACAAAAATAGTAAATGATCACCAAAATTAAACTCGATGAAGGGGATGGCGGGGTCTTCCAGACATCCCCTTCTTACCTAACCTGTACGAGTCGCTCTTGCATCCTAAGTTCGTTCACAAAAGATTTGGTTTATTTAGGCAAAAATACTGTGGTGGCCTAGTGGTTAAAGAGCCAACCTCTCAAGTGTGAGGGCGTGGGTTCGATTCCAGGTCGGGCAAGTACCAATGCAACTTTTCTAAGTTTGTATGTACTTTCTAAGTATATCTTGGACACCAATGACTGTGTTTCGGATGGCACGTTAAACTGTAGGTCCCGGCTGTCATTGAACATCCTTGGCAGTCGTTACGGGTAGTCAGAAGCCAGTAACTCTGACGCCAGTCTAACCAAGGGGTACTGGGTTGCCCAGGTAACTGGGTTGAGGAGGTCAGATAGGCAGTCGCTCCTTGTAAAACACTGGTACTCAGTCGAAACCGGTTAGACTGGAAGCCGACCCCAACATAGTTGGGAAAAGGCTCGGGAGATGATGATGATAGGCAAAAATAATACATTAATTTGTTCGTCAAGATTTGGTGATTAATTACTAAATTTGGTGGTCGAATACAATTTAAAGTGGAGTCGTGACTAAAATAGCTGGTACTATTGTATTGTTAGACTTTATTTTTCTGGTGTTTAGTAGATATTTTTGGTTACAAAAATAAGGGTATCAAAGCATTTTATGGTAGTCATTATATTTATCGCCTATTATAAATAACAACAAAACAGCACCTTATTCTACCCATATAAAATTGCACTATTTCACCTCTTAAAACTGCAAAGACAGCTTGCCATCTTCAAGATCATGAAGAACGACTTATGTCATAAAAATTATATGAAACTATATCCCCTAGCAACAAAGAGGTCCCGCGGGCCGCTCTGTACCCAAAGTAACAAGTTTATCAATAAATAATGTTACACGATAGACGTGTACGAACAACGCTGGCGATACTGCCGTTTAGACCACACGATTTCATGTCGGATCGGAATCGTGAGGTGAATAAAAAAGTGTTGCCTACTGCTTCGCTTATAGGCAGTCTTTCAAAAGTGATTTGTGTTTGTGTTGTATCAATAAATGTTTTTTATTTCTTTCTCTCTAATCGTAAATTGACCTGTACGCACCCAAATAAAAAAATATTCGTTAGAATACTTTTATAAATGGGCTATCACGGGAAGAATTTCTGATAATCTTGAAATCAGCCTAGTCATTTCGACATTAGTGCGTTCAAGCAAATGAACATACAAAACTTACTTCATACTACATTAAAATATTTCACTACTTTTCTTTTTAAACCGTCTCAGCATTGCATAGCTAGATATAATGGAAGAAGCGAGACAGCCTCAACACAAGTACTTCATTAACTTACTGAGGCTGCCTCAATTAATGTATGTTTACAATTTTTTGAGACGAAATAAAATATTTTTGTATTTTCTAGATTATATGGTCACTGGCTCACTGTAGGATCGCTACATGTAAAAACAACTTCCGCGTCTGTCCATACCCTTTATGCTAATTCCCGTACATTTTATGTGTTCCCGATCGGTTTATTAGCGTAACACGTATGTATGTACAGACTAGTGTGATAACCGCATCCGTTTTAGCGAAATGGAGTTTCAGGCCACATCTTGTTTATCTAAAATTTTATGGAATCGTGTTGATAGGATGTTAATGTTTATGCAATTTGAATTACGTAACTTTTTGGTTACGAAATTATATAACTATTAATTTCTCCCGATTTCTCCCGTGTCACCGGCTAACTTCTAAGCTACGAAGCTAAGTTCACCGGGGATAGTGTAGCTTCCCAACAGTGAAATAATTTTTCAAATCGGTCAAGTAGTTTCGAAGCCTATTCAAATCAAACAAACAAAAGAATACAATCTTTCCTCTTTATAATAATAGCATAAACATAATATTGTAAAGATCAGATATAATATTACAAATATCTTAAAAAAAAATATAGATTAAGAAATCACAAGTAACATGCTTCTATAGCTAATAAATAGCTAATTTAGATATAGTTAGGTATACCTACCTAACATGTTCGTGCCCAAGACACTTTTCTTAGCATCCCAGTAAGAATGATCCATCGTTTCTTAAACCCAACTTTATAACATAACTACTCAAAACTCTGCCATAAGGAAAACATGCAATACAAAGAAATAAATGACTAATAAAAGTCTATAAAATATATCACTCTTAAGTTCAAAGATAAGACTTCCAAGATTAATGTGAAATTAGTCATCCCCGCACTATAATTCGTCGATATCGACATTCTTCACCTTCCTTAGTTCTTAAGCCGATATTTATAGCTGCGAAACATGACCACATTATATAGCATTAACTAAAAAGATTTATTGGATAATAATCATTGGTTTTTAGCAGCGAAATGATGACGTAGATGCTACTTTTAACTGCCTCGAGACAGTCCTCGTTAGTCTAATAGACGCGCACTACGATTGCTATGCACGGGGTCTCGGGTTCGATTTCCGCGTTGACCAGAAATCTCTGTGGTTTTAAAGAGACTTTCATAAAGCCCGAGGTTTGGAAGTTGGAGATAGATACACCCGTGCATCAGAGAGCACGTAAATGTCGTTCTTGCGCCTGATCTCTCTCCGACTATGTCGAATTGCCGTCCCACCGGACTATGAGAGTGAGGGAATAGAGAGTGCACCTGTATTTGAGCGATGACTTGTGCACTATAATATGTCCTGCGCAGCTGGCTGATCTCCATAAAAAAGAGAACGGCCGCCGTAGCCGACAATCAGCCTGGATGCCATCATAATACAAAGGGGAAAATGTTTAGGGGATCTTTTTTTAATCATTGCATGACGTGTTTGATTCTGAAAATAGTTATATTACTAGTTTTATATTAATATTTTTCTACTCTAAAAGAGCAATTACAGGTTACTATGAAGTTATAAATAACAAATAATCACACGATCAATTCGAAAATAAAATACCAGTATACGTGAAGTCAAACACAACGTCATTAAATTTTCATGTATCGTCCATATTCCACTGCACAGTGGGCCGAAGTTCGTCGAAATGGAAAAAGTAAAATAGAAAATTATAGTTTGTGAAATGGAAACGCCTCTGGCCCAATAATTATAGTTTGATGTCTGTTGTTTTGTGTCACAGTCTGAAATATCCTGTGTTATTTTAATGGTCTTATTGCCAGTGTAAAGATGCAGTCATAGTGCATCATTGGAGTGTTTTATAACATACTGAGTCATGGCTATCTAGTAGTTAGAATAGCAGCCTCTCAAGTGTGAGTGTGTTGGTTGAACGAAAGGTGAACGAAAACATCTCAACGAAACCTAGACTGTAAAATCTGAAATCACCAACCTGCATTGAGCAAGATTGGTGATAAACGGTCAATCCTTCTTCATCACACGAAGAAGGATTGACCGTAAGGGCCTGTGTCCAGCAGTGGGATGATTAAAAAGACTGATGATGATATTTAAATATTGAGATACTTTAGTTTCTAATGTATAGTGAATTTCTAACTTATTATACATACAAGTCTTATACACAAATCAATAGAATGGATGATCGATACGTTGTCAATGATAACTATTACCACGGTTTAAACAATTGTTACGAATGATTTTCTAGAAGTAAAAACTAAAATAATTTAAAAAAATGTCTCCCTATAGACATTCATTGTAAACCAACCCTTTGTGATTCAAAGTGGACTTTGTGATTAAGTTGTCCTGTTCAAGTGTCTGTTAATCACAGGTACAGTCGCTTAGAAAAGTGTATTGTCTTTTTACGTAATAACAATTTTTCTTGCTAAGCTTAGAACTGATTCAAAAATCACATTTTATATTGGATTTACTAAACCCTTACTTCTATCACTTAATGTTATGAATGTGGAAGTAACTCTGTCTGTCTCTTTGCTTGTCTGTCTGTCTATCATGCTTACAAACCAAAACTACTGAATCGATTTAAATAAAATTTGGCACAAATATAGTCTAGAGTTTGAGAAAGGACATAAGTAACTTTTTATCCGGGAAATAGATCCCTCAGTTTACATTTTGACGGTCACAAGTTCACATTCGATAGCCAACCTCATAATTCTACTCCGTGTACGGCTGAAATACTATTTCCCCCAAAAGGCTCCGAGAATCTTTACTTCATCAATGTCACTGATATACAAAATAAACATAGGAATTAGTTCAAGAATTCAATATTTCCTAAAGTTCATCTTTATCGTCATCACAGCCTTTTTATCTTCCTACTGCTGGGCACAGGCCTCTTCTCCCACGGAGAAGGATTGAGCGTTAATCACCACGCTTGCTCAATGCGGATTGGTGATTTCAGACTTTATAGTCCAGGTTTCCTCGAGAAACCTGGAGAATTTTGAGAATTGTTTCCTTGACTTTCTAATCAGTCGTTGGTGTCCAAGATAAACTTAGAAAGTACGTATAACTTAGAAAAGGTTCATTGGTACTTCCCTGACCTGGAATCGAACCCGCACTCTCATACTCAAAAGGCTGGTGCTTTAACCACTAGGCCACCACGACGTTTTTCCTAAAGTTACACAAAACATACTAAAACCAAATAATAATCAATTATCAAACTACATTGTAGCGGATTCTATCTTCCCATATAAGAATGTTGTGTCACTTTGTTCTCACCATTATTAGAATATACCACAGTTTCTAGAACATTCGCGAAGTCCGTTACAACAAAACAATGGCGCAAGAGATTGTCTGCTCCTTGAGCTTCCGAGAGCAACACTTTTACAGGTATCTCTAAAACTTGGGTTCCGCATCCTTTTGTTATAATTCGTGTAGTATTGCAATAGTTCGGATGTTTTAACAGTCATTGCTGGTGAAACTTCGGCGGCATTCTTTTGTTCTAAGCAGGAGATATCTTGAACAAATAGCTAGGTATTTGCATTGGAGATATGTACAACAGCTATTTGCGGAAATGTGTGTGGTTTTTTTTTTGGTGTTTTCTGGTTTCTGGTAGAATTTGGTTTTTAAGTTTTAGGCGTGCTTTTGTGTTGAATTTTTTGTGTAGGTAATAATTTGTTGCTTTATAAGATAACTACTTACAAATTAAAAGTAATATAATAGTTAAATAGATTATCAATATACGGTGAGTAGGTATTTCAAGCGTACACCTACCTAACCGTTGCTGTATATAGACGCCTCTTAAAATATTTATTTTATTCTAGTTTTTAGTATTTATTTTAGTATTTATATAGTAGTATTTTATATCTTGGACACCAATGACTGCGTTTCGGATGGCACGTTAAACTGTAGATCCAAGCTGTCATTGAACATCCTTGGCAGTCGTTACGGGTAGTCAGAAGCCAGTAAGTCTGACACCAGGCAAACCAAGGGGTATTGGGTTACCCGGGTAACTGGGTTGAGGAGGTCAGATAGGCAGTCGCTCCTTGTAAAACACGGGTACTCAGCGGAATCCGGTTAAACTGGAAGCCGACCCCAACATAGTTGGGAAAAGGCTCGAGAAATGAGTTTTTTAGTATTTGTTGTTGTTACGATACCAAAAAAACTGACGGTCTGTGAAAATTTAAATTTTCTACCTTTCACGGTTCATAAAAACAGCGAAGTCTTACTAAAGGTCCTTTAACCATTTCACACGGAACCCTAAAACAACGCGAAACGTATAAATAAATAGCAAAAGTGTAACATCATTCAATCGCAAAAGCTTAATGGATACAGAGCATTATTTCATACACTGAACAGATTCGAAATATGAAAACAAAAGGAATTGTTGAATACCCAAATCGATTTTCGATAAAAGCATAGTATTGCTTTTAACTAAACCGATTTGATAACGATTTTAACCGTAACAGATTTTTGCGATATGCAAATTCGCTGTCGATGATATAACACATAAAACCAAAAACGAAAACAAAAAATACGATTATATTCCCATCTATCCTGAGATTATTTCGTACCGAAGTTATATTTAAAACAACACTGTGCGAAAAATTTGTTTCAAGAATTTTAGGTACATAGAATATTTTTAAGCTATCTTTGCTAATTCTTTTCTCTATATTACTGAGTAGCTTTCAGCATGCTTAGCATGGCAACCGTAGAAACAAATTTTGTCAACCGAAGAATGGACATTATGACAGAAAAGTGACAAATTGACGTAAGATTTCTTTTGACATTTTTTGAAGAAATTTTTCTTTTCTTCAATCGACATAAGTCTACAAGTGATTATAATGCGAGTTGACAGGTCACACCATGCTCGGGCAGAAGACATGTTGACATTGATAGAAAGAGCTTTGTGTTTTCTTGATGATGATGCTATGATGATGATGTTAGTCGTTACGTAGCCAGAAGCTAGAAAGTCTAACAACTAGTCTTACCAAAGGGTATCGGGTTGCCCAGGTAACTTTCCACGCTCCACGTAAAATACTGATACTCATCTGCTTCTGGTTAAAACTGGAAGCCGACCCAAACAGAGCATAGGGAAAGACCGATGATAGGCCGATGATGTTGTTTATAAAACTCATAGAATCAAAATAAAACATAAACAAAGTGACGGGGAATAAATCGAAACATTAAAAAACACCAACTTTTCCTCTTTGAGATTTCGGTAATTGTCATTTAATTACCTACTGAGGGGCAGGGGATAAAAAAAAATAAAGCTTAGAGCCTCTTAATGGCCACCAATTTTCCGGTCTGTGGTTCCAAAACCATTTACTCTGAAACATTGTTTTAGCATTCGTATAAAAAGTGAAAATAATAATAATAAAAAATTAATACGCGTAAATTATTTCATACCCCTATGCGGTATTGATTCTCAATATTTTCTAATCTCTCTTCTAAATCTATGCAAATAATTTATTTACTGATTCAAATTACTCAGTTTCTGAATTAATTAAATACATATTTATTATGCTAATGTATAAAACTTAATGTAGTTATAAAGAACGCTATAAAACTAGATATTGAGACACTTAAAACTAAATTATTTCAATATAAATTGACGGTTTATTGATGGCTCGGAAGCGCGTTGAATTGAGCAATGAAATAAATGCTGTACCAAGATATTTTAAAACTAGCTTCTCTTTGCGGTTTTGTTCTGAGAATTTAATTAATATTTTACAGGAATAGAAAAAAACATTATTAATCAGTATTTAATTATCCACTGAAATCAGTTTCCTTGCTTTTGACTGAAGCTTAAATACATAGAAACTTTTCATTTCAATACAATTTTTTTACACAAATAAATGGTCATGAGCAGAATACTGGCCGGGTGGTTAGACCAGTTGAGACGTAGTCCAGCCTCTGAAGTAAGGACGGGTCTGAAATAACCGAACCCACATTGATCAAGCGTGGTGATTAACGATCTTTCTCCTTGTAACAGGAAGGCCATGCCCAGAACTGGGACGATAAAAAAGGTCGATGATGATGATGAGCAATACCTAGAAGAATGTATCTGTCGGCAAAAACTAAAATGATATTTCGGTAGATCTGAATTCGTTTTTTAATAACCTAATTAGAAATCATAATTCTTTCTTAATTTCAATTAGTAGGTATTGTTATTTAAAATTCCTGAACTCAACTACTACAAAATACAAATGTAAACCATACCTCAGATTTAACCCTACCACTGCAGATGATGGGTTGAAACGCGAATTAAATACGAAATAATAAGTTGGGAGTGTAAATCGGTGAACGGATGTTTCTGGCAGTTGCCGGGTTGATTTTTAGGCTTTTAACATTGAGAGAATTGTGTATTTTCTTGTAATTATGTAGCTGTCTATGGAGGAAACAGAATTGTTTTTTAAGAGTCGATTTGAATTCAACTCAGTGATATTTCGAATGATCTTGAAAACGGTACCGAAGTCAAATACAAAAAAACTTTTTATTTATAACTAATGTCCAAAGTAAGGCTTTTCATATTTTTAAAATGTTAGCTACTAACATAAGTAATTGCAGAACTAACTCATCAATATTTTACTAATTACATATATTTACTTCAAAACTTTTAATTACTGTAAATTATAATATAAATATTTACAATTTATTTACAAAAGTTAACTAAAATATTTACACAAAAAATAATAATATTAAATAAATATATATTACTACTGTAAATTATTATCTTAATATGCCTAACTCTGCTGACGCTACTAGCAAAATTGCAAGCAAAAACACGCAAGTCACAACGCATCCTTCAAGCACTAACATCTACGTGCGAAACAATATGGCGTTGCTGTGACGTCACACTCTGACGTCACGCGAGTGCTTGAGCTAATGAGGGATAAGCAGACAAAGCAGTGTAACACAGAACTCCGCGACTGTTTACAAATGAGTTACTTTTGTATTTTTAAAGGCAAATTAAAGTTGTTCTAGGATAAAAAGAGTTCGTTGGCCTGCCGTTGGTAAGTTGAATAGGATTTAGCAAACAAAATATTTAACAAAAACTTACTATTCATCTCCATACCGATCATGCTGCTTGAGAGCTCGATCTATCTGCTATCGGCTGACTGAAAGTAAAAGAAACTAATATAGAGTGCCTGAATGCACTTTATTAGTGTTAGCTGAAAATTAAATATCAAATATTCTGAAATCCATCTGACGATATCTGACTACATATATATGTAAAGTCATTCCCTAAATAGTTATCCTCCTGCTGAGGCTGCAGAGTAGAAATCAACAGACAAACAATCAAACAAACAGAGTAGGTCGATACGGACGCTAGCAGTTCAACCTGCCCGAATCTGTCAAATTCTACCAATCGCATATTAAGATTCCGGTATTGTGGGTACATAAAGAGCTCCAGAGAGAACATAAGTATGTAAGGCTTACTGTCCCTTCTACTGCACCTAAATGTAAGGCTAATTTAATGATTTCATATGCAAAATATAAAAAAAAAAATGCAATGAATTACGTCAGGGTACGACAGTAGTGATTTTCAATGACCTGCACAGCGTAACATATACCACGCTTCCTTATTACAGGAGGGTGGGCCAAGAAGCTATGAATTTTGCACAGATCTGATAAATCCTGCCCACAATGCTAGCTTAGGCGTCCGTGACTAACTCAAAACGATAGTATTAACAATATGCAATAAACTCTTCGAAGAATTGATTCAAATTATAGATTGTGGCTTCTATTTCAACTTGTTGTACGCGGTAGGATTTAGTTTGGTATTCTATTTTGAGTAGTTCGAGGTCATTCTTGTCTGAAACTAGCTTCTAAACTAGTTTTACTTGCATTCTGTGTTACCTAACTTCCTCGATCAATGGGCTGACTAACACTGAAAGATTTTTTCAAATTGAACCAATAGTTTCAGAGATTAGCGCCTTTAAGCAAACAAACTCTTAAGCTGTGTCTCTAACTCTTTATAAATATTGTTATAGATTGCTAAGAAGATTTTGACTTTTCCCAACTTTTTATTCTTGTTTAGTCTATCGATACGGTTTTTAAAGGCCTAATTTTAGTAGACCCACACACCTCTTTGTACTCTCACTGTACTGCAGGTGTATATAAACAAAATTACAGTACAGTAAGTAGCATTTTAGGAAGAGAAAGATCTACGATATGGTTACGACATTTACATTTTTATAAATAACCACCGAGACCTAAAAGGAATAAAGGCTTATCTAATTTATTTTTTGCCGACATCATCCGCCTACTGTACATAACTTCGTTTAACTGTAAATTATAGCAGTGTTCTTCCACGTATTAAATACCCGTGGATTAGCTGATAGCTACATTAGTAACCGCCTGATTCTAGATCAAGAAAAATTATGTATCTATTAACCAATCCATTCGCGACATTCACATGATCGGAGTTAAACAATCTATCGTCGGCAATCAACTGAGATGCAAATGCGTCACCGTTATACCACAGAATATTGTACAGCTATGAAAATTTCATTACAACCTTATCTTTATTAACATAAGGCTGAAAATTCAATGTTGAGGCTTGTTTAGAAATGCAATCATAATTTGGTTTTAGAATTATAAGAAAACAAATGACTTGCACTCAAGAAGAGAACGTTTAATTCTTATTTCAAATGAAATAGAGACTATATTCGTTTGTTTTTCCGTTTTACGAATGTTATTACATGTTGGTATGTTCGTCTGTCCCTAGGGCGAATTAGTAGTCGAGTGTTCATAGTGCATGCTTTAAAATAAGACTATCTGGATAGAAAATGTAAATTTCCGTAAGTTTATGCACCGCTGCGTAGGAACTGCCGCGGGCGAATGCTAGCTTGATTACGCTGTGAATTTTCTTAAGGCTTCAAGTATTCTGTGAGAAATAAATTAATTTTATTACTAAGTATCTCTTAGGCTTAGTGGTTTAATCACCAATCTTTGAAGTACGAATGTGCGGGTTCAATTCCAGGTCACGCATGTAAAATTGTAACTTTTCTAAGTAATATGTACTTTTTGTGGCATCTTGGGCACCAATGACTGGGTAGTTGAAGAAAAAATACCACCACCTCCCGCTGAGGATGCAGCTGGAGGGAGTGTCAGACTCTTACTGACTAAAACCCACTATGTTCTTTCGGGAGGTTCCTGTGTGCCAGGGCCACAGTAACTCTTGCGAACAACCCGCAGCCCAGGCAGACCCTGGCCCTAAGGGGCCCTCCTATGTTGCTGACATCTCTTCAAGGAGCGCGTGGAACAGAACAGGCCTGTCGTCCTTAGACGTACGGACGATGAGCTACCCAAACTCACCGCCCACAGACCCGCGAAGAAAAAATATCTTGAGTAAAAATCTTGTCTTTAATTTTGTAATCGGGATTTTGTAATGGTCATTAAGGCTTTTAGATGCGGGACGGATGTATTTCTCTCAAGACGCGGTAAAACCACAAGTATTAACTAGTCTTCAATACATCAATATTAACATAAACATCTTACTACTGCACTACAACTTGGTAGACCAGTCCCTGCAAACTGCAAATGGTTCCATATCCCTCATTTATAAGACAACATTTAAAAACAAGTTGTTTATTACACTCGCATATCTACGCCTGAGGGTGGTTATGACTGGATAAGAACCCAGGTTTTACTTGCCAGTACACTGACTTTTAATATGTTTTTTAGAAATTCCGAAGAAGAAATTGTTTTTACTACGTCGTAGAAGTCGAGACCGATGGTCGGCCATGGCGGCGGTTCCCTTTAAGGAGATCAGCAGTGGCCAGCTGTGCAGAACATTAATAGTTCTCAAGGATTTGCAGAGACACAGGTGCACTATCTATTCCCTCATTCTCATAGACCGAAGTGACCGGAGAGAGGTTTACGTGCTATCCGATGTAAGGGTATATCAATGACCACCTTTCAGACTCTGGGCAGCTTTGTTGAAAGTTTCTTGAAACCCACAAAGTGATTTCGGCCTTACCCTGGAATCGAACCCGAGACCCCGTGCAGCCTCAGCCTGCAGCAGCCGCGGTATGCCTATATCTGTCCATTTTTTATGCTAGATTTTTTGCCAAATCGTATAGCAAAACTATAATAGGTAATAATGCTACAATATGTTTATTTCTTACAAAAAAAAAGGTTTTGCTAACAATAAGCTCCATTCCGTGACGTCACACAATGTTTAACCCTTCCCGACTCGTGAGTGTACGATACAAGTTTTATTTTAACTATAAAATTCACTGAGAGAACGCAGGCTCTTGCCTAAGGTATTAAAGCGCGACAGCCGAGAAACGGTTGACCCCTACTATTGAAGACTAATTTTACTACAAATGTGTGAGTGAGAATGAAATGACAACAGAACAAAAAATACAAACGTACCAAGCAAATACTTTTGTTTAAGTGGAAAATTCATCAAATGACTCCCACTGTGGGTGCAGCTAGAAGGAGTGTCGGACTTCTACAGATTAAAACTCACTTTTGTTCCTTTTTATCTTTGTCTGACGAGGCCCCGTTCTTGCGAATAACCCGCAACGTCAATAAAAACTCTAGTGTAGATTATAAGCATCTTAACAAATATTGTATAGCAGAAAGACACCAGAAAAGAGATTTTCGCATTAACATATTCCATACAAGACCAGATTCTTCTATCACAAACTGAAACTACTTTGCAAAAATTCATCAAACATGACTCACACGCGTAAAAAAAGTGACTTCAAAACCGAAAGTTAACTCGTAGTAACACCTCCAGCAATACGTTAGAAATATCATCATTTCGTCTCCAAACTAGCTGTTAAGAATTCCCCACGCCTGCAATACAGGGTTCCCTGGAGAACACCGTTTGTACAACTAAATTTAACATATACACTACAGGAGTGTATTTTCTACTGAAATACGTCCCAGTCTTTGTACCGGTTTTGTCCAGTAGATGGAAACTGCTTCGATATTTTTTTTCTAGTTTATGTTTTTGAATTTCATTTTTGATTAGGTTGGCAGGTTGGTATTTTTTGATGCAAGGCTATTGTTTCGGATTTTCTAGGCTTGTCTTGTTATAATAATGTCCTAAACAATAATGATCATCTATATTTGAGTGTGAATCAGGAGTGAAAAACAACATTTTCAGCCATCCAGGGTCCCGCCACGCCAAGCGTTGCTTAACCTAATAATTGACCGATCCGGGCGGCTGTTAATTAGCCAAGATTAATTCTCGGAAAAGGTTGATAATCATTGAAACACTTCATTTATTTAACGTATTCTTGTAACTCCAAATTTTATCAACAATTCTTGCAACAAAATTCGACTTGCAAAAGTCCTACCTACTTACCTACAGAAGAATAAAACTTAACTTATTACAATCAAAAACACTTTGTATCTACCAACTGCTACTAATTTGGACCAAATATATGTATACCATTCTAAAGGTCTTGTCACTAAGGTGTATTTATTTTGCCACAGACTTTCAAAAACCTAAAAAAACGATTTTCTATTTAGCGGTCGGTTAAAAATGCAAAAAGCCACGCGAGCAACCTACTAAAGCAATGAATCTCTTGCATTCTATTGTAGCCACTATAGGTCGATATAACCCTTCTATATCCTTTGATATCATTGAATGCTCACTCTAGTAGGCAGTAGCCCGCTCGAATGATTCCACCTGCGTAGAATCGCCATGACATTTATTATAAAGGGATGGACAATAATATGCATGACTAGTAAAACATGGGTATTGGGTATACTCCCGATGGGCACCAAGACTTTTTAGCTATTTCTCAATAAGGTTTTTTTTAGGTAATGTGAAAATTTTAATTATAATTTGTAAATAACTTGTAGATATAAAATAAATTAAATAGGCAGTCGCTCCTTGTAAAACACTGGTATTCAGCTGAATCCGGTTAGACTGGAAGCCAACCCCAACATAGTTGGGAAAAGGCTCGGGAGATGATGATGATACAATAAATTCAATGTTTCACGTTAATTTTTTAAAGGCTATTCTATATACTTAAATTTATTTGTTTTTCCGTTAAGCGTCACCAAGTTAAGCACTAATTTAGTGATGGATGTTCGAATAATAAAAAAAAAATATATTTTAGTTTGGTTAAAATAAAAACATAAACGTTACGGTGAAACTACACCCCTTTCGATCCGTCAAACACACTCCATTTCCGAAACCGTTCCTGTAATACTCAGCACTCAACATCGACAGTAACACACCAATTCCAGCGGCGGCAATGTACCATACTTTGCCAAGTCTCAAATGTACAAAAAGTGTAATTTGCGACCTGCCAAACCGCGCTAACCATTGCCGCCAGCTGCCGCCACGCCAATTCTTTTGTGGGAATGTACCAGAGTATTAAACTTCTGTATCAACTTCTGCGGAACTTTCTAGAGTAATTGAGACGCGGGAACTATAAAGTCTATACAAAGAATTTGTGAGAAGTTTTTGAAAAATACAAGTATACCTACGGAAATACTGATATTGTTTCGCGCGCTTTTTTTTATATAATATATTCTAAAACATATATGCCATGAGTTTAGTCATGAATTTGAATGAATTTTGTGTATACTTGACTCAATAAGTTTTAGTTCATACACACCATCTATTGTTTTCGTGGGAAATCATCAAATGATCCCTTCCACTGTCTGATTCTTACTGACTAAAACCCACCATGTTCCTTCTGGAGGTCTTTGTGTGCCAGGGCCGTGAAAACTCTTGCGAACAACCCAAAGCCCCCGGCAGACCTCGGCCATACGGGGCCCCTCCGATGTTGAAGACACATCTTATACATCATAGCCGACATCTACGTTTCTATAAATACATCATATTAGATCAACAACCAGCTTAAAATAAATATATATCTCCTGTATATTCAACTATCTTCAAGGAACTCAAACAAACATAACCAATTAAAATATATTATACAGTAACGTAAGCTTGTGACAATTAAATTGGGCATACTTCTCTTTCTCTCTAATTTGTGCAAGCTGTTTGTAAGAGTGAGATGGTCCAAACTACACAGGTAATGGTATTAAATCCAGGCTCTTGAAATCCGCTTAGCCAAGCATCTCTCCCGCGCCGGCCAGTCGTTAAACACTAAATTCCTTCCGAACTATTGTGGCCAACGTTTTGGGAAAATCGTATTTTCATAGAATTCTTGGAAATTATTAATTTTATTTTAAGAGTAAATGCTTATTTTAAGAGTAAAACAGTAACTACAACATTGCCTCGTTACTTATAATGAAGAGATTTTTTTTTAGTTTTATAATTAATTTACTGTAGGAAGTTAGTTTATATGTCAGTTGAATGTGTCAAATTAGAAAGTGTTATACCTACATAAATAATAGTTGTGGCAATAAATATTTAATTAAATATTTATGTTAAATAAAAAGAAAAAAAAATAATAGAGATAATAATTATATGTCTGCATATTTTTTCAGTCCTTAAATGCCAGTACAATAAAAAGATTTAATATTAAGTTAACTATACGATAATAGAATACAAGTAGGTCTCAACAATATTCTAAATTCCTGGGTCTTTTAAAATTGCTGTAGAATTTATTTCACCACTTCTTCCTAGCGTGTTTGAATAGGTATCCAACGATCGCCAAATTTACGCCCATTTTGAAGTAACAATCTCATATCGAAAAATACACTACAATATGATATAAGTACTACTTTATAAAATCCTGTGAACCTGAGCTTATCCTCCATACCCCATAACTTGTGGTCACCTTACAAGGCCTTCGTACCTCAGAGAGGCCCTTTGAGCCGGTCTCTCAGATGCACTGAATACCCACTACCCACCTCGAGACTCCTTAAAACGCTCTTATAGCTCTAAGTAATAAACTTTAAGTAAAAGCATTTATGTACCGCTGTTTTCTGAACGAAAACTTGAGGGTTACTAAATGTAGCTGCATTTTAAACTACGTATTTTTGAATATTTTATGAGAAACAATCGTTCGTTTGAGTTCCTGAGTGCTAAAGTTTCTTGCGGCCATATTTTTTTTTTAATCGTCTGCTAATTTTACTTTAGGTAATTAGTTTAGCTCTCGTTTGTGATTCGTTTGAGCGTGTTTCTACTTATTTTGGAGCTTTTGGGTAGAAATTTTATTATTAATGGTACATACAGTTAAGGTATGTTTTGTGGGTAACGATTTTAATATCTACTGTGTTATGTACAGACGCCAGCACATCAAGCTACCACAAGAAGTAAAATTTCCTTAATAGATTTCCAATTTCATCACTGAAGCATAAATATGGTTAAAAGTTAATTGGGAAAGTTTGACAGTTTCGGGTAGCTTGATGTGCTAGCGTCTGTGCTTATAACATATCTTTAGGTATGGATTAGAGATAATGACACTAAGACACATTATGATATGCGATTACAAATAACCAAAAGATTGAAGTACCAATGACAATCGTGTGATATTTTATAAATACCAGTTGTATGATACAAAATACCTTCAAATTCATCATTGGTTGCCCAATTCAGTAGCAACCGGTCTGTGGACAATGGACAATAACCCTGTGACATATCATATTCTTTGTCATGCATAAAAGTAGCTTGATAAGTAATTTAACATTTTGATATAGAATACTTTAGAGATCCGTGGGAATTATAAAAAAAAAAATCTATTAATATATTGTTAGAAAACTGATTAAGTTACGCTTTTGAAAGTTAACCTAATGACATGAATGTACAGACGCCAGCACATTAAGCTACCCGAAATTGTCAAAGTTTCTCAATCCACTTTGAGCCATATGCTTCAGCAATAAAGCTCAAATTCAATTAAGGAAATTTGACAGATTGTAGTAGCTTGATGTGCTGCCGTCTGTAGAACAAACTTAAAACAAACACTATTAAAGTTCTCTTTAATGTTATATCCCATTTTATATTAGCCAAGACTGATAAATATTCCAAAAAAAAAACAACAACTTTTAAATAAAAGACCGGGTATCATTTAAATAATGGTCACCTATCCAAACACAGACTGCAACCGGTGCAGCTTAACTCTAATAATAATCTGTTCATAGCCAACAAAGTGATAAACTATTCACTTGAGGAAATTAACAAGGAATAGCCAAGAAACGGGCGGAAATCTTGCCTTGAGTCTCACAAAGCACCTGGACTTTGTCTTACCAAAGTACTGGAGAATTTTAAATAAGGCGAAATGTTCCAGTATACACGATTTAGAGTTCCTTTGCAAAAATGCAACGAGATATCTCTCGTTCTCGGTGACGTCATAGTTTATAATCAATTGAATAGAAATGAATATTTGCGTGCTCAAATGATAACGAATGGTGCATTGTAATAAAATAAATAAATAAAAGAAAATTTTCTGGAATTTTTTTATCATTACAGCAAAATTCAAATTTCGACCGCGCCGTCGCGTCGCCCGATCAGCTGTTAGCGGCGAGGCCGCACGCCCGCGTTGTCAGTAATTTTGCTATAATGATAAAAAAAAAAAACAAAAATGTTTCTTCGGGAAAGTTGTTAGTAATCATGAGTACAATCACGTGTTTAAATATCGGTCACTAATTACCAGTCACCCAATATACCTGTAATTTTGTCCACATAAAAAAAAGAAAAACAAAGTGGTTACAAAGATTATAACGATACACGTGAGTGATAAAACATTAAAAAATGTCATTAAAAATAATTTTCTAAAAACATAATATTTCGAAAACAAAAAAAAAAAACATACACACACACGAAACATACTGAACCCTGTACCAACCTTAGCAAACAACATATTTCTCAAGAAACACAATATAACTCATTGTCACAGCTTCGACATGACGTATCACCGCGATAAACAGAGTATAGGGAATTTTATGGTAACCGTTTGAACCCATAACACCATTATATACTATTCTTACAGTATCTTAGAGTATATAACCAAACTGGAAACGCTCTTACAACGAGACAAGGCATAATCATGTACTACCGGCCAGCACATCAATTTAGCCGAAAATGTTAAAATTGCCCAATCCACTTTGAACCACAATTATGCTCTATTAAGCAAATTCGACAGATTATAGTAGCTTCATGTGCTTGCGTCTGTAAATTGTGTATGACAATTGTTACATGTGTGTATATTTTTTGAGTATGGTATGACTTTTTGTTGCGTTTGAAAACTTTTTGTATAGACATTTGTGGTAACGGCGGTTCCGATTGGTTAAATACTCTAAGTATCATTGACAAATTACAGAGCGGAGTGACTTTTTTCTAAAAATCTGCCTCCTGCTTTGACATCATTTTTAAATAGTGACCTGACATTTGGTCATCTACTTTATATATTTGGGGACATTACTACATGTAATAAAACAAAGTCACCGGCTATGTTCGTTCGTGTGTAAATGATAATCACAAAAAGTATTTGAATGGATTTTAATGCGGTTTTCATAGTGTTTATGTAGTTAATATGCCTACAACATGAGTAGGTACTACGAAATCATGGTGCTTCGCTCGTTCAATAAATACTTTTCTCTTTATAACTTAGTTATATAGTTTTTTAGAAAATTATTTATAAATTCTCATAATACCTACACATTAAATAATCGAGTACTAAAAGAGAAACATATTCCTGACTCTAATTAAGTATTGGTTCATAAATACTGATACTATCCCAGAATTAATAAAACAAAATATAAAAACTAAAACATTAATAATTAAAAACATTGCATTCAAAACAGAATTCATGGACATAAAACAGAAAAGCATTCAACAACTGGCGTAAATAAATTAGCAGGCTCGTGAAACTTTTTGAAAATAAATGCAAACAGCACTACGCAGGTAGTGTATCCACACTTTATCTAGTTCATAAACTAATCCTGGTTAATTAATAATTATAATAACATAGAATTTTTGTCATGAAAGGTGCAAAGTCATAAAATGATTCCATTAAACTTATATTGTAAGCAATTTTAATGTAAAAAGAAAATAAAGAAAGAAAATAACTTTAATTACGTGCTTGTGACACATAAACACATAAGGACAAATTACTTAATTGTTTAATTAGTTATTGTTTAACTAGTTACTGTGAAGTGCATTCTTTCCCTCCACCTTTGTGTAAAATTTCAAATCAATCGAATCAGCTGTTTTTACGTATAATCATACCACTGTAAGATACATAAAGGTACTTCATTATCCTACTACTATTATAAAAGCGAAAGTTTATAAGTATGGATGTTTGTTACTCTTTCACGTAAAAACTACTGAATGGATTTGAATGAAACTTTACCACAATATAGCTTATACGTCAGAATAACACATAGACTACTTTTTGTCGCGAAAACCGACATCCACGCGGGCTGAGCCGCGGGCGACCGCTAGTAATACAATATTGGTGTAATATTGTAGGAACATATCACAAATCACTTTTACAAAAAAAACATTGACACATCTTACATAATTGTAATTCATTATTACGCATATGTCAGTCAAAATGTGACATATTTTAGTAGCTGACCATGGTCACCCTACAACAACCCCATCTTAAAGACAAAAAGGAGTCAGATAAACTTGTTAATTTATAGTCAAGGAACAACTTGATGAAAAAAAACTTGCGACAATAGACCGAGGTTCGCTTTGCTTTACAAATTATTCATAAGAATAATAAAATATAGGTTATTATTATTATTGCATTGTCCATTTCATATGAAATCTAATTTTGTTTGTTATTTATGTAACATAATGGTTTAGACTGGGGTGAGTTTTATATAATTTCAAGCGCAATATGATCTGATCACGCAACAAAATTGATTGGATAGCAGTTTGTTTATAGATACAAAAAAAAAAGTGTTATAGGTACTTATTCTCTATTTAAGCATTAAAAAATTGATCCTAAAATATTTTTTTAATTTGGTAACAAATGTATAATGGGTCAGTTATGCCTGACAGTATACGTATAGTAACTGCCTCGTTGGTCTAGTGGTCGCCAGGTGCGACTGCTGTGCACGGGGTCTCGGGTTCAAATCCCGGGTCGGGCCGAAATCGCTTTGTGAGTTTTGAGAAACTTTCATAAAGCAGCCTGGAGTCTGGAAGTTGGTGATTGATTCACCCGTGCATCGGAGAGCACGTAAATGTCGGTCCTGCGCCTGATCTCTCTCCGGTCGTGTCGGATGGCCGTCCCATCGGACTATGAGAGTGAGGGAATAGAGAGTGCACCTGTATCTGCGCGAATGCTTGTGCACTATAATAATGTCCTGCGCAGCTGGCTGATCTCCATAAAAGAGAACGGCCGCCGTGGCCGACAATCGGCCTGGATGCCATCATACGTATAGTATCTTGCTTATACGAGGAATAGTCATGTTTGCTTCAAAATATTAGTGCAATATTTTTAAACGTAACATTCTTGTCATAATCATATCAGTTACTAAAATATTATCTTAGCCTCTGGAATCAAATATAACATTCCTAAACAAAAAAAAAAACATACGGTTAAGAAAAGTAAAAAACACGCTTCTTGCACGCACTAAAAATTACAAAGTACCAGTCCACCATCTTGGTCCGCCATATTGGATTTGTAATGATGTTTCTTAGCTAGTCATGTATTGTCATCAGAAATCAGAGCGTGTGCAAAGTTTCATCCTAATCGAAGACCGGGAAGTGGGTCAAATTAAGGTTCCAAGATTTTCTTACATACCTACGTAGTTAGTTATAAGTGAAGCTAATAAAAGCGTGTTAAAAAAAATACAAAAGTCAGTAAGCAAACCTAATAAAAAACACATGTTTATCACCATATTTATCTAAGTTCTATAAACAATGCTTGTGTTTGTAATTTTTGGTTTAAAAAACACCATGTTTTTTGTTCAGCCACCCTTACGCGCTTCGCAGGTAACGGTTGAGCGATTCCGAATTAAAGGACGATAATTTGCTTGCCTAACGTTTTGTTTCGTGCCGTAGAATCTTCGAGAATTTAAACCACTGGACACGCCATTTCAGTACATTCCTTTCTGTCAAAATTAGGCCGAAAGCATCGCTTATACTCGTACGCCTGCACATTCTATCAAATTTCTTTAATGCGTTTTCAATTTTATCGCTAAATCACAATATTATGGTTCTAAGTTGATTGGCAAAATTTGACAGTTTTGACAGCTTGATGTGCTGATGTGCGTGTGTATATTTTTGAATCATGTTTATTTACGTTTTTGTTTGACGAAAATGCGTTGCCTTGCCCGTAAGCTGTAAGCAGTAGCTGCGCGTAAATTAGCAGACTTCTGCGAATCAAAACTTGTGCTCATGGCAGCTCCTGTTGATTACTAGATCTAAGATTTTTACCTACATATTGCTAAGGGTCGGTTAATAAAAAGATCCTAATTGCTATGATTAGACGTGACTAATGTTTGGATTGGACTGTATTTTTATTTAAGGGAGTTTGATTGATAGGTTGACTTTTTATTAGTGTTGGTTCAGATGCCTTTTATTCATATTTTTTTATAGGAAATAATACTTTTGTTTAAAAGTGTTTCGACAAATAACTATAATAATATTTTTTATGTCCCTTATTTAAGTTTAACTCTCCGTTTCTTAGTAATGTGCTTCCAACAGACATACATTTTATAGCAATTTAATGTTACTTCAATTATTTAAGTATGATTAAGTAATTCGTCCTGGTGTTTGCAGCACCTGCCTCTCAAGTATGAGCGTGCGGGTTCGGTTTCAGGAGTACCAATGTAGCTTTTTATGTTACATCTACTTTCTGAGAATATCTCGGACACTAATAGTGTATACAAGTCAAGGTGGTGGAGCAAGCGTGGTGATGAAGGGCCAGTTTCACAGGTTGCTGATAAGTTTATCTGACAGGTAATTTCATACAAATTCTGTTCCATTTTTTTATTCATCTGGTAGCTAGTGGCTATACGTAACCTGTGAAACCGGCCCTAACACTCTTTTTCTGTATGAGAAGAGAAAAAAAATGGCCGGTTGTGATGGTAATTTCGTTTAGTCACAAAGTAAAAAATAAACTTTATTAAAAAGTCTTCAATTACTTCAATGGTTACATTCACAGGTATAGATATTCCTACCTCCATCATCGTACAAAATACCTGTACAGTTGGGCCACAATATGAGCGATTTGTCGTTGCAAAACAAGACATAATTTTAAAGAAATTCAATATCTAGAAATACAGAAGCATTAAATCTGTTAGCGTTGCAACAAAATTACGCTAGGCAACAGATTAGTTGTATCTGCAGTAAAATATTGGCATACATACTTTGAAGTAAAATAAATTAAAAAGCCGCTAAAGTCATGTTGTAATGAAAAATTTTATTATCTTACAGTACACATTCACATCATCATCATCATCATCATCACAGCCTTTGTATCGTCCCACTGCTGGGCACAGGCCTCCTCTCCCACAGAGAAGGATTGAGCGTTAATCACCACTCTTGCTCAATGCGGATTGGTGACTTAATAGTCCAGGTTTTCTCGAAATGTTTTCCTTCACCTTTTTAATCAGTCATTGGTGTCCAAGATAAACTTAGACACATTCACGCAAGAGCCTAATTAATTACACATAGGTGCTACGCTGGCCACGTAAAGCTTGCGATAGAGATAAGTGGAAAGATATGGGGGAGGCCCAGCAGTGGGACAGTACAGGCTAATTAAAAAAAAAAAAAAAAAAAAAAGGTGCTACGCACACTAACGAGAGTGACAACTGATGGCAGTAACGAAAAGTTCCGCTGAATAGACACATACATCACGCCATTAAAATTTGCAGTTATATGCAAATATATATTTCGCTATTTTTTTCTTCCTAATATTTCAAAAGAACAAAAGTCGTGTTCCAAAAACCTCCACACGTTTTTAAAGTGTCTAAATTGACCAATAAATTTTTAAGATAGATACGATATCTTTTTTTATGGCCCCAACCGAAAAGTGTGTCACTCACAGACGCAAAGCCTTTCTGCAAGATTACTTTCAGCGATATCTTGATACTGCGTACAAACAGCAACGCAGTAGGGTTGTCACTACAACGCAATACATTAAAATACATTTAAAAAGAAAAGATGGGAGTTTCTGAACCAGAAAAAATATTTTTAAGTTAAGATTCTAATATAAGAATCTTTGCTGAAGTCTATCTTTTGTTTGTACAAACGCCAGCACATCAAGCTACCCGAAACTATCAACTTTAAACCATATGCTTCAGCGATAAAGTTGAAAATCCGTTAAAGGAATTTGACAGCTTGTAGTAGCTTGATGTACTGGCGTCTGTACTATAACACGGGAAATGTGCTTTTCAAATTTCGTCGGAATGTCTTTGTCTAAAGATAAAAATATAAATAAAAATATATTTTTTCAAAGAAAAAAAAAATAGGATTCAAAAACGTTAAGGGGTCGGATTTTATCATTGTTCAGAATTCTCGGCACAAGTTTATGTTTTTGTAACTAGATGGCGTTGCCGCAATTAAATGCAGGCTATGGTTTCGTTACATGGCACGATATAGGTGAATTTTGGAAATAAGATTAAATGTCTTGCAGTAATACGAGTGTTTGATTCTATAGTAGTAAAGAGTTTCAGAAGAAAGTTATAAAGTGTCAACAAGGTCCACCGGAACCGGATAATTAAGTTGGTGAGCAATTTACTTGGAAAAAAGTTCGAAGAATAGGACTTAGAAAATTCAGCCAAAAGTGGCCGATACGGGGAACCTATGCCCGATTTCCATACAATTTACTAAGTCCAAAACACTTAGAAAAATATTTTGATAACGGGACTTAGAAAATTATACAACAACCAGACTTTTTGAAAATACTCTTTGGATTTAAAACATGGACAAAGATTTAAGAATTTTAGAAGATATTAAAACTCAAATTGAAAAATGTCACGTCAATTTCAAAAAATCTCCGAAAGAAAAAATTAATCAACATTATATAGAAACAAGGATTGAAATTTTGGAAAAATTGTTTACCACCTTCTCAGCAAAATATGAGTACATTATTGGTGAATATGGAAGCGGCAAGATCACGACTTACTTTCAGGGTGATGTTTTTGAAGCAACGTCAGAAATTTATTTATCTTGTATGGTTGAGCTCAAGAAAGCCAAATCCACATTAAAACACACAGAAGGTAACTCCAGTGGTGAACGTTCATCAGATCATTCCAGAAATTCTACGGCGAAATTACCTAAAATTGCAATTCCCGTCTTCAGTGGGAAATACACTGAATGGTCATCGTTTAGAGATTTATTTATATCACTCATTCATAATAACTCCATGTTAGACGACGTTCAGCGGTTACATTATCTGAAAACTCAATTGTCTGGTGAAGCCGAGCAACTCATTAGACATGTTCCTGTTACTCATGAAAACTATAAAATATGCTGGGATATGATTGAAAACCGTTACAATAATAAGAAGTATATTTCAAATTGTATTTTGCAGCGTCTGTTCAACCAAAAAGTTATAAATATAGAGTCATCTAGCGCCTTAAAAGAACTCCTGGATGTGACAACTGATTGCTTACATCAATTGTCAAATCTCGGCATAAATGTTAAAACATGGGATGTTATTGTAGTTTATATTATTAGTTTGAAGCTGGACGTTGAATCTCGGAAGCAGTGGGAACTGCAGGTTAATCAATCATCCGATGATCTCCCGTCTTGGCTACAATTCAAAGAGTTTTTAGAGACTCGATTCCGGGCTTTTGAGCGTATCCAACCTAAAGGTAAGCCCGTAGTCATGTACAATAGCACAACATCTCTTCCCAAAGAAGCAGTAAACATTAGAAAGTTGTCATGCCCACATTGTGCCGAAGACCATAAGTTATTTCATTGCAAGAAGTTCTGTAAGGAGGAAGTGGAACAGCGCCGTAATATTGCCCAGTCTTTAGGTTTGTGTTTTAATTGTTTAGGAGAAAATCACACAACCCAAATTTGTAGATCGCTCACCAAATGCCGTTTATGCCAGCGCAAACATCACACTTTATTACATCTTAAGAACTATAGAATTACAAGCACGGATGCTGATTCTAGCGAACCAGCACCTCAGCAGACCACTAATATCGCAACTCATCTTTTAAAAGGTATTGCTCCGGGACAGGTCCTGTTAGCCACAGCTCTTATAAGAGCCGAATCAAAAGATGGGTCCTCTCAAATATTAAGAGCCTTGCTTGATCAAGGATCGCAGGCGTCATTTATAACGGAAGAAGCAGCGCAGTTACTTCGTTTAAGGAAGATTGCAACTAAAACTAAGATAGCAGGTATAGGAGGTAATCAGAGCGGCGTTCATGTTGTCTCTAACTATGCAGTAAGTATGAACTTACAGTCAATGTACGAACCTTCTTATGCCATCAAAGTATCGGCGCATTTATTAAGTTCATTGACTTCTGTTATGCCTGACGTCGAATTTGAAATGCACGATTGGCCTGATATACATCATATTCAGTTGGCTGATCCCAATTTTAATTCCCCTAACAAAATTGACGTTTTGTTAGGAGCTGATGTTTACTGTCAGATATTGAAGAAAGGTTTAATCAGGAGCCCTAAAGGTTCCCCAGTAGCACAAAACACACATTTGGGGTGGATTGTGTCAGGATATGTTGCTAGAAATGGCATATCTCATAGTCAACATAATTCCATAGTAACAATGCATGCCCAAGTAGATGCTTGTTTACATTCCAGACAATTATCATTACCATTAGGTAAAAATCGTACAAAGCGTGGATGGAACAGGGAGTATCTCACACATTTCTTTCAGAGGTATAAATGGAAATCTAGAATTCCTAAATTAAAGCAAGGCGATGTGGTGTTCATTAAACAGGATAATTTACCTCCAGCCAAATGGTTACACGGTCGAGTTGAGCAAGTGCATCCTGGAAAGGATGATATCGCACGCGTCGTCACACTTAGGTGTAAAGACACCTTGATAACACGTCCAGCTTCAAAGTTATGTTTACTTCCTGTTATGTAGTTAGTTAAGTGATTTTATGTTTTATAGTGTTATGTTTATTCGAAAAGGCATGTAGTTTTTTATGTTTGTTTTTTTTACAAAATGCATTGTAGTATGTTTTCGAAGCCATAGTCTGCATTTAAATAAGCAATAGTTAACTATATATCGTCATAACATTATTACTGTTCATTGATCGTTTGATAATAATATTATATACAGTCCACTGCTCTTTTTAGGTACTTTCGATCATAGTGGGCGGTAATAAAAAAGGAAATAATTCCTTTTTAGTGGGCGGTATGTTCAGAATTCTCGGCACAAGTTTATGTTTTTGTAACTAGATGGCGTTGCCGCAATTAAATGCAGGCTATGGTTTCGTTACATGGCACGATATAGGTGAATTTTGGAAATAAGATTAAATGTCTTGCAGTAATACGAGTGTTTGATTTTATAGTAGTAAAGAGTTTCAGAAGAAAGTTATAAAGTGTCAACAATCATAATTATCCCGAATAAAAATGTAGGATGCAGAAATAATTATTTTATCATTTATTTAATTGATTACTTCTTGAAGTTGATAACCCTACCTGCAAGCTATATGATGAGGAAGAGCCTCTAAGCAACCTAAGGGAAAAATGTAAGCGAGGTGGCTCATAAAGATTTTAGTAATATAAGAACAAAACGTGGGCGAACATTTTTATACCTGATTGAATTCTATCGGATGAAAGAGACAAAAAAATAATTCAGACAGTTGAAAATAATTTTCTCCACGAAATAAATATATCGATATATAGGCATAATCTATAGATTGTCGGGAAAAAAAAATCGTAACCTTTGGATATAATTTTATAAATAGTACAGACGCCAGCACATCAAGCTACTACAATCTGTGGAATTTTCTAAAAGATTTTCAACATTATTATTGAAGCATATGGATCAAAATTCATTGGGAAAATGTTACAGTTTCGGGTGGCTTGGTCTACTTCAACTGGGTATACCCGAAACTATCAACTTTAAACCAAATGCTTCAGCGATAAAGTTGAAAATCCGTTAAAGGAATTTGACAGATTGTAGTAGCTTGATGTGCTGGCGTCTGTAATATTGTATGCATTTATTCAGTTCCTTTTAGGAAAATTTATAAAGTACGGTTTACTTACTATCACAGAAAAAAGTCATTTACTTCAGATATCACAAGCTAAAGTGTGTCTTCATGTCTCCTAGTTCCACTATCTCTATCCCTTCGAAATAACCATCCTTTTAATCCCAGGGCTGCCATAAACACTGGTATAATCCTTTCCGATGAATAGCAGGGTTGCCACAGGCAAAAACATGTTGGGATATTGTTACTGCTAATAGAGACTCAAGGGCGTCTCGTTAGAGGAAAAGTGAAGGGTATGGCAACACCTGATCCCCTTAAGTGGTTGTATTGAAAAAACAATGATCTGGGATGTTTGGAAGATATAGGAAAAATTATAAGTAAACTGTTTTCCTTGTGAGAATTTATCAGGCATTTTTTTTAGAAAACTAAATAAATATTTGGATTGCTTTACTGGTATCTATTAGGTTTATAGAGTTATATTGACAGCAGTACTAACCTGTGATATGAAAATTTACATTTTTGCCCATATAGGCAACAAGCGAGCGGTGCAATGATAATCTCCCTAACTTGTACTGTAGCATATCCAAAACAATTTTAATTACAATCAGCAAAAGGAAAAACACACGTTAGAAAAAAATACATAAAAAAAGTCATTCGTCATTTGACAAAACAAATGAAAATCAAACAAAGTTTTGGCGATAACTGTCAACTTGAATTTAAATTTAGAAATCACAACCCCCAACTAGCTATGTTTATTACTTCTTCAAGCCGACCCAAGACTATACTCATCAGATGCAGAATCCAGGAATATAGGGAAAGCAACCTGTTAGGCAAGGCTAGTGAGGAAGGCAGTCGATCAGGTAATCCGTTGTGCCGTGCTGGTTTGATTGGTTATTGGGTGACGTAGCCTGACGGGACATGTGACCACAAATCCAAATTTGGTACATGTAGCCTCCAAACTGTAGGGGATGCTTGAATAAATATTGTTGTCGGTCGATGTAGCGATTTTCATGACACCTGCGTACATGTAGGTAGACGTATATGGTCCTTGAACATGTATTCTTGTTAATTTATTTTGATTTGTGGACCATTATTGACAGACAGTGTATTAGGTTATTAGAATTTGATAATAAACTGATATCACTGATATCTCGCGTAAAACACATAAACACAAATTAGTAGGAAAGTAATTTTTTGCACGAAAGTTGCTAAAAAATCTCCTTCCAATAACTAACAAACAGAGGCTCTTAAAATATTGCTGACACATCTCCTCTAGATTACTTTCTAAGGCGAAAATTTTGAAGTTTAATGACGTCATTTTTCGTCACCCCCGAGCCTGGTTTATCGGCTTATTAAAGCAAAACGCGGCTATTAAATAAATATCGCGCCATTTTGAACGGCCGCGGAAAAGTGTGGGCTCGCCTTAATATCGTACAGTATGATTATCATGTGGATGGTATTGTTGGCGAAAATGCGCATTTTTATGGTGTTTTCTTTTAGAATGTATATTATGAGCAACGAAATAAGTAGCAAGGTAAAAGGGAAGACATTTTCCTTTTATTAAATGAATTCAGACATTGTAAACAAAGGCTCTAATTGAAACACCTTACTATATGCTAGCGGTCGTTGCTCACCATTTTCAGCGAAAGTCAAAATAATTACTTAGCAGTCAAAACTGACGATCGCAGGCTCTGTCATAAGAACTCAGCTGGCTAAGCAATCTTTAAAAAAAAAATACCAATATTTCTCATCAATATAACTCTCTGTATATAAGCTCCAACTCTTTATTATAAAATATCAACAACAGACAGTCAACTACAAAACCGTACATGGCAACACAAAATCCACATCCCCACTAATATAATTGACGACACTTACAAAACTAAGTTAAATTAGCCAATTAAGCATTCAAGCGAGCGGTGACGAAGGTCGCCTTACTTGCGCATGAGAGCCCGCCGATTGTAAGGAAATTACCTATAAATCATTGCCTGGATTCAGGACACGGCTAGATCGTGTCACAGTTTGAAGGTTACATCGAAAGGTTGAAAAGAACTTTCGTCAAGGGTCCTGTGGTCGTATTTTTTATATAGAGCAAACTCATCACAATTTTCAAACGGTTTTTCTTAAATATGATTATACCTTTTGAAGTGTTTTCTTCAGAGCTCATTTAAGGGGTTCCCTCTGGGACTGCAGGTTATTCGCAAGAGTTACCATGGCTATGGCACACAGGGACCTCCAGAAGGAATATAGTGGGTTTTAGTCAGTGAGACTCTGACATTCCCTCCAGCTGTACCCTCTCGCTGTGGGTGAGTCATTCGCGTCTCATTTGATGATTTCCCACAAGAAAGGGTTTAAATTTAAAGAAACATGCATGCCGACAGATATATTTTGAGTGTGACTGACTGACTGATTTTAATACCATTTTTGAATTGCCCGAGTACAGTAATAGTGTGGGTCAGACTTATTAAGTACTAAGACAATTGACAGGTCGATGTATGTATTAATGGCTTAGCTATGTTATGTGCCAACACACCTGATAAACTATAAGGTACTATATCTATAAAAAAAAACATTCATTATAATATGCAGACCACAGAAAACAAGCATGTTTGCACAAATGTCGACCATACCGTGAATCGTAGCCGGAGCCATCAGCTCGGCACTCTTCTCGCTTTACATTATATTATGTATCTTCAGAAAAAAAAAATACCCGGTGCCAAATATTTGCAGTTCATAAAACTAGGACATAATAATAAACTTAATATGAATACCATACTACCTGCGTGAGCATAGCTTATAAAGTCATTATATATTAACAATGTACCTTGTTCTCCAGGTCATAGGGTTAAAAGCATCGTTAGACCCCTGCCGACCCCTTTATTGCTGGCTTGTTATTTACATAATTATTAAGTACTGGTTTAATTAGTATGGCCGGCTACATAGTTGGTAAACATTTTTAGTTTTTATTACTTCAAAAATATAATCTCACGCCAAATAATGTTAATAAACAGTTTTGTATAAAATATTTTCGTAAGTGTCATTAAAACACAGAGTAATTATGAGAAAGGCTATGATTTTTTTACTTTGGCAGATTTTTTTTATTTTTTTACTTTGGCGGTTAGAGTATTGAGCTAAGTATCACCTCTGACTAACTTCTAAGAATTAGGCGTTATATTTTCCCAACAACAAAAATTATCATACAGATAGTGAAATTTTCAATTTGTTTGCCACAATTTAACTATACATAGTGCCTATGGGTGCTATATAGAGCTATAGGTGTGGACTAGCTATAGGTCTTAATTTGGTTAGGTTTTTATTTAAATGGCAAAATTATAATAATATTGCCAAAAGACATTGCAGCGCACAAATGAATCTGCGGAATTAAGATAGTTATGCTTATAGCCAGTCAGTTACTGCTGAGTTGACAACTGACCTCCAGCAGAGGTGAGCTACCAGAAGAAAAATAAGAAAGACTTTATATAAGTATTTTTTATCCAGGCGCGCTTAGTAATGAATTACTACGGGACGCATCCCAAGCCGCGGGCGGAAGCTAGTTTATAATATTACTAACAATTTAACCCTACATAAACTATGTATAACCAACACTATCCCGAATCGCCATTAACCAAATAGTAGTAACCCTAAAATGTGACGATGCATAATAATCAACGCTAGGTCGATCTGACCCCTATAACCGTAACATGGTTAATGACGGGTACAAATGTCCAGCCACGTAGAAAACATTTAACTAATCTAAGGTCACTTCTGACCTTTGCATGGGGAATTACTTAGCTGGCAAAATGACTGCGCATTTGTCCAGACAAGGGTGTTGCTAAACTATTGTTGGCTGCCCCGTTGGTCTAGTGGTTGCAAGGCGCGACTGCTGTGCACGGGGTCTCGGGTTCGAATCCTGGGTCGGGCCGAAATCGCTTTGTGGGTTTTGTGAAACTTTCACAAAGCAGCCTGGAGTCTGGAAGTTGGTGATTGATTCACCCGTGCATCGGAGAGTACGTAAATGTCGTAATTGCCTCTCCCTGAAGGTTAACTAGCATTTAATGGAATTTGTCTCTGTCTTGAGCGAGGCAAAACTACTACTACACAATACTGATATTTATTTAACTCTCTAATATTGTTTAATAGAATGCCTCGTTGGTCTAGTAGTCCAGGGTTCTTGGGTTCGATTCCCGGGTCAGGAAAAAAATTACTTTGTGGCTTTTTGGAAACTTCGGAATTAAAACGCCCGTGCATCGGAAAGCACGTAAATGTAGGTCCTGCGCCTAATCTCTCTCCGGTCGTGTCGACGTAGCAATACAATGTCACATAGCAATTTTCCTTGATTGTTAAGTTTTAAAGACAACCACTAAAGGTAGGTACCCAAAAGGTCGGTACTTCGTAGTATTGACGAAGGTCATGTATCGAATCCCAAAAAGAAAAAATCAAGGTCACTTTATAATTTTGTATACAAAGCTACCAATATCATTGAATGATGTCATGTAGTCAAAATTAATGTCATTGTTCAACTTCCTTTTGTCTATAAATTAGCATATATTTATAGATACGAATAGATCGAACGATAGTTTCTATTAGACAAACAGACGAATCGATTTCTGTATATTGATAAGCTCGCGGTTTTATTATTATAAAATCATTTTTTATTGATGTTCGCCGATTTGTTTTTATGACGCGTCCAAGGAATAGATAATTAAGTATATATGTAAGTCAGTCACGACTAGATAAAAATAAACTTATGTGTGTCTCCAGGGTACTATCTATATCTATGCCAAATTGCATCTCATTTAAATCAGCCGTTTAAGGGTAATAACGTAACACATATACCTAGAGTTATTTAATAAACTGTAGGTAATAGTGACAGCTACTACGATTGCGAAATTAAATAAAGTGATTTTAAGAATTGGCCTTCAAGTTAAAAAATCATAATACCTATTCAGTATAAAACAATGTTGAGGACAACTATTCATAATAAATAATATCAGATTTCAATTTACACAATACTGCTAAGCAGAGCACCTACACGAATAAAGTCCGACCTTGTGACATTAGAATTAAGATTCAAAATCCAATCTAAACCGCACTGAAGGGACATTGGTATGCAAAGTTATCAAAGCAGTTGAAAAAATGTCGTCAGTTAAAATTAGAGTCTTATCACGTGAGGCATAAAGATCATAGTCGTGGTGATTTTTAAATTGACAACAGAAAATAAAATTGGTAAATTACAACAGGTGCGTTCAGAACAATAAGTAACGTGATCCTTTTTTTCGCGCTAAGCAAAGGTATTTGTGAGGCCTTATTAACATCGAGAAAGTTGCTATGACGAAGTTATGCAGATATGTGAATAAAAACCAAAATAATTTATGAAAAAGTTCGCATAAGTAGATATTTGAGTTTCCATTACTTATCCACGCAAAAAATACCTACTGAAACGAGTTTGGTAAAACTCTACAGTAATATAGTTTACAATGATGTTAATAAAATTTTTAGAACTTCTCGAGGAAACCTGGAGAACCTACAAAGTCACATACCCGTTTTGAACATAAATGTGATAGACGCTCAAATGACATAATCTTGAACACCAATGACTGATGAAAGGTGACAGAAAACATCTCGAAGAAGACTGGAGTATTAAGACTGAAAGCAAGCGTGGTGGTTACCGCTCAATCTTCCTCTGTCTGAGAGGAGGTCTGTACCAAGCAGTGGGACGATAAAAAGGCAGATGAGGATGATGGTGATGAGGTATCACTAGGAGATCTGCTTTAAAATACGTAAATTTAATACTCTTTTCTTTTACGAAAAAAGTTTTTTTTTTCTGGGGAGTTTGTTGCGCCACTTCTTCTTCCCAGCAAAAACACATAGGAAGTGGTGAAGGGTGGGCATTTTGGGGGCTGCCTTTTGTAATATTTGAAGTTCAAAAAGTGCTGTTTTACAGCGAATTTTGAATAAATGATTATGAGTTTCGAATATTACAAAAAAACAGCTAGGAAAATAAGTCTAACCTGACATATTTTCTACCAGAACATATGTAGAAGCCATGCATCATATACCAATGACTCCACAGAGAACCGTGACGTATATACCTCAAACTAAAAACTGAACCTCAAAACTGGAGTGTACTCCCTGGAGGACGTAGCACCCCATCAAGAGTGTACGTGTGCCCATACGAGGCCAGACAGCTAGTAACAAATAGCGAATGTGTGACTTGCCTGTTGTAAAATATTATGGCGGATGACGGCAAAAGTAATGTCGATCTGGGAATCAGAGACGTGAAAACTGCAAGGTTTATATGTGGAGATGTAAAATGTTTGTCTCTAGAGTTAATAGGCGTGATAACTAGTATATTATGTAAAATATAAAATATGGTAATAGTAATTACTCCGACATTTAGATAAGCAAAACATATCATCTCCCGAGCCTTTTCCCAACTATGTTGGGGTCGGCTTCCGATCTAACCGGATTTAGCTGAGTACCAGTGTTTTACAAGGAGCGACTGCCTATCTGACCCTGAGATTAGCAAAACACATATATTTATTGTATTATGTTTAAACATATGTGTTTTTATTAACAAAACATTTTAAATAATCTATTGAAGTTCGGGAGTGGGGGCTTGTGACGTCAGGGCTAAGTAAAATTAATGCCTTAAAGTGACGTCAAACGGAACTTCACAGTATTGTATGTTTGCCATTATTACTTCTTAGTAGAAAAGAAAAAGTATGTGTCCAATATGTTTCTCTTATCTGATATAAAAAACTAATTTCTTTTTTTTTTCTTTCGTCACACTTATTACCTATTGGGTCTGATTTAAATCATTTTGCGGACTTTAATTCGCCTCATATGTTACCACAGAAGACTGGTACGATACTAATTCTATAGCATTTGAGAACCCCATTAAAATATAACATAATCATTACAAGTAAATACAAAGCAAAATATGCTTCAAAGCTAACTTAACAAGCATATCAAAATTTAATGAAAAACGCTGACTGCATTTTGCACACCCATCTATCAGGCCGCATATTATCTAACTCCAATATGAAAGCATCGCGCGCCATGCAACATGGCCGCTGCAATTTATTGGCAACGTAAACACGCTGCAGATTAAATTCCAAAATATATAACTTTCAATCAACGTCTCTCGAGCAGCCATCAGGGTGAACTTTAAAAATTTTGAAATATTACTCAGCTGTGTGATGCTAGCTGCCGCGAAGTACAGAAAAATCGCGGAAAGTGGAGAATAAGTGTTGCTTTTTTAGTGTTTGATACCCAAAGGTTAAAAAAGGGCCCCTGTATGACTTCGCTGTCCTTCTAACTGCCTGTCACCAGGCTCATGAAACGTGGTAGCTAGACAGTTTAAATTTTCACAAATTATGTGCTACTACACGCTGCAACAAAGCATACGGAAAGCCGGATAAATGTTTTCTTTAACATCTAATTATATAACAAACGCATTTATTTTTCCATGATTTTGTTAAGTTTTTAGCGTACGGAAGACTTCAGTGAGTAGTACCACTCGCACTTGGACGTTTTTTTTTTGTTTTTTATTTCGTCCACTTCTTATCCCTAAAGGTACCAAAATGTACTCATTTATCTAGGTTCTGTTAGCTCTTATCACATTAAGGCACACGAAACATAATATTACATCTATGAGGCACATAGGTCTCCATCGTTACAGCAGAGAACAATAAATTCACTTTCGACTCCTGAAATTGTGACTTGAAACTTTGTACCATCTAATACATTTCGGAAAATCATTCCGGCTGTCTCTAACCCAGATATACCTTACTGCTATCCTAAAACAAGCGCAATTCTAAAACTACTTCCCTCCCGCTCTTTCACCTGCAACATCCACCAAACTTTAAAAGCCGTTGCAGAATCTCAAATTGCACCAAAGCACCAAAGCATCGATGGACTCGGATCATCCCGCTTTTTACGAGCGGCCGAAATGGGATATAGAACGAAAAAACCCGAAAATAACCGAAGTAGGTAATATCTGGAAATACGAGGCATAACCGATGAATTAAGCGAGCGGTCGCAAAACTGTATGTTTTTATTTGGCTCTGCTTGTTTGAGGTGAATCTGAAAATAAACGCGATTAAACATAATATTTTGCTTATAGAACAATTTATTTTTGTTAGTAAGTAAGAAAGGTCGTGGTGGCCTAGTGGTTAAAGAGCCAACCTCTCAAGTGTGAGGGCGTGGGTTCGATTCCAGGTCGGGCAAGTACCAATGCAACTTTTCTAAGTTTGTATGTACTTTCTAAGTATATCTTGGACACCAATGACTGTGTTTCGGATGGCACGTTAAACTGTAGGTCCCGGCTGTCATTGAACATCCTTGGCAGTCGTTACGGGTAGTCAGAAGCCAGTAAGTCTGACGCCAGTCTAACCAAGGGGTATTGGGTTGCCCAGGTAACTGGGTTGAGGAGGTCAGATAGGCAGTCGCTCCTTGTAAAACACTGGTATTCAGCCGAAACCGGTTAGACTGGAAGCCGACCCCAACATAGTTGGGAAAAAGGCTCGGGAGATGATGAGAACAATTTATTTTTGTTGCGTAAAAGGAATAATATTTACGGGTTCGGCTAGTATGAGAGCGAAATGGGATTATGGGTTAGAAAGTCTCTCTCCAAAACCTTTGGTTCGTATTTTTGGTGAGAGTAACAATAATAAGTTTATGGTTGGGTATGATATTATGATCCGTTTAGAATAGTGACAATCTTTTTACTAACAGTTTTGTACTATAATGATTAACACTATTATTGTCAGCGAAAATCAAAATAATATTTGTAATGCGAAATTGTTATGATTTACTGAAAATAAATTAAATTCCAAACCATATTTTCAATGAAAGGCAAACGTGACTAATGTTTCTTTTATTTTTTTTTTAAGTACAGTCGCACTAAAAAGTTTAACTTCATTTCCAGGTACAGTCGGCATCGGCACAGTCATCCGTTCCACATTGAGGTATCAGGTAAGCAAAAAGGCAAACTATGCAAATTCTTGTCTTTTAAAAAGGTTTGAGACTCGTAAAATTTTCGCATAAGATTTGGCACTCAAGTTTACAATATAAATGTGTGAATATTATGTATATGTTACTGACAAAGTTATGTGTCAGTAATTGGATACAGTTTCTGATTTTAAATTGCATGTAAGTTATGATTTCTTTTTGACCAATGGTCTTGCTTAACTTTTTGAGCGACGGATCAAAAAGTGATTTGGGTTACGACTTTCTGTTATTTGACTGTACACGTTGTGTGTTGAATCACTTTTGTTGTAAATACATGAATATTCTTTTAGGTATTTAAAGAAAAGGTCACTTATGAAACCGTAGTAGGCAGCTGGTATCAATAATTTTTATTTTGCATTCAAGTAATCAATAAATGACGCTTTAAGGCGGTTTCTGTAAGTTTTGTTCTTGTAAATATCACATCAATAGTACCTATACAATAAAACAAAAAATAATCAAACGAACTCCATAATATTTATAAAAACAACATTGTAGCATGAACTTTAAATAAAATCCTTGTTAAATATTTAAGCAATTTCCCAGAACTAGTCAACACACAAAATGTTCCTTTTTCCAATATTCCCGACACACTACATGTAGTCGAGATAAACAATTTCATTGTGAAATGTTCAGTTATTCCAGCCGAGCCTCGTTTTTTCAGAGCCTACAATATTCGCTCTTTTTTCATACAATCGTAATGGCAATTCAATTCGGCTCGAAAAACTTCGCTTTAAGTTGCATAAAAAACCAGTTTTGGCTTTTATGTCCGGGCGCGTGTAATTGGGGCAATGTTGTGTTGTTCCGATGTCTTTTTTGTCGGCATATGGAATCGATTAAAACCTTTTATGCTTACGCAGGCTGTGTTAGAACATATAGCAATTGCATTTCATAGAAGTCTTCAAAAAGCCAACAGTTTAATATATCGATGCTTTCTACAGAGAATCTTAAGATTAAGATAAGACTGAGATTTGTTATGATTGCCATTGCAAGGTATTCAGGCCGATTGTCGGCTACGGTGGCCGTACTCTTTTATGGAGATCAGCCAGCTGCGCAGGACATATTATGGTGCACAAGCATTCGCGCAGACACAGCACTCTCTATTCCCTCACTCTCATAATCTGATGGGACGGCAATCCGACATGACCGGAGAGAGATCAGGAGCAGGACCGACACTTACGTGCTCTCCGATGCACGGGTGAGTCAATCACCAACTTCCAGACTCCAGGCTGCTTTATGAAAGTTTTTCAAAACCCACAAAGTGATTTCGGCCCGACCCGGGATTCGAACCCGAGACCTCGTGCACAGCAGTCGTGCTTTGCGACCACTAGACCAACGAGGCAGTCAAAAAATAATGGCAAGGTAAATAATGAAAGTGAAATACAGTTGAGGGAACTCTATTGATAGCAGCTACCTCATGTTTAGACTTTTAATATTGGTATTGATGAGGACTTTACTAGTGTAATCAGTTGCAGTCATAACCCATGTCTTTTATTTAGTTTTTCCTGCAGGCTTAGCATAGCAACCGTAGAAACAAGTTTTGTTTACGGGAGAATGGACATAATAACAGAAAAGTGACAGATTGACGTAAGATTTTCTTCGTCATTTTTTGAAGATTTTTTTCTTTTCTTCGATCGACATAAGTTTACAAGTGATTATTTTCGAGTTGACAGGTCGCGCCATGCTCGGGCAGAAGACATGTCGACGGCTCCTAAGTATACTGAGTCAACTAACAAATTTTGAAAATTGCACTTTTTTGTGTATTAATAATAATTAAATCATTTTCTAAAAGTATAGTTGACTCGGATACTTAGGATACTTACTGGATACTTAGGAGCCGTCGATGTTTGTTGACATTAAGAGAAAGAGTTTTGTCTTTTCTTGACAGAATAGATATACATATAATCTCCATGCTAAGCCTGTTGACATCAAAAAATAATCCCCTAGCTTCCACAGACAAACAAATATACACTATAAAAGATATATTTAGTTACATTTTTATTTATTGTATTCATTCCTGAATGAATAAATCTGTGGGTGTTTTATACAATACCCAATCATTTTATAACAGTCATGAGAAAATAAACAAATCTTCATAATAATATTTTGTTACCGAAGAATCCTCCAAATCTACGAGACTACGTCAAGATAATATTTGTCAACCTGGCTATAAAACAAGGCAGACCACCCTTATTGCGTGTTAATAAGGTATAAATTACAACGAATTATCAAATAACAACTGTGTCGAGCAATTGACACCTCAAAAGCCCATGGGATTCGGCCATGCGCGAGACCGGATTAACTTTGCGGCCGGCAAGATGATCAATGACACTTATGTCAAGGTAATAAGGTTGATATCTCAGTGGGTTTTGAATTAGTGATGTCGTTTATATGTTGGGCGGTATCTGCATGAATTTAAGTTTGACAAGTTAAACCTCCTGAGTTGATACATGGAGTGGGTTCGTAAGTAGAAGCGTCTGACCCACTTTCCTAGGAATGCCGGTGGGAAATTTTAGTGTTTAAAGTAAATGCAAGATTTTACTACTGTGACAACTGTTTGTACTGTTTTTGGATCGTTAGTTCGGAAGACAAGTCTCGAAAATTACGTGGTTATGTTAGTTTGAGTAAATATTTCAATGAAATATGTTTGATAACTATGTAGGTACATTTATTTATTGGTCATCAAAACATTCATAGAAAAACCTATTGAGATTTCAATGAATTTAGATAAACCACTTTTCAATAATAATAATTATATGACTAGCCTAAAACTTTCAATGAATCAACCCGCTGATAACCGCGAAGCCTTTTCTCAAGCGATATGGAGGTCGGCTTCCAGCCAAAGCTATATTTTACATGGGGCGACTGCCCATCTGACTTCATCAACCCAGTTACCCCCTTTTTTTTTTTTTTTCGTGGGAAATCATCAAATGACCCCTCCCGCTGAGGGTGCAGCTGGAGGGAGTGTCAGACTCTTACTGACTAAAACCCACTATGTTCCTTCTGGAGGTCCCTGTGTGCCAGGGCCGCGGTATCTCTTACGAACAACCCGCAGCCCAAGCAGACCCTGGCCCTTTATGGGCCCCTCCTGTGTTGCTGACATCTCTTCGAGGAGCGCGTGGAACAGAACGCGCCGCCGACACGGGTCTGTCGTCCTTAGACGTACGGACGATGAGCTACCCACGCTCACCGCCCACAAACCCGCGCCTACGGTGGTCGGGAGTCATCTCTCGACACCCGGCGCCCGTGGTGTCGACCGGTACCAGCCCTGCCGCGACGGCTGGGATGAGCGGTGCGGTCTCTTAGCCGCTCCGCCGCCTCCTTTGCTAGCATAACTGCTTCACAGAAGGAGGCGACGGCATCCCATTCTCCCTCGCTCCGGACCATGGCCTGGATCAGGGCCGGACGCGAGAGGTCGCCGCCGCCAATTGCCGCTGTGAGGACACGGCGGTGCTCCGCCCAGGCAGAACACACTTCCACCGTGTGCTCCACCGTGTCCTCTGGCTGGTCCGCGCAGTGGTGACACCCAGGCGTCTCCTCCCGCCCGATACGATGCAGGTACCTCCCGAAACACCCATGTCCGGTGAGGACCTGCGTCAGGCGGTAAGAGAGGGTGCCATGACTCCTCCCAATCCACTCCTCGAAGAGGGGCACTATGGCCACTATTGTGGCGTGCCCTGCACGGGGTTGCGTGAGGCGATCTCGCCACTCCACCATGAGATCGCGCCGGAGGACTGCCCGCTGCGCAGCGACTTGCCGCGGTAACGGGGACTCCCCCCGACGCAGTGCCTCCTCGCGCCAGTCGTACAGGCGCGAGAGGACCCTCGCCTCCAGATCCCACGGTGGCAGTCCGGCAAGGAGACCCGCTGCCTCGCGGGAGATAGTGCGGTACCCCCGCACTAGCCTCTGGGCTATGACCCTCTGTGGGACGTTGAGGTGGTGGACGGCTCGCAAGCGCATTGAGCGCGCCCACACCGGCGCCCCGTAGAGGGCCATGGACCGCACCACTCCCGCGTAGAGTCTCCGGCAGGAGGCATTTGGGCCCCCCAGATTGGGCAAGAGCCGCTTGAATGCAGCCCCCGCCCTCTCCAGTTTAGGGCCCAAACGTCGAAAATGCTCGACGAAGTTCCACCGGCTGTCGAGGACGAGTCCCAGGTACTTCATCGTCGACTCGACACCGATGTGAACCCCTCCCACCAATACCTGGGAGCCCGAAGGTGGCTTATTCCGAGGCCCATGAAAGCACATGACCTCGGACTTGTGCAAGGCCACCTCGAGTCCCAGTTGCCGGATCCTCTCGATCACCATCGCAACCCCGCGCGTCATTATTTCGGCCGCCGCCTGATGCGACCCCCCCTGCGCCAGCACCAGTGTGTCATCGGCGTAACCCAGTTACCCCTTATTAAGACAGATTGTCAGACTTTCTGGCTTCTGACTACCTGTAACGACAGTCGAAGTTCTACAAATGACAGCGTTTAAACGTACCGTCCGTAAAACTGAGGACCTCGTCATGACAAAATGATCACTCAACCAACCGACCGCGTCAAAAGTTGCTTAACCTTATGATCGATGGATCCGTGCGGCTGCTATTCAGCCATAAGCTCTTTCTTAAACTTTCAATGAATATTAACCGAAATTAAAATAATTCTACACCCGCTTCAGACGAGCGTCTGACCCACAGCGCGATCGGACGCTAGTTCTCTTGAAAAACTTAAATTGCCTGTTAGTTGCCTCTATCTTTGGAAGTTAAAGCTCTAAGCTCGTGATCAGCAACGATGCACTTGCTAAACTTGTGCGAAGGTATTATTTGTTCGAATTGGGTAAGCTTTTGTTGTTATCATTTGTTTTCTTTGGCAATTATGCTTAGGTATAGTAACCCGCGTCCCGTATGAAATATTTCACGTACATAAACGGAAAAAAGCATTCTGTCTGTATTCCTGGATAAATGGACTTTCTCACTAAAATGGCTGCGGGTTGTTCGCAAGAGTTACGTGGCCTGGCAGAAGGAACATAGTGAGTTTTGGTCAGTAATAGTCTGACACTCAAATCGGGAGGGGTAATTTGATGATTTCCCACGATAAAAAAGAAACAATTTTCGATTACATAATTTGACGAATCGTGTTGAAAAGTAACTGAATTTTGTATTTGAATTGAAATAAACCGTTGCAATTTAACTACACTTTAAATAAAAACCTTGAAAATGTTACGTTTTAATTGTATATTGCAATAAAGGCACGTTTCTGTTAATCCATTAATAGGAATTTTATCGACCATTTCACTTCACTGTATCAAAAATATTTAAAAATTACGGCTGATAATACGGCAAATATTATATTGTCAAGATACATGTTAGGTATGTATTATTTCCCCTAGTTTTCTGGGAAGATTAATAAAGAAAGCATCCTTCCATGATTAAATCCACATATCAACCTATTAGCGGTATGTAGTCGTGTTCAACATAATATGTTATGCAAGAGCATATTTTTTTAAATACTGAACTACGAAGGACTGTGAAAAGTTTTGACTCATAACTGAAACTTTCAATCGATATATACCTACCTAATAATAAACGAATCGTTAGGCACCGGTAGCTTGGACCCTGTTCCCGATATCGGTGTTCACCTATTTTTTTTATATATATTTTTTTAAATAATAAAAATATGTTTAAAATAAATAAATGAATGATAATAACGAATCGTTTGGCATACCGATAGTAGTATTTTTAAACAAATACCTGATATAAGGAAAAGTCCGTTCATGTTCATAGGAACTGCGCAAAAGATACCGAACGGCATCAGGACATTCAAATCGATTAATTCACATTACCCTCACCAAAACAATTCCACAGAACCCGCTCCCATTAAAACACAAAACAATTAAAACATTACTATACGACGAAACACACAAAATTAATGAAATATGAATTCGCCGATTGCGGTCGAAACATATTTAAATCGATTCCCCATAATAATTCCTGTTGCTGATAATACCTCTTTGCCATTTAACTATAGACCACACTTGTTTGAAATAGCAATAAATATTGTTCGACGCTGTTTGTGTGTAGAAATTATGTGTTTATCCTTTCATACTTCTAGTATAGCTAGGCAAATACGCGACTGACACACCCATGGTTAGTTGACGTCAGGAGAAAAGAGATATGCCTTTATAATTACATCGCGAATATGCGAGACCGTACACGGACTGTTTCAAGCAGTTGAGAACGACTGCTTGAAGCCGCGACCGCGCGGTTGACTTATAGTCTTTTATTCCCTGCCGTACTCAGGACTGTTTGAGCGGTCGCGAGGTACACACAGGCTGTTCGAGCCATTTACGGCGCTGGAGCAGTTGGCAGCTTTCCGACCTTCTTCGTCCGGGAAAAAAAAATGTACTCAACTGTGATAGAAAATCAACTACTTGAGCGGTTGGTATCGACTACCCAAGCCGTCAACAACCGCTCGAGCAGTCGACGCCAACTGTCTGTTGTGTTTTGTGTAAAGTAGTGATATCATAATTCCAGTTTCCCAATATAATGGACAAAGAGAGGAATCCTTCTTTACAACGACAATAGCCACATCCCATGCTGCACCACTATCAGACGTATACACTCATTGCCTAAGTCGCACACGTACTAGCGCCATATAACGCCAGTATATCTAGCAAAACTTGGCAGTGTTCGGTCATGACAACCGAATTTATATCCTCGACGATTTTATATGGACTTATTTCGAGTTTAAAATAGTCTTCAACTTTGTTGAGATAGTGAATTATTGGGGTGCACCATGTTTCGGTAACAGGTTTCGGGATAATATTTAAGTATATTGAATTAATTGGTTGCTATTGTTAAACAACTCTTGGTGAAGACTGAAAGCCGACCCCAACATAGCTTGGGAAAAGGTCACCCAGATGATATAGTAAAACACCTCTTCCAAAAACAAACCCTTGTTACCGTAGACTATCATAATTATTTCCTTAAACTGTATAATTTTTATTTATTAACCTTACCAATCGCTGATTCCCCTCTGAATTCCGCCATTCTCAGGAACTTATTTTACTTTTAATAAAATCCATGAACTATGAAAATAAATATAGCGGATTGTTTGAAAATATGACAACCTTACACTATGACTTGAGATTAATGTTCAATTGTAAGGTTATAACAAACTAGATTCCGCGTGCGGTTTCACCTGCATTCCATGAGATCTACTCCGCGTGCCTGACAAAAAGTAGTCTCTAGCCTTCTAAAATTTTATTTTAATTGGTTCAGTAGTTCCTAGCTATTCATAAGCGTGTTCAAACAACAAATAAATATAAAGACGTAACCTATTTTTTTTTATTTTTATAAAGCTTATGAGAAATTGTTACTCAACAAACAGTAAATGTTAGGGAATTTCCATTAGGTTCCAATTTTTTTTTTCATATTGCCGCTAAACTAAAGATAATGACAGATATTTTGAACATCAAACGGCGAAAATTGTTATACCATTTATTTTGAATGGCAATTGAATTGAATTGGTTACGCCATCGGCTTTTCAGGTTTCATAAAAATGTTAGTTTTGTTTTAAATATAACACAAATTGCGAGAATTTATTTGAACCGTTTTATAGAGCGTTTAAGTCATTTTGGTTTATTTTTTTATTGGAAGTCAAAATCGGTTTAAAATATTTTTTTTATAACAATTTATATTGGTCATTATCGTTTTCATCCTTAAAATCTACACACATGCTTTTAAAGTCAAACTTATTTCTTATAATAAATTGCTTTAAATAAAAATACAAGTAAATCCCTAACTTTAAAAACTAAATCTTTAAACCGCAACCAAATCTCGAGAACGCACTCGATTCCCAATCGATTCATAAAAGTGAAGCTACATCGCACAAGTATATAAATTCAATCGCAACTCCAAAGCCAGACGATCATGCAGGTGCTCTAGGAAATGAAAAGCAAACTGCGGTGCCTCCACAGCTCATTATCACCACCTAATCCACCAGACGAGAGTGTAAAATATTCATTTATTCGCGGCACAGATCGCACAGAAATAGATACGTCAGAATTGAATTTGAAGTTGATCGATTTTGAAGTTTGCAATCGAATGGGAATCTGGGATAATCGATTAGATGTTATGTTAGTTCGAACATTTATCTGAATGTGTTCATTTGAATAATTTTTAATTATTTTTGAACGAACGACATAAACAAAATTTATTATTATGACGATTCGGTAGCATTATGATCATAGTTAGTTACATTTTCGAGCTTATTACAGACGGCATATTTAAACTGAATAGGTTGTTTACAAGAAATTATATATTTTATTAAGTTAGATTTTAGAGCCTATATATTCTGCTTTCAAGATACCTTTATCTTTTATACTTAATACGCTTATCTTTGTAAACTCTTTATTTCTGCAAAATTTAATAAACACTCGACTTCCCGTCTTCTAGGCTAGCATTGTAAGTTTATGAATTTCTATCTGTAATCTTTTAAATAATGTAGAAACGGAGAAGAAAACGGTGAAAGAGAAACAGACTGGCAACTTCTATATACATACAGTATCACTTAGGATACTCAACAAAGACTTCCAGACTGCAGCGGTCGATAGCGCATAAAGTTTAATTACAATTTCACCGCAATTAATAATAGTACGATTCAATAATAGAAACTTCCCATGTTGCCTCCAAACTCCCTCTGCAATTTATAAATCTTTGGCGAATTCAACTTCTTGGGAATGGGAAATTCCCATTCGCCCCCGACCCGATTGTATTGCTAATGAAGATGTGATTCTACCGACGTTTTATGCACAAATTGAAAATGTTCAGAATCGCTTACTCGGAACTCGATTAGTTAGATTAATTGAACTGGATTATTCGATTTGTCTGAACATTTTTATTTAATTTTCAAGATTTTATGATTCAATTTTACTTTTGCCTTAATTACAATTTCTAGATTTTCTTATTTAGACTTAGGTAATGTTAAGTTCTATGATAATGAGTGAAAATACAATAGCAATCAAGTGCGATTGCTGAGCATTTATATAAGCAGTTAAGAGCTATATATAAAGATTTTACAGATATAAGGATACAGAAATTACAGTTTTGGCTTTGAACTTTGTTAGAAAACTAAACATAATGCCAAACATTACATTTAGATACAAAATACACTTTCTGAGACCAGGAACATAAAATACAATACCGTTTGCATACACAATGCGGAAAATATAAACAGTTTCATAACAGCCCTATCAATCTAGGTTTAAAACAAGAAATCTGCGCTCACGACTATCAAGTATTCCCCGAGGCGACCAACGGAATTAGTTTCGATGTTGCATAAATCTCATAGTTTTGTGTCTAGCAGTTTTCGAGATGTGTTGTCGTGATGAACGAATGCGCGACTTCAAGGGACGATGCAGGGCGTTATTGGGGCTACACGATCGCCTCCGGCTGGAACGAGAGATGGGAATCGGTTCCCATTGTACATCGACTTTCAGTGCCGAGTGAAAATATTTCTTGTGGTTTTTATTTTTGTCAATCAATATTTAAGTGTTGTTTTTTTTTTAATCTTTCGATAGTTCAGATGATAACAGTTTAGAACAATAACCAGAGCTCAAGTTAGCAATGTAAATAAGCATTATTTTACAACTAAATTCTCATTTTCACTGCTTGGTAATCAAGGTACTTATAAACCCTTGTTTTCCTTTTTTAAATAAATTATTTTTTATTCAAACTATCATGAAATGAAATTTCACGTAACAAAATATTACAAATCATGTTATTAGCGAAAAAAAGTCCAAGAATAAAAAAACATTTCACGTAGAATTAAACAAACGATTAAACAAACCAGCAAGACATCTTAACAAAAATATATACAAAATGTATATAACAAAAATTAAATGTCGTCCGACATTTTGTAAACAATGGACACATACCCAGCCCATAGCGGGTAGCGTCACACCGGACTGTCGCCGGCGGCTGCTCGCGTCCCGGGCACGCCTGCCCTATGCAAATATGCGACCCCTAAATTGATGATAATCCGACTCTGCAATATTGTGACCTTTCACTCTTGTGTAGGGAAAAACCTATGTTAGAATGTGTCGTATTGTTGCCTAGGTAAAATAGATAAAACAGGCCTCCTCATACGGAGAAGGATTGATCGATAATCACCACGCTTGCACAATCCGGGTTGATGCTTTCAGACTTTATATTCTAGGTTTCCTGCACCTTTAATCAGTCATTGATGTCGAAGATTAGAACAAGTACATAAAGTTACTACAATCTATCAACTTTCCTTAATAGATTGAAAAAAAAATCAGTTTCGGATAGCTAGATGTCCTGGCGTCTGTACATATGACTTAGAAAAGTTGCACTGATACTGGCCTGACCTGGAATCAAATCCGCACAATCGTACTCGAAAAGGCGGTGCTTTAACCACTAGACCATCACGACTTTAAATAAAATAATAATTGGTAATTTAGTTTGTCTTGTCAGAATTTCAGAAAATAAAAGACTTAAAAATCGTCGTATTAATAGGCATAAAAGTGGCTATTTTTGTAAACTGAAAATCTAGGAAATTATTCAACATTTAAAACACGTTTATTCAACATAATGAAAATCCCGTGAGCATAACTTTCTTAAGAGCCTTTCAAATGCTTACAATGTAAACAAAACCTTACACACACAGTCATAAAGTATAATATTATGTAGTTTATGTCGTCATAAATTAACAATGTAAGTAAGTATTGTAAAAGTTCAAGCTTGGATTTCTTGACGACTTAGCTTTCATGGGAAAATGGTAGGTTGTATAGATGATTATTACATAGGCAATGAAGTTGAGTTGTCTAGTAGTCGTATAGCACAACTGCACGGGGTCTCGGGTTTGATTCCCGGGTCGAGCCAAAATCGCTGTGTGGGTTTTAAGAGATTTTCATAAAGCAGCCCGGTGTCTGGAAATTGGTGATTGATACCTACACGCGTGCATCGGGTAGAACGTAAATGTCGGTCCTGCGCGTCTGATCTCTCTCCGGTCGTGTCGGTTTGCTGTCCCATCGGACTATGAGAGTGAGGGAATAGAGAGTGTACCCGTGTTAGCGCAAATGCTTGTCCTGCCTCTGACTGATCTCGTTACAGAGAACAGCCGCCTTGGCCGACAAACAGTATAGACGCCATTATTATGAAATTAATTTTAGGTTAATATTGTTATTTTTGTCTAAAGTCGTTTTAAATTCTGCTTTAGGTGTTATACAAGTAAAATAATTATTCAATGAAGCTTATCGCCATTTGATTATTTTTGTGCCTTTTTTAATAACAACATACTATTTTTTTATTTATGCCTTTAAACATTGAACAGAAAAACAAACACATATTTCCTTGTTCTTAAACATCAGTTTCTATGAAAAAAAAGTTAAGAACGGTTCCAGTAAATTGCGTTTAAAGTTTTCTTAGCACGGCAATGTAAGCTCGTGTTAAGACGATTACTCTACGATTATAAAGTTCAAATAATATACATTGAAGTGTACAAAGAAAGTTCTCGAAAGAGATTGATTAACAATGGGCCCTTTATTTCTCGGCTCGGGCTTTTAGTGTATTGGTTTAAGTTTCCAAGTGTTATGTACGAAGTGGTACTAGAATTCTCATGTGTATGCGTTTCTTAATTCAATTTGATTGATATTAAGTTTGATTGTTATATTTGGCTAATTTATGATACCTTCTTTTGTTTATTCTTCTTTCCGTTCTTTATTGTGTTTGAATAAATGAATGAATAAATTATTTATTTTAATTTCATTTTCGTTAATGAGATAGACCATCAAGCCAAGGCCAAGCCAATACGGCGGCGTAAGAGCGCAAAGCCTAAAGAAGTAAATATTTTGTAACTCGTACTGCTATGAATGCATCATCATCTCCCGAGTCTTCTCCCAACTATGTTGGGGTCGGCTTCCAGTTTAACCGGATTCAGCTGAGTACCAGTGACTGCCTATCTGATCTCTTCAATCTGACAACCCAATTACCCAGGTAACCCAATACCCCTTGGTTAGACTGGCGTCAGACTTACTGGCTTCTGACTACCCGTGACGACTGCCAAGGATGTTCAATGATATCCGGGACCTATAGTTTAACGTGCCATCCGAAACACGGTCATTGGTGTCCAAGATATAATAATTAGAAAGCACATACAAACTTAGAAAAGTTGCATTGGTACTTGCCTGACCTGGAATCGAACCCACGCCCTCATACTTGAGAGGCTGGCTCTTTAACCACTAGGCCACCACAACTTAGCTATGAATGCATCATTGGAAAAAAATACTGATCGCTTTTTGTTTTTCGCCTACGTATCTTTTGCTTAAATTCTACCTACATGACCTCTAGCAATGGCTTAGGAGAAGTCGTATAACTAATATAACATGTAATGTAAATGTTCCTCCCTTGCAATCTGTTCCGAGCTCCACCATTTCAGACCAGAAAGATGTTCAATGATTCATACAAAATGTATGAAGGGAATTCACGCGATTTTTCCGTTTCAATCCGACCCGGTTACGAACCGTTGTGGCCAAGTGTGAAATTTCTTTCTGTAGGTAGTTCTCGACGTGGGTGCTGGTTTATTTTTTTTGAGTGATTTTGTAGTGGTTCAAACTAGGCGTGTTAGGATTGCCTGGGACATAATTATAAAAAAAGAAGAAAATTTTCAAGGTATTTATTTGTGAATACTAACTACTAACTATATTAATTACAGGTGGGTAGTGTTCTAGTACTGCCACTAAGCTCACTTTTCCTTCTTATTAAGAAATAGAACTACTATGTGTTTTTGTCTCGACCATAAATGGACGACATAGCGCTTTCCTATAATATGAAATGTTTAACTTTTAATGTTCTAGGGCCGAATGATTTTAGCCCTAGAAAGTGCAAATAAGATATTAAGTGCCAGTTTCACAGGTTACGGATAGCCGCGATCTACCAGATAAATTCAAAAATGGAACAGAATTTGTATTAAATAATCTGCCAGATAAACTATCTGGAACTGAACCAATCTGTGAAACTGGCCCTAAATATAAACAAATCTAAGACATGTATAACCTATTCATTTTGTATTATAATCTATGATCAACACATTATGATTAATCACTTATATATTACTTTTTACATAAGGGTTTAATGCAAGTTTGATTTTAAAACGAAACCATACGTGTTACTTACTGGCGGTAACTTGCCATCTATTCTATAAGGCTTATGTCAAAAAACTGCCATCCGTTAGAATCGCTTCGTTTATAGGTACCGGGCATAAATCGGCAAATCAATGCTATACCATTCATTCTCTCAGGTAACCGTTTTTTGTTCGGCAACAATTCTATCTTTTGTCGTCCTCAACCTTCTTACTTTAATAGCACGCTTTGAATTAGTCAATAGGGTATCAGCAGAGATGTTATCTGAGAAATAGGGGGTGGCTTTCACACCGTCCTTTTTGATGATAAGGAATTAAGGTGTGAGCGTCTAAACAAGATTTTCTTTTGTTATTGATGTAAGTGATTTGATTTCAATTACGTTTAGATTCGAAGTCGCCGTGGCGTAGAGGTTAAAGCACCAGCCTTTCGAGTATGACGGTGCGGGTTCGATTCCAGGTCAGGCAAGTACCTATGTAACTTTTCTAAGTTATACGTACTTTCTAAGTTTATCTTGGACACCAATTGATAGTGGCTATTCGGACATTTTGAAACTGGCTCTTAAAAAAATGTCTATTAATATATACATATTTTTTTTTTCTACTTAGGAGCAATTATTGTTTATTTAAACATAGTAGAACATAAAAACATAAACAATTTCCATCAATTAAATATTACTGCGGCAATAGGACAATTTTTTTTATCTCCCACCTTTTACCCACAGATACACGTGTTAATAGATAAGTAAAACTAATTAAACATGAACGAGGTACCGTGTACAAACTTCCTCACACCACGTCGTTATCGAAGACCAAGTTCCTAAATTAATGTGTTACACAATGGTTAGGAAAAGACTAGGCAGATGATAATTTTTAGGAATAATTTTTACTTCACATAAAGACGCCAGCACATAAAGCTACTACAATCTGGCAAATTTTCTTAATAGATTTTCAACTTATTTTTGCAATAAAAGGTTATTAATTATCTTCATTATACATATTTACAAAACTTAATTAAAATATTCACATAAAATAAAAAAATATTAAAATATGGCGTCAAAAAAATCCTCCTCGTCTTTTCAACTTTATCTCTAAAGAATATGGTTCAATGTTGATTAGATTTGATAGTTTCGGGTAGTTTGATGTGCTGGCGTCCGTGTCTACATATTATGTTTGTGCATCGGTAGTCCACAATAAATGTCCAAATTTGACCATAGTCTTTTTTTGCATCAGGTTAATGCAATCCTTCATGCGACGAACATCTAACCGCTTCATTTTAATTGAAAGCAAGTAATTGCAGTTACACTAATAAAATAATTTTTGTGCATTCATGTTATTTTTTTTAATCCTTACAGAATCAGACAACATTAGTTCTTCAAAAGAAAAATACACAGATTTCTTTTGATTGTCAATCTTTATTGATAAGTGAAACTAATTAACCACAGACGAGGTACCGTGAACAAACTTCCTTAAGCCACATCCTTATCAAGCCAATAGCCAAGTTCTTAAATTAAAGTGTATATTGTACACGTGTCCCTTTGTGCTATGGGGCTAAGAGACGCCATTGTTCTCTACAGGTAGACAGGTAACCTCTGTTTGTTCGTAAGTCTGGAGTTTGGCTTTTTTTGGCGTTTGATAGAATTGGTCTTTGGGAATTCCCGAGGACTTAATGTTTTATATTAGTTGTTTTGATACGGATTGGGACTTTACCTTAGAAGGAGATTGAATCAAAATATTTGGATTTTGTAAGACTTTGTTATTAGAGTGGTATGTTTATAATGTATTAGATTTTTTATTTAAAACTTTAAAGAAAGAAACGCTGTCTTCTATCGTTATAAATTTCTTAGCATAAACTAACAAAAAGCTTAGCTAATTTTCAAGTGCAATTAGGTACTATTTTCTAAATATATGTATGTGAAACGATAAAAATATGTAGCTAAATATAGTGGAAAAACATCTTTACAAACGTCAGAAACTAATAAATTTTCCCAACCAACTTTGAACCATATGCCATAAAGTTGAGTATCTATTAAGGATATTTGTCTGATTATAGATTTTTTGGCAAATGTTGAGAAAAATCTTTGTTATTTTATTACATTTAAAAACCTAACAGTAATTCACAGACGGATGTTACGAATGGTGTTAAAACATACCACATTTTTACAGTCATAAAACAATTCTATCCTTGCAGGTAATAGAAATGCAGTTATTTAAAATCACTATCAGTTATGACTGTAACACATTTCTTAACAGATTTTGAAACATTCTTATCTCAAAGAAATTATTGCGGTTGATTTTTATTGTAGGTACGTCCTAAAAATATTTATTTCCCAGTAACGATAGTATTATTTTTGTTTGTATCCATTCATCTTTGTAAGTTATCAACAAGGATTGTTTAAGAAATACAGTTTAAGGATAATCGTTATTGTATTTATAATCAAAGTATTAATTTTTTTACAACAGTAGCAAATTTTTTTGCTCTGTTTTTTGTAAATTTATAACTGTGATTTTGACTTTTTTGATACAATAAAGTTTGAAATTTTATATACATAGTAGGTATGTAACATTAATTTATATGCATGAAAACTAAATTGTGTATTGTGTGTCCAATTTGTGAGTACTGATGATTTCCTAATGAAAGCATTAAATAAGCAAAAATAAATAATATCGGGACACCTTTTCTTACATGGTCGGTTAGCCTCAAGATAAGCTATTGATTAGCTTGTGTTACGCGTGCTAACATAGTTGACAAACAGCACATACGTTCCACATAGCTAAGTTATTATAACACGCAGATCATAGCCAACAAGCATGGTCATCACACAAACCTCGACCGTGCCGGGAATCGAACCCGGGATCCTCATGTCGTCAGTCCGGTGTGGTTACCATTGCGCCAATCAGGTCATCATTATCTCGTGGCTTTTAGGGCCTGTTTCACCACCTGCGAATAAGTTCCAGTTAGTTTATTTGGTAGAAAAAAAGAGAGACAAATTTTGTTCCATTTTCGAATTTATTCGGTAGATAGTGTATATTCGGACATTGTGAAACTGGCCCTTAATGTATTTCAGAAATGTAAGTACTTGCCTGATCATACAACACGAGCCATTAAACTTTAACAGTTGTAAAAAGACAGTTTAATTAAACTCACATAGTACTGCGTAATCATAAGAAATGGCTTGACATTACCCTCATATACACTGAAGAGGGAATGACGTAACCACGCAAGATGGCGCCCTACATACACAGTCATAATGAGACCATTCAAGTACCGGCCACATCAACTGGGTTTGAAGAAAAACTTTTACTTATGTAGTTATATCTTTCTATTGAGCATGGAGATTTTAAAATTCATAACATTTGTGTGCAGACGCCAGCACATCAAGCTACTCGAAACTATCAAATTTTCCCAATTACCTTTGAACCATATGCTTCAGCGGTAAAGTAGATAAATCTATTAAGATGACAGATTGTAGTAGCTTGATGTGCTGGCGTCTGTACATAATAAATGAAGATGATGCCTAGCAGCGATTATACATAAAAATAAATGATAAAGTTTTCCTTTATTTTATTAAATTAATAAGAAAATATCAACGCAAATTAATGAAAAAATAAACAAAGTTAAAAATTAAAGGGTAATGGCCCGTGTTGGGTTTTGTAAAACATTAAAGGAAACCCGGTAAAGAATTTTTTTTCTGGAAACAGCAACAAAATTGGTTTATTATTCGTATGTTGAAGAGTGGAGCCATGGTACGGACATCTCTTTTGCACATGCGTAATCTTATAGCGGTGACGTCACAAACCACTAAATGCGATCATCAAATGAATCTGTCAAATTTCTTTAATAGATTTTCAATTTCATCGTAATATTGGAAGGTTAGAGTAGGTTGACCTGCTGGCGTCTGTACCTTTTTTTGTATTATTTATTTTATAAAAATAACAATATAAAACCATCGGTCTGGAGTTTGAGGGTTTTTTTAACGGTCAGACAATAAAATATCAAGGCTGTTTCGGTGCTGCGGGTTATTCGCAAGAATTAACTTGACCCTGGCATACAAGGACCACTACAAGGAACAAAAGCGGATTTTAGTCAGTCTAATTATAGAGGAGACACAGGAACATAGAAATTCCATCAACAATAAGTTACATTATAACCATTTTGGACACCGTCACCTGTTAAATTATGTATGTTAAGATACCACAGCGCATGAATAAACTAAACATGTGTATTTGCATACTGATTAACACATATATACGTAGGCACTATAAACACACGCTCATTACTCATATATAATTATTATCTCCGTGTCAGTTTGTGTCTATATCTATGTTAATGGCTATGTGGTGTATCAATTCCTAATAGATTGACCTGTGTTATTTCTATTGTTGAATAGAATAATTTTCTCAAAATGTTGTTATGAGATTGATGATGGTTTTCGGCAGGAATTAATGCTAACAAATATGACGCTTCTTTAAAACATTGTATTTAAATTTACTTTCTGTGATGTGATGAAAGTTTTAGTGGTCTTGTGGTTAAAGGGAAACCCATACTTGAGAATGAGTGTGTGGATTTGATTCCAGGCAAGTACCAATGTAACTTTACAAAAAACTTTACAAAAGTATATCTTGGACACCAATGACTGATTAAAGGTAAAGGAAAACATTTCGAAGAAACCTGGACTATAAAGTCTAAAATCACCAACCCGCATTGAGTAAGCGTGGTCGGCTGTGGCTCGTTGTGAGAAGAGGCCTGTGCCCCGTAGTGGGATGGGTAAAAATGCTGATAAAGATGACAAAATGTGAATGTATGTTTTTCATAACTTTTAGAGTTTAAACAACACCAAAACAGGTCTTATATACAAGACAAGGAGGTAATATTAATATTTTATCTTTCCTACTATCTAAATTCATTACTTTTTTATAAGTTTTTCAATTTTTGGAATCTATTGATCAGATACTGAGAATTCGGCAAATTGGCTTGACTGCTAGGCTTGCTTTCTAAATAGATTTTTAGACAATTATTTTATAGAAATGTATCGATGAAGCGTTTAAAGAAAATGTAGTTACCTTCAATTTATATAAAATATATGAAATTTATAATATATTCTATATTATTATTATACAAAAATAAAACCCCTTTCTTTTCTGGTTGAATCACGCGTTAACGGTTGAACCCGATAAGGTTTATTGTTTTAAGCCTGTTTACTTGAAAGCGCAAATCTCAGGAGCTACTGGACTGATTTGAAAGTTCTCCTGGTATTAGATAGCCCATTTATCCAGTAAGACCATAGGCCACACTTTTAATCCCACTTGAGGTTCCCACGAGACACCGGTAAAACTGCCGGAGAAACCTAGTAGGCTTATATTTTGGCTTATACATACATGGCAATCAAATCAAGATAATTTCGAGAAAATTTATATATACAATGCATTGACTGTATAATTGTTGCAATGGCTAGCCTCGGCTTACATAGCTATCTACATATGTGTGCAGCTAATATTTGTATGACCAACAAATGTTGGTTGCCATTCCAGGTATTTGTGTTTGAACATGGAAAATGTTGTTCCTGTAAACCTAGGGCAGCGTGGGATAGCAAAATATTTTTGAATGTAGAATTTAAATTTTTATACAGTTTAAATTTGACTTAGCTTGATTTTAAAACGACAGTTTTAGGCGGTTTTCGCATTTGCCAACAAAAAAATGTGACAACGTTTCCACTAGTATTTTATGGATTGCCAATTATTTTAATTGAGATTACAGAAATAAGCTGATTATTTACTTACGACACTTCGATTATCGGGTTGCCTAAGTAAAAGTTTTTTTTTCGTGGAATATCAACAAATGACGCCTCGCACTGTGGGTGCAGCTAGAGGTGAGTGTCAGAGTCTTACTGACTAAAACGCACTTTGTTCCTCCTGCAGGTCCGTGTGTGCAAGGACCGCGGTAACTCTTGCGAACATCCCGCAGCCCCAGGATTATCTATGTAAAACACAAGGCACTCAGTAGCATCCAATTCGATTGAGAAACGACGCCAACACAGTTGGGAAACAGCTAGGCATACTAAATCAAAAATCCAACACAGAACGTAGGCCGTAACTAGAGCTCTCTATCCTGTGGCAACACTCTACCTACTATTGACACCGCTCTGCTACAGAACTCATAAAAAAATAAACAGAACCGTACCTGCCCAAACTTCATCCTGCCGCGGAGTGTTCGCTGCAAAGAAAAACAACATAAATCGAAGCCGTACCGCCACAAGTACCGATAACTAGTTTAATGAACAATTCCGCATTGTTCTGATAGTTTGTTAGTTAGCGCTTTGTGCAGTAACTCAATGCTTTATTATCTGATAACAGAATGTCAATGTATGCAGCGTGGTTGTAATGACTGATAGTAATGATGATATGTTTATAGTAATGACATTGATTGACTAAACAATATCATTTTTAGGGTTCTTTTAAATTGGCCGTGTTGTGTCGGTGCAGCGCGGCAACACGGTGCGTTTGTCGTCCGGCGAACGCACGTTCACTTGTTTTCATACAAAACGCATTTGTCATACGATTGCAGTATTACCGCACAAACACGAAACGTCCAATTAGAAAGAAACCTAAAACCTGTATATATTTTCACCTAAATATATGTACTAAAATTATAGAGCTAAAGAGTTTTTTTGGCTCAATTTAATCTCAGAAACTAATAGGAGAAACCACGAGCGAAAAACTACTATTAAGTCATCAATAACCGTGAATGCGGTAGTTAGTTATTCTTCAATATATAACAAAACAATTTTAACACTGTGACGTAGGTATTTGAACTACAGATAATAACAGAAATTTACGTAAATAATTGACGATGATTTGGTTTACAAAACTCCACAACTATACATATAGGAAATCTCTAAGTACCGTAAACATAAGAAACAAAACTTACTACACTACATAACATCAAAACAAGATCATCTTGTACCAAGCCGAACATTATTCGCACAATTTCCAAAGCCATCAAATAAAACATACAAGTGAACAACAACAGAGCGAGTTTCGGACATCTAATCGCAGTAAGAGATCAACGGGCTATTCATCATTTTTGCGTCCTTCATAATAAGAGAAACGAACCTTATTTCCTTCTCCAAAGATACTTAAAAAAAAATACACAAATAATAGATGCGAAATTGCGGCATCCTAATGGATTCTGCTGGTGGATTTTTGAGGTTCATTTTCGCTTTAGTAATCCAAAGTACAATGGGTTTCGTGTTTTCATAGAGAATGGTGTTTTGGAAATTTCTGGCCGCAATCCGATGGTATAAGTGTTGCGTAGATGCTGTGTGTAATCCTACTAATATTATAAAGGCGAAAGTTTGTAAGTATGGATGTATGGATGTATGGATGTATGGATGTTTGTTACTCTTTCACGTAAAAACTACTGAATGGATTTGAATGAAACTTTACCACAATATAGCTTATACATCAGAATAACACATCATAACACATAGGCTATATATTATAACGCTATTAACTAAGGGGTATGAGCAATAAAGCATTTTTGGTCAGTTTTAACTAGACGCCATCTATATCTTTTTAATTACAACACATTTAGCAAATTTGACTGTACCAGCTGGGTAAATAGTTATTACCTACTGTCATAGATGGAGTTAAGCTTTTCATACAATTAAACCGGGCTAAAATTTTTTAAATTTATTTTTCAGTTCAAAGTATATACCTAAACATGCTACATATGTTATTTCAACAGATAAAAATAATTTAAAGACAAAAGTATTAAGGTAAGTTTCAACCTAACGCCATCTTTAGCTTTTCAAAACAATCTAATTTGACAATCTGACATTGTTAGTAATTATAGCTGATCATAGATGGAGTTCGTAGTTTTATTTTCATAAAATTAAATTATACTGGGGTGTCTTCCAGTCTACAATCATAGTCACAAGTATTAATTTTGATTATTCAAGTTCCAAGATAACACTCAAAATCGGGGACAGAGGATTAGAGAAAAAAATCTGTCTTTGGGTAAGTTAGTCATTTAAAATCAAAGAAGGAGTGTTGTACTTTCTTCATTCAATATCAGTCTGGGGTAATGTTAGCTAAGCTTCCAGTATACCACACGTAACAAAGCAGCATGGCTTATCAATATTTTTATTTGATTTTTACGAACGATTACTGATCAAAAATACATACATATGTATGACTAAATAATTCTAGAGAAAAGGTCAATCTCTTGGAAACGATTCAGAAAAGAACATGGAACTCTTCGAATATGGTTGGCTGCGGCTCTGACTCTAAGTGGTCGTAAAAGGAAAGGGAATAAGTAATAATCTAAGGATTGACTACGATCTTCATTACAATGTAGCCCCTTAGATAGACATCTCAAATTAGAAAGACTCGACTTCTTTCTTCATCCATGTCCAGCAGTCATTTGTTGATATAAACTGCCTCCTAGGAAACGGTCAGCGCATATAAGGGCGTCTAAGATCAATTAGCTGTGTAAGTAGTAAGTATTTGTGTGGCCACAGGTGCACTCCCTATTTCCTTACTCTCATAGCCCGACACGGACGACAATTCTGACATAACCGGAGAGAGATTAGGCACACGATCGATGTTTACGTATTCTCCGATGCACGGTTATATCAATCACCAACTTTGAGTCTTTTTTTGTGGGATGTCGTAAAATAACCTCTCCAGCTAAGGATGCAGCTGGAGGAAGTGTCACTCTTACTGATTAAAACCTACTATGTGCCTTCTGGAGATCCCTGTATGCCAGGGCCACGGTAACTAAGAGGCCCATGTTGCTGACATATCTTCGAGGAGCGCGTGGAATAGAACGCGCCGCCGACACGGGCTGTCGTCCTTAGACGTACGGACGGTCCCTCGACACTCGGCGCCCGCGGTGTCGACCAGTACCAGCTTTTCTGCTTCGGCTGGAATGAGCGGTGCTGTTTCTAAACCACTCCGCCGCTCCTTCGCTAGCATAATTGATTCGCAGAAGGAGGCGGCCGCTCCCATTCTTTCATGCTCCGGACCACGGCCTGGACCAGGGCCGAATGCGAAAGATCGCCGCTGTAAGGACACGGTGGTGCTCCGCCCAAGCAGAGCGCATCCCCACCGTTTGCTACACCGTATCCTTTACCAACTTCCGGTCCCCGGGCTGCTTTTTCAGTTTCCTAACACTCACAAAGCGATTTTGGACCGACCTGGTTCGACCGAATCGAACCCGATACCACGTCGTGCACAGCAATTATTATGTTATGTTATGTTATGTTATGCGACTACTAGAATAGCGATGAAGAGCGCATACTTAGTGCCTAAACCAACTTTATCGACCTCGACGCGATCGACCTGCAATGTAAGTTCGAAGTGACTACAATATTATTTGAAGTAGTGACGACATATAATATGTAGATTCTTATATACGAGCATAGGTTCAGAATGTATTCCGCAACAACATACACATTTTGTACCTTCGAAGTTCAGTTCAATCTAAGGCTAAAGACCAGAGCGACAAGCAGCGGGAGGCCACACCTGCATGTCCAGTCTTAGTAAACGACGCGTGTGTATTGTTGTGATATGAAAACATAAGTCAAATGTCCGCCAAACTTTGCAAAGTAAAATCAGCCCCAGAACTCTAATGCCCACGCGGACGACGTCGCGGGTAGCAGCTAGTGTTAGATATATGTTTACACGTAGGAAATTTGATGAATTTTTGAGGACTAAAGTATGATAGATTCATTAGGTATATATCCTTTTTTCGGGTACATAAATAACACCACGTTCTACGAGAGCGATGTGGATACGTACGCGAAGTTGCATTGAACAAAATTATTTTGTGTTTCATTACGTCAAAATAGAAAAAAAAGTCATAATTGGCTCGTGGAATACAACAAAACAGAGGTGATGATGTAGGATAGAGTGACCGCATCGTATTGCTTTCGCTCAGGATGGCTTCTTAATCATGTTCGCGATTCGAGAAATTATTTCTGTATTAGGTAGCTTATTTATAAGTACACGAAGGTGCTAAGGCTAAAGGCTGCTACTTATCCGGGCGCTCGGAGTAGTTCCCATGGGATAAACCGCTGTTGGAAGCTATTTAAATTAATAAATACACACATGAGAACCTTAAGAATAAAAAAAAGTTCAACACAATCTGCGTTCACAAGAAAGTGTAACCATTTAAACCTGCTGCAATATGCAATAAATCTTGTATTTTTATAGCTTCCTTTTCTACGTAATATTAACAGCTCTTTACCACATAATTTTTAAATAAGATTACAAATTAATTGCTTATTCCACAGAAACTATGGGTCATAATATTTATGCCTCTCAAAAATTGCTGAAATTGTTTTAGACTCTGATACTAAAATAAGAAAGGTAACAGCTTAGTAGCAAAATAACGCAAATCGAAGTTCCACGATAAATCCATTTCGCACGCAAAAGAATTCGAGAGAGCTTTAAAATGTAAAAGAAGCTAACAACGTTCAGACAGATCGAATAAAATGAAATCTATAAAACTTTAGGAAATCCTCTCAATGGTAATTGTCTTGAAGGCTTCTCGCTGGCGTCTCCCTGGCACGTCCTTGAAGTTGAGTGTCCTGTACAAAGGCGGACAAATTAATAGCACGCTAAAGATGCACTGGAACTTAGTCGAATCCTTTCTTAAACTCCGAATGAGCGAAATGTACTATTGAAATAAATTTTCACAAGGGAACCAAGAACAGAATGAAATTGTGCGATCCTCCTTTTTGAGAATAAAACTGGTGTCTCGCTGTTCTTTTGTGGTGGCTACACACGGATTTTTTATTATGGCGAACATAAAGGGGTGTATGTATTGTGGTCATTGAAAACTTCATCGTCTTAGTGTCTTTCTCCTATCTTAGTAGAAGCTTAAAACATGTTTGGAAATAAAATTTCAAGCCAATAAATCAAGTGGTCATAATATTTTTTTCAATAAAATTTCCATACATGTTTTACGATTATAGAAGACATCTCTTGGCTATGCTCGCTGGTCATCCATTTCCTTAGCCTATAAATTTGCTACAAGATGTTAGCGATTCCTAAAATGGACGTAATAGCTTAAGCTTCTTTGCCTGACTATTCGCTAAGCGTCTTCAAACCTTGTCTTTCAATATTGCCGATGCTTAGGAATTTGAGGTATTTGAACTAGAATCTTGAATGACCATTCTGCTAACAACTGAATTTTGAAGGAACTCCGATTGGAAAGCTTTCCTAGAGAAGTTACGATAACTTTGCAATTTGGGGCCTATAATTTATAATCTGTCATCATGTGATTTGATAATTATTACTGACTTATCATTTAGTCTAATACATAGATATAATTCATTAATACCTACTCACTCCATCCTCATAATGTCTCCGTCATTAGTATTAAAATTAGATACTATTCCTTTTATTTGCTTTATCATCAAACTCTATTATGTCTTTTACTTGATTTTTCATTAAACTCTAGTAACAGATACTAACAAAATAAAGCATTGTTCAGTAATCACATTTCCGGATTAAGAACCGATGACGGATAGAATTGCGTTTATAGCATAATGTTATAATATTTTGCTCACATTAGTCACACAGGTTATAAATACATTTTCTCGTTACGCGGCATACACTAACAATTGTAGCTGGAACTCTGGCGCTGTGCCACGGAAATTATTGAGTAGTTTGTGTTTAAAATTAATTTATTGTATTCTCTCTACCTTCGCTTTAAATAGGAACAAGAAATATGAGGAGTAGACTTGACTATTTTGATACTAAGCTAAAAGTAACACTAGATTCAGATAAGGTTCATTGTATGACATCATATCGATGTATGGATATCTTTATTCGGATTTCGATAGCTACTATCAATTAAGTTATTCCTGAAATCGATAAGAATAAAAATTGATATCGGAATTCCGATCGGTTTCAAAGCACTATCAGTGTAGGTTATTCTTTTGGAATATATACATTTTAATAGATTGTCTGCCCAGGAGATCGTTAAATGTTCATCTTTCTGGTTCACCGAACATTCAGCCGGTGTATCTCATGCATAATAGCGGTTTTCTCATCTCGATATTCATCTGCCTTTCCTTTTATATCAGCGTTCTGTTTTGATTTTACGAGTTCCGTCCGAGAGCCGCGGCGTCAATGAGCGGGATGTAAAATGTTCCCGTATGCGTCAAAAATTACCACCACCCAATATTGATACTTATTACAAAGGACTAAGGATTATTATGAGTAGCAGGAGTGTAATCGTAAGTTGGTCGATCGACAATAAGTCTTGTTTTGGCATTAAACCGCGATTTTGACTCAAAAGGGTCGGTGAATGGCTGGTTCCCTTTGATTTTGACATCCGGTGCACGTGAACGATTATTTCTTCGTAGACTTCAAATAGCAATAAAAATATTGAATTTTCAAATGCAGGCAGCGAGATTAATATCGTCTGGGCCATTGTCTTGAGAAGCTTTTGATTTTATAGAACGTTTTTTCGAAGTGAATGTGTTTTGTTTGCTTCTAAAAGATTAATCGTCTTCCGAATGAGGAAACTTGTTCGGTTTTCGAACTGTTTATTTACGTATCAAGACTGTTTAAGTGAGCTATAAACCGTGTAATGGGAATGCAAATTGATTTACATATAAGTTCTATCTATCATTACAACATAGTGTGTGAATGCGAAGTTAACGATAATTTTCATACGGTAAATCAACGGTAAATGGCACAAAATTGATACGTTGAACATCAATCATTTCCACGGACGGCCAATTATAAATACATAGTAATCAATGATTTATAATAGCAGAAAGAGTGGCCAATTACACATCAATAATGTAATACCAATGACAGTTTGATTGGTAAGTAAAGCTTTTGAAGTAGATGTATTAAATGGCGAACACATAAATAATAATAACAAGGATGATTATGCTAACAAATTATAAAATTTTGCAAATGTCAATAAGGAAAATTCATTCAGCAGAACTAAGAATTATCAACACGATTATTCCAAGAAATTTGCAGCTTTTTTGTATAGCAAATCAATTGCAATTTCTTCACGGAGTCAATGATTTGACTGCAATAAATAGACTAGTCGCTGCATTCCTATGAACAATGGCTTAAAATACAAAGCAAAATGAGGTCCAAACGGTAATAATTTTACGAGATTTAAACAACAAAATCACGCCTTAAAATACCTGGATTTACAGAAGAATGACGTATAGAATTCTCACAGTTTGTCGGTAGAAATATTAGGTTGAGAAATGACACAAGTATACTACCATTTATCAGGTCCAGATCTACTTCTGGATCGAGAATTTTGAACTCAAATAAATCAAGCTTTTGACCTACTGCCATCGGTCGAACTCGGTGTGAAAGGACTGTGTATATAGAAACATATGCAGTTTCTATGTATGTGTGAATGTTTGACAATACAGTCGCGAGCAGAAGTATGGAATCTAAAATCTACTCGGTATTACTTCCGCGTAATGTTGAGTACTTAGTAATTAGTTAAAAATAATAAAAAATAGTACCATTTGAAAGGTTAGACAGTTAACTTTAATTTTATAATGCTATTATTTTAGAAGTTATCCCGGATTACGTGAAGAAGTAAGGTTTAAGAGAAGAAGAAATAAAAGAAGTAACAATTTAAAGTTAACAGTTAAACGGTACCATTTTAATAATATTTAACTAGTTATTACCAATCAATTCCATGTAGGTAAGTGATTCTATATTTTTACCCGCGAGAATAGAAATGCAGGCCAGCTCTATATGACATACCACGCTTTTGGTTTGGAAGTAGAAGGTACTGCCTAAATTCTCGGGGTGTTACACATATCCACATTCCAACCATTAACCCTTTCACTTGAAGAGTAAAACAACAAAATAATTAGCATAACAAATCGATCACCATTTCAAGATATTTTTTTGCTGCATCAAACGATTTAGGAGTAACGAAAAAGTAAAAACAATACAAAGTTTTTTTAGCTCGCAGCAAAAGTAAAAGCAATCGAACTAGCCTCGAAAGAAATTGAAAGAGAAAGTACATTACACGAACGAACAGAAATTGTTCGCTTTGATTAAAATACTTTTGCAGTAACAGTGAAAGAAGACTCCTTGTCAATCGGAACGAGTATGTAAAAAAAGATGGCTGAAAACCGCTCGAGTGCTACTGGATGTCGGTTCAAATGAAACTATTGCGTAAAAAGTGTGTACTCTAGAATTTTCAAAGGAATTATACGAGCATCATCATCTCCCGAGCCTTTTCCAACTATGTTGGGGTCGGCTTCCAGTCTAACCGGATTCGGCTGAGTACCAGTGATTTTACAAGGAGCGACTGCCTATCTGACCTCCTCAACCCTAACTGGGCAACCCAATACCCCTTGGTTAGACTGGCGTCAGACTTACTGGCTTCTGACTACCCGTAACGAATGCCAAGGATGTTCAATGACAGCCGGGACCTACAGTTTAACCTGCCATCCGAAACACATACGAGCGAACGAATTATACATGTAAAATTGTAGATACATGTTTAAAGTAATTACGCCTAATTCTACTGAAGCGAATTTAATGTTTACCTTTAAAATAACTTTAGTTTAAATCAAACATCCCGTTAACATTACTCGAACACACATTACCACACATTAACTTTGCAGGGCTATAATTAGCAATCCGATATTTCGTAAGTAATTCATGCCACGAGATCAACCCACTTGTAATTTAAAGAGCAACATTAAAAGATTAATTTCCTTTAATTCGTATGAAATCAATCACATTGCATTAACCGATAAAGTTTAACCGGTAACACGAAGTAACGCTTAATGATAATCAAAACCACTGTCCCAGATACGTCACTGGCTCTCTGAATCAACTTATTTATTACAAACAGTCGCTTGGTCAATCGGCAAGTGGTTATTGTAAAAAATATTTGAGCAAATATCATTTCTATATTTTGAACGGTAGCGTTCATATTCCGTTGAGTGTATGTTGACGACATCATGATCTGTGGGATACACAAAAGCATCTTTCAGATGTAGCATTATTATTGATCTTTATCTCGGTATACGGGGCCCAACAATTCGACATGCATTATTTATGCTCGAAGGGAGACCGTTTATTGAAATCATACGACACAAATGTAAGTATGACGCTTTCCTCGCTATCGCCACTGATCTAAACATTTCCGTAATGCCCCATTAAAATGTTATACGATGCGGGCCATGGATATGTAGGCAAATTGTTCTTTGTTAGGGAATGCTTTATCCATTTTTGTTTAAATCTCGTTTCGAACTGCTCGGTGGATACGATAAGTTTGACAACTTATTTTTCCTATTTCATCAATAATTTTTATTTGACGATTTTAGTAGTCCATTAATGTTTTCAGTATTTCTTCCTTTATTGCCTACATAAAATATAGAACCGTGTTCAAGAAAACTGCTTGGGGCACTCAAAAATAAATTCATTACTGTTACAAAACTTTATCAAAAACATCTACATTAAAACCAATCAAATGGAATGAGACCATTGAGTCGTATTTTATCTATTCAACGTCGTGTTCTCTTAAGGGTGGGTAGCAGTTGAAAAGTAAAGACCCAACTAGCGCGGGATACAGAATACTCAAGAAACGAAGTAGAAATGGCAAAGTCAGTGGTCAGTCTTAGGTTGGCACCAACCCAAAATGTTATTGATGATACAGTGCCTGTTGTTTGAGTATTTGATTGAAATATACATGTCTATGTTACGACTTCTTCATTGAGATTCCTCTGTACGAGAAAATTTTGGAATGATCGATACATATATGACAGGCTACATCAGTTGCATAACATCTTACACAAAATGTTAGGTCAGCTCAGAAAAATGGGTCAGCCTTGTCATCTTCACATGCGATAAACGAGCACTAGCAAATTTATATACCATCGCTCTACTCGAATTTAATACTGCAACTTGATATGACTTCTTATTGGTAATGTTAAGCTTTAAGAACAGCTGTAGTGCAGTGAAAGATGGTGGACCCAGTGAGGTAGGAAAAGATATCACTAAATAGGTAGCTACTGTTTTTGCGCAAGAGACATCATGACTAAATTCTATAAATTAGAAATAACCATTCTGTATTCTGAAAATCACTCCAAAAATCAAACATATCCCGCCAGAATTTCAAGCAGAAACTGCTGTAAAAGAACAAATCGCTCCAACTTGTGTGTTTGGCATAATAATTCCATCGAATGATAACCTGGGGATTGTAGTGCCGCGAAAAATGAACGTTTTTATGGTGAACAAGAATTAACTTGTTACGAATATAGGGCATGTGAGATCTGATGTGGATTGTTATGATATATTTTTGATGGTACGTATAAAAGTTAACATAAACGCGTATGCTGATATCATTTGTTTTTATCGCGTCTTCTGTTTGATGACGTTGTTGGTTTGAATGTTTTGCCATTTACTGTTATTGTTTTTGTGAACAAGCTTTATAACTGGATCTTTTAAATTGATCTTTATAATTTTATTCATATCTTTAAAGACATCAGATGAAAGAGCACAGCTGTGTGTATGTATTTTTATAACACTGTAGTGACTTAGATTGCAGTCCATGAATTGTGGACGCCTTACTCATAGTTGAGAACTCAAAATATGCCACCACTATCTTCATCTCAGCTTCACTGAATATTCATATCTAAAATTACTAGTTCTATAGCTATTAAAGCTTGCACTCGCGCAGTTCCAGATTAACTCTAGATAGTGAACCGGAGTAGCAAAAACCTGATTCGGTCGTTATTATGTGAATCTTGTTCGTGTTCTTAGTAAAATTTACTTTTAATACCGTAGTAGTTGTGATGAAAATTTATAGGAGCTCTTGAAAATATTCAAAGGCGAAGGTCAGTTATATTCTTGTGTATTTCCAAAAAACCAGAGACACTTTAAGTAAGTTTTAATGGCAGATACATTGAAAGAGCCCAAGGGTGTAAACTGCTTTTAAATTTGTGAATTTGGAAAGATTTTGGTAAGGCATTAGTGACTCATCAAAAATGCGGGAAAGAAGTGCATTAACAAATAATTGCAAAGCTTTTCCAAAAACTGGTAGCTCTCTCCTTCCCATAAGCAGGAGCGAGTAGGTTTAAATAATTTGTTTTTTTCTTAAGCTTCCCTGAGCTGGTTTTTGTTGACACAGTCAGCCAACATAACTGTATACACAGTCACAAAGCCGGAGTCGTATTTAATTTGTCCGAACGCCAATCCTCGATACAGGGATTTGTAGTGTGAACCGATTACTGGCCAAACGATCCCAATCAACAAAAAAAATATAACAAAAATATTTCATCAAAAAACCGAGCCACAATTTCTGATATATCGAAAAGCAAATGTGTTGTGTTTGTAAATATAATATGACGTGAACAACAATGGACGCCAATAAATCACTCACGGTGCTGTGGACACAATCGCGATCGGAAGATGCCGGAACTACACTGATGAATTCCAAACCTCACCACCGCCATGCCATTGTTGGGAGTTGGGGAAAATATAATAGTCTGAACACGAGGTGTCTGGCTCATACAAATTATACCCAAGCGTCTGGTGCTTATATTTGGGAGAACTTTAACAAGATAGATAGATGTGCATTGAATAACTACAAAAAACTTGTATCAAGATTTATTGCAAAATTATGCAACATGGTACGTGTCGATAATTATCTCAAAATTAGATTCAAAGATAGATATATGGCAGTAAATAAGTTGAAGGACAGTCAGGCAATAAAAGTTAAAGTATACTTAAACTACAGTATACTTAAAGTATAATTACAATTATGATAATACAACTGCAACTAATGAATAAAATGTCAGTAATGTTTTTCCTTTAAACATTTTCAATGAACGGGAGCATCCTATGATCTACATAATTAGCTGCATTGAAAACAATACACATATTGTGACTGAATACTGAACTGAAATAACGTATCGAAGTCATTCAAACTATTATTTCAGTTTTGCGGTTCAATAGCGATGAACCTGAAATCCATTTCACGGTCGACGACAAACAATGCGATACCTAAGTTTACCTGACCTAACGTAATCTAAATTTAACTAACCTAACTAAATTTACACAAGTCATTTATGAATTTGAATTCCTGTCTGGCCAGTATCAATAGCTGGAACGATATCAATTGAACTCTAATTGTAGTTTATATAGTTTATCGATTTGAATCTGAATTTGTCTCATTTAATTACTGGGGTGTAATTTTACCAATTGTTACCTGAATAATATTGACTGGACTAGCAGTGAAAACCCAAATTCAGGTAAAGCTACTTCCATATTTGTTAGTTCGGCTAAATAGTTTGTAATTCCAACACTGTGGTCCAACAAAGATGAATCTGTAAGCCATTTCACGGTCGGTGACAAATTGCCACTGTTCATTTTATTGAAGCGTGCATAATAAAATTGGTTGAGTGCGCTCGCAATCTTGATGTGAACGTATCCGGTGGACAAAAAACTTTCGTGAACAATAATAGAGGAAGGATGGAAATAATAAATGAATCATAAAATGGACAAAACTTTATTGATGGGGGCTATTGTTGAGGATCGGACTAGTGCTGATTGTGAACGGTTTTATAACTAACTATAAAATATTTTAGAACGATGTATGTATAAATGTATATTCGATCTGGTGCATCTGCCTAGCCATAGCAGTTCTGTCATAAGTGATTTACATAGAGCGACGGCCTATCTGCCACCCCCGAACCAGTTACCTCGGCAGCCCAGCTTAGAACTCCCAGTAACGACTGTTCAAATGACAGCCGATATAAACCAATTTAAAGTGCCTTCCAAAACAATCGGAGAAATAACTCGTAGAGACCAGATGGTCACGCATCTACGGACCGACCGCACCAAGCGTTGCTTACCTTATGATCGATCGAACCATGCGGTTACTTAGCCACGCGCTCCTCCCCTCGATCACTCCAAATTCGACCCACTGATCAAGATTTAAAAGTACAACTTGAATAAAATAATGTTTTAAATTACCTCTAAAGTAACATCAAAGAATATTACTGTTTAGGTTATTTGGAATGATTTTTCGTCCTTCTAGGAATATTATTACCAGTAAATAAATAAAGATTAAAGTCAATAGCTATAAAAGGTGAGCAAGAATAACGGCGATCATTTCTCAAATATATCATGATACTACTTTACACTACCATATATCAAAACGACGTACTTACAAATATTGATAAATGAATCGTGAAGAATAAAGACCAGCTCACTTGGTCAACTCCACGCAAGACCACAATTTCACTGATATATTATTATTGTCCATATTTATGATGTCTGCTTGTTAATTGTTCTTGATGTGTCGACGTTTCATTCGCTAACAACTAATTTATTTATGCAAAGTAAAAGGTCTTCGAAAATACCAAAAACATCAACCTAAATAGTTTCTATATCTTCATCATAATCAACTTCTATTCCTGATTATATTGTTACTAAGCCTAATAAGATGACGCCTATTATAAATTTATTCCATTCATCAAATATTTAGCTGTGATGTTTTTGAAATTGTTACAGTAAGGCAATTTAAAGTTTCTCATTGTCCAAACCCGTAGTAATTTCGGGGTTAAACTCTTATTGTGTCAGTTTAACTCGAAATAGATTGGTTTTCTTAATAATTGATTTGATTATGTATTGTTTGTGTACTATTCATTCAGATTAGCCTTTACATCTTAGGAAGTCAATAAATTCTTAAATTCTGGATGTCTTGTTTATATTTACGTGAAATAGCCTAGCATCGATTGCGCTTGTTATTGGTTACCCTATAATCTTATTAAGCTTGTGATCATAATGTCAGGCCAACCATAAAATATGACTCCCGGCAAATATCGATTTCTAGCCCTTTGTCAAAAATGACATGAGGACAAAATTCATTGACTAATTTTCAAATGTCGGCAGTAAAGTAAAAAACATAGTCACTTAGGCATATGATTAGCTACATCGAATCCATTGATGTTAGGTTTTACATTATTGTGAAAACGTCGACTATTGAATATCATCCATCAGTTGCAGTTCCCAGGTAAACAATACTTTGATGTCATCCCGGTCTATTATATACAACAATAAAGGACTAGTCAAAGACCTTGCCGAAAGCAGGTAGAGACACAAAAGTTAACAAACCAATTAAATTTAAACCTTTCCAATGAAGTACCGCTGCATCTACAAACTCTACATAAGAAACAGGAACAATTTTATGGCAAAATAAAACCAAAACCAGCAGCAGTGTGATTAATAACACTTATTTCGGGCCACGAGAGGGTTTGCCAGGATCACGCCGGTCTGACTCGGATGCGCCCTATGCGTTCGCTAGCTAGACGGCCATTCGTTCATCGCTCGTCTTCCATTCCCTCAGTCGGTCGACCGCTTGCGTCGCGTGTGGACGTATTGCGCGCCGCGAATTCCCCTCCGCACGAAATCGTCGTAATAACCAACAAAAAATAAAATAAACTGTGACTGGTCTGTGTTCACGTAACGTTCTCTCGTAAAGGGAAATACGGGTTAAGCTAACTGGATACATGTCGGTTTTACAACGTTTATTGTTTTTAGTTGGCAAGTGCAAAATGTGATGTTATGTGTGCTCAACGAGCGTACCGTCCTGTGTAACGTTGCCTCAAAGTGAACTACATGGATGTAATGTGCTTTTAAAATTGGAAACACATAATCTCCCTACTTCAGAACCGGATTTTTTAATTGAGGTTGGTAAAAACATTCATACTAAATTATTAGCAGCGTTCCGCTACACTTAGATAAGGCTAGTGTAGGTGTTTGTGCTAAGAGTGACTAATCAAGTCAAGGTGAGGTACACAAGAATTTATTCTAAAATATCTAATGTACGTTTTGTTAAACATTAGCGAGTCAACGATACCGTAAACAGTGATAATAAATTAGACCGCTTCCGGGAAACTTAAAACTCGAGAAAAAAGCAATAGCTGGTAGAACTGATTTCACGGAATAGGAGGGATTTATATAAACTGCTTTGGACATACTGAATACAATGATGCCGAGAGACAACAAAGAAAAATATAGTCAAGAATTTCATATCGCTCCCCATTTCGCAAATGAAGGTCAATTGCACAGTGGACGGCTCATCGAAATGGTCAATAAGAATTGGAATACTTACTAAATAAACAACAATACACATTCCCATCTCTAGTTGCTTGATTATTTTGGCGCAAATCCAACCATTATTAGTGGCATCTGAAGTATACTTTGCTTACCGCTCGTTGTTGAAGGATGGAAGGCTGATTCTTTAGCGACTAGGCCGCCTCGTCTCTAACAGGTAATAGCTCACTTGTATTATATGTTGTTGTGTATTGTATGTCTGTTTTAGGCTTGCTGTGGAGTTAGGTATACAGCTTTATGTTCTAAGCGTAGTATGCTTTTATTTATACTTCTTACATCTAACTGTAGTATTTGTTCTTAGTATAAAGTATAATACATTCTGACGTTCTCTTTATAAGATATCAAAATTGATGATTAAAGATTATGTAATGTTATTTTAGTAATAAAGACGAGGAGCATCAAATACTACATGGTATTTAACATAGATATAAAAAAAAACATTCTTCGAAATTTCATTTGGATGTAAAAGCATTTTTTTAATCCCAAAACTTTATGATCTCAGTGAGGATTATAAAGGGTTGTAAATTAAAATAAAAATTCTTTAATATTTCCAAAGCTTATTGTGATCAACGTCAGGACTGGGTTATTTAGAGAGGTATGACTTTTTTATTCAGCACCATCGTAATTAACTTTGACTTTGACTCAAACAAATCTCCCTAAAAGCACTTAAAAACATTTTAAATATTAAAAATAATTTTAAAAATTGCAAACGAAATTAAACCTTAATATTACAGTCGTAATTAACAATTTGTATTGTGTACAATAAACAGGAACACAAAAGCATTACCGTTAGACACAATCTAGTCTAGATTCTCCCCTCAGTCTAGTCTTCGGTGACCCAAATACAATTACATAATTACCTCGTTTGTGCATTTGCAGATTCCATTCAATTTCAACAAACGGATGATAAGTTGCATGTAGCTTGTATGTTCCATTCAAGTTTCGTTATTAATAAGTTTTGAAGCCTGAATCATTTATTTCATACATATATGTATGTATTGAATCAGTTGATATTCTTTTATTGTTTTGACTACTAACTTATCCTCATTAGATCATTGAATTTTATCAGACGCAAGATTGCAAAATCTTGTAGGTACATGCTGTAATCGACGATAAAGTATCAAATAAATACACAGCGATTTTGAATCAAATACTTAATCTAGAAATAAAAAAAAAACAACCTAAAATAAATGAATTCTGAAACAAAATAGTCAACAGATATTTAAAATCTAACAGAAAATTCACATATTTTAGAACTTAGCTAAACTGTAGAGGATAACTTTATGCTTCTCTGTCTTGTAAAGAAAAGGATGTCAAAAGTAATTTAATATCTAAGTTAGTAAGTAGCCACCTACTGGGTTTATTATATTTTTCCCGGAAAGCAAAAATCCACTAACGGTTTTGTGGTTTCATCTAAATCTGTTAATAAATAGCCAATAAGATTTGTAACAGTAGTCATTCTATTTTAGGTATAGCATCTCCTGTTTTGAAGATGAATGAATCATCGATATAAAATTGGTACATAATACATTTCGAGAATACTCCTTACAAAGAATCAGTCTATGCTACTTAGCACTTTGCTTTGGGAAAAAGTTCAATCAATGAGGTCGATTAACGCTAATTTAAGATTTCCTTATAAACCTCGATTGGATACAATGCAGAAAGAAACTGAAATCTTGATGTGATAGTATTCCCACTGACTATCCTTTGTAGAAAATACATTTTACTCCAAAATTTCTTTCAGTCATAAATAAACCAAAAACTATTTTTAGAATTAAATTTGAATCTTTTATTCTGGATATTTTAAGGCGATTGAATTTTTTTTATCAAATCCATATCATTTTTTACCGTGATTTTATTTTTTGAAAATAAATCCTCGTTTCAACTAAAATGTTAGTCCAGATGACTTATTTTATTCAAACGATGTGAATAAAATTTAAAAAGTTAGAAATTATTTTAAAGTTGCGTGTTATTCAAGGTTTTGAAACCTTCTCATATCATCATGCGAGCCATGTGCTCCGTACTGATTATGTCACTGCATCATTACCGTTATTATTTCATATGCCTTTTATTTTCTACTGAGTAAATTGTTGACAGCGATGTTGTAATCGAGTAATGACATTTTTATTCGAATCAACAAATTTATCTTTTACTTGTATATTATAATTAGTCGTTATAATAACTAACTACGTTCAGACGACGATATTATATCTATGGTTATGGCCCTTCTCGTACACAGGACAGAGCTGAGTTCTCTTACATTCATAATCATCATCATCATCAGCAGCCTTGTTGCTGTCCTACTGCTGGGCCAGCGAAGGAATGTGCATTAACCACCACGCATTCTTAATGTGGAAAGGAAATTCATGTACCTTTAGAAAAGTTACATTGGTACTTGCCTGACCTGGATTCTAACTTTATAGTAGATATTCTAATCCCTTCTTCACATTATGGAACATCATCGAACCATCTATCCGCTCCTCTTCGTCTATCTTTCTATAAAGTAATTTGAATATCATGTTTCATTTGTATTTATAAAATAAAACTAATCTGTATTCCCCCGTTTCATTACGTCTCTCAGATATTATACCTACCTATTACTATAATATTAGAAATAAGCCGGTATCCTTCATTAAATCCGACTAAATATGCAAGACCTGTTTTATATTTAATAAGCCCATTTTTGCTGAAACTTTTAATCTAAAATAGTTAGCCGTCCAAACTGAATTTGTAATTCAAGTATTATGTATTCACAAATTCTAGGAGCCTAATTGGACGAAACTGATTTTAGGAACAATTAGAGCTTTGAGAACTTTTCTCGTGAAAAAACCAATGATTATTATAATTCAAATGGTAGCTTATTTGAAATATTTACAGTTAAAGCAAGAACAATCATTATAAAAGGTAAGTTGCTTGATAAGATTATAGAATTGCCGCTCTCCTCATTACTAAGACAATGACTCAAGTCTTTGAGTGCACTCCGCATTAATTTGAGTCGTATCAAAGTTACTAAAATGTTTATGTTAGTTTTAAGTTTAAAGTTGACGTTTTAAACAGACGTTGACTTAATAAGATTTGAGAGAATCTCAAGTTTTATTAGATACATTTACAGTTTTCGCTCATCTACTTTCTGAAGTTTTGCTTTAAACTAACCACAGTTTTTAAGTAGTAAGATCCGTTATTTAGTCTAACTTAACCAATCATTGTTGTTTGAACAAATGAGTAAAATGTTCATGAAATCATTGCAAGAAGATAACCTGTTAGCCGATAAGTCGGAGCAGGTCGTGATCTCGAGTAATCAACTGTTTCTTCATCAGCCGACGATACGAAAATAGATACAGCGGAGAAAACAAAAGAAATGGGTATGCATACATTCATGTAGTATTAAATTCATAATCTTGTAGATGAAGTTGATAATCAAGCTAATATTATCTGATCTTTAGGACCAGTTTCACAGGTTGCTGATAAGTTCCAGATAGTTTATCTGGTAGATAGTAGCTATCCGTAACCTGTGAAAAAGGTCCTTAAGCTTTTATACCTACTCATCTGTACAAAAACATAATGTACCATCTTGTATACCATATTTTATACAAATGAATGATATTCTATTCTGTTTCGAAATTATTTCTAAAATAAAGGTAAGTCCTAACCTTTATCTAGATAAACTTAGCTAAAGGCACAGTTTAAACATTCACATATGAACTGAAGGTTATGCCTACTTAAGTTTTAATGTCGCAAGCCTACGTCTAGGCTTTTCGTGTGGCTTAATTTGTGTCTCTCAGTTGTACCATTTTTAATTAATGCGTAATTTTCTTTAGTACTACGTATTTTTGTAGTATATTCATTCTACTTCTTAGTAAAGTTAAGAAGCCATATCTATTTACACGCGCGTGTTACATTTTAGGCCGTCCTTGTTTATTCAACATTTGCCAAAAATATATAGAGGTCGAATGTAAGTTTATCCTTTTGATTAACTTATCTTTGTACCAATTAAAACGATGTTTACATAAAGCAAAGTTTCCAAAAATACGAGTTCATGTGCTTTAGGTCATCTACGCATAAGTCAAACTAAGATAGATTAAAAAAAAATACATCTTTTGAACACGTGTAGAAAATGTACAACTCGTCATCTTTAAGTAGCACTATCGACATACATATGTGGCAAATATTTAAATGGCTTTTGCAAGATTGATAATAAAATCAGAAAAAAAAAATACTTTAGAACAAAATGTACTTAAAACATGTACCAGGATAACAGGAATCAGAAGAGATATGTTAAACACTAACAACCATGACCTAAAATAGATTATCTGATGAATCCAAGACGATGACTTAGAACAGAATTAGAGCGAAAGGAGACGTTAGGGACTTGCCACATCTCTCTCCTCTCTAGGGATACTGGCTGAATCATCAGTAGAACTTAAGCGTAACAACTGTTATTATGGAAGACGATAGTGAGATATTAAGAATATGTCCATAACATAAATGTACAATAACAATATAGATTATTGAGATTTCGTAGATCCTGACTAAGCTACAATTCTTGACTTTGATAAAACCTCCTCAGATAATACTATCGATTTGTTTCTACTATCGAATTGAATTTCCATTTATCTAATACTGAACGTAGTCTTCTAAAACATGGATTCTATTTAAAATTCCATTCACCTAGTCAAATACGATGAATACACGGACAGAATATAGAGCGAATCATGAGCCATTAATTCAAAGGTTAGTCTGAAAAGTTTTTGTGCAGATTTAAGTTCAAAATAAATTGTAAGACTGTCAGAAAGAGCATTATCGTTGAAGCATCATTTGTTATTGCCACTACAGAATTTTATTTCGTTGTGTATACCTATATTAGAGTTTTATTATTCAGTCGCTCATATTTTTATTTTAGCATTACCAACTAGACTTTTTATATTATCATCGTTAATATCGGCTGGTTTACTGCTTTACTAATAGACAAATGCCTCTTTCCCTGTATCATGCTGACTGGGATTGTCTTTTTTAGTACTTATTAAGTTATGTTCTTGTACTGTTTTGCCGTTTTTTCAACATAAAGAATCTATGACCTCAACAATAAACTACTTAACCGGGGGCATGTTGATACAGTCATATTTTTTACACTATATCATTCTCATTGATTATTATTAAATTAAAGCATAGACGCATTACAGACCCATATTCATTCCCCCCACTTATTACAATGGTCGGTTTCTCTTCAAGCTATTATTAGCTTCATTACAGCAATAGCGTGGCTATAAAAAATTGACGAGTGAATGTGCGCATGTTTCTCACAGTGTGTTAGGTTAGGGCTCATATGAATAGCCTTTTTGATCGATAATTTATGCTTTGGAAGATATAATTACTGCTTTAATTTCCATAAAAAACTTTTGTATATAGACGACAGTATAGTTTTCACACAAGCCTTCATCAAACGTCAACAGCTTACATCTGTACCTATACAAAACGATTCGTCGCCTGTTTTAAGGGAACTAAGCATTAATATTGACACGAAAATTCCTTAGAAGAATTAATGAATCATAAAAATCATGCCAAAGTAGCCTCTATTACAAGGTAAACTAACAGTCTTGGAAACACTGAGTTATATAACCCGTTCGTCAATTTTAGATACTATACCTAGCTTGTGAATCAGGTCATTTATGAACTGTTCGATGACGTATAAAGTACAAAGGTTTGATATTAAATAAATATGACATTGATTATGAGTAGTTGCTTTGTAAATATTGAGTTCATACTAAGGTCACCTCTTGAGCAACCTCGAGAGAATTTGTTTGTTCAAAACACATTAATTGAGATTCGTTATAGATTGCTAGATGGCTGTTTAATCACATATTGTAGAATATTCACTATCATTTTTTTTATTACGAATAAAATATTTTATCTTTTAATTATTGACGTCACAAAACAGTGTTACAAAACTAAACAATCTCGTGTGCTGGATATCTTTTAAAAATATCATATTTTATCAAAACAAACATTTTCAGAAAAAACTTAAGTGGTGTTCATTATCTGTTTCAAGTGCCAACATATCGTGGATAAGTACCGCAGTATTCCTCAAAAAAACGAGTACTTATATATCTCTCAGCGGTAACTAGCAAGTTTATATTCTATCTTAGCGTTTAATAAAACTTATCACCCATCCACAGACCTATAGCGCCAAGCGTTGCGTTGCTTCATATTCACCAGCGTTTCTTTCTAAAATTGTAACTATATTTTGACGGCAACTTGTCACGACTTCGCCTATGAACCTTATACTTTTTATTTCACTGATCTGGAAAGTAATAAACACAATAATTTTTAATATAACTGTTTCAATTAAATCTTAATAGCTTAATTCTGAACTCATAAAAGCAATTATAAATTAAGCAACTTTAATTACTCTACATAATGAACTCGTGTTTATAGAATTTGACCCTCAATCGTGATCAATTAAAAAGTAACATTAAGTTGTAAAATTCCCATGTATAGACTTAATATAGATGCACTATATATTTTTAGGGTTCCACATTCCCATCGAAGTGAACAAAATATTCTCGCATTAAAAAAACATATATTTCTCTCCGAACCAAAAAAAATTAAAGTGAAAAAAAAAAACATATTTTATACATGCTAAAGTGTCCAGGATTGGCCGCCAAGCCAAACCCCATAATATTCATGATTGCAATCTTGAAACTTAATACATTGTTTGATAAGCAATGCCCTGAGTGCTATTAACGCGTTCGGTGTGGATTTCAACTGTTTGCCCTGAGAATGGAAAGCAGCATGAACAGTGTGCACGGAGTATGTGTGACAGGGACAAAAATGGGGAAAATAATAGACGTAATACTGAATTTGAAAAAGCACTTAATATGACGGAAAATCTTGCGGATCCGTGTTCTTGGAGTGAATGAAAAGTGAGGAATTTTGGAGGGGCCACCGTCTGCTGGGGCTGCGTGTTGTTCGCAAGTTACTGTGGCCCTGGCACACTTGGACCTAAAAAAGGAACATTGTGGATTTTAGTCAGTATAGTCTACTACTCCCTCCAGCTGCACCCACAACGGGAGGGGGTCATCTGATGATTTACCTCGAAAGGAAATAGTGAGGAATTTTTATACTTGCCAGAGTGAGTATAAATGAACTCCAAACCCAGGATACAATTCCAATAATTAATGTCAATGCGAACAAAACCGACATAACGAATGTTTTATAGTGTATTATGCATCTGTAATCAATAAAAACATTGTACCCTCCACATATTAAATACAGGAAACGTTAAAAAAACTTCTTGTCGTACGGAACCTTTAACCAAAGTTTTTACAACTGACGGTAACATCATGTAGTGATGTACTAAAAAAATATTTTATTACAATTTTTATCGATGCTAACCGTCTAACGGCAGGTGGTGAAAAAAACTTTAAAAGCCACAAAAGCGACTTCAAATTGAGCGTCACGAGATCATGAATTTGAGTCTTTGGTTTTTTACTTGACTTTTTTATAGGTTTTTTGTATTAACACGTGCTAGTGAGGGTAAACATGGCGGCATGGAGTTTAAAAGGTGTTCCCAAACACAGCTGACGCTTACGGCACGTCTCGAAATATACGAGCGACTGTTTGAAATAATGTGAATGCTCTTAGCGTGTTTAACTTGCTTTAAGGGTTTTGAACGAAAAATTAGACGATACTGGTGATGGCGGCTTTGGTGAAAGAAACCCATTTGGAGGTAAAGCGCGTGTATGCATTGAATGTTTGCTTACATGTTTGGTTAATATACACACGACTAGGTGATGTGACCTGTAACATACTGTTTAAAACAGAGGTTGAAATTTATAAACGATTTCCAATCACAAAATGTCGCTCCGAACCCCGGCCCGGTGCTTACGTCATCAATTAACTCGAAACACACCCTAATCTATTTCATGCTCAATTTATTAGTTACCGATACACGACGGTAGCCTAACAAACAAATTAACAGTCCGTAACTAAACATACGTAACATAATTGTTATAAAAACACGATATTACATTGTATAACATGGTTAAATTGTTATTCTCAACGCTTCATTTGCTGTGCGCTTTTTCAACAGTAATGGCCGCCGGACAGCTGTCATGGCAGTCAGTTTCTAAATTTAAAATAAACATTTCATTTTTATTATGAGTTGGTTGGGTTAGGTTAGTTTTATGGTTTAATTTAAGAAATTGTCTCTGGATCCGTTGTACATAATGTTTGTCTATCATAAAATACTTTATGTAGTCCTATTTATTTATTTTATTTATTTTTTATTCCTAGTAACATTTGAAACGCATCAAATGCTCTATTTATTTGCTTTATTATTTTTATTCGGTTAACAGTTCGTAGGCATTCGTTTTTGCTACCTACACTGTCAATTTTTTCACACATCTCTCTAGAGAACATAGGACAGACTGTATCCTGCAAAAACTCAAATGATTTGCACGACAAAAGCTGTCGAAATTCCCTCAGCATTTAAGCGACATATACTTTTTACACATCACTCAAACAGCCCTAAAGTGCGTATTTTAGGCTGTATCTACTTTCAAATTCTTTATCCCTTGGGCCGTTCAAAGCCTATCTTTGGAATTCAGGGCTTCAGCTGTCGACTTGCGCAGGATAAGTCTTTGGAAACCACGTAAGTCTACACTAAGTAAGACTGATGTTTTATTTTGCAAAATAATAGATAGAAATTGTATGTTTATTGTGTTTTTGGTTGATTTGCATTACTTGAACAGTCTCATTTAATTTCTTTTATTCTAATTGAACCACTAATAATAAACACTAGCTTACCTTAGTTATCACTTAGGGGTTTGAATGAAGCCGATTTTCAGACGTACTGAATATGCATATAAAATATAAGAATCGTTCTAGCCGTTTCGGAAGAGTATAGGAAAGAACACATACAGGCATAAGCAACAACACACAGGCTAATGTTTTACTTCAGCACACGATTATAACGATTTATCACTCAATCAATAAATTTTCTCACGATGATTTTTTTTCAATCCCAACACCAGTGTATGTTTGCACTTGCAACATGCTTTACATCATTTTCTAGTGCCTAACTAGACGTCATAGAAGTTTTATGACTCCCAACGACATCTCGAATTATCTTTTATGTATACAATCATCTCCTAAGCAACTTTCTAAATACATTTACCGACTTAACGATTCACATCCTCGCTTCCAATCAATAACACAAAGAGACCCGTTAAATGTCACACCTCAATCATGTCTTCATGCCAAACACACCTGCACGATACTCCCGTCTCTTACATTACCACAGTGTTAGACAGAGACGGATAGTGTTAAGTGTAATGTCACAGGAACACGTTAATTCATAGAACTGATTGATGTAAACATCGGTTATGTAATCGTGTGGTGTTAAATTGTAAATGCATTCTGTGTATTGCTTCTCGATAATAAGTAGTAGGTTAAAATAATAATGAATATTCAATTTCATCGTATGTCGATAGTGATTCGTAATCGATATATTCCGTTGTCAACACTATTTTGATCTGAATGTATGTATTTCTTTAAAATGTAGTTTTGATCCTTTAAAGCCTCATGCAGAATATCCGTGAAGTAAACAATTCACTCTAATTTTGATTTAACAAAACAACGTATTTCTATTGTTTCTAAAGCGATGCTAATATAAACACAATTCAAAACAAATGAGAGCCGAAAATTACTTCAAAACCTGAGTTCAAATTCCAATATCAAACAAAAGACAAACACTTTACACAAAAACTTTGCACTCGCAAACTTATACAAAAAAAGAACGTTCCTACACTTCAAGTCTTAATACGCGCTTCACCCTTCATTCCCACGCTAAAAATTCACAGAAAAAAAATACTTGGAGAAAACCCTTGAACTCATATGAAACAAGGAGCCAAAGTAGGTTCTAATCGAAGTCGGGACATGCAAATATCGGGAGCACGTTGCGACAACTTATCAATATGGTGCACGTGACCTGGATTGTAAAGAAAATGGCGGAAAAAATGGCGCGAAAAGTGTGACCTTGTTCGAAATGAAAGGAGTTCGGAGCTAAATGGGTTTTGGTAGATGACAATGGTATAAAAAGAAGGTATTGACATGATAGTTTTGCGAAAGTATTTGGTAACCTATATTTGGTATTTGTATTACCGGAAAATATTTGGAGAATCCTTTAGAAACAAAAGCTTCTTATAACATAACACGAACGCATTGATGCAACAAACTAAATAGTGTTTCTTCTAAGGGAAGTATGCCAAACAATACTAGCATGTTACTAATAAAAAAATTGACGTGTAAAAGTCTTCAATTCTAACTGAACTCTAACTCTAAGAAATGTCTTTTTACTATCAAAAAAGTTAACAAAGCCAATAACACCCTTTGAGAATATCCGACGTAACTTGATTAAAACTGATACAACTCTCATAATAGAAACAATCTACACGGCAACTCCTCCACAATGATATCACGAACTAAAATATGCAACGAAACAAATTAACTGTATTATTCATTGGGTAATAATCTTAGAATTAAAAGACGCCGAGTGGAATGAGGCCGATATTTGCATAAGGAACGCATGACATTAAAATTCATTACAATAAGTTCCCTAAGTTCATTCACTAGGACGAGACGTAATTACATTCATGGAGGAATTGTATTTCTTCCAGTATTGTTCTTCCATTGTTTTTCTAGCATTTTATGGACGAAAAGCTGAGAAAGTTGTTTCATCCATACTGCAGAGGATAAGGACAATAAAATGATGTTTTATGTAGAAGGATTTAGAGAGCCCCATCTTGGAAATTGTTTCTTTCTGTTGTGCTGTTATTTTGTGACTTTTTTTTATTGAAGCAAAATGTGGGAGATGTGTCTTGACTTTCGTGGATTTTTGGTTTATTTGATACCTGTATTTCTATAGTCTTCATCTGTTTTCTAACAATTCATTACAGATTTAAGGTCTAATACCTTAGAAATGCTATAACATTTTTGTCATCAACATGACAGCAAAAAAATTCTAACTTTCCTATAAAAACACAAATTCTATCATTCATAAAATCTATATCACCCCAAATAGATATAACTTACGTAAGTCGTTGACTTCGAATCCTCATATCTCGACAATGACGGATAAAAATATCTATTGGCTCGAGAGTGTCGAATCCCTCCCTTCAGAAGCTTATAATTTCAATCGAGTATTGGGAAAAGATACGGTGGGCTCGGGGCGTATTTACTCGCCTATTTCTCGATATTCAAGTAATGTTGACAGTAAAGGGATTAAACGCTCCTTTTGTATGATTGGTGAAGTTACCTTTTTTATTGTAAATATTGAACCTAATAGTTTCACTTTCTTCAAATAACGTGGTGAAATTATCGTAGGAGATAGTACTGCATTTAACAATATTATATTATTTACGAATAAAGAAGAAGTGGACGAAGAAACAATAGATGAATTGTTTCAAAAAAAAAACTTTATAGATGATGTCAGACGTCAAATAAAAATTGGGATAAGAGTACACAGATAATGACGTCAGTAGGAAAAACTACTACGAATATTGTGTGAACAATTGATGGTAAAATCAATTAATTACCTGACAATTACTTTAAAAAATACGAGGAAAAGAATCTGACAGATAAAGCTTCGATCGAAGGCGAAGACCAAATAAATCTTCCGACTTACAAATTAACATATCTACACCGAAATGGTATCCACGGATGTCCGTCAGTATAATTAATAAGTGCGATAACTGTCGAATAACAATCGGCTTCCTAATTACTTTTAATAAAACAGCTCTTAATTAATATTCCATTCGTATAATTAGCTCCCACATTATAATCTATGGAAGAGAGAAATGTTAGTACTGTCAAAAGCTTATCATTTTCCCTTTTCTTTGGACTTGTTTGATGGGTTCGGGTCGTGGTATTTTTAATCTTGTATTTTTTTTAGTATAATTTTAGCTAATTGAAATTAAGTTTTAGAAGCCGTCATGATATAATATTAGAGCCGTGTTTATAATTGTGAACATCACACTAATATTTTATGGTTAAAAGAACTTACCTTAAGTGAATTTCAACCAAAATTATACGAGATGTTACATCCGAAGAGATTTAACTTTACCATGTAGTCCGTTTTTCGACATACTGCATCGTCACACTGTTTAGATCTAGAAAAAACTTAATTTAAAAAATATTCAAACGATTATTCGTTCGGTCGCCGTTCACTCGCTCGGTCCAGTCGGTCGATCTGTCACTTCACTATTCATTCGTTTTAGAGCACCTGTAAGAACATCTTTTATTCTGCACTTATGGGGTTATCTTATTTTTACTACTAACTTGTCAGGGGGGGGAGGGAAGTTAAATCTCTTCGGATGTAACATCTCGTATAATTTTGGTTGAAATTCACTTAAGGTAAGTTCTTTTAACCATAAATTATACTTCGATGTTACATCCTCTAGATTTAACTTTACCATGTAGATGTTTAGCGTTGATAGCAGAATAAAAGATTACTTATTTCTCTTCACAATTATCTATATTTAACAATCAAAAAGTTTCATACATAATGTCAACCATTGGTTTTATACATAATTATTAATTATTACAATTTCTAATCGTTAATTTTATAATTGTAGGTATATAAATCATAAAGTAACAAATCAATTCTTGTTATTAATAATAGCCTCAGCAAAATAAAAGTTAGCATCATCGTTAATTAAGGGACGATTGTAAAATTTTGCAAAACAAAGTGAGTTGCCAGCCCAACCTGCAGTTTGTTTGATAACATCAATAGAAACACCAGACCTGCTCGCGGCAGAGGTTGACGCGTGACGAGTGCTGTGGGCCGTGAATATATTTACGTCCACACCACTCTCACGTAACATTTCTTTGATCCAGCGACTTATGCTTTGCGAGCTGGCACTGTGATATGGTTTTTTAGTGGTTAGGAATAACTTTTCTGTATCAGAAAGCTGTCTGTATTGCTTTGTTAATTCTATATAAGAACACAAGGTTGACGCTGGGCAAATTGGTTCTTTTTCTCTAAAAAAAGGTACAATCAGCTTCGGATTCTTTCGATTAGGTGCGGAAGTTTTTATAATATTATTGATTTCAATGCATATATGAGTCTCATTGATAGTTACGTCCTTTTCATTGATTAAAGACAACGTCTGCACGCGTTGTCCCGTGGACAACGCGAGAAGAGTTGCAAGCTTTTTAGTTATCCTCTCTAACCGTAAGGACATGTTTGGAAACAAGGTTGTTAAGTGGTTTAATACCAAGTTAGGGTCCCAGGTTGTGTTGTGTTTAGGAAAACAAGGTTTGATTCTAAACACCCCTTTTAGAAATCTAGTAATATTCTCGTCACTGCAGCAAGTTTTACCCAGGATTAGTGTTAGTGCGGAACGATAAGAATTTAATGTGTTATAGCTAGCACCTCTGTGAAATTGTTCTGTAAGAAATTGTAATATAAGTGGAATGGATACATTATACAAATCGATTTGATTAATTTGACAGAATCGAAACCATTGTTTTAATGCGACATTGTACTGCGAAATTGTGTTGTTTGATAAAGAGTTTAGCATAATATCTACTGTGTCACTTCCGATGGTATTATTTAAGTACGCTTGCCGGATAATATTCCGCACGCCAGGGTAAGACTGCTCCACAATGGGTGACGTTCCCTGGAAGGTGACAGAAGAAGATTTTTATCAGGTGTGAAGTACTTTACTTCAGATCTTAATAGGGACATAAACAGCGGGAACCAGGGTTGTCCCGGCCAATATGGTACGACAATTATTCCTTCAGCTTCATCATCTATTATTTTTCTAAGACATTTCAAAATTAAAGCAAACGGAGGGAAGGCGTAGAAAAAATATTTATTCCAGTTAATAGTGAACGCGTCGATGTCATACGCGTCTGGATCTCGCTTCCAAGATATATATCGCTCACATTTATAGTTAAGGCGCGAAGCGAATAGATCTACTTGTGGTTGGCCAAAAGTGCTAATAATTTGCTGAAAAGAGTTCGAATTAATTTCCCATTCCGTGTCTACATTGCTATGTCTGGAGGCTTGGTCAGCATCAATGTTTTCCGAAGATTTAATATAAGAAGCGAATATGAAAATATTGTATTGTTCACAATACTGCCAGATTTGTCTTGTAATACGATTGAGATGAGGGAATTGTATTCCCCCCATTTTATTTATGTAGGCAATGGCAGTGGTGTTATCTATACGAAGTAAAACGTTTACATTATTATAATCTTTACAGAATGATTTTAAGCCGAAATATGCCGCTAGTAATTCCAAATAATTTATGTGATTCTCTGCCTCATCTGCTGACCACTGACCTCTAGTTATCTCACCATTGCAAGCTGCTCCCCATCCGGTAAGTGAGGAGTCAGTGTAAATTTCTAAGTGGTAATTATGTTTATCAATACTGTTTTTAGCTTTAATTGTCAAGTTAGACCACCAGTAAAAATCATCTTGTAAATAGTTTTTTAAATACATTTTAGCATCATAATTTTCGCTAGATTCTTGTAAGGCCAAACATTTTTCGCGTTCAAAATGTTTTGTATAGACCCAGCCGTACGCGACGGCGGGACAAGCCGCGGTTAATGTACCTATGAATTGAGCGAAAACACGAATCGAAACTTGAGACGATTTTTGTATTTTCTTAACAAGTTCTATAATCTTATTTATTTTTTGTGTAGGTAATTGTAGTGACATAGTTGGAGAGTTTATTTCGAAGCCTAGAAACTTACAAGTTTGACATGGAACAATATTACTTTTATCAAAGTTTATTATGAAGCCTAAGCTTTCTAGTGTTTGGATCACTTTATGTACAGTATTTTGACACGATTGATAATCATCAGCTATGCAAAGAATGTCATCAAGGTATGACACGAGCATATGCCCTTGTTTTCTTAAAAATGTTAACACTGGTTTCATGAGTTTTGTAAAGATGTAAGGCGCTGAACACAAACCGTAAGGTAGGCAATTGAATTGATATAAAATATTATTATTCCTGAACCTAAGGTATTTTTTATATTGTTGATGTACAGGCACTAAAAAATAAGCTTCTTTGAGGTCAATATTTGCCATGTAAGACCCTTTTGAGATTAATTTTACGGCAGTACGAATGTCTTCCATTTTAAAATGGTGGGTACTTATAAATTGATTTAATTTCTTAAGATTAAGTATAAAGCGGAAGCCTCCTGTACTTTTAGGTGTTAAGAAAACAGGAGAAATAAATTGGCCAGATTGTTCATCGCATTGTGATATAGCACCTAAGCTTTTCAGCTTTTGAATAGCAAGTTCCATCTCAAGCTCACAGTAAGGCGGGTTAGGCGGTTCTTTAGTTTGAAAAACCGTACATACGAATGGTATTTTATATCCCTTTATGTAAGATAGAATTATAGGGTCCTCGGTAATAAGTGACCAATTATGAAGGAAGTAACGAATACGACCAGCATGAGGTACCTCTATTTGTGTCTCCGATCGTGATGCCTGCTGGAGGGAGCCGGACGGGCGCGTGGTTGCTGCGTCCTCCTCGTTGCGGCAGGCGGTGGCTGGAAGCGGTTCGTCGCTGACGTCGTCGGCTTCGCTTGACTCTGCTGCTGGCGAGGAGGACCCCGCGCGTTTCCCAATGAAGTAGTTCTTCTCTGGAATGGTTGCTGCGTAGGTGTTGCTTTTTTAATATGTTGGCTAGATTTTTCAATATCCTTAGTGTTTTTGATATTTTCGCCAAGTTTATCACCAAAAAGGTAGGTTTCTCGTTTTACGCCTTGTATTGTATTCCAAAATTTTTTGTCTAGCAAGGGTATGATAAGTTTTCGTCTATTTATGGTTTCTTCATAGTGTAAGTCTAAGAGTAATTGGCTAACTTCTGAAATACGTTTGATTATATCGAACTTATCCATATCTTCTTTGATCAGGTGATTAGTAATATTTACCAAGCCAGCCAGCCCACAACCTAATTGGTTTTGAGATTTCTCCAATCGCTTATCACGATTTTTTGCCGCATCTGATAAAACTGCGGCTACTTCGGGATTTAGTTTCGGTGCTTTGGCTAAGAGAAAGTTCTCGGGTATGAGCATCTTCTCTATGAGGGAGTCCTTCTGCTCTTTGGCTAAACCATCCAGTAGTATTTTACCCCAACGTTCAGAGATCTCTGCGGGTACTTTTTCGCCAAGTTGTTGCTCGATTTTCCTAGCTTCGCCAAGAATATTTAGGATTTCCTGTGGAACTTCCGTGTTGGTCGGAGTAACCTCTTCGACCGAAATGCCAGTTGTGGTCAATGTTTGTGAGACCCCCGGGTCCCCTGGAAGACCATGCTTCGGGGAAGTGGCTGGCGGCATGTTCGCCGTGGGGCTGGCTAATTGGACTGTCGACGACAATCTTTTGCTTTGTGGATGATCCAAGTAATCATCGGAATCACATAATATGTAGTCTCCATCAGACAGCTGTTCTTGGCACCGGGAAGGGTGAGCATTTTCTTCGTCTGACTGGTTATAATATCGTTCTCCAGTGTCATGTTCATCGGAAGAGTACGAAGACGGTGTTTCCGATCTTCTGTACCGATCTGTAGGTCAAACGATGACGTATTACTTTCAGGATGGCATCACGTACCACCACACCAAGAAAGTAAATATTTGTTCCGGGATAATATCACGTATTACCACTTTAGGGAACAAAAAGTAATAATTGTCAGGATAATATCAGGTATTACCACATTAAGACAATTGATATACCAGTATTTACTGAAAGTGGCAAAATAAAATTATATGGATCAAATAATATTACATAATTACCTTGACAATGGCGCCTGTGTGCACGGTCGTGACTTCTACGGCGCGCTAATTTATCCTCCAATCGGCGAATTTTACGACGTATGTCTTTGTCGTTATCTTTATTGTGATATTTCCTTTTTCCCATATTAGATTCACAAATTGTAAATGTATTACAGTAAAAAAAATGTTTCAAATAACCTAAAAAAGAATAAGAATATTGGAGCACGTGTTGACGATGCCGCACACGAAAAACGAATGAATAGTGAAGTGACAGATCGACCGACTGGACCGAGCGAGTGAACGGCGACCGAACGAATAATCGTTTGAATATTTTTTAAATTAAGTTTTTTCTAGATCTAAACAGTGTGACGATGCAGTATGTCGAAAAACGGACTACATGGTAAAGTTAAATCTAGAGGATGTAACATCGAAGTATAATATTATGTATAAATTAGATGTCTATATTATTCATTCTCGCAAAAATAACTGAACGGATAATGACGACACTTGGCAATCATATAGCTAAACATAGGGACGTCAATATAAAATATGGGTTAATTTTGTTTATTCACTTGCAAAAATGCAGGTTTCTTTAGGATACTGGTGGTAGTTAAGAATTTTTGCGACCAACTGGCCATAGTCTACACAATACAAAAACATTACAAACACACTTAATTATTTATGTATGTGTTGTTTATTAATCTTTTCGACAGAATTTCAACTATCACTCCAGCTAATAGAAATAAAAAAATCAATTAATTAATTACCACAAGTCTTCTGCCCCAAAGATTTATTTAAACAAACCTCCATTTTAACTGTCATCCCAACCGGACATACAAACTGACAGCATGATGAATGCATACGATAGCTTCCAAAACGTTATTAACATAATTATTTCTATAGTTTTATTACTGGCGCAGTTAAATTTTAATTATAACTGGTTTTATCTCAGAGTTGGGTAATAAGTAATAAGGGCCTTTCCGGTGGGAGATTACAACTGTTATATTTTGAGGTGTTATTTTAACGAATAATTTAACCTGCTTCGGGTTTGAGAATTCCGAAAGGTGTGAGTTTGTGTTTATGCATTAGAATTTCTAAAGCTATAGCTCTACATTGATCTGCCGACATTTTTTTCGCAGTCTAAGAGTGGTTTCGCACTGCATAACATGCGATCCGATTTGCGACTCAATATATTGGCCTAAAAATCACGATGAAATCACATGTTGGAGTTAGGATCTAGTGTGTGTAAATGACCATAGAAATAGTTCTAATTATGGATCATGCTATTTTCACGGGTCCGAATCGGATTCCGATCGGACGTAATGCGAAACCACTCTTATTAATAGAATATTTTTTTAATTACTCTATTTTTTTTTCATAAAGCATTCTTAAAAGTGTCAAGACTGTCTGAAAATTTCGTATAAGTTCGTTAAAACATAATTAATATACATATCTCTCCTTAGTGTCTTTGTAAATGCCAATTCCGTATTTTACAAAATTTCAGTATTAAAACGTAAAATCAACTCGCTGCGTTTACTTTGAAAGTAACTAATACCTAACTATCATTTAATTACAAAGTTGAAAGTCATTTCCAATAAAATGGTGGTTTTAATGAAGATTAATTACTGAAGAAATTTTAACATCGATTTTAGAAGCTTTAATTATTACAGATTTTATGAAATTAAGATCCCGTGGACCTTAGCTCAGTCGAGATTATGACGCGGATTTTTATAAAATTGCCCGGTTCTTAGATCCCGACATTTTTTAGATATAAGATTTGTGGCTTAATTTTGCAAATGTTCAATAAGAAAATGAAATATATTCGCGGTATTTGGAAATGAAAAATCTAGATTTTAATAGTTAAACAAAATTACTTAGTTTGATTAAGCCGTCAAATGCACTAATTCAAAGACATGACTGTTCCGAAAGGAGCAAGATTAAAAAAATGTTACCCCTTTGCGCTCTACACTTTTATTGTGAAACTCAAAACCCTATTCGTTAAAAACCATAGTCAAATGCCATTCACACCGGTTGAAATCTAAATCATCCACATTCACTGTTCTTGATTGGGTCTTCGGTAAGGTAAAAGTTGATTATGATACAGCGCCCGATAACTTTTAATCAAGTTTACACCCAGTACCCGAGTAATGTTTATTCATTAAAACAATTAATTATTACGTAACGTTGAAAGCTTTTAAGGCTCCTGTAGTATTATTAGTGTTAATTTTTGATAGCGAACGCTCTTTATCGTTTTTGATTTGAATTCTTTTACAATTAACGTTTTATGCCTATGAATGAATTTTATTAGTGTTAGTCGATTTTATAATGTAAGTAATTTAGCATTAAAGAATGAACTGTACATACTTAGATACTTACATTAAAAAGGAATATGAAATACTAGATCATAATTCTGTATAAAACAATGCCTTCCTCTCTTCTAATTTACTATTTGCTGTGCCCATTAGGGTCCATGATTGCTACCAAGTTATTTATAAAGATAATGATTATGAATTTAAATTGTAAGCAGTGAAATACTTTCAATTAAGATTGATCGCATTCATTTTTGGTCAAGGTACAAATTGACCAAGCCTTATAAATTATAGGGAAAGAGAGTGATCATCCATTCCTTCCATATTTGAATACCAAATTCACTTATCAAAATCCTAATAGCTAAAAAACATGGCCGCCATAAGCGGTCGATTATAAAAAAAATAGCTTCGAAATCCGTTAAGAAAACAAAACATTCTATTCGAATTTCAAAAAGAGATAACAAAGAGCTGTCACTCAAACGCAGAATGGTCACGCCCAAGGAAGGTTCAATCAGAGGCCTCTCAGATCGTAATTACTCATGATTCTTTGTCAGTTCCGGCGTAATGACGGGGTACTATTTGATGATGCATTCTCTAAGGTCATAGAATAAAAAGAGATGCCGTAAGTATATGATTAGGATGATAGTATTCATTACTTTTTAATTTAGTCCGGTCATCGTCGGTCGCTTCAATGTCGTAAGAAAAGGCATTCCGAGTTTATAATGCACTTTAGATAGTTTATTTTTAATATTCTCTTTAAGCACGCTTTTCTCATAATAAAACCCTCACTTCATAGAAGCTAATTTATTTTTTTCAAAAACCTTCTTTAAGTATTAAATGAGTTACTTCAACTAACATTAAACCTCGAGAAATAATGTTTCCTTGTTTTTCTTGCCTTAGTGTTCTTAGTGTTAAGTATTTGCTGTTTGATGTAGGTTTTAATAAATTTAACAGATGTTTCATAACGTAAAGTCAATGACGAAACAGTTATAGGATTACTTTAATTAGACCGGTATTAGAACCGTTAGCCATAAATGGTCATGATTCAGTGCTAAATTTAGCACCTCTGCGCTTCTTAATCTATGAGTCAACGGAGGAAGCGATAATTCGTAGGTACTATGTATGAATCTGTTCTAATCGCGTTGTTCGCAGTACAATGCCGGCCGCGGCGGGGAGTGCCGCCTCGCAATTGAATATTTGATTGAATGTAGAGCGCATATGGTGAGGTTAACGACCTCCTTGCTTGACCGATGGACGCTGATAAGATACTACTTTAGTAGGAACACCCCCAGTGGTGTTAAGTATAACCAGTTCTCACAGCGATGCAAATTAAATATTGATAACGGTGTATGGTATTTTTGATTAAAAGTTTACAATACAACTAATTGTCCGGTTGATTAAATTTGATGATAGATAAGTCTAATTATTTAGGTTAATTAATTTCTCACATTGCAGTGCATGTGCTAAATTACTTCATGGAACTGGCACCTATACATGTATACCTATTGCAAATAATTTACCATACTAAAATATAATGCTCCTAAACGCATTGAATAAATTATGCATGAAAAATATTGCAATAAATTTTGAACGAGTCCAAAATAGTTTAAAAACTTTTTTAGCAATTATATTATGAAAATTTTAAATTCTACTAACGTATCCACATTATACTCCATTACCTGCGTATCAAGATCGTTATGTAAATGATCGTAATTCGTACGTCATTATTAAACCGTCGCGTGCGGACGGGCGGTCTCGGGGACCCATTGCAATATTCGACGCAGATTTTGACACAGTGAGATAGACGCGTCAGCTGCTCCGACACAACGCTGTGATCCAATTTTAACGTACATCTGCCGCAAATGTCAAAGCTTATAGAATAATCGAAATTGCTGACTTGCGATTTGATTGTGCTTTGATTTTTAATAAAGATTTCTACAGTGGCAGTCGGGTTTATTACATAGAGGATCTTTTTGAGGCCAACAAAATACAAAACAAAATAAATCAAAGATATACATGGTGGAGGAGACATGTTGTCCTTTTAACTAACACTACAGAAAAATCCTTTTTTCCAATGTTCAATAACAAAAAATATTACACGGTTTTTCTCTAAAACATTCACAAAATAAAGGTACCGTTAATTGCGAGACCATGTTTTTCTAAATAAACATGTACGGCTTAGTGCGGAGGGTTGCCAAAACGGATTTTAATTTCGTCCAAATAAAAAGCGATGGAAAAGTATCGAACGAAAATCTAAACGAGTTGAGGCTGTTTGAATACACTAACATTTGAGGGCGGAGAAAATGTAACTTCTGTATTAAACAGAAAATGACATACTGCAGTACATAGTACATACATATTTAATGCATTTAAGACGGTCAATAATTAATGCATCAGCATTTGAAATGCCAACAACCCTTTAAAAGTAAGAGGCACTACTTACCATTAAAAATTTCTATTAAATATTAAAAAAAATGTCTTCCATCAATTATGGATTTCTATTATACTCCACACCACTATCGGTCCCCCCGGCTTATGTCCTCACGCCGGGTGTCCCAAAATGGCGACAAAATCTAACTCGCGTGAATAATTCTTGTGACACAAATGCAACCGTTGTTGACTTTACGCTCCCCATTATTACTTTTTACGGTTTAACAAGCTCGTATTTTTACTTATCTCGTTGTGTGAATTGTTATTATACATTTTTTTATAAAGGGTGGCAACCCTAGTTGCCAATCGACAAGGCTGATGCTATTGTGGTCGCTATATCTCTAACGCGACATATAGCTACTCCGACGCTTTTCAAAATGCGAAACTTTTTTATGAGATCTCTTTTTACAACTTGACGTAGTTTTTATGAGTTTGATGAGTGATGCTGCCCCCAATATTTAGAGGCGATCATCACGATTTTTATCTACGAGAAAGTTTTGATGGGCTCTGAAAAGATGTGTACAATTTGAATATTAATCAAGAAGTTAATTAACGGTATTATGGCACGCAAAAAACACATGTCATTAAACTATTATCCAAATTCTGTATATTTGCACTTAGTGCCAAACTAAATTACGAAATCCAAATTAATTGCAACTATGTATTTTACAATCCATTACCGTGATAATTAAATATTTGCATTTAAAATTAGAACGACACATATTTACTTAACCGTTGGAAACTAAACACAACAAATTCCCATTATCGTATTAAAAATAAATCAACATTAATTATTTGATCGGGCCGATCAGTTATGTACAAAAACAATTATATCAAAACGAGATAGGGCCAGCTGACAACACAGCCGCGATCCGATCAACCCGTACGCTGCAGCCTAAACTGAAAACAATACACCGACCTTTCAATAATAGAACATCGGATACGAACACGATACCAATTATGTTACATCGATACTACAAATTTCAAATTGATATCGAATTATATTAAATGTTTATTAGCTCGTGTGTTCCACGTTTGATTTAGATTTTTGTTTAAGCTGTATCGAATAATTGGTATCGATTTAAGTAATATAGCCGACACTAAGGCCAAATTCTGTGATACTATCGGGTTATGATTGCAAGTAGTTATTTTGTTTACCTACTTATAAAAGTATTATAAAAACGTGTAATAAAATAAATAAGTAATGTAATGTGTACATGAACATTTTTTACTTCAGTATTTATAATTATTTTTCTATTGTTGTATCTAGTTTAAATGTATACAATTGGTTTCAGTTTACTACAGATACAAGTGTATTTCAAAATTAGTTACTGTAATATATATGTACAGTTTAATTACCTTGACAAATAGAGCCAGTAGGCGTTATAATGGTATTCACAGTAATTTCCAATATTTCCTGTTACAAAATTATTCGAAAACGATGGTCTATCTTTCAACACGAGTGAGTAGAACATCGTTCGACGAAACGTCAGAATTTCTAACGAAAAAGCAATATTCGTTCAGTTTTTTTAAGCACTGTAACGGAACTATTAACCTGTGTCAAGCAGAACACAAAGCGTCGGTCCGAGTGACCACGTTTTAACAACAATTTCACCGTACAAAGACCAATTACGATACCTCGGGTCGATCAAACGGGGTATCGTTGAAAAATGGGTATCGTTTCGGAACGGAGCGGCGGAAGGGTTGGGGACCGTTTGAGAGAAATTTTGCCGCGTGATCGATGTTTACGCGGACATTTTCCGGATAAACCTGTGGATATAAATAGTGGATTATTGGCAATTCCCTTTGATATGGTCAACTGTGTTTAGCTATGAAATTTGTTGACATGAAAATGTATGAGTATGTGACTGTTGCTTATTGCTAAAAATAAAAAATCTTTTGAGATGAATTTTTTTAAAGCATTTTTTTTTATTTTCAGGTACGTTTGAAATCTGCTGCAGAATAAATCAGGCATTAGATGTCTTCTCAGTAAGTAATATAAACATAACATTCCGACGAAAATTTTCTTAACTAACAAAATACATAACCTAAATTTCTGAAATCAAAGGCATTTGCCAGCTTCTTGGAGAGAGTACTTCCAACTTATTATTAAACATACTTGCGAGATATTCCGATCACGAATCTGTTCTCTCCAGGAGAATAAATTTAATTTATTCCATTCCACCCGTTACCGTTTTTCATAACCTGATATATAGGTAAGGAATTCCAATTTTATCGTCGAAATTGTTATTTTCTACACATTAGCTTGGTTATTTTATCGTTTTTTCTCTGTTTATTTAGTACCTATAATAACAGTTATTCGTGAAATATTGGCTGCCAATATTTTTGTAGAGATATCTACAAAAATTCTAGAATGCGGAAAATCTGATTCTGATTAACGAAAAAAGAACATAAATTTATTATTTTGTTAGTATAAGTAGGTGTTTTGGAACTACTTCGTTGGTACTCCTTAATGATTTTCTTTTCGTGTTTCATAATATAAATTTACTACCTAAATAATAATAATATACCTGTAATACAGTATTAGCAGTAATAAAAAAGGAAGATAATGAATTAATGTACTCTAACAATACAATCATAAAAAATGGCAAAATCAAAACTGTTTAAAAATAGTGCTTGCCGGTTATCGATACTTTTTATACTTTATATTATTATATAAAAATCCGTACTTTATTTCTAAATCCCAACACTTTCTTCTACTATACAAAATACAAAAAAAGCAACAATTGAAGTGGAAATTCCATTCAGAGAGGAAATAAAACTAAAAGCAGAAGAAGCGACGCCTGTTTATCATCTGGCATAAGTTGCAACATTTTACGGAACGAGCGCTTTCTTCGAGATGTTTGCAATCTCTCACAACTTTTGCTGTGGTGCTATTTTTAAATCCAACGTGTTTGATGTGTTTTGTATAGTTACGATGTATACGAGTATAGTAAAAATATTATATCTTGCTCTTGTGTAAAATCGTCTAGAACTGCTATAATGTTACATTAAAGGAACTGATTAATGACGCTTTAAAAAAATCTTGATAATTTATAATTATCTATACCTAAACTTTTAAATACCACCACAGATATGTAATTTTTGGCGTATTGGATTAATAATCCTTCTAATATCAATTATACAGATGCCAGCACATCAAGTTACTACAATCTGCCAAATTTCCTTAATACATTTTCAACTTTATCGCTAAAGCATATGGTTTAAAATTTATTGGGAAAATTTTACAGTTTCGGTTAGCTTGATGTGCTGGTGTCTGTACCTACTTACCATACTTACTGTTGAGGAAAAAAAACAAAAGACGTCATTAACAAAATTAATCGATAAAACTAAAACGAAGCTACTAAAATAAAATTGTGACATGAATGATTCACAAGCAACGATAAAATTGCTTGATATGCATAGTAGACACGCTACAATCTTGAACTTGCTGCCCTCAATTTCCTCTTACAACTTTGTGAAGTAAATACACATAATATTACATATGTATGTATAAAACACAGATTACAATTGACACATATTCCACGTCCTATATAATTTCTTATCGTTTTGTCACTCGATATGTCGTAAATATAACTCGAAGATTCACATCACTAATTGGCGCGGCCATCTGTCAATTCCAATGAATGATCGATATTAAGGGAGCCGATTGTGGAATTGTAATCGAGTTTAGTTTGATTAACGAGTGATTTTTGTGTAGTTCATTGTTGCGAACGAGGGGTAAGCTGAGCGTTAAAATTTTTGAAGCGTATTTAGTATTTTTGATTCACAATAGAAAATTGGACTATGTACTTTCTATTGAACATTAAAAATATGGCGTAAAAAAACCTGCTTACGCATTCCAATATGAAGATAAAAATACAATTTCGGAAACACACCTACAACTAAACACTGATTGTACCTCCAAAAATTCCCTGAGGACTAATAACAAAGCACATTGCGAATAAAACTCGACAATAATCCAGATACGAGCGGATATAACCACTTATAACCGGCTCTAACCAGTTATTGGCGGGAGTCGTAAATTTTACGTGTACCAATAACGTGTTGCGATGTGCATATGACATAAGCCATGTTCGCCTAAATTGAACACTATGGCGGCTTCCAGCTTCGTATTGGTGATAAAAATTATGTTTTCCGTAGTACCTTATGCAACTTTTGGGCAGGATGGCTTTATATTTACTTGGAGAAGACATTTCTGGTAAAAGAGCGGTTTTTATAAAAAGTAAAATAGTTTTATTTAATCTATACTAAGAGGTTGTTTATTTTCTTAAACGCGTTAATCTCCGGAACTACTGGACTGATTTGAAAAATTCCTTCAATACTAAGCCCATTTATCGAGGTAGACTTTTATTTTAAAGACTTTTTTTTACTTGCAGTTTTTTTGTGTTAAGTCATACTATGTGTCTTTATAACAAGCATAATATATTCAACATCCGATGAAAGTGTGCGGATAAGGTAAGCTCCAAAAATAAGCGCTACCAACCGGTTTCAGAAGTACTGCACGTGCTCTGCACTTTCTTAAAATATTCACCAACCCAAATTGGCAACGTAATAACAACACACTTATAAAGGTTACCGTGATTGATCATACATGTTTAATGTCTTACAGTCAAAGCCTTTCAGGTCGGAACATGTTTGATCTAACAAATTTCGCCAAACATGCAAACACGTCTATGAAAAATAAAATAAACAGGCTCCCTTTAGAAGAGATTTATGCACAATACTTTCTGCACGCGTTGCATGCATGTATACTCCAGCATACAATGCTACACAAAGCTGCCTGTAAAGCAGTATTATCGGCATTTTATAGAGAATGCATTGCCTTTGAACACGAATAGAAGCAGGTTTTATTTAAAGTAACTAAGTTGTTAAAATCGTCGCTTTTTGACGCCAAAACTGTGGACTTTTGTTTCGTTTTGCGAGCTTATAATGGAGTTCCAGTAGGGTCATTTTATATGAGTTTGTACGTTGAGGAGTTCACTTTTATTTTGTAGCCTTTGTTTTTAGATTTAAAGGCTACCAGCTACCGGTTTTTGTAAAAAAAACAACGTATAGAAAATTAGAACCTTTAAAAAAGAGTGATTATCTTGACTATGAGCTTTTAGACTGCCTCGGTAGTCTAGTAGTCGTATCGCGCTACTGCTGTGTTGGGGTCTCGGGTTCGAATTCCGGCCTGGACACCATCATGTTCAGCATGAAGCTGAAGAGTTTGTTTATTTGTATGAGGAATTACTGGTCCAATATTAAAAAAACATGTTTCAATAGATACCCCTTTCATCGAGGAAGGTTAAAATACTACACTCTGCAGGCTTAGCATGGCGATTTTATATTTATTCTATCGAGAAAAGACCAAGTAGTCAATATCAACCATATCAACATGTCTTCTGCCCGAGCTTGGCACGACCTGTCAACTCGCATGTAATCAATTGTAGACTTATGTCGATCGAAGAAAATAAAATTACTTCAAAAAATGTCAAAAGAAATCTTAAAACAATCTGTCACTTATCTGTCGTTATGTCCATTCTCCGGTAGACAAAACTTGTTTCTACGGTTACCATGCTAAGCCTGCTGGTAGGGCTATATTTTATTCAGAACGGGAAGTATTTTCGACGGGATACGATTGCAACCAGTACTAAAGCAAAAACATTTAATGAAGACCCTATCGGTCCATCAAAGTACAAGCATGTCCGACAATTTAATGGTCGTATCTATGTGGCACAAATCGGAGATGTCGACGACCGATATGTACCGATAGCGACCGATAAGTAACGATAGTTGGACACACAATGAGTGCTAGTATTGCGAAAGTTTATTTAGTACTGTGTAAATGTGTTGTTTGTTATGTGGTTGGTTCTGGGAATTATTTAAATGAGTCATCGAATAGTTTGATCAGGATTTAGGTACCCCTTATGTTAATAACTGTGGCTGGATGGCTTTGAATGTTATGGACTTCAATATGAGGACTGTTAGTCTGAAACTTATTTCTGATCAGTGATCGGATAGTCGGATGCATAAAATTGACTAAAATTCCTTTTTGGCTCAAAAAATATAGAAGTGGTATCTAAAAAAATATTAGTTATATATTAAAAAAAAAACTGGGAACCCAGAGAATGCGGGAATGGAACTATAGGTACAGACGCCAGCACATCAAGCAAACCGAAATTGTGAAATTTTGCCTACCAATTTTAAACCATTTGCTTCAGCGATTAACTTGAAAATCTATTTGGGGAATTTGACGGATTGTGGTAGCTTGATGTGCTGGCGTGTGTACATAGTGAGGAAACGTCGAAAAAAAAAACACAAAATATGCGCCGTTTATAATAAAGAACACAACACTCTCTGTCTTATTGTCCTCATCACAAACCCAAACAAAGCAGGTACTATAAGACTTACACGTCTATGTGTGCATCCGTTTCACACGACTCCGTAACCGGAGTTACGCTTAGCTAGTGTAAACGCTACTTATCTCATCTGTCAATAGCACTGACATTACTTAAGAATATTAGTAAACACTGGATATGGGAATGAACCAACACTAGCATAATATTCGGCAACAGCTCGTCAAAAAAGTAAAAAAGATATCTTTAAACTGTCATTAGCTGAAATAATAGACATCACTAGAGCAGTAAGCGAAATACACCTTTACAGAAATACAAGTTTAAAAAAGTTCTGCCCATTGGATTACACCTACTCGTGGTGGCCTAGTGGTTAAAGCACCAGTCTCTCAAGTATTAGTGTGCGGGTTCAATTCCAGGTCAGACAAGTAAATGTAATTTCTAAGTTTAGTCTATCTTGGACAGCAATGATGAAAGGAAAAGGAAAACATCTCGAAGAAACCTGAACTACAAAGTCTGAAATCATCAAACCGCGTTGAGTAAGCGTAGTGATTAACGCTCAATCCTTCTTCGTATGAGAGGAGGCCTGTGCTCAGTAGTGGGACAGTAAAAAGGCTGATGATGATTGGATTGTATACTTACACTTCCATCGTCAATATGTTTAAGAATATCCTACATAAGCAACATGTCTGCAATTCGTATATGATTACTATCTAGACACAAGTAAGCTGTATAATATTTCTAATACCTCGTACATTTTTATTGCTTTGGTTCTTCAAGAAAATTATACAGTTCGCGCCAAATAAGCATTTATCAAATAACAAATTTGACGTTGTAAACGATACGATAAAAGTGTAAAAAATTCAATCCTCTTAAACACTTGTAATTTCCATAGCATCATTATTATCAAATTATCATAGTTGATATGAAATAAACACCAAAACGCATTACCCCCCTCGGTCACCTTCGGGAATGTTCGGCTATCATCGTAATCAGAACCTGATACGTTTCATAATACGTTAAAGATGGCCGGTTCCTATGGTTTCAAATAAAAATGGGCGTTATTATAGATAATAAGTTGTAATTTATAACTAAAACGTGTATATGGAGAAATTATAGAAAGATATTAGTAGCTTCTATGCATAGTGTATGTATGGTTGTCACATAAAACTTTTTTTTTGTTAATTTCTTTATAAATTATAATGATATAAATCCTTTTCTTTTTTTTTTATATACTATTATTCATTATAATAAAATTATTATTTGGATAATTTCTTAAAGTTTAAACCTAAGTATTTTACATCAGATTCACGATCGATCGACGACAGAAAGGCGTTTTTTTTTTGACGCCATTATCATTTCTTTTCTCTATATTATATTACTAACGTCTGCTTGTGATTTCACCTAAAATATAAAAGTTCATAATACTTTTGTTGAATTCGTCAGCCCTAAAAATAGTGAGTAGGTGACACTTATTGCTTTAACGCAGTGAAATTTCTCCAATTAGTGTGTTTCCTATCGAATTAATAGCCCATAGACACAATGAATGTACGGTGTCCGGTTTTAAGCTATAAATTAAATTTTACCGCGAGCTCTTCGATGGCTACTAATTCTACGTTTGTATGGGAAGATTTGTCAAGATAAACTGAGCGTACTGTAGCTGTGACATGCCGTATGTGAAAGAGAAATTACTGTTGTATACCATATTTTATATTATTAAATATGGCCACTTTGTTCGCTATTTGAAATGTCAACTGCCTAGCCTTTTCCTAAGCTATTTTGAGGTCAAATTCGAGTCTTAACCGGATACTGTTGAGGATCAGTGTTGTACGTGGAACGACTGCCTCGATGACATCCTCAACCCAGTTACCGGGGTAACCCGATACCCCTTAGTTCTACATACATTAGTACTAGACTTCTGGCTTCTGACTACCCGTAACGACTGCCAAAGATGTAAATGACAGTCGGGACCCACCAATTTAGCGTGCCTTCCGAAACACCTAGGAAGTCGTCATGACAAGATGAATGCCTATCCACAAACCGACCGCTCTAAGCATTGCTTAACCTTATGATCGATCGACCCGTGCGGCTGTTAATTAGCCACGAGCTATTGGATTGACCCATAATTATTGGTATGTTCAGTTTGGAGAAAACTACAAAACCAAATGCTTGAAAATATTGAAACCCCTACTGAAATTACATGAGTTGTAATTGTATCAGCGGTTTCACGCCAGCGGATTTTCCGCTCGGTTTTTTTACGAGCGTCATTAGTCATTATTTGAAATAGTAGTTGTCAATTGTTTACTACCCCATACGAGCTGAGCGATGTCGCTAAAGAAGACTAAGCAAAAATTCCGCTAGTCTGAAACCGCTGTGACTCTAAACCCATACATTGAATACAACACAAAAAAATGTCATTCTATTAAAACAACATTAACTTGTTTTCTATATAATATTTCATTCTAAATCGCTACCTGTACCTATAAAGATTCCGGATACATTACAATAAAAAAAACTGATCAAGTGCGGGTTGGATTCGTGCACGAAGGGTTCCGTGTTCATATAAAACGGGGAAAAAACATGTTCATTTTATGGGAGACACCTAAAATATTTATTTGAATCTAGTTTTCAGTATTTGTTTATGAATATGTAACTATCACGGATCATGAGATACAACTTAGTGATAGACGGACAGCAGTCTTAGTAATAGGGTCCCGTTTTAAGTTTTAACCTTTGGTTACGGAACCCTAAAAATTTGTATGTTAATCCTACCACAAAAGCAGATAACAGCTCGTTCATTTTAACATTTATAAAACCAAATACACTTTAGATTGCATAGGGCACTACCGACTTTTAATAAAATGTTGTAATTTATATTCTAGTGTATGAGGGAAAGTAGTTATAGAAATATTGATGTCAAGTATGTCAATAATATTGAGTCAATCATGATCAAACTGACGGCACGATTAGAGGATTAGGGATTATGTGTGATAAAAACGGATTATCATTACGGATTGATAGGAAATGTGTTTTTAAGAATTGGTACCGAACGAATAAGACCCTAACTCAAATTGCTGACTTTACATATGTATTATATCTTTACATATGTATATAGTCAAAGTTATTTAAAAAGAACATTTTGTGGGGTAACCATGCGTGTCAATAACACAAGAACTTATTTCTTTAGTTTTATGAAAATAAAATAATAATGTTATTTTTATATTGGATATTTAGGTCATATATATTTTTTAATTCATGATTTTATTTGCATAGGTTATTTTAATATGTATACATTATTTATAAACTTTATTTCTAATAAGAAATTTACATAGATAAAAAAATGGCGTCAAAAATTGAATAAATGGAAGCGTAACCAAGTGGCTGGAAGCATTGGTATAATAATATAATCTAATAAAATATACATCACACGAAAAGAGTCTTATGTGTACCTAAGCCCTTTCACACTACGTCGTGTTTAAGCACTGCACATAATTTCATTAATTACAGTTCAGCGGCTTAATCACAAAAAAGTCGCAACCTCACATATTTAAAATCTTAGTCTGCACATGCAGGTACCTAAATGCAAAGACTAAAGAAAAATCTGGATACGAAATCCCATCTCAAAAACTCATTAAAACAAGCACACACCAGTCTTCATCTTGAAAACCAATATACGGACAAACAGACGAAACATTCAACCAGCTTATGACGTCATGTAACAGTAAATAGTTGAAAGAAATAAGTTGAAAGCAGAATTGAAATTTCTTGGATGAGGCTGGCGGGAGCGGTTAAGTAACACATCACGAAATATTCATACAAGGAAGGAACATCTTAAGATTCCGAGTATGCAAATGTTACTTTGCCAACGTTTGTGGTGTGGTGCAAACGCAAGGGGAAAGCGATTTGAAGGTGTACACGCTAAATAAAAAGCTGCATTTTCTGTAGTTGCGAAGAAGCAAGAGACTTAGGAAGTGGTCTTTTGTTTTTATGGTCAAAAAGCATTGTCAGCCTAATTTAAAAAAATGAGTTTTAGTTACGATGAAACATAAAAATATTAAAAATGACGGTATGTAATAATATTAGACATTATATTCCGTATTTTTTTAATAAATCTGTAGCAGTACTTTAACATTAACTCGTGAATTATTTTATGACGTGGAAAAAAGGATACTTATTTAGCTTTTCCTAGTTTAACAAGTATTTTTTTTTATTTTTCTAATGACGCTTGACTACTCTAAAAATGTTAGTCGTCAAATTAGCACATTTATTTCTTTTGTGCAATTTTGACTTCACCTTTGGCAATCACTTAAGTTCTTAAACTCTAAACCGCTTAAGCTTATGCCCTAGAGCCTACAAAGCAACCTAGCCCCACACCAGTATATTTGCAAGAACTCCTTCTGCGTTTAGTGCGGCGACAATGCCAAGTCGTTATAACGAATTATTGCACTTTTTACTTATGTTTCCATACGTTTTCATATTTTTAAGTTCGCGATTTTCATTGCTTCGTAACGTAGGTTCCTATATGCACTTTTCTAGAATGTTCTTCTATGTGGCGTTTTCTTAACTTTAACTGGTTTAAAGAGATGATATTGCAGAAGTTTGTATTTTATCAGTATCCGATCGGTATTTGCAGGTGGACACAGGCTTATGCTAACTGCACACTAATATTAAGGCGAAATTTTGTGTGATATGTGTGTATGTTTGATACTTCTTCACGTCCAAATTACTGAACATAATGTTTAAAGTAGTTTATCCAGGATGCAGGTGGAATGGATGGTGGAAGCTGGTTAATTCATATATTAAAGTCACTGATCTTACAAGAGGTTGAGGGCTTTTTCGTCAAAAATCTAAATAGTCTTTTTTAACAAGAAGAAAAAAACCAAACGCGTAATAAGTAGGTATACTATAAGATACTTGTCTTAATGAAATACTTGCGATCTCACTCCTCACCACGTATCGCTCTCACCAAGTGTCCAAACCCGAATGTTGGAAGCGTCGACCGAAAATCAATAGGATGGGGTCTTGAGCTGAAACTCAACACGTTTGAACTGTGCTGAACTCACTGACTTGTCGACGTATACTCAACTGAGTTCAAGTGGATAACAAGAGTACCTATCTACCTCGCTTCACACAATACATAAACAAACCAGTCTTTGGCTCTAAAGTTGCCTTAAGGCATTTCGGAGAGTGGAATCAAAGTTAGCTTTCAGGTTATAGAAGTTACGTAAAAGATTGTGTCCGTGTTTGTTTGAGAATATATTTTTTTAATGTTATTTAATTCGAATTTTATTTTCTTTTCGATAAGCAGAAACAACTGATACATGGCATTTTTTTGTGTAACAAATACTTAAACAAAACTACGAGTAGGTATTTTTTTTAATACTAAACTAAGCCAAACTTCTTGTTCTAACTCAAAACATGACCAGCAAAAACAATGGGGAAACAACGTTTTGGGGATTGTCTTTTGTTTTGACGTCCGAAAAGTGCTGATTTATCAGCCTAATTTGAATAAATGATTTTTGATTTTCCTCACTAAAAACGGTCAGCTCACAAACGATACGATGATAGACGCTCAAAATTAACAAAAAACGCTTTATACAGACATCGACTTACCATAACGTTCGCTTGGATACAGAGCAAAAACAAAACGAATAGGTGTTTAACACTCCCATACTCGCTTCTTCCATAACCCATAAGGTATGGTACGATGAAGCTATAAAGGGCTTGTGGTAGCGAAACGGCAGATGCATGCGTTTTATGATGATTGCACGTCAGGAAACAATAGGCTCTTATTGTTTATAGAGGCTTGGTTCGGGAATTAGGCAGACTAGAAGTGACTACGTTATTATTTAAGTTTTGGCTTCACCTATATGTTTATTTGTAAGTTTTTTTTTGTACATGTATTTTGTATAATTTTTTGTATACGGTACATGCGTAGAGGCCTCGTTGTCAATCTACCCGAAACTGTCAAATTTTCCCAATCAACTTTGAACCATATATGCTTCAGCAATAAAGTTGAAATCTATCAAGAAAATTTGACAGATTGAAGTAACTTCATGTGCTGGCGTCTGTGCATAGTGCTTAAAACCTCATAGCTCATTTCCGCGGATTGTAATGGTTGCGTTTCTACGGACAATTTTTTATGATTAATATTCCCGGACTCAGAAGTACTACATATTATTATTGTTGAGCTCTAGTTTTTATATCTGATATTACAAAACTCAGACCTTAGACTTAGACCAAGATTAAGCAAAATTCCAGCCTTTACCTAGTCATACATCAAGACCAATACAGTTTCACTATAATAGTAACTTGAGAGTAATCTCCGGCCATTATCTGAATCCCTTTTTGATAAAACGTGAAGATACATAGTCTTCGCCATTTAAGAAATAGTCCACAAATGCTAGTGAAAGTTTTATTTCTAAAGGATAAGATCAGCTGAGAGACGTTATGAATTGGACGCAGTTTTTTATTATTTCGTTTGAGATAACAGATCTATGTGTTATATAGAAAGTGTTCATATTAAGTTTGAAAGTCGTGGATGTTTGTTTAGATTCTCTATACATATAATAAAATTGTAGATGAGTAGTATCTGTACAATGGATATATCTAAAAAACCCAAATGTCTATAGTCTAGTGGCCTACCCAAATGTCTTTTCTGCTGGTATGTTCATCGGATTGTTGAGCTCCTATGTTACTGTTGAGTTCAACGAAGACCGACAAATGCTTAACAGCTGACTGGACAGGTCCATTCAAACTTGTATGACGCTTTCCTCAAAAGGTCATTTCAGACACAAGCCTACATTGCTCATCCATACTTAAGTATGTAATCTCTTTTTATGTCTGGACTCTAAAAGAGACTGTGACCCTTGAGTTTGTTTCGGCGTTTCTTCTCAAGGTAGTCAGTTAGGAAATGCCGACTTCATCTCGTTCTTTATTTAAAAAAAAATGTGTTGACGTGTAAAAGTGTTGATTTCAACCTATTTGCAAAATAAATATCATTTATCATTTATCAAACATTGGAAAGGGTTGTTATTATATCGAAGCCGAACCTGAAATTATAACTGATTCATTTTGTCTGATTGTCTTTGTGTTTAAGCACGCTAATTGAGAAATGGCTTATTCGATTTAGATACGGTTAAGAACGGTCAAGCAACTTTCTCATTTTTGATACTCTAATGCGCACGCGGACAACGTCGCATTCAGCAGCTAGTTTAGGAATAAAACACTATAATATTATTTCATAGCGATTTTTTTCTTACATTTAGGAATTTCAAGTTCCATTTATTTATCTGGTCCAAGTTTAGTTAATTTTACTAGTTCTTATAATTTTACTTATTAGTATCAAACCTCTCAATGAACACTAATATGAATACCTACCTCTAAAAGTTACCAAAAGAAATTGGTCCTGCGATCCGCGCGCCACCTAGGACCCACTTTTAAACCCTTCATTTGTATCGTTCGTAATTTAATTTTCCCTTACGGCCGCCATTTCCATTCTGCCAGTATCTCGGGCGATACTCTCGCGTTATACTCGATATCATTGGTCCACATCGGCATGTACGTCACGTCTTAACCCTCGCTCGCTAACGACGCAGGTTTATCAACTGCGCTGGACACAGTTGAAAGAGTTACTCGTAAGGGTTAATTTGGAGGTAAAATGTTATAAAACTGTTTTCTGTTTTGTTTTTTCTTATTGAATAAAGGGTTTTAGGAGCTTTTTGGCTCGGTTTAATTATAATGATTATAAGTATTCTCTTTTGACTATTATTATTAGTCAGGAACTATCTTTACCATTTTCAGGAACTATATTTTTGCACCTTACATTTCTGGGTTCCGGCAGTCATTTGTACATCCATGGCAGTCGTTACGGGTCATCAGAAGCCAGAGTGTCTGACAACTAGTCTTGTATTGGGTTGCCTAGGTAACTGGATTGAGGAGGTCAGATAAAACACTCAGCACTCAGTTGCGTCCATTTAAGCCTGGCTGCCGACCCCAACACAGCTTGGAAAAGACTAGACAGATGATATGAATCAGAAATTCTCGATAATATTATTAAATATGAAGCAACTATCATATAAATTAGACTCTACAGACTCACAAACATGCATCTCAAACCAATAGCATCTCTACTACACAATAGACGCTCGACACGTCCCTTAAAAATCGAAACGATTCGCATTTTTTTCATTCGCAACACGAACCGCGCGAGGATCTTTTATTGACTAGTGACGTAACCCGACGCCGCACGTCTACGCGAATCTCCGCGGAGCGTATGAAATCTGCGGCGGGGAATGTAATATAACACTTTGGCAATGATGTGAAATATGGAGACTCCAAGCCCCCGCGGTGTCAATATTGTACCTACGTATGACTGAATAAAAATGACGCACAGAGGGGGGCTCGTTTATCTATCGCATTGCAAAATGAAATGTGGTTTATTGACGTTAGATACGGCGCAACAGAAATCTACTTTCTCCTTTAATAATTTATATAATTGCAGTAAAAAATATTTCTCAATATTTGACAGCGTTTTAGGTAAGTGAGTGTTGCAAACATTGAATTTTAGCGGAATAGAAACAAGAACAGGTCATAGATAAGGCGTTTCATATCTAATCTCTTTGTTTGATTAACATAAAAACACGAAGTGTGCTATTGTTTTTGTTAACAAAACCTAGATTCTTTTGTGAACTTTGAAATCTGTAATAAAATACCCGAAAGTATCAAATTTTCCCAATCAACTTTGAACCATATGCTTCAGCGATAAAGTTGAAAATCTAATGAGAAAATTTGTCTGTACATAGTTGATCCTTCGAAAAGTATATACATTAACGTCTTAAGAAACCGCTGAACTAATAACAGCATTCACGACGAACTTCGCATATGACCAATAATTTTAGCTTAATTAAAATTAGTTTCGTCGCATCTGTATTCTCAAACTAATCTATGTGCACCGAGGACCACATGAAAGCCGTGCGCGGTTCGCTTCTCTCGTCCCTTCTGACATTCTGAACTACGTCCGCATTATATAACTAGGAAGTGATGGAACTATTTCTTGTTATCCTAGCGACAACTTGGAGTCTACTTAGCTAGAATAATAGAGACTTGTCTTCGAACCAGAACGGATATTCGGAGATGTTATTATATTTTACAAAGTAATTCGCAGTACAAGGAAAATATCTTTTAGGAAATACCTGTTGTTTATTGGGAACAAAAATATTTTCTTTAAGTAATAATATGAATATTTCATAGGCCTTATTTTGTATCTTTACAAAGGCTAGTAGTTATGTGGAATATTTAGCTTATTATGAAAATTAGTGATGAATAAACTTTCCATCAAAACTAACGTTTGATGTTTGTTAATTTTCCTGTACTTCCGATTTAATCCTACTAATATTATAAACTCGAAAATTTGTAAGGAAAGATGTAGGTATTATATAGATTTTGAGGAAACTTGGCAAAAATAAAGGTTATACATCAGAATAATATATGGGCTACGTTTTGTCCATGTGCGGGAAGTAGTTCGCTCGGGACGCGGTTAAATCTGCAGGCACATACCTACTAATACATTTTAAACGTGTGTATTAACCTGTATGGTTCACACCAGCAGCCTTAGCATGGCGATTCTATTTCTATTCTATCAAGAAAAGACAAAGCTCTTTCTGTCAATGTCATCATGTCTTCTGCCCGAGTATGGCGCGACCTGTCAACTCGCTTATAATCACTTATAGACTTATTTTCTTTCTAAGTGTCAAAAGAAATCTTACGTCAATCTGTCACTTATCTGTCATTTTGTCCATTCTCAGGTAGACAAAACTTGTTTCTACGGTTGTCAAGCTAAGCCTGCTGATCTAATTAATGGCACTCTGGAATGACACTCAATCTGGAAGCGATTTAAATGTTATGATGATTATATAACGTATCATAATTTTAAAAAATCTTTAAAAGGTAGGGTCGCGGATGCTTATCGTTCATACACTAGATGTGCAGAAAATAATAAAATTAAACGTCGCCATAGTTACCACTTTCGTTCTATAATTTTTGACGATGATTTAATTTACCACTAAACAAAATCAAAGTGCACCTCTGCATTTAATATTTTACTCTATGCAAATAATGAAAGTGTGGTGTGGCCGACTATTGGCGCCGGTAGGTCCCCCTGCTGTCCCGTATCGCGTTACTGGCGAGGTGACGCTATTGCATCTGTGATGGTTTGTAAACCAAAGTGCAACACGATATTTGGTGTGGCGATAACAATAAAATTGGTTTACTCACTCTTGGTGTACAGACTCCTAGTCAAATTTCCTTGATAGATTTTCAACTTTATCACTGAAGCATATGGTTCAAAATTGATTGGGAAAATTTTACAGTTTTGTGTATTTTGATGTACTGGCATATGATAGGTATGTGCAGTTTTAGATGTTCAGATAGTGAACGTTGCGTATTATATATGGATCAATGATTTGGTCAAACCAATTTTATTTATATCCCAATTCTCCAAAAGAAACTTCCGACATCCAAATATGAATCCCAAAAAAATATTAACATTAAACAAAGCGTGTTAAGAAAACTACATGGGACCAACAAATCATGAATTACAGGCTTCATTTCAATATATCAGGGTCCAAAAACGGTTCCAATTTCGCTACCAATCACCAGTAACAATTTACCTATCTCGTGTCGCAGGCCAAACGGTTCACCAATAAAACATAGCCGCACATAGCCGGTACTAAATCTGCCACAAAGTACCACTGTTTATTCGCTCAAACTGAATAGAATACAGTTCCATTTCAAAAGTTCAGTGGTGTAGTTCTCTTCAAGTCTTTCACGTAAATGGAGGCCTATTTTTAGTTGCAACCCACTTTGTGAGTGGGAGTGAGTGGCTGGTCTTATGGTGCGGACCTTAAGGTCAAATGCGGAACTTAAGCTCTGGAAAGTATTGGGATTTATCTTATAAGAAAAACATTATTGTTTTGACGATGGTGCGTGAGTTTGTGGCCCAATAATATCATCTTAAAAATGCTCATAAAATAAAAAGTACTTAACAAAATTGGATGAATTAATTTTTATGGGACCAAATGGCAAGTATACTGCATCGAACAAAGAATTACACTAATCGGACTAGAAACATCGGAGTAATCGGTGTACATACATAAAAAAAACATACCGGCCGAATTAAGAACTTCGTCCTTTTTTTGGAAGTCGGTTAAAAATTAGTTACCGCTATCATTTATGTCACCAATTTTTGTAAGTTTTTTCTAGATGTAACTAGAATCTAAGTAGGTACCAGTTTTGATAGATTGTATTTGTGCAGCAAGTCTCTCTAATCCATTGGGAGTCGTATACGGATATTCATGTGGTGAATGAATTATTATGACACAAGATCTGAGCGTATCAATGCTTCGAAATGTGACTAAATGTTTTATTGAATTACATCATTGTGTTTTAAGTGTCCACTAAATAGGTATTTTATGTAAAAAAAAAATGTATAAGGTCTAACAATACTAGTGCAGCATATTTTCACAGGTCACCTAGAACATGCTAAGGATCATGTTTACCACAAAAAAGTAAAGGAAAACAACAACATATTTTATTAAATCTATCATCACAATCTAAGGCTCGATCGTTGACCCCTATGTCATTCAACTGTTTTTAATATAGTATGTGTATAATAGTGACGAAAATCCTCCCGCTCCCTCCTAAACTTCGTACCATCCAATATTTTGACCTCGCGTGCGGGAGTGACTGAAAGCCGCTCTCTGCACGAACGAGGGCTTTACAACTTTTTTTTTTATAAAGAAATGGGTTTGAATAGCAAACCCCTAAATTTTGCCCTAAGCAAAGTCGGAGTATAGACTAATGTATGAATGTCTGTCGTTTGCAGGTACGTCCCTTCCTGGATTATTGTGAGCACGAGTTAGTTTTGAGTGAGTATTTGTACGTTTATATTTGTTTAAAGCGTTTTAAAATAATGAAACTTTTATTTTATAGTTTTTTTTTAATATTTTCTCGATCAACTGAATACCTATTTAGTCAGTCAATAAGTCGTTTTTCTTTTTCTATTAACAGCAATGTCACATAACTACAACCTCCTTGATGTATCAATTAATGTTAATTGAACTAATACATCCACGCTTAAATCGATTATAACATACTGTTTTCGTCTTTTGAATTCCTAAAATATATCAATTTATCCAGTTTATTTTGAAATACTACAATGCAAACTATACACTACTTAATATTTAACTAATATTAATCTTTGGAGCATCATATCCTTCCAATAATATTGTGGTAGTTTAACTTCTGGATAAAATATTATTAACTTATGACGGTGACAGTACTCCCCTCTAGCCACCTGTTATAATCCCTTGATCTAACTTGGCCCACAGAAAGGGACGGATATAGAATGTAGGCCTTTTCTTAACCGGGACTTACCTAAGTAATTGACTTTCCCAACTATTAAATTGGTAACTACTCGTATTTAACTTTGCAACCCAAACCAACTGAATTAATACAATTCAAATTAAACATAATCGCTTCAAAATCCAATTTCTCTGAACAACCAAAAAGGGATTAGTGTAAGGTTTGTTATAATCCAATTTATTATAAAACTGTCTGTTATACACTAGAAATGGAGTTTTACACATTAGATTACATGCATATTTGATGAAAGGACCAACATTCGGAACTTATTCGTCCTTTTGTCTTACTTTTTAGACTAAGTATCTTTTATTCTAGACGTCATCATCATCATCAGCCTTTTTGTCATCCCACTGCTGAGCATAGGCCTCCTCTCACATGGAGAAGGACCAAGCGGTAATCATCACACTTGCTGTGTATAGTCCAGATTACCTCGAGATGTTTTCCTTCAACTTTAATAAGTCATTGGTGTCCAAGGTACACTTAGAAAGTATAAATAACTTAGAAAAATTACAATTGTACTTGCGTCACCTGGAATTTAACACGCAAAGTCATACCTGAGAGCTATAACCACTAAGCAACCACGACTGATAGACAGATTTTGTAGCAAATTGCCCATATTCAGACCATGTAAATGAAATTCATTTTGACCTAAATTCATGTCATTAAGTAACAATACTACGACTAAAAGGACAGACAGACAGGTGCCTTGTATTTCAAAGAAAGATAATTGTTGGATTAAACTGTAGGTACATTACAGTTGTTCTAATTTCGACTGTCTTAGTTAAAGCACGGTAACGCCTTTGTACGTAAAGGATATAAGACGATAGTTTGTGAACGCGCACGGCTAACAGACATCCTCTAATTAGAATGTTCTAGAACGCTGGACTAGATAGAATCCTTTCCTAGTTAAAATCTGTTTATAATACAAAAAAAATATGTCCAATCTTATTTACAAAATGGTTATCATACACGATAGTATCGTGTATGATAATCGTGACGATACAAATATTTATATATCTAAAAAAGCATCGAAAAACTCATCCCCATCGCTAAGTATTTTTAATTCTCCGGACAAAAGGACCACACTAGATATTTCATAGACTTTAACTCGCAAGGATTAAATTCTTAAGAGAAATACTGCCATGCTTTAAGTAGGTAATGTAACCATCCAAGACCAGAAGAATACTCCAAATAAACTCCAAACAGTTAAACACTACACATTTAAACCAATCAAATTTTGAATCAGATAAACTGCCCATTTCGAAAATCTGGATATAACATCCATTATAAAAAGCGACGTGAAACAGACTTTCATCAATGTCACCGTCTCAACGTAACCTCACGCAAGTGCTGTCATCATTCACCATCCATCAATCTGAGGAAATTATACTGAAGATTAATAAGCCATTTAAGAAGACCTCTCTAGTCGTGGCCGATTTAGGGAAAGCAGTCGGTGAAATATCGTGTTTTGATAGATAGGTATTTCTGGTGATTCTTTTACTTCGTGATTTCTTCATTTTGATGTAGATTTTGTGTGACAATAATAAAATAAATTACTATATCGGGTCACCTATCTCACACACGGTCGATCAGTTCTAAGATATGCTATTGGTTAGCAAACATAATTATACTTTGCATTGATATAATCAATTCACCCAGACCACAGCCAACAAGCATGCTCATCACAACATGATGAACAGCTTTAGATAAGAACAAACTTTTAGACAAAAGCTATCCAGATTTAATTGCAATTGATTGTACCCGTGTATTTTCTACAAAATAAAATTGCTTACCAATTTCACTGCTGATTATGTAACCTTAAAACTTTAACCAACGACCCGTTTAACCGGAATAAAACGAGAAGTAATATAATTTCGAACAAAAAAAAAATCCACACACTAATTGCCGGATTTGCTTTTAAACTTTAAACAAATCCTACGCAACGTAAACCGAACTTTCACAATTCAACTTTGGCATTAAATATACAAAACTCCCGATCCGTTTGTTCAGAGGAAATTGTGCTTTAAAATTAGGGTTATAAGATTGATTTATGCTGTGAAAGGTAAGTTTGTTTAATGGAACCCTTGTTTTGACAACTCATTATTGGTATGTTCCTAATTGGGCAGTTCGTTTCGTTCGCTATAGGTTTGATACAACCGAATTGGGTACGCACTCCCGACTTGATGTTTGCCGAAGATATTTTCGCGTTTGCACAGCTGATTGCGTGCGATGAGGTCACCCCGCGAATCCAAATTGGATGATGTTGAATTCGATTTTAAATCCAGCTTTATCAAACTTGAGGAGGAAGGAAAATAAAGTAAATTGGAGATGGTGAAATGTATTATTCAAAAGGAACTATTCAATTTTCAAATCGGATTTCCTAATCGCGGAATCTGAAATTGCCCATCATTTCAATATTTTACGAAAATATCAACAGGCCCGTGATTTGCATAAATATGTAGCATTGTTAAGAACACAAAACCATTAACGAATCCGTACAAAAAATATGAAGTAATCAAATACTTTCCTGTTACGATAACTCGTACCTTCAGAACACAATCTCGAATTCCATCTGAGCTACCATTTATTTGGTTGCGCGTTACGTATATTAAAATTTCACTCAAAAACAACAATGGCTGCTAAAATAAATCGCGTACCCTTGACTGCCTTACGCTGGAGCCGCTTAATTTTGTCAAACAGACCTCTACATTTTGACGTATACATACGGAACGCGCGCGGAATAACGAATTGTGACGTTTACAGAATAACTGATTAGGAACAACCGCACCTGTTGTTACTTTTATTGTACGCAATGTTTTTTGTTCATTAAATGTTTGTTTTGAACATGTGCTCAGATTTTACGTAAATTATGAGAGTTTATCAACTGAGGATGCTGGGAATCTGTATTTACCCTTGAAAACAGCTATTTCATCGCCCCATGTTCGTTTAAAGTAAATAGGGGGATTAATTAAATAAGTTGAAACCCTGAGAAAGGTGATAAAAATATCAATTATCAAGTTACGAAACTAAAAAAGCACACTGAACTTACAACCGAAACGCCAAATTAATTATAAGCAAATAAAACCAGTATTTAGTATTTTCACATCATCAAAACGGTATCACGCATATCACAGGCCGAGTGCGGAACTCACAATAACAATGGCAAACGATGCCAGCCAAGTTTCGCAAACAATTTATTCCACACATAACCATTCCGAAATTTATGTAAATCTGTACAACTAACAAATGGATGTAAACATTGAAAATGTTGACGGCAATAATTGCGACACGATTATTCAATTTGACGTTTTGCAATCAGCGGGCACAAACGAGCAAACACTCGTAATCAAACATGCCCGAATCGATTATCAACTCGATTCAATTCCGCCGATAATGCGAATGTCCGTTTCGATACGAATTTATATCGTTCAGTCATGAAATGATTGAATTTTATGATCGATTCTGCATGTATCGTTATGTGATGTTTAGAGTTGATTACACCAATCTGTTGCTATAATGATTTGATAATAAGTCGCAAAATCTTCAAATTGATACTAATTTAGACTCTTATCAACATAAAATAGAAAACACAGTCAATTTTACAATTTCAACTTCATCTGAACTTTCGGAAAATTGTTTATTCCGCTTAGATTACCCATTTCCTTACCCAAAATACTTTCAACAGCCAACAAGAGAATCAAACTTCTAAAACGAAATTAATGTCGAACATTATAGTAATAAATGCGACTCGTAGGATTTAGAGCAACGAAAAGCATATAATAATATAACTATATATAAAGTAGATAGTAAAACAAGTTCCACTATTAATCCCGGGAGTGTGGCTGTAGTGATGTGCAACGGAACGCGATATGCAAGACTAAGTTTTGAAGTGTTCCGAGATGTTCCAGCTTGGAATATAGCTGTGAATAAGAATAATTGAGGCAACTGCTTTTAATGTTTGACAACTGTTTCTGGTTATGTTTTATTTAAAGCTTGTTAAATATCTCTTGTTTCAGCGTTTAGTTAGTTGATGAAAATGGAATTGCCTTCACGTTTTATATCGAAATTTAAATAGTTTTTTCTAGCTAGCTTCAATCTTAGCTGCAATTTGAATAAAACAATTTTCTGCTCGACTTGAATTTTCGCTGCGAATAAAAATTTTCGCGTCGACATTCAAGAAAGAAATAATATACGAAGACAATTTAGTGATTGTAATATTAAGCATTCATATCGTAACATAGTTTAATATAGTCTAACGGCAGCTACATCACTAAAACAGAACTCTATTCCCTTGAGCCTCGTAACTTACTCTCCTTTTATGACACTATAGAATATTTTAAGTGCATTAAAGCGTCCGAAACGTAACGGGGGTTTAAAGGGAGGTAGAAGTCTCAAAATTGATGATATAGATTAAACGTTGACTGTTTTGTACAATGCTGATTCTCTTAGAACAAGAAAATGGAAATTGAATCATATATTTGGTCGGTAATCGTTTTAAACGGCAATTCTGACAGGCGAGTTTCATTTGATCTCCGCCTCGGTTGATAGACATCGGTGAATTGTGCTTTGTATTTGATTAAAATTAAAATCATCAGATCGCTTTGTTGCTCATTTCAAAGAGACTTCAGTTTCAGTAATTATTTGTGAATTAAATTTAATAATGGCCTACAAATCAATGGTGTCCAGACCGATACATTATAGTGCCCTGTGTATTTTGCAAAGATACAGAAGTATTTCCTATTCCCTCACTCTCATAGTCTGACGAAATCGCAACATGACCAGAGAGAGATCAGGAGCAGGACCGTTATTTACGTGCTCTCTGATAAACGGATATGTTAATCACCAAAGTCCAGAGTCCAGGCTGCTTTCAAAAAAGTTTCTTAAAACCTATCCGGGAATCGAACCCAAGACCCTGCGCGCAGAAGTCATGCTATGCGACTACTAGACGTTCGACTTTTATTACTATTCGCTACTAATATAAGAAAGAAATGATTTCAAAAAGCAGAACAAATTTTAATAACTCGCAGCACCAGAATATATAGCTGAGATATTTCATGCCAAAGAAACAGCTCCCCACACATTAAAATTCAAACGCTAACGCCAAACATTTAGCGTTCTACGTTATACCAAAATACATTTCTGAGGAGCAAGGAGAACCTAAATGATCCCCCTATTGTGCGGAACACAAATCGTCGATGCAGATTACAAAGGGCCCTAGGGAGTGAACAGTCGCTGCGAGGAAAGCCCTTGGATCCCATTGTGATGAGCTCTTTGTCTTATTGGATAAGGTTCAAGTGATGAATAACAGCGAAGGTATCACAGTAAACGATCCTTTTATTGAGGAAAAAGAAACGTTAGAATTTGTTGATGACAAACATAAAGACGTTCAATTACTTTAAAAGGTTGAGGATAGATTAGCTGTCGGAGATGTAGGAATTAAGCTACTCGTTCGTTTTTCGGACAAATGATACGAAATTGGTGTCGACTGTCTGGTTTTATCTCACTTACTTTACATTTACTCGTCTCTTCATTCCAATACTTTGTTATGTAGCTATGGAACTTCGCAATTTTTTTCCAAATATTTTAAATCGCTAATCTGAAAAGCTCGGATTAGTAACGCAATTAACCCTGTCAAAACAGTTTCCAAGTAAATCCGTCTCAAAGTAAAGCTACTGGAAAATTTAGAAAAACTTCGCTATCTTCAAAATCCCGACACGAAAGTTTCGAGCTTAGACTAACATTATCCTAAACCGCTTTATCTCATTGTTTGATTTATAGTTAGTAACTTTACGGAGCATTCAGTTGCTGAACAAATTGAATCTGCGCGTTTTGAGAACATTAACTATTACCTACACTGCATCCCTTTTTTCTGCTTTCAAGAATATTGGCTCCCAAGGGGTCTCTTATAACTGTGCAACTACTTTCTAAACAAAATGTTTATTTTCCACTGTATTTATGGGGTAACTTTTAGGATTTTTTTATGACTTCGCTTTACGGCTTCTGCTGAAGTTGCCATAATGCCGAAAAGCCATTTCATTCTGTTAGTCTGCCAAATCTTTGTTTTGTACTGTGTAAATAAATCAGTCAAGTCTAAAGGTCTATTTACAGACCTTTAACGAGGGAAGAATGAAAGATCCACTAATTTGGGAAAAGATAAATCTTTACATTTTATTTAGGTACACGAATAATACCGTATTTAATAAGTCATTATCATCAGCCTTTTCATCGTCCCACTGCTGGCTTCAGGTCTTCTCTCCCACACAGAGAACGATAGAGCGTTAATTTATTAAGAGCTATTTTTTTATCTTAGAATTTAGAAGCAACTACCCGTTTTATATTAATAATCGCAATGTTTAGTAGTAGATTTAATATTTTGTAAATGTAATCTTAAATTATATTACTAAGAGTTATACCTGCCAAGCCATATCTAATTTGTTTCTGTTTGAAAACTCATCGAGTTTCCGAAGACGGTCCGTGGCCTAGAAAGGTAAGCTTTATGCATCCACTTCGATAGTGTTCAGAGATGCAGATGACGTGATAATAGTGTAGTGAAGATGGTAAAATTTTATCACACAGAAAAACGGCTTAAAAGGTGGTGATTACTTGTGCAATTTGTAGGAATACTTTACGCCTGATAGTCACTATGATAATGTGAATGATAATGAAGAAAATAGCAAACAAGCAGATCTTTAAACACTTTAGCTTCATCATTTATTTTATTCCGCCCTTCTCCTGATACTGAATCCTACGCTGCTAATAAGCTTGCTGCCAGTAGTAACAGCTTAATAAGACTTACAAAATTCTATTGAAATATAAACAAAAAATTTTAAGGTGCTCTGAAAGAGTTTATGATAGACTTTTTCCAGTTTAACCTGTAGCGACTCGTCTATGTAGACGACCTTATATAAACAAAGATGCAGTATAAGTATTTCTCAGAAGACAACATTGCAGTTACCTAGCAGTTTCCTTTGTAAGACGGATGGAGCTCATTCACAGGAACATATTAACTGACACGGACGTTTAATAGGATAATATCATGGTTCATACAGTTTCAGCTTTATTGAGTGACTGGTCACTTAATTGTGGACTTGCTTTGTCACTCTCGTGTTAAGATCCTTATCGGGATACGGGGTTATTATTTATTTAAAATCTTAATTATATGGCAATTGAGAATTTTGGAGGAGCTGTGTGTCTAATAAGGTTATTATTTTATACTGGAAGTTTGCCCATTCATGTTTCAAAAGGAAATTGTGATGATATTGCTTAAAAAGCATAATTCATTAATAGCATCAAAAAAATCCGAGGAGTGTACCTTATATGTAGAAAAACTTTTGAATCTTAAGCACAAGCTATAGTCAATAAATTAACTATTGTTACCGAGTAGAATACGAGAGAGAGAACACAAATTAAATAAAAATATAAGATATAATCATACAATACAAAAATATTATTTTAATCCTTTACAATTTCCATGGTAGTCAGGTCTAAATAGAACTGTATAAAGTAGCGAAGACCAATTTATTTTCGCCAGACATAGGTACACTTCTGCGAGAAAGCTTTGCTGCTCAGAAAAATGTTGAAAAATTTCTCAACGTTGTATTCTTACTTTAGCCAGTCATTGTAAATAATTCATAGGTATTGCTCAAGCGACCACAATGGGGTATATTGTGGAATTAATAGTATGTATAGTATTTTCAGTTTGTAAGAATTGCTGGTTCCGCGTAGTAATAAAACATTTTGTATAAAGTATTTGGTGAATGACAATAACGATTTTTAAGCTGGTGTAGACTTCAAAATGTTTTTGGAGACATGTACTAAGCAGTTGTTCATTGTATTACTGAAAAACTTGCAAATAATTCAGTTTGTTTAGATGATGTGCAGTAGCAACCGCATGGCTCGATAAGGTAAGGGTAAGCTACACTTAACGCGGTCCGCCGTGGATAGGCGAACATCTTGTAATGACGAACATAGCTTTAGAAGAGGCTAGGTAGACGATGTTGGTTGGATGATGACTATAAAATGACCATGGTAGAATGAATGGCGCTTAATAAATAAGTAGATAAAGTTTAGGGAAAGCTCAAAAATAACTGAGCCTTTAAAATTAATAAAGACAAGACAAGGAAAATGAGAATGATGTCTAGGAAAAAAAGACCTATCAATTCTAATTATTATTTTACGAAACTCTTCCTTACTCTCTAGTCAATGCAGACCTACAATTTCTCCAATCAATAAAATCAACATAAACTTGAACATAAATTGACTCCCAACAGACAACTTGTTCAATTAAACAGATTTCATAAACATTTACAGCACTATAAACAACTGCTTCGTTGAATATAAACTCACAACATTAACCACGAGCGTAGCCGTTAAAGGCACTAGTGTTAAATGTAAGTTACTAATAAAACTTGACGTGTCTAACCGACTGAAAGATCATCACGTGTGCGACAAATGAGCGCCCATTTTTTATACACTTACGGGGCAATGAACGTTTGGTACAGAACTTGGAGCGTATAACCTGCCAGAACCGCCATAAGCACAAATCTGTCAGCGAAAAAATCTGCTCATTTAGACGCGTGGACAAGGCATTAAAACAAATAGTGATAACTCGCTCTTACATTTTCAATCACATCGTGAGTCAAAATTATATTAATACAAGAAACAAAATTGGAATTACTGGCGTCGGTACATAGGTGTACCGACGCCAGTAAATCAAGCTACCCGAAACTGCAAATTTTTCCCAATCAACTTTGAACCATGTTTCAGCGATAAAGTTGAAAATCTATTAAGGAAATTCGTCAGATTGTAGTAGCTTGATGTATTGGCGCCTTTGCAAACATATGTGAAACTTTAGAGTCTAGATCATTTGGCAGAGTGGAAGCCAAGGCAATGGCATCTCCGGTTGGTTATATACTCTAAGTTACAGACAGAAGATTGTTCCCCAATGAAAATGCTTGTCTTAGTTTTTTGTTATTCTGAATAGGCAATCAATTAGAAGGCACTAGCATAGGTATTAATTGAAGATATTAATCATTAGTGTTAACGCCTCATTGGATAAGTGACCGCAATTTATGATCCGATCTATTTGGGTTTCTATATGTAGATGATATTTTAGTAGTGTCAAAAATTTGAAGGTAGCTTGTGATAAACACTAACTTTGGCAAATATAATCATTAATAGCAGTTTCTTGCGGTGTCTCCTGTGTCTTCGGGTATCTTTTTCCCTTACCCAGATAAAGGATAGCATATGTTCACAAGGGATAGTGTAGCTTTACAAAACTGAAATAATTTTTCAAATCTGTCTAGTAGTTTCGGATCCTATTCAATTCAAACAAACAATGAAATATTTTCCTCTTTATTATAATATTGGAATGGATTCTGGCTTACTGAGACTAGTTAGATTCTCATAATAAACTTCAAAGAAACATTTTATCGTAATTCTGTCTTGTAATAGATAAAACGCATCAGTAAAAATTCTCTCATTTCATTTGTTGCGTAGTTCTCACCAGATTAACATCGTCCACTTGATCTCGATGTCGTAATAAGGTAATTTCGAGTTGTGACCGTTAAAAAAGGAATAAATCTCTAATGTGCTGTGAACACGATTCCGAGTTTTGATGACGATGTCACACAATGACGAAATGTCAAAAATGACGGTTTTGGTCAATTAGAAAGTTTACCGCAGCTTTTTATGTCACTAATGGTTTTAAGTTTTCATTTTGTAATCTTAAATGAAGTGTGTGTCTTCGTTTATGCTTTTAAATCCTCTTATCTTTTACATTTCCTTTTGAAGGTTTTTCAAAATCAAACGTTGTTTAGTCCATAGCATGAATTGGGTCATTTTCATCATTTCTTTTATCAGCTTCATTATTCTTACCATCTTTATTAAAGTTACCGTCTTCTATCACTAGATCCCCACACAACTTCACAGAATTAAATTCAAATTTACTATCCACTAGAATACCAATCCCGTCGATTCCTTTGTCTTCCTACCATCAATTCAAGCGTTTAGCTCCGTGAAGCATGTAAACGCCTTATAACAACGTGGCGAACAAAAGCGTTATTTAATGCTATTATAATACTGTTTGTGGGAGACAGATGTATGGTCGATGATGGCTTAACATGGTGATAAGTGGACAACTCGTCACGCTTTTCCCTGATAAACTAGTATGATTACCTAGATAGCTCGCTTAGAGGACATTTTGATAGTATACACTTAATAGGTTTTAACAGCGAACAATTTCATTATCATTCTGATTGACGGGTAAGTTAAAAAGATTACTCTCTACAAAAGTCGCATTAACTAATTACTCACCAAACCACCTTCCCCGTCAAATTAAATCTAAAACTCAATGCCTGTAACAAATTCCTGAATTAATTTTATCCGGCTGAAATACTTCCGATTTTTTGGCGAAAAATCACGAGTTGGGCCGATAAACCCCTTTAAAGCATTCGGAAAGCGAAAATCGTAGTTGAAACCAAATATTCAGTGTAAAATCTTTAAAGGTTTTAATTATACAAAGTGGTCGGAGCGAGGGGAGACCGACATCAATCTATTTAATGCGAGAGATACTACCTGGTTGGTGCAAAAACGATGTATACGTCTACCGCACCATTCATTACGGGGCTAACGAGAGTTTGGTAACGATATTTGGAGTTGGGTCGTCATAAATGCGAACTAGTTGCAATTGTTGGTTTGCACTTTGGCACCGGGATGAGTTCGCTGTTATGCGCCAACGGTGAGCGTCAATAATTGGCATGCCAAGTTCTACTGCTTACAGTTTTATTTCTGTTGATGATAATATTTATGGTATAGCCAGGACTGTTACTACTGCGGCTGTTGTAAGCCTTCCAGTACATTTAGAAAAGGCTATATTAATAACTTCATATTCACCTAAACTTGAGTCCAACTCACAAAGTGCTTAATTGAACCAATAATTTCATGAACAGCGAACATTTCAGACTAAAACAACGTCAAGTGTGAAAATTATGCAAATCGAAAATATGAACAAGCGCCAAGCATTAAGTGCTTCATAATATTAATGAATTCGTTCGCGCAACTCTTACTTATGATTAGCATGTACTTGCATATTAATTGCATTGACCAGAGTACCGCGAGCTCGGGCAGGGCAGACTTTCCCGACATTTACGCTAATGACGTTACCCATTGCCGCTTTAATCATCACTTCGTCGAATTTAACATAACATGCACGGCAACGTAGTATAAATAAATTCAAAGAGGTAACCCCCTAAATAGGGCGGTCAATGCGCCCTCACGCGCTCTCAAGACGCTACCCGACAGATTTGAAAAGTGTCTCCTCCGGTCTCACCCGTCAAATTAAGTAGACTTTTTAAGTCGGCCGGATGAATTTTAAATTAGATTAAGCCCCAGGCCGATCGTGACGGCGCAAAGAGTATGAATGATGACTTAAAATATACGTACATTGTATGAAATGTATATCAAATACCGACCAAATTAGGTTGAGCTGCTAAGGCTTTGATTGTCATTGTAGCTTTGGTTTAGTTATTCTGGTGGATAGATAGTTACACAATCATTATGGAATTGAAGCAATGTATATTTTCCGGTGATATAATTGTATGTTTGTGTGTGGGGTCCCGTTAGGCGCATCGCTGCAACGGTACGTCCATTACAAACGGATTTCCTGGGCTCAATTCTCAGGCAAGATAGGAATTTTTAGCGATGGTAGACTGGCGACCGCTTTTTGTTACATAGATGGGAATTGAATTTGAGATAATATCGTATTGCAACGCCGATCTATTTCTATTAATGTGTGATTTCTTATTGGCGAATGGGGCGTCTCTTTGATGTTGGCTTACTATTTCTTTCGTATGCTCTTCTTGAAAACTTTTCTATGTGAACATTTATGGTTGGATATTTATTTCACTGTAACTTCCTGACGACCATTGATAATCTGAGTTAAAGCATTAAATACTCCGCAAAAGTAATAATATTTATGTATTATACTCGAGTACTTAAAAATAGGTACGGATATCCTTTATAACTTATTTTTAACCTCACAAACTGCACCAATGAAATGGAATAGGAGCTAAAAATTCGCTCTAGTGGCTCCAGCTCAGTTTGGATAAGTTCCAAATTGTGTGACAATGATGCAGTTAGAGCGCTGTCAAAAATGGCTCGACTTTAATAAAAATGTCGACCCAAAGCTCTGGGGTTAGATATGACGAACATTGATGTTATTGTTTGAAATGTCTATTCAGTTTTCAGTCGTTTCCGATGGTGTCTAGGTTTTGTTTCATCCTTCACCAAAAATAATTAAAGTTTTATTACAATGGGTACTTCTATAATTTTACTATTGATCTTGTCTGCCAAGAGACAACGCCAGCACATCAAGCTACCCGAAACTGTTACCCAAAAATTTTCCCCAGTCAACTTTGAATTTGAACAATTAAGTTGAAAATCTTTTAAAGAAATTTGAAAGATTACAGTAGCTTGATGATGATTACAGTAGCTACATTATACAATGTATTAGTTATTTAGTATATTTTACAAGCTTTAGGAATTTAATATCTTCTACAGGCTTTCAAAAGTCCATAAAACCCAATCGTTCCTGAATAAAATCAAAACCAATTACTTTAAAACATGCCTCGCGAGTACAACCGTACCATCGCGCCTAAACAAAGAATCAGTACATTTGGTACTTCTAGCCACGTGTTCCACAAAGTATCGGGGTCAAAATATGCACCAGCAGTAACAGGTTAGTGCCCTACAAATGCCAGGCTGACCCGTTTTACCCCTGTTGACATTTATACCGCGAAGGGACCCCGTCAGGTGCCAAGCTCTATAATTAAATGACAGAATATTAATATTTTTACTATAGCTGCAGTCACAGTCACGTGGGACAATGGTTTTGTGTTTAATTTAGCTTCATTGTTATGTCGGACGGTACCTGAAGTAACTTATTAAACATGGATCTCGAACAGTGTCAGGAAAACTTGAGAATTTTCCTCAGTAATCCCTTCACATACAGACAGTCTTGTTTTCAAAAAAGGATTCACCTTCCTCGTTCCTGTCAGTCCAATTTGGGTAAATTTCAATGAGTTCACCAGCCCTAATTGTTTGACACGTGAGAATAATTGAATATTTTTTTTTTCTTTGAGCCTGAAATTGCGGAACATTTTTTAAAGATTCATTTGTAAAAAGAAAGCAAAGCTTACAAAGATAAAGATACAAAACATGGATATAAAACTGTAAACATTTCAAAGAAACCCATCCAAAATCACGATCAAAGACTTCCTACTTCTGATGAGGATAATCATAGCTATGATAACATAATCGTCTCCAATGATACATGAAACAAACCACGATAGCGCTCATATCGCTAATTCGCTCCATTAAAGCCCGTATCACACAGATTAAGAACATCCGCACCGATGTCTTTGTGAAGCGATTGCAGGAATACAGATGCTCATCGCTCATGGAAGGAAGCAATTAACTGTTTTGTTGATGGCAAAGAAAATAAAAATGATAGATGAAGATAAAAGTGAAGGAAATAATGAAAAGTTTGTTCTAAGCACTGTTTACACCAAAACATCTGTAACAAAGAAAAAACGTAATGATAACAAACCACAGTTTGGGAGAACTATTCCTTATCTTTAGAACCTTTAAAACTGCTACATCTTCCTAAATGGCCAATGACAACACACAAAGGCAGCCACAAACACCAGTTTGAGTGGATATGCAGTCGTGACTTGGATCATTAAAGCATAAGTCCAAACAAGTAATCCTAAGAACGACTTCTAGCATGAATTAACACCACAACTGTGCCTACGTAATAAGCAAAGCATGCAGATGAACCCAGTCCTCATACATAAAGTTTGTCCATTCAAAGTTCCCGTCACCCTGTAGTTGAATTAAAACATAACTGAACTAACTAGTGTATTAGGGCTGTAGTGTAATTAAAACTAGTTGGGTTAATACGCAAGAAGTTTGAAGGCAAAAAGTATGACCTTTTTGTCAAAATGAAAGTAGACGTCAGGCTGTAACAAGGAGTTGAAAAAGTTAGTTGGAATGACTTCTTTCGAAAGACAAAAGACAATTCTGAAATAAAAAAATAATTCTTGCCACTTGTTTTGTCAAGTATGAGAGATACTTGTTATAAGGGAATATAATCTAGTGACAATTGCAAAAAAAAAAGCAAATTATAACTGTCATAAGTTAGGTAATATTAAGTCCATGCTGTCATGTTATTACATAATCTCAACTTGACATATTTGCTTCTCAATATAACCTTCATCAAATAACAGATGACGAACATGAAAAAACAAATAAAAAGAACAGAATGCTTAGTACTTAAAAATGCAAATAAAAAATGTCTCGGCTAAGATATCTACATCACGCTCCAATTGGAACAGGGGTAAGCAGAAGAGATTTAACGAAATGATTACGAGGGCTTTAAGAAAAATGTTCAGCTCGTAAACATTTTAGACATAGTAGTGGAATTTCCTGAAAAGAACCCCTGAAGAAAAATCTACACTAATACTATGATGCGGATGAGTTTGTTTGCTTGCGTGAACGCTCTAATCTCAGGAAGTACTGGTCCGATTTGGTACTCTTGTTCTGGGTGCGCGTTCTTAGGGACTGCTAGCGAAAGGTAATTTTTGGTATCAATGAAGCTATTAAAAGTCCTGATTATGATAAACATTCAGATTATAGAAACACTTCTTCTTCAAACAAAAATATATCTTAATGGCTTAGGTTAAAACTGCTTTTTCGATAACAATGTCTTTTATTTTGATAATCCCTTTCCGTTCTTAGCATATGTATGTGATGTATGCTCTTATTTGCTACACGTGTTCACTACGCTTGGTTCGGCCTTGAGACTTACCAAGTTTTAAAACTTATATTACTTTTATTATGAAGACTTATGACCAGTTTCACCATCTCCTGGTGAATACCGATGAAACTTTTGTCTAACTAGAGAATTTTATGCCTATAGCGCTCCAGCTACTAATACCTAATATTAGTACATTAGGTACATAAGTGTCCATGGAACGTAAACCCATTGGAATTAACTGTAATGTTATAATAATAAAAAAAACCAGATCAAATTTTCCACAAAATTAGATAAAGCAAGCCAAGGATTAATATTAAAAATTAAAAGCTCAATTTCTCCGTCCTACTAAAAATCTTAAAATGTTAATTCCAAATTGCCAATCAAGCGTCCTGTACAAAATTTGTTCGGGATTCCGAATAAATACCCAAATCCCGGCGGCCCCGGGATTGGACACGGGACTAATGTCGCGGCCAGCCGGACAAATAGAGCGCTGGATTAGCGACGCCCTGATTAACTAATCCTGATGTCAGCCTGTTTTGTTATGCACCCCTAGTACTTTCAAGAGATTGGACAATATTTTCCTACTGCGTGTTGACCACTTTTGTGTCATTAAATGATATCACGTCAGCATAATGGATCCCACATGCAAGGTAAATAATGAAAGTTGTTTCAGTAGTACAAATCACAACTCGTCCGTTGACCTCTGTAAAATATTCCGAATGTTAATCCCGCAAACCTCGTCACAACAAAGTTGGCGATCCCGGATGGATCCCCAATCCCGGGGGCCAAGCCGGACACGGGAGTAATGTCGCGGCCTGCCCGGACAAATAGGATGTTGGATTAGCAACGCCTTGATTAACTAAGCTATGTCAGCCTGTTTTGTTATGCACCCCTGGTATTTCGCGAGATTGCATGTTTTTCTATATCTCTATAATTGAGGCTTTTGTTGTCATCTATGAGGTCTTTGTGGTCTAGTGGTCGTAGACCACTACTATTGGGGTAGAAGAATTAGTAAAAGACAACCAAACCCCTAGAAAAAGGATATCTATTATTTTTTGCGTGGGAAATCTTAAGCCAAGATGATAGCCAGGGCCACGGTAACTCTTGCGAACCACCCGTAGACCCCCGACAGGCCTCGGCCCTACAGGGCGTCTCCAATGGCACTCATATCTTTGAGATAAGTTCTCAATATTGGTTGAAGCCTTTGTCGAAGTCTATATAAATTGTTTCACACATCGCTATTTCACCGTCTAGATAAGTGCACATAAACCAATGATGCTCTTAACTAGCTCACAAGACCTATATAAATTAAACCACAAGACAGAACCAAGAACATTATCGCTTACATCAACAAAGAAGAATCTCGCTTGCTCACCTGCAGGTTTATTGCATAATATAAGAGGCAGCGCGCGACCTCGCATAATGCCGTCCACGTTGCATTAACATTTGCGAGGCGAGTGATGACATGCGATGCTTCTAATTAACGCGTGCCCATACAATGCGTGTGGTCTTAGGATTTTGTGGAAATTTCTAGAAAAAAGAAAAATACAAAGGGCTGCCTCTAGATCTATAGAACCGATTTTAAAAATTCCTTTTTCCAAATACTACGTTATTGTTATATTTTATCGGGATACGAGAAATAAATCCTTTGGGATGCGAGTGAAGGCGCGGGAATCAGCTAGTTTACATTACATTTGAAATATTTTTGGTCCATTTATCACAATCTTTAATTTTTCAAAACGATATTCCATCATGCATCGTCAATAAATTAAAAAAAAAGTCCGTACTGTGGACTATTCCTTCCTTCTTACTAAAGTTGTAGATATCGATTGAAGAATGTTTGTTACTCTGTTACGTAAAAACTAGTGAATAGATTTTGATAAAACTTGGCAATAATAATACTTATACATCAGAACAACACACAGGCTACGTTTCATCCAGGTACTGTAAATAGTTCCTTCAAGAAGCGGTTAAAACCGCTAATCGAAGTTAGGAACTATACGCTTTAGATACAAAATGATAAGTATGTATGTATATGCATAGCTAATTACAAAATCGTGTGCAACATCAGTTTAAAATCATGATACATTCCATGTCCTCTATTTAACCAACTCAAATGATCTCATCACAATAATTATGATATCATTTGTTAGTCTGTCTTTGTCACCTTTTAAGTATTGCAAAACGATCATTTTATACAGTTGTTAGTGAGTTATTAACTGCATTAAAGTATTAATGCAGGCATTAATATGTTGATGCACGCAATGAAAAAGTTAATGCCTGCATTGTGGTAATATAAGTGATAAGTAATTAATAGCAATATTTTTATTCTATTAGGTATATGTATGTGCAAACTCTTAAGTACATACGTACGCACATTAAGCTACTTCTTTCTGTCCAATTTCCTTAATAGATTTTCAACATTATGACCATATATTACTCTGAAATATATGGTTCAAAGTTCATTGGTAAAATTTGATAGTTTCGAGTATCTTGATGTTTTTTGCAAGATATTTTTCATAACTAGACACAACAGCACATCAAGCTACTAACTACTATCAAGAAACTGTCGAAATATAATAGGCTTCAGCGACAAAGTTCAATAACTATTAAAGACATTTGACCGATTGTAGTAGCTTGAAGTGCTGGCGTCTTGACCATTTTGGCGGCAACGTGCTCATTATTATCGTGACTATTACCTAGCTATAACCATAATGTATATAAATATTTTTTCATTCAAATCATACTTTTTTTTATAAAAAAAAATATATTTTTCATTTGATAGGATAGTCTACTTTAACCAATTTTATTGTATTTTGTCGCTACAATATCAAACTACCTTCATCTAAGTAATTCGATCGACATTTGTTTATTCTCCTTTTGAGCTTCCTACCTACTTTTGCGGACCTACGGTACAATAAGGTGATTAATAGCAGTCTTTTGTCTTCGGAGCGTGGGTCTCAGTCTCACATACTTAGGAAATCCATTAGATAAAAAACGGCAGAAGTTCCATTACATTGTGAAAATAGTTTTTTTGAGGTTGCCAATGGCACAAGAGTGAGGTCAAATTTCCTAAATAGGTTTCCATCTATATCGGTGAAGCATATGGCTCAAAGTGGATTGGGAAAAAATTACGGTAGCTTGATGTGCTGGCATACACACACCTGTTATATTCATAATTTTTTTCGCGGCCATTGCGATTTTTTCCCTTTAGTCTATATTGTTTCACAGCTGGGAAAACGCTTCCCCGAAAGTTTTCCATCTGTCTTTATCTGAAGCATGCTGCGGTCTATCGTTATGGATTATCAAACAAATATTTTATAAATCTACAGTTCGCGTCTGATAAATTCGCCTCTCTCAAGTCACCTATTTGAAGCCTTGGTAGTGATTTCTTCATGATTATGACTATAATGAACTAAATAAAGAATAAAGGAATCAGTTTGAATTTGGAGCAAGCTGCATTTTGACTGAAAGCCACACTCCAAACATGACAATGAAAAACAAAACACAAGCATACACCATTACTAATATCATTTCTAAAATTGAACCTTCTGCACTATATTTTTCTACAGTCTAAGCTTTGAAGACAGGCTGCGAACCTACCTACTATATTGTTTACATCGGAGGTGATGATGTCAACGGTAGACTTATACACTGGCAATACTATACATATAGTATACACTTGTATACTTTACGAAGATTTATGTGGTAATGGATGAATGTAATAATAATATGTAATAATGGCCAAGAGCCTCGATCAACATCTGAAGAGGCTCTCGTTAAGTGGCTGGATCAAGGGACTGATTCAGAAGGCAGTAGGTACTCCTTGAAACGGCACGTATTGTGAGGAGGTTTCTGTCTCTGGGATCCTAACCACCGGTAGCTTGGACCCTATTCCCGATATCGGTGGATAACTGTTTTTTTAATATTAATATTTAAAAATGTACAAAATATGTTTAAAGAATAAATAAATGACAAAATATGTAATAAACATTGTCATTGGCAGGGGTCATAGTCCCTATAGTTTTCCCTTCCCTAGTCCACTAGCATCCCATCACAATAGCCCAAGTAGTATTTCTTCCATAGTTAGCAATAGTTTAGCACATACCGGGCGGGGGTTGTCCTTGGGTACATTTATATAGTGTATACAGGGATAATCGTCGATTTTGTGTCACCATTGATCATCAGCCTCTTTATTGACCCACTCCTGGGCACAGGCTTCCTCTCACACTGAGAAGGATCGAGCGTTAGTCACTATTACATAATAATAAAGTTGTCTCAAAAGAGCTTCAGAGTGTTGGCTTTGGCCCCACGTTCGCCTTTCAAATCCGGGACTCTATAGTCCCGTGGTCTAAAAGAGACATACGAATAAATATGTAATAAACTGTATAATATATAAATTTATTGATACAAATTATACACGAATGGAAAATTTCCTGTCAGGAGTCGTGGCTAAGCATTTCTTAGTTAACCGCTATGACAAAGCATGAGGTTTTAAGTGCTAACTTAGTCACAAAGTAAAGTAAAGAATACGATTAATGACATCATCATTCATAAATTATTTATTAATGGTATTATTTGTTCGTTGCAGATAAAGCGGGCATGACTGCAGTTCTAATAAGAAAGTTATCCTGGTGAGTATTAATTCAAGTTTATTTATATTACTGGCGTATTACATAATATAATATCGGGACATCTTTTTCATACACGGTCGGTTAGCCCAATGGTAAGCTATTGATTAGCTTGTGTTATGGGTGCCACAAAACAGATAAACTACATATAATTTAAACAACAGTATAAAACTCAGACCACAGCCTATAAGCATGCTTATCACACAAATGTTGACCATGCCGGGAATCGAACCCGGGACCCTCAGCTCGGCAGTCCGGCGTGGTTACCATTGCGCCAACGGGGGTTGTGAATCATAAGACGCACCAAATTTATTAGTTTAACAAACCATCTGAAATCGTAACTTAGTTCCGATAGCAGAAGTTCCCTAACTAAACAACCAAGTAGGTCGCACGATAAAGAACTCTATCGTAGAAAACGTTCCACTTTCAAAACAGTCCCTATTTAAAACTAGAACGCCTATAATAGGGTAATAGGGTGCATAATCTTTACGAAATCTCGTACGGTGCACATAAAACGATAGTCGAGACATTTCTCGTTATCTCGCGTTCGTTCGGCGGGCGTTCGGCGCAAACGATACGGAAAATCGAACGGAGCCGGCCCGTGTCGACTTCCATTACCGGTATTAGAGTGTCGAATGTTCATCGCGATTGCTATCGACTTGCGCGCGATAGCCCCCGTTTTGATCGCGGTTCCGAGATATTTATGCGAAGATTGACGTGTACCTGATGTGATTTGAATGTTCAAGTCCTGTTTAAACATAAATAAAAAATAAAAAAATTTTTATAAACAATTAGCTTTCGCCAATGGTTTCACCCGCTTTCTGGGAGATCTACTTTCCGCGTCTGGACGAAAAGTAGCCTATATGTTATTCTGTTGTACCTTAAGCTTTAAACTGGCAAGGATCATTAAAATCCGTCCAAACTCTCTTTCATACCCACATTCTGTACAAACATACACGTTTATAAAATTAGTATAACGTACATATTACGCCTTATCGGCGAAAATTTATTCAATCTGAAATATTATACCGACCATGACAGATAGCTCAATAATTTCCTAAAGAAATATAAATAAATAGAAAAACATATACCAGGAAATATTTCCCCGATGCACGACGAATTGTCCCATTAGGGTGACAATAGCTCCAGAGATATAGGGTCCTTACCCTGAACTTGTTATACAGGGGGATGCATATCGAAGACAATAGGAAATACAGAATTTGGTATGACGCTTCCTGTCCTGGGAACGGGGATACAGATTCGATTTCGCAATGTCAAAAAGTTTCCGCCATTATTTTGGTTGGATAGTTCCGTTCTTGTTAGGGGATTTTTATATTTGATTGAATACCAACAGTCCAAAAGTGAGTGCCTTTTTCACTTTCAAGATGTTATCCGAAACAAGAGAATACCTACAAAAAATCTAACATTTTTTTTATTATTTCAACAAAGTCAAATGTTACGAAAAAAATACAATTTTTAAACCCAGTAGAAGGAAAAACTGTCGAATAACGAGAAAAGGACGCACGTAGCACAATATGACGTCATGGCTAGTAAATTGCACACGTACAACAGAGATAGCGATATGTGCCCTCCATTGCCCTTCATCATACGAATATTACAATTGCTACTCCTACTTAACTGCTACTTAACCAATTATGATATTGTTTTCAGAATAATTTTCCAACCATTTAAAATATTTTTTTTTGATGTTTTTAACGTTTTACTTTATTGAATTATATATATACATTAATTATACTATAAATATATATATGATATATTTAAAATATTTAAATTGGTTTTGTACATAATTTTGTACAAAATCAATCCTTCCTCACCTTATTAAATCGCTTTTAATTCCTTGGATAATTGCCCTGATGCATTTCATTACGTAGGAACATTATATTACCTACAGTAACGTAACCATACATTATTAAGCCTGCACGCCGCAAATTCCTTGTTATTGAGGTCGTCTGATAAATGAACGGAATAAAACAGACAAACACTTAATGTATAAACAGCTCGTCTATTTAGAGATGCGTTCTCTGCATTATTTCAATTTATTGTCGTTCAGACGCATTAGTTTCTCTTCCGTTTATGACAATGCAGGAAACATTTCTTAATATTGTTGAAATTACATATAATGTACATATAGTAAGAGAGAGAAAATCTTAGTCAATCAAGTAATAGAGAGAGAGAGAAACTAGTCTGGACTAGTTACACTATATGTAATTTCTCTCGAAGGTCAGCCTTAGCCCTTAGCCTTTGTTTGAGAATTATTGTTCTCTTTTGTTGAGAGTCAACAGACCGAAAGCACCATAAAAGTTCTCTTAGACAAAACATAAGTTGAAATCAGCTAATTTTAATGACATATTACTATAATCACCGCCCAATAATTCGCGAATACATCGTATATGTACATTATGTATGTCGCGAAATTCGCAAACTCATTTTTTGCCACCTAAATATTCCCTGCGTTGCTATCCGCATCCCAAAGGAAATACTTCTCACAACCGAAAAAAAGGAACCTATCTCCTTTCTCAAGCTCTAGACTACACCAAAGTTCATTTATATCAGTTCACAAAGTAACTTTCGCATTTACATTAATATTAGGTACAATTTGTCTCACTATATTCCATCGATCATTTGTACAACAACACTAAGGCTGACTATCCCACCTCTCAATATCTCAAAACCAAACCAGGGGCACTCATCCATTCCAGAAGTAGTCAACCTTTCCTCAGCTAGTTATAAAACAATAGTGGCATTGTCTCGTCTATCCGATTCAATCACGGCGGCTTTGTTCAGGCACTCGATGACAAATTCGGATAGCTAATGTTCGAGCTTTTTAATATTTATGGCAAGGGATTGTTTATCTCGTCGCATTTGTTTTGGGGTTGAGTTTGGGGTATTTTTGAATTATTTGTGTACTTATTTAGATGGAATCCGTCTTGACTTAGAGTAGAATTTTTAAATTCATTTTATATTTTACTATACACTGTATCAATGAAAATTTGATTTATAAGGAAATTATACATTGCGTTTGGATTCGTACACTAAAAAAATATGGTGTCAAGTTCCAATAAAAACATTAAGGGCCAGTTTCACAGGTTACGGATAGCCGCTATCTACCAGATACTTAAATTAAAATTTGGAACAGAATTTGTATGAAATTATCTGACAGATAAACTATCTAGAACTTATCAGCAACCTGTGAAACTGGCCGTAAATTTGTTTGCGACGGCAAAATTTTAGAAATTATTTTTCATATCGGATCTTGTTCACTAATTTAATTAAAGTAAAAACGATTTCATTCAGTGCAGTCTGTCTTTATTCGACTAAAAAATAAGACGGCTTAATAAGCTGGATATGTTGCAAAGGAACGCCATTTTTTATAAACGTCAATTTGACGTTTGGCATTCCGAATCCAGAACTCGATTGTACAAAAACTTGTATTCGATGTCTCGTTACGTGTTAAAGGGAATTTATTACGCAATCCCTGTCCATTGATCGCGAGTTTCTTCACGCGATGTTTACATGAATTAAATAGCATTTCGCGTTGCGAAAAAACGATCGATCATTATTCGATACTCGATTTACTCGCGGACGTTTTACTTCTTAAATGTGACAGGTGTCATTAAAAATCGAATTCACCACTTGAGGGTTTTGTATGTCGGTAAACGTTAATTATTTTGGGTAAGTACTGAACACGTTACGTTAATTGAATTAATACATGGTGTTGTCGAAACGTATCACGCAATATGTCGACATCGAATAAAGTATGATGACAGAGTACCTACTGTTTTCGAGTAATATTGATGAGGGTAATCTTTATGGAACCAAAATGTGCATATAATTTAACCTGTTGTAGCAAGATAACTCCATAATTACTCCTTCCGGGAACAGCAAAATTAACATAATAATAACAGGGCGGCTGAATGATTGTGTCAGTCAGTAACCTAACACTTTAATTGTTTCAAAATACCTTACTTAGGGAAGTTTAATTAAATTTATACTAAACATGATTTCTTTGTTTGAAAATAGAACAAAGCAACAGCAGCCATCTTGCACATAAATTAAACTAATCTGACAGTGGGCTGATCAGTCAAAGTGTCAGCTACGTTGTGAGTGCGCATGCGCCTCGCGTGCGAACTATCATCGGTCGCGATCAACGGCCTATCGCACGCAAACCTCCCCTGTGAAATGTTCCTTTTATATTTTATTTTATATCCTTCAAGGGTTTACAAGCAGGTCACACGGACTTTTTTATGTCAAAGGAAATAACAGACCGTATTTTTTGTTGCTCGGACAAAAATTTTGCGCTTGTGAGTGAGTAATCAAATTAGTCGGTTGTAAATATTACTCACACACGCAAACTGGGGTGAAATGTATTATGATTCATAATTTGTCATGTCATAGTGTAATTATCTGCACTATGTATAAAGTGTTACTTCATCATTACCTGTCTTGGCTATATAATAGAAAATAGTGATTGACATTGAACGACTGCCTATTGGACCTCCTCATCCGAGTAACACAACCCTGTACTCTTTGCAAGACTAGTCGTAGCCACAAGCTCCTCACATAGTGTTTACTCAGCTACTTACTGCTAAGAACTAGCCCCATAAAGTGCCCCGACAAACATTTTACTGAAAATACTTTGAACTTTTTATTTCGCAAATTCCTTACAGCAAGTTCAAACAAGTGAATTACTTTAGTAAAATAGTACGTTTCACTCACTCCACTTTACGCTTGCATTGTCGCGTACCCGGCAATTTTTGTTGGAGACCCGTACTTTGGTAAGTCGAACGAAAAAAAAATAATATACAGCCAGGGTTATAAAGAACATTTGGTACAGAAGCGATGGAAATTAGTAGCAAAGCTTTTGTAACAAAATTAGTGGTAAATTCAACCATTATAGGGATAATTAAATGAGTAATTGGTCAATTTCATCGTTTAGTTGATAAAGTGTGTATTCTATTGTCGTCACCACATTTTTTTTAAATCGTAAATTTTACTACACAATAAAAGACATTCTATATTCATAATGAAGTAGGAAAAAAAACCTCGTACAAATATTGAATCCAACGCAATATTGACTTAACACATTCCTTTTCGCCTCATAAATAAAAAAACCGTCCCATTTTTTCCGTAATAAAACTCCAATATAGCAAAAAACTCATGGTAGGGGTGAATTAAGAAGTCAAGTCACGCGCTACCAACTTCTTTCGGTGTTCGTATCACCCTCGCCTAGTTACTTCTGAAGGGGCACTGTTGCTGCCGTAACATCGATAAATGCCTAATACATTGTTGCTTGTGAGCGAAAACTTTTAGCCGTTGTCAAAAAAAAACGGTAACAGATATTGAAAATTGCGTTTCGTTTTCACGGTTGGGCAGGCTTAATCTATGTGTGGAGTGGAAATAGTGTGTCAGCTGTTCGTCACCCGGGATAGTGCGTAAGTTTAGTGGGTCAAGTGATTGAGTTGGGTCTGTTTTGTTTTCGAAGCCAGCTTGACACCGCGGTGTGGCTCAACCCATAAACAGTCACATTTGCGTTCTATGTTATTGAAGAAAAAAAGGATGTGTTTTTAGGCGAGTGTTATTTTTATCGATATCGATTAATTTCAAGTCGCGAAATGTTTCGAAAATAAACTAATAACACCTCTATAGTTTCTTTCAGCGAAACTTCGAGCCATTTTATTTGCCATAAAAGGCTATAATGAAGGCACAAAGTGAAAAAACTGTAATAAATAAAACCGAAAACAAAAAACTGCGTATCACTTAGAATAAAACGCCTAGAAAATGCCTGTAATTTATTTGAACAGTATATTTGAACCGTAATAATATTATTTTGGGCAGCATTTGGAAACCGATAACCGCAAAGCGACCCCGCCCACCAATCAGGGACAAAAACAATCCTTTTCAGGCAGATATTTTATACCCGGTGATCATTTATCATAATTTTGATTTCGTACCTCAAAGTTAATAGAATAAGCCTTCCGAACAAAAGGGAAGAGAGCGTTAAATCAACTGCTATCGATGACGTGGAATGAAATTATTCTTCTTAAAAGATTTTTGAGGTGGCCACAAACGTGGAAATGGACTGTATCTCACTAATATGGTAAAGGTGAATGTTTGTGTGTGTGTATGTTTGTTACTTCATCATATTTATACATCTGAACGGATTTTGATGAAATTAGGCAGCAATAACAATAACAATGGCACCCAGACCGGTTGCTGTCCACATTTGATGGCTCTCTGATAGTCGGGTGTATCAACCACCATCCTCCATACTGCTTTATGCAAGGTTTCTTAAAACCCACAAAGCGATTTCGGCCCGACCAATTAATCAAATTGTTCATAGGACCACCTTGATGATCTTAAGATAGTTCTCGAAGTGATAATTTATTACGATATCTCAGATTAATATCAATCGACTTTCGAGGATGCTCATTACTGAACCAATGACGCGGAGAAAACGCCAAGAGCAATATGGCAGAAGACCTATTATGATTAATATGTTAGCGTCGGCCTGAATTCTCCACGATTCACTAATGAAGAATGCCCCCGTACGGCGCTGTCGCCTGCTTATATACCCCTCCCCCCACCCGCGACCCGTGTGATTGATGACGTAGCCACAACGTCACAGCTATCCTGTTGGCTATACGAGTGATGTGGGTGCGATCATTTATTTAATAACAACATGTTGTGTAAATGTATAAAAGATGATCGTTTTTGGGTCAGTAAGGGAAATATTAATATGAAATCCCTTTGTGTGCTGTTGATTCTCCCAGGATTTATTTGAGATATTAAATGTCTACGCTTAATGGAAGTATGTATTTATGCGGAGGTAACAAATGAAAGAAAAAAATAATTAACATTTTTTAATTTTTCTTTCTTTCTTTATTAAGAGGAATATTTTTTCCCTAATCCCCCTGCATCCGTTTTTCGGAAATGAGAGTTCAGAGAATCGAATGGGAAATGAAAATAATTGTTTTTCTCCCCTTGTAAATTGCTTTAGACGCAAATCAGGTAATAGCTACCAATCAAACGTAAAAGGTAATTAAAAGCTAAAGAAGTTAATCTCCTTGGTAAAATTGTATTTGTTTGCGAAATAGTCTATGCTAAAGTTGGATTGATTGAATTTTGATAATATCGCCTTTATAACTTCTACCAAATTATATGAGGTAATATTACCTCTATTTACAAATTACTATTATAATAAAAAGACAAAAAATAAGTTAGTTATCATCATCATCATCTCAGCCATATGACGTCCACTGCTGAACATAGGCCTCCCCTTTAGATCTCCACACATACCTGTTAGAAGCGACCTGCATCCAGCGTCTTCCGGCGACCTTTATACATTAGTTATATGCCGATGAAATTGGTAACACCCCATCAGATTCATTAGTTATACACAGCTAACTATCTGGCAAGAGTTAGGTAATATCCCTAACACATAACAAACTGAATTCCCGAAACAGGTGTTGTCAACCAAATCGCACTGCCAAAAATACCGTCCATCGAAGCCCATGCCAATTTCCAAGGCATTCCAAATACCAACAAAGCGGACCATCCCATACATCACTACCAACCTAACAAACATGAAACTTCAACACTAAATTCAATGCTACCAACGTAAGCAACAAAAGGACGCACCTAAACCGTCCGAACGACTGTCGTTTTGATTAATAAGTGCCGGTGACATTTTAATTAACCCTGCTAAAGTCGAGCCATGCTTTGTTTTAGCTGAATAGGGACGCCAAATGCCCCGAGGATGTACTAGGTGTGTGAAAAGGCTTTTATGTTACCCAATGCTCGATGACTTTGGTCGATAATTTAAGAGCGTTTCGATGTTTACGTTAAAAATTTTGACATAGTATAGGGATGTGACTAAAATTAAAAAGTATTTTTTTCTCGATAATCGATACCATATAAAATATAATAAATCGATTTGTGTATGCAGGATGTAAGCAACATAGTATCGCGAAGCCGCATACGTTAGAAATGTGCGAACTCTTCGAAATCTGTGGTCAGTTGGTCACCTCATTAGAATAGAAACTAGAAATCTTTTGATTTCTAGCCCTTCGTTCATTGACCATTCCAGTGACACTCTGTGTGTTACTATACGTCTAGTCTGTTATCTAGCTTTCTATACAGGAAAAAATGGTCGTTTATCAAAACCATTTCCAGCGTGATCGGTGTAGCGTTAATTTATTTTAAAACATTTTCACTCTGCCTTTCCCAACATGCAGTTGAAGTTAGTTAAAACAGTATTTTTACGTAACGAGCATTCTAGAAAAGTTAATTTAAACTCTTACTTCATAATAGAACCACAATTGAAACAAAAAGGGTCTATTTTAATAACGCACGACCAACACTGTAAGCAAAGAAGAAAGTTCATTTTCTGCCGAGAAAAATATCGCGGGACAAACATGGCGGCGATGCAGCGGCTGCACACTGCACACAGCACACTGCAGCACGCACGATTTTACAGTAATTTACATTTTTACGAGCCCAGAGCTTGTTTTTCTTTTTTTGCAACGAAACAAAAGAATCGCTGACCACACTTTGCAGGGCCGGCTTAACAGACTTTATTAAATAGCGATTGAATACGGTTTATTTTAAAAAGGTTTTATGGTTTTTCCATTTTTGTGCTCGAATTTAGGCTTGTATTTTTTCTCCCTTTCCTTAAAATAACTTTTGACATTTTGATTTTGTTTCGTATGGTATATTTCTGTAAAAGCTAAAAGATAACAATCCTTTTTTGTGTTACTTAAAAAAATGGAAACTAGACTGTAAAACACGCTGAACACTATTTTCAAAATATACAATCGAAATCACAATGTCGAAATATTATTTCCATAGTTAAAAGAATTTTCAATTTCAATTTTACTTCACGTAAAACGAATCTTTTCTATCGTCATTTTTATCAAGGCTCTAATTCCCAACTGATTTGTCACACTAAATAGCATTATGATTTTGCAAAGAGAATCAAGTAAGAAATTTGAACTTTAACGTTCTAAAAATAGAGCTGCAACTTCAATAGAACCGGTTCCATAAATCTTACCACTCGCATTGCAATTTAATGACTAACTCAGATCGAGTCTGATGGCAAAAAATTGTCGCGTTGCGGTGATGTCATCGTAGATTTATAGGATACGTCACATAGACAATAGTTTAAAAATCGAATAGAATAAACAGATATAAATTATAACTGCTTGAATTGATTTATTTTGGAAATTAGGTTTTATTATACGCTCAACCCATTAACGCCAAAAAACATAATGAACAAAAAGTTTTATATCATAAATATGATAGCTATTATAATAAAACAACACGAATACACTATAAACAAAAATAAACGAGACAAAGTCACATAATTCAATATGAATTGTGGTCATTTAACACGCGAACGGATCGCAAACTATTCGAATAAAGCTATAACGAATATCAAGACCGAATCGATCGCAATCACTGGGGAACAGCACTAATCCAATGACATCATTGCCAGGTGGGCGGCTCTAGACAATTTAAATTTGAAAATGGAAGCGTTTGTTCGAATGATATTTTTTTAATTCGATTGTCTGGCTTCCTTTTTTGAATGGCCAATAAAAAGTTTATATTGTTAACGTTTCAAGAATGTTTAAATTGAACGTGATTATGTTAAAACGTTTTAATTTCGATACAGTTGTCGGGGTTTTATTAAAATTCTTTTACATGGGAATGACAATTAAATTTCGAGCATTGCAATTAAGTACGAACGTTGATGATGATTACAAATTCAACTACTTTAATGTGAGATGAAACATTCCACCTACAAATGTTCTTGAAGTTATGTATATTAAATACAACTTCAAGAGCTTGACATTGATCTAATTTTAAGTACGTGCAAAAATTTTATTTACTTTAAATACTACTACTACTTTAAATATTCAAATTTAAAAGTCACTTCACAAAATACACCGCTATTTAGATTTGATTATATCGAAAAAAAAATCTAAACCATGAACCGCATAGAACCTCTTCAACGAACATAATAAACCTTAAAAAAAAACAAGCGAATATAAACCTTAATAATTCAAATCATTCTAAAATCGAACGAAACACGCGCCAAAAATGCCTGGAACATGATTCACGGGCTTCGCTCCAGTAAATCTCATTGCAATTGACTTGAAACTTACTACTAGCATTAAAATTCTCAGTTTATGCGTTATATTTCTCAGAAGTACGTGTGCAGTTCGCCTAATGGCACAAACAAAGGTGCATTGCCTATCGGGTCACGTTGCATTGCACTCAGTGTAAACGTTGAGAGTATGACGTCACTATGCACTTAGATTTATACATGTACAGTACGGTGAAGAATGTCGTTTTTCACTTGTGTTATGTAAGGGATATTTCCTTATTCCGCATTCTCGATGTTAATAAACAAAGCGAATTGAATTTCGTGTTTTTGCTCTTATAAACCGACTTTCCTCGTCTCTATTACAGCACATTATATTTTGAATTAACGAGCAATATATGACAGAATAGTTTTAATTCGAGAATTAGTATTTGACGCCATTTATTAGAATATTTAATTAGTTTTAAGTATTATATAAGTGTGTATATATTTGGTTTAGGAACAATTCTGTCCACACGGACAATAAAAATTTCACGTAAGCGTTGACCAATAGAAGAGTATCATTGTCAAAATTAAAAAAAAAAAACCTATATAGACAAGACACCCCTCTAACAACAACTGCAAACAAAGTCCAATAGCTGAAGAACTTCATTAATTCCTTTTATCTTGTGTTCTATGATCAGCATGTAAATTAAAACATGTATACCTTCTTAATCAGTTACATATTCATGAGTTTTCCGTATACATTTATGTAGACAAGTATTCCCGCCATTTTTCCTTAACAAGGCAAAACTTTGAACGGTTTTACTTGTAGAATGTTTAGGCTGTATTGAATAGTATAAAATTACACTCTCAATGTATTTGTTACAATGATTTGTACTTCTTGTGAACGCGAAAGTTATTTTGTGTAATAAGAAGCTATTTTGGTATCTCGTCAAGAAAATTTTGAAAGACTTTTTTTACGAATAATGAACGTATTTTGGTTACGATAGCAGTCGGAACCTCTCTATAGCCTAAATTAGAAGTATTGTGGTCGTTTTTAGAAAACTGTGAAACCTGAAGAAATTTTATGAAAAAATTCTATATTTAGGACATTCTCATTAAATTACGAAAGGTACTCTGTTATCAAAAATCCTTCAAATATTGATTTAAATGACACGATTAGGCACAATTGTATTAATGGCGTCCAGACCGATTACCAGCCTCGGCTTCCATTCGCTCGAAGGAGATCAGCTAGCTACACAGGACATATTATAGTGCACAAGCATTTACGTAGAGATAGGTGCACTCTCTATTCCCTCACTGTTAAAGTCCGGAAGGATGGCAATGCGACGCGATTGGAGAGAGATAAGGTGCAGGACTGACATTTACGTGCTCTCCAATTCACGGGTGTATCAATCACCAACTTCCAGACTCCAGGCTGCTTTATGAATATCTCTTAAAACCCACAAAGTGATTTCACCGAATCGAAGCCCTGTGGACTATGCGCTATGTGACTACTAGATAATCGTAGCAATATTCCTTTCCCAAAACGATAAATCTGAACAGTTCTGTTAGTCAGCCCCCTTTTATAAGCCGAAATGTAATGCTATATGAAATCAATAGGAAATTACCTTTATTCAGTTTTCTTTGCAACTATCTTGTTGCCTCGTCTTTTCTTGTTTCCTTCCTTCTTCGATGCTTCACATAACCTGTGGTCTAAGTGACAAGCAGAAAGGTATATGCAGTTTACCATTTCGTAAAGGATTTTCAATCTTATCAGGTTGTAATTAGAGTCATTTTTCTATAACATGAGTAATAAGTATTCTCTAAAGTCACGTCTGCCAATATGAACTAGAACTTATCTAATAGTGCTGAAGTTTGAACGGAGACAGGTGAATCTTCTTCATTCATCGTGGTACGACTATTTAAGTCATCCGAAGAGACATCAATGTAAGAGCTCTTGGTTTTGTGTGGTCTTAATAAGAGAATCATAAGATAACAATCGATAATGACTCTCTTTTCTTTCCGTGGGAAATCATCAAGCGGGAGAGTTCCGCTGAAGGTGGGGCTAGAGGGATTGGCAGGCGCGCACTAGTGAAAACCTACTTTATTCCTTCTGGAGGTCTTTGTGTGCCAAAGCTGTGGTAACTCTTGCGATCAACTCGCTACAAAACCCAAACTGCCAGTTTAACTTAGCAATCCTACCCACATATTATACAAACACAGTACAAACAGTGCGAAGCTTGAGAGAGCAGAAATTCCCAGCCACAACATGTATATTTATTTAATTGTATTTATCCGCTAGATACATAAAGCTTCTCGGTGTATACGTGTGTAGATTTGCAATATATGTATTTTAAAAATCTTAAATTAAAAAAAAAAAACAAATACTCCTTTAAAATAATATGTTACACCTCCGATTTAAGGGAGATTAGATATTAGTAATAAGTTTACAAGTTCTCCGTTTTCCTCAGCAATGATCAGAGCAGCATGAATTGTTTTCTAAAAACTCCGCCACACATTATGTATTCATACTCAGCTTGAAGACACTCCATTCCCCGTATAATTACTGCTATAATGTTCGCCATAAAACGTTTCATATACTCATTAAAACTATGTTCTCATCTTGGCATCATGGCCGACGTAGCACATGACCTTAATACACAAATGTTAGCAGAAGAGTATACACAAAAATTCGGATTATGCCGCGGACAGCCAAAATAGCTGTCCACATAGCTACATAAACACAATAAAGGGTGGTATTATCAAAATAACAATGAGTAAAATTCCCCACATTTTTAATTATCCAGAACGCATAGCTGTATAAATCTCCGAAAGCACTCGCTAACGCAACCGCTCGTAAATTAAACGCTCACAAAGATTGTTCTAGAAAAGTCCGAAATAACGCGATTAAGCGAATGAAAGGGCCGAAATGAACAAAGCAAATGTGATTACCGCGTTGCCAGCTAAAAGAAATAGGTAATATTTCTTTTGTGGATTTGCTGGTAGCTGTATTTTTTTAATTCGCCCTCTGGCTATCCGTTTTCCTTTATCCCATTCCTTTATTCATTGATAGCCGCAGACAATGGCGGTTTTAATCAAAATGGCCGATGGTTTAGAAATACAGTTTTTGGTAACTTACATAGCTGTTTCAATTTGATTTCGTTATTCGAAAGTGAGAGCTCTTGCATCCTTACTTGAAAAACCGAAACGAGGGATTTCGTAGTTTCATTGAACACTACAAAACATGCTCAACTTTATTACCCAGTAACATTAATAGCATCATAAATTGACCAGCAATCTCCGTAACAAGATTATTACAAACGGTTGTATCCGCCAGACTATTGTAACAATACGAGTGCACTATAGTAGTTCAACGTTCTATAATAGACACGATGAACTGACAAAAAAAAGACAAAAGAACTTACTAACTTGATACTAGAAACTTCAGAGCATTTATTGTTCTAGGTCTTAGCTATAAAACAGAAAAAGCTTTTTCTAAAGAATGGCTGAAGTAATACGCACGTTGGAGTAATAAAACTCCTTTACTACTAAACAACTGACAGTCCAACAAACCTGTGTAAAAGCTTCAATGAAAAAGGGTTCGAAACTAAGTTCACGAAAATTCAATTTTAGATTGCGTGGGAGACGAACGCAATAAAAATTCTGTTCGTGTTAAAAATTGTTCACTTCAATGATGGTTGATTACTCTAGGGTGAGCAATTCTGGAGGGTTTAGGAATCAGTTAGATTATATTTCATTGAAAATTGTGAAATTGAAGAAGTATTCAAAAGTGGTAAAGGGTTTATCTTATTTCTTGACGAACTATTGTTTAAAATTCTTCAAGAACAGAAATAGGCACTGGCTGTTAAGTGCAGAATCTACGTAGTCGTATCCTAGCATTAAGTTGCTATTGTAAAAATTCACCGTTAATGACAAATCCATTAATAGCTTCTACCTCCCATCACAACGGCGGTTGAAACATCATAACACAACTTGACGTTTTCTCTCATTCAGCCAAATCTAAACCAACCACGAACTAATATGACAAAGCCTCAAACATAACTACGTTCGTTACAGTCGACGACACGACGACGCGACGGCGACGTGCCACGGGAACTGACAAATTGTCGTCTGCCAAGTTGACGGCCCGCGCGGATATTGCCGTAACTGAAGCAAACATGGGGGGAAAGTTTATATTTAATCTGAGACTTGGGAGTGTCACAAAAAGCGCAATCCAACTTCGGCTTGCCTCGTCGCTTTTGTTTTTAGAATGGCGCTTGTCTCGGATTGGCATCGGAAAAATAAGCGTTTGGTTTCTGAAAAAGGGAGAGTTTTGTGGAACACGTATTTCCAATTTTGTTTCGGTTGTATCGAGAATTCAACAGCGCTGAGTCTAGAAGTCTGGCGTATGACTTACCACTTGAATCCAGGACAGATATAATTATCTGTTCAATAGAGAGCAACTTGTCGAAATGACTAAATACCATCTGGGCCTCGTTCCAGTTTCTGTTAAGTTTACCGCGGTCAGAATGAGGCGTGACCATATTTACACATTAAAAACATTCCATGCCTCGGATAGCAAGTTAAACAATAGGCACCGATCGTGTGCATACCCATGATGGTCTACGAGTAATGATAATCCCGTAAGTCCGCCTAGTAGGTTAGTCTAGAAATTGGAACTGAGTCGATCTATCTGAAATTCAACAACATCTAGTTTAACTAGACGAGGATACCAACCTAGTTTGGAGCAGGCTATGCGAATGATGGCTCTCAATCCATTATTCATAACTAACGCCGGCGTAATTAACGCCCCTAACTTTCCAAGAGCGATACACCGAACAGCAGAAGTAACTAAAATGAAGAACTAACTCAAACCATGTCGAAAGCTTCCACGGGAAGGTTAATTATTTTTAATCGCTTCCAACTTTGCATATCTCCAGCGTTTTTGAACGTTAATCGCCGTAATAAGCCAGTGGCCCGAGCCTTATCGCAAAACTCCGAATTTTGTTCTAAGGGCTCAAACTACAGTAGAAGTGGGATGGTGGCCGATAGCACAGCCCTAGCTGACGAGATATTGAGATTTGCATAAATGTGGACTACGCGGTAGGTGGAAAATCTAAAGTAAATAAGACGAGTTTTATTAAGAGCTTCGGAGATGAGTTATTGTATGACAGCCTGCGAGGTTGTTAGCCGAAGTTAGTTCAGGCATAAAACTGAAATTTCTAGAATATATGGACTGTGTTATTTAAATGTCAATATTGAAAGTTGAGTGGTTAGAAGCATGTTTGTTTTATTTTATTTTGTGGATTTAGTGCTCTTCAAAATTCTGGGTATTTGGTTTTACGAAGAAAAATAGGGTTACTACTTTAATACTTTTAACATCTGGCTACAATTTAATATCAATTTTATTAACTGCTAAAATAAATATTACAGCCATCCAAAAACACAATAATAAGATAAAAAATAATATTTCACGTTATTTTTCGAGATCTTCAAAAACAATCTCGTAATATAATAAACGAGACTGGGAGCACGATAAATTCATTACAGCACTCTTCGCAAAAATATTATTCCCGGCCACATCTGGACACGCTAATGTTAATATAATTGTATGTATAACTATAATAATATGTGCCGTAATTGCATGTATAACTTAGGGAGATAAGGCTTTTTGGAGCTACGGCAGTGGTGAGTTATGTTAGTTGTTATAACTACTGCTAGCATGAAATGTTGGTACATTTTCCGTAATATTGTTATTGTCAGCCTGAGTTTCATTAGGTCTTTGATAGTCCTACATAATTTGCTGTATCAAACTACCATTTATATGTATAACTTTTTGATACTATTCTCGTTTTATCAAAAAAACTGCCTTGTTTGTGTTTACGCTACACGTTATTTATGGATTTGAGCATTACATTGAAAAACTGTTCCTTTCACATCTGAATAGACAACATTTGGTTCACCAGAAGAAAAGCAAAAACACAAGATTCACCATCCACCCCAAGAAACAGGAATTCATCACACGAAACTCGAGCAAAAGAACGTGACTGACTTAACGCCGGCCAATCAGCATGCGAGTAATTAAAACTTCACCCGAACTAGTGGGGGGGGGGGGGACTCGCACCACCTCCGAATGCATAAACTTATACTAATTAGTGAGGAATTCTTTCGCAGTAACGCCTCGCCAAGATTTGGAACTTTGTACCAACTTCCACGGCCTGAGTGTCTCAGCTTTTAATTGGGAATCTTCAGGAATTCGCTTTGTCAAGGAATTCACCGAACAAACTGTGACTTTGTTGATAATTCGTAAGTTTCCCTTCTCGTTCAACAATGGTAAATACTTCTAATTCCTAATAACGGAAACTCGTAAAACGCTAAGTTAACGTTTCGGTAGCGGATACTCCTGGCCTAAGCTCCGCAAATAACACGACACGTGCCAAAAAAGTCTTCTTCTTTACGGCCTGCGCCCGGACCCTCTAGCAAAATAACAGAAAATTGGCACATTCGCAATGTCTGTTTATTATACTCCGAATATGTCGTAACGAACGTGTATTCGGAACTATGTGTTCAAGAAGAACCTATAATTGGGAACGGCAACGCGTTTAAACGTGGAAATAATACGCAAAGGCAAGGCACACAAGATGGAGTTACTGCACGGAACCGGCGCGAGCGGCAGGCGCGTTAATTAAGCAAGAATTTACTGTATTCAAACGCAAACTTTCGAAAGTCAAACCCAGTGAAGTTGGGCACCGAATTTGTTTTCGCGTCTACGTATCTTCATTAACTTTACGAGTTGAAACTTATTACGTATGTTTGACTGGGGACGCATTAGTGCTGCGGTGGCGGCACACACTCCTAAGAGCCAGTCCACACGGCGCGTTGCGTTGCGTTGCGTCGTCGCAACGCAAATATTTTGACGCATAGCCGGCCACACGGGCGCTGCAGCGTTACTATGACGCTCCGTCGGCGCAGCGGCGACGCACAGTTGCGGCAAGTATTTTGAAAAAAATTCGCAGTCAGTCTATAGCAAATCATGGATCGGAAAAGACGTCTAGCATTGCTCCTATTACTACGTCACCGCCGAAATCGACGCAAGATCACAAGACGGTACTGGATCAGTCCTTTAATTTCATTAAGAAATCGTGATGGACAGTTTTTTTTTTTAGAATATCGGGAGTTGCTATTAGACGAAAAGAAGTTTTATAATTTTTTTAGAATGAGTGTATCCAGCTTCGAATGTTTATTGAAGTCCTTAGAACCACACATACGAAAAAACTATACTAATATGAGGAATCCAGTGGAACCAGTAGAAATGCTGGGAATCACTTTAAGGTAACTATATAAATATATTTAAGTAATAAAAATATAACAGTTTTTTTGGTTTGTTTAATTAGTAATCAACTCACAAATAATCAGCAATTGTCATAATTTTAAATTTAGACATTATTTAAGAGAGATATCATCCAGTAATTACAAATTAGAAAAATCGTATTCAGTTTCTTCACTTGCTTGAGATGTTTCTGGAGATGTAATTGAATTATTATAATCAGAAATGTATGTACTTTGAAAATTTGCTGTTTGATACCCATATGGTGGTTGGTGAGACGTTGATGGGCCACTCACATATGATGATGTTTGTCCATACCGCATTTCATCTATAATTTGTATAACTTTACTTTGGAAACGGAGAGTTTCTCGGTCGGAAAATTCTTGAATAGATGGCAATATAGCTCTGAAAAAGGACATATGGCGATTTTCCGGCTCCTTGAGAAGTTTTAGTCCTTCTCTTTCAAACTCATCCATTTGCATTGCCCTTTTGCGCGCGACTGGAACATAGCGCGGAGTGTTGTCTGTGGTAATGTCATCATTTGTAGACGTAGATTCATTGTTGATTTCTCTAGGCGAGTCTAAGCTAGATTCGGTGGCATTTTGTTCCACTTTTCTCAAAAAAAGGAGTTGATTGTATAAATGATACTTCTTCAGTTTCGTAGCGCCCGAGCCCGATTTTGATACTTCTTTTAATTTTTTTGAATATCTGAAGTAATTATCTTTTACACTTCTCCATTTTTTTATTAAATCATTACCTGCAAAACCAATAGTAAACATGATTTAATAATTTATACATAGTGAATTTCTCGATAAAATTTAATGACATATTCAGATATCATTAACAAACACTATGTGACCGACTCTGGAATCGTGAAAATATAACAGCTGTTACATACAAAAAGCAATACCTACTGAATCAAAATGTATGCAACAGCTGCTATTTTTTTCGCGATTCCAGAATTAATTGGTTACATAGAGAAAGTTATTTGCTATCGATGTCTGAATATGTCAGTATTTTTTTTCGGGTATCTATCTATCTCATAAATGCATATTATAATAATTATTTTCTTTTCAGATACCTAGGAAGTGGAAATTCAATAACTGATTTACATTTCAAATTCAAACGGGGAAAATCTACTATTGCATATATAATACAAAGAGTTTGTCGTGCTATATGGACCAATCTTCTTCGAGACAACATCCCTGAACTGACAACTGAAAGTTTCCAAACAATAGCGAGGGGTTTTGATGTAAAGGCAAATTTTCCTCAATGTGTTGGTGCCATCGACGGCAAACATATCCGCGTGTGTAATCCTGCAAATAGTGGCTCACTTTTTTTTAATTATAAAGCCTTTTTTTCGATTGTGTTGCTAGCTATTGTGGATTCAAATTACAAATTCGTATTTGTCGACATCGGTGCATACGGAAAAGAATGCGATTCAACCATATTACAAAATTCTAAACTGTACGAGCTAATGATTAACAACAACTTACCACTACCTCAACCCCAGCCACTCTCTGGTAGCAATATACCAACCCCGTATGTATTTGTGGGTGACGAAGCTTTTGGACTGAGCAAACATATTATGCGTCCATATGGCGGTCAAAATCTCGACTTACAACAAAAGGTTTTCAATTACCGTCTAAGCAGAGCCAGAAGATATGTCGAATGCGCTTTTGGGATTATGGCCAACAAATGGCGCATTTTTCACAGACCGATAGACGTGTCCTATGACTTCGCTACTGACATTATAAAAGCATGTTGTGTATTACACAATTTTGTCGCTGATCGAGATGGTTTTAGACAAAGAGATAAATTTGCTATAAGTGTTGATGAATTTCTCCCAATACAACCCGTACATGAAGAACAGACAGCACCGAATGTCATAAGACAGCAATATGCGACCTATTTTATGACTAGAGGAACTCTGCCTTGGCAGCTAAATAAGGTATAATTGTATTATGAGGGTTTTCAAGATTTTCTTGCACCGCCAATTCCGCGATCAGTAAAAAAATAATATTTTATACCTACTCAGCGTAGTCTAGGTTAGTTTTGAGCTAAGTAATAAAATAGTACTCACGCTAATCTAAATTCCCTAAGTTTTAAAATTTTAGAGTGTCGAGATATTAATTTTGTACTGATCGCGGAATTGGCGGTGCAAGAAAATCTTGAAAGCCCTCTTAAATAAAAAAAACATAAATATCTGTACTGTGAACTCACCAACTTTGTTTTTTCGTTCAGCTGTGAAATTCTCATAATCAGGAAATAAAACTTTTGATATGTCTTCCCAGGCTTTTGTTTTTAAATTTTTATTTTTAAAATCTACGTTTGACTTGTCCCATATAATTTCCCTTTCCTGTATCAATGTAATCAAGTAATCTATGTCAATTTCTTCAATGGTATTCATTTTACCCTGCAAATAAAACTAATTACCCTGCAAATAAAACTAAATACAAAAACGTAAACGTAAAACGAAATGAACTTCCGTGTATCCTCCCTGTCAACGCACAAACAACTGAGCGCTGACGCTCCGACGTCGCACGAGTACACCCCCTCCCGCTTCGTCTCGGGGGCTGCTGTCCGTCATGTGTGCGTTGCGACGACGCAGCGCGCCGTGTGAACACCTTGGTTATTTGTATGTAAAACAACGCAGTGGTAGCGCTGCGTCGACGCAACGCTGACGCAACGCGCCGTGTGGACTGGCTCTAATCCGGCCAATGTTCGAATTTCAACTAATTTCCAGACGCATAAGGCACCCGAATTCGACCCAATTATAAAGCCGGGTTGACTCAAATTTGGACCAATTAGATGAACCAACGAGCTGTGTCGCACTCGGGAGCAGTTTTGTCGGCAATATAATTTATTAGGGCGGCTCAAAGTCGAAGGCTTTAACCCTTAAAGACTCGAGTCAAATTTGATTACGGACGTTTTAAACGTGTCCCCTCGGCCGCACTCGAAGTTTTAAACGAATAGTCTGAGTTACCGGCCGGGCGGACACAATGATTGAGATAAAATGCACGACACCATGTGGGACTGGGGACAAAAATGGTCCTTTTGGTATCGGTCGTCCCTGAATACGACGCTTCTAATCTCGTATTGAGAGTGAGATAAATGAGTTCAATATAAACGGAGCGGGTGTTGATGTGAATTATCAAATCATTTGTTATAATCTCCACCCTTGTATTATTGTCATTTCCATTTCCTGAAGGGTCAGTGAAATAGTACTATCACTGGTTATATTAAAATTAAAGCTCTGAAATTAAGCTCAATGAATCAAAACGAAAATATCCTCCTTAAAACATAACGACCTCCTAAACGAATATTAAAAAAGTAAATCTTCTTAAAATAATACACTTTTACATTCACATTTTTATTTACGTTTGTAACGGATACGAAAAAAGGTATTGCCTTAAAAACTCTCCTTAAAAGACATTCTTTGTTATCAATTAAATTCTTTCGGTGTACTTTTTTACTTGATTATTTTCCTTGGGGCTCGTTGTAACAAGACAATGACTTGAACAGTGGAGCCTGATCGTTAATTCAAATTGAACTAGAATCTACATTTGTTTTATACAACTTAAACTCTTTTGAAGCGTGTCCCAAATCCAGAGTTTTGATGTAGACTAAACATGAACATGGTAATGAGGTGCTTTTGCAAAACTTTTTCCATAACGCTTAATTTAAAAGTAGAAAATTTTGCTACGATATATTTTCTGCTCGCTCACTATATTTTTATGATTTTGCATGTAATACTCCTTTCATTTTCTCTTTATATTTATTTACTATAGACGTCTACAAATTCCATTTGCCTTTAATAGTCATCGGTCTTTCGAAAGACACTGTGGTCAGTATACCACTAGTTGTCATAACCCTCAAAAGGTAAGGTCATTAAATTCAAGATGCAAAAAAACAACTAAGTCGTCAACGTAAAGGTACAAAATGGACTATCAACCCTAAACGAGGCTTCAAAGATAGAAAGCACATCAAAAAGGCCAAAAAAGCCCCAGACTGAATAGTCTTACCTCCCCGAAGTTGCCGAGGGCCAATTAACCGTTTCGAAATTGATTCAACGAAATTCACCGGTCTTTGTAATCTTTCTATTGACATTAGGCATCGCTCAATCGCTGTTTGATCTCACGTCTTCAGTTCACAGCGCTGTATTATTTTCGTGTTTTTCCTCGTGATTTTCGATCTTCGGAGTCATTATTAAAGGCAACAAACAAATGAGTGTGTAAACAGTCTACGTTAAATCAGTTGTTTTTATCTTGTATTGGATAAATTTGCTTTGGTAGTATCATTTGAGGTTGAGATTTCTAAATGAATATCTTTTTGACATTTATGTACACTCATAAAGTGTGAAAACTATCCAAATGAAGACTTATTATACGTAAGAATTTTGTTTGTATGTACATTGAATTACTTATTATAATTTCAATTAAAATGACCTAAATCCACACAAACCTAAAAAGCTCTAACCTACTTTTCTGCCACATCACTTCTAAACTACGATTAATTTAAGAACTGTATGTAACACTGAAGTAATAAATCATTAAAATTACTCAGAAAGCGTCTGATTAATCAATTAATCACTTGGGATTGGTCGTTCGTAGACTCACCGATAGGGCTTGAAAGACCCGCCGTACGCAGCGGAAGGATTGATTTATGAGAAAATAATGTTCCACTGGGAAATTTAAAGTGTTAACTAAAACTTAAATTGTTTCGCGAATTTCATATTAATTTGATTCGTAGCAGCCGTTAAGTTCGAGTGGCTTGTATGAGTTAAGTTCCGACCGAGTTCGCGTTAGTTTACATAGCAATTAGGTAAGAGCTTCAAAAGAAATTTTAATAAGGTGAGGAGTTTTGTTTGCGTGTTTTGGAAAATAAACAAGACGAACTTGAGTGGATGGTGAAGTTTTAAGCAATTAATGATGAGGTCAAAGATTTTGGTAAATATGAGAAGCACATTAATGATCAAAGATGAATGTGTCGATGATAAGTTCAAGGACATAATTAAAAAAGAAATATACTATATGTGTAAGAGGAGGTCTGTGTCCATCAGTGGGACGAGAAAAAGGCTGATAATGATGATGATAATGAAAAGTTCGGTCGACATTTAAAAGGCATTGTTTGTCATTTGGTATTTCACGACCGTCAAACAATCACTCAGCTGCTAAACCTCCTCGAAAATACATGCCATCAAAAATTTCTACTTCAGCTGATCATAAAATAGCTCAAGGCCACATTTGATGTCTCGGCCGCAGTAACAGTTTCATTGCACATAAAACTAATACACTGAACGACTACAAAGGAGGCTATCGTCAATCCTGAGGGAACTAATAATTCATAACTGCTTGATATAAGGAAAATCTTGAGTGTAATAATATTTTGGGCTATAATAACTTCAAGGATTTCACTAGAAACAAAAATATTCGGTGTTTCAAAAACAATATTGATTGGTTGGAGATTTTCATTAGCATTTTCAAGTTTGAATGCAGCAAAATAATGGATATAAAACTAAAGAGACATACTACCTTCCGCACCAAAGATCACAGTGCACATTATACCATAATAAACCACTAAGAAGTGACACACATTTCTTTGGCATACATCAAAAGGCTTGCTCGAATGTAGGTCAGTATAATAAACTCGATGATCGTCTGTTAGTTACAGAACGAAGTTGGTCCATTCAAGAAACGCTGCACATAAAACAAGCAATGTTCTCGAAGAATTGCTACAAATCACAATAACTGCTCCACTATTGTTGATGTCTTTTATGAGTCGTGACAGCATATGAAAGGGGTTTTGTGGGATGTGGCCCAGTTTTGGTGAGATTTTTTGTCTACACTATACTTTCTGCTCTGCTCGTTCCAAGTGCAGTTGCTAAATTAATACCCAAGTTAATTAAACTTATTTTTGTCTCAAATAGAAGCTCTTGATGCCAAGACAATGGATGAGTCGTCGTTTCTATATCAGCATCATGCCCCATTAAAACACATTTTATCATAGTTAGTCATGACTCAATCAGTTTTTATAATTATCTTAATTTCATAGTTTAAAACAACTCTGAACTTGCAAATAACTTTGTGAACATTAGCATTTAAATTGAAATAGGACTTGAATACAATAGCATTAAGAACCCAATTTCTAAAGTTTACGAAATCTTAACATCGAGTTCTATAAGTTTTAGCATTTGCAATATCCACTATGTTTACAAACAAGATACAAGAAGCGGTAACGCTAAATCGAGTAAAAGTTATTTCGAGAACACTCCATCTCGCCACGGATATCCTGCCGAACGTTACGACCACCATAAAGGACCTGCCTCACAACAAAGCTTGTTTAATACCCATAATTTATCAATATTGCCTATTATCCCATACTTTCGCGGTGACTAGCAAAATATGGACAGTTAACCCCCTTCTAGGGAGATATGGGTCAAAACTCCGTCGCAAGACCCATAAGTCCATTGTTATCTCGTATTTTTCTTCCTTTTAAATTCGCTGAGACGGGCATTTAATTATTCCTAGCATGACTCGGATAGCGTCTAAATATTTGATGTTGAAGTATTTTCTTTTGTATCAATATTTGGTTCTCGTCCAAGAATTAAGACATTTTCCTCTCGGTGAAATATTTTTTTGGAATAACAATAAGGTTATAATGAGATTTCAGACGGAAAAATTTAATAAATTGTAGCGTTATGTTGCTAGCACTATGAAGACTCAAAAACAAGTTTTTATAATAAAGGTATAAGACATATTTTTCAATAACGTTATCTTCAATAAGACAATTTGTTCATAGAATTTCACCATAGTCTCTAAACAGGTCGTTCGCTGTTTCCATTTTGAGAGCTAAAAAGGAAACCCGTGTACATCGTTATTGTTTTGTTGTTTCTCTTCTGAAGCCTAACGCACTGGTATTGTTATAATATCTTCTATTTAAAAAACAATTGGCTTATAGAAAAAAGGCTCTCACCGCTTTATAGTACCTATCTTCAGGAGAGTTTAGTAATGCTTGTAGCGTAGAAACCTACAGTTTGCCTAGAAGAGTTTCGTAATAATTGGATGTCGGCAGAAACCTATCTCGTTTTCGACACGAATCTAAAACCATCGTGCTTCTCAATATTTTTATGTTTTTTGCTTTTCTCGCCAATTGCTCCATATATAACGAGATAGTACGCAGGGACATGTTTTTTTGCCCAAACTTTTTCCTTATATTCTTTATTTATGGGGGGAATCTAATAATACAAACGCTTTTGACGTCACACCTTAGATAAGATTATCGCTTCCTCAGCGTGCCTATTTGGTCCTATTTTCTTTAACTGCTCGGTACAAATTGGGTACGTGGTGGCGTGATACTACGAGCCATGTAGTAGTGTCCAATTACTCGATACACTACATTTCCTACAAAAGGTACTAGTTTTTTTCTAGCTTTGACGTGTACAAAATATTCTTCTTTATAAGTACTGTAAATCTTTAATAGTAACCGCAATAAATAAACGTAAATACAATATCTATATCGAACACGAGTTTATGGTACTCGTAAACGAGCGCTAGGAACTTGTCCATGCGATATTGTGTCTATCAACTCGATACATTGTTCATGTAATCGGTTCTATCGATTCTATCGCTTTGTGTTGTGTTTGCTGGCTATATACATCGATATAAGGCGTCTTCTAACAATAACTTTAGCGTTGGTACGAGTGCTGGGATCGTGTCTAATACGTTTTTGCTTTTCTCTATTAAAGGTCTTTATAATGTTTTGTTCCTCTTGACTTGAATGTGAGTAATTTTCCTCAGATTGATTTATACAATTCTTGAAGTAAGTTATATATCTCCAGTTGATTAATTTAAAATCAAACTTTTCCCTTAATTAGAACACATTCATAAGCCGACGTCCCCTAATTTTTTTCCTAATTACTTTTCCCAATATCCTATAAATTCATCAATTATAATATAAAATACCCCATAATCCATCATAATTCTCAGCTTATCGCTGTTTAAACCTCAATAATTTGCATTAAAACCATTTCAAACATTTTTATCAAATTATATTTGGCCAAAATTATTTTACCGGCGGTGTTTGCAAGTGTCAAATCATATAAATTTATGTTGGATTTGTTCCCCGCAGCACCTGCGTGTAGGGTGTCCCGCGTAAGCCTTATCATTGGGATAATTCCCTTTGTGAACGCGATTATGGCACGTCGTGTAATTCACATAATTCATACGTCTAGCTTATTATAAAAGGAAAATTAGACTGTATGTAATGGTTTTAATTGGGCATATTATATTTCACGTTTGGTGTTGAATATTAACTGTTAGGAAATTGTAAGAGACAGAGGAAATGGGTTATGACAATGTTGGTTGATGTGATGCTCACAAGTCTCACTCTCAAGTCACTTCTATCAAGTCGTTATCATTTCTGCAATGTCGCATATTTTGTTGTCTGTCGTTGTTTTTGACGTAACTGTCTCCTATATATTGTGCGTCAGATTGGATATTTATTTTGCACTTCTCAACGCTTGTATTTTTTTTATATTTTGCAATGTGATTTGAGGAGCTTATAAATTTAGTTACCTTATTAAACCTACATTGCCATGGTCGGTAATTATACTTAATCATTGCCTCCAACCCATATCAGTCTAGCATTCGATCACTTACAGCGTTACCAAGGACGTTTCTAATTCCCCTCATTTCGTCTCTGTACTCTATATAATTAACTTGATAATATTTTTTGCGATAATAACTGATACCAGAATAAATTCTACCAACAAAGTAACGTATCAGCTTATACCAATATGAAAGTTAATCTTTTTATCTTTCCCCACCTATCTGTATCCTCTAAATGCCTCCTTATAAATATCAAGCGGCCCACAAATAGCGGACGCAAGTGGCTCAGGACTATCACGACTAAGCAGGTCTCAATTATTGTCGCCCCTTCCAGCAACAAGCGCTGTAATCCGCTTACCACGACTGACGCGAACTTAAGCGTTAATTATTAATCGGCATGTTATAACTGGATGACCTTGTGAGGTTTTTCGTGAGCGTGGTGGAAGATTGAGGAAACCGTTAATTATGACCACGTATATTAGGATTGGGTAAGCATGTTATGTGGCTTGTTTACACGTGAGCTGACGTTGCCCCCAAATACTGCCATTTACCTACCTCAACAAGGAATGGAGTTCTTGGAGTTCTCAAATTTATTTTACAAAATGTAGAAAACTTATTTAGGTACTAGGCTAATCTTTTCAGGGCCAGTTTCACAATGTCCGAATAACCAATATCTAACAGATAAATTCAAAAATGGAACAGAATTTGTATGAAATTATCTACCAAATAAACTGGAACTTTTCGTAGGTATTGAAACTGGCCCTTAAGGTTCTTTCAAACACCTTAAGCAAAATATTTAAATCTAAGTATTCAAATTATGATAAAATTGTTAAAAAGAAAAAAAAACTGTGTAATAGTAATAAAATGGTCGCTTCTAGGTACGTCGTTAACATTCACGGGCTAACGACATTATATTAACGAAGATAGAATATTTTGCTTTCACAGTCCCCAGGTACTATTTTAAGGGATGATAAATTGAATAAAATCTCCTAGCTAATGAAATAACACAATTACGTTGACTTGGCAATAATACGCGAACATTTATCAAGGCTATTAAAGTACATAGTACTAGTTAAGTATTACTTACCTACTTCATTCATTTTGGAAATGATTTTGGTAAGAGTAATTTTAATCCGTAGTCAGTATAATCATGTCTTTAGAAGGCTTAATTAGTCAACTTCGAAGTGTCTTGATTTTACTACACAATATACTTACCTATTTTTTTTTATTTTCAATACCTATAAAAAAATCCCTTCTCTGTCACAAAAAACCCAAACAAACTGAAAGATACATAAAGAATTTCTCATTTAATACAAATACAACAAAAATAGAAGCAATGTCAAAAAAATATTTAGACATTAATAAAAGTACCCCTCTTTAATAAAATGAAGAGAAAAATCCCGCCTAAATTCCTTGTCACCCGAGACGCGTCAGCACAGATTAGTTAGCGACAACGCGTTGTCTGATGTCAACGGCTGTTTCTCTAGCCCTTTTTGTAATAAGATTTTATTTTTTCTTAGTTAAGTATAAGGGAATTAATATTGTGATTGGTACTCAAGTAATGTTAGAAGTTGAAGTGAGTAACATTACACATACACGGACATCATCATCAAATTTTACTAATCTAATATTAACCTTGCGGTATTCTGCTAACGTTGAAAATCTATTAAAGAAATTTGACAGATTGAGGTAGCTTGATGTGCTGACGTCTGTACTATATTTTAGATTCTGCACCAAATACTTTTGTGTGCTACGCCTTTCTTTGTTTATATTTTCCCTACTATCAAGGCGTTAAAATAATTTATTAGGCCTAGCCTGTTGGTTCAAACGTTATTTTAAAATTATTTGAAATATTATTTCTATGTTAGATAGCCGTTAAGGGAAGAAGGCCTACTTTTTTATCCGAGTGCGCGGAGTAGTTCCCATGAGAAGCGGGTGAAACCGCTGGATGAAGCTAGTCAAATTTTGATTTGATATAACATAACAATATAACTTTATATATATTTATAAACACAAGCTATAAATAACAATACCAACTGAATATCAAAACTTTCTCAAGGTACAAACATCTTGAGCTATTGTTGACTTAGTTACGAGTTCCTTCGTTCCGTAGATGATCTATTTATGTTTTTTGTCAACATTCGTCGGGTCCACGGCTATCGGAATTGGGTCCAATTAAAATGCTCACGCCACCTGGCGGTAGAAATACTAAAACTGTTATGGGAAACAATGAAAGTGTGGGAAATCTTGAGCTGGTCAGTTTTATCAAATAAGACTTCGTTATCCTGGTTTAAGCGTTTTGACACGATCAAAAACTGACCTAAGTGTATTGATACACATGTATGTTTATAGAAAAATAGAACGAATAAAAGAATTGCTGCTAGGACATCAATAACTCAAATATTTATAACATTAGAGCTCACATCTCATATTCCAAAGCCTGTTGTATATCTCATTTGTAGAATATCTATCGAATAAAGATCTAGAATAGTTCCGATTGCTACTGAATATTCCATAATAAAAGAGATGTCTGTACTCTGTTTATTTGCTATCGGACTAGGTAAAATAAATATTTCTCTGTATTAAGGCTCCGAATTCGCAAATCAGTTCCGTGACCGATTCGATCCGCACACCGGCCTAACATGCAAAATGAACGAGATCGTTACTGAATACTATATTTGCTGCCTTTGGAAGATTCCAACTTTTATTCCTGCCAACTTGTTACCCGGGCTTGTTTTTAGATAAAATTCGAAATAGATGCAATCTCTCGCTTGTCGGAGACACAGGATCGAAAAATCTTTCAAATACCTGCGATACGACGGAGAATGATTGCTATCTCTACACAGTTTTAGTGAGGGCTTATTTTCGATTGTCTCGGCAAATGGAGGAGTATTTTGAAATTGTCGTTTTAAGAATGTCAATAAAGAATGGAGTTTGCGTTGTTATGTTCATTGAAGATGTCTTGGACTTCGGGACACGCTCAGAGGTGGGAGTTTTATTAATTTTGTGATTCCCTTATTAGAGTGTCATTCAATATTCGTTTGAAGACTGGAACTGCGCCCTCTACGAAGAAATTCTTGACATTTTTGACCTTCGACATTAAACTGCTTTTTGTGCTCAATGCAATATTTAATGGCAATGAAATGGAGATCAATAAACTGAACAATTCCACTACAGCTATGTCGCTTTCTCATTCCGTGGCCTTTAACCTCAATTGCCATCAAACACCTACTAATCAAAACGTATTCAAGCAAAGCATAGTGCAAGCCGTTATCACAAGTACTTTCCATAATCGCAGCTCACCATGCATTTCCACGGGTTATAATGAGCCTATCAGTCGCTCATTACCACACTATAGAAAATAATTGCAGTGTTGCGTTCCCGTTAGGCGACCTGCGCGTGCGCTGCGAACTAACGCTAATTATAGACCGAGGCTGTCACTGCGCTGGCGATAAATAGACAGGCCTTATTAGCGTGGAGACAGGAAGGTCGCAGATTTGTTGTCAAACCTGTGGCAAGTAATAAATCAGAAGGATTTATATTGCAATACTTTTTCCTCCAATGTTCATGGTGCTGACCAAATTTATGCTACAGTTGCAATGTCCGATGATGAAAGAGTAGGACAAATACTACCAGCAAATTAGCTATAGAAATATTTTGTCATTGAAACTGAATCTAAATTACCTACAGAGAGGAGACAATTTATCACCGAAGTTAAAGATCAACTTACGCAACAACTTACATACATCAGAAAATAACTGATAAATCATACCGGACAGAAAAAAAATCTGAACTATTCAATTTAATCCAATTAACACATCCATTGAATAAAATCCATTAATGTAGACTAAAATTGAGTTTATTGCTAAAGTCATGGATAACAAAATAATTTTAATTAGGTACGTTCAATCCAACATGGCGGCATCTGTCTTCTGCATTTGATTTCTACGGAAATGTCAGTCGGAGCTCAGACGTGCTCGTCAATGGACGCGCTGGCTTTTATACGGAACGTTGTTGGATTCCGTTTTATGTGGACACCCTATTCTGTTGATTAGTTTGCGGAGCTAGCTTGAGGAAACGAATAAGGTTTCCGTAAAATGATGTATTTCTGCTGGGAACTGGATTTTACAGATTGGACAAACCAGAAGGGTGATTTTTATTTTGGATGTTAAAAACGGCAAAGGAAAAAAAGAAAGTTGTACAAGACATTATCATTATTAAGTTAATGTTTTGACATTTCAGTTTACGTAATTTAGCAACGAATTTTCTCAAAAATTTCGTAATACTTCTCGTTGATACAAAAATCCATGCACCTGTTGCGGCATACAATAATAATTTTGTTCAACGTTTACGTCAATTAGTCCATAAGCTTGATGACCATAAAAATTAACATCAACATGCTCATAATGAGAATACATCAATAAAATCTCTCAAGAGTACAAAATTAAAATCAGTTTATTAAAATAAAATCTTGTAACTGGTTCCGTAGCATGCCAGTTCGCATGAATGGAGCTATATATAAGCGTGCAATGTAGGAAAAAGAAAAAAATACGTATAAACCAGTATGGCGGCATAATTTAGTGGTAATGCAATGAGTTGCCGCCAGGTGGCCCGCGTCGGTGCGTCTGCGCATACAACCGGTTCACTGATGAAACAAGTTGTGAAAAAACGGCGGCTGAGAGAGTTTTATTCTTGTTTTTTTTTTTCTTTTTGTTTTGGCACTTTGTAGTCTGCAAGGAATATTGAAGTAAATCTTTGCCCAAGGCCTATTTTTGTTAATATCATCTTGTTGTTAAAGTCGTGGTGGCCTAGTGGTTAAAGCAGCAGTCTCTCAAGTAAGAGTGTGCGGGTTCGATTCCAGGTCAGCCCAATGCAACTTTTATAAGTTGTTTGTACTTTCTAAGTATATCTTGGACACCGATGACAGATAAAAGAAGAAGGAAATATCTTGAGGATACCTGGATTATAAAGTCTGAAATTACCAACCCGCATTGAGCAAGCGTGGTAATTAAAGCTAAAGCCTTCTCCGTGTGAGAGGAGGCCTGTGCCCAGCAGTGGGACGATAAAAAAGGCTGACGATGATCATCTTGTTCTAAATTACTTAAAAGTTAAGCACTAACGAGATGGTTTTGTAACAGAATACAGTACGCTAGCAAAGTTAAAATGTCAACGGAGTTCGTATTGAAGTTGGACTAACCTTTAAACTTCGCATCAAGTTCCTGGATTTAATGATCAGAAACAAATACCTACCTATTAAAAGCCTGACCTAAAATTTTACAAATGACAATGTAATTGGTATCCGCAAACCATTTTAGAGAGTATTTGTGCGCTAAATTTATCTGGCAATTTCTTTATATTATTTCATATCCATGCAATATCTTTGTGTTAGCAGCTTTATGGGATACTAGCTGTTGCCCGCGACGTCGTCCATTGGGCATTAGGTGATTAAACATTCACCCCCCTATGTAGCCTATATGTTGACCTTACCTCTTAGTTATATTCATGCCAGTTTTGAAGCAAATCTATGCATTACTTATTGAGATTAGCCCGGACATACGTACAGACAAACAGTCAAAAATTCTAAAAACTTTATTTTTTGCTTCAGTATTGATTGTAGATCACGCCCCAATTATTATTTTTTTAAATATTCAATGTACAGTTTTGACTGTATAGATTTTTTGCATTGAACCCTGCCTCAAACAAATACGGGTAGGTAAATAGATAATTGCCTATCCAGCTTATACCACCCACAGCTATCATTATCCACGATCATCGTTCACAGTAATTCTTAAAGCTATTGCTCATTACTTGTACCACGCAACATTGTCAACTTGTCAGCGCGTAAAGATCGAGATAAAACGAAATGATTTGTGGATCTTACTTCAAGCTACGTGTATCTTATGATTAAGGTACACGGTGTTCTCTGTTCGTCCATTCATATTTTAATATTTACTGTTTATTGGTCTTTGATAATTAACGGCCATTCTTTTTGTTGTATTATGAAATATGTTGGATAAAGAGATGTATGTGTCGAAAAACTATGTGGAATCTGATTGTCTTGGTGTGGGAATATTATACATATGTATGTATATTATTATTCTTCACACATTCATACAACGTCATCTAGCCCCAAACTAAGCAGAGCTTGTACTACGTTAAGGTACTAGACTACTGAAAAACGTACTTATATACTTTTCTTTTATAAATACATACATATTATACATGGGGACACCCAAACTAATTCAAACACGCATGTTCATGCACACAAATGTTTTATCTATGCGGGAATCGAACCCGCAATCTCCAGTGTGGCAGGCAGATTCACTTACTATTGCGCCATCTGGTCGTCTAAAATAATGAACACCAATTACTGATAAAGGCTAAAGAAACATATCTCAAGGATCCAGGATGGGTTATAAAGTCTGAAATCACCAACCCGCATTGAGCTAGCGTGGTGATTGACGCTCAATCCTTCTCCGTGTACGATGATTTAAAGACTGATGATAGTTCCATTTCATTTTCCGTTGGGTACATTATTTCCATTTATTATTCTATAAATAGATATACACTTATAAAATACAAAACAAAAATTAACCTCTACAACTAGATGTGGCATGAAATATATTGCTTTATGTTTGGTTAATAAGATTTTTGGTACTCTCTGCTTCGTATATTTTCTGTTCTACGTTCATACTGCCTGTTTGTCTTCAAGAGAGCCAACAAAAGCATCATTTACACATGATATTTTCTCAAAAGATTGTTATATTGATAATGCAAGCTATCGATCAATCCTAATATACGTTAAAACGTTCTTGACACATAGCAATATCCAGCAAGATCTTGCTCACCAGTTACCTACCTACGTGGAATAAATTGCCGTGCTATAAATCCTTATTTACGGAGAATGTGCCTCTAAAAAGCAGTAAAGAATATTAAATCCGATAACTTTCTATAGAATACATATGTGTAGTTAAAGAACAGGGTAATGTAAGACTTCTGATCGCTGTACCGGCAGAAAATGACTTGTGCAGAATTTTTCTTAACCTACTTGTGACTCTGTAGTTTGTTTAATAGCTATCACTATGAACATTCAATTACTAAAATGTAAAAGGCAAATATTATTAAAAGTACGTACAAACGTCAGCACATCAAGCTACTATAATCTGTCAAATTTCCTTAATAGATTGACAATTTTATCGCTGAAGCATTAAGTTCAAAGTTGACAAAGACATTTTTTTTTGTTGATCGGGAAAGCTCACACAGGACAGTTTCAGGCAGCTTGATGTGCTGGCGTCTGTACAAATTGGGTAGAAGTTAATTCACATTAATTTTACTGTCAATATAGTGCAAAAAGAGATAAATATCTAAAAGAGATAGAAAGATTTTTTTCTGTGATTGAAGTTTAACACGTCGTGCGCGTTAACTACTAAACCGACAAAAATATTGGACCTCAATCTTTCGGCTTGTACCTATTCAGATATTATTAGTTATGTTGCAACAAACCTCCAAGCATTCTTTAATAACAAGTTTCACCTTCAACTACTTAACACATAAAATATTTATAATAATCTAAGCCACATCCATAATTCATCTTCACCATAAAACTTCAATTCATTAAAATACCATAAAATAACTCAGTATTAAATTAAAGCCTTCAATATTCCGACGTGGCATCGTAAAATGATTCAATCAATTATAAACAAAATGGCCGCCGCGTCAGTAAATAAATAGTTAGTGATGCAATTTGTGTCACAAATATTGTAAAACTGTGTCGATGGCTTTCTCATGTTGTGAATTCCCTTTTAAGGTCGTATGTTGTTTTTAACTTATGGTTATTTTATGCTAATCGTTTTTCATACATTTCGCGTTACGTCAATATAACTTGTCTATGGAAAAAAAACTTGCATCATTCATATTTTATTATACCTATGGTATTGTGAAAAGTTTAAGCTTCATTTACTCGTAACAAAGTTGTTAATTTAAGTAGGTATTGTGGTTGATTTCCAGGTCAAGTAGACAGATACTGGAGTTTCCTTTTGTGATCTTACTCATTGCCAGCTAGAAGGCTGGACTTGTCACCTCTTCAGCAAGCTTAGCAACCGTAGAAACAAGTTTTGTCTACCGGAGAATGGACGTAATGACAGAAAAGTGACAGATTGACGTAAGATTTCTTCTGTCATTTTTTGAAGAAATTTTTCTTTTCTTCGATTGACATAAGTTTATAAGTGATTATATGCGAGTTGACAGGTCGCACCATGGTCGGGCAGAAGACATGTTGACATTGACAGTGTCTTTTCTTGACAGAATAGATATAGAATCGCCATGCTAATCCTGCAGGATTACAAACACGCGTTCTAAATAAAAACAAAGCATACATAAAACAAAGAATTCATAGCAAGAATTTATCAAAAACCGCCAAGCACGACATGTCGCCGATAAAGGGTCCTACCCAACAACCACAGCACTCTTAACCGCATTATCCTCAATTCCGGAATATTTCCTCAAACGAGAGCTCCTCGACTATTTTGTGCGTAAACTCACGCAACTTACTAATTACGGTCCATCATTTGTAGCCTAAACTCTTGGAGCACGACAAACTTCCACTAAATACTGTGAGAGGTGAGGGCGCACTGTAAAATGAGCTAGTCATGATGAACGAATGAGGGTCTGCAAATGGTTTGTTATAAATGATAAATTATATTTATTTTGCAAATAGGTCATAATATAGGACATAATCAACACTTTTACACGTCAACACATTTTTTAAAGAAAGAACGAGATGAGGTCGGCATTTCCTAACTGACTACCTTGAGAAGAAACGCCGAAACAAACTCAAGGGTTTGTTGGGCTGTGCGTGGCCTAGTTTTACATTTAACTGACATTACATTTCAAATTCTAGTTCTCACAATAATCACATTTTCACTCTTAGATAATGTATATTTTTTCGCGATAAACAAACATTCGCCAACAAAAACTCAATTAAGAATTAATGCATTTTTAAATGACTAGGTTCACCAAATCATTGTCCTTAAATGGAGGGGAGGTATTCCAATTTATCAGCCTATCAACTTTTAATACCTTCCGTTCACTGCACTGCACTGCACTCAACATAACGACACATTAACTACCCCTTTTCAATTAAGAGTAAGCGAAGCGAGAGATGAGTCCGCTCCGCTCTCGGTGGCACCTCGCTCGAAGGACAGACCCTTTGTTGCGTGAGAAACGAGACTTGGTACTCTTGGTCGTCACAAGAATGTGCGGTTGAACTGACACAGTAAATGTTCTGTGCCTTAGTTGGGACAGTTTAGGTGGAAGATCGTTTTATGTACTTAGTGTAGGACATAATCAGGCCTAGTAGGTGTTAATGGAGTATCTAGAAAAATATTGTTTTTTTTTATACATACAGTGTGTGTTGCTAAACCATGGCTTATTATATTCCTGATACTCGTTAGACAAGTACTACTAGTAGATCTATTAGATTATAGGTACGCAGGATATATTATAGTCCACAATCATTTGCGCAGACACAGGTGCACCCTCCATTTCCTCACTCTCATAGTCCGATGGATCGGCAATCTGACACAAAGAGAGATAATAATAAATATATCGGAAATAGTAATATCTTGGTAATAATAAAGAGATAATAAATAATAATAAATATTTAGGAAATAGTAACTCTAGTTGCATTGTAAATACTCTTAACCAAAACAATGTTACAGAAGACTTATTCCTTATACAACTACCTATACACAAGAATAATGAGATTAACGAATGCAATCCCCGGATTAAATTTATTATGCGTGAAAGAACGGGGGAAGAATACTAATCTCCCTGGCAGGGCTGGCAAACCTTATGGCACGCATAGAAATCTACACGGAATTTGCAGGGGTCGTAAATCACGCCTTTTGTGGTGTACTGTGACGTAGGAATCTTATATCGCGGTTGGGTGTGGTTTTCTGACTTTGGCTGGTAGTGCGTGGCTTAGTTTTATAACAGCATGAATATGCGTGTCTTTAATAGTTCATAATTAATCAAATATATGAGAAAACCTAGCTACGTGAGATGTAATTTCGGAATGCAACCTTTCTCATTTGTAAATTCTAATTTAAGCACTAGTTATTACGTTGACCAAAAAAGTCCAATAAGATTGAGGCAAAATTGATGAAATAAACAGTTGAACACCGATAAAAAGAAATATTTAAAAAAACAAACGAACATCACATCTAGATTCAAACTCCCAAACATTTGAGATCTCAAACCTTTTGTCTTTTGTTTTCCTAATGAAAAAAAAATATCTATGTCCTTATTAAACTTATGTACATTTTATTTTAACAATAAAAAAGCGCGTACAGTGGTTTGGCATCCCTGCCTTAAGGCGACGAACCCAAGGAAAGCTGGTAGCGGCTTTTTGTACAGAATTCCGCTTGAATTACGAGTACCCTCTTGAAAGTATTACTTACTGTTCACGCTATTTCTTCTCAGAGGGTGAGTTGGACTTCAAACAGAAGATACAACATCGATGCTTTGAAAGAAAGAAACAATCAAAATTACTTGAAGTTTTGTGGCATTGTCCGGAATTTGTCATTTTCTGGGATGCTTCAAACCGGACCCCTTCAAACGAACTTTGGATACAAACGAAATAATTCTTCATATTTAAGTTCTTGGGTATTTTTTATGCCATTATCTTTCACCCAAAAAATATAATATATTTGTGGGGTTCGTCGGACGTAGTCGCAGTGGCCTAGTGTTTGAAGCACCAGCCTTGTACTTTGATGATAATTTATGGGTATATAAATGTTTTCAAAAATTTTGTCAAACCCACTACACACACCTGCAGGCTTAGCATGGCAACCTTAGAAACAAGTTTTGTTTACCGGAGAATGGACATAATGACAGAAAAGATTGACGTAAGATTTCCTTTGACATTTTTTGAAGAAATTTTTCTTTTCTTCGGTCGACATAAGTTTACAAGTGATTATAATATGCGAGTTGACAGGTCGCGCCATGCTCGGGCAGAAAACATGTTGACATTGACAGAAAGAGCTTTTTCTTTTCTTGACAGAATAGATATAGAATCCACATGCTAAGCTTTTTTTACATTCATAATATAAATACAGAATTTCCACTTAAAATACAATCAGAGAGACACAACATTTTACTCGATACAAAATCAGACCGAACCCATCTCTAAAATGACACGGCGCCTGTACTGCCCCCAACTGACCGCATTTTAGTGCTCCTAGCCTACATTCCTTTGCGCTAAGTAACTAGCGAGGCCTTTCATCGACCATTGCTTTTACTGATTGGCCTTCACACAATGGTTCAGTCGATTTCAATGATGCATTTTTTTACAGTAAGTGCAGGTTGAAATCTTAGAAAGGACACAGGCTGCGTGCTGTCTATGTGTGCTGATTAGTTTCTTCAGGCTATCACTCACTACAGCATGATTTACCTTGTTAATAAATGCTGTAGGCAACTCTATTTTGAAAGGGAGGAGTTTTTTCTACCATTTCTTCTTACACATGGGAAGTGGTGTAGAGCGGGCGGTTTTGGGGGCTGTTTTTTTGCAAAAATTACCTTCGAAAAAGGGCCGATTTTCAGTCTACTATTTAATGACTTTTTATCTTTAAAGCTGCTAATCTTTTTTCATAGTACGTAGCATATTGTATAAGAGATTTTCCATCCCGTGGATCCCCAAAAAACACTTTAATCCTTAATTAACCCAGCAAAATGTAATCTCACCACCAGTGCCCATGGTGCCCTGTCACACATAATTACATGACTTGCACCTACCATTCACTTGTAACTGTTCATCCCAAAGGGTTGCCATTAACCGGCAGCTCATTAGCGAAAACCAAAATAAAGCGTTCAATATAAAAGAATGAGTTAGCAACTTTCACGCGCCTATTCATCACGCTGAAATAGGCGGGGAAGGATGGAAATGTACGCAAATTGGAGTTTTTGTACTTAACTAGAACTGAATGGGATTTTGTCGATACTGGAAAAGGGGGGGGGGGGGTAGTAATAGGTGTTTTAGTGGTTCGGAGATAAAGGTATTTTTAGGTAAGGAGGAGGGTGCATAGGTAATGCTCGTGACGGTGTGACAATCTATGCATACAAATGATGGTGCTTATAATATGGTGTTTATAGTATGTATTTACATAATATTACTGAGACAGCTTTCACACGTCATGATCGGTTTAACTCTTCTATTGATTAGCGTGTATAGGTACTTACATACTGTATTTATAAATAAATATTTTAAAACCCAGACTATACCCAACCCACACAAATGATGACAGTACCGGGACACAAACCCGGGACCCGCGTATTGGCAGGCCCCTAGGTGACCATTTCGCCAACTAGATCTAACTATTAGGTTAATTTTAATGAAAAAAAAGTCTGGAAATCTAATAAATATTTTTCTCTTCTTTCAGATCTTTGCGGATTGAAATGAGACGAAGAACAGACCAACGGATATGTGAGGTAAATAAGTTATATTTTTATGACATTTTAAATATTATTCAACATAAAATGCATGTTAAATTGGCCTCTAAAATATTCTGTAAAAAAGCTATAAAAATAGAAACACCAATGTGTGCCATTATATTCAGTTAACAAAGACTTTCTATATCTACAGCTCCATGTAAAAATAATCCAAAGCTACAACTCAAACCGTTGGACATAAATGTACGAAGCATAGAGAAAAGTACCCCAGAAACTATATCTATGAATAAAAGCCTGTCGGCCAGTCCGTTCATTGATACAAAATCCTTTCTTAGAACACTTGGCATAATGTTATTCCTAATATATTCCGTGGCTTCGCCTTGCATTGAATAGAATCACCATTTTTATACTTCAAGGTGTATTTAAAGTGACCCTCTCGAAAATAAAACGCTTCTTGTATAAAAATGTTGCCAGCATAAATATATTCGTAAGAATTACTACTATAAATATAAATTGTTTGTTTATGGATAGTTTTCTGTTTTCTTATTTACTTTCGGAGCCATATTTTTTCAATTGAAACATTCGATCGCGTTTTGTTTTGGAATTGTTTGTTCAAATGTAGTTTGTATATAATTTTATTTGTTGTTTATATAGTAAATAGTTGATATGCCATGTTTTTGGTAATTTGGCTTTTTACTGTTGATATATGGAACATGAAAAATTTATTTTTCATAATATCAGCAACAGATTTATAAAGTACGGTCACCCATCTAAGATTTGGCCTCGGCACTCATAGCTTAACTTCGCAGTTCGGGTTTTGAGTAGCTATTAAGAGCCACGAGCCACTCCAATCTTTGCTGTACAAATATCAGCACGCACGACTTTAACCAAAACCGATGGGGAATCAGCATGCAAGTTGAAAGGTCGCCATGGAATACATAAACAGTTACACCATAGAAAAATACAGAAGTCCCATTCAGATTGTATTTGTAAAAATAATCCTCCTTATACATATAATTTACTGCTATACAATAAGCAATTGTATCAAATCTCTCGCCGTAGTTTGTGTCGTATTTGATTCCCATATTAGTAATTTTTCGCACAATATACATTTATCAATGTGATCAAGAGTAATAGATACCTTTATGCATTGCAAAATATATTTAAGAGCAATTGTATAAAAAGTGTCAAAAATATGAAAATATAAATTAAAATAATTTATTAAATTTCACATCGACCTTCTCAATCTTATTCCTCAGTAAAGTATTAGCATTATAGTTGGGGCTGCGGCGTGCGTGCGCGCAGCCCGGCGCATTGGTCGCGGGCACGCGCGCTTAGGGGCTGTATGACGACACAGATTTATAGGACACGCGTGGAGAATTGTGGTTTTATATCTTGGTAGTTTATGGTAGTGAAATATGGTGTATTTTGATTGCGCATACACAATTTATTAGTCGTAGTTTTCCCTGTGTCACGAAGATCAATATATCTATACTAATATTATAAAGCTGAAGAGTTTGTTTGTTTGAACGCGCTAATCTCCGAAACTACTGGTTCGATTTGAAAAATTCTTTCAGTGTTAGATAACCCATTTATCGAAGAAGGCTATAGGTTATATACCATCACGCTAAGATACACGGGAGCGGAGCAGTAACCAAAGATGCGGGTGAAACCGCTGGGGACAGCCAGTTAAAGGATAAAAATAAACTAGTTAAATGGTTAACTAAATTTTAGATACTCGTGACAGTCTAAAGCTGATGGATCAACGAATGCTTATCCACTCGATTTTAACCGCAAAAAGAATCGATGAATAATCAATAACATATTATAATTGCATCATAGATTTCTAGTCGTTATCAGAAGTTGTCAAAACAGATACAATATAATATAAATAAAACAAAAAAAATCGCAGTCCCCAAAATTCCCTTACAACTCCTGGCCACTTGACTCGCGGCGCTAATCTGCGCTTGCGCAGTATGCAAGCCGCGTCTCGCAACCGCTCGGAATGCAAGATGACCGATTAAGTTTTTTGCACGCTACCTTTTATATGTAGGAACGATTGTTTAGCAATGCTGCTAATTTAATATTGTTCTTATGTGAGAGTAGTTAGAGTGTTAATTTGAGTGGCTTGAGAGTGCAAGTAGATACCTACATACATATTTTTTAGCGTGACGATACTTATTGCATTTGAATAGATGAAATTATCTTAATCTATGTTAATATTATACAGCTGAACGATTTTATTCGTATGTTTGTTTGCTTGGACGTGCTAATCTCAGAAAGTACTGGACCGATTTGAGAATTTATTTCAGTGTAAGATAGTATGTTTATCCGAGTGCAGGGAGTTGTTGCCACGAAACGTGGTCGATACCACTGCAATAATATAAACAGCAATTATACGTAGTAAAGTATTTAATCTTTGCTTGCCCTGGTTACAGAATACAGAGGCATAAAAGCAATAAAAAAATTAGGTATTACAATATTTACCCATTCAAAGTTTATAACCACAATAAAAAATAACCTTTATGTCTCTAAAAGTCCATTTCGTTACAACTTTTTCATATTAAAGGAATGTAAGTAAAGCCGAAAAATAAAATAAAGTTTTATTCCCCCCCCTCCCCCTCCACACATAAATATAATACGTCTGAAACTTATTGCTTGCGAAGGTCAGACTAAAATGTGGCAGAAACTATTTTCACTGAGCTAGCTAGAATTAATCGTAAGCTTAATAATCTTATTTTCTTAATGTTTTGTTATTTATTGCGAATTGTTAGATTGTAGATTGTATGAAACCTTTTAATGAATTAGTTGTTGGCCTTACAAGAATGGAATTAAACTAAACATTTGGTATATATATCAACGAAAAGATTGTTAGCATTTTTTCTAAGATCTTTTACAAGTTCGGTTTAGACTGTTTTAGTTAATGTTTATAAGAGTTAGAACTAACAGAGAAGCATATCTCTTTTCAGCACTTAATATTATGAGACAAACTCCTCCGCCATGTCAGTCTGTGTGTCTACGATGGACTCAAAAACTGCGGCACTATTTTATACATTGTTCTACCAATAGTTATAGCGATTTTTGAAAGTTTTATATTTATATACAGGGTGAAATCGGAATGAAGTTGAAGCGCGCTGTTAGATATATTCATCACCAGCCTTTTTATCGTCCCACTGCTGGGCATAGGCTTCCTATCACACAGAGAAGGATTGAGTGTTAATCATCACGCTCAAATCAAATACCAATAAACAATTGAAGTCAAATTTTGTAGCACTTGGTATTCACACAAAATCCACCATTTGGTTTTCGGTATGCTCTAAGATTCTTCATGAAGCCCAGGGAATTGCTAACCCTCTCAAGTAAGATAGCTTGAAGGTAAACAATAGTGGGCAAGTGCAAACCGCATACGTGTCGTGTACGGTACAGCCGATACACCTGTGTAAAGTTGCATTTATTTATGCGCCACGATGCGTCCATTCTTGTACTGAGGGACTGTGGTCTAAGGAGGAGAGGTGCGCGATTATCAACTATTAAAAAGAAAAATCGAGTAATATTACTACGTCTAGAATTTTGCTTGAGATTTAGCGTATGAGTTTTGAGTAATTCATTATTTTAATTAATTACATTCAAGTATATTTTATAAAGTAGACATGAATGAATGAATTCGGATTTCAAAAACTCAAATTCACTTATTTATTCTAAGAATGATGATACCTTTAAATGTCTTTCAAGCCGTTCACGTAATATTGTGGTTATTAAATTGCCTTCTAAGCGTTTTCATTATAAAATGGAAAATGAATGAAAAAATCAATTACAAAATGTAAAATTCACAATAAATAGTTGATATCGCTTATCTTTCATCGCTCACGCAGTCGGCACTCCATCTACAGAGGAGTATCTCAGCATTGCTTAGCATAACACAGAGTGCACACTAGCGACCTTTCACGCGGTGGGAACCGGCGCAAGCGCATATTTGAATATTTGCGCACGACAGTGCGGACCTAGCTTTATTCCGGTGTTAATATTTCATGAACTGAAAATTTTAATTTAAAATTCAACAGTGTGTGGTCGCCGGTTCCTTTGTTCCCCATTGTATCTATGTTTGTTTATGGCACAACACGATTCCTGAATTATCATACTCGACTAATGCGCAAACAGAAAGTACCAGCCGTAAATTCTGAATAATTGTTCTTAAACAAAGAAAATATGTACAACTTTTGTCACGCTCAATTTATTTTATCTCTAATCGGCAATTTAAAGTTTCAACTACATTCACAAAGGCAAACAAAGTCTCAATCAATCAGTTAGCTAAATTAAATTCGAATGCACTCCATTAATACTGACTAAACAGTCAAACAGCCGTGAGATTGGCGTCCATTTTTAATTTATTACCCGACACACGAACGCATATATCGACACTAATAGTTTTCTATAATTGAGATTCAAATTGAGTTTCCCACGACTAGCGAGTGAATCGATCGACAAATATATCGAGAGGTTGATTAATCGAATCAATATTTAGGCAGCACTATGCGAGGTAGTGGTGTGCAATGCGCAATGCGCAGGTTCGTGACTGTATCGAAGTAGAGTAATTAACAAATCAATTAAAAATACACTGTCTATATAGTACATTTTTGATAATATTTCTCGTGAAATAATTTAGTAGGTACAGACGACAGCATATCAAGCTACCCGAAACTGACAAATTTCCACAATTAATTTTGAACCATAATATACTTCAACGATAAAGTTGAAAAGCTATTAAGGAAATTTTACAGATTGTAGTAGCTTGATGTACTGGCGTCTGTACATTAACAAACAAAAAAATATATTTTAATAGATTCTTTGTAATATCTATGATAAATTTAATACTAATTTGATTTTCCTAGCATAGTGGAACAATAACACTAACAAAAAGTTTGTGATACTACACTATGCAAAGTAGGTTGTTGATATTCCCACGACCTATTTATAAATTAAAACCAACTTTTAATGAACCCTTGCTCTACAAAATAGTCAAAGTTAATTAATAAAAAATCTAGAGAAAAAGTCGATATTGAGACTAGTTTAAAATTCGCATCACTAGTTATAGGTACTAATCTTTTTGTTAAAACGTGTTTCTCATTTGGACATCACTAACTTATAAATTGTTAGAACTATCATCAACAATTCATTGTAGCTTAGTTTAATTTAACATTTATAAAGAAACTTCTATTAACGTTCAAAGAAGAATTCTCAAAAAAAGATTACGCAATTTATATCGATACATTTGTATAAAAATGTAACACATCGATAAGTAACATGTAACATCACTATTGCTCAATAATGTGATAACACAAATAGTGCGGCGCCATTTATCTTGTGCGGCGTATAAGAATTTACTGTGTTGGCACTTAGGCAGATGTAGGCTACAATTTATAGTCTAGCTTCAAACTAGTTGGTTTAATCAAACGGCGCTGCAGAAACTGGTAAATTAACTCCTGAATATGTAATTAGAAATTAATTAGGTGTAGAGTAAATTTAGCGAAACTTTATAGTCTTAGTTACTTTTTTGTTATTTATGAAGCCTTTTGATTATATAGAATATTTATAAGCACTAATAGTAATTTATGTACACATCAAGCTACCACAATTAATAGAATTTCAACTTTACCGCTGAAGCAAATGGTTCGAGCTTGATTGGGAAAAAAATACTGTTTCGGGTAGCTTGATGTGCTGGCTAAGTCTAAAATAAATATATTATGTAAATCTTTCGTTCAACTAAAGGCTTGCTCGTGTTCACTCAAAAATAAGATTTTCGGAAAACTTAACATCATTAATTGCCTATTGTTTATCTTATTCTATTTTTCCATTATTTAGAGTAATTCTCGCACCCAAATAAAGAGTAGTATATAGTTCTTTCTCAGACTACAAAATCTACCAAATTTTATTTAAAACGGTTCACTAGTTTTGGCGTGAACATGTGACAGACAGACAGAGCTACTTTCGCATTATAATATTAGTTAGGAAATAAGGATGATTCTAAGTAATGAAGTCTATTTTACAGATTATATGCTAAACCATCACAGCGTCGACCACCCTGCTTTTATAAAACCCACTCAGAAATCCCACGCGAACAATCAAGATCTCCCATTATATACTAATGGTATACAATAGCGCCAGTGTTTGAATTTGCAACGAAATAGATCTTCATTCTTGCATAACTGTACTGGTGCGCATAGTTACTATCGATAAGTTCGAATATCGATATCGGTTTTCCGATTTCGTTATCGAACTACACTATCTTATTTGATTTTGTTCGCATTTAAAATGTATTTCTTTACATATGTATATAAAATTATATTGTTTATTATAAAATTTTAGGTAATATTTCTAAAATATAGTGCAGTTATTTTTAAATTAATTTGCTTTTCAAGATTTTCCATTTAATGAATTCTTACTGCGATAAGGGATTTCTTAGTGTCAATTCTAACAATTAAATTAGTCCTTTACCTATACGTTTATATACGCTAACAATTACAACAAACTTCTTATTTTTTTTAAATTAATTACTTTACTATTAATACGGTAGATAACAACTAGTCAAATTCATTATTTTTATTGACTTGTCAAAAATGGTTACTTTGTATGCAATTTGTATGAAAATACTAAGATTTGACGTCACAGATTTTTCACATCAAGCCGTATACTTATTTCGGTTATATTTTCAATAAAAAATCGTAAACAATTTTCGGTTCAGAACGATAAATGAAACTGACATTATTTTAAGATGTTTTACAAAATGAATATGATAAAGTATTTTATTTTTGACCTAGTCATCATCCCAATTATGTAGCACCTACAAATAGATCCTAAGCCTCTATTCAATGTGTTTGCGTCACTACGTTGCGTGAGACAATTCGTCAATGGCTAGAAATTGTCATGCACAGCAACACGCTGTATTACCGCAGGCGTTAAGGTCGCATCGACTCCCACGCACCTATTATAATATGGTACAGAACATTGAAAATTACATTCCGAATACATTATTACATAGCTGAACTGGTTTAAAAGCTATTGTTTCTGGGTTAGTTAAACTTTCATAATTTTACGGACTTTGGAGATTATTATGGAGTATCTAATTGCTTTATAGATACGATGATGAGATGGTTGGAGGTTTCTAGAAAGAACATCTCATCTGCCTAGCCTTTTCCCAACTATGTTAGTATCGGCTTCCAGTCTTACCAGATGTAGCTAAGTACCTTTTACATGGAGGGACTGCCAATCTGACGTATTCAAGCCAGTTATCTGGGCAACCCGATACACCTTAGTAAGAGTAGATGTCAGTCTTTCGACTTCTGATTAATCGTTACTACTGCCAAGAGTATTTATATGACAGCTTTGACCCACTAATATAACGTGGCTTCCGAAAAATGAGGAACGCGTTATTGCAACATGGTAATCCATCTACGGGCCGACCGCACAAAGCACTGCGTAACAAAATCCATGAGGAAGAACAACTTGATATAATTTTGTTTCCTTTTATTTCAGCTCTTTAGCTTTCCTTATTAATTGCATTTTAATCATTATTTGAATATCACCAACATTTTTTCATAAACCAAAAACAGTTGACAACATACCTTTCTCGTTAGCTTAACGTGCTACTAAAAGGCATTGATATCATTCACCATGAACTTCACATTAACCCTACATTCAGTTCATCTTAACAGCTATTATTGAAAAACGATTAACCCTCCACCACTCACACAAAACCCTTCAATAAAAAACAACAATAAGCCCCATTCTGCAACCGATACACAGAAGTTTAACCGTAGTGTATAATCGTGCTTTTAAACCCGTACATACCTCTTAATTAAAGACGAAATGTACGAACAGTAACAGTTCTGTAGGCGAGTGTACCCGCGACCTACTTTCAGCGAATCGATTGAGCACTCGATAACGCGCAGTTTAATCACAATGTGGAAAATTACTCGATAACTGTATATTGTATGGGTATGCGACATAAGTTTTCTTCTTGACTGTACTATCAAAAGGTCGTTGTATGTATTTAGTGTGAAAAGATTTAGATAAAAATAAATATAAATATAGCAGCGAATAGTTAAGGTACGAAATGCAGAACTCTGATAGACGTCAGTAATAATATGTAGTAGGTAAGCCAATATGATTGTTCAAAGCAAATAAATTTATATTTACTCAGGTGCCGATATAATGTAGACAAATAGCAAATAAAAAATAACTGTTTTTTTTTTTTATTGACATCTTTGTTTTTTATACTTTATTAAATGTCAGATTTTTAAATAAAATTTATAAAAATAACATTTTAAAATTATGAATCGTAACTAATCCAAAGACGAAATAATATTTTCCGTATTGTTTCTAAAATTCTTGCCAATGTTGACAAAACAGAACCTTAAAAACAACTCAGTCGATTTAGATCAAAAATATGTATAAATACCACCTCCACAAACCCTAAAAACAAATCGGTTCATCAGTCTACGAGCTACGGTGCCACAAACAGATACATAGCAGTCAAACTTATAAAAACCCACCCCGGGGGTTCTTCTGTCCATCTCTACCAATATGTTAGGGAACTGATGAATGAAAATAGCTCACATGCGCGTATGCACACTCTAACCCCAGCACAACAAACTTCCTTTAAAACTAATTGACTAAACAACCTATTTTAGTAAAAGAATCATAAAACAGATAATAATATACGTACACAAACTGCAAACACATATAAATTGCTATACATTTTCAAAGGATATTTACGATGTAGGAAGTAAACATTGTTATTCTCGTTTGCTATTCATGTTAGAAATACATACATTAACTATATTAGTCAGCTACATCGAGGAAACGAGTAAAAATCACGTACACACATAGACTAATAGTACGTGCCCGCGCTGGTGGCACACCGCCTTTATTTTACGTCACAAAGAAGTTGATTTAATATCTGTAAATACATCGGTCCTGTGAGAGTCGTGGTGGCCTAGTGGTTAAAGAGCTAACCTCTCAACTATGAATGTGTGGGTTCGATTCCAGCAGGCTTAGCATGGCAACCGTAGAAACAAGTTTTGTTTACCGGAGATTGGATATAATGACAGAAAAGTGACCGATTAACGTAAGATTTCTTTTGACATTTTTGAAGTAATTTTTCTTTTCTTCGATTGACATAAGGCTACAAGTGATTATATGCGAGTTGACAGGTCGCGCCATATTCGGGCAAAAGACATGTTGACATTGACAGAAAGAGCTTTGTCTTTTCTTGACAGAATACATACAAAATCGCCATGCTGAGCCTGCTGGTCAGGCAAGTACCAATGCAAATTTTCTAAGTTTGTATGTACTTTCTAAGTATATCTTATGGTAGGTTAAACTGTGGGTCCCGGCTGTCATTGAACATCCTTGACAGTCGTTACGGGTAGTCAGTAGCCAGTAAGTAGATAGGCAGTCGCTCCTTGTAAAACACTGGTACCCAGCTGAATCCGGTTAGACTGGAAGCCAACCTAAAAAAAGTTGGGAAAAGGCTCGGGAGATGATGATGACATCGGTCCTGTCAAAACATGTTCCTGTGAGATACGTGCTGTAAAGAAAATAATTTGTAAATAAAACTACATTCAGTAAACAAGCAAGGGTTGTTACCATGCAAATTACACCCTAAAGATAGGTTCAGCAACATCTTAAAATGTTATTCACACATTTAAAAACACGAGTTCCAATTTCAAAAACAAAGCCTGCGATTTCCGTGCGACCGTTTACACTGCGAGTGCAACAGACAGCACTACACGAAAATAAGCGCTCCATGCAAAACGGAACGGCGAGCGTTCCGTCGCGCGGCAAAACGCGGCGCGGCCCGGAACGCGATTATTGCAGCTCCAATGGCGCGATTAACCCTCCTCTAGCGTGCTTTTGTCGTCTAAAACGTAGTTTTTATACCAACTTAATAGTCGACAACGTTCTCAACAACGTTCGCGTCCTACTTTACAATATTCTAAAAGTGTTTATTTAACTTTTACAGAAAAAACCCGGTAATAGCTATATAGTTAAGCAAAAAGTCACCCAGCCACGGCTCGTTGCGGTTTCGTTCAACTGTTCCAAATCCAATTGCACCATTAACCCGTAACTGCCGCGGCAAAACACGGGCACCGCAATAAAATCAATGGGACACTTACACCGCCTATTTTCATTCAAATAAATTCCGTCTATAGGCTCAAGTTCGCGAATAAACTAGATATAACCGGTATTAATCGAGTCGGGGAACGCTCGATACTTACGGAGATATATCGTCAAATTCTGGAAAGATTTGTTTTAGAATAAGAGTCTGACTGGTTTCATTGTGGATGGTATTAAATTACTCGGGATAGTTCTAGAGAGTACTATAAAGACTTCGCATGTAATACATCGCGTCTTGTATCCAGTAAGGTCTGAACTGGCTTGCCGCCAATTTTTTCATGTTTTGTGGAGATCTATTGTGTGTGATCAAAAACCCTGTTGCTTTTATTGGCATTGAATACCAAAATGTAAGTAAAATACCTACCTTATGATGTATATTGTATAAAGTATTATATATGTTTATAAGCATGGAAAACATAATATCAAACATGTATTAACTGTTGTATAAAAATGAAACCCTTTACTATATTCAATCTGATTTAATCAAATAATATTACAATGAAATTTTTTAAACAAATTGCAACGTATCGCGAAGCCGGTGAGAGAGTGTATTCATGGACTATTCTATTTTTTTTTTGTTTATGAATGAAATATTTGCGGTCATGTGAACATTAACAAATTAGTCTATTGATATTAATAATATGAATTCCTTTTATCTAAAAAAAAAGTTTATTAAACAAAAAATATCTGCCTTTTTTCTGCACACTGATATAAAATCTATTAAAATCAGTACGGAACCTTCACGTCATAAGCATTTACTTGAACATTCGAGACACGAGAGCAAGGGAACAGCTATCCACTTTATTGGTACATGTTGTCTGGAGCACAACTTGTTTATAGTAAAACTTAGCGCGCCCCGCGGCGCCGCCCGGATTCCTTTACAGCTCATTGTAAAACTGCTAAGAGGAGATTTGTGTTTGTAGTTGGGGAATCAAATAAAATATACACTTGAACCGGATTGTAGTTAAATGAGAGAAATAATACTAACTAAGGTTAAAGATTTAGTTGAAACGGTATAAAAAATTAAAAGGTTAATTTTTCACGGGTACTTACGTAACTTTATTAACATAGCGGTTGTTAAAAGAATAGTTTTTTCGTACAGGTGCCAGCACATCAATCTACCCTAATTTATCAGATTTCTTTAATAGATATTCAACCTTATCACAACACCGGAAAGTTAATATTCCAATGGTAACATTTTTCAGATTCGGATAGGTTGACCTGCGTCTGTACATTTGATATTATTTGGGGCTTGGAAGTACATTTGCGATCATGGTCAATGCCACGCACTCGCGACTATACATAGAGTCCCGAATTTTTGGGACGCGAACGTGGGGCCAAAGCCACCAAAGCCAACACGCTGAAGACCTTTTGAGACAAATTAAATGAAAGTAATGTTGACACATACATATATGTATATCTACGATCGTGCCAACATTATTATTATGTAAACATCGAATGAACGACTACGTCCTTAAAAATATGGAAGATCTAAAAATAGTATTTAGTAAAATAAAATTCTAGATAGTAATAAACAACGTGAAATACATAATGAGAGCAAACAAACAAACAAACTAACCAGGAATAGATCTCAAACCAAGATAATATTTTAATGGTTCATTAAACAGCTCCATCGGGGTTTTGTACAACCGGAGAAAGTCGATATTTGCCTATAGGTATTATTTATTGAGAAAACGACGAACTAAAGTATGTCTGATGGAGGAACACCTGCTGGGTTCAAAGAAAATATTTACCTTATAAGTATTGCGGATTATGTTACTTGGACGAATGTGGTTTATGGGAAAGCTATATCAATAAGATGTGTAGCTATGTACGTTTGATTTGCTGCAGTTGAAATAAAGTTTATGTTCATCATACCACGAAAAGATTTTAATTTATTGCACTTATTTTAGCGGCTATTAATTACTACCTACTTTATACGTAGCTGCATTTAGCAATTTGTTAGTCAAAGCACTCTATGCAAAGTTATAAAAATAATTTTTATTTCACTAATTTCTAATACGTTCATCGACACATTCGAACCAAATAAAATACTCCATACTCCTTGTATGCATACTGCAGTCAATCCATAAAAACATTTATAAGTAAAAACATGACATCTAATAAAATAAACAAAACACAATCAATCCAATAATCAAGCTAATCCATCTTATTTACAATCCGATAGAACCCTAAAAACGCATCTCCAACGAAACTAGCAATTACGTCGCCAACTCTTGCGCAGTTAGCCTGAGTTGTATGAGAGTCGTACGTGCATTTACATAATCAGATGTTTTCATCGCAGCGGAAGGGTTAACTCAACTATTATGACTACTGCAAATGACATGTTAGCTTTTGTTCCGTGTTTGTACATTGTTGACTCGTGGCTTTGGTTGCGGAAGATTTTATGGTTATATGCAGATTCATTGTGAAGCAGGGAGGCAAAATTTTGTTGAAACTTATACAAGAAATGCTGCTGCTGCTGTCATATAAATAAAGTTCAATTTTCGCCTAGGAAGCTAAAAAAATAATCACACCGTCCCAATATAATACTTACCTTGGCATAAGCCCCGAAATGCTACTACAATTCCCTTTAGTGCTTGTCAGCGGTTCTCCATTCGTCCGATAAATCCGATTATTTTCCTAATCAGGCCTCCGGATGGCACCGAACAAAATCACGGGCCATCCCGCCGATGCAAATGTGGCCATACCACGAATACTCCGAAGCGAATGGAACTATGCCAACTGTTATAAATATTTGATTTTATGTTACAGACTATTTGATTTCATTTGATTTGAGATTCAGTCAAAGACTACGAATTTTGCTAGTTAAGATTGTCTTTTGTGTTAGTGCCAAATTAGTTGGAAGCGGACTGGACTGCATTGTCGCGTTATGCTTCATTGAGCTACTCTTGTGCAATCGTTGCTACGTGCCGTGATATCGGCTCAGTCGTTCTACATTCAATATCTGTAAGATTGAAACAGGCATCGTTGTCGCTTTTATAGTCTATTTGCAATACAGTAAATACGCTATTACTGTTAGGAATATTATACGAGTTATCGATAGATAGCCTGTCGCCTACGGATAGTAGCGATTTGTCTAGTTTCTACGACTAAATGTTGTTCAATAACATTTGATTTACTAGTTAGTACTGATATAGGTCCGTTATCGTTAATCTCTTGAAAGTGGAACTATCAAACATTTCTCCATTACGGTATCGAATGGAATATCTTAATTATGAAAATCGATTATATTCTTAGCTTAAAATAGACTATGCTTAAAAGAAAAAAGTATCGGATTAAAAATAAATTACACGATACTGATGTAGTAGGTACCGAAACCACTTAATCGAGTGCCATTACCCTCGACGAACAACTGTTTATGGAAATCGATGATGATGATTCCTTTCAATATATCGACAATAAAGTTCTGTGCGTTCTCGTTTGAGTCCAACACTCGTTGTCCCAACGACTGTCGCACGCCGTTTGGACCCAAATGAGTTTAGAAATCGGCCAAATTCTGCGGGTTGATTATTTCGGAATGGTATAAAATGACCCAAATAAAAATTTATGTTATTGCAAATATGGAAAGAGGTTGGGTTTGTGTTTAAAATGTTTTTGCTCAAACCTTCGATCTATTTTAGGTTAATCGAGTTATTTAGGTTTATTCAACTGTGGGTTATATGTAAAGTCTGGCAAATCATCCTGTTATATTAGATCTAAGTTTAGACAGTTATTAACACTTGCTCATCAAGGTTTATTTGATATCATAGGTACTAACAGCTTCACAATTATTGGAGTGATTTCCAATTAAATGATAATATTTCATCTACCACAACTCCGTATAACGATGTCATATGTAAATAACTGAAGGTACAAGCTCGGAAAGGTACAAAAAACTGAAAAAAATAAATGTCAAAGCAAACTAACGATGCTAAATATCTAGACCTCAGATTAATGAAGGACAATAGATGAAACCTTTATGCCATAAAAGCGTACTACCCAAAGTGACAGTTCCGACTCCTAACGACTCCTATCCACCCGACCAAATAAGAAAGGTACTTTTATAAGTGACACTAGCAACATGGGAAATCCTTTCAATTTAGTCGCATTATATCTTGTGTCATTGCCCGGGAAATGACTTTCAGTTTTAAAAGAATTGTGATAAATTGTGGTGTGTTTGTGCCTCGTTTTTATATGGAGAAAGAAGGAAAGGGCAGGCAGATTGTCCTGCATTGTGCGCGATTGCAGATCACATTCCAGCACAAAGAAAACTCGGCCGAAAATATCAGTTTCATGAAGTAAGTAAACAAACATATTTTTTAAAGTAAATAAACCAGAAAATATAGTGGCATTAAGTTAAAATACTTCTGATAACTTGTATTACAATTCTGAGGTAATTTCATAAATGTTAAAATGATAATAAACACAAAAATCGCGAATTCAATTAATTCAATATTGAGGTTACTAGTGTCGTGAAACTGTTATCGACAGTTGATTATTGATCTACTTATACCGAGATCTACACCGACGGAGGCTCCAAGCGAGCGCATGCCCAGATGCTTCTGCATTCTCCACCGCGCTCGTCCTACTTGGTGCGGCTTAATGACGTTCCAAAGAATGTCGCTCATGCCCGTAACTTGACCTTTTATGTAAATCAATATAACTAACTTATGTAATATTTAATTAGAATATAGAATTATACAATATCTTGTAACGTAAATGTTTTATGTGAATGTTGTGCACGTCTATAATTGATGCAAACACTAGCCCATGTCTTTTTAATTAATTTCTTTTTTAAATGTGTGTGTGTTTACATTGTTGATGTGCCTAATAATAATAAATAAATAAATAAACTTATATCTTCAAGGTTTCCGAAAATTGAAGACATCCGTGTGCAACGCTTCCCTGTTACGGATCGGATGAGAATCAGCCCGAAAACCATTGGAGGATGTGCTCACGACACTTTAATCCATAAATTAAAGAATGTTTTTTTCATGTTTCGAGTTTTATTAAACCTCCATTATCATAAGAACATTAATCATTTTACAATAATTCCTTACGAATTGATATTACTTAGAACAGATTCTCGAATAAACCTCATTGTTGCAGCGTCCCAGTAGCCACATCTGATTTTCCTACTTCATTTATTTTTGTAACAATAAAAATACTCAAGTCAGTGTAGGTAAACCTATAATATGAAGACCACGACTGGAAAGCATACTTCCCAAACCAAAAATATTGTATTACAAGCGGTTTAGCCATCTTCGAGCTATAAAATTCCGAGGAACTGAGCATCTCTTCTCTTCTTTCAAGTCAGTTGTTAAAGGTAGAAACGCATATAGCTATTTATTCATATTTTGGTTTTACTTTTGAAACTCAAATATTTTCTTTTGCTTAGCACGTTTTTAATTATCAAGTAACGTCGATATCGATTAAAACTGTTGGTACATTCCTGGGTGATAGCGTTTGACACTGATTTGTCAAACAGGGCTGTACACGGATTGAAATTGACATCCTGACAAAAACATTGCCATCTTGTTTCTTCAAATACCGAGTTGTACTTGCAGAACCAGGATAGCAATACGTAAGTTCTTCCTGCTAAGTTACACTTCATCTATTGTCCTTCATTAATCTGAGATCTAGACAACATTTTAGCATATTCCGAAGGCTACTTACGTCATTCGTTTTTCTTTCGCCGTCTTTTTAGGCAACTGAAACGAAAATATTGGTCCCAATTACGAAAACATATCCAATAAAGTACGAATGATTCGGATAGTCGAAATAGTACGCTTTTTCGTCACAAAAAGAATCGGAAACTTTTATCTACAAACACTCAGACTCGATAGTTTTATATCCAGTGTCGCGATGACATCTCAGCAGTTTGAAAAATTGCAAAATTCCTAACAATGTATTGGAAATAGGGAGGTGATACGATAAACAAAAACATCGATATTTTAGCTGCATGTTACCCTAAGTTTTATTTGCGTCTTTAAATAAGAATCCATAGATCGCTAAATAATAAATGAATCTGAAATTTCCTTCGTAGAAGATAAACCTTAAGATATTTTACGACGGCTCGTATTATCTTTCTCGATTTTACTATGTCTGACGAGAATCCCAATAACTTTCAATACGTAAAATGCGAGGGAGACGTAGCTTTAAGTCACAGGTTTCGCAAACGAACCGTGCAAGAATTGTGAATTTATCGACTGAGTTTATCGACTAGTTAGTACGTGGGCATCACTATTGGTGAAGGTCGCGTTGATTTATAGTGACGTGCAACATGAGTTATCGATACCGGTGTCTCGATTCGATCGGCTGACAGGTTTTGTTTGAATCTTTGAATATTTTATCGTTTTATTTACTGTCGTTTTAAATTCTGAATATAATTTCGCTATGTGGTCCCACACGTGGTTTCGTTGAATATTTATAAATTATAAATATGTTTCGTAGAGGGAATTAGTATTGACTCGTAAAGATTTATGTGATGAAATAATTTTATTTCGAAAATTAATTTTAGCTCTAGGGATAGGGTTTCCTTTCTTATCCTAGCAGCAACATGAGAGTGTTTCTGCCCATTTGCTCAGTTTCAGATCTTTGAACAAAAGTAGCCACAACAAAACAAACAAGAAAGACCGCCAAATAAAAAGCGTCTTAGCCACACCAACTAAGTGGCTACTATCCTCAAACGTCGGTAACGCGAGTCAAGACGGGATTTATGGATTAGTTTGGTAACCAACCATTATACCCCACTTAGCCGGGGGCCGGCAGGGCAGGGGCTTATTCCACGTCTTGCACAATAGCTTCGAGAACCCAGCTTTTGAGATTAGTTGCGAAGCACAGACTTTATCATCAGTAGCCGTGTTTTGAGATGCCTTGGCTCCTGACTTTCGCTAGCCGTTATATTATGTTCTTAATTAAATTTTACTAAGCCATGGATCACGGCTTGTGCTCCAAGGGAGATACGGTTGAAGAATCGAGGTTTGTTATGGTGGTCAATTTGTCGATAGTGCTGTCTGTAATATGGGACATCACTAGACCTATAAATAAAAAGTTTATTGTTGAGTTGTATCCATTTAAATTTATACAAAGCCAGATATATTTGACAGGACGATACAAAGTTGGGAAAAGCCTAGGCGTACGATTTATACCAGTTCCAAGTTGTTCACTTGAATCCTGCCATATATTGTGCACTATCAAACAGCTGTACCCTCACAAACATGACATATCACATGATACAAAGGTTAACTAAACACAGGTGTGAATTACTCGCATAACTCAGGAGTACGTGATCTTTGTAGTTTCTGCTTTAGAACATCCTGTGTAATGTTAGTAATAATTCGCCCTGTATAAATAGCAGTCGTACCGTGTTATCTGTGGGACGTGTTTAGCTGAATTAAGAGTTGCACTATAATGTACGAGAAGGATGTACTGCCGTTTGTCCGGAGTGACATCGGGAAAAACGGAACGTAATTATTTTTACTTATTTTTTTTTTTGAGACTGGAATTTTATGCTGGAATAGTGAGATGAAATTTGTTTATGCTGTCTGAATCTGCAGTAAAGTTTTATAAGCGCATATATTAAAATATGGGATTGCTTTTTTCTTCTATAACGTATGAACGAACGTTATTGCGCGCGATTTTATTAAATTCCAGAAGATCTGAGAATATACAAAGGCGTTTAATTTTGAGAAATTACCAGCATCATGACTTTTATTAGACAGAAAAAGAAACTTTTGAATTTAATTTTAGAAGGGAATGCTGTTAATTTGTTTTAATTTAAGTAAAAATGGTTTATTTAGTTTTATACCAAATTAGCAGGCCCGCGATTTTGTACACGTGGATTTCAGGCTATCGTACCATGGAATCACTATATCATGGACATCTACACACTTTTCCATCTTATTTCACTCCCTTTTTTCGTAAGATATCATGAAATGACCCCTCCCGCAGTGGGTACAGCTGGTGGGAGTGTCAGACTTTTACTGACTAAAACCCAAAGTCAGGTCCCCATGTATTATTTTAAAGTTTTCTTAAAATCCCGTCTAAGTAAGCACCTACGTTCTCAAATGGGAACTCCACGAAAAACTTGTAATTTAGAGCAAATGAAATTTCTGATATCTCGTGACGTGTGCGTCAATAATTTTAGCGTTTATATCTAGAGTTACAAATATAGATAAAATACACATTATATTAAGTGAAGATTCTTAGAAAATTTCAACAGCAAATACTACAAATTGCCTCCGAATTTCATACAATCGTTCATTCGTCAGTGACATGTGAATGAAAGACGTGAACGAACGAATGAACTTATCGACAGCTTATCTGTTCCCAAGAGATGTGTAAATAATATATCGAAGTAATAGTTTCGTAAATAGTGCTAGTGTATTGTAAGCTCCAAAAATAGCTTTTTAATACAAAGAAATTTTCTTTTTCATTTACTTTTTCGTTTTTAGCTTTATTTTCTTATAATAGCCAAGTCTCTTTCTGTTTATTGACGTCTTTATATCTAAGTGTTATTGAGGTTTAGTTCTGCGAAATAGATTTTTGATGAAGAAGAAAATACCTGTAGTTTTTATTAAAACAAAAATGGAGCCATTAACTAACGAGAAAAAAAGTTAAGTGCAATAAAAAAGATCTTTCAACTTATTTGATTGGTAATTTTCTCCAACATAATATCTAAACAGCCAGTTAACATTTACAGTAGAAAGTTCATTTCTTATTAAATAAAAATGTGATCAATTATAAACATTTTTCTAACAAATTAAAGTATTAAGTCATAGTACGGCACGACGTCATCTCGTCCGCCCACTAAACTCATAAATGCCATTGCTATTCACGTTTAACAATCGTAATATATTCCTCATCTACGAATATATTATATCTTCATTAGGTTTTATTGTGTTACCGACTCATTAGTATAATTTATTGTGAACAACGTTTAGTCGACACATGCTACTTTTGCGTTTAACTCAGCAGCGTCATACATTCATTATTTATTCCCGCTAGTTTTATCTCTACTCCTGGCTTTATTGCGAGATTGTTAAGCGAATATATGAATATATCTAGCTATACAAGATTATGGAAATGAACAAGAGATATTTAAGCCTAAGCTTGACCAAACAAAGAGCTTTTCTGTTACATTTTTACTAAAATATTACAGTTTTAATTTAGAATTATTTAAGGTTGAACGTGACAAGAATATATTGCGCTATCGTTCAATATGACCTACTTAAAACCGTGTTCTCTTTAACACGCAATCACAGTGATACAGCACAAAGTCAACACATATTAAGCTCATAGTGAAAGAATCATCGAAAACGGTCGAACGCTTTTCGAGATTTCCACAAACAAACTCTCGGTGCGAAGATAGGGAAATATTTGACTAAAAGGTTCTTGTCATCGATGAAAATAATCTGTATATTTTCTTATAATAAAACAAGCTCAAGCGCGGGAGAACCGAAAAAACACATTAAGAACATCCTAGCGATTGAATAGATCAATAAAATGAAAACGGAGAAAGGAAAATATTATGCAAAGGAAAAACTCGGTGAAATAAAATGAAGTGAGACGCGCGACTAAATACACCCCCTAGGAAACGTTCAGTTATTTTGATTTATATTTAGCGTGCACTTGCGATTAGGAACGCGGAATATATTTCATGCTAGAATTAGGATCCCGATTTCCCTGAAGCAAATATTACTATGAAATGCTCTCGAAATAAACACACCACGAGGATTATCTACTAACGTAATACGCATCCCAGAAAGATATTATTACACATGTTTCCTCTGATGATTTAATCTCGAACTAATCCCGTTATTACTTTATGAAACATGCAAATTTTTAACCATTAACGTAACAGCTTTATGTTTGAGAATGGTACAGCTGAGCGCTGAATATTTAACGAGTAAAAATTCTTGCGACTTAAAGTCGTGGTACATGCGAGTGTGGCTGGTATCAGATCGCGCGGTCCCGGGTGAGTTTTCACCTGCCTGACAATTTTAATATAATAATATTTTCCTTGCGCCATCTCACTCGCAATATTAAAGTGGAGCCCGCCATCCCGCGGCACGGTTTTTATTCAAATTACGATAATGCTTTGTGGCTTTTATAATGAGTTGCCTCTAGTTCGTTATTTTTATGAATTACAACGTCTTTCGGAGGTAAATTGCGGTTTGACATTTCCAGCTTAAACATATTTGTTGGTTAATGAGGCTTCTTTGATTTATAATGAGTGTCTTTTTGTGGATATTGGATGCCCTTTTGTGAGTTTCGACAATTACCACGTAGGTACGTCCATTTTGAAATCAAATTTTGATAACATAACGAAGCTCGTGGTACTCACATATTGTTCTAACAACACGATGTTTATTTTGCAGTGCAATTCGTATTACACTGTGCGCTAAAACTGAGCAAATAGGATGAGATAATACAGCTGCTTCCGTTTCCGGAATTTTTAATTTACGCGCCGATACGATGTGCCAATATCCGGGCATCGTTCACCGAATCGACTGAACCTAGATTTTTTTATTAAATGAACAAAAACATCGCAACACTTTTTACGATATTCATAAATTAAAGCGTTGGTTATTTTTCGCCCATTCTCCTTCGAAAAATGCGCAACTCTTTAAGTACCGATAAACATTTATGTACAATGAAAATTTAATTCGACCAAACCATTTATCGCTTTAAATAAAACCGCATATGTAAATATAATTATGAGTAAGGCCACTACAACCGAGGGAATTCGCATTATCGTGTCATTCATTATTGTGTGTTTATTGCCATGTTTTTGAATGGACTTATATGTGTTCAGGTCGTAAAATACTTACCACGCAAGTAGTAAAGTTCCAGGAGAAATCATGTACAATGTGGTGAGACGATGAAGTGTGGAGACGTCTTTAGAATAAACTATGGAACTACAACAAAGTTAAATATTCTGAATGGGTTTTAAACAAGAAAATCTCTTCAACAAAGATGTAAGGCGTTGACAAGGGCGGTTTGTTGTGCAGTAAAGTTTCTACATAGTAGAAATCAAAGTATGCTTAAGTGGCTATAAAAGATATTGAAGGTGTGAGAATACCAAAACAGTGCTTTCATTTTGAAACTTTCTAGAAAAGACTTATAATTAACAGTACATTATCTCATATTACAGATGAGATTTATATGGATGTGTTCATTTGTTACTCTTCTATGCAACGACCACTGAACTAATTTCAATGAATGCAAAAATAAACAATTTTTCATCGGGATGCGAGAATGAGTTAAAACAGTCTACCATACTTACACCCTCGGCGGACAGGCAAAAGAGCCTACAATACTTAATACGAAATTATATTAGAAATTAATAGAAACTAGATTTAAATTTTGTAATTTCGTACAGACGAAACTGTCAAATCAGTTTTGAACCACATAGTTCAGCGAAATTGGACAGATTGTGGTAGCTTAATGTGCTGGTGTGATACCGCGGGTAACAGTTAGCTACATAGTTATTAATATTTATAAATACACTGTAAGAACATAACCGCATAATATACATATATTTGCACTTTCTAGTTTATATCTCCTGTATGCACAAACGAAAAACGTTTCGTTTTGTAATGGCAACTTCTGTAAGACTTTAAAAGAGATCGCACTACGATAGCCGCCTGATCTTATCAATACAATGGATGCTGCCCACGGGATCCTTGAGGTCGGTTCTATAACGACATGTATAAAATACTGATGACAGCTATCAAAGTAGCCATTACTTGCGTGAGTAGGAAGAAAAAAAAAATAACAATGGCGCATGATGTAGTGGGTGCACTTCGAGATGGTACTGTTTTTAAATCTTTTCAATGTCTTTTTCTATAACCTAAAATAAATTCGAACTGGATTTGTCGAGGTTCTAAATTCAAAAACATCTATGGGAATACACTCAAACTGAGCCTGCGTGACATTTGAGTATAGATATAATTAGAATTCATAATTTTTTGAGACTCTATCCAACTGTAATTTGTTTAAAATATACTTGAATTGAAGTTCCTTGCTTATTCTACGGAGTTTCTTGCGGGTTATCTATAAAAGTGAATATGAATTTATTTACCATTTATTTTTTATAATACCTGTGAATATTAATTAACTTACAGTTCTTGTTTGGTTCGCCCGTTTCACATTTATCGCACAAGCATCTAAGTATTTCGTTAATAAGAAAATTCTTACTTACAACAGAAGTTGTCTTCTAGCTGCTAACTTTAAGTTAACGATTTCCTTTAGGCTGACTTTACATACTGTATCTTAAAAGTAAAATTCAAAACCTTTTACCATACTGATTGTAGATTTCCACTATCCCCATAGAATCGAAACCAATAAAGTTGTCGTTCTGCAGATGTTATGCATAGTACACATCAGCCGAATGTGATGTCGAACGCAGATCGAACATTCTCGAACGTTCGCACTTGACGGGTTGTGTGCGAAATAGCATAATGGAGGAATCAGTCGGGACGACGTGCTAGGATAAACTCGAACAGGTATGAGGAATATTCGTGGCCGAATGCATTTTGAAAAAGGATTCGATGTAGATAGAATTCTGTTGTGGCAGAAGATGATTTTACCGAAACAAGAATAATAGCTTGTGTAGTTCGACAATATTCTATGAGTGTGCTTAAAGTTCGAAATACTTTATTAATAAATGATTTATTTTTAGTTTTCTTAAGTAAGGTACTATCTAAAATTCTTATCTATACATATAATAAAATCGTAGAAAAGTAAAAACTGTACATAAAATATTTTTTTAAAGAACAATTGGGGCGTTATCTACAATTGATATCGAAGCCAAAAATACAGTTTTTAAAATTGTTGACTGTTTGTCTGTATGTATGTCCGGGCTAATCTCAAAAAGTACTGCATGGATTTGTTTCAAATTTGGCATGAATATAACTAAGAGATCGGGTCAACATATAGGCTACATATTATCACGCTATCATGTAGGGGGAGAGGGAAGATTTTTAATCGCCTAATGCCCACGTGGACGACGTCGCTGGCAACAGCTAGTGAGACAATAAAAAATTTACCACTTCTTGTTTGTTTAAGCGAACTTAAACAAGACTCGTAAACAGCTCACAGAACTTACAATACATCCTCTAATATTATTCAAAAAGTGCTAAAAGCTAGTCATTTGGCTATTTAAAGCTCTAAAGGACCATAAGTGCCAGCAATAAACTTAGACAACTATAAATCAGGGAATACAGATCTCGTCACACAACATTACGACGCACAAAGATATAAGTTGAGGTGTTTAGAAATAGAAGCGACCAAGATGAATGTGTTTATGTTGAGGATATTACTTCCTCTAGTTATTCGTGAAGTTGAACTCTGAAGTTTATTACGTCATTCACTTTAAGTTATACTTTCTTCGCTAGAGACATTTAAATCTTAATATTTCCTAGTCTAAATAAAGGACCCGTTGATGTTTGTTGCTTAGGCGACTTATTATACTTAGTTCACACGGAGACATGAACGGATTGGATTTTTGTAGGATATAATTTGTCAGTAGGTACCTATGATTGTAGGATCTTCAAAACGAATGCGTATAAACTCACACATATTAAATATTATTGTGTAGGTACTCTACCGTATCCTGCAAAACTCCGATCTGGTTATGTCTTTGAGTTACCTCATAGGCCTCATTCATATTTACCAATTAAAGGCATACTTCACACGCGAAAACTTCTGTCAAAAGTTTATTTCATTCATTCAATATTTTCATGTATATTATTTTCTGATTTGTTCCACTATTTCTTCTGCCCAGCGATAATACATAGGAAGTGGTAAAAGGCCGACGTTTTGAGGCTTGTCCTTCATCAAATTGATCTTCAATTGTCTTGATTTTTAGCGGACTTTGAATAAATGACTTTTTATCCTTTATCTTTGATAGACTTGACTATTATCTAAATAAATCACCTTAAATCAGTCTGAATGTCATGCTTTTTTTAGGATGGTAAATCACCAAATAACCCGCTCCTATATTATCGCATCTAACGGGTGCTCCGATGTGCGCAGCAATAATCTGAACTAGAAAACCCCCAAAATTGGGGTACGCTGCAATCTTGCAACACAAACGTATGTTAGATCGTGTCAGTAGCATTAGTGTGGGATATTTATAGCCCGGTATTGAACCTGTGCTAATCCGAAGCGCGCCGGATTGCATACGCAGTGGGTGACATACTGCCGCGGCACTGCTGATTGCCTGATCGATTTTGTGACGATTCCAGAATAGTTACAAAGGTGATATTTTTGGTGGAAGTACCTATAAATTTTGTTGAGAAGATTTCTACTTATAATAACAGGCTAATAAGGGCCAGTTTCACAATGTCCGAATAATCACTATATACAGAAAAATAAAACAATCCTTTTTTTGGAAGTCGGTTAAAAAAATAATAAATGGAACAGAATTTGTATGAAATTATCTACCATATAAACTAACTGGAACTTATTCGTAGGTGGTGAAACAGGCCCTCAAAAAATACGAGTACCTAATATAGTATAATAATCTATGTTGCAATTGTTTTTTTAATTCCAATTGTTATATAATTATATTATATGGCTAAACAACGTTTATCGGATCAGCTAGTAAGATAAGTGAGAATGTTTGCTGAAACAATTTTGATAAAATTTGGTTTTACAGGATATTGATGTCCTGCTTTGTTGGCCTTCAGGTCGCGATAAACAGCTCCTGTCACGATAAAATGATTACCACAAAGCAGTTAAATTAGTCAGAAACAATGCTTCCATTATACAGACGCCAGCACATCAAGCTACCCGAAACTGTATTTTTTCCACAATATACTTTCAACCCTATGTATCAGCGATAAAGTTGAAAATCTATTAAGGAGATCTGACATATTGTAGTAGCTTGATGTGCTGGTCTGTACCTTAACAAATAGCTGAAAGGGACAAGTACGCATAGAATAGCCAGCCTGGACAGTCCCTTAGGCATTCCTTTACATTTGTACCGCTGGACATAGGTCTTTCGTATAGATAATAAGCTTTGATCATCGCGCCTGCTGCTTTCAGACATTTCTTCAGGCATATGGGTTTCTTAGCAACGTTTTCCTTTGAGATCTGGTTAAGTAAATTTAGGTTTAACTAGCTTCTTAATACGGTGTTTAAAGAACTGTAGATGTATGAGAGGGCTTGAATTTAATTTTAAAAGGTTTTAAACTGACTTCAAACTTTCAAAAACCCTTGCAAATTTTACCTTTTTTGTGCCTAATTATCTACCAATATTGTATAGCTGAAGAGTCTGTTTGTTTGAAACGCGCACCATGAGCGCGCAACCTTAGGAATACTGGCCCGATTGGATAAATTCCTTCAGTGTCAGATACTCCATTTAACGAGGAAGGCTATGAGCTACTTTTTATCTGGGTTGATTAAATAGTTCACAAAGGACGCAGGTGAAACCGCTATTTTGTGATATCAGAAGTATATTTTTAAAACTTTCATGGAATTAGATAACAGTACTTTAACACAACAGAATCAAAGAACCAGGCTAGAAATCTGTCAATCGGTGCCCGCGTAAAGATGTCGGCTGGCCATTACCGCGCTTTGTGCGCTCTCCATTGTTCGCTGCCAATTAGTCGTAAGTTCCCGCCACCGCACCTTCAGCGCCCGCTTGCAGCGCTATTATCGCTTAATAGATTTTACCTCAGCGCTTAGCGCTTTGTCTCCCGATGGCAACATAACCAGCGAGAGTTTTAGCCCCACAAATAATTTTAGTTACGCGGCAATCGCGACCAACGTGCCGGTGTTAGGGTTAAACTTTCAGAATTAAAGTTTACCTTTAAAGATTTAGATTCAGAACTAGTTTCAATAGAATTAGCGTGAAATCTGTTGTTGATCTTAGTTAGTTAAAACTTTATTTTAAGTTGCATTAACTTGCTAGTTTAATCTTATTTTACTTAAAGGTTTTAATATTAATTAATTTTCCAAATTCATAATTCAAACTTTTCAAAGTATTTTAGATGTTAAAGGTCAAAATTATGATTTTGAACTTTTAAGATCTAAAATACGATTAGATCAGAATAAAAATATTCCACAACAACACTACCATTCCTACAGACCTAAAAACTGAACATCACAACCAAAAAGCAAGGTACAATTAAATTTCACCTCTAGCAACTCTAAAATGCGGGAGTACGAGGATGCCACAATAGCACATGGCAACATTGAGATCATTTTTCACCGTCGCGTCGGAAGGAATACGTGTTTGTGTGGACTGACGGCTCCAAAATATAAATCAGGCATAATGGTAACTGTACAAAGCGCTTTTGAATTCACACTTGCCTGTTTTTGGGGTTCCGTGGAAAAAAACTCATTTATTACTGTCAACATTATGAATATTGTTTACTGTAAACAAAGTATACATCTCTTTTATAACCACTTAACCTTTTACGTCAATGGATCTCCTACTCCATGAAAATGGAAACTTTGCTCCAATTTCAAATTGAAAATGAATTGTTTGAAATAAAAAAAAAAATGCTTGCATGTTCTCTCGTATGTAGATATATTTTTTTATCACGAAAGCTATCCTTAAGTTCACCATAAGTTACATCATATCCGTTCGTTAGCTATAACGTAGCAATTTCAAAGTCATCATACAAATTGTGCTGCACGCCGATATTTTCAAACTGCATTCGGCTCGTCAGATTTTTGCGATCGATTTCGCAATAACTTTGATGATATATCGATACTTCTGTGCGGTTTCAGTTTTTTTTTTTTACAACTGTGCTTTAGCTGTTAGTATCAAGTTTAATGGTCATTTTGAGGGCGAAATTTGGACGTGCAAAAGACATCCGCCATATTGAGATTTGAATGACAACTGAAATTAGTTTTTGTTATTTATCTGATGCCGACAGAATCAACTATTGTTTGCGTTTTAAGTAATTTAGATCGAAGCATTTAAGTTAAAGACCTCTGCGAAGAAAAACAAAGCTTAAGTTTTGCTTCTAAAGTCTTACAAGTAGGTTTACAGTGTAGTAAACAATAATATTCTCCGATTTCTTCAAGAATCTACGGAACCTTTTAGCAAATGTCACTTCCGAAAGCCGTCATTCTATCCAACAATGAGTGCACTAATTACACGGTGGAATTTTTCTCGACCTTGTCTCTAATGAACGAACGAACAAATGAGCGAATGAATGAAATGTTTAGCTTTGTTTATTTAGAAACTCTTTGTTAAATACAGAATGAATGAAAGGCAATGTCGTTCGTTCTCGTTTGGAATAAACGTGAAATATGAACTGCCTTTTTAATGTTTTGTTCAGTTTGTAATGTTGTAGCGTTTTGGTGAGTTATGAAATATTTTGATGGTATTAAAAGGATAATGTTAATATTTTTGTAAGTGGCTTGTACAGACGCCAGCACATAAGGTTACCCGAAACTGGAAAATTTTATTATATACGCTTTAGCGATAAAGTTGAAAATCTATTAAAGAAATTTGACAGATTGTAATAGCCTAATGTGCTGGCGTCTGAACTTACATATATTGTAGACATAGATGAGCTTAAGTATTGAAGTTCATCAAAAGCTTTTATAACGTCTCACAAATAAAAACTCAATGTAAAATTAAATAATAAAAAAATCTGACATATTTGAATAGCAACAGGAATGAATGCAACGTACAAACGCAACAACAAACTTTTTCCTCAATTGACTTTGCCTGGCAGCGGAAAATATCAGATACACCAGTTTTCACTAGTAACACACCCACCCGCACCGAATAATTGTTAAAAAAATAACGAAAAAAAAAAAGGTTTGTGCCAGCCATATCCGACGTAACAACGAAGTATCTATGTCGCTAGTATTAAAATTCCCATGTCCGTCAAAGTACAAAGCTATTTATCTATTAAAAACGGTATAAAAGCCACAGACACGTTCGCGCTCATGTGTCCACACGCTGCGCAAAAAGTATCCAAAAAAAAGTGCAAAAAGGTGTCGACACGTTCGCGGGACAGGCCCAGCCGTGAAATATGGCCACCCCGGACACTCCCGAACGCGTGGATACCCCATAATTTATTTATAACCATGTACAGTGTTAATGGATATATTTTTTTAATGATTTTAATACAGGGTTAGGGTGACATGATTATATGAGGAATAAAGGTACAATTTTATGTTGATGGGCTTTTGGACAAATTAGATTTAATTTATCTGGATCAAGAGATTAATTATGACGTTTTCTGTTAGAAAGTATTTTTGTAACATGTTTGTGAAGGTAATTAAATGATTAAACCTCTGTTTATTTATTTTACGTAAAAACAAAATTTATTCGACGATTTTTTTGTTGCTAACTTTACGCTATATCAATTCGTATTAAAATGTAGTACCTATACAACTCAATTAAATAGGTAACCGAAACAAAACTATAAAGAACTTCCCTACCGAATCTTTCTATCGTTCTCTCCTAAGGTTTGCTGTTAGAGAACCCAATTGTATATCAAATTGTATCTGTTACGTGTATTTATCTGTGCAATAAAGTATAATAAAGAAATAATTATAATGTATTAGCAATTCATAATAATACAATCAATATGTAAATATTATGTGTAATAAATACTATACTTTAGATACTTACTCCCATATTATTTTGAACTGTTCATTGAACATAATATGGGAGTAAGTATCTACAAACGTGTTCGTCTACAATCTACATAAAATATTACACAAATAACTAAGAATGCTTATTTTCCTCCAAAAAAATCCCTTTACTTCCACTGCCTTTAACTTATTTTACGGTAAAAGGCTCACGTTTTGTTTATACACCGTGTAAGTAAAGTCGAACAAAAAAAAATTTGCTCTCTCGAATAAAAGAACACTTCTTTCTATTTTTTTCCTTCGAATTTCTATATTGCACGTTTTTCCCGCTGCGAGACGTAAGTTAATAAATTACTTTCACATGTTACAACGTCTCGACAAAGCCCAGGTGTTACAGTTTCAGACCATTGGTCTGACAAAGCAGGGTTCCTTTGCCTTCCATTTCTTTCCATTGACAAATTCCACCCCTGATTGGGGAAGGGTTGATAGTGCCGCCTGTTACGTTTCTGTGAGCAATTTTCTTTCTTTAGAAAAATAAATTTTGGCGATCGTGTATTCGATGTTATTTTACTAGTAATAAATACTTTATTATATTATTCCTAATTCATGGTCACCCTGATATAATATTTATTGCTACAATGTTGCGTACAAATGCATACTTTTGCCTACACATCTGCGGTGCAATTATAACTAAAAGTCATCATCAACCTCAGTCCTCTCATCGAGGGTTCATCACCACGCTTGCTCAATGTGGTTTGCTGATGTCCAACTTTAAAGTCTGGGTTTCTTCAAGATGTTTTTCTTCACCTTACCTTTGTATTCTTAGAAAGTACATATAACTCAGAAATATTGAATTGCTACTTACCTGACCTGGAATTGAACCCGCATATTAATCACTAGGCCACCACAACTGTTTTTTCAAGCTTCAATCTTAACCTACAATCAAAATTTTCAAATGATACAAGTACATAATTATATCAAGCAATATGTATGTGTGTACCTAAGTGTGATCATCCGATATTAATGTTTTTATGTCTGCTTGTTACAGAGCACCGACTCCAGTACACACGGCTGTAACGACACATTTAATTACATGTCAACGGTAAGTTTATCGTGTAGGCAAATTATTCAAATAAAACGCTTTATACAAAAAATCTTAGCTGGTGTATAACAAGAAACTTAGGTATAGACGCTAGCACATCAAGCTACCCGAAACTCTAAAATTTTCCTAATCAACTTTGAACAGTATGCTTCAGAGATAAAGTTGAAAATCTATTAAGGAAATTCTGCAGATTTTAGTAGCTTGATGTACTGACGTCTGTACATACATATCATAATTCGCGAAATTTAGGCTTCCGTCTATCTGCTTGGATAGGGACAAGGTTATGTTTGTAATAAAATACCTTCCAAATTATTCCACCTCCGTAATCTCTTCAACTCAGCTCTGCCTTAGAGCGCATAGTTTTTGACAGATGGCTTTTTGTTTTACGACCTTTGCGAAAGGTTCCCATTTTCTAGAAGAGCCTTCGCATAAAACTAGAATGTCCAATATCGCGCCATCTGCCTTCCAATGATCCCCAAAATATCACTCAAAGCGCACGGATTACCGGGTCTACTTTGCTTTATTCGCATCAAGTGCGAAGGAGACAGTTTTCATAATGGCGCCGCGTAGCGGAATGCCTAAGAATAAAATTCCGACTTTACGAGTGACGCGGAATGTATCGGATCGTCTCCCGGCACGCCGTACCTCGCAATCCTAGCGAACTAATTACGCGAGACGATTTCGCCTTGAACAGGACGCGAAAAACATTCAGCCTTTTATTTTTGTATTTGAACAAATTTGTCAATTACTTTTGAAGAGGGTCTGCTACGCTTTGAAGACTAAAGAGAAATACATAAATTAGAGTTCTCTTTTGTTTCAAAAGAACAAAAGTTTAAAATCTTGTTTAGATCATTTTGGTGCGGGTTTCCTTCCTTCGGTTACGCTAAAATTGCCATTTGGCTTTTTGTTGTGCTGTAAATCGTAGGGGCTTATTTTTTAATCCCCCTCCCTAAGCAGGAGTATGCGCTGATTCACCTCGGTGGCCTCACCTCGGACCGCAAATAATAAAACGTCTAAAACAAAGGGAATAAAAGAAAGTCCCGAATAATATTTACGCGGGTGCCCCCGTCCGACGGAAACAGAATGTTGGACTTAAATTTTCGGGGTTTTTCCCGGTTTTTCGGACAAACTTTGGGGACTTTTCCTTCCTGACTTTGTAACGAGAGTTTCGGACCACGATTTTAAGTTCGCGCCGCGGTTTCCTCTTGTCTTTTGTTTGAATTTATGTATTATAATAACCCCGGCAGGATATTATGAACAAGGTAAACTGATTTGGAAACATTCTCTTTTGTTGTTATTTTGGTAATGGCCGCCCGGAGTTCGCGCATTTCCATTTGGCGAAACGATCAAACTCAGCGGAATTAAAAAACATCGTTGCCATTTCGTTTCAATTCGCTCGGGATATTCTTTGAAAAACTCGGCATTGGAGTGAAATCGTGCTATTACTAATGTTACCCCACCTTCATTGTACAATACCCACTTAGTGCTATTGAATAATTCATAGTATCGGCAGCCAACAATAGGCAAAACAAACAAACAAGCAGAGAAAGCCTTCGGCACTGTGGCATGTTTGTTTCGGCACTCCCCCGCCCCCCGCCGCACCCCGGTGCATGTTACCTCTTCCGCTTTTAGAGGGCGCATCTGGAATACGCTTTTAACGACAAATTCATGAGACCCCCCTGATATGTTGGCGCGATAATAAATATGAGCTTAGTGCTTCCATCCATAATTCAGTTTGCGAACATTCACGAATGCACAGCAATGTTATGTCGGCTTTAATTTTTAATTTATTTCAGTTTGTTAAAGTGAAAAGTGACAAAATTAAGTGCACCGACTTCGCCTTGGAACAGTGTTTGAGAAGTTTTGTGAATAATGAATGAATGAATAGCATTATAAGACGAGCGTTTCAAAGTGTTAATAAAGAAAGACGGGATGTATTACGTAACGCGTACTTTTAAATTGGGTCGTGTAATCAGTCAACATGGTGGCAGGCACTTACTGGTTTGGATTAACTGACCATTTTTGTGTTGAAATAGAGTATGTTTTAAAGCGTACAAAAGTGTAATGGAAGCGAGGGAAATACAAAAGCATGGAGCACAAACAAACGTACGAACCCTTCGATAGAATTGAGTCAGCCTGGTAATCCGAGAGATGTGAGTACACAGCGCGGGGACACAAGTACACGACTGAGTCTCGGCTAAAAGCTGTTTGCAAATAAATAGCTGCTTTTAAAAGCTATAGTTTTTCTCTCGTTGTTGCAAGAATAGAGGTTTTAAGTGATCGATGTGTCTTGTTTTGTTTTATAGTTTTAGCTGTCTTTAAGTGCTTTTTGTCAGATGTTTTATTTATTTTAGCGTCACTAAGCTAAGCATTATTATAAATGTCAGTTACTAAAATAATAACAAAAGCATTAACAAATTCAAAGGCTTTATTAAGCTGGCTACGTTAATTAAACTTTGAACCATTTTTTTAAAGAACAACAGAATAATCTCGTCCGAAAAATTCAATTGAACAACACGGCTTACTTCCAAACAATTAAAACCGTACATATCAATTACAATCCACCGACATTTTTACCGAACAGTTTTAATCACCGAACACCATAACTGTCCCGTGAGATAACTTTAATTACAATCTGGTCATAAATTAACAGAACAAATTGCTTCGCGATAACATCTCTTTATCTTAATATTTTTGTTAACCGAGGTTCATATATCAAGCAGATTACAACCCCTATTTGGGTAAACCATTTTGGGTTCTGTAGGTTTTAATTGAAATGCCGATTGTTAAAATACAGAGACTGCGCAGTGGTGACAACGTACGAAAAACATCGAAAGGAGTTTAAGTATAAGCAAACATTTGTTAAGAAGGTATGCGAACGTGTTAGGTTACATATTATAAACATGCTGTTAGGTATTACTTAGCAAAGAAAGATTCCGAGAGCGATCGAAAAAGTTTTCGCTGATAAACAAAAAACATGTCCCATCAAACTTTATCGAATATACATTTCAAGGCAGCACAAAACCAAAATTCAAGATAATCGAATGATTCCAAAGTCGATTTTTGTAATCGATACGGATCCCAAAGAAATTTAACCAAACTTCGTGCTTGCCTTAACTCAGCCCGAGTCACATAATTCTGAAAAATCGTTAGTCATTCATTACGTTTATCACCCCGGCCTAAATTAAGTCGAGAGATAGGAGCCCCTTAGTCTAAAAGGCACGGACAGTTTCCAAACAGGTATCGATCACCTAGAAACCCGACAGACGGTATCTACTTTACAGTTTGGTTGGGCCGAGTGAAACGATTTCCAGAATCGAGTTGCAAGTTTGCAAATCGAATGTTACATACTTATAATCATATGCATGTGTGCAGACCATCCCTCAATATCAATAAGCATAAATCAGCTATAACACCTCACTTTTTCAAAGCTCAGCAAAAATAGCGAAAAATACTTCCAAAATATAACTGAAGAACCGATTCGTCTGTCTCAAATTGTCCATAAAAGCGATATCGAGTCACCCTCGTGTTGTCCCCTTTGGAGGTCGTAACTAACGAACGAATGGCTTTCAAATGAGGGCCGGGAGCTAAGACACGGTAGACCGAGAGGGGACCGCACATCTGTCAGACCCTCCCTTCAAACGGCTAGTTTAATAGAACTCTTCGGCCCTTCTGATAGCCTGGTAGCTAGCGAAGCGCGCTAAAAGTAACCGTTGACCCCTCGCTTTTTAAATCTTTACACGATTTTTAAAGTGAGATACGGTGCAGTTAGCTGGAAAAGAATGGCTTTATCTTATGAAATCCTGGTAGAAATATTTTCATTTTATATTTAAGTATTTTAAAGTAATACTTGGACGGATATTTTATAGTTCTTTAAATTCAATACGTACTCTGAAATGACGTGAAATTTTGAAAAAAGGTTCAACAATTAAAATACTTTTTTCAAGAGTAAATCTGTCTCTGTTGTAGTTTGACATGACACATGAAATAATACAAAACCTTGAAAACCCAAACTTAAAAGGCCGACCTTGGCTGTCTAGACTCCATCTTGAGCTAGACATTAATATATAGCAATAGATTATACATTATTTATTCTGACTAATATAGCTTACAGAACTAATGTGCGAATAGCAGTAGTGCTTACAAATTAGATCATTTCAGTGTAACTGTTATGTATGTATGTATGTATTTCTTATTAACATAAGCAATTTCATAATAATTTGGATTTAATGGCACTATTAACTCCCAAGACTAAGTTAAGACAGGAAGCCGACCCCAACATAGCTTAGGAAAAGGCTAGGCAGATGAAGATGACCTTCCAAGACTACACACTGCTATCGAATTGCCTTCTTTTTTAAATATTTTAGTTATTATTTCCGGAATAGTTTTTTCCTCTCAATATGGAAAAATCTTTTCACATACACGATTAAACTTATGACTAAAATTTTAAGCTTATAGTCTTTTAACATCATTTTAATCATCTCTGTAACATCCAAACACACAGGGTATTCTTTCCTTAACCCTTATACCTTGCTAAGGATTTCTTTATCATGTAAGGAAACCCAACCCTTCTATCGCCTTATCTAAAAACTCAAAGATCATCTTATCGATAAAATCATTACGGTCCGAACACCCTTTTTGCGCAGTTTTTTGGAAAAAAGCCCGGTCCCTACGAGCGTAAATTATATGTTTATAACATGCACATTATACCGTACAAAGGGTCGAAATGGGGAGTCTGGGAGACTCCCCTGGCGTTAATTTTCGCCCGTATTTGTGCAGCCCCGTATTGGTTTAGATTCTTTGCTCTTTAGAGTGGGGCAAGTTGTTACTGTAGGCTGGATTTGTTTCTTTAAAATGAGGAGATTTTTATTAGTCTATGTCACTAGTGAAGTATGTAATGGGTGCGGCGAAAGACTGGCTGTTACAATTAAACTGATAATTTGCTCAGTAGAAAGTAAGTGACAGTGTACCAAAGACAAAACTAGTAGGTAGACAAAAACTTTCACAATATGTACTGGTATTATGTAACATTGTCTTAATCCCAGATAACGTTCTCTATAGACAAAAGACAACTTTCTGCACAAGTTTTAATAACAATAATATCTAATACCCGAGTATCTGGATAAGAAAAAGTTAGGCATAGACAAGGACTTTGTTCTAGAGCAGGGAAGACTATTATTAAGGAAACGAAAAGGTTTTATGCAACACAGGCCAAACATTAAACATTCCATAGACGAAAAAAATATAACTCAAAAAAAGAACGCGGCTACGTGTTACCCTGCTTTGATGTAGACATAATTTAAATAAAACATTTAAAAAACCCGTGAAGCCACAACTAGCAGACTGTCGGTTAATTATATTTTAATCGCTAGTTTACACAGTCCCGGGTCTTTGATCGGGCTGTTATTGTAATACCACGTGCATGAACACACGTGCGCATTGTAAACACCGGTTACACGATAAATAATAATCGAGCGGCGTGCGTCGCGCGGGTAATCGAATTATGAATCGAATCGATCGGCTTTTTTTTGCGCAATGGGGATGTAATTGGCGTTGCTAAAATAGAAAGCGTGCTGTTCATATTGAGGTATTTTAGGGGTAGCTTTATTATTTTTAAAATAATTACTTATTAATATTGAAAATGTTATGTGGGAAATTAGTTATTAGATGATTGAAATTTTCAAGTGCATAAGAAGTACTTTACCGATTAGATTAAATTAATTTAATTTGCTGTAACAAAGTCACGGGGGATGTGTGCAAACGAAAACTATCCCAAAATAATATGGGAATGCGTATCTGGCAGCACTGACCGTTTAATCGAATAAAGCATCCAAACTTTGCAACTGGCTGAATGACTGTCAAAGCATTGCCAGAAAAAATACAAACTAAAAATCGAACATGTACAGAAATGAAGCGAAAAATTCAAAAAAAATGTCAAGTTCCCGCCAGTTTTACACGAAAGGTTTTTTTTTATCGATGGCGTCGCTGATTGCTTTTGAATATTTTACTGATCAAACGCATTATGTATTCACGTCATAACCGAAGTAAATATTTGATGCTTCTCTATCTTACCGAGTTATTAACAATATTGTTCGTTTGATGAGTCTTCGGCAAATACCAGTGGTTTATATTGCGCTAGTGTTAATATCATATGACCTACGTTATGCGGTGAAAATATTCCAAGCAAAAAGTCACCTTAACAAATTAACAAGAGCAATTTTGTTTTTGCTACATTATTATTGTCATTTTAGTTACATAGGCTTAGCTTTAATCAGAAATTATGTTCGTATTTCGAAAGGTGAACCCAGATTTTCAGCGTTCGGATATACGTTAGACAGAGGCAGAGTATGCTCATTAAAATTCCATTCAGTCTAATGTTGCAGTTGTATCCGAACGTACATGTGGTGTAGGAAGTTATCAAAATGTAATTAGAGAATATACACTAGATTTGCTAAGCCATGTATGAGATATCATACAAATCTTATGGTTGTAAGTCTAATGGCGTATTGTGTAATGAAACTTGAACTAATGGATAATAAAGATAAAAAGTCATTTATTCAAAGTAGGCTGAAAATCACCACTTTTCGAAGGTCAATTCTACAAAAGACAGCCCCAAAAACGCCCGCCCTTCACCACGTCCTATGTGTGTTAATTATTGCATAATGCTAGTATTATTTTTCTTATCCACTTATTTATATGAAGTATGAAGAACATATTTTGTCTATGAACGTCGCCGTATGAAAAGGACAGATATTTTTTAATGCGTACGGAACTTTTGGGAAACGTCAATACAAATTCTAATTAGTTCATCAAACAATTCGTGTCGTCCATTAAAAAGGAAATATCTAGAACAAATCGTGTGTTACAAATAAAATTTTCTAAGGTTGAAATATTCACGACACTCCGTGAGGTTAGTGAACACAATCTTTTTGTAAAATCGTATCGGGGTTATGCGGTTAATATAATGTTAATGAATTCCGTTTCCAATGTTAATTTTGGGTCGATCCGTAATAAAGTACCTTAAATTTTATAGCTAAAACGGCCTGTTTAAATATGCATCAAAGCTTATTTGAAAATAGTTGGGTTAATTATTTTGAATCGTTAGGTGCTTTTATTTAGTTAGGAACTAAAGTATCTACTTTAATAAAGGTTCGGGTAAGTTGGGATTATTTCCCTCTTTCATTAAATTATATATTTATTCAAATCTTTCTTATAATAATGTATCATTAATTCGATAAAAAATTTAATTACATACTAAGATTTTCTATTTTTGGTTTCACTAAATAAGCTGAAAGTTTTTAAAGATATAGAGGCACGGGTAACACCCCCATTCAGCCACTCGCAATTCCACAGATTAAACTGTCAATTTTAGTCTTATATTTCTATTTTTTTTGGCATTTTATGGAACCCTTCGTTTAGCGCAAACGGCCAGCAATTTAGGGATCCGCAGCTGCTGCGTGTATGTTGATCGAATTTCAAGTGTACATACTTGCAATGTTATCAAACACTAAGCCCTATTTATAGGGATTACTACGATAAATTAATTATAATATTTACTGTACTTAAAATATAAATTTAATTATTCATTTTCTTTTTAAATCTTTTGTGAAGTTTAGTTTTCAATTCAACTGTTAATTTCAATGAACAAGAACCGCGCGACGAAACCTTAAACGAGCGTAACTCTTAACCGTTTAAAACGTTAACGATACCTGCCACGATAAATTCCTTGAGGAGTCCCTTTATTTTTGTTTAGACAATCGAGTGTAGCAATTAGCACGGGACCTGCCGCGGGACTTTCATTACATTAATCCCGGACATAAATTGCGGCCGGAAATAAATTAAGTCGCGACTTAAACCGAGCACTTAGCACCGGAATTAACCGACGCTTAATTGAAACTAGACGAGTATAAAAAGCCTCACTGTTGCAGCTGATAAGCGAGCTGGTAATCCTCTTCTAAACAAAGGATTTAACTTTAGTTCCCGAATGGTTGTAGGCCGGCGTTAAAATATTCAACTGTTTTGTTTTTAAGTTTGATTACAAGTTCTGACGTAATCTCCGGATTGTTTTTTAAGACGCAAATCTTTTGCAGTGAAAGTTGTTTAGATTTATTTTTTAATCTGACGCTTAAGGTTTTAATTATCAGGTTTGTAACTATTCATTATTCTTTAAAAACAAATATTCATATTAATGTTTATTTGAAAATTAATTATTTAAGTGAAAATATTATTTAACTTGCTCATCGGCCACATTATCGAAAATCTATCTAGCCAAGATAAACGTGAATTTTCTTAATAGGGAGAATATAGTACGACCGTAGAAACATTATGTTAATATTCAATTAGGTTAAATATTTGCACCGCCAACATTTCCTGCTACTATTTTCGTTTAATTTAAACAGTGTTGATAATGTCAATATTTGTGAATCGGTCGATATCAAGCTAAATATTTGTCGACACATCTGCTAGGCTGGTCATGTTGCTTTCAATTCTAACCGTTTCGCACAATAATAGCATCAATTTCACACAAGTCCCCCACGGGACCCGAGGGACCCTAAACTAATATTCTATAGGATCAATACCGCCTGACAAAGTCACTGCGAGCGGACCTATTGTGACTATTCCGCCATGTTGTTAGTTTTCACACGATGCGTCAACAACACTATTGTTAATATATTTTCGTAACAAATAATAAAAGAAAATTAATGTTGGAAATAATATTCACGTAATTTCACATACATTATTAATGATCGCGCCTTCTATGAAAGGGATCTTGATAATCCTCCCTGAATCTGTTATGGAGGACGGAATAAAGAAGTTAAATAAATATTCGTCATACATTTCCCTCGTAAAATACATATTTATTCTTAATACATATTAATATTGTAGCTTTATAATATCAGACGGACACTGAGACCTACTTTTTATGTGTTTTTACAGAGAGATTTCATGTTAAAATGAGATTTCTATTTATACGAGAATAGTCTAGCAGTGTGTTTTCACGATTACACAACTGTTTTTGTTATAACTTCAAAATTAAGAAAACAAAATTTTTGACTATCATTATTTTCATTTTCGAGTTGATAAAACCCCGTTTCTTTACTTTAAAAAGGAAAAATCAATCGTTAGTGTATCCTCTCTATATGTATACTTACATCCAAAGACCAGCCCCTTAGGACTGGCTACAAGCAAGGGCGAGGGTCGTTTAAACAATACTAGTACTTTGCTTGAAGGTCATCGGTTCCGGCAGATGTATGGGGAATTGGAATTCCCCAGTGGTAGTTACAATCCCCTTCAGGTTGTGTGCAAGATGATAATGCGTGTGTTTTAGGTATTCAGGTAGTAGTTCATGTATTCTTTACTCCTTCAATTGCAGCTGGAGATAAAACATTTATTTTTCAAAAGACCGCCCTCACTGTGGGTGTAGCTATAGAGAGTGTCAGACTCTTACTGCCTAAAACCCACTTTTGTTTCTTTGTGGGCTAGGCTGTGGTAACTCTTGCAAACAACCAGTAGCCTCGGAAGACAATATAAAATACCGAACACTAACTTTAAAAGTAGGTATGCGTCATTATTGGTCTAGTGGTCACAAGGTTGGCTACCGAATATAAAGTCCTTCCTTCCGCCAGCGGTTTGAACCCCATCCCGTAAGAACTATTCCACGCCCCAAGATAAAAATTAGCCTATATCCTCTATCAATAAATGAACTATCTAACCTTGAACGAATTTTTACGAAACGGTTCAGAAGTTCCCAAGATTAGGGCGTTCGAACCAACAGACTCTTCTTATGACATTAGACTCGTTCCATTATTGATTCAATCTTTGACAGTAACATTCCACAGGTACTGAAATATAAGTTTCCATAATATACTCGTTATGATCTTTGAATAATATTTGCAAGCAGATAACAGCTTTCCATCAGTAAATGCATTTCCAGAAACAAAATAATAGCAGACACTATCCCTTACAAACAGAATAAACAGTGTCCGTACATACTTTCACCATGTTTTGTATGAAATGGATAGATGTTCTATTGTTTTCATTTACAGCTTGCACTCCGATTCGGAAATCTGAGAGTAGTAGGAACGGCGTCCTGCCATCCTGGAATTGAGTTGTCAGTTAGACAATTTTGCACAGGAACTAACTAGTGAAAGTTTTAGTGTGAAATGTTTTAGTTTACAACTGTAAATGTTACTATCGATGGTTTAAAACTAAAGGAACCTTTTTAAGTCAAGTGCAAGCAACCATAATGGTTTCCATAATCGGCAACGGCGACTGTTCTCTAATGAGATCAGCTAGCTACGCAGGACATAATTTAGGTACATTCCCTCTCTCTCTCACAGGCCAATGGCAATCCGACATGACTGGAGAAAGATCAGGTGTAGGACCAACATTACCTACATGTGTGGTGAAAGTTTCTCAAACCCACCAAATATTTTTTCCCAGCCAGGGAAAACAACCCGAAACCCTGTGCACAGTAGTCGCGTTTTTCAACCAATAGACTAACAGATCCATACCATAAAGAAGACTTGAATATCCCAAACTGTCCGTAATATACCTTTCCTAATATTGTCTTCTCTGTTGATCCTATGTAGTTCTGCGGAAACAAAACATTTAGAAGATCTTCAGTGACTAAAGACACTGTAATAAAGTAAAACTAACTTCAAAAACCGGATTCTGTTCCCGATAGTTTAAGCTTCGTTCGTTTGTCCCACGGTTGCAGTATCCGACATTATTCTTTCTCAACGTTTTCCACATGTCGTTACCAGGTACACCACTGTATAAAACTACGAAAAACAATAACAAACTCCTTTAATTCAATTGGTAGTTGAGGCGTACTTCGTCCGGTAACAGTTTCGCACATTCCCCGGACAAAATGCGTTTTCGATGTCTGCCCGGGAGATCGGCCGTTTAACTTAATTGTCGCCTAGCATTATCTTATCGGGAACAACGGGTTTATTTATTTTTATGCCGTCAACGTATCGCGAAAGAGGTCCGGACTTTATCCCCGAAATTGTTGTTTTTATGGTAGTCGCTCTTTTTTTATTTTATACTTTTTAATAATAGACTTATCCTTTTATACTAAGGCCATGTCAGTTATATGTAATTTGATCTGCTATCTCAAAATAGACTTTATGTGTAGGTTCTCATAAGCAATATAGATAGTGCAAAAAATGTTGGTTACAAAATATTTCAAGGAAAAGAAATTTAACATTGCACTGAATACAAAAATTTCTTGCAGAAGTAAAAATATGTCAAACGGAAAATGAATAATAAACAATGACAATACAGATAACTTAATAAATAAATGGAAAGCGTGATTATCTTAATTATAATTATAAGCCGTAATTAACCTACCTTATTTCTATATAGAATACAGGGATAATCGCCGGAATGTGTGACCAATTAATTAAAGTTGTCTCAAATGGGCTTCACCGTGTTGGCTTCGGCCCCACGTTCACCTTCTAATCCGGGACTAGTTCCGTGCTCTAGTAGAGACGTGCAAAATTATGAGCTGTAATTAAATAAATAGAATAATTGCGTGACTCTTAAAACCAGCGTCAAAGCGAACGAGAAACAACTTCAACGTAAAGCAACAATGAAAAAAAAAGACCCCAAAATTAATTACACCAAAAATCTCCAATATAAATTCCTCGGCTAATCCACATAATTTCTAAAAGATAAATTGGTTAAAATGTGTAACAATTGTAAATTAAAATTACAACATGTTTTATAGTAAGTAGAGCTCGACATAGCCGACGGTGCGTGAAGCGATGCCGGCCGTACACTGCAAGCGAAGCGAATACTAACTGCCGCTATAAAATATGTCACACGGAATAGTCGGTGCAAATGAAATTTAGTAGGTTATGATGTCAGATTATTTAGGTTATGCTTTACACGGGTTTAATTAAATTGGGCTGTTATATAGACTATGTTCACTGTGCGGAAGGTAACAAGCTTTTGGGCTTTATTTTGTACGTTGCTTTATTTACATAATATATATCAAATTACATTTGCCTTAAATTCTTAGCAAAATATAGTTTGTTAATAGCGTTATGGATAAAAAATATGACTCAGAAAACAGAAGACCAATGGTGTCGCCAAAACACTTAATGCTGACTAGTTATACGCAGCAATCTGCAACCCATTTGAATATTTAAGGCTAGTACTTGTACTATTTCCAAACACCTCATATTGTACTCCCACAAACGAAAAACACATAAACATTCATAAAACTCAAACTCGCGCAGGAAAACAAACTTTACAAAATAGGGTGGACGTAGCCGTCGTCGGCGCCGCTATATTTATTATCCGATTATTACCACAAAACGCTTTCACATTACAGTGCCCCTCGGACGTGTTATTGCACAGTCCGGTGGCAGGGCCGCTCACCCTACCGCATCATGTGACGTCACGTGAATAAATTCAATTAAAACCTAGTTGCCAGCTCGAATATTTTCGATGTGATTAAAAAAGCGCTGTTCTAAATTCGATATCGCTTTTCAGTTTAATCGATATTGTTGGGCGATTAATTGGTTTTTTCTATTAGTGTTATTGTATCTTCTCTACTTAAGCGAATGAACGACGTAAATCTAGGTTATTATTTTAATATTTTATATTGATAACTCCTACGAGGACCTGTATTTTTGATTAAGTACTTGTTGATTCAGGATTAACTTTATATAAAACTAGCTTCCGCCAGCGGTTTCACCCGCTTTCTGAGGGAAGTACTTTCCATAACCGGATAAAAAGTAGCCTATATGTTATTCTGATGTATAAGCTATATTGTGGTAAAGTTTCATTCAAATCCATTCAGTAGTTTTTACGTGAAAGAGTAACAAACATCCATACATCCATACATCCATACATCCATACTTACAAACTTTCGCCTTTATAATAGTATTAGGATATCGAAGTTTGTATGTTTAAGTTTCGGATGGCACGTTAAACTGTAGGTCCCGGCTGTCATTGAACATCCTTGGCAGCCGTTACGGGTAGTCAGAAGCCAGTAAGTCTGACGCCAGTCTAACCAAGGGGGTATTGGGTTGCAAGTGTAACTGGGTTGAGGAGGCAGTCGCTCCTTGTAAAACACTGGTACTCAGCTAAATCCGAACCGACACCAACATAGTTGGGAAAAGGCTCGGGTGATGGATGATGAGTATAAAATATCTAAATTCTAAAGTCCGTCCATTATATATCCTAAAAATAAGTTAAACGATATTATTTTTTATAAAAATCCCTTAAAAATGTAACCATTCAAGTTACATTGATGAAACGTAACATTCAATTCAATTCAGAAATGGCGGACAATTTGACTCCTCCGACCCTCATTTTTACGTCACAATCCCACCAAAAATGACGTAATGAAATAACTACAAACGTCTCATCGTGACGTTTGAATTCGATATCTTATTTTCGTTCCACAAAGAAAGTCTGAATTAATATCAGTTATTCACGAAACGTCGACAAGAACAGACGTCTTGCTGATCGTCATTTGTAAAAATAAGGGATTTTTGGACGACAAAGCGTGTTCGTCATGGTTTGTTAATTAATAACTCGAGATCTAAGTAAATAAAAAAGCTTCTAAAAATATTATAGCGTTGGCTATAAATACATAATGTACTTCTCTTATTTCTCTTTCTATTCGTTAAATATTTTCTTTGTATTGTCTTCTACGAATGTCTTATAAAACTTCATGTTATTGATATTTTCCTAGTACTCGTGTTAACGGTTTATTAATCCTGATACTTACATAAGGTAGAATTTATGCCTGTATTTTGATACAGGGAACTGGCCACGCGTTGACCAAGTAGTATTTACATGACTACCAGTTAGTGGATAATTATGCTATCTTTCAAACACAGCGAATCATAACTATGAATGTAGGTTTGTGTGTATTGTTATGTTTTCATTAAATAGCAGATCATTTGCTCGGGAGCAAGATTGAAGCGTTAAAATCATTTAGTACTTGCTTTATATCTAGGTAGGTATATGAAATGAATGAAGTGGTGAGTACTGGGAACAAAGATGATTCATCTAAATATGTAAGCAAAATAAGATCTCAATCCCATCGTCTTTACGATCATAAAATCGCGGTCCATGGCGAACCTTCGCGGAGTGTTATACAATTAGCTAAGAATGAGCCCCGGCATCCATCGATGTGCGCGGAATAGTGAACTGAGGCGTTATTCTGTAATTTATTTGTACTTACAGACGGAAGATTTGTTTTATATATTATGCATAAATATGCCTTTTATTGATGTGTGTATCTAAGTGTTTCTTAACATGCTAGTTAGTACCTACCAATATATAAAATATAAATCTCTAAGTATTTTTTTTTAATTATCATAATCTTTGTTTTGAAAATATCTTCAAAGAAAGTGCCTCTCCTTTATGAGTTTTTCTTAGAATTCAGTCTTAAAAGAAGGCCTATTAAAATTGACTTACAGACTCGCATATCTGAATACAGATCTCAAAACTATGAAATTACTAATGACACAAATCTAAGCCTTCACTTACTTCAAAATATATTTTCTAATGTTAACAACTTCATAACAGCGGCATAAGTTTCACATTCCTATAATTATATCTTGTCTGAGAACTTACAAGCTTAATATATGGGCAATTAATTGTACACCAGTTGCAATCAGTACGTTATATTGCGACATTTCAAGATGGCGGATAAGAAACATGTCCGACACTCATCATTTTTTATTGGCGCTTTGACAGCTACGTTAATAATATAATTACAAATAATATGTTGGTCTTTTATGTTAATTGGTTCATTAGTTGCCTTTTTAGTCACTAATTAATTGTTATATGAAATCTTTTAATAATGGAGTGACGAAATTTTAATCTTTTGTTAATTGTGGCGTGTTCAGTCTTTTGGTCATAATATGTTTTATTAATTACATTAATTTGGATTCATATCTGGAAAAAAACATTTTGTCTTCCATATTAGTAAATATAAACTGATTAATTTAGTCCTGTTTAGTGATGAATAAGATTTCTTCTTTTGAAATTACTTATTTTGTCTATGACATAATAACATATGAACATAAATTGCTAACTGCCAAAAAAGAGATACTTAAAAAAGCTTTATCTCCCATCAGTGCATACAAAAAAGCACAACTTTTTCCGAAAGTTATTCATCGTGAATCTTTTAGAAAATATTTGGGTTTCCAAAGTTCGGAATATCAGAATAGGGGCATTATCCGGCCGAGTTGGCACCTTCGTTAGAAGATCCCGAAGCCCGTCTTAAGGGGATACGGCCAGTCGGGTGAAAAATACAGATACCGATGAACTGTGCCCTGTAGTGTCTGGGATTATTTTCATTTTCTCGCTAAGGTCTTTTTAATTTTACTGTTTTATAATGCTGTAGAGAGCAAGGAATCTTTAGATGTTTTTATAAAAAGTATTTCTTATAACTTTGATTTTGCATTTTAATATAAAGTTTATACAAATTCCAATTTTAAAATTGCACACATCTTCAGCGTGGCTATCGGAAAATCCAAGGTATTTTATTTCAAGATACCTATTCAACTTTATAAATCATCCAGCCAGTATCTTCATGTTTTCAAAAATCGAAATGAGCGTTCGAAAAGCGAATGCGTTCGGTCCTTACATCAAAAGTCCATTTCGGCGATACGTCTTGGCATCGACCAACTATTGAGATTCGAACGTCTCCACCTTTTGAAATTCAACGATATTTTAATGGCCACTATCGGGCTGGGTCGATTGATTTCTTTTTTTACCCTTTTTTTTAAGTTCCGCTCTTGAGCTTTGACAGAGCCCGATATTGCTTCGAAGCCCGACTTTTTATTTACGATTCGAATGGTAAATAGACTTCAGTGTTTACACCAAAAGGTTTTGATTTTTAAATAAGAGTTTATTTTACTTATTGATTGCTTGTTTTTAGTGGCGTTTGGAGCTTAAACTTTGATAAGGATTCACGCAGAAGTTAATTAGTAGAGTTTATTTACCTGATTGCTGATCTATTGAAACAGCTGCGAATACTCGGGAAGTTAACTTGACCACGACTGTTAATAAATAATTCATGGACATAACTATGTCCAATCCTTCGAGGCTTATCCTTTAGAATCGGTTTACTCTTGTCTTGTAATAACAAAATTGAATAACCAACATCATCACTATCGGAGAAGCTTATCGTAGAAACAAAACCAAGCAATTCTAGCTCTTAAACCGTTGCAGTTTGGATGAGTTTCGTATGAATGAAAGACAGTGGTTAACAATGTCATTTCGAGTACGTTATGTTAGTAAACCACTCTAGGCCGCAATGAATTTCAGCTTCAAAATGATTTGTTATAGCAATACAAATATATTTACTGTTGACCAATTTAAATAGACCCGGTTATACAAGAGTGTTAGTTTTACGGTGTGTCAATATCAATTGGTCGTGTGTGTACATAATATTTGTTTAAGTTGGTTACCGATTGCGAAGCGTTGGCTTTTATATAACGTTATAGAACTTTTTAATAACGGTTTCTGCGTTCTTGCACACGTTTTAAAGAACTCATGCGGATAATTTTCTAGGAATAAGTTGTTTTATGTTTGTAGTATTATAGTAGAATAAAGAGAAATAACTAAGGTTTGTTTTGAATCTCTGAATTTAATATTTATCGTGGAAATTTACAGGTTTATATTTTATAAATAATATTTAACAGTTCTTGGGTAAAAACGTTGACCCTCTAATGGCAGGAATTTGACACCTCGCACATGCGCAGTTTTTACTTTTATGAAGTCTGAAGATTGTCTTGAACTTTGGAGCCGCAACCTTATTTGATCGAAACTATACATGACATTTTTTTTGAGAGGCAAATAGTCAAATGAGGGTCCTGCTGTGGGTGCAGCTGGAGGGACTGTCAGACTTTTACTGACTAGAACCCACCTTTGTTCATTTAGGAGCCCTTTGTTTGCTAAGGCCGCGGTAAACTCTTGCAGATATTCCGCAGATACAGTAGACATCAACCTTCAAATTTTGCAAGTGTCACGTGATCTCCCATTTCCCGCCTTCTCGTACATAATTAAAACTGTCATACTATAAACAAAATTCGATCACACAACACTATATATACATATTTACCGTTTATCGCAAACAGTTTCGACTTTGATAAACGCCTACAAATTTCAGCTGTAAATCAGTTTTACCTTATAATATATCAACGCTATATTGATATCACCAATTAAATACGCAAAATGCTCTATTAGAATCGTGTCATGGCCGTTAATGTGGGCCCTGCGGACTATTAGCTGTCATTAGCACACGTACCTGCCTGTAATTTGTTAATTGAACTGACAATGCAAACAATACTCTCGTCCTATCCCAAATTCAAATTGAATACGCTGAGATAGACACGTGTTTTTTGTGTTCACGGTCCGTTAGACGTATTGGGTTTTGTTGCTGAAGTGTACACACGTAGTGTAATGGCGAAAACTGTAGTTTTCGAGGCTACGGCATTTAGTTCAGAAATATTTTGTCGATTTTTAGCGAAAATAATGTTCTTTTTCTTATTTGCTATCAAATTCAATATCCTTGACCTCTCCCTTTGTCTTTGGGGACGCAATTCATTATCTTCATCTCCAATGCCTACGCAACCATTATTTAACCTCAGAACAGTATTGCCAGAATATTAAAACGGCGTTATAATTTAAAATAACAGTGCGATACCGCTGTGTACACGTCTAAGCGATCCTCAATCGCACTACATCAATATTTGCGGTGGCAACACTAACATCATCCGCTATGCAAATGTTTTGAAGTCCTCCATAAACAGCAGTATTGTTGAGCCAGATTAACTTTGCGTTAATGACACCGTTACATGCACCCTGCCCAAGTCTAGCCGGTTTGCTAACACATGGAGTGTCTATCCAGACTGTTTGGATTCCAGCCTGGATTTCTAAACTTAAATAGTGGGTAATTTTATCATTTCTGATCCTGATTATTTGCTTACAAACAAACTCAAACACTAACGCGTGAACATTATTAAGAGGAAGAACCTCTCTAAAAGGCGAAAAATATTGAATACCTGGTTAAAAATGCATCAATAATAAAATCAATATAAATCAAATATTTAAAAAAAGAACCACCAAAAACACATTTGAACTTCGAACAAAACAAAACTCAATAAGCACCCGACGCCATTGATCATTCGGCAACGCACGGAACAGTTTACGAAAGTTTCCAATTTTCGCTAACGACCGGCGAAGAGACTGGCCGGTTAGTTCATTATTTTCCAAATTTGTACGTGAGGGCCTTTTCTGTTTCGTTACTTGATATATGATTAAAGTTTTTGCCCTTGGCGTATTTTCTTTTTTCGTCGCATTGTTTGCGCGCGAAATTAGAATCGAGCACAGATTAAAAATAAAACAAGATAACAACTTTTACTTTGTAACTTGGAAATTTCTATCGATACTGTACTTTGCAAGTTACAAAAATAATAATTGCTTAATTATTATAATAAACCAATAATAGCTGCTATTCATATCGCATAATTTACCACTAATTTAACGGTGAATGAGCATAATAGAGACAAATGGTCGCTCATTCATTACAGATTAATAATGTGTTATTTATGACAGCATTTAAAATTGACATGATCATAAAACATGTTCGAAATACAAAAATCGATTTGATGAATAAAATTTCGAAGTTCGAAACTTATTTCAAAATGCTGAATTATCAAAACAGAAGGGACGCTCGGAGTAAAATTCGTCGCGTAATCAACTGTAACCCTCCGTTCAACATTTACCTGTCTTTTCTCTTAATATCTTAATATTCCAGTACATTAATAACAATTAACGCTCTCTCGCCTTCAATAATTCAATCTTTGCCTTCGGAGTCGAGTTAAAGGGAATTAAAACATTTCCACTAATGCCCCGGGGAGTTTAAAGGGAAAATTTCTAGGCGTTATGAAAATTGACGTTATCTATTTTTGTATTTACATTGAATTAATTTTACTGGGGTAACTGGGTCGTGATCAGGTTGACTGGAACACCTACTTCCCCAAATATTGTACTTACTTTTACTAAGAAGACACTTTCAAAGGTGTAATCAAGTCAACACGAAATACCCGTCAAAGTAAAAATAACAGAGCACATAGTTCTACATACATCGTAAAGGCTTCGTATTAAATTTGGTAGCACTTTAGTGCTCTTGGGTTGAGCTCTTGACGCCTATGCTCGTAAACTAATGTTATTCGGCGTATAACGCGTCTTGGGAGACCTCGAGGCTTCTGGCATCGGATATAAATTTTTCATGAACCGAGGACGGCAGAGTGATTGAAAAAGCCTTCCGCGATATTGGTACTCATTGGTAGGGCGTGGCGATTTCAGTCACGCCGATGGAATTGGTTTTTGATGTTGGCAAGACTTGAGATGCAATGCGCATTTTATTGGAAGATTAGTTTGAAATCTGTCGTTCTATTTTTGAACAAAAGCATTGACGTAAAAATAATTATTATTTATAAATTTATTTGGCGGCTGTGTAGTTCGAAAATGGTACGATGTTTAAAAAATAGTTTCCAAATTCGAAATGTGTTGCGTGCCGCGCTGCTCTTCGTATTGCAAATTATTTCGTGATTGGAATTTAATCTGACCATAAAATCTAGTGCTGTTAACCGCTTCATTTTCGATTATAACAACCAGATTTTATAACGACAATAATTAATAAATTAAAACTTTCTATGAATTTGAAAACCAATTTTCTTAGCCACATTTACTTACAAAAATTAACTGTTATTCAATTTCTTATAATATACTCGTATTCACACTAAAACACTGTTCCTTATAAGCATTTTCAATTAAAGTGCTTAATCAAAACAGTGACGTTAGTCGCTCCAGGTATAATTCTGAGCATATTAAGGCAATCTGCGGGAGGACGAACCCCGGCGTATCGCCGCTGGCTATCAGCATAATTGATAGTTGAGGAATGGAAGATGAGAGGCTCCTTGGAAAATGACAGGGAGATGATGGCGTGAATCTTAGGCAGGATTACATGGATGGTACCTGTATATTAGTTTTATAGTCTCTGACTAAAAATTTTCAAAAATCATTTTACTTAAAACTTTGATAGTGCTAAAACGCGGCTAATACTTAGCCTAGAGCTTCTCTATGCTCATTATTATTAAATTATTTTACTGAAAACAGATGCAGCGCATTCTTTTGTTTTTAATGATATCTCTAGTTCATTATTTTTTTGGTCGAAACGCACCCTGAGATACTAGACTTCTTCACAAGATAATTATGTACCACGAAGCAATTTATTAAAACCAGTCTTAGAATAAAGTAGTCTCTCTTGGCGAAACATAAAAATATTAATTTTGTTACTTATTAACAATGCAGATGGCTTCGCAAAGTTTGATGTTTCTTTTAATTTTATACCACCTAGACACTGGTACAACTTCTGTTATAATTCAATTTAAATTTTCCACGAACTGAACAGCGTAGAAATGGTTTAATCTTTATTATTTTGTTGTACGAAGTAGCATGTATTGTAAATATTTGCATATTATAATAATATGTAGTATTACATCCTGTGTTTATTATATGTATATTAATTTCTCATATAACGTTACTATTATTATTACTACCACTTAAAAAAATAATCAACATTATATCCGATCTCGTAAATCGTAAACCAACTCGCCATATTTGGCATTACCACGCCACACTCCATTATACAAACTTACAACCATTATTAAAACATTAATAGCATTTGTATCGCTTCCAACACGTTCAGCCAAAACCGATGGAATATCAAAAACAGGATCGCGAACCACAACGATGTCTACATCATATCCATTAGCATTTAGTTATGAATCAATTCCACGAGCCCCGCTGGTTGAACCAAAGTGTCCGGGGGTGTTAGCGTCCGGACTCCAACTGTCCGATTGAATAATCAATCAGTGGGATGCAAATAAGGCTGGCAACAGGCGCTGCCCGTGGACCAGTTTTTGAGCCCATCTTTGGAGATATTGTTTTGTGTTTTCTGTTTATCTTTTGTTTCAGTTTCTGTTTTGTTTGTCTGCTTGAGAAGTTTTGTAATAGTTTTGGAGTGATTGGAATCCATTTTTTTACTTTTTGATGAATAAATACGAGTCAGTCTGCTGATCTGTGCAAAGTTAATAAAAATAAAGTTTTATTTATTTTGTGACCATTGTTAATATGAAAGGCAATCAACTGTCGAATAAGTGTCCGTTATATTTTTTCAGTTGATTGGATCTTGATTATTTCTGAAAGTTGGTTTATGTTTATCGAAAAAGTAAATTCGTTTATTGAATTGCTTTTTAAGTCATAGGATTTACAAAATAAAAACAGATAAACAATATTCTTTTACGACAAACTAATATAATTTCGCAAACGCATCAAAAACGTAGCATCCATTTAGGAGAGCTATCCGATATAATTTTCTCGACAGCAAAAAAACAAAACAATACGATAATTTCATTCCATTTAAGTTTCAGTTGGAGGAAAATTCAGGAGATTATTACAAACTGTAATCTTATCAGGAGCAAAGCCATCCTACCATTTAGGATTTAAGCGAAGCCTATTTTGTGGGAACGGAAAAATCTGGCGCAATTACCGGTAGCCGTGAGACAAGCATTTTGTGGGAGTAAACCTATTAGAGCGGGAACAAAGCGCTTGGATATAAGACCTTACGCGCCGGCATGGTTGACATCGGTACAAAGGCTCCTTATTGCCGAATGGTGAACTAGACTCCGATGAAAGTTTGATCAACTACGTCTTGTTTCGTGTTCTGGCTGAGTTGTGTAGGTGCAGTTTGTCAATGTATTTCTATGCACTTTGGTATCTATACTACCTACAGCAAGATTTGAAAAGAAGCTAAAAGCTTGGCTTATTGAAAAGTGCTTCTACACTTATGGGAATTTATTAATTGTAGAGTATGAACTATTATATCTGTACAATTTTCACATGCCTACTGCAGGCGAGAATGCTAAGCGACTTATAATTATTTACCACCTTTTGTATTTACCATGTTTCTGCTAATAAAGATTTTTCGTTTCATTTCATCTGTTTATATAACTCATTCGAAGAAATAAAACAACAATGTATTTCTAAAGTGATAGTTTTCGATAACATTTTACACTGCCTACACAAAAATTTCCGTTATTCTCCCCGTTATTCTGAAATTGAAAAATTTAACGCAATTTCAAAATTCGGTATGCTGGAAGAGATTTCTTTAGAAAGCATTACCTTTGTAAATGATTTCTTTCCTGTTGTGTTTCTCTATCGTGTGTAAAATATAGAAATAAAATTGACCCCATTCTTGCGATCTTAATACACTGAAGCGTTCCGAATCGTGGCCCTAAGTATTGCCACGTAGAGACAAGTGTTGAACAGTCTATTGTTTCTGACTTAACACCGGTGAGTGTAAAGAGAGTATTGTTAAATCGTTCCTGTTTATAATATCTTGACTCGACACCTTGGGATTTAATCGTACTGCCAAGCTTTGTGCTGTACACAATTGTTTCTTCGTAAAGAGTTGTTCAGATCGGTGGCTTATTTTTAAACAACTCAGTATTTTTTAGCAGCATTGCAACAGAATTAAAGGGACCTCGGTTTTCTTTTCTAACTGTGAAGCATCTATTCTTATATTTTATAATAATTTATGTATGTGTCGGGACACCTTTATCACACACGGTCGATTAGTCCCATGGTAAGCAATTGATTAGCTTGTGTTACGGGTGCCAACACAACTGATAAACTACATACATATACTTTACACATAATATATTTACAAATACACGTGATAACTCTCAGACCACAGCCAACAAGCATGCTCATCACATAAATATCGACCGTGCCGGGAATCAAAACCGGGACCTTCAGCTAAGCAGTCTGCCGTGGCTTCCATTGCGCCAACGGGACTCATTTAAATTCAACTTTCCTAAACTCTGTGTTTGTTACCTACAAACTAATCAATATGAGATGATGAATGAACTATATGTATTATATAATTATAGTCGCTAGTTACATGTCACCATTACATTCATTAAAGTTGTCTCAAAGGTCTGCATGTTAGCTTAGCTCAAAGTTTGCTTCCCACAGGCCCGGGAGTATGGGCAGTTTGAATCTAGACTGTTACTAAGCTATTGATGCCTACATATGTCCTCACTTCATATAAGCATAACCTTCAGACTACAGTAATACAGTCTACACTTAGACTTATTGATATATTTATACCAACAATTTTATTTACTATAGGTATAGCTATCAGTTCACCATAATCTCGTCCTAAATCAGTACACAGTACTTACCTAACCAATCGAGTTGGTGACCGCACGACCAATAATATAATACGACGACCAATCAATAATCCATTACCATATAATAACATTCGCTGCTATCAAGACCAAGTATTACCCGTGTAAGTCCACTGAAGCTAATCTAGTGTAAAACGTTTACCCACTGTCGCTGGATGATGAATGGCTCTCGGTACGGTAAGGTTTTGAGTGTGTTAAGTGTCGTGCATTGGTTGTAATCGTTATAAAATGTCGAGCAGTTCGACGCGTTATTACGTTCTAAGAATTGGAAAGAAATCATTCGAAGATTTATCGAACTGATTCCAGTTCATTTATTTGAAGTGTTAATTGAAAATGATTTTTTCCTTAACACACCAATCTGTTCCCACCTTTACACAGCACAAAGAAATTAGATAGGGATCTTCATGGAGCGTTTATTGAAATGTACGTATTAGTGATTTGATTCCAAAGGTTTAATTAACATTTGCTCCTCATTGAATGTTCTCTATACAATTTGAATCTCTCTATAGAACTTTGGATTTAATTAGAAGCAATATACCTACGTATATATTGAAGAAGTAATTTTGTGGAGTGCGGTGGTATGGGTTTTTATGTTCGGTAAATAGAAACTAATATGTGTAAAATGAGGGTCTTATTTATCCAATCGATTAATGTTTTAAGTATTTACAAGTACTTATAATCAAATATTAAGGATTAAAAAAGGTTTTTGCATCTTTGTGTTTATTCATAAAAGTTCAAACTTGAAGAAATTTCAACTGAGTCAAATTACATTGTTCTCTAGGGCATACTTAACTGAATGAATTTTACACACAATGGCTCAAGTTTTCCCACTAAACATCCCAATAAAATGGAATCTCAAGTTTGGGGTTGCCAATAAATGCAGCATTGTCCCCAAAATTACATAAACACGTTTCAAAAACACATTACAAGTGTACATCATAAATCTTGTATCCGACCTTATCGCCAATTGTCTCGAATGTGGGTCAAAGCTATGCATAGCGACAAGTGAGTTATCGCGACTCTCAGTAATGGCGTCGTTTGCGTGTTTTAATGCCCAACTTCCACCATAACATAAGAATATGATGGAAACTTCTCGAACGTTCTAGAATGATGGGCAATACATTTGTGATATGTAGATGTGTGACGTCATTGAAGTTTAGCTTGGCTGTTCCCTTGAATTATTCCCTGATGTGTATTTTTGGAAGTTTTCTATTGTGGAAAATGTTTGAAGTTTGTTTAAGAAATGCTGTTTTGATGATAGTTATGTCTATCCTTAAAGTCCTCGTAAAGCAGGTTGACTGCTTTTCGACAATTCCCGTGACCCAAAGGTTAGCTTTAATTTCGGCTAACCACTAGATACTACCAGCTTCTAACCTATTGAGTACTCTCCCAGTTGACAGCGCAGAATAGAAAAAGAATTGCTTGATTACTTTTTATTAATTTGCTTTCTGTTAGTAAAATCATTTTAGAATCACCCCTTAGCAGTTTTGATAATAATTCTTACTTCCATATTCGACGATGTGTTTAACAAGACACTAAGGGAAACCAGCTTTTACACAATCAACTTAACTCGATGCCCATAAATTACAAATCTCAAGGACAAACTCGAAACGCGGAAAGAAAAGGAAGAAATAATAAAAGCATAATAACAAAACATGTCGGATCAGGGCTCTATAATTCAGTGGCGGGACGGCGGGCCGGATGCCGTGTAACCGCCGGTTCCGGCTTTCTGCCGTTCCAACTTCTTAGGGTTCAATTGGCAATAGAATCTTCATGGTTCATGTTTGAGGTTATGACAAAATACTAAAATATTCCACCACATATACCCAGCTATTCTTGTAAAGTATCACCCATATTACTTCATACACATAATATTTTATGAAAATCTTGTAGATAATTCTTTTTCAGAAGTAGAAAACTGACCCTAGTTATTTTTAATAAGATTTTTGATAAAACAAAAAAAAACAATAGAAGTCTGTTTTTACTTATGTTTTAATATTCTACAAAATACAATTCCCAGTAGCAAAATTTACAGACAAATATCAAATTCCTAGACTTACAAATGACACACAAAATTACAAAGCCCGACATTTGCATACTTTATTGTATAGTTCTAGAGAAATCCATACACGCATACTTTCATACCAGAATCTTACTTAACTCTCTGCAAAAACCTTACACCATAATAACAATGAAACGGCCATGCATCATCCAAGCACATTCCCCAATCACCAAGGCCCTATTCCTCATCCACATCTTCACAACTGAAAATAAAATATACGGAACCCTGAATTATTTATGGCAGTACACGCTTCCGATACTTTTTCCAAGATGGCCGCGACCGGTTGTCCCCGTAGAATCGTTTCGCAGGCGTTACGGCGACTATATAAATTACATGTTTCGATACATCAGAGAATTCGGAGAGGTAAGAAAAATGGATTTTTTTTGGGAGATGAAAATATCAAGTGTTCGGATTTAGGGGCTTTATATGTTACCGTTTGACTATCGTGATGTCGTATTTTCGTAATTTCTTTTTACATAGAACTAAAGTACCTAGTATGTTATTATAGCAACCTTATTGTACAAAATACATCAATAATTAAAAGAAAACGAATTAGATATTCAAGGAATTTACATTTCAAAACAAACAAACACCTCTGAGTATTATAATTCTAAAGCACTTATAGATGGAGGAATCTCGGAATTATTTTATTGGTGTGAACTTGAAAATGAGCCCTCGCTTTCGTAAAGTGCTTGCCCAAAATTAATCTAGGTTTTGTACGGCCTTTGTTAAATATATTTTGGCTTCAAACAATTTTCAAGTTGAATGAACATGAAATTGAAATGACGCTTTTAATTTTTTTCGCACCAAAGTTAAGTAGATGTCAAATTAAAATAAATTTTGTATATTTGAGTGAAAGCGTGTTATGTAGGTACCACAAACAAAAGAACGGCGTTGTCGAAACCATAAACCTCATTAAAAAAGTCTGCGTGAGAGACAATTTTGTTAATTGCGTCCGGGGTATTTGAGCAGCCAGATCCGCTTGGAGCCGGAATTCCTCCCTCTGACGTGGAAGCCCAGGCTTGTGAATGATAATTCCTCTTGCAAATAATCATAACACGTTATGTGAGAATACTATCCGCGCATACTGTAGGCCTCTGCTGTAAGCTCTTCAGATAAAAACAACAGGATTTTATACTACATATTTTTAACAACAGAAATACTTAAAATAAAATTCCACGAAACTTTACTAAAGCTACCAACAATCCTTTATAACTCTGTACTTAACGCGTATATACTAAAAGGCCTCGCATTAAATATCTAAGGGAACATTTTTCGCGACACCGCGGCAAGTCGGGCCCGTATTATTTATGTGCCGCACCTGCGCACCACACTTCTTTCTGACACCTCTCGACACTGTCTAGAGCGCTCTAGCTGTCGGCGACACCGCGTTATTAACGGCCGCTGTGTCTGTGGCCGAATATCTCTTGTTTTCATAGTTCAGCTGGTGTTGGCTATGGCATTTCATGGCTTATTTTTTTTCTTTAGATTTTTCTATTTTCGAATACATTTGAAATTGTGAAATGCCGTAGTTATAGTCATTGAAACTGGTTTTCGTTTTCCGCATAACCGCACTTAGGCATTATATTTTAACGTGCTTTGTGAGAAAATAACAGAAATATTTGTGCATATTATTATTGTTTCTTCGTTGCGGTTATGCGGCGGACCGCAACATACATTGTTCTTTTGTTGCGTTTCGTTCAATAATAATACGTTATTACTTTCATTATTTTCTATTAAAATAATAATATGCCTTTTGTTTTGCACATGTTGCTAAAATTAAGCTTTTATTTACGAGGTTTTCTTTCGCGATTCGCGATTCTTTCCCAAAGGAACAGTAAATATTTCTGGAATAAATTTACTAATATATATATAATGTTATATAATAATAGTTATATAATGTTGCTTTTCATGTCTAAATGAATCTTCGGAATCCGATTATAATACTTGCGGGCTATATACTCGTATATACCCACTGTATACGTCATGAAAACCTATCTATAATATTTATAGGAATATACTACAAAAATGATAACGTTCCACGTACTGCTTACACCAAACTTCAAAGGAGCCAATATCAAACGTTGAGCTCATTGTTTGGAACTCCAAATTAAGTAAAATTATCACGTTTCTCAAACTAATTTAGTAATAAATCAGGGGTTACGTAAACCATTTCCAATAAGTGCGGTCCACCGGCTATTAGTCGTGCCAACAGGTGCAACACTTCATCATAATTAATTTGATTCCGTTTGCGGACCGCACCGCATACATATGCAGAGGCGGTCGGCTCTTATAAGTTATTTAAGCAAATACTTGATTATTAATTAGTGTTTTGTAGCTTTTCGCTTGCCTTATGCATAAAAATGCAGGTACAATTAGGTATGTGAGCATAACTCATAGTGGAATGCGCCTGCCACTAAACGAGTATCAACGAGTTCGCGGGTTTGCTTCCTGCAGGTTTAGCATAGCGATTCTATGTCTATTCTATCAAGAAAAGACAGCCATTTCTATAAATGTCAACATGTCTTCTGGCCGAGCATGGCGCGACCTGTCAACTAGCATATAATCACTTGTAAACTTATGTCGACCGACATATTATTATATTTTGTACACATCGCATTTTGGACATCAATTCTGACTACAATAACTACAAATCTACATATTATCACCATCGGATGCTTAATTAAGCCTAATTTGGAACAACAATCATAATGACTAATTCAGCTTAATTTTTCCATCTAGCTTACAACATGTCATATAAATCCTAGCCAAATTAATATAATTACAAAACCGCGATCCCTAAACACATAATGGCAATTTCAAATTAATGCATGCATGAAAAATTATGACAAAATAGGTTATCCAATATGAAAAGCTAAAAACTTTTTGGAAACAAAACACAACGTGTTTGATTATACGCTAATTAAATTAGCCAAATTCAAAGTTGGAACAGTATCATAGTTTTAAAATTGTTCGAAACATTTACGTGGTTCACCGAAATACTGCGCTTGACTTTTAAAATTTCGTTTACCATTTTCTATGTTAATACTTTTCATAACCGAGGTAAGTTATTTACCTCAGTCAAAAGGCAAAAAGTGAACGAAAAAAAATGCTCAAAAAGCAACCCTTTTCATCCCCAAAATTAAGTACAGCAAACCATAAACAATTGACAAACAAATACATTTCTCTTTCATGTGCGCATATTTTCCGGAACACGCCAAAACTTATTCGATACTGTACCAAAAATATTTACCTCGTAACGTAGGGCAACACAAACATGCATAGAACATAGTTATGAGTTAGAAGCATGGGAAGTCATGAGTTCGTCTTTAATGCTTGGTTCATAACAAAAAACTATGTTTTGCTTACGGTAATTTAGGTAATTTTTTTTCTATAGGGTTTTTTTCGTGAAAAGTCTGATGGTATGGAGTTACGAGTGCAGCTGGAGGGAGTGACAGACTCTTGGCGACTAAAACCCACTATGTTCCGTCTGTAGGTCCCTTCGTGCCAGGCCACGGTAACTCCTGCGAAAGTTTTCTATGAGGCTTGTGTCAAAAAAACAAAAACTTATTACAGGAACCGAGCATAACCCAATAAAGTGAAAACTATATTGATTCATGGTAACAGAACAAAAGCTTAGAGAAAAATATGGTGACCAGTTTACGTGACAATCTCCTTTATTTATAATAATATTAGAGTGAGAGCGAGTTTTATAATATTAGACTAAGTACCTACCAAGAGAGTTTAAAGATTCAAGATATTTCAAGACTCGTATGTTGTTTTTGAAACTATCCATCAGAGAGAACAATCAAGTAATTTTATCACTGAAACTGAAAACTTCTCTTGAAAAAACCGTCGTAGAATTTAAAAACTAATAAATTTTATTATTTCAATTTATAACCAGATTAAAAATCTTTAAAAAAATCACCCATCAAGTAAACAATTCATACACAATCCCTAACCCACGTAGTACCTACTGAAACATCAAAAAGTTTATACCAAAGGTTTCCAACCTAACTCCCGATAACATGCCTCTTATTTACGTTCACTAAATAAAAACATAACCATACATACCCGGGTGTACCCTAAGACCCGGGCGTCCTATGACCCTTGACAAACATCTACCCGCACGCGACGGACAAATATTTGACCTCGTATTATTGACCCCACACCTTGTGTTCACCGCCTATATACATTATTGTGGAACAAGGCATACGCTTAAGCGTTGAATGTTAAAATCGCTACCGCTTTTGTTTTTTTTTTATAAACCCCAGCACATCAAGCTTATAGAAATTTTCAAATTTCCCTAATCAACTTTGAACCATATGCTTTAGCGATAAAGCTTATTTTAAAGATAGTTTAAATACAGGAAAAAATGAACTTTTCGTTCTATTTTAATTTAATGTTTATTTTTTTTCTTTTTCACTTTACTAAACTTCTCAAAAAAGAGGAAGTTCTGTTTTGATGCTTATTTTTTTAGTTCACCCAAAGAATATTCTTACCCTTCCCAATGTTTATACTTCTAATTACTTATTCCACTATTTCTAAAGAATTAAACAAATTCCGCTTTCTTCTTATCATTTGCACATTTTGCAAGAGTTTCAAACTCAGTTTGAAGTTGGTGTCAAACTTGTGAGCTACCTATAATTGTGTGTATATTAACCGATGTAAATCTATCACATTATATTGATCGTCAGGAAAATTATGTTTGCGCTAAAGTTACACAATTTGGGATTAAGCAAGAAAAGGGAATCACTAAAAATCAGCAACCAGGGGTAAAACTTAAAAGTTTAAGTTTCATTTTATATAAGAAGCATACTTTTTTGTACTTATGTACAGACGCCAGCACATCAAGTTACCTGAAATTTTCAAATTTTGCCAATCAACTTTGAACCATAATATGCTTCAGCGATAAAGTTGAAAATCTATTAAGGAAATTTGACAGATTGTTGTACCTTGATGTATATATGTATATGTACATTATAATACAGATAGTATGTGTGCATAACATTTGCCTATAAAAATCCAATCAAATTTTGAAGATTTATTTATCTGGCTAAAACAGCCAGCATCCGCTAACCCAGTTCAGATCTTTATTTTTAGAATAATTAGCAAATTAGGATGTAACAAAAACAACTTTTCAACTGCTCCGAATAAATGATTTCCCCTTAAAAACTTTTCTATTACAAAAGCCCGCTAAAACTCCCGGGAGGTGAGAAAACTGCGAACAATTACAATTCATTTTCATTCACCCATTCTCACCAAGTTCTAAGAAATCTAAGTAAATCTCAATTAAAATGTCTCGCATTAAGTTAAAAGCTTAACATTAGCAAGTACTAGCTTCGTACTTAACCGAAAGTTAGTCACACGTTTTTTAGAAAATGGACTTTCGAAGGTAGAAAGAAGAAGGCGGGTATGTGACGCTCGGAGTCTGTGTGGTCACCGTAGTTTTTTCAGTGTTAAATTGGAATGGGTTTCTTGTCGTGAACTGGAAGTATGGTTTCTTAGTTGTTGTAGTTGTGTATTCTGCGTAGGCAGAGAAAAAGGATTGAATATCTGGAGATATACATAGGATAAAGTGAAGTCTCCGTGTATTCTTATAATTATGTATAAAGATTTGATTGTTTGTTATGAGGTTGTAGAAGGTAATATCTTTATCTACTTAAACGATTTTGAAAATGCTTATAAGTACATATATAAATTCACGTTTTTTGTGAGTTTCAAAGGCTACATTCGAGGAATCGCGGTGACCTTATGGTTAAAGCACCAACCTCTCAAGTATAAGTGTGCAGGCTATATTCCAGATCAGAAGAGTAATTGGTACTTTTTCAAGTTATATGTATGTACTTTCTTAGTATATTTTGAATATTAATTAATGAACAAAAGGTGAATGAAAACCTTTTGATGGATTTTGGACCCTGGATTTTAATGTTTGAAATCGCTTATCCGCCAGCATAGTGATTAAAGATAATTTCTTATATGTATGAGAAGAGGCCTGTTCCTGGTAATGGTATAGTAAAAAAGGCTGATGATGATAGAGGCTAGGTATATTTTATTCGAGTATGTGAAGTTGTTTCGAGTATGAGTAATGGCAAGAGACCGCTAATCAGGATGAGATGAAAGTTAGTTATGATAGCGGTAGGTGAGAGAACAAAAGTTGTGTAGCAAGGATTAGTTCCTTCTGCCTGGGCTGCGGGTTGTTCGCAAGAGTTACCGTGGCCCTGGCACACAGGGACCTCCCGAAGAAACATAGTGTGTTTTAGTCAGTAAGAGTCTGACCCTTCCGCTGCACCCTCAGCGGGAGGGGTCATTTGATGATTTCCCACGAAAAAAAAGGATTAGTTCCTTCATTCCTTTCAATTAAGTCACCATTACACAAACTTATCCCGTCTACAACGTAAAACTCTAAACTTAATACGTTCCGTTTTACGTGCTAGGATAGGGTTTATGGGACTACGCTTTTATTGGTTGAGAGTACTTTTCTTCTAAAAGAAGAATCTATTCACTTAGGATGTTTAAGTGACAGCCGGGACCCACAATTCAACGGAACTCGTCATGATTTAGATAGATGGTTATGTATCCACAGCAACTGTGCCATGTGTTATTACTAAACCTTATTTATACATTATTTTATCCATTCTTATCAATAAGTACCCAATAACCTAAAGAGAATTTTTGTGTTGTTTAACATAATGAAAAAAATATTAATAAGTATAAACAATAATTTTAGATTATTTTTCCTTTTTAAAACTCATCTTTATGTTAAATTATCGTTATGACACACAATAGAGAACGGAAGACTAGTAAAACTTAATCAAAACTAGTCTTACTACCTAGCGTCCTACGACCTAGTTTCAGATTAAATTATATCTAGCTAATATTTCTTCCATTCTATAACAGAATTTACGATACTTCCAGTCCACACAATAAAATCGATTATCGTTAGAATTATTGTAGAGTATTTATTAGCTATAACTTCGGTATACCGGTCAGTTTAATGAAGACTATAAATTATGAAATACTGAAGACTTCAATAGTTCCGCATACTTTAGGATCAATGACATAAAATACTTTAAATATGGTGACTATTTGATCGTAGTAAGCTACGCCGTAGCATTTCGTAGCGCAGCGTATCGTAGCACGATGAAGACACTACAGTTCACATCATCATGAATTTTATTTTGTAGAGACGTCAGCACTTCAAACAGTCAAATTTTTCCAAACAGTTTTGAACCATATTCTTCAGCGATAAAGTTGAAAATATATTAAAGAAATTTGACAGATTGTAGTAGCTTGATGTGCTGGCGTCTATACATCTACGCAATATCAGTAACTAACTGTATATTTATGTTTCCTTTCATAATACCGGTTCACCTAGAAAATATTAAACTAATCTGATCCTTCTAAAAAAATCGAAAAAAAAATATCCTAAGAAATTTTAAAAGCCACACCATTCGTTCAAGGTCGTCCTCCACCCATTTCCCTTCGCATATTCTTAATTTACGAGCAGAGTTACCATAAGAACTCACTCGAAAGCCGTAAAAAGCGTCCGTATCAACAAAATACGTTACCGTCCATTAAACCGGGCTGTTTGTACGATCGTCAATGCGTATGTGATGCTGCATAAAAAATTTAAGACTTTTTTGCGATGGTACTATGGTTAACTCGCTTCTGAGGCGATAAATAAAAGGTTTCCAAACATAAGAGCTCGTATTCTACTAGTATTGGTAGGTACTAGCGATTTTTTTAAACTATCGCTCATACCTCACTTTGGCCGAAAACAACTTTCTTCGCTTCAATCTTGCGTTATAACATATCTATTTTATCCCTCTCCGGACGTGTCGAATTGCCGTAGAGCATCACGGTCATCGGACTATGAGAGTGAGGGAACAGAGAGTGCATCTCTGTATATGCGAATGATTATGCACCATAATCTGTCCTGCGCAGCCGGCCGATCTCCATAAAAGAGAACAGCCGCCGTAGCCGACAATCGGCCCGGATGCCATCATAAAATATCAGAAAAATAGGCAAGATTGCCTTTTTGCAATTCTCATAATAAATAAACATTCAATTTGAAATACCTAAGAAAAAAAACGTCATAATTAAAGCACTCTCTGTAACCATGATTTATTACAAATTGAAACAAAATACTCATTTTTATTCTATCATTCAATCTCCAAAAATTCACTAGAACTTCACATACTTATAATGTGTATAAATTATTATGGTGTCGGGTGTCGAGATCTGATCGGCAAGCGACATCGTCAGGGTTGACCTTTAATCCCCAATTAGGCTATATCTTCATATATCCTTCTCCTGAACTTTATCTCTGAAGTATATGGCTCAAAGTTGATTGGGAAAATTTTACAGATTGCAGTAGCTTGATGTGCTAGCGTCTGTACATAATACGTTTAAAACAAAGGCGACCTCAATTTATAAGATACATAATACAGTACACAGGTCAGGCACAAAAGCTTCGAGAAAATTCCTAAAGTCCCTTATGTGAGACGGTGCTATTTACTCTCACACCACTGCGAGACACAGGATTATAGGTCACATATATCATGTTGATGGTTTAGCGATGGAAGCCCAGATAGAGTAGAAATATTTCATATCATCTACATACCGAACTATGGGTATACTGACATGGGGTTGTTCTCATTTGTTTTTTATGCACCTACTATAAGCTATATGAGTATATAGACATAATATTTCGATCTATAAAGATTTTTCTGTCCTTTTTTTTTCTATTAACCGACTTCCCAAAAAAGAGGAGGATCTCAATTCGACATGGTATTGTATTTTTTTATGTTTGGTCGCGCATATTGAAATATCATTGAGATCTTTAGACGAATTTCCGTCATAGCTCCTAATAGACAAATAGATAAAAATGCCAGTTATATGTTGCAAGACATAACCATCCCTTACAATATAACAAAAGAAAATCAAAATAAAAAACACAAGAAAGTCTCCAAGCCTACGCCAAAAAAGTAAGTATGGAGTGTCCAAACTTTCAAGGGAATCCCATCAAGATTTATACGGCGTCTAGATCCCATATCTATCCCTACGGATATCATTCCGATCGCTTAATGAAACTAAGGAGAATACTTTGCCAGTAATCCAATATGGCGAATGGCTGCGACGACGCCCCGGGATTTATTTCCCACTCGATACGAATCGCGATACGGACCCGCCTCCTACCATACGTAATTTAAGTTCCCGAATGCGGACTTATTCCGGTATCAAAAAGAAATTATAAGGGTATCCCGGTGTGCGGACAGTTTCGTTGTCACCCTACTTCGTGTAATAGTCTTTTAACGTAAAGCCTGCTTTAGTTGTGCTAAGGTCTTGGATCAAGTATAGCCTTTTTTTCGTGGAAAATCATCAAATGACCAGTGTCGGTCTCTTACAGACTAAAACCCACTATTGTCCTTCTGCAGGCTTAGCATGGCGATTTTATATCTATTCTGTCAAGAAAAGACAAAGCTCTTTCTGTCAATGTCAACATGTCTTCTGCCCGAGCATGGCGCGACCTGTCAACTCGCATATAATCACTTGTAGCCTTATGTGAATCGAAGAAAAGAAAAATTACTTCAAAAAATGTAAAAAGAAATCTTTCGTCAATCTGTCACTTTTCTGTCATTATATCCAATCTCCGTTATACATAACTTGTTTCTACGGTTGTCGAATATTATATAATTAAAAAAATCCTAAAATTGTATACTCCTCTAATTTTACCAATAAAACTAACAACATTTTTTTTAATGTTACCAACTCAAACAGAAAACTCCTTGAAATCTAAGCGAAAATCGTACCTATCTCGAAAGCAATTCACATAAAAGTATCCTGTATTTTCGATGTATACATTTATTTCTCGTTATACACGATCTATTGTGGTGCACCCGACAGTTGTCCCGCTAGAAATGCAACGGACGAAGAAAAGATGACGGATATCCTCGAAGCGAGCCGAACTGTTCCGAAGTGCTCCGAACTTCGCTTCAATACAAAGCTTTTATCTTTCTCTTTTCGTTACATTTTAATGTGTATATTTTGTGTTTAGGGATGTTCATTGCACAATTTTTGGTTTGATTGAAAACTGAAATGGTTTATAAAGAGACGGGATATTGTTTTACGATGGTATTCTTGAATGAAAATAGCAATTAAATATTTAACAAATATGAACCTAATAGTATTTAATGGGAGGTACCAAAATTTCTAGGTTTAATAAATTAAATAAGTTAAGACATAGGTATATTGCGAAGCTCTTGACCCCACAAATTATAAAAGAAGATAGTAAAACTTAATGGTTATTATTGTGGTATAAGCCTTATAAAATCTCGTGTCTTTAAGTATTTTGGTAAATATAAGTAACATTGTGCAGATTTGTAGCTATAGCAATCTTTGTGTTACTGTCTGTTTATCACGTAATCTTATCTACCACTACATAGTAATTTTTTCTTATTCACCCTGTTTTCTTCAATCAGAGCTGTATACGTGAAACACGATAAACCAAACTAGACTTGGCAATTAAAAGCTATAAGTATTTTCAAAAGGATTAGCGATGTTCCAGACATAAATTCGTCTTATATTGCTTATAGATAGACCCCAATACTAAACTACAAACGCCACACTTGACGTAAACATATAAGCAATTGTGAAGATTACTTCTGCGCTCCTACAGTCTTCCTTTATCTCGAGACGTTCTAGATTCTCGACTCGTATCCAATAATAATATTTAAACAAATGAAGCCGCCACACCGGGTGGTTTCCGCCTCGCACTACCATCCATTAATCTCAGTCGGAACACTGCACAGATGCTGCGTCCTGCATCCGAGAGCAAAGACCTCGTGACCATTTGATATCTTTTATACCACGTTATATTATGCTGTCTGATCTTATGAATGGGATGGAATCGTAAAACTGTATTTGTGAGGTTGCTGGTGATTTTTATGAAATTTCGCGTACTAACAAACCTAGTTGTTTCTCTCGGTTTTACTCGCGTCCCCGGGAAATTACTACTTATGCCTGGATAAAATAAAGCTTACATTGCTCAGGACGAATGTAGCTTTTATGGTTAAATACTTTTTGAAATCGGTACACTTGTTTTTGAGTTTATTCATTACAAACATACACACACGCAAATATTTTTTTTCCCTTTATGATATTAGTGTAGACGAAATATATAAATTAACATGATTAACTATAACAAAAACCTATTGCAGTCTCCTAACTATATAAAAAAACAACTTAGCCTATTCAGACTCGATATTTTGGTACAGACGGCAGCACATCAAGCTATTACAACCTGTCAAAATTCCTTTTTAGATTTTAAACTTAATCGCTGAAGCGTATGTTTCTAGTAGTTTATTGATAAGATTGGACAGTTTCGTACTTCGGTAGCTTGATGTGCTGGCGCCTGTACCAAAAAATATAAGAAGAAAACTAAATCAAACCACATACCAATAAGAAAAGCCCCACTATTCTTATAACGTTAGCTATTCAACCGATTATGGAGGCAATTTTCTTTCACCAAACCGAAATTATCTGCAATCAATCGAACTAAATGAATGACCGAAGTTATTCGGCGAACGTCCCACGATTTATCACTGCGATAAATTTATTTTGCCCACTATTGTTTAGATAGTGGGCAAACGCTGGGCTTGATGACTGTGGAGTGGAGCTCCAGTTGCAATCAGTGTCTTTGTTTGTTTTGTAGGATAAGGGTGGTTTGGGCTTAGTTTTAGGGGGATAGATTGTTTTGTATTGTCAAATATTTTTGTTACAAAGTAAGTTTCAAATTAGTTTATCATTAAATAACAAGTAATGAAAGAAATTCTACATCGGAAAATAAAGCCACAGGTCTGTTTTTGTACTTATTTCAACAAGAAACAAAATTGAATTGGTTTTCCTATTTATTTCGAGTAGTTTGAAGTAATTTTGCACCAAGCAGCTACAGACATACATATGTACATAGTTGGAAATATAAGACAAGAAAGCTTTCGCTGAAATCTATTTGCAAAGTATATTCTATGTAATACTTGTAACAACTCACTTCTATCAAAAGATTTGCATTGCAGCCGTAATAAATAAGTTGAATTAATAACACATATTTGATTGCTAATTTGACGCAAATATGTTTATATACCTACTCACAAACTATTTAGGACAAACAAACAAACAAATTTAAACATTGCCATACTATATACAGGATTGTTGTAATGACATATATTTAAAAGTCAATATTTTGCAAATTGAGCTTAATTTTGTAGTGGTGCAAGTAATAAGCGAATAGTGTTAAAATTTTCTACTAGCTTGTGTCTGCGGTTTCTCCCAAAGAAGCTACTTCTTGCACATGGATGAAACGTACCCTATATGTGATTCTGATATATAAGCAATGTTATCTGCAAGTTTCATTAAAATCCATTTATTAATGAAACTTGCAGATAACATTGCTTATATGCATTTATTTAATTTAATTATGTCACTCCAACGACATACTCACTAGAACAAGCCCAATAGAAAATGCGGAGATTTCACTTATAGACAGTATGTCAATTAAAAGGGTGCACAATACTTACACTGTGTTGTGGTTTAACTTAAAGAAAAAGGAAAGGTATACACAATCGATTGTAGTAGTCTTTTTGTGAAAGTGTGACAAACATTATGTATGTCCATGCATTTCTACAAACTTTTGCGTTTATTATATTAGCTGGATAGTAGGGCATAAAAAACTTCACTACTCGTAGTAATGCAATACAGTTTAATAATCTAATAAGTCTGTAATGTTTATAAATAAAGATACATTTTCAGTTGAAATGGTGGAATCAGTCTGAAACCACTAATTTTTTTAGATATCCAAAGATTTCTTCATAATCATTACCAAACATATACCACCATTGTTTATCATATAAGTAACAAAATAAACCAAACCATGGTATAAATTAATTACCAAGACAATCCAATGTAGCATGACCGCGCCAATGTCAAACATTTTGGAAAATGAAACGCGTCCTTTTGGTCCCTAGGGGTTAAAATTTTAAGCCTCTAAGCCTTCGTGGCATGACCCAAAACGAGATTCACCATAACAGCGTTATGGGGACAGATAACCACAATAGGACTGTAGTATTAGGATGAAAACCAAGATTATTTTATATTTCTTGTCCTATGTAAGACGAAGGAAGAAAGAAATAATTATCAAATAATATGTAGACAATGTGAGAAGCAGGTCCAACTGCAAAATAAAGAAATAAAAAAAATACCTTGGCTGTATAAAAATACACCAAAGAACACTAAAGTTGGTATAGGTGGCAGCAGGTCAACCTACCCGATACCCGAATCTGTAAAATTGTACCAATCGAATATTAACCTTCCAGTATTCGGCTCAGGTTGAAAATCTACTAAATAAATTTGACAGATTGAGGTAGGTTGCTGTTGGCGGCTGAACATTACCTTATGTTTTATAATGACATTAACAAGACGACATATACATAGGTTTATAATATGTATATAAAATGGACATTCAAAAATCTTTTAAGCTAGAGAGAGTACTTATTTATAAGTCTTCCTTGTTAAAATTGAGTATAATGTCGATCAGTCTATAAATTTTATATACCTAAGCATAGACATAAATAATTCCCCTACTTACATATCGAAGGAAAAACAGTCCATAGCTCAATTGTTACCCCTTTATATGCAAAACAAGTAACGGAGCACACTCATAAATTTCAAACGACTGTCGTTTTTAACTTAACCCTACAAACGCAACCTGTGTTTGTTAGTAAAATTCATTCAGAGCTACCATAGCTAATTGTGAGTGTATTATTTCGCAGTCATTCGCAGTGGAAAATAATTTATTATATTGAAACGAGTTTCATTAGTCCACACAGGGTTTATGAAATATTAACAACTGAATAATTAAGCTTTTAGCTTTCCAATTGTACGCTGTTATGTCACAAATGTTATTTAGATATGATTGATTTTGTTTTGTTTTATTGTTCGCGTTCGCACACTTTGTTCAAAATGGCCGCGGTTCAGGTACGGATTATATTTTGTTGAATGATTTTAAATTAATTGATTAGACAGTTTATTCATGATTATTTTAATAACTATATTGCTATATAACTAACAAAATTGTATAATTGCATTTTTGGGGAACTGCTTTTAACATTAAGGGCCAGTTTCACAGGTTACAGATAGCCACTATCTACTATCTAAACTCAAAAATGAAACAGAATTAGTATGAAATTGTCTGCCAGATAAATAATTCCCCTACTTATACTTATCTGGAATTTATCAGCAACCTGTGAAACTGGCCCTAACTCTTTTTTTTTCAAAGATACACTTCAATATTTCTTGTAACGGTATTCAACCAATTCGACATGAAATCCTTCAAACAGACAGATGTAGTAACTTTCTCATTTATATTTAGGAATACCGCTTTGATAGAAAGCTGAGAGCTGAGTCCTAGACTTGAAGATAAAATTATATACCAACTCATTACCTATTTCCCTCTAGCGTTCAAATATATAATAAGGATTAATTAACTGGATGGCATCCACGTTGAAACAGTCTCCCTGTAATTAGTTTCAGTAAAGTTAAGTAATAGTAATTCACCGTAACTACACGTGTGAGTGCCCCCGAAACAAATGAGATTTGAGCCAGAGCTTAAGTTTAATCTGGGTTTAGATCCAATGTCGATCCTGTGATGGGACGGTGTTCCATTTGGTCCTTCGGTACGGTACGAAACTTGGTTCAAAAATTTAATTATTTCGTCGTACTGTGTTGATTATTTCCTAGATAGAAATAGATTCCTAGAGCTTAATTTTGCTTTTCTTTAATACGATTAAGTAAAGAATAAATACCTATGTATAAATAATTATTATTTTTGTTATTCGGAAATAAATGTTCTTATGCTTCTATTTTCAAAAGTTTTACAAAAGTTTACCGTTGTACTTTTCCTGAAGGAGCAATTTCGTAATTCGTCGGTTCTCTAAATTGAGTATCTTATTTTAATCAATTCATTTTCTTACTGGCCAGAATACCTACATTCCAGCTAATAAAGAGATTACATATTAGTACAGATTCAAGAAATGTTGATTATACATTTTCAATGTATGTAGGTACCTTACTTTTTTAATAAAGCATATCGCTAGATGTCTACATTTTGTAAAGCTAAGACTTAATTTTAATTACTTCTCTCAAGACATAGCTGAGCCTTGTGTTTAGCTTTTTTATTATAAAAAACTTCTCCTCACATAATTAAATAGTGAGAGGCTTTTTAATAATGAATGTTCTGAGTAAAGGTAGGATTTTATTCAAGTTGACGTGAAACAAGATAGCTAATTTAGATAAGTAAGTACATATTAACATTACTTAGAAACTAGCTATCCAGCCGCTCAGATAGATCGAGCATAAGTATAAGCAACGCTTGGCGCGGTTGCTCCTTGAGTGAACATTTTGTTGTGACGAGGTCCTCCGTGTTTCCGAAGCCTGGTTACATTAGCCCACCAATCCGGCTGTCATTTTAACATCTTTCGCAGTCATTACGGGTAGTCAGAAGTCAGAAAGTTTCTTTCCTAACAAGGAGTAACTGGGTTGAGGAGGTCAAAGGTGCAGTCGCAGCATATAAAGTAAACATTGCTACTGCATGCTTCATCTGATTAGACTGGAAGCCGACCCCAATATAGAGGGGATATGGCTAAGCAGATGAAATTAGCAATTCTATTGTTATGGTGACGTAATATTTATGGAAAACTATAAAAACTACAATGTTACAAAATAATTGCATAAAGAGTGTGCAACAAACATAAGCGTTTATAAGGATAGAGTCCCGCTTCCGGAAAAATTAATATTATTACAATTTCATTCTGCATAAACCGCCCCGCAAACACGAATCTTCATCCATTGCAAAATGATCTTATTACCCCTATTGTTAAAGTTTAAACTACAACGAGTACACAAGGAATGTATAAACTACAACGTGTGCGTTTACAAAGGCCGATAGAGCAGTTTATACTTTTTGCTCGCGATCACGACACCGGTAACGACTTCCCTTGCAAACGCGAAGCGAAAATGCAACGATTCCGAAATACGCGCGAATACCGACGCCAACGCGTCGCTTAGCAAACCTTTGTACAGACACGAGCAAAAGGCACATCGATTGTTCCAATAAAAACGGAAATATTGCCGAGCGTGTGAAAAATGAATATTTTTCCAACTGAGCGTCCCCAGCGTTAGTTGTGAGAATTCTGACGCTCGAAATTTACCTCGCAATTTACAGACGTAAAACAATAGCGTTTCGAACAAAAACGTTCGAGCAGATTGTCGAAACGTTCGTAAACTCGTTTAAATCGGTGGTATGTCCACCGGACGGTCGGACAGTTTTCCGTGAAAAATTACCGCCGAATGGCGGCTAAGCGGTGCTTTTAGCCTAGTTTCGCAACGAGTGAAGTCACGGCACGACCTGGCGATTTCCTCGAACCACGCTGCCGTTCAATTTACCGGAACGCATCTGCCAACTAAATAGGTTGGCCCGCGCTCGCCCCGGAACGTCTTAGCTCCTAATAAACGCTGCCGTAAACGGGTTCGCTATTCAAAAGTTGAACGCCGATTAAAACAGAATTAAGAATCGAACGCTGAACGAAATTCAATATTGGAATCCTCCAATGTAGTTGATCAAAGAGTACTAATTGTACAGAGAGGGCACTGCAATTCAAGTGGTTTTATTGCCGGTGGGGCGAGTGGAAGGCGAGCAATTTGGCGGTCTGACCGCAAGAGCCGCGCATGTTTATTAGAGACAAAGAGCCGCCGCGTCGGCCCCCGATTTGCATAACGGTCTGTGTCGTAATTAGAAACCATCTCGGACGTCCCTCCTTTGTCCCGTCAAGTCTGGAGGGGACAACGTCAAACGCCTTCTATTTAGCCGCTTACAGGATAAGCTGTATAATCCTGCTGAATTAAAATGAAATGTGCATCGTGTTTCTCAAGAACGCTGATATTAAACTCTTGAGAGGGGTGTAATTGTCCTAATAAAACATTTATTTCTTAAGCTTGGAAAGTCCTTTTACTTGTTACATGGTATCTTTGTGTAGCGAATTACGTAGAGAGGAAAAGCTAATATTAATAAAGCAAGGTTTAGGACTACCACTCCGCAGGCACGTCACCCACAATTCATACCACTCACCCTTGTTAAAGCAACAGACTAACAAAAGCATACTTCTATTTTAATGAAATCTAAAGCAGACAGGTAATGAAAATTTTAATATACGCGCCACAAATGTCGGCTACAATTTTCGCGTCAGACCTAACATGAAAAATAAGTTCTACGAAACGCGCCACGCATATTCTTAAGGAGGCGGTAATTTCTTACTTACATGTTTCATTACTCAAACGTATACTTACCTATAAGATGAAAAATCGTTTAAAGAAATTGCTTACGGAGCGAGTACAATAAATCGTGGGTAAGAAGCGCACAGTGTAACACACAACAGAGGCGGGTAGGGCATAACTCATTAACTCGAGGCGCGTTTACGAGGTCCGCTATATCGCGAGCCGCGCCGGGATAATGATGCTAAACCGATATCCTTATTTACTGCAAATTGCGTCGGGTCTTACATCTAGGCCGATATGGTATTGGGGTTGCTACAAATATCTTGTTACGTTACTTGATTAGTTTTGTTTCATGGCCAAATTGAAAGTCGTAGGGCATAATGTCCACATTTTATGGCGAGCAAGTGTCTTTTGGTACAAGGATTCTATGCAATAAAAACACAACGAAAATAGAACGCTAGGTAGGAACCTCTCATATTTCTATTTTTATTATCTCTTCTCAAAAGACTTTAAATTCCTACGCCAATTAATTAAATTCAATCGGTTTCTCTGGTAACAGAATATTAAAATATATTTAAAGCGTATTTTTGGTAGATTTTAATCAAACGCTTTATTTGTAATTAAGCAGAAATATTGAATATTATTAATTAATTGTGAACTGCTAAACCCACACGGATTGTCGATAATATTCCTCGCAATACAACCGTGAAATTTCCGAAACTCCAAGTTGAATACAGACAAGCAAATCATCCGTGAAGTGAGTTTGCAAAGGGCACGCGTCCGGAACGCATCGAGCTTCGTGAACGCGTTTAAACACGTCAAATGCACAACACGGCTATTGTAGCCGATTGATTTAAACAAAAATAGATGCTTTGAAATATCCCGCTTTATTTTAATTGGCAATTATTCGCAACTCTAGATATAATTATGGTGCAAGCAATAATAAAACGCAAGACCCGGATCCCTTGCACTTGAAATGGAATTGTTAATTAAGTTTAATTTTAATATCCGTTCGGTAATTGCTACGTTTAGAGTTAATGGATTGCAGACTTAACATTTCTTTAGCTGCGTTTTATTATTTTATTAACGGTGTATAAAAAAGTTTGTTAGTATCTGTGAATGATACCATAATAGAATATGAATCCATACAGATAATTGTAAATAGGCTGACATTATCAAAACCGATTAGCTATTAGTACAAGTATTTAATTAAATTAAACAAATGCCATCCGATTTTTTTTGTTTTCGATTTTATGTTAAACAGATTTGAACAAAGCTGTTATTATTCAGAATCAATCTAGCAGTTTCAGAGAAAACTAATCCGATGATCAAATTATAGCGCTTCATAGACTAACAATATTTTTTTATTTGTTACAGGTGAAAACAACGAAGATGCGTTTACAAACGACCCCCAAATTAACGGTAAGTGCCACTAGAACCTTCTAGAACATAAAGTGCTCGTTGAAGATATCAATTTTGTAACTATTAACGCCAATAAGTCTCGCCACGCAAGAGAATTGAATTACACTGGTTGGTACAAGGTTCGATTTGGTTCATTAGGGTTATTTTAGAACGCGAATATCTACATAACTAATTCGTCTGGAGGGATATACAAAAAACATATACGTTGTAAATGATATATTATATGATACGTTCATACATTTTTTCTCATATTGTGAGGTTGAATGTTTCTTGTTTCTTAAGTCAAAATACTCATACGTTACTTAAGTCTTCATATAGAGCAAATCTCGTAATCGTTTCAGTGTTCAGCCACTACACAGGTAGACAGATATGTAAGAAGTAAAAAAATGGTGGTCAACCCATGAGTCAATCAAAACAATATTTTCAAAGACTAGGGCTGAAAATGAAATTTAAGAACACCATAAACGTACTTATTTCGAAGCTAACCTTGTAATCATTGTTAATAACATTAAAGAAAACAGAAAAAACAACCTGTCCCCCAAAAATACAATAATAATTATTGTAGCTATTTTTTATAATAATCCGACAGTAATCAAGATGGCTGCCCTACGTAAGTCTCAGTAGATTCTGCCGTTTAATTACTCTACGTCTTATCGTATATTAAACCGCTTACAGTGACGTCACGTTCTAATAATTAGATTTAGATAATATAATTCACTGAAACAGATACTGTTCAATTGATGTAATTATAATCGTTATTAGCTTTGAGTTATTAGATATCGGGATTATGAACTTGCTTTGATATTTCTTCTCATGATTTATGGAGATTGTTTGTGTCTGTTTATGATATAAATTTAGTTTCCAATTTTGAAGCAACGTACGTGTTCGAGAACTGAATTAAACCTATCCTTAGTCACAATTGTAAACAGCAAAAAGAGCCATTGAAGTTCATTCGATGTTCGCTAACATTTTAAACGTAATTCTCTTTGACATTACAATAGGGTAACCACATCACAAAAACGAATAAAAAATTGTCAAAAAGGTGAGTTCAGTCGAAAACGAGGTTGAACTCCCTACAAAAGAGGAATGCGAATAAGTAGCAATATTCTCAAATCACACGTTCTCTAATTCTGTTGCGGCTGTGTTTCAGAATCGATTGCGCTTTGAAGAGCCACTCTGTACCTCTTTTGTTTTAATTGTGGAGCGGGGGACACCGCTCTTACCAACTTTGATGCTTTTTTGTTCCGTGTCCTCATTTCGAATTAGAATGAAGTGTTTTAAAAGTGTTCGGATATCGGAATGTACGTTCCTTTGTATGTGGTGATAGAGAGGTTCTAAATTTAAAGTGTTCCTATTTTGAATCTAGTGTTTTAATTGTAAAAAATGTGTGAAGCCTTTTTACCGCACTCCTGAGTAGCTTCACCATATACATACTATGTTTTACCATTAGACCTCATGCACTTAGACTATGTAATTAAAATAAATTACCTACTCATCGTGCACTCCGTAATTTATAAACTTTTTGAGTGCAAAGTTACAGGGATTGTTCCTTACGACACAAACTTTGTTTAGCCTCAAAAAGGACCCTTGGGTACCTATATTTTTTGAAGTAACATTCATTCTCGGTACCGATAGCAACATGCAACCCCATAATTGTTTAAATTATGATTTATCACATTTTATGGCGGTATTAACACACTCGAACATTAAAACACAGAAATGCACCCCCGATACGCTGTAATGAAGTTTTTAGTATTGCCATATCTCATAATTAGTCTTCATAATGTTTGAAGCACAAAACAAACTGTTCTATTTTACTCTTTAGCTTGAACTCATTTATAGTTTTTATTAGATGGTCCAATCGTTTTTAAGTTTTCAATAAGTATTTTCACGATACAGTAAAATAAGAAACAGGAAAAGTAGAATGAAATCTATTCTTGGGTTCTTTACTTCCTCGCTACATCGCCGTGGCATTGATTGAGGTGCGTTCTCAAACATACATCAGCGGTGCTATAATGAGACATGGCTACGTTCCGAACACGTGCGCCTCCCATAATTCGATTCGGCAGAGGTTAATCAGCACCCGAACTCCAGTAATAGGTACCTAATGCGACAACTAATTTCCAAAAAGAAGTGCTCCATCTTCCCAGGTTTTTATTGTGGCCACTCGCGATTCTTGTCACGATCTTGTCTCTACTCAACCCCTCTCCGCACTCCGCGCCCCGCACCCGCGGTGTGCAGTCATCAAGCCCGAAAACTTGCGAATTAATACGTGCTTAGATTCCTACCAAAGCCAACGCAGATAAGAAAGAGATTGTTATACAACTCTTCCGCGAGTTTCAAATCAAATCTGTTAATTTCCGAACGACTTTCCCGCCCTTTTTGCTTTCCCCCGAATGATGTTGGGAAGTTTCCGAATTACAAGTTTAAACCGTTGATACAAAGGCTTGTAAGTTTTTCGGCTAATTACTTGAGTAACTTTGGTAATGGCACCTCCTCCTCCACAGCATGTAAAGAAAAAGTTTTCTCGTTCATTTAATATGTATGATAGTTAACTCCATCTTCTGCTTCGTGTGAACATTTTCTCTACATTAGACAAGTTCACACTTTCATAATTGAGTTTAAAAAATTACATTTCATACTAAGAAAGTCTTTATTTTAACATTGGTGCATCTCATTTAATCAGAGCTCGTGCTCAGACCGCGTATGAATGCAGATAAAACTTTCCACATAACCATAGTTAGCTGTAATGTTGGACGCATAAGTAATACAGACGAATGGGACATTGTTCTAAACCTAATTTGGTCCAAACACGCTATCCCAGCGCGAATTTCAGTAGTTTGTGAGTACTAACTAGTAAATTTGGAGCGAGGCAGCTATGACAGTGTGTGTATATCATCGTAGCCCGCACTAATCTCAGGGCACTCGAAACGCGAGCAATTTCGCGATCCTTGCGACTCCGGGGCCTCAAGCGACCTCGCCCCTTGCTAACTTAGTGCCACTTGTCTGCGCCTCTCCCGTGCCTTAGGGCTGCGCAGCACACCGATCTGATTCCAAGTCTCTAGTATGGGTCAAAAACATTGTACACATTTGGTTGTGAAATTATCAAGAATATGGGTTAATTAAAACCTTTGAAAATCCCCAGCCTAATTTGAGAGAATTTTCACTATGAAGGCCTAAATAATAAATAGGCCAATTTCTTATGTAACCCAGCCACGGTACATAATAACTAATAGCAAAACATTAAGAGGGTGTCATTACGCTAAGTTACACACAGTACCCTTACTCTGGCCCAAATGTCCGTCCACTTAGGCTACAAACACTAAACAGTCATTAAAATCTAGGTCTAGTGAAGCCTAAATCACGACCAACCCTATCTCAAGCGTCGGCACTGTTCGGACCCTCTCGTCGGTGCTCGGGCGCACTCGGCATTATTCGGGAACTAAACAGAACCTATCAGAACTAATTGGCGGCGGAACGTAGCGAGCCCGCAGATTGGGACTTCATAAGATTAGCAATGCTCTTGGGAGTACTTCCAGCACAGAATTGAAGACCACTTTGATGTATTTTAAGGTTTCAATTGATATATAAGAGAGGAAACGTTTTTGAAATGCTCGGAACGAAGTTTCTCGTTACGCAGCAAAAGTTTATAAAGAAATAACTACCAAACAAATAATAAGCATGTGAATGTGAAAGTAACGTTTATTTATCAAAGTCAAACAAGTCATATTTCTCGAACAAGCTTTCAAACTGTTATCAAAGCTGAGTGAAAGTTACGCAAGCATACATACACGGTACTTACAAAAGAAATGGCGATACATCGACATTTAACAAATGATACACGGCCCCGTAGGCCTCCTCTACAAATCGGTTCACAATTGTCGATCCCGTCCCACGTTGGCTAATCCGATATCAGTAAAAGTAAATTCAACTCGCACATCAATAACCATTTTGACAGTTAAGCCGCCATTTTTCATTTGCCGCGTAACGTTCAAAAGTGGAATCCAAGCGAAAATCGCGCAGTCAGAGGTCGCGTTCGAAACAAAAAAACTTCCTTGTACCGAGGGCGCGCAAACATCGAAACTGCATCGAGAATCCCCTTTTAAACCCCTTATATTGCAGCTTTAATCTCAGTGTGGAAAGTTTTCGCCGTAACTAAAGCAGCGATGGAATGGGAGGTGGAATTTTGCTGTTCTAACGTTGGAGCAGGGCGGTGTAGATCAACTTCCGAGCCATTTATTCACAAATCGAGTTATTGCACCTCTCGCAGATCGCTTTACATAGGTCATTTGTGGAAATTACATGTCGCCGCAACTTTTCGTATTCATTTTAAGATTAATGAATAAGCTTGTAGCTTGTAGATTAATGTAATATTTGAAGAAAGAAGCTGACGTTTTCATAATTTCCTACTTCGAAATAGTGCACAAGACTTAATTTATAAAATGGCATGGCAAAGCTAAATTTGTCGCTGTTTATCAAGGCGGTGCTTTAATAAGCAGAGCTTTACGGCTATGAAGTTTCACGTTTATTCACATCAAAACGTCGTGATATATTTTGAATTTAAACCGTTGTCCCATTAGGGCGTCTGTTTGTAGAATTCCACAAAGGCAAATCTAGTTATAAGTGTAACGCCGCGCGTCCAAACACTGTTATCCGTTTATTTCGCTACGTACTGTTGCCGCATATCGCAAATTAAATAACGTGTTTCGACTATGAATAATAGCCGGGCCCGGCCTCAGAACGCGCCCCTTACAATGTTACAATTTGAAATTTAAAATAACAACAATTTTATTGTTTATGGTTGAGAACGCGCGAGTACTTTTAAATTTGGAACTTGAGCACATTTGTTATTTTACATTTTATGGCATCAGTGATGTGACCTTTTTGTTGTGATTTATTGTTTGACCTTTTCTTGTTTGATTCATATTAAAGTTAAGCAACACTACAATACAATTTCGCCAAAATTACTGTCGAACACTTACACAATAAATAAACATACAGACTTTTACGACTTGTGACTTCACTCATATATATACATACATATTGTCACAACTTGTAAAATCAAACCATTGCTCAAGCAAGCACAGATTGCACTAAATAAACTTTACTAAAATTGGGCCACTACAAACAAGAGGCCTTTAAACAACGCAATTAACAAATAACTTGTTATCATAAGAGAAACCAGCTTTAAAAAGCATGAAGTTATTCACCGCTACATATAAGGCCGGCAACAAATTTCGCATATTATACCTGGCCGTAGTTTCATAAGCTTTATTAAAATTCCCGTCGCAGGGCGGGTCCGATTCTCGAATATCGTGCGCCAACCTTATTATATTCGATCTCGCAACGCACGCAAGCGTTTTGACGTACTAATTGCAGGCGGGGTTGTTAGATACGACTCAGCCGTCACGGCATACCGTGGGGTGTAAAGAGGCTTATTACGAACAGTAAGGCTCCCATTTTAAACAGAATAAGGATTTAAAGGAAATTATTTGAGACAATGTTTTGTAGAAATGTAGGAGGTATGCGGTGACGTCACGCGCAATTTGTGTGACGCTGTAATGTTTGCTTTTGACACGCACACACGCATAGTTTTTTGTGTTAAATGTATGTGCGTGATTAAGTAAACAAAAGCGCTGGAGATATGATATTGTTGTTGCCTTAATATTGTTTTACGTTTATTGTGGTGGCGTAATTTTAAAGGAGATTAATAGGTTGACATGGCTTAGCAGCTTAGCATGATGACTTACTTTCGAAACTGTATGATGTTGTTAGTCATAAAGAAATAATAAAAAAGTTAAAACTCCTTAAAGCTTAAACAAGCAGTGGCAGTGTGTTTTAATAAACAAATATATTTTCCTATGCTTCAATATCAAAACAAAATGAAAAGCTTACTCGGTTTAATTGCAAATATTAATCTAAATAGTGAACACATCGTACGTTGGCACTAATAAATGCGCTAGCTAGCACACGTAAGCGGCAATATCCTCATTGACGTTATTTATTCGTATCCGTACTTCGTCGCCATACTTATTCACTTCGTTTGCAACCGGTGCACGCGATTGGCGCGCGTTTTTACGATTATTTTAAATTTCGAACGTAAAATCCGAACGGCCAGCGCTTGGAACGACTTTGCTTTAATAGGCCGTAAGAAATTGCATTGGATTTTTAAATAGGTTTTATTAAGCCTTTTCATACTTTTTTAAATAAAAGTATAATAAGCATATTTTTATGCTTTCCGATTTAGTACTTATTTATAGTCCAGAAGGAGCTCAAGGCAATATTACGACCATCTGAACTTAGCATTAAAATCCGGTTAAACAAACGAACTTTCTCATTTTAAATATTAATTCATAGTGGAAACTTTTATACCCTCAAGTCACCGTAAAGTGTTTGAGTAGTAATCTTTCCCGGCGAGACCTAAAATTAATAAACTTTTGTTGACCTTTAGAACTTGCGAGGGATGCCGACGAACGATAAATACGAACTTGTGGCATAGCAAAGTAAAGATATGCTCTTTACTTTTCATTCTTCCTAGAATAACGTAAATAACTTTAAACGTTTCATAAGGTATTTGAATACTGTGACGTCATTTAATATCCAACATGAAAAATTGTGTGTGGCAACACTTGACTTATTATTTTTATTTACGTAGGCACTCTGAGTCTCGTAATATGTATAATATAATTCATTTTCACTATAACCTACTTGCTTGCGTGACGTCTCAACTACTTTTTTTAATGTTCGTAAATAAAAAAGGTCGGACCGCATTCGTCCTACTTGGACACGCAAGGGACGTAATGTTTCAATTTTTTTTACCCCGATGCTATCTTTGTATACAAAAACAACTATAATACATTTAAAACTATCACCGTTGTTAGATAGTAACTCCGTTATTAATTCTAAGGGCAAATTAACCTTTGTTAATTTTGAATGCAGATGGTATCGGTTTTAATTTAATATTAATAATGAAATGCGGTTTTGTTGCCACTATGAAGAAAAAAATAATGGGTGTTCAAAGAATCTTGTTGTCTTTGAAGTTTAAATTATTAACATTTTGTTAGGTTTTATTGTAATCTTCAATTAGTATTAAGTTCTCTGAACAGCTTAGAAATTCTTTGAATGCGTCTTTTTGTAGATTGTCTATAATTATCCAGCCAGACTCTTTTAGACTTTTTTTTGCAAACTCGAAATAGTTGCCATAATGTTTAAAAGTAAATAATACCTACATGCAATATCATAACACTGTACGAAAACATTGAACAGTATTTAACCGTACAACTTCCCATTCAACTAAAAATAATCATTTATACTCATCAAATTATTGCGGAATAATTTATTCGCGCCATTACCCGAATACAAAATGGCCGCCATATTCATATGAGGCGTGATTTGCAACATTGCCTCTGATTATACCATCAACAGTGTGACAGCTGTTCTATCAATCATTTTCTATCAGCTCTCATGGAATCAATTACGGGCAACAACTGTTGCACAGCTACTGTCCCACAAAATATAATTGGTTTAATGTGACTGACAAATCATGTCATTCTAATATATACGTCATAGAATGTCGTTGGCAGCGACGTAGCGAGTTGTTAGTTACAAATCTTAACTCATTAAATAGTAAGTGCATCTACTTAAACGAAAATTGGCAGCTCCATGGTAGACTAAAATTGTCATTAAGTGCAGGTAGCTTGACATTTTAAAATGAGGAACTTTACGCGTACCTAACGGTCATTTTTAACTGCAAACGACCAATTAACTGGGAAACTAAATACCATAAAGGTGTCACTACCTACATTAAATATTTTAATTAACTTTAAAATGCATCTCGACAAGCATTAACACTTTACAACCTGCACCATAAACACGATCATTTTCTTGATGCCGTATTCATTTCGAAAAATATAATATGGCATCCCATGATGGCGCCACTTCCAACTGCAAACGTCAACCAAACGTCAAATTCAATATAATTTGAATTTAGTTCCGAATTCCGCCACTGCCAAGAAATGTTGTTCGCTGTGACGTATAAAATCTAACACGGGACACGTATACGTGTTTTATCGCGCACATACATCAAACTAATGACCTCTGCCTGCGGATGACCGCGTTCCTTATATTGCGACATTTCGACGCTCGTAACCGATGCCCGATGGCACACTGATAATAAATGCAAGTTTTATAAGGCTTTTTATCGCAACGGAACGGAATTTATGCGTTCACAGCGGTTTAACTGTTCCCACGGCGATGCTTTATCGCAGCGAATGCTTTTTTAATTTGCCCATAAAGTATTTGCTTTGATGATACTTTCAATTAATTTTTTAATGTGTTTTTAATATTTTGACGATGGTGTTCATAAATATTTTCTATGGAGTTCGAATATGAATTATTAATTACTTAATTTCATTGCAACGAAAATTATTATATCAAAAATTGTCCCACCTAATAACTATTTAAAGCATGGCAACATTGCACGCCGAAATCTGTATTCAAATACAAACAAGAGGCGCTCCGTAATCAATCGCGCCTTCGATACTCGACCAAACTTATCCGATTACACATAGTGCATAAGCCACGAGCTTTTCGCAGTAGAACAGAGCTATGTCTGTGCTTCAGTACAAACTACGGAAGCGAGCAGTGCATTTGGCCGATTTTAGCGGAGTTATTCGGCGTACGCGAGTCGGCGGGCCGGTCACTCGCGTATTGTTCCCGAAGCCGCCGTCCGCATCGCCTACTGAACTCTGTTCCGTTCCGAGCCACATAAAGAACCCCCTTTATTGCTCGCTCTCCCTGCTCGTGGGTGTGTAATCTATGCGTACTAAACCCTGAGCAAGAAAACTAATTCGAATGTAAAGATCGTCGCGTTTTTGCTTGGAGTGCGCGGAGAAATTTTCATTTTGTTACTGCACGTAAAAGCGGTAATAAGCGGTAGTAATGTTTATGTTCATTAAAGTATTTACCTAGATAAAGCTTTCTTTGTTTGAACAACGATGTGTTTAGAAATGCTAACATATTTCCCAAGTAAATGCTAGTTTCTCTAACACAGAGAGTTTCCCACAACACAACGCTGACATTTAAGCTTCACGTCTGTTTTCAGGTGCGTTAACGGTAGTTAAAATAAGCATAAAGTTATTTCCCCGGCTGCCGGAAGCGGCGGCCATTTCGCGCGAATCTTGTTGAATTATTTGTACAAAATGGCCGCCAGTGACCGTCACTTACCCTTTGTGCTCCGTCCAGAAGCACGGCGTGTGAACATTACGCCGATATAAAACCACTAATTGTTACCGTTAAATGCACGTTTATTCGCTATAAAAATTCTCATATAACAGAGAAAACAAACCAGAACTAAAGCACAGCATTAAACTGTGGACGTAATTTAATTCGCAATAATTTCATTTGTTATAATTTCCCTCCATAATCGTATTTAGCACTTACACGGGCATTCAGTAATAACAAGATTATTTGTTGCTATGCTCGGTGGGAATCGTAATTAGTTGATTACTAGAACGACAGTAAATTCAAGCTTTAGTTAAACAATTAATATGTATTACTGGGACCGATTCGAGTAAAATGTTTCGTTGTAACGCGACACTGTTCAAGTCCGTGTTTGGGCTGTCAAGAAACAGCCTAATTAAAAACCCAACAACATATTAATCGTTTGGTGTAGAGGCGCGGTCGTTACAAATATAATAAATTAACTCCACGTATCGTAATCGATCGTGTATAGCATCGAGATGTTGACTTTTCAATTAAGTCGACTGCCGATCTTGCGCCGACAACCGTACGATTAATCAATCGTGGTCGGACGAGTCGGCGTCCGCCTCGTACCATGGGACGCGCCAAAATTATCACGAATTAATGGACCTCCGGCCTGTGCTCACTCATGTTTTATTTACTCGTCTCGTACTAGAATAGAAATAGCCAGGGGACGTTTCTCATTTACCTATTAGAGTAGTATCGATTTGTCTACCATACAATGTTGACGGTCCTTTGTTCGCCTATACCAATTTGAATTCTAGAAAATTATAATATTTTATGTTTGAAGCAGAAGTTTGGATCGGATTTTAATTACGCGATAACGGAAAGGACTTACAAATACCACTTTTCTCAGAATCGAGTGTCTAAATGAGACGCTTATAGTGAGATGTGAACTCGTAGTTTGGCCCACTCTATCGCGCCGCACATTTCGATTCGATACCCAATAGTCTATGCACGATACAATTACTTTTAACATCAATCTTGACCTCGTTTCGTTTATACAACGCTTAAAAGTACAATATGTATTGAACGCTTTGTAATTCAACTACAATGAAAATCGTTAATTCGTTCAAATATTTGAGTTGATTGTTCTCTTAAACAAGTTTGTTATGAGAGTACAAAGAGAACCATTTGTATCGAGATAAGTTTTTATCCATTTAACTGTACAAAGGTTTTATCTTTTACTCATAAAATAAAAACTCTTTACTTATCAACCTTCATAACCAATCTAAACAACGCTTCCCAAATTAAAACTAGAACCCCGAACACACTCCGATCTAACTTCTAAAACACAACTTCGAACTAGCAATAACCATAGACAATACGGAGTCTGGTCCCAACCTCATAAAGTCGTACCTATACTACCAGAGACATTATACATATGATTTGGGACTACCAGTTTAATAGTTGCGGTCTGCGTCGGATTGTCGGTCGCATCGCACGACAGTTTGCGGCGTCGGGCCCCAATTAGATTAAATCTAGATGCATACAAACCTAGCCATTACAGTAACGGATCGGAACAATGACGGAGTTTCGACAAACTAATTGTTTCGACAGTTATTCGGAAGTAATAAACTTGCTTCCAATGTTCGGCGGTGACTGAATTTGTATACGTAGCTACTAGCTAGGTATCTTAGTTATCCGGGGCTGTGGGATTGTTCTAAAGAGTTACCGAGGCCCTAGTACACAACGTGCTTTAGAAGGAAGGTTTTAGTCAGTAAAAGTCTGACACTTCATCGGTCATCTGACGGCGTCCTTACTTCTTTATGTACATATACATGTTACATAAGTATGTTCTTCAATTAAATGAGTTATCGCTTTTTTTACTGCGTTCCTTCATAATCCTACTAAAATTAACATTTCATACATTTGTATATGCGAAACCCATTCGCTTTAATAAGTCAGAAATATATACAAATGACGCGTAGTCAATCTTCTGCTACGATCTCGTAGTTGTCGTAGTCAATCATCATGTCAGCTACGGCGTAGCAATGGATCGCAATGAAAATTGCAATTTTATTTTTTGTACCTCGTTGTTGAGCACATATGTCTCACATTAGGGGGATGAACAAATACTGTATATGTTCCCCAAATATAAATTAGTAAAGTGGGGTAGGCAGAAACCACCTGCGAACTCATACAACGTTTTACTGCGATCATCTATCAAACAGCTGAGTAAACCATAGAGGATATAACCATAAATATAATGAAGGATGTAGTTAAAAATATGGCTTGGCATAAGGCCAAGTACTGTGATGTTATGTATACTATAGTTTTGACTAATTTTCCAATGAAACAGGCTTTGATATCAAAACCATGATTATATACAAAGTTAAAAATAATATCTATTTTGAACTGAACAATAATACATAAATAATTTTCTTTTCCACAAAATTCGTTACCAAAACTTTTAGCAAACAAAGCAACCGCAGATTGCGAGTCCGCGGTCATTGACCTCGAGAACAGCTGTTGTTTTTATTAGATACAAGAACTAGCTTAGAAATATTTGTATGAATTTTCTTTTGTTTTTGGCGTGACTAGCGTTTTCTAGCAAATGTGATGCGATCTAAGAGCATGTTAATATCATACAAGTTTTATATATATTTTTGAATTTAATAATTTTGTGTGAGTATTGAATTTGAATGGCTTAAAATCCTTTGTCTTCTTCACTAAACTAAAACCGTGACGTCATCCATACATGTCATTACGGCAAAAATGAAATCTACAAGTAATTGATAACTAGCTCTCGTCAGCGATTTCATCCAAATAGCTTATTGTCTACTTGTTAAATGGGCTATCTTACACTGAAAGACTTATTCAAATCGGTTCAGTACTTCCTGAGATTAGCGCGTTGAAGCAAGCAAACAAACTCACCAGTTTCATAGTATTAAGTAAAGATTTCTTTTTCCAATATTCCTCCATAAGCTATTATTTACTCACGCATTTAAAATGAAATGGATAAAAAAAAACTTTTATAACTTCCATCGTAGAATGCATAATAATGACACTAATCTGCATCGATGTACCATAATGATCACATACGGGTTTTTATTGACCAAACATTAGATTTTTATGAAACTATAAAATAACTACGACTTATAACTTTCTTAGTGTATCCAATAACATTAACATAATATCAGATAAAAATCTTGTTAGCTTTACTTCTTGTCAGTGCTACCACTGAGTTTGAGGTCTTGGGTTTAATTCTTGGGTCGAGCAAAATGAGAATGTTCGCAAAATGAGACACTTAGCGCCTAGATGCTACCAAGCCCTTTTTCTCCCCTTTTCTTCTACTTAAAATTAAAAAGGCAAGCGTTATTGATTCATCATCATCCTTCTGCCCTTATCCCAAGTTTTATTTGGTTTCCCAAGTTTTTGTCTTCCACGCTCTTCTATCTACCGTCATCTCACAAGTTACATTCTTTCTAGCCATATCAACTTTCACACAATCCATCCATTTTATCGTTTCAAGTGCTATTGATTATAATTAAAAAAAGCGTATTTTAATTATTAAAAGAATCGCCAAACTATATTCTCATCACAGAAAACACCTTGCTAACATATTCTCAACATAATTCAAAAAGTATTAGCACCTTGGGAACTTTTAGAAGTTAAGATTTTTTAATATTCTTAACCTACATTACACTGCTAATGCAAAATAGACTTTATTGCTCATTAAATAAGGTTGAACGGTTGAATATGCAATATGCATTAGGTTAGAGAGGCCACATAATCGGATAGTGGCTATAAATATCCGTGGACAGTAGTACCCGTGTTTGGGTTGTTCAGAATTTGTTCACACGACATTATTCATTATCAAACGTGAATCTAAACAATTATTGCATTTCCAACGTGTTTGTAATGTGATTACTATCGCGGTGTGTTTAATTTATGTGCTATTGTGATTGGGAAAGTGAAATAAATATTGCTTTTCACGTATTTGGGTGAAGTTTTTTAAAGGATATTAGCTTTTTTAGCTTTTTTCAATCGTGTATTAGGGTGTCACTAGACCTATCGGTCGACAGTCAATTGACGCCATCACTATAGTAGAAACTATCGATCGACGTCGACCATTCCATCTTAGCATCAATAAATTGCATCTATTGAAAATCAATCGATTGTCGTGAACTTTTAGACTTCCCCGGTTACCCATAAATTAAAATCAAAAAAGAAAAGTATAAATAGGTCAATGCGTGAGTCCATATAGTGTTATAAATCATATAATATATTAATATAATTAGAATTATTCCTTTTTTGTTTTATAATTTAATTTTATTTTAATGTTTTTTTTTTCTCCTTTTATGTGAATGTTGCTCGCGTCTATAATTGATGTCAACACTAGCCCGTGTAACAAAAAATGTCTTTTTTAATGTTTGTGTTTACATTGTAGATTTGCCACAATATTAAATAAATAAATTATAATATTGTTTTCACTAATTTTCTGTCAATATTCCTATGATTGATAAACAAACACCCAGCATTTGGCACAGTTCAATAAGTGTACAACCTAACTACATAAGACTATGGCGTCTATTAATTTCAATTTCAATACAAAGCAATAAACAGAAGTGAATAAATTTCCCTCGTCCCAAACCGTCGAGACAAATGGCCGTTTCGGACCATAGACTATACTGGCAATTGGCCTTAGCGGGGGTCAACAAATACCAGATCCCGGGACCCATGAATCACGGACTGTGGGTTCACGCTTTTTCTGTTTTGGGGTAGGTTGAGATGTAGGTAGATATGAATTATTCAATTGTAGCATGTAAGTAAGCAAAAACTAGGAAAAAACAAGATTTTTAAAATATTTTTTTTAACTACTTACTCGAAATACGTGAATGTTGTGATGGTGTTTGGTTTCTCCCAAAATAATAACCACTTACAATTCGTATTATGAAAACATTAGAAATCTAACATTTAAAAATTCTGAGAAAAAGGAACGCTAATTTACACCGCTAAATTCTAGCCTCAACTATATCAATAAATTCAAAACAATCTTGTACTAACAGAAAAAAAACAACACCCAATATACTAAAACACCACCTATATATCTTATACCTGTTCCGACCAAAAACAACGCGAATTATTACTACAGCCTGTTTATCAGCCACACCCAGCAAAAATACGGGGTCCTTATCGGGGAACGACAAATGATCCCTGCGAGGCGCCATGAATTACACCAACTACTGACATTTGTCACACCATCACGTCATAACCGTGGGTCTGACCTTCACAGCCTTCAAAATGGGAAATATTAGGACACTGAAACCAGAGAAGGCATTATAAAATATTTTGAAGGGAAAATTTTAGGCTGACAGATTTTTGGAGAAGTGGAAAAGAATTGATGTACGGTGAAGGGGACTGAGCCTGATTCTCCTCAGGCGCTGGGTCTCAGGTCAGGTTGGTGCTGGCTGTGATCTCCTGCTACTTTTGCTAGACTCCACCAAAGGTAGCAGGAGATCACAGCCAGCACCAACCTGACCTGAGACCCAGCGCCTGAGGACATTATTGTAATAAGGCTTATCTTGTATTTGTCATTGCGCCATTGAATTTAGTTGGTTTGCCTCTTCCATCGTTTAATTCAGCCAAAAAAATATCTGGTCCTTCGAGTCGAAGTCGCGACGGCATCATCGACTACAGGGACTAAAGTGTATACTGTTTAATTGCATCGCGTCCACCATTGTACACAAGTAACGTCCCCCAGTAAATCTCCAGCTATCCTATTAAGATAATAATCAGCAATTCGCAAACATCGACCACGGAACCCAGGCCCCTCATAACTAATCCCAAAGGATTGAAATCGTACATTTTTGGTAGGATTAATTAGAATTCCTCTGGCACAGTTTGTGATATGGGATTATCCTGTACCGCTAAACGCTGTCATAACCGTTAGGTACGGTCCCTATTCTCCTTTATGTGTAATTTCCAGACCCCATATCTAAGTCGGCCTAGGAAATTATGCTACACTCACTGTAATATGGGATTAAACAGTTTAGAATGCGAATTTCGGACGTTAAATAAAATAGTATGTTGTGGCCTTGTATTTTACGGTTTCGGACTAATAGCGGGTAAGCATATAAACATTAAATATATGATAGTGTGAATAGTTTTAGCACCTTTTAAATGTTAGTAATAATTGGTACAGACGCCAGCACATCAGGCTCCAACAATCTGCCAAATTTCCTTAATGGAGTTTCAACCTTATCGCTGAAGCATAAAGTAAAAAGTTGATTGGGAAAATTTGACAGTTTCGGGTAGCCTGATGTGCTGGCGTCTGTACATTATCCCCCATGGATCAGCATAATATCACTTTTTTTTTCGCAAAACCCTTCACGATGTATAACACTGACGAGTTGACTGATACCAGGAGAGCAGAATAAAACAGGAGTTTCAGAAACATAAATGAATTTCAGCGGAATAGTTTTCCCTGCATCGCATGATGGGTGACTGACCTTTGTCTTTTTTTATTCCGGTGTAGTACTCGTGATACGTGCCGTCAAACTATGGCGAAGTTATTATTGTTCTGTGTCCACAAGTAATATAAATGGAAGTCTGAATAGCGTACACGAATATTATTCCGTTCAAATAAACATAATTTTAATAAAATACTAGACATCGGATAATTTATACGCATGTTCCGATATGCAAATGTACACAAAGCTATTTTTACAGCGTTATGGCTATATAATATTTAGTTTTTCTTTTTAATCTATTAATCGTGCATATATGTATCTATTACGGGAACTACGGACAGCAAAATGCTGCATATGTTTCTCGGGGAAAAACTGCGGCAGTTTATTTATAATTTCTATAGAGTTCAGAGTAGGATGCTTATGAAAACAGATATCAAAGTCAAATATATATATATCTTAACGGATACTTTATGCTTATTTCCCGAACATTCCAATCACAACATCAAATAAAGCTCGAGATGGTATAAATTAACACGATGTCCAAACTAATCTGCAATAAATCCACCCTCATATAATATAGATGTATTCATGAGATAATGATCGCTATCGCACAGTGTGCACTTGACTCATCCGAGAGTTACAATCGAACCCGTGTGCGTAGAGATGAGCATAACGCTTACATAAGCACATTACTCGAATGCCAAACCATAACAATTAACACGCAATTCATGGATGCACAGGTTAACATACACTTCATAAACACTAAGCAATCCATAACCAGAAAATTAAATCAACCATATAACGTTACGACTTGAATGTTAAAACGCACACAGAACTCGTAAAATAAAACAACAATAAATCTATCCGAGACCATTTTACTACTCAATAGCATTACTACCCGTTGAACTGACTCGGCTAAGTAATCAGCTTGTATATGGTCGAGTTCTCGGTAATCGAATACTCCGATAGAGTGAGTACATCACTACTAAGTCCTAGGGCGTTCTAAGTGTCTCGGGACAGCACTTGGAGCGTGATGAGAATCCTAGCCACTAAGGGATTTAGAGGATAATGTGTATGAAATACAATGGCATGATAAAGTTCGCGGGATGTACGACATGATACATTTTGCCCGGCAGCCATAGTGCCGCCCGGGAAACACGATTGTGTACTGAATTGATTTCCGAGTTCTGAGAACAGTGTAGCAATTTATAACCAGTTACGTGATATTAATCTGAATTTGAACGTAATGGCCGAGCTTGATTCACCGTTCATCGGAACTGGCTAATAGAAAACTTAATTAAGCAATAAAATTCGGAGAGTAAACATTACATTGTTTGCGTTACACTTTCGGTGGTACAAAACAAATACAACTAAACCATAGTAGAGCTCGTTCGTACGACTAGGGAAGAAAGTTAGTATAACTAGGAAGACATGGCGACTATCAACAAAGTTATACTCGTTAAGAATACTCGGTGACAAGTGAGTCGACTGTATGCTATCTGCTAACTAACTTCAATGAGAATTACAGTTCCAATCGCCTCCGGAGTGCATCGAGGGATGCGCGTGTTATCGGCGTCGCCACGCGGCGCTATCCCCCTCCGAACTCCTTCCAACTCCTCCTAACACCTCTTATTTATTCCTCATATTCCGCGAAGTGCGCTGGAGGATTATTGGCCTGTTATCGGAAGTGGATAAATTACTTTATTACTCGCTCGCGGGGAACCCTTTCGGCGCTGTAAAATGGGAGCATCGAAGCTATTTTCACGGCGGAATAACGCTCGTTCCGCTTATAAAAGGATTCATTTTTTAAATCGATAGGTATTATTTTGCGTGTGAATAATCGTCCGGCGTTATGGAAAAATGAATGTGTCGCACCAGTACCCTTCCCGCCCGGTCGCCTCGATATTTTTGGGCAAGTGTTTTTCTATCGCGCCGGACTTTATATTGTGATAAAGAACTATCGGAGCACATTATTGTTGCTTAGGTGAACATTCTTCATCTTAAAATAAGATTGAATAACATGACAAAATTGAAATATGAAAAAAAACGTTAAGTCAAAATTATAAAGATTGTAACATTTTCGCAAATCATTCATCTCTGTAATTCAGAATTTCATATCCACATTTATTCTAACAGATCAAACCCCAATCTTATCATCGGTCAGCGACATTGCTTTCGGCTACTAAAAACGGAATCATGCTAATTTCGAAAATGGACTACCCTTCAATTAATTATTAAGGAACTGAAAACCCTTTTAACCCCGTTTGGTACAAAACGTAACGGCGGAATGGGTGCGGTCATTTATCTTTATAAGTGTTCGGGGTATTAGTGGGGGTGCGAGCCGCATTCATTACGCGACTTTAATTTACTAATATCATTAATCGAATGTAGTACACATTATTTTTTCAACGATTTTTCTGCCAGGGCAACATTGATACATGATATGTCATTTACCGGTCAAAAATTGTAATGTCATATTTGACATTGAAATTGGCGGGAATCAGGATACGTTTAGTTAGCAAGCATCACAGAAATGGTTCGTTTTATTTGCAATGCTATCAAAACGTTACCACGCTAATACAAGTGGGTACTCCAATATTCAACAAACAGGCTTGTCTGTTGTTGTGTTAATCCCGCCGGATTATCCCACTTACTTGGAGTTTGATCAATTTAAACACCGTCACTGAAGCCTTTTAATAATCTCTTTGTTTACGTTTAATTCCGAGCTTCGGGTCTTAATTCTAATGTGAGTAATGTTGCTTGATTGAAATTATTATTCCTACTCAGGGCTATGTGCTACAGTGTTAAATTGTGCCATAAACAAAGCTTCAGTATTACAATTTATATTGTAAGTTCGCTTTAGTAAGCTTATTGAATATTTTTGCAACACTTAACTTTTTTAGCACACACAAAATTGTAGCGCCTAGAATTTTAATTCACGTATGACCCAAATAGATGCTTTGTTTACAAAAGCACCTTCTGTTTATTAGTGAAACTATCCCAACAATTTAACAATTCTGGAAACAAGAAAAACTAATGGCTTCAGCATAATAACGTTCCCCGTTTACACCCAAAACATTTTTAACGGAGGCCATTTTCTCTTACGGCCGTGGCTACTACAAAATAAAGTCGTTAGCATAATGCTGTTTCTGACTCTTTAATTACGAAACTATGTGTTATGTAGAAATAGCGAACGTTACAGAGAATGCTTATAATAGCTTGGGAACCTTTCCAGTCGTAAACCGTCGGTTATTATGTTAAACCTCTTTTCTGTCAGCAATAGTAACAATGCTAGAGGAAATGTTGCTTTTTTAATGGCAGATTGTTTATGCTTTCCTCTTGTTCGTAAATGGAACGCAAAAGGAATTTTTATATTAAATCGACCTCATGTATTTCGCTTATTGTTTATAGCCAGTACGTATGAAAATACCTTCAGATATGAAAGTACACTGTTCAGTAAAAAAGTATTTAATTATTATTTTTTGTGACAAGAACCAGAAAAATCTTCGGGTCATTTAAAAGCGATCTGAGCCCATTTTCCATGGTCTGTCGATCGTCTAAATTTATAGTTTCATTATTAATTGAACCCTGCTGTAGTAAATAAATTCGAACTGGTAGTTTTAACTTAAATTCCATTGTGCATAAATAATGTCGTTCAATGGGCCGATGTCACAACTTGTCGGACAATAAATTACTGACAGATGAAATGCGCCGCCAGTCCTCTCCATTAATTATTGTATACAGGATTTTAAAAAATAATCTTTTAGATTTATAATTGAAACGGATTAAAGGTGTTGCTTATCCAATTACTTTGATTTTATTATTGGAACTTTTTTTTAAACTTTATTTATTTTTTCGTCATAAAAAGTGGTTTGTTTCTCTGAGCTATCAGTGTTGCTGTTAGTTGTCATTTGTTTTTATTCTCAAAATGTTGAACGCGTCGAAAAGGAACGCTACAAACACAAAATAGTGTTAAACCAATTCATTAAAATGTAGAAATAACCTGTCTATCTAGTACTTAGGTACGCTTCGGTCTGATAGATTACCTGTCAAATACTGATGTATATCTTTAACAGAGGTCCAGCCTTGTATCGATTAAGATATTTATCAATGACAGTCCCTGTTAATGGCAAATCCACTAGACTTAGCAACCCAATGATTGTTATTAATTAAAAAGTAATCAAGATCGTGTCAGCAGCAATGAAGAGTTCTAACAACGAGGGGCCGTAGTACTAAGAACTATCAAAGCATTCTGTTAGAAAGAGATGGCATTAATCATACTGTATAGCTCTATCTCCGTTAGCAAAAACACTAGCTTGGCCCCGCGATGAACTAAGTCACAGCCATTCTAGTAACAGCCAACTTTAAATGCGAAAAGATAAGATCTCATTTCATTAACATAAACAGTTCTACGATTAATCTGCGCTCGAATGAATGTGACACACCGATTTGTCTTTGTTTCTTTCTATTAAACTCAACGGAAAACCAACACCCGCCATTTTGTTTTTTACCATTTTAAAACTGGCAACATTGCACGACCGCCATTACCAAATGAAATATCGTGAAATCGTAATAATTGTTAAAGTCATCTCATATTTTTAAAAGAGTAAATATTTACCGTATTTTAATGTACACATCGTGTTAATTCTGTTTTATATGAAAGACAGGAGTTATTGTTAAATTTATTATTTATCTTCTTTGCATTGCTGATATTGTGTTTGACTTCATTTAACCTTTGTCATACATAACTGCAACATGCAACTTATTATCTATGGCAATGACTATGGACTTCACTTTACGAAAATTCAAATCCATTCAATTCAGTCCATTTAAAATCCAGAAAAAATAATGGATCTAATTCAATGGATTTAGAAAGAAAAGTGTAACGTAATAAACGGCATGCTATGCTTGCAATAAAGTGAAGACAAAAGATGTATAGCCTAAGCACTAGCGTTTATTGGTATCTGAGCACATATTGCGTCTACGTAGGTATTAGACGGAGCTACCCTTAATGGGCGTTAATCCATCTCAGTCATGTGCACTTCCATTTCCTCAGGACGCGGAGGAACGTTCGGTCATTCTGAACGAAGATATTTCATACTAGCGCAAGAAAAAATCTATCCCGCAAATAAATGTGTTTGAGACCTAAACCATTTTCGCTCAAGTGGAGGTAAAATGTTTGTCGTAGAAACTTCAATGTAATAAGTTAAGGCTCGTATTTTTGGGGGCAAATGCTTTGTCGCACGTGTCGCTCGATGTCTCGAATGCGTATTATAGTTCGTTTACGAAGAAAAATTATACGCACTGTCGACTGAATTTTCAAACAATCAACACAACCCATCGAGATGAAAGCTCGCATATTCAAACTGAGAATGGAGAAATCCTATGCGAATAATAAGTTGGCAAAGGAAACAAAACATAATAGAATTCGGAATTCGAATGTTCCACGTGATTACGTTTCGTTTAACACGAAGGCGCGTTAAACCCGACTCATTCAAGATCACTCGACATAATTAACGCCTACATTGAGTTATTTACTCGCCCGCATGTGGTGGCGGATACGACGGAACACGATTGACGTGCCTAATTCTTAAATTATTTACGGAATTCGAGAAATCCGATAAAGCCGATCGATACGGAAAACAAATACGACACTATAGATGAATTATTTATATGCAGTTTTCTTTTCAAATATCGTCAAAAGAGCTATAAAAAAGCAGCAGTTTTATGCTTATGCGTCAACAGCGTAAAATTTATTGCACGGCCAGCTAGGCTAGCACGACGTGATTCAGAAATATTTATTTTCTTGTTTATAGCTTTATATCAAGTGGAGTTTCCGTGATTGTAACATTACCACGGATGCGCGGAACCTGCTTTAGTTTATCCGATTCATTATAATTCCAACTTATTATTTGTTCTATGAAAATGAAATATGTAATTTCATTCATGCATTCTTTCCTAAAAAATACCTATACAGAACAGTGAAATAATTCTATTGTTACTGTATAACGCAGTTTCTGGGAATAATTGTAATTTTACGAACATTTTAGTAATTAAAACTTACGGATGTATCCGTCAGCAACATATAGAAGTCAACAGAAAGTTAACATACGAAATGGTTTAGGGCAAAAGCTACATTTTCGTATGAAAAACAGTGATGGGCGTCACCCCATCGATCAGGTCTGCCGTTCTACATCCGACTACTACTTTATATACTTATTGCACGTGATCGATCACCCCAGACGACACCCGAATCCATTAAACCATGTCTAATTGATCGCCGGAGGAATTGAAAACGGCAAAAAGTAGCCGGCAGACGGTCCCCGGACGCCGGCCGGAGTCCAAAGTATTCGGTGTGCAACTATGCAGGAAGTCAGCGAGGGTGGACGAAATAGCTTCGGTGAAATTTACGAAATTCCACCGGCAAATTGTTTAAATACATGGGAATAATACTAAGTGGCGCTTGTATTACATCCAGAAATGTCCGAAAGTTAACTTCGAGAGATTTGCGCCAAAGAGTCTTTGTGTGAAAACAAAACAACTGTATTGTAGATAAACTCTTTGAGTACGTCTTTATAATAAATATTATAATTTTTATTGACTTTACTGAACAATGCCCGCTGATTGGCAGAACCGAGCAGGTTCCTGCCAACTTTTTAATAGCCCTTTCATTTTCCTCTTATCAAACTGCTGTCGATGATTTACGACATATTACGCCAGTGCTCTGGATAAAGCTTCGTATTATTTACTACAGCGGTGCTTATATAAACGTGGCATTATATAAAATAATATCACGCGTGATTTCCCTAAGAAGATAGGCAGAATTGTACTTATAATATAGAATGAATTCTTCTATTCTATTTAGTACATCTAGCCAGTACTACTAATCACACTGTCACATAAGACTAATCCTACTTACGTATGAAGGCGAAAGTTTGTGTGTGTGTGTTTGTTACGTCGTCACGCCCAATCGGCTGAATGGATTTTGATGAAACTTTGCAATAATGTAGCTTAGACATCAGAGTAATATATGAGCTACTTTTTATCTGGGTTCATGAAGGAAGTGGCTGAAACCGCTGGCGAAAGCTAGTATCTATAAGTAGTATTATTTATTGCATTCTATAACATATGGTGCGAAGAGCAAAATTATCTTAACCTTGCGAATCATGTTAAGGACCAACAAACCCTATAAATCCCTCGTGTATATTATATATAGGTATATATGTAAAATGGTGGTATTATCTCGCACGGAGCACGCACGTGGCTCGCGGTACTGCATACCTGGGATGTCGAGCTCGCCGGGACCGTATGTGCACATGGGATTATATACCTGAGGTCTGTGTGTATACGTGTATGATACGAGGCATATACATATACAAACTTATGTACATACGTACATATGTATTGAATTGTTTACCAGTCTTACTCAAAAAAACGTTTATCTAGGTATAAACACTGGTCTTTTTAATATTTTCGCTAATTCTTGGCTCTTTGTTTGGTAGTTACGCTAGTACGTTTAATACTTCAGAATTTGCAAAAATGTTTACTTGTTTTTTTTTTTAAATTTTCCTGCAACATTCATACTTATCACATAACAATATTGTCCTGTCCACGGCATGGGGATAGCAATTCGTATCGCCTTATCAACTTCCAAATAGTCCATACAACAAACAATATCGATAAAGTAGTTTTATGAACAAAAATCTTCATTCACCCATAAACAACGTTACCAGCAAGCTGATAAACCGCTCTTATCAATCTTCTGTATTGTCTCTCGCTTGTATTTTACGTCAAAACATAATTCACCTCAGATTGCCTCTTAAGAAATCTTAGATAATGCGTTGCCAACATTGAGTATTTAACCAACAGGACCCGCCATGAATATAAATAATATCTTTATGCGAAGAAGTCTGCCAATTTAACCGCGTGGAGGTACAATAGTGTTAGCAGACTCACGACACACATACTACAAATCTTAAGAATCTGTCAAATTTCCCAATCAACTTTGAACCATAATGCTTCAGACCTAAAGTTGAAAATCCATTAAAGAAATTCGACATATAACAGTAGCTTGATGTGCTGTCATCTGTACAAACACAAGCATAAACTTCACGAACACATATACAGACGCCTGCACTTCAAGCTACTCGAAACTATAAAATTTTCCTAATCAGCGATGAAATTGAAAATCTATTAAAGAAATTCGACAGATTATAGTAGCTTGATGTGCTGGCATCTGTACATAGGTAGTACCTGCACCAGCAGAGGCGGAGGCACAGCATTGGCGTATCCGGTTGGTTACATTCTCTAAGGTTGCCAAGTTCGAGATCGCTTCACTCATTTATTTCATCGCTCCTTGTTCGTTCGTAATTGAACCTCTGTTATATATTGTTGCTATTCAAAGGGTATTCGCAAAATAATAACTTAATATTAATTATTTCGGATAGCAATTGAATCTAGCGTTAGAGTGTCGAATTTATTCGGCCGGTCAAGCTACTTGAAACTGTCACATTTTCCCAATCAACTTTGAACTGTATGCTTCAGCGATACAGTTGAAATCTATAAAATAAATTTGACAGATTGTAGTAGCATGTTGTGCTGGCGTCTATAAGTTTTTGTTCGTGCGAAGCAAGCAGATTATGAAGACTAAAAAACAAAATAAACGTCGATTTATTTGAAAGACCCCCTATATATTTTTATCTGCCAAAAAAATACTCGTATCTTTAGATAACAAAATATTTTAATCCAGCATTTGCGACAGTACAAAAACCATAATTCAACTACCCAATCGCGATGTTGTAAGCTCAGTCAAACTTATCTATTGACTTAAAATCTAATAAAATACCGGAGATCTCGTGACAATAAAAATAAACCTACGATCAAGGTACCCGAAAACACATCATTATACCGCAGTTTATACCGCGACATGCCCCGAGGTATTGTCTCGAAAATATCTAACATGCTAATGTCCACTTCATTTAGTTCACCCAACATTACGATACAAAAGAAACAACAGAAGAACCACGGTATGAAATTCGTAGATCTATGGAAAATTTAAATTTCGAAGTCCAATAAAGTTGTTATACACAAACCTTTGATGAGCTTTTGTTCTTAAGTCATAAATGTCCTAAGAACATGACATTTTGTCATCGTCCTCTCGTGTAGACTAACGTACCTATTGTATGTGTCTGTCGTATGACCGCTAGACTCTTGCGCAAGTGCGCGGGTGGTCCGGCCACCCAGCCACATCACAGTTATCGATAACGCACCACACTAGCCCCACTAAAGTGCGTTACATGTCGATTTTATCGAGCGCTTTAATTATAATAGGTGGCCGCCGCCTCTATTTATCGATGACCAAGAAATATGAGATAGTGCTACAAGGAAGCTTAATGTACCACAGATAACCTCGGCGGCGATTTATTTTGACGTTTGCTTTTATTATCTGTGCTACGACGATTTTGATAGTCGATAGCGCGCGAGTTAAGCCACGCCGGTATTGATGCTCCATTCAATTTTATTTCATTCATTTTATGAAAGTCGACGAGATTATTTTTAAGCTTCAAAATTCAAGAAGACCCTTGCTCTCAAGTAACAGTATACACAGTAGCCGGGAATGTCAATTCTTATCTTCATAAGTGGACGCTTCAAGTTCGGAAGCACAAAGGCGGAGCCGCTACTTCAGGGCTGCGGGAATTCAATATCCCTGCTATTGATGTCAAGTGAATATGCAAAAAACGTGGCACATTCCCGTAATTAATGAAAAATACCAACATACCCACTAACAGGGTAGGCCGCTCGTCATATCATTTTCCAATTTGCCCCTCGTGTAATTTTGATCGGTGTGAGAACATTCAATATCAACGTAATCGGCTTTTAATTACCGCAGCCCCAAACAAATCCGCATCGCGAGCCGCCCGCCGACCGCCGCCCCGGCCACGTTGGCATCCGACGTATCGACGATTTAGAAATGGTTCCCGTGATTCGATGCGCGAGAATCCCTCACGGTATTTCCTTACGAAGTATCTTAATTGCGGCTAATTGCAAGAAAAGCCCTCCCATTAGAGCCCTCTTCGCAAAGAGTAAACGAATTAACAGACACGTAGCTCGCTAACAAAGAGGCGGTAAATTCGTTTTAAAACACCCCCGGTTCAGGTGCGAAAAAGCCAGCTCTGAGTAGAATAGATTAAAGTATGCTAAAGCAAACAAGGCGAGATTTCCCAGCGATAAAATCATAAAGTTTCATTTTGTGTTGTTCGTATATAAAAAACGGTTCGTATCACTTTTAAAAAGTAAGCTTTATATTTGAATAAATTGGAACGCCGAGTTACATTTAAATTTGGAACGGAGCTGCGTTTTGTTTCTTCGTCGCACGTATTACAAAGTGGTCCGTTAATGTGGCGGTTAATTGACCGACTCATTAGTAGCAGACAGTGGCGGAAGGCGGCATCTCTTCTGAACTATACTTAGCCTAATATCGGACAACCGTGACCTTTAACTCAACGGCACACGGTTGAATATTCTGTGAAAACATTTTCCTAATACTTGGAAGTGTTTAGAATCGTGCGAACTGCATTCGGTTTCCGCTCTCGCAAGTTCAATACCACTACGACTGCACTTAGGACTACCGTGCTTTTGTAGGTTAGTTTTAGGAAGTATTTGTTCAGAAACTAAGATGTTTATATTGTAATACTGTATTTATACTTCTACAAAAGTAGAAATAGTTCTCAAAAAAAATTAAAAACATTAACTAAACATTAACTCATAAAGCTTCAATGTCTACTTTATTACGAATATTTATATTAGAAAGGTATGCATAAATACTTTTCCTTATATTCTGCTAATGAAGACCGCCCTCAACCCTCACGGGTTAGCAGGTGAGAATACTAAACGCAGCGGATATAATCTGTGCGGACATTAATGGGAGTCTGCAGATATGATACAAGTGCACATAGCGTCCGCAAGCATTCACATTAAATCGAACGCACTCGACAATTACCCAGTAATATAGAACACGGTATAGGCGGGATTGCTAATGCAATTTTGCTAATTAATCTATCGATAGACCGCGGTTTTCTGTGGACGGCAATGTTGGCTGAATACGAGAATGCCAATGCGCATATTATGCCATGATAAACTGGAATCACACTGGAATAGTTTTTTCCTCAGGCTGTATAACACCGTTATCTTTGCCTAGTTTTTGTAGAATTGATAATGATGTTATAATATGCGCGCAATTTTCTATTGATAAAATTGAATGACCATTGAATGTAAAATTTTTACTTCGTTTTTTTTGTGGTTTAAAATAACTATGTGTAATAATAATTATTTATCTCCTTGTTTTCAGGTAATAACTACATTCAGTTCTACAAGTAGTATATCTTTACGAGTGAGTATAGAAAAAACTATTTCAAAACAGGTCTTCAGATAATATTGCATTATTGTAATGAATGTCTTACTGAAAAAAAAAGCTGAAAAATGATAAAAAGGATAATCCTAATGCTATGGCTTTTAAGGAAAATACTAAAGTTTAACCTCAAAAAAAAAACTAAACATTGTTACGCCATCATCCACCATAATCTCCTAACTATAATAACACTATATAGTTCCAACTCTAAACAGACTAGCAACATAAACAATAATCTCTTTCAACAATAATCCAGACAATGCCACTATATTCGTATAATATAAAAACAAGAAAAATATTCCAAACTTTTTGTAAGATTTTCAAGCTGCTCAACAAAGGCTCTAAACCTTTTTCATTACCTTCGACTTGACGGCGGCCATCTTTCATTTCTCGTGAGCGACGCAACTGTTGTCTCCTTCATATCACGACATTAAAACTTTTGGAAGCGGCTTCTGGAACTAAAAAGGATTTTCTCTGGCATTTACATACTTTTTTGTAGGTTAGATGTTTATGGTGTGAGTATTGTTTTAGTTGGAGGATTTCAGTTTATGAAACTGTTACATTATACATAGCTTGTGTGTAATAATTTTTTGAAGTGCGATTGCTGACTTGTGTTTCGTTGTTTTCGTGTATCTTTAATTGAAAGGACATTTGGGAAAACTTTGATAATCCAAAACTGATGTTATAACTAGGAATCAAATATGAAATGCAATAGTTATACGCATGATCGCAAAATTCAAATTCGCTAGTACCTAATCATCAAATTAATGATATTCTCTATTCAATTTGACGACTAACATACCTGTGGTAGGTAGGTACACTACCTCTTAACTAAACGCCTCATTAGTCAGAAACACAGCACTAGGCTGTCAAACAGACGTAAGTACCCAGGTCGACAAGTCTACCAACCTACACGTATATTTAAGTACCTATCTCACACAGTCATTAAAGTCATCCCCTACATCAATTAACACGTGCTTATGAATCTCATTCCCTTAGCATATCTAGTAAAAGCCGGGACACGCTTAGAGTACTCAACCAACAGGAGATTCCATTGCTGTGCCTTCTCCTCTGCCATAACTACAGACACCAGCACAACAAGCTACTACAATCTGACAAATTTCCTTAATAGATTTTCAACTTTATCACTCAAGCATATGATTCAAAGTTGAATTTGAATATTTTAAGCTTCGCGTAGGTTAATGTGCTGGCGTCTGTACGAAAACACTGGCACCCGTCATGCTCAAGTTCAAGCTTGTGTATGACAATTCTGTCGTATATGTGTGCATAACGAAATACAGTAATTTCTCGCATAGATATTTATACTCATGGCGTATCCGTTTAGTTAAATGCTCTAAGGGCACGTCACACCACGGCGACGCAACTCATAAAACTGAATTAAAGGCGCGAAAACGCCAAACTTGGCGATGGTTTGATGAATTGTCGGTAATGTGAGTTCACGAGGAACCTCCTTGTGTGACTTGCAACTCGTTATAAGTTGTACAATGTATTTATGTTATTAAAATGTTTTGTTTACGCAAGTATGTTTATAATGACGCTATTTGGCGGAGCTCTTTGTTTCTTCATACAAAGAGTGATTTTAATTGATTGCCTCACTACGTGCATGGTGTCGACTTCAAACCTTTGGAATCAGAGGCACAGATCGATGAACCTCACTGATATTTCATTGAACTTTGTAGATCATTTCTATACTTACATATATTGAAGCTTCGATGCAATTCGCCATTGATTAGATAACGATGTCCATATTCATATAACCGCGTATAGTTATTTAATAGCTACTAAGAGACGCTATGATCTATTCTTAGTCAGAAGGCTATATAAGCCATACGGCAATGTACAAAGTCCTTAATTACCCAAAATGACAGCTCCACATTAATGTACGAATGAATTTAAATTGGTAATTATTAATAACGAACTTTCTGTCTGCCGTTAAAATTATCTGAAATCCATTTAGCTCGCTCTGATTTAAAATAGAAGTGTGGTTTTTGTGAAAAGAAATAAATTCTCTTTGGGGAATACTATAAAAGCTTTTTACATGTAAATGTTGCCATAAAGTATTATTACGGGGCATTGCTCACTATTTTATTTTATTATTTCAATTCATTAATATTGACGTTAAGTATAATTGTTTTAACTAAAATTACAGATATGTATTTATACTGAGGTGTTTTATATATTATTATAAAATGTAATTCATAAGAGGCCAAATTATGAAATTTGTATACGAAATATTATTTATACATTCAAAAACATAATCTTGCAAAATGTCTGGCTGTGTGGCGGTAACATCAAAAGTGACCCAAAACATGGCTTAGACCAGGGTGTATCACAGGTAGAGTTAATGAATTCACGGCATTCTATGCGCCTGCGCCGCAAGCATGAATATTAAACGTAGTAAGAGATAAAATGCTAATGTCTGCAATATGCATGTATAATAATGTATATTTATCGTGCGGTGAGTTAGAGGATAGATAACGGCTCGATAGCGAATCGGATTAGCTCGGTTTATGCTGTGTTTGCATCTGTACTGGGAATTATTGTGGGTTTTTTTTTTAATATAAACTCGTTGAATTAACTTTGTCTGTGATAAAATAATATTTTTCTGTATTTTTCATATGCGAAAATTATTTCCATTGAGCACTGCATTACCTCTTTCTTCTTAAACGGATTTGTGGATTTAATTTCACAATTACTTACAGTAAAACAAAATAAGTACCGATTTATATCTAGACTTAACTCAGCAATCTGCCAAAGTAATAAAATTAAATGGTTTGGCAAGCACTAGCCACAATTTGTTTAGGTGCTTATTATTTTTATTTGCTAAGTGTTGTGCCAGCATTTTATTTCTTACTTAAGTTTTTATAAATTAAGATTAATACATTTTATATGTACAGACGCGAGCACATCAAACTGTCAAATTTTCCTAATCAACTTTGAACCATATGATTTAGTGATAAAGTTGAAAATCTATAAAGCAAATTTGACAGATTGTAGAAGCGTTTGTACTAACATAAAATTATATTTACATAAGCAACTTACAACTAATAAAGAGTGTCAAAACTGATCCTCATCGCTGCCACCCAGTAGTGTACCCAAGAGGCTCGATTGCCACGTTAAAAGGCAATGCTTAATCGTAGATCGAACTAATAACCACTCTTTCACAACTATATAAAAATAGGCCCCTCAAATTTTCGTCAACTGAAAAAATCACAAACTACTATTCTACAATAAATTCTACTAAACACCACCAGATACCCAAATGAGATATCATAAACTTATTACTATTCAATTAATATTACGTAAATAACCAACTGGATCCCATCCCAGGTTATAATTCCATTTAAAACGTGTCCACCATAAGATGTTATCAAGCCTCCCAAAACTTGGTGTCTCAAAATCTGATAGAAATATCTTGTAATGCCTCTAATTTAACTAATGAAGTGTATCTGATCTTGTAGACTTTAAGTGAATTACTTAGCACCCTCGGTAATGAAGTGACCTAAGTGAAAATTCCAGAATGTTCGTAATTAGGTTTAACTAGTCGTGTTTGCTACTAGCGGCGTTTTTAATGCAATCTTTCGAACCATAATTTTATGTTCTATGTTCCTTTAGAAATAAGGTTTCCCTTAGGTTAACATTTTGGCCAATTAAGGGTTTCTATAGACTTTTTATTAACACAGATTTTTATTTTATCTGCAGGCTTAGCATGGTGATTTTACGTCTATTCTATCAAGAAAAGATAAATTTCTTTCTGTCAATGTCAACATACCTTCTTCTTCTGCCCGAGCACGGCGCGACCTGTCAACTGGCATATAATCACTTGTAGACTTATGTCAATCGAAGAAAAGAAAAATTTCTTTTTTATGTGTCAAAAGGAATTTTACATCAATCTGTCACTTATCTGTCATTATGTCCATTCTCCGGTAGACAAAACTTGTTTCTACGGTTGCCATGCTAAGCCTACAGGTAGATTGATAAATGATTCAATATTAATTAAAATTGTTGCGTTGTTCTAAATTATGCTGTCACTGTCTCTTATCTAGATACTAGGATATAATAAGTTTGAAGAGCTACCCTTGCAATATTTTAACTGATAATCATGTTAATCGCTATGTGAATATACGCGATCATTAAAATGGGTCAGATTAACAAATTAATCCCTTTTTACTCGTCGGTTGTTTGTATCTATAAGCGGGGAAAGGTTTTCAACCATTTGAGAATGTATTAAAATAAAAAGGCGGTCTATTTATTTAAATTGTTCGTTTTTCATAATGGCTGTTTGCAATGAAATGACCGTCATTTGACTTCTTTTGTACTGTTGAAAATTAAACGTCGAATGCTATCGAAAAAAAATATTTAAAAATGGAACTGCTTTTAAAACTTTTAAACATTAGTGACCAGTAGGTAATAAAATATTTATAATAGTTCATTTCAATTTCGTCGCTGTGAGCTTATAGACTGATTTATCGCAATCTATGTTCAATAGAGCATTAAAAAAAAAATATTCTCATTTTAGGCAAGTTGTCAATCAATCTACATATTTTTCCTAAAATACTTTCTGATGGTTACATCTTGCAACCAATCTTAAGCAACAAGTTACTCACGGATTAGCCATATCTTACTTAACGGTGCACTAGTGTAAAAATACACTCCTGAACCTATCACAAACTACATAAATATACATTTTAAAACCGCACCTCCCAGACGCAAAATATCCTTCGAAATTTAAGCGGCAAATACCGCTAACAATAGCCGGGCTTTGTCTTTGCGGTATTAACCCATTAATAACATTAACAATGCGGTATACCGGCTGGGTAATTGAACGCCGGTCCATCTGTTATCTTACCCTCTAATGAAATTGTCTGTGAACGCTAATTAATTATGCTAAGACTGGATTTTGGATACCCCAGGCAAAAAACAACTGACAGAAAATATGAAATGCGATATTTTGAGCAAATTTTTTCGGCAACTTTTCTGATTAATTTTGTAAAATTATGAATAAATGTTAGTTTGAAATGTGTAAAATAATTCAGCTTGTATATTTTATATTTATCCAATATTTTAATGGAACGTATAAAACCTTCAATGCATCACGCGATTTTATGAAACGTATAAGCTTTTTGCAAATGATACCGAAGTGAATGCATTGATAAATTAATTAGGTAGGTACTTAAATTAAACTAGTTTCTAACAAAAATACGCAGAATATCATCACAATAAACTGAACCGAAAAAAACCTCGATTTTTTTCATTACATCCGCGATGCTAATCAAGGTTCACACAACATATTATGTAACGAGATCGTCTCACGTATGCACGAACTTTGACCTAATTGCGTAAGGCGACAAGGTCCCATCTCGGCCCATTTAATAAAGCCCCTCAAATAAAAAGTAGAGGAGAAATACACATGGCGACGTACGAAAATGTTATTTTGCACATTTCCCTCAAACGCCCAACGTTCAGCGTAATCCCGAGGATTGGGCTACACATTCGCAACAATACATTTTCCAAATTGTCTCCTTGAAGACGCAATAATTTAAAAGGGCGTAGCCTTGGGACTCCAACTTGTGATTTCATTGTCGCGAAACGCGGGCAACGCGGCCCGAGGTGCCTATTCGCGTTTTTATTTACGTTCCAACACAGTTTGGTAATGACGATGACGTATTGCGACAATTTCTCGCACAATCTCAACATTAAATTAAAAAGGTTCCCCAGGAAGCTATATTTGGTGTTATAGTGAATAAGTTTCACCTGGCGTGATTCGTATTGTCGGTGGCGGCTATCGGAGCGTATTATTGCAGGGGAACATGCAAGTACCGGTCCCCACGGAGGCCTGGCTTGCATAAACCTGGCAGCCACGCTGTATAGGATGTGTTAAATCAGTCACAGTGGAAAAGATTCCATCGGAATGCATTCCCAACTACGCTGCGACCGCTAAGGAAGCGATGGTTTAGCAACGTTGTAGTTATTCGTTTATGCAGCTGACAATGTTGGTAGAAGTGCTTACATTACAAAAGAGTTGGTCCACTCCGCTTTACGAAGCTTTAGCGTTCTAAAACATTCAGAGTACTGAAAACTTTTAGTCGGCCGATAGTTCGATCAGGCTCTTAAATCAGTATAGAGGTGAATGATAGTGCGCGCATTACAACGATCAGGTATTCGGCCGGTATCAGACTAACTAAAAAGTTTTATTGGATGAATGAAAACCTTCAATGTGTCAACCAACCATCGGACCAACTATTGGCCAACAGTTTGTAGTGAGCAGAGCCTCTTAATATTTAAATAATACTTTGCATATGTTTCAATTAAGCATAAGAGAGCGACGCTGTTATTTGCAGTTATTACAGTGAGTGGTATGAAACCGTTACTTTAATGAAAAATCCAAAATGTTTCATTCAAAGAGATATTCAAGTAAATTGCATATGAAGAGCAACACAAACTAATTGTTTGCTCAGACGTCTAAACGAAGTCGCAACGAGATTGCATTTGCGGAATGGGAACAAAGTTACAGCGACTCCCCCGAAACAACTACATCTAACCGGCCTTAATCCAATAAAAATAAAGAAGATATTCGCTTGTCTTCTTATTTCCACCTTCACCAGTTGTTCCAACCACCTCTGATTTCCCAAAGGGCTTTATTTTTAAAAATCCACCTCAACGTTAAAAAGGTAGAAATATTGTACTTGTGAATTTTTTGAATCGAGTTTCCTTGTTTCTGTGTGGCGTTTTCTTGATTTTTCGTCGCCATGGGATCATTAACGTGCGCCCTCGGGGTTTGGGGCACTAGAAACTTGTGAGGAGCCGTGTAGGGTGAGCCTAATCAGCAAGGGTTGTGACGGAGGGTTGAGCAAACAACAGAAACTTAGGACGACTAGTTTCGTTACTACAATAGCTTTGGAGGGCTGGAATTTTTCTTTGAGGGATTTAATGACTGTGGCCATCTGTATGCGTAAAATACATGATGACGAGGGGTTAACTACCTTAGAACTTTTGGATGGTGCATACAGTCTATAAAAATATCCCAGACTATTATTACAGAATAAAACCAGGTTGTCTACTGGATTATGCAATTAAGGCCCCCCCAACGTGTAACATATTTTCCTTTATAAATGGTTTTCATTTCTAAAACTGGGTTGCACATAAAATAACGAGTGGTTCACGCAGCTCATAGTACAGGCAATATGTATATGAAATTGAGCGTAAAACACACAAACATGTGGAACGGTATTGGCCCACTTTGCTGTTTTCCTACACTGTGTAAATCACGTGGTAATATCAGTGCATTAAGCTGGTGTTGCGATTTATTCGCGAATACACTCTCATAGTTAATACATACAATGTGATTGTATGGATATTGTTGATAAAAGCTTCGCGTTCACAGACTTATTACTGGATGAGCAATAAGCGGCTGTTCTATGGCTATTATTTGGCAGGTTGGGTTCTGGATACAAGGAGTTTTGCAAGGTTACCCAAAGGAAACCCTTAAAAAGAACGACTAAGGATAGTACAGTCCAATAATATTTGCATGCTGGCTCTACGAGTGTAACTACAGACAACATTGAAATCCAGACAAGTCCCAAACCAGTTAAAACAAGGTGCGATATAAACAATTACCCATTCCTCGCTTGTATTGAAATGAATTCACAAAGATTTAATTTACGAAAGTATTGCTCGCGAAACTTGATACCCACTAAACACGGGCTATAAAAGTGAGTTGCCGTGTCGTAAACAGTTACTGAGCAATGTAGGTGCAGCGTGCAAGTCTGTGGACAGTAAACACTGTGTCGTAGATGGAAAACGGCGAACACAGCACCCATAGTGTCGATATGGCCGACAATAAGAGCCGTCGTAAAATTTGATTAACCCGTTGCATGCCGCAATAAAATATTGATGAATATTATTCAAGTTAATTTAGTTTCACAACACGTCTTTTAGCCCAGTTTTGTGAAATACATTTTAATAAAGTAGTAAAATAATATGTTTAATGTCATAGTTTCCAATTATGTTAAACTAATTTGAGTAACGTAAACACGCTATTATCAGTTTGTAATGTTATTTAAGTTGATAATGTAATTGTGGAATACACCAGAATACTGAGTAATTATTCTGTTTTTAGCTGAAGCTTATTTATGAATGCAATTTTATATAATAGTAAATAAGTTTAATGATATCATTTATTTACGTAAAATTTGAAATAGATATATTTTAATATTGTTTTACATGTAATATGCTTATTATTAGTCACTAATAAACAACAAAGAATCGATCGGAGCAATTCTGCCAACGAACGTGGGGTAAAGAAAAAGGTATCGTACTTTTATATAACAATAAATTCCGACCTCTCTGTAAGTATATGTGAACAAATCGCGAATATTTAAAAACTTTTACCAACAACAAAATAAAGCTTTATTTAAAACTATCGAGAACGTTTTCCAAGTAAAGTTTTATCTACACAGATGTGATAACAAAAGAAAATAAACAAAACCTAGATCAGCTGTGAATTTTCTCACAAACGTTAGACGTATGTATGTATGTTCTTAATGCAGGACTGTTTTAAAGGGGAACGGGTATTAAACAACTCCTTATAGAATTGGCATCTTCTAGTACCCTGTGCAAACTCAAGCTTATATTTTTCTTACCAGCTTCTGCTTCTTCTTCTTTTATAAGCTATATTTTTGACAATATTTCATCAAAATTGGTTCAGCAGTTTGCGGGTACAGAAGATGATGTGATGTTATTACACGGTTGTCAATCTTTGGCTTGCCCTGGTAAGAAGCATTGCATAATATATTATTTCGTTATCCTATAAAAATCTCTGTTACAGACTTCTCAATGTATATTTAGTAATTAAGAGCTAACAATAAAAATACTTTAAATAATATAAACAACAATAAAATGTGCCAAACTGTCAAGCTCAACTATATTTTGTAGTATTTTTAATGGTCACGTTGATGGTGCCTTTCCATTACTGCAACCAAAATTCTATAGATCAAAATTAAAATTAAATGACACCAAAAAAAACTGCAATTAGTAAAAAAATATGAAAATATTGTTGTTACAGCATTACCCTGCATTTAACGGTTGGGCATCAACTATTAGGGGTGTCACACACTACCACGCAATGCGGTGCCACGCGCATAGCCAAATACTTTGTCGACACTACGCGTGTTTTAAACAAAGTGAAGTACTTATATCTCGTTAAAAATCGCAGCAGTGGCATCGCGTAGCAGTGTGTGATCCACCTACAGTATGGCCGGCATTAAAAGCTTTTAACAACAGCATGTTACTAACGAGTTATAGTCGGTGATTTAGATTTGAGCTTCGTGTTTTATGGGCTATATCGCTGTAGGAAACCTAGGTTTATGCACATGATTATGTTATGGTTATTAGATTAAATGCTAGCTTAGATTAGATTATCCGATGCAGTTCTATGTAAGGCTCTGAAAAAAATTGAAGATGGTTTTGATATAAAACAATAAGGTATAAGAAATAGAAAAATGAAAATGATCAAACAATATATAATCATCTCGTCATCTGCCTAGCCTTTCCCCATGCTGTGTTGTAGTCATCTTCCAATCTTAACCAGATGCAGATGAGTACCAGTGTTTTACGTGGAGCGACTGCCTATTTGACCTCCTCAACCCAGTTACCTAGACAAATAAAAAAAATGTTAATGTGACCCCTTATTCCAAGTATATTACAATAAAATTTACAGTAAATTTGTATAAACATTTATGTACTTTTGCACATAAAAACAATACCGTGAGAACTAAGCACATTTGCATGGTTAACCAACGCAAGTAAAAAAAGGATTACCCAAAGTCCTTTTAACAACAAAGTCGGTCTGCGCGACCGACTTTTGAGCACAACACAAAAGCCCTTTCTAGAAGTTATTCCCGCGACTTTTGGACCCCAAAGCCGTTCTTTGCCCAAATGTGGGCCATTAGCTCAGAATATAGAAATTCAGTGATTTATCACAATTACAGGGATTTCGGATCCACAGGAGTGAGTTGATATATGTCAGAATAGGGTTGCACAGCTTTTATTCCTATGATCACCAGACAATAAAAAAAGAAAATATTTTCCAAAAAGGTTTTGTTCTCATCTCGTCTAAATTACTACCAACTAGTGAAAGTTAAAACACAAAACTCGTTACAAAAATTGTATACCGTATCTCTCATGTTTATTTATGAAAAAAGAACATTAATACTAGAATGCCAAAGCCAAATAAAACAATGAGAAACCCTAGGGACATACAGTAATTTGGGGACATCGTTTTAAATACACACACAAAATGTTACGAGGTTTTCAAAACATTAGCGTTTTGCCATTTATTAAAAATGTTTCTACCGTATTTTTTTATGATCAAAAACAAATGTTAATTAACTACGATTATTATAATACCAAAGAGTTCAAATAACTACATAGATACTTTTTACTCGTCATGAACTGTTTAAGTTTTTTTTTTTATATTATACGCGGTCAAAAGGGCGCGACCTACGCCCTCACTTCGCAATCACTTAAGGGCCCATCCAGGGTTCAAAAGGGATTGTTATAGATAAACTTCTTACGTGTATGTGGTTGAAAATAAGTTTAATATTATTATTTTTTGTACTCCAACTGAATATGAACATTGTTAGATGAAATTGAGAAAGTTTTTCGTTATTATTTCATAAAGAGTTTTGTTATATACTTTTTGTTATTAAGTATAAGTTTTCAGCCTGTATCTTTTACTTATGTATTGTTGAAAGTAGAAACTTTCTTTGTTTTCTTTGCTAAAATACTAATTACTTATTTCCATTAACTTCTCAAGTCAACAAACCACTTAGATAGAATCTTTTTTTATATAAATGGAATAATGTAAAGCGCGCTACTACTGAGTGAACGCTTTATACATTGAATACTAGCTACTATAAAATCTAGGTGCGTCACGATTTCTGCCAATTAGTGCCCTTAAAAACTTTCTAGAAAAATCGTATTCCAGTCAGCTTTCTCTTTTAACTAGAACTCGAAAACGTAGCCGTCAAAAGAAGCCTATCAAATCAGAGTTGAAAACTTCCAGAATTAAGTTATAACAATTAACGCAATAGTTAATTAAACTACCATGAGTCACCAGTACTATATTTGAAATAAAGAGATTTTTACTCCTAGTCATCTTATGTTGAGTAATCTCTCTAGCATGTTTAGACAAAATAGAATTACTCATTAGCTTTAGTATTAAGCTAGATTGTATTTCATATGGTGTAACCTTATTAGGACACACCATATAACAAAAAAAAATCTTATGTTGAGTACACATACTGTACCAATATGCTGCAATTGTTTTCATCCACGTGAAAAGCTATTGAAGTCTGTTCCATATGCTTTATTAATTACTAGCTTCCGCCAGCGGTTTCACCCGCTTTCTGAGGGAAGTACTTTCCATACCCGGATAAAAAGTAGCCTATATGTTATTCTGATGTATAAACTATATTGTGGTAAAGTTTCATTCAAATCCATTCAGTAGTTTTTACGTGAAAGAGTAACAAACATCCATACATCCATACATCCATACTTACAAACTTTCGCCTTTATAATAATAGTAGGACTAGCTTCCGCCAGCGGTTTCACCCGCTTTCTGAGGGAAGTACTTTCCATACCCTGATAAAAAGTAGCCTATATGTTATTCTGATGTATAAGCTATATTGTGGTAAAGTTTCATTCAAATCCATTCAGTAGTTTTTACGTGAAAGAGTAACAAACATCCATACATCCATACATCCCTACATCCCTACATCCATACATCCATACTTACAAACTTTCGCCTTTATAATAATAGTAGGATTAGGATTCTTTTTGATGGCGTCAACTTCATTCAGATGAATTGTCAACATCCATCCTACTTTGTCCCAATTTTTATTGGGGGGTGACATAGCATGTTTTCTTCTTCCACATCCTTCTATCTACCGTCATCTCACAAATAACATTCTATGACAAGTATTAAATTCGACAGAAATCTTCTAAACACGAAATGCCAAAAAATACGAACAAAAGCTACAATTACTTAACAAATAAGTACTTAATTGTCTCTTAATATCTTTATTTTATGAGACAGACAATTGAATAATACTTCTTGATTTAAGAAAACAATAAAAAAAAATAAGAACTACGAAAACTGGGTACTCAGTCGGCTAGACAACTAATAAATCATATTAAAACTTTGTTTATTAAAATAAACAACGAACTAATTATTTCTTCTTAACTAGATTAAACACGGCCGAATTGATTTCAATAAAAACTTTGTATCAGTATTGTCAAGAGTAAAATACTGATTTAATCAACAAAAATATTTAACTTCAGTCCAATTTTCTGCTTGTTGATATTGTTAATTAACTCCTTTCTCAGTTATTTACTTGGCCGGATTTTTGTTCCCCTTTAGGCTGTTACTTATTCCAAATTGGTAAAAAACAACCTCATTAGAAAGAAAAATAAAACCTTTGTTCGTTTAGTGAAATATCTGAAAGCTTTTCGCTTTTATGGTTCGGTACACATGAAACTTCTAACAACTAAACAAATGACACTTCACGAATTTCCCGCTCATTTCGCTGTCAAGTTTCAAACAAGGAACAAGTCGGCCATATCGCGATATCGCGACGCGTTGCGTGCAAACTCCGTAACAATAGTGTATCTGAGTTCACGCACCAACTTTCTACTATTCAGCCACTAAAAGCCTTTTGTTCTTAACAAAAAGCCTCTGTAACTCATGCAGTAACACTTCAGACTGTGTCATGGTACAAGTTGTAATGTATTAAGAATACGATTTTAATTGTGTATCAAGAACAGAAGTTTTGGAAGAAAAACAAAAAACCAGTGGCGAAAATGTAAATAATAAGATCGAGAAAAGTAATACTGAGTTATCGAAATTTCTAGCAACGATACACATTTCCAGATTTATATTTCTGAGATATCTTTTCATATTTACAGCCAACGCAAGTATACTGGGAACGTCTGAATGCTGCAATTTACACACATCACGGCCCATTCACTTAAATGGAACATCAAGGCGTCTACAAATTTCCCAGAAATAGTAATGTTGGCGCGGCTTGATCGCTCGTGGCTTGGGACAACGTTTCAGCTGGGGGCAATTTCACCCCTTATCTTCTGGAACCTTAGCGCGTGACGCGAGGTTATTTACGCGCCCGGCGCCGCCCCTAATCCCCTATTTATTCCCGGAGATGTATCTGAAAATTAGGGATCACGTCTAGGGAGGGATCCCGGGGCTGGTTAATTTGCGGGATTCAAGCACCGCGATGTTGCGACGAGACAACACCACGTAATGATTATGATACTGATATATCGTGAGACACTGATTGCGACTGCAGCTTTAGCTTTCGTGTTTATTTTTTAAGGGCTTTTTTGGTTTTTGTTTAATTATCCACACTGTTTTTGTTTTGTTGAGTGATTTTTCGATTTGTCTGATATAATCGAGTTTTCTTGATATTTTTATGCTTCGCTTGCGATTTACTTTGGGCAAGACACGATTTCGCAATCCTCATACGAAATTGTTTTTGTTATTAAGTTCGCTGTCATTTACTTTTCTACTAATACTCGCTCACGTTTAATTGTTTGCACTCTGATTGAAAGAAGACATATTAATGTGTTTTCGGCAAAGAATTAATAGACGATTATTGGGTACGTGACTGAAATACCACTCTCGTAGAAAACTACATTTTGTGTAGCGAAAATGTATTATTGGCTGCCTTATGTTATAGAGCTGTGTCTCTACATCGATACAAGTCGAAATAAAATTCGCAATTCGTCTGGCAGTGCGCAGTTAAACCCGCGTTAACCTCTTCAAATAGCTCCATTCGGGTCGACCTCCTTGGAATACAGTATAACACACACTTTGCTTCGAATGGCGTTTTAAAACACTTTTCCGTGTGTTTAGGTCTTCGCCGATCTCTTTAATGTCTACGGCCCTGGAATGAAACAAGGAAATAGAGGACTGATTGGGGACGGGACAAAATCGCCTCGCGGAATTTATCGATACTCGAATATTTTTTTATGTTTTTCTTTATAGATGCGTATCAATCGATATAAATGTTTCAGGATATCTGCTTTTTTATTTAAAATACAAATATTTATTATTGATGATTTATAGTAGGCACAACGCTAACCAAACAGAAATATTCACATGCTGGGAATTACAGAATTTTCCTAAATTAGAAAATAGTTGTACACAATATGACATTCATCAAATCAAAGAGATTAGTATGCGTATTATAACAGGATTAAATAATATTAATCGACAGCGAGCTGCAACTGAGCTTACAATTTTGAATTTTGTGAATCCGAATAATCCTTAAAACAATCTGTAACACGGTAAAATAATTTGATTCATACTTCTTCGTTTTGGTGTCACTCATCAAAAAGAATAAAATAATATTTACTATTAAAATCACTTAATATACCTAAACGACATGGAATAATGTTTATATAATTTTCATTTATTTTTATTGATCATGTTTACCTACTACGAAATGCGAAATGATTTAATTTATTAGTCAAAACGTGTGGTTAGTTAATATGAATACGATCCAAACTTGTCTAAAACACAGTCCCATCAATATCGGATTTATAATTAAATTTCAACCTACCACAATCGAATAATTCGAATACTTCGCATAATCGGTGGGCACACCTCTATTCTACCTAGAAGACGTGACGAGAAACCCACTATACGCCCTTAACGAAACCTTTGAGGGTCCATGGAAGGATTTTCAATTTTGAATGCGAATCTCAAACGTCCTTGAGACGCGTTCAGAATTATCTAAGTTAGTAAGAAATACTTTTTAGATAAATGGGACTTTTTGGTTCGTACTAATCTACGTTAATGCACTCTTTAAGAGTTGGGTTTACGCATTATTCGATCGTATTTTGTTTTATTGTTTCGAAATTTGTAGGTTATTGATATGAAGATATACTATTTGTAAAATGTTCCTAGATTGAGTAGATATCCCTAAAACTAATTTAAGGACTAAAAATGGCTGTTTTATTAATCAAAGAATAATAAACAGTAAACTATTAATTAATAACAACATCACAACTGTTGAGTTGTAACGGAACTATGAAGCCATCGCAGAAACTTCTAGACTTAAGTTATTTACAAGTATATTGTTATAAAACTCATCGCGTCGGCATTACCGCTTCCTCGCTATAACTTTGTATTAATTAATAATATTCCTATATTTCATCCGATTGATTAAAACTATAGTTTTGAATGAAACATCTGAATATTAATTAAAACTTTCACGATGTTTAAGTTAAGCGCTCATGTTTTATGTTTATCTGTTTGCAAATTAGAAAATCATCTAATCTTATTGAGCAAGTACGAGTAAATGCGCTTGTATAATGGAACTTTTTAATATAAAAAGTTGATACGACAGAGAGGCTTTCCTTTTAACTGCTTATACTAGGTAAAATTTTGAAGCTCTGTACCAAAAATCAATTAAATAGGAGCAGTAGTTTAGTCGCAAAAGATTTTCTAAGTTTTTGCCCTGTTTGAAAACGATGTATATTTTCTAACAGCTGATTATGACTACTTATTTGTATTTTATTTTATTATAGACCGTATCGAATTAATACTAAATACGTATAGTATACGTATTGTAATTTAATGCCCCTCTGTCATATTAACTCTGTAAAATGAAAGTGATATTACAGGATAATTTTGTTCTATATTTTAGTACGTAAGCATTAAACCTAACCTATACATACATACATACGATAATAATTATCGATAAAGCTTCAAACAAGTAAATCGAACCGAAATTGATACCTATCAAACTATTAATTGGTTCATTTACGTCGGGCCAGATACAAACACAACGAATAATAAAACAAACAGAATCGAATACGAAACAAATCGGATTATTATATGGAAGCAAATGTTGCTAATCATATTAATTCGATATAAACAGTTGGAAACTACAGACTGGGCGTCGCGCCAGCCACTGGACCCGTGATAATCAAATGAGATGTCATATATCATTCCTGTTTAAACCGTCAAAATGTTCAGCGGAACCAACTTTTTTTAATTAACTCGACTGCACTTAATTTGTCATGCGAAATGACGTCCAAAAATTTCCAAATTAAATCCCAATTCATTTCAATGCTACAACAAATAGAACACACTAAAACCTTTTATGAAGGAACTTTGAAGAAAGTAGTCGAGGGTCGCAGGGCAATGGACACCCTCGGAAGGGCCCTCAGAGGTCGCATACCTCCTCTAAAAGGGTTTTTGTAAACACTGTCTCCTCTCCGATAGAAAACGAGTTTACTTTATCTAACAATATCTTCTTAGAAAGGGTAAACCACCCTTCTTTTGCAGAAATCACTACTTTAAATGTATACAATCGTGTCGTACGGTTTTATTTGCGAATCGAATCGAGACCCGATGTGAGAGCTAGTTTTTTTTCCGAAATATCTTTATCTATGCTGTAAATTGTATGCTATTTACATTTATGAGCTGATATCGGAATGAAGCTGAACAGATGTCGATCATTTCTTCAAATGACATGATAGAACATTTGAACTAAATATGGCGAATGGAATGAAGTTTTCTGTACGCCTAGAGTAGATTTTGCATTTTATTGTTTCGTCATTATCAATTTTTTATCGTCCCACTGCTGGGCTCAGGCCTTGTCTCTCATAGAGATGGAATTAAGCATTAATCACCACGTTTGTTCAATGCGAGTTGGTGATTTCAGACTTTATAGTCCAGGTTTCCTGGAAATATTGGTTTTACATTTAATCATTAATGGACATTATCTAGAAATCTATCTCACAAAGTATCTACATATAATATTGGTACCTACTGACCTGACCGAGAATCGAATCGAAACACACTCACCCATGAGATGCTGAGTTTCAGACATTTAGTAGGTACCTACATACATACACAGGTATATGCACGTAGACCTGACTAGAAGTGACTAAGTTGACGCAGACAGGCTGAGGCAAGTAATCCTCCTCCTGACTACCGTGACGTACTGTTCGGTCGTACGGTCATCGGACATGTCTGATGTTCCAAGCATAAATGCTATTCGAAGTTTGGGGTGAAATCATTTCTAGAACGTTTCTAACGTCTGTGTTGATAATGATTTTGTATTAAAAATAATGCTGGCTGAATTTTCTAATTATACTTGATTTGTTAGTCGTGTAACCTCAGATAATGCTTTTATAAATTATTCGAATTTAGAAGAGAATTATAATAAGAAACATAAAATTTATTTTACAATAACGAACATATCGATAATTCGTGTTCAAGCATAATCCCAGTAGAAAAGAACCCGTATAATTTAAAGCGCTTTTAAAATATAGCCACCTAATTTCGTACGTTCTGGCCATAACGCCTTTATCGCCACCGACCATAACTCAGCCGAAACAGCTTTAATAAAGCTCTTACTGAAACGCTAACTCCGCCATTTCCTAAGCACCAACAAAAGTCTTCAGCAAAAATCCGAAGCAGCGCAGTCACGGCGGCCATTTTGTTTTGCATTTCAACAAATACGTTAGTTAAATTGAAGCCGCCAGTGACACAGCAAATTACTTTTTAGAGGAAATTTCGCGCACTCACTGTTGTAACGAGCGTTCGGTGGTCGTGGCCGCAAACAACCAAACCGCGGTCCAACTAAAAGTTAAACTTACGGACTTGTTCGTCGGCGAATTGCGTAATAGTTGGTCGGCGGGGACCTACGGCGTCATCCCTGCCGAGAGCCCGTAATGAGCGCAATAACTGCATGGACAAGTCGGCTACTAATTATAGCATTAAGTGTAGGTATGTATACGTATTATGCATGGCCTGATTGCGGTTTGTGATAAGTAGGTCGATTCTGTAAGCATCACTTCACTTCGCTCAGAAATTCGATTCTGAATCCGCGCTGATTTCTACACTAGCGCAACTCGATCGAGCGTGTTTGCGGGTTGAACTAATGAACTTCGAGATTTTGACAGCAAAATGTATGAGATGACGTAAAAGTGGTATTCTGTAAGCATCACTTCACTTCACTCAGAAATTCGATTCTGAATCCGCGCTGATTTCGACACTAGCGCTACTCGTGCGAGCGTGTTTGCGAGTTGAACTAATGATCACTTCGACGTTCACCTCACCCAGATGGTAGGGGAGCCCTAGAAGGGATTTTGGGAGTAACTCTAGGAGCGCACCATATTAACATATGGGAGAATGTTTGTATCCCGTTGAGTACCTAAACCATAATATGAGCTTTTTATACAATTGCTCGGGTTTAGGGTAGTCCATTAGATAAGTGAAAAGCTGGAAAGTGTCAGATTAAGGGTCAGATGGATTAATGACGAGCTTAAGTATGTGTATATGTACTTAAAACATTCTTAGGCCCCAACTAACATTTAGTACCCCCACCCCACTTATAGTAGAAAGGCAGATTTATATGATATTTAATGTCAGTATATCACATTTTTGTTTTTTTTTTAGTTTATCCAAGTAGATGTCCGTTAAAAAAAATGAGGTCTGTTGAAGCTTTGTCCATCGCTGAAGAGGAAACATTGTCTAACATTTAATTCTTATTTTTAATTAATCTCCGTTAGGTCGCCATGACGCTTGAGTTCCTACCGATTCAGCATCCTCTCCTCCCCTACTAAGACATTCGATTAAAAATGTCATGAAAATGTCAAATTATATATAAATTATATATATGAAAGGAGTGAATATAGACGAAATCACAGTTTAATAGTGTTTACATAACGTTTTTAAAGGTTTAAAGCGAACAAAGGTGACCCTCTGGCCGAATAAGTACCTAACTATTCAAGCGATGGCAATAATGTTTTTGTGCAATTCTTTATTAGAAGAAGCTGATGCTTTAGACAAAATAGAAAAGCGTAGACAATGTAACAAAATACGAAGTTTATCTTTATTTACCCGGGATGACGACTATGTGAGTATATAGCTTTTCAAAGCATAGATGCTTTGATTGAACAACTAGGGTATGAGTTACTGCTTCTGATAAAGTCCACAAAACGTTGAGGCAAAGGAATTTCAACTCGTGTAACAGTAAGTGCTTCATTTTACTAAATTAAGTATAAAGTTCATTTTGTAAGTATTCACATAGTTTATAGCTGAATGTTCAATTGGTATGCAAAATGGATTTCAATGCTGTAATCGATTATCATTAGATATTCAATTAGTATTTTTTAATATACATATATTGTTGTCAGATTTCAGATGCAGATCTAAATATTTAAAATGTGGATCCCACACATTGTGGAGCTACTCATGACAGCTTCATTTTTAATTATAGTATAATACAATCCCACTTAGAGGAATTAGCAGATGCTGGTGAAGAAGTTGTTTTGCTCCGTTAGTTAATCCCACCCTGCTCTTACTTCGGAACATTACATCACAACACAAAGTAATAAGTATTACAACTACATAATTATTTGTTATTTTTTTCAGGTGAATCAGGATATGTTCAGCGTATAAACACATAGAAAGAGCTGAAGGGTGGAATTTTTTGGGGGCTTATTGTTTTGACGTTCGAAAAGTGCTGATTTATCAATCAGCCTAATTTGAATAAATGATTTTGATTTTTGAATGGCCTTTCAATGAAACTGCACTAGTATTCGTTTAAAGTGTTTAATTTGATTAAAAAAGAAATACATAAAAATACACTTTGATAGCTATGCTATTTGATAGCATCATTTATGACCTCTGTCAATACTTGCAACCATTTTCTGACTGCAGCCACAGCTTGACCTAAAAAGGTATCCCTTTCTGCACTCCTTTCCGGAAAGGACTGCAAGATCGATCGATTGATCTGGTGGTCTGTAATTATGAGTATGTTCTAGACTATCCTCACGCAGATTTGGATCCTGAAAATTAAATTGGATTAAATGTAACTCCATACCTTCCTTGTGGGAAAACATTTTGACTGCAAATAGTACCCTACAGATAAATTTTAAATTTCTTACCGTTAATGGCTGTAAGCCTAAATGTGCACCACCTGAAGAAAAGCTTTCACCACCACGTAAAGCCACAAATCTTTTGAGTTTCAACCTGAGCCGACGATGGGTGAGAGGAACGTGTCTCATTTGGACTGTAACATTATTGTTGGAATAGAAAACAAAATAAACACTTCTGTATCATTTTTGAACCACATTTCACAATTATTATCGTCGATCAAAACAACAAAAAATGCAAAGTACGATGATAATATTGTCCACAGATTAGTATTGACATTGCCTGTCAGTTTTTTTTCGTAAAGCAAGCATATATTATTATACATACTATGTATTTATGGCATGAGTATTTTTAATACATTTGCATATAGTGTTTTCGTTTTTTTTTTTACTAATAACTGCCTTAAATTACTTAATTCCTTAAAATAAGAAATTTTAATTTTATAATCATAATATGTAGCTAAATTCTGTGTCAAAAACTGGCAACATTGTGTTAAGTATGGTAATCACTAGTACTGTATTGTAGTAGGGGAGCCCTAGAAAGGATTTGGGAGTAACTCAAACGCGTCAGATAAACATATGGGAGAATGGTTGCATTATGAGCTTTTTATTATACAAGTCGCTAGTTTAGGATAGTCCGCTAGGTAAGTAAAAGGCTGAAAAGTGTCAGATGGATTACTTACGAGCTAAAGAAAGCTGTACTTAAAACAGTTTTAGGCTCCAACTAACAGTTCCTCTGAATTTCTGACTTACTGCGCTTGAATAAAACGGCTTTGTCTATTTTGTTATCATGGACGGTAACCCCACTACTATAAAGGAAGATTAATATGGTATTTGATGTCCGAATCGTACTTACAACATCAATATTAGATTTTCATTAGTTTGAATACAAAAAGCTGATCATTAAAAAAATGGAAAGTGTGTTGAAGCTTTCCCCGTCGTTGAAGGTGAAAAAATCTCTTACATTTTAGAATTATTTTTAATCAATTTACAAACTCCAATAGGTCCCCATGACGCCCGAATTCCTACCGATTTAGCATCCTCGCCTCCTCAACCATAATTCGCAACTCACTTCACTTCGCCAGTGGCCTAGGTGATGCTTACAGAATACCATTTTGACAGCTGAGGCGAAGTGAGGGCGAAGTGAAGTGAGTTTTATAGAATCGACGTGAAGCAATGGTGTGGAAGAGCGGAATTGAGACAGTTCTAAGTACTACGCGATGAAGTTTATCTGTAATCGGACAAATCCCAAATTAGGTACTTTACACCTACATTCCTGGATTTATCATCATCATTTAATCATCGTGTCACTTTGCCGCATCCATCGGACTATAAGAGTGAAGGAATAGGAAGTACACCTATAATATATTCACGCAAATCCATGTGCACTATAATATGTCCTGCGCTCATCTCTTTAGAGAGAACGGCCGCCATGGCTGACAATCGGTCTGGACGCCATTAAGTCATACTTGAAATGAAATGAAATTATTTATTTGCTATGAATGTATGTAGGTTCTGAGTACCAATGAACGTAGAGTCCAGTACATTCTACCACGAGGCATGCAAAAAATCAAAAAATATAATTTAAAGAAAAGAATGCAATAATTACTTCTATGACACAACCTGGCCAATTGCACATTAAAACAAAAAAAGCAACAAAATCAATTAAACAAACAACAGCTCGCTGACTTACTGGCCACTTTAAAGCGCGCCTATTAATAACTACAGCATTAAATCGCTCACGATCACAATAGGAACGACATAAACACCGGAGCGATTCGCGGAATTACATAGGCACAAACTATAAAATAGCTATGAGAAATGACAGGTTAAAAAGGAAATAAAGCTTTCCGATCGTTTACCCGGCTCGTTTGTGGGAACCGTGCGTTTAATGAAATTGTTATAAACATAGAGGGTCGGTCGTAATCGCGGGTAGTGAGAATCGCCATGTGGGCTGGGCGATGGTTAATGTGATCCGCTAAAGACCACTGTTTTTTTTTTGTGTTTCATATTTTAGAGGTAGAAAATATATTTGTAGGTGTTGGAATATTAGTTGTCATAAAATATATTTCAATACGTCATCTAACTTGGGATGAATCTTTGCTACAAAACAACGGCAAATCTATAAAAATGACATTTGAAACGATTTGACAGTAGTTTGACACAAACATGTGGGATCTATATAGATAACTGTATTGAATTTGATATCGGTAATTTTGTAGACCAAATATTTTAGTACATCCCTAGATGTGTCACTTTGATATCATTATCCATACTGATAAAGAATATTGAAGAATACGAAGGTCAAGTTTTATAGTATCAACTTGGAGTCTTATTTAACTCACTCCTGTTACCGCTCATGCAACCCGCTAACTTCAGAACCACGCATGCTCTCTATAATAAGCCCGTTCCGTTTTAACGTATCCAACATGGAAATTATAGAGAGCGACGAATCCCAGTATTTGCTTCTCAAACACGACGTAGGTAATTTGTAGGATTGAAACCGTCGCGTGCTACCCTTCAGCTAGGATTAGCAGACCACCCCTAGTTCTTACTGGCTGGTCTATAGGCTGCCAATCATCGATATAGGAAAGACTAGATGGAGTGTTTAGTACAAAACGGAACGTTCATATTGACAGCATGTTTGATGCGCGTGTGAGTGCCGAAAGTGTATGATTATCGCGTCTGCATTTGTGTGCGTGTCATTCTAATATACCAGCGCAAAGTGATTACCCCCAAAATGTGGGAAAATTAAAATTTGTGCAGTTTTATTCACATTGACATAGGTGATAAAATTATCTTATAAATAGAAATAGAAATACAAATATAAATACAAATACAAATATAAATATAAATACAAATACAAATACAAATACAAATACAAATACAAATACAAATACAAATACAAATACAAATACAAATACAAATACAAATACAAATACAAATACAAATACAAATACAAATACAAATACAAATACAAATACAAATACAAATACAAATACAAATACAAATACAAATACAAATACAAATACAAATACAAATACAAATACAAATACAAATACAAATACAAATACAAATACAAATACAAATACAAATACAAATACAAATACAAATACAAATACAAATACAAATACAAATACAAATACAAATACAAATACAAATACAAATACAAATACAAATACAAATACAAATACAAATACAAATACAAATACAAATACAAATACAAATACAAATACAAATACAAATATAAATATAATGACTGGATGTCACAGGATCAGTCGGAAATCTATTGAAGAAATAAACTTATGTATTATCAATAAGTATCTTACTAAATTACAATAAAATAATAATGTTGATTTCGTAATACCATTTTACAATATTAATCGCAGCATCAAAAAAGAAGGTAAAAATATTTCATACCTTGGCAATACTCAAACAATATGGAGTCCTTTTGTTGTTATTTTGCCGTCGTAATATTTTCAAAGAAATGCATAGATATCTATACATATTTATCATAAAATTTCAAACTTACCTATGAAAAGTGATGTTCGTATCCTTATGTTTTTTTGCAGTGTAGTTATTACAAAGTTTCACTACACAAACCGTCATTTTTGAATTTTTTTGTGAAAAATTTACAATGTAAACACGCGGCAAACGTCTGTCGCGTAATGGCGGCCTGTGGGTGGGGTTAAGCCAAATTGATGTCTCTGATCATAATGCATTTTGACAGCGCGTACTAGGCATCTAGACACTTCTTATATCGATGCTGCCAATAGCCTATAATTGAAAGCATGCAATTGTTTTATTTGAATTTAGAATGAAGAAATTGTTGAAAGAATAAACTGTGTTATTTGAATTTAGAATGAAGGAATTGTTCATAGAATTGTGCTTGTTCGTTTTAGTATTTGTTTGAATTTAGAATGAAGAGATTGTTTTAGTTTTTATATATCCAGGTCTGTCTTTTTGTGTAAATAAGTAGAACGCATGCATGTCTCTCAAAGCCAGTAATTACATATCATCACTGTCTGAGCAATACTGTAATCGTAGGCAATTTAATCCAATATGTAAGAATATATTTGTACCATAAAACGTGATGGTTCAGTCTTGAAATATGTTTTAGTAATTCAGTTTGTGTCATTGTTCACAGATGTCGCCACTACGTGCCGGAAGACGGCTGGCTGCCTTCATCACGTCCAATGCTTTTCTGGTAAGTATCTATCTTTTGGTATTCAACATAGTACATACTAGTTCAAGTGGTATTCTATCCTCTTTCCTCCTCACAGGAAAGAAAGAGACTGGAGACTATATAGATTACAGTAGACACTAAATTTGTTTCTATTAGAAATCTTCATTAAAACTGAAACTGAAAGACACACAGACAAAAGCGGTGGCTCCAGGCAACTAGGAACAATTTCTTCACAAATACATTATGAATTTATTGTCTTTAGAGCCTTGTAGCCATTGTAATTATAATTAATGGTCGCAATAGTAATTCAACTGATTTATGTAGGTATACACACTGTCTAGACACTGGATCTAGATTAACAACGCAACGCGTGACAATGACTAGATTAATTAACCCCACCAAGTTAAAATCAAAGCCAGCCAATATTCGTAAGTAATTACCTATTCGATAATACGACAAATTATTTGCAGACACCAAAGTCTGGCCTAGTGGTTAAAGAGCCAACCTCTCAAGTATGAGGGCGTAGGTTCGATTCCAAGTTAGGCAAGTACCAATGTAACTTTTCTAAGGTTGGACACCAATGACTGTGTTTCGGATGGCACGTTAAACTGTAGGTCCCGGCTGTCATTGAACATCCTTGGCAGTCGTTACGGGTAGTCAGAAGCCAATAAGTCTGACGCCAGTCTAACTGAAGGGTATTGGGTTGCCCGGGTAACTGGGTTGGGGTAGTCAGATAGGCAGTCCCTTGTAAAACATAGCCGACCCCAACATAGTTGGGAAAAGGCTCGGGAGATGATGATGATAATATTTACAGACACCAAAATTCAGCACATACGAAACTATACGTAATTAAGTACAAAAGCTTTACCAATTACGGCGTCGCGTAATAAATCTCGATGAAAATATTGATAACGTTGTGACGCATCGTGCAATGAATAACGCGCGTAAACAACATGTATGTAATTTATCCCTACCGTTTATGTAATTAATTCAGTTATGGTGTGTTTGGCTCGGGGAGTGTGCGGTCGAGGAATCCACCTCGGGCTCTGTGGCAATCGAATCACCGCCAGACGGACGATATTATCTAGCTTACAGATGTACCTATTATATGACAGTCTTACCAAGGGGAAGCGAATTGCCCAGGTAACTAAGTTGAGAAGGTCAGATAAGCAGTCGCTCCATGTAAAACACAGGTAGACAGTCTGGAAGACGACCCCAACACAGCTTGGGAAAAGACTAGGCAGATGGGATGTAGCTATTATAAAGCGAGGGTAGTTTGAGCACTGCTCAGCCCAATTTAACACAGCTTACCTCGGGCTGTTTGCATAAAACAGCGAAGCATTCCTCCCCTAATATTCAAAGGACGGATATGCCAATTGTGCTCCCCACCGAAACACTCTGTACGTGAACATCTCCAGCAAATTATTATTTGCCTATTAGTGCGCGGACAATTAACATTCCGGCTGAAACGAAGCGCGGCGGACGGCGGCCGTCGCTCCAGTGCGTCGTTCCTGCAATCTGCATAATGCGCGACACTCATTTACCGACCGTTTGTGAGCGACAAATGAAGCGAGCGCAACTGAAAATGTTTAAAACGTCCAACACAACCGGAGCCATGTCTTTCAAAATAGTTAGACGCGGCCGGATATCAACCGCGACTGGTTATTTCTGCGCGGCCGAAACGCAAATATTCGCAAAACTGTGGCATGTCTAATAGCGCGTGAACTCAGTGATTGTTCGCTTGGGATGTTGTCCGTTTATTTATTTTACGTATCGATGCGTTCTTTGTGGAATGCTTGTTCGATTTTCAAATAATGGAACTTTTGGAAATGAAGTGAGCTTTACTGTGACATTTAATTAAATTATTTTTTTATATGTGCCTAGCCTGTTAGGGTCGTTTTTCAGACTAACCGAATGCAGATGAGTACCAGTGTTTTATATGGAGCAACTGCTTGCCTGACCTCCTCAACCCAGTTACCAATCAGACTTTCTGGCTTCTGACTACCCGCCACGACTGTCAAAGATGCCAAAGATAGCACCCGGGCCTCACTCATTTAAGCTGCCTTCCGAAACACGAAGGAACTGTCTTGACACGAGACGGTCATCCATCCACAGACCGACAGCGCTAAGCGTTGCTTTACCACGATCTCCTTGACCACGAGCCACAAGTTTTTGTAAATATCGGATTAATATAAAGAGATTTTGTAATGCATTTACGTAACCGTGGATAAATAAGCATTGTTAGCTCAGCATCGTTTTAACTGCTATGCGATAATAATGTTAAGTGGGTAGATACCGGTTGGTCCACGTTTGACCATCAGTGCGTATTGGATTTGGGTATTACTGCAGTTGATAGCATGTGACAGGACGCAATAGAAGCCACGGCAATACCGTTAAAAGCAATGGCGATGTACGCAGTAGAAGTAACAAGAATTTTGAAAACTGATACCTATACTGAAATTCTAAATATAAACTGCATATAAAGTGCACGTTTATTAATAAAAGAAGAATAATAAATGAAATTCATACATACATACATAACTAAATTTAGAGAATGCTCCGAGAGACCACGATGGCAATGATAATTCTAGAATTTAGCAAACCCGCATTATAATGGAGAAGTTGTACTAAGATTTATGTATAAAAAATACATTAAAAATAAACACAAGTATGTTTTCTCTGAAAACAGCATCAAATTAATTGAAAAATAGAGCAGCAATTAACATTTATTTTTATACTTGTAAAATATAGAGTGTGGACCATAGAGGGACATTCCACTATCTCTTTTACACAAGCGTAATCTTATAGCGGTGACGTCACAAGCTACTATTTGTGTCCTTTTTTTGTTAATTGGCGGTTTCCCTTTCTAAATTTGAAATATTTCTTAATTACATATTTCCCAAGGAATTCCAAATTGTTTGTGTATTGGAATGAAGTTCCTTTTCGCGCTTTGCGAAAAACGGAGGAAATTAAGACAAAAAGTTGTAATGACACTTTTTTGCTGTACCTAGTTGTTTGCCGTGCTGCGTGCTCTCTCTGTTTGTCTCCCTCTAACTGTCTCATAGAAAGAAATTGAACATCCTTGGCAGTCGTAAGAAGCCAGTAAGTCTGACGCCAGTCTAACCAAGGGGTATTGGGTTGCCCGGGTACTGGGTTGAGGAGGTCAGATAGACAGTCGCTCCTTGTAAAACACTGGTACTCAGTCGAATCCGGTTAGACTGAAAGCCAACCCCAACATAGTTGGGAAAAAGGCTCGGGAGATGATGATATTGACAAATACCCTAACAGTGGAGGAGGCAGTATATTTCAAATTAATATCCCACGCAACCACACAGACCCTTCTAATATCTGATAAACCAATGAATATTCCAGATGTGAGTAATAGCAATAACAACACACCAGAGATACAGATATCTCGTGTAGGTACAGCATCCGAAGAATTTCTGCTGACTAGCAATAATAGAATCAAATTAAATCCTATTAGGGAAGCTTATTGAGACAAAACAATCTGTAATAAAGCCTTCGGTGTTGAAATAGATGGTGTTGAGTAACAAGCCCACCGGACGCACACGGTATTAGTTCCGAATCGACGAAGCTTCAATAGTTATTGTATCTATGTATTTATAAACCTTGGAACTTCCAACGTTCTTTGGTATAGTGAAAAAAGTGGAATTTGCTGAAAAACATAAATGCAAGTTTATTTGAAAAGCTTTTTTGAAATTACAATATGAAGTAATTAATATTTTCTTTAGAATCTTGCAGCTGGAATGTGTTAAAGAAGTCATATTATCAAGCATTGTCTGTATACCTATGAGTTATATTTATTGCTTATTATTTACCTTTTATTTTATTGTGATGAAGACTTTCGTTTAATTGCTTGAATACGGTAATCTCAGGAAGCTAGTAGTACCTGTGTAGTAGGTGTATATGTATATGTATGTATAGCTGAAAGCAGTTCGGTATTTCATTTATGTAAATCAGTCTGAAAAATAAAATACCTTTGCAATGAACAAAATATAGTATTACTGTTGATTTATTATTATTTTGTGCTCATGGTAACGAGGCATTTCAATATTATAACCTATAGAGGTACATTTATACAATATTAACGTGTTCCACAATATTACTACCTGCGTTACCAATAGAGTACAAGCCATATTAATTAATAGATGATTGGTTTAGTTATCTCACAGTTGGTGTACGGTAGACATAACTTATGTATGTGCGACTACATAAGCTTTGTAGGCTCAGTAATTGAGTTTGAGTCAAGTTTTTGCTGAAGGAGTAATAATTAATTTAACTGTGTAAACTTGTAGCTTGATTAAACTAAGACCTCCAGTTATAACCAAACTTCAATAAGATTCTTGGTGTCAATTAATAAAAAAATATATAGCCAAAGAGGTTGATTGACCTCGTGAATTCTTTTCGCATTCCTCAGAAGAAAATTTGAATATTCCATTTTTAAATTCACAACTCTTAACACGTTGACATTTGAAGTTGAATTTTTAATTCGACGCAGCTTGAGTTTCTAGACTTTTAATAAAAGTTTTCTTTGTGATGAGGATTAATTTGGCGTAGTATTTTTATGGTTGTCAAGTTATATCACTTTTGTTGAATTAAAGATTTAGCTGATAATTTATTTTATATTCAAATTCATGAAATGTTGATAGTGCATGTCTGCAATATGGATAATATAGAATATCTTAAGTAGGCTCTAACAATATTATTCACTTAGCGCTAGCTGAAAGTAAAAACAAGTAACAGCGATGATAGATTTTCCCTCCCGTTCATAAGAGAAAACTCTTTTGTTCCTAACTTAACGTAAATTTAGCTAGATTGGTCTTAAAAATAATGTGTTATCTGAAAGAAATCTAGACACTTATAAACTTCAGGTATCTTCTTTCCTTGATAACATAGACAACGTGCTTTATCTTATTTTAGGAAGAAATCCTCTTTCGCTTTTCTTTGAAGTTCCCAAATCTCTATGCTCATTAACGCGCTAAATTAATAAAGGATCGATCGGTATATTTAGTCCCTAAAGACTGAATTTTGATAGTCCTTATCTATATGAAAATTCTATTTCTCGGATGTTAAAGAGAGATACGAGTAAATGATCGGTGTAATATTTTTTTTATACATACTCGTAACGTCCTTAATACATATTTCTATTTTTTTATTTATTACTTGCGAGCTGGGCCGGCGAACTTCCTACAGTCGACCATTCGATACATTCGTTTTTGTTTTGTTTCACTTATTTAAGCATCGTTTCAGTTGACCTCAAGATTTGTACCTAACAAAACATTCAGCGATTAATTTTGTATTACGTAATTGTCGATAAACAGAGCTTATATATCGCTGATCAGTTATTACAAGCTGCACTTATTATAAGCTCCTAAACAAATGAAATTAAAACATTTGAATTATGTTACTCCGTGATAATGGCTCTTGCAACAGTGACGAAATATCGGGAGCTCAATAAAAAGGTAGATGGTAGCAATCTCGAAATAAGTAATTCAAATGTTAATGACCATGAAAGTTGTAAAATTTATTGTATTTTTTTTGGAAATCCCTATGAACAATAACATTTTAATGCAAGCCGTAAAATGCAATCATGACCCAATTCCACGGTTTCACATTCGGCGGTAGGCTGTTACATCTTCATAAGTCGCATTTTTAATCAACAAACCCTTGGAACGCTAATTTGAATAACGGACAGGCAAAAGGGTTGTTTTAGGGTACCGCACTAATAAATGTGAGAACGGTCTTCGTAATAGCTCGTATTAAGGATGGGCCAAGATTTGGGTCTCGGTGTCGGTATCGATAACTGGTCTAATTTAAATTTTGGATACCGTTGTGTCAGATATAATTAACTTCGTTGGGTGGATTTAATTTCCTTGTGTTTGATTTATTGCTACGATATTTTAACGTTATGTGAAGCTGGCATGAATGGATTTAAATATCACTTTTTAACTGTGTCTTTTATAATCTATTACTTTTATGAATTTAAAAAAAAGGTTATATTTTCTATGGCACGTCATATGTTTTACAGCAACAACATCCCGAAACCTGGAACATATTCGAAAACTAAATACATATCGATACCGCATCCCATCACTACGGACCTCCAAAACTGGGGCATTAGCATTTTAAACGGCATGTGTTATTGGTCTCAAATTGTTGCGGATCTATTAGCGAGTCCGCCTCGAATGCGCGGGATTAAGCTGTTTAGCTAATAGCCCCAGTGCCGTGGAATGAGCGCTTTCAAGCCTATTCCTGGCTAGTTTTATTAAGTAATAGAATATTATGGTGTGCTTACTAAACTAGCCTACGTTACAAGAATGGTCAAATGCCAGTTGAGATAGAGGATTTGAAATAGGTACAAAAAAAAGTTAGTAAGTTACGTGGTTGTAAGTTTTACATATAAAAAAAATAGGTACCTCTAAAAGAGCTATCCAAAAACTAAAACTTTAAAACAAAACATAGTTTGACCCAAAGCGAATTACAAACCCGCCCACAGTCAATTTACACCGGTTCATAATTAAAATGTTAGTACAGGGTGCGGGCCCGCCGTTCCGCGCGGGCGCACTCTTTGCCGCAATTTTTCCATCAACGGGTGGGGACCACAATTATGCGATTTGCATACCTATCGCAGCCGCCACTCGGCGCGACGCGTTTTTGTACGCCTACCCGCTACGCCCTTTCTGTGTACCCCGGCTGAAATAATTTGTAAGTACATAAAGGGAAGTGCTGGCGTACCATACAAAGTGAGGCTTTTACGAGTACGTGTCGCCGTACCGGAAATTTACAGGCAGTTTTAGGCCCTACCTGCGGAACTGCTCTGTGGTGACACTATTACGTTAGGTCCGCCGAAGAAAAATACGTTTTCACGAAAGTCATTTTATTTGCAGCTAAATAGCGAAGGAAAGCGACAGAGCCAATTAGATGCCTATTTTGCAGCGCACAAAATGTAAAAGTAAATTCATGAAAGCAGGTCAAAGTACCGCGGAGATCTTACGCCGAGACACAGTTTCTGCAGCTAAAACTGTTTAAGTTTAATCCCCAAGCTAGCACCGTTCTAAAAATAACTATTGCAAACTAGAACAAAACAGAAAAACAATATAAGACAAGGCTAAAACCATTAAAAGGTATCATTATACGTTGCTATCTGCAAAAAATTCAAATTTCCGGCGAGCATAGTGCAAAACGGTTCAAAACACAACATGTTGCAGCACGGGTTTATTGGATTTTAGCGGAAATTTCACTCGCACACGGGACGAAACGAGCAAAACAACAACGCTGTTTGCGAATCACCTCCGCATATCGAATTTTGATTCCTGATTTGTATCGGAACAACCACCGACCCTATAAATAGGCCAACACGGGATGCGCAAATGGAATGCAAAACGCTGCGGAAGCTACCAGACACTGAAATCTGCGTTGCATGTATAAAACATCCACACGTATGCAACGGAAGTTTTTCCAAACAAAAATACGGCACACAATAGGCGTCGCTTTTTAGTTCACATTTTATTTGAAAAAATAGTTCGCCCATCTAAACAACGTACACAAACAGTATATAGCCGGACTAGACAAAGTTTCGCTAAAAAGTTAATCTTAGCGAAGTCCGCGCGGCCCTCATTGCAATAACCGACCCTCGGAGGAGCAGCGCAAACACTCGAAACTTGCTCGATGCTATCTTGGATGTCCAATTGAGTTTTCATCCTGTGCCGCTCGTCCATAGAATGCTAATAAACCCACTTACCCGACAAACTACTGGTAGCTTTGTCTTTTAAAGTAAGGAGATTGTCGACGTTGCATCTATCAGCGATCTTGTCGTAACAAAATTAAACTCGACTTTGTAATTGTAAAGTCGAATCTCGACTACACTCAGATCTCCTTGCTAATTGTTGGAAAGAGGAAACGTAATAAAAGTGCTAGTCTTTGAAGCAAAGAAGCTGGCCCCGAGCGCCTCCAAGGAGCGTATTTTAATAAATTAAAACTGCGCAAAATTCCCATTTCAATATCATTTTATTTTCCTCTTTGCGCCGGGTCCGGAGCTCGCTCGCCTTACATTGATTCCATTTTACTGAAAGACCATCAATCTACCTACGTACTTCTGCGTATTAAAAACATGCCGTATATTTTCAAAGAAACGAACCTGGTTCGGTAATCATTCGGATTCACTTACACGTTAGTGGGCACACGGGCGGCCTAACGTTTGCGGTCCAGTTCACGCTTACCGAAATGTTGCCGGCGGAATTGAGATACCATTCGTCTGTACGTTTACACTGTATACACAGCTGTGATACAGCCATGCTTTTAACGAAATATATTCATTGAAATCCCAGGTTCGGCTTCAAGATCGAATGTGTATTCAGTTTCAGTTTAGTGTCCCGTCCATCAATGATTGAATAAACATAGGACTTATATTATGAATTAGATAGTTTCGTGTGTTCTATGCAACTTAAACGACAATATGCTAATCTAGTTTCTTTTCTAAATTCCAGGTGCTGTTGATATCACTGGAACTTCTAGCGTCACGCAGCGGTGCGGCCGCGCTGGCCAACTGCCCGGGTGGTTGCAACTGCAACGACGAGACACTTGTAGTAGTGTGCGAAGAGAGCCGCCTAGACGTCCTCCCCATCGCCCTCAACCCCTCCATACAGCGGCTCATCATCCGCAACAATAAGATCAAGACTATCGATAGCTCCATGCAGTTCTACGCCGAGCTCCAGCACTTAGACTTGTCCCAAAACCACCTAGTTAATATACCGACGAAAAGTTTCGCATATCAACGAAAACTGCAAGAACTGCATCTAAACCACAATAAGTTGTCCTCAGTCACAAATACCACTTTCCAAGGACTCAATCAACTGACCGTACTGAATTTAAAACGAAACTTCTTGGAGGAATTAACAAACGGAGTTTTTACCACCTTGCCAAGACTAGAAGAACTAAACTTGGGTCAAAATAGAATATCAAGGATCGAGCCCAGAGCTTTTGCTGGCCTATCAGCTCTGAGGATCTTGTATTTGGATGATAACCAGCTAAGCTCAGTGCCAACTACTTCCTTCAGCCTTTTAGGCAGCTTGGCAGAGCTACATGTAGGATTAAATGCATTTTCTTACCTACCAGACGATGCATTCGCCGGTCTCAATAGACTAACAGTTTTAGATCTAAATGGAGCAGGTCTCTCCAACATTAGTGAATATGCATTCAGAGGTCTTCCAGGACTAAGAAGCCTTAATCTCTTTGGAAATAGACTAATCACAGTTCCAACACTCCAGCTGTCTGGTCTTACGAGACTAGAGGATTTGTTCATCGGACAAAACGAATTCCTGTCTTTGGAAAGCCATTCCTTCAAAGGTTTGAAAAATCTTAAATTGCTTGATATTACTGGCGCTACCCAGCTGGAAAGGATTGAGAAGGGAGCGTTCGAAGATAATATCAACTTAGAAACAATTGTCTTGGCAAACAACAAGAAGCTAGCAATTATTGAAGACTGCACACTATTGGGCTTGCCGAAACTGAAGCATGTTTCACTAAGGGATAACGCAATTGTTACAATTAGCGAAACCGTATTCATTGGCAAAGAGTTGAAGCAATTGGATCTAACCGACAATCCTATCTTCTGTGACTGCCAACTGCTATGGCTCCAACAATTGTTATATGAGAAGAGTAACTTTACACAATTGCACTGCGCGAGTCCCGAACACTTGAAAGACAAGCCCCTGAGAAACTTGAATGCCGATGACTTGGGCTGTGTCCTCCACGATACACGACAGCAGACCATTATATGTGTAGTGGTGGTCGCATGCGTAGCGGTAATTGCCACTTTAGTGTTAATTTTGTATAGGTATCGCAAGAGCATGCAGGAGAAGTTGAAAGACTACAAGTGGAACAAGGGGCGCAAGAACCTCGAGTACCACAAACCCATCTCGACGGAGGAGGACTGCATAGTGCGCGGCATCCACCCGTCGCAGTACCCCGCGCCGCCGCACACGCCCGGCCTGAGGCCTATTCCGGTGACGGAACTGTAGCTAGAGCTTTACGCCTCCCCGAGCGTGTTCTTCATGTCAGGCGGCCAGGGCTCCGCGCGGCGGCCGCAGCGCTCGGGGGGCGGCGGCACGCTGCCCGCCAACGGCTTCACGTACATTGGCGGCGACTCGCGCCCGCACCAGCCGCTCACGCTCAACAATGGCGCACCGGCTCATCACCTCAACAATGGCTCCTTGCGCTCCCTGCCCGACAAAAAGAAAAACCGCAACGGCGTGGTGTGCCACCCGGAGAACTTCCAGCGCAACCTGGACACGCGCTACTCGCGGAAGCAGGAGAACGGCTACATGCGCAACTCGGAGACTATCATCGGGTTCCCGCGCAACGAGCGCGAGTACGAGCACGCGGAGTACAGCGAGCCCGAGTACTCCGTCATCGCGGAGAGCTACGGCCGGCCGCGGGACGAGTTCCCGCGCGCCTGCACGCACGCCAACACCTTCAACTGTTGAGTGCGCATGAACTATCTCAATCGTTTGTGATCTTGTAATTCTAGCAATAAATCTTCATTCCATTAAGTTTTCTATGGACGGAGTCAGTCGTGACGGACGTAGTGCTCTAGAGCGGTTAGTGACATTAGTATTTCGGGTCCGGTGTACGTTCGACCAGTGAGGACTATCCTGTATCGTATTCGTTTTAAAAGAGTACCTTATTTGTAAATTATAAATTTAAGTAGTGATGGATCTATTTTTCAATGGAACGTTGGGGGCTCGGGCGTATGAAAGTGAGACTTTCACACGAGACACGGTACAATGTACAGACTAGTCGCGAGGAGGGGGAGGGGCGGGAAGGAGGGCGGCGGGAGCCTCCTCTATGATGTACATCATAAAACATTGTGATTTGTAATTTTTTCTACCAGTGCGGTGGATTTTGTATTTGATTTTGTACAAAAAACCATTCCATATGATATCTTTTTAATGTCTAATATTTTATTTATGAATAAAGTAAGTGTGCGTTAAATAAGACACCAATATGAAAAATATTAGAAATTAATGAATGTAAATATATTTATACTATATTGAGATATTTATAAAATTTAATACAATCTTGTTCTTCTAAAATTTATCATAAAATTATTTCGGGATATTGTATTGTTTGCTATAATGACTGATATCCTAATTACGAGATTTCTTATGTCTGTCACTACCTACCTATAATTAAATACCTACTTACACTACATTTCTTATTGTGTAAGAACGAACGCACCCATTATTTGTACCTAATATGAACACATCTTCGAACACTTTTATGCTCAATCCTAATATTGTATGTAATAATTTTATTAAGATTGACGTTAACGAAGTAAACGATATCTTATTATTGTCATTGAAACGAACCTATGTTAATTATCGTTTTGTTACCTATTTTTTTAATGTCCATAGTATGAATGACGTGTGGTCTGTTTAGAAACGTGTTGTTAACGCTGACATTAAATTATAATCTCAATTACTGTCGTGATGCATACAAATTAACTTAGCCGATATCAATTAGTTTAATTGCAATCAGGTTTAAGCATCCGGCCGTTATAATGTCCCGCCCAATCTTAATTTAGTGGCTTATAAAGAAACCAATTTAATATGAAATCGGCAATATACCTACGCCATAAAATGCATGAACGAATTAATTAAACATTTTTCTATATGGCAACTTTTGAAATTATATCAATAAATTTCTAAATAGATCACACTATTTGCAATAATGTGCCTCTGACGATTTACTAGTCGTCCATGTTATAATTACAATTACTATTTTCTGTGAATTTTATCTTCTTTTTTTATAATTTTACTGAAATGTTCTTGCCATATTCCAAAAAGGCATAATGGTAATATAATATAGGTATTGAATAATCATTTTTATTTTGTAGAAACACTTTAATATTAAAGTTATGACGAATATTATAAAAGCATTGGTTGTATTGCAAGGCTAAGTTGAAACTATGACATTATTGACCACAGACTCAGACCATATCTCTATGTATACTTGGATAGAGGGTGCAAGTGAGACTCTCTTCTTGATTACCGCACATGCAAGGTCACCATGTTAATTTAAATATGCTGTAAGAGAAAGAGTTCTGCAGTTTCTGCGTGCAGCCTTCTCTAGCTCTCCGTGTGACGTCCAAAGCATTACAAATGGAGGGATTAGCTTACTATGAATGTGAATAGTACCTATTTTTCGATATATGTCATAGTCTTAATATAGCCTTGCTTACAACTAAAATTGTGATAAGAGCAAGCTTTTATAGTAAACGAGGTTAATTAAGTCGCTAGATACCTTCTTAGTGCCATTTTTGTGTCTTCTTGGATTATGGTCATTTTTTACTCCAGTTTTATATACCCACACGACATTACCTAACGTTTGGTGTTATTGAGTTATTGTAAATATAATGGAGAATTTAAAGACTAAGCAAATAAGGCATGTGTTAGTGCCTAGTGAATGCCTAAAAAAGTATACAAGAAAAATGATTGAATACATATGAAAACATTGTGATTAGAGTACTCACGACATTGTAATAGAAATCATCGGTCATTTCTGTACTTTATTGTAGTTATTACCTACATACAAACTCGATAAATATAACATACCTCAAATTTAATTGGTTTTTATTTGTTAGCAAACCCAGCCGTAGTGTAAAAAAAGTACCTACCTTCCTAGTACATACCTAATGCCTGTTGAGAAAATCGATTGTGTAGTAAAACAGTTTCAGGCTTCAAGATTACCCATTAGATAATTTCCCATAAGGTGAGATGGGGAAGATGGAATATGGGGTTAAATTAAAATGCGTTTTTACAGCGCTGACAATTACGTCAAAATCGCCATTTCATTAGGTCTTTCAACTCGCAGCACTTGCATATCTGAGCTACAGTTTGTGTGGACATATTTCTACAAAAATCCAGGCTTGATGTAGGATGTAATTCTTACCCAAATGACTTTTTTACGTGACTAGATGATTAAACAAGCGCGCAACCACAGATTACTGAATAGTTACTACGTAACAGATACTTCCCTCAGTAGAAAATTTCCAATACCTATTACGATAATTGCCTACTCCTTCGCGTCAACAACCACTGTATGCTAAAATGCGCCTAAATGCTCAAGCGTACAGCAGTGATTGCTTCGCACCGCGCGATTCCACAGTAATCGCAGGGCTGCCTCTTCGGTAAAATTAAATCAACATAATTTTTTATCTATGTTATTGAGAACTGTGAATATGTTCTGCATTTTATGTGGCAGTTAAAAATTTTATCATTTATAAAATATTTAACCAACTTAAAAAAAGGAGGTGATCAGACATAGGTACAGGCCAAACTGAGAAGTTTGACTTGTATGGTTTGTAGGTATGTATGTTTGTGCGCGATAATCTCGTGTTTGGCTAAACCGATATCGATGCGGTTTTCAGAAAAGGATTTGTTACATTTAGGAGAACGTTTTAAAATAAGTATAATACTTCTTAGTTTGATGATGATCTTCGGAGATGTTCAATAGAAATGAAAAAAAAGCCTTAAAAAAAGAGAACCGACTTCAAATAAGGCATTAAGCCGTAAGAAATAATTTGGGTTTTTTTTTATGTTGGTGCTAACAGCTGGTAATTATGTTGGTGCTAACAGCTGGTAATTACGAATCGAAAAAGGTAAATGGAAAATTTTTAGGTGTTTATCCCTTCTTTTGCTCGATTTACACCCATCTACAGCACATAAGGCACCACACGTACATCGTAATACGCGTACGAACGAACAGCACTATTAGAAGTAGCCGGCGGACCGAGACCGCTCGGCTGGGCGGTAGGCACTTATAGCGCGCAAGTACATGGAGTGACGGAGGCCTGCCTTAAGTAAGAATAAAGTTAGTAAAATTGTTTAAATGGGTCTAGAAGCATGGGGCTACCACCTCAATTACCTATTATGATTATTATTAAAATCTAAGCAAAATTAAAAAAAAAAAAAAAAAAACAAAACACGCGGGCAGGCGTAGTGTTGAACCCATGTTGAACCCGACAGTAACACAATGAACTAAATTCTGCAAACAGCGCCATCTGGCCAAATCACGTGGAATTCGCTGTCTTGTATCTTTCCTTACGAACTTGGCGATCTTCGAACGCGAATGGGCAGATGGCAGGTGGGGCTGGAGAGCTAGTAGACACTTGAAAAGCTGAAAACTTGTTCAGTAATGTATTAACCTCTCCTATAGTAATACCCGTAATACCCTAAAACAAAACTAGCTAGGTAGTTGGAAGATTTTTCAATAAAACCTAGGAGACTACTGCTTAACCCATTAGAGACTAGCGTTGCCATATGGCAACGTGAGCAGTCGTTTTAAATTATGGATCATATATCCAAAACTAACAACCTCAGGTAATCTTTTGTTATGACAATATAAACTTCGATATCCAAGTCATAGATAAGAAATGGTGTGTGCTCATTTCGTTTTCAAGTTTGAGGGTAGTGGTGGATTCAGTTATTGGTTGTCAAAATGTTCGCAGAAATGGAGTGCAAAAAAATATAAGTTTCATTTATTTCTATTTCGCGTAGATATTTATTTTTTCTTTGACGAAAAAATGTTCATACACATCTCAAGTTTACAATAATACTATAAGGAATATAATTTTTTATGTAGATGTGACGTCACGGAAGTTATTTTGTATGTTGCCATATGGCAACGCTAGGTCGTTATAGGTACATTTTTCCTAATTGATAATTTTATTTTTTTAGATTGAATTCACATAAAATTGCAGATTTATTGAAACAAGAACTTGATGGTGATTTGTAAAATATATATATTGGGCCTCCTGCAGTGGCTGAAAATACTGTTGATGATTCTGCTGATGAAAATTCAGGGGGCATGATAGAAAATTTGCACAACAGGAATGAAGACGACAACGATGAATCTGATGAACATTTGACAGATCCAGGTTCAAGTCAGTCATTCGAGTCCGTCTTCAAGAGAAGTCAAGTGGAAGAAATCAGGTCTTCCTGATTTTCCTCCAATTACATTTTCTGCACCTTTGATATATGATTATAAAGGCAAGATTGGAATGGATATCTCGCAGCTGAATTTTTTTCGTGAGATGGTCCAAACATACTTCAAAAAGTATGGAATCTCTCCTAAATCTGGTGGTCGACCATCTACCTCGGGAAGTGGGTCTACAGTTTTGAAAGGGGTAAGATATGGCGGGGAAAATCACTTTCCAAAATCAGTAGAAAAGAAATGCCGATGTACTGGAGCTGACTGAAAAACTATTTGAAGAGTTATGTGTTCTAAAGTGTGACTTTGGTTTATGTAATAAATGTTTCGAAAATAATCATTCTAAGTCATCGATATAGGAAAGACTAGATGGAGTGTTTAGTACAAAACGGAACGTTCATATTGACAGCATGTTTGATGCGCGTGTGAGTGCCGAAAGAGTATGATTATCGCGTCTGCATTTGTGTGCGTGTCATTCTAATATACCAGCGCAAAGTGATTACCCCCAAAATGTGGGAAAATTAAAATTTGTGCAGTTTTATTCACATTGACATAGGTGATAAAATTATCTTATAAATATAAATATAAATATAAATATAAATATAAATATAAATATAAATATAAATATAAATATAAATATAAATATAAATATAAATATAAATATAAATATAAATATAAATATAAATATAAATATAAATATAAATATAAATATAAATATAAATATAAATATAAATATAAATATAAATATAAATATAAATATAAATATAAATATAAATATAAATATAAATATAAATATAAATATAAATATAAATATAAATATAAATATAAATATAAATATAAATATAAATATAAATATAAATATAAATATAAATATAAATATAAATATAAATATAAATATAAATATAAATATAAATATAAATATAAATATAAATATAAATATAAATATAAATATAAATATAAATATAAATATAAATATAAATATAAATATAAATATAAATATAAATATAAATATAAATATAAATATAAATATAAATATAAATATAAATATAAATATAAATATAAATATAAATATAAATATAAATATAAATATAAATATAAATATAAATATAAATATAAATATAAATATAAATATAAATATAAATATAAATATAAATATAAATATAAATATAAATATAAATATAAATATAAATATAAATATAAATATAAATATAAATATAAATATAAATATAAATATAAATATAAATATAAATATAAATATAAATATAAATATAAATATAAATATAAATATAAATATAAATATAAATATAAATATAAATATAAATATAAATATAAATATAAATATAAATATAAATATAAATATAAATATAAATATAAATATAAATATAAATATAAATATAAATATAAATATAAATATAAATATAAATATAAATTTAAATTTAAATTTAAATTTAAATTTAAATTTAAATTTAAATTTAAATTTAAATTTAAATTTAAATTTAAATTTAAATTTAAATTTAAATTTAAATATAAATATAAATATAAATATAAATATAAATATAAATATAAATATAAATATAAATATAAATATAAATATAAATATAAATATAAATATAAATATAAATATAAATATAAATATAAATATAAATATAAATATAAATATAAATATAAATATAAATATAAATATAAATATAAATATAAATATAAATATAAATATAAATATAAATATAAATATAAATATAAATATAAATATAAATATAAATATAAATATAAATATAAATATAAATATAAATATAAATATAAATATAAATATAAATATAAATATAAATATAAATATAAATATAAATATAAATATAAATATAAATATAAATATAAATATAAATATAAATATAAATATAAATATAAATATAAATATAAATATAAATATAAATATAAATATAAATATAAATATAAATATAAATATAAATATAAATATAAATATAAATATAAATATAAATATAAATATAAATATAAATATAAATATAAATATAAATATAAATATAAATATAAATATAAATATAAATATAAATATAAATATAAATATAAATATAAATATAAATATAAATATAAATATAAATATAAATATAAATATAAATATAAATATAAATATAAATATAAATATAAATATAAATATAAATATAAATATAAATATAAATATAAATATAAATATAAATATAAATATAAATATAAATATAAATATAAATATAAATATAAATATAATGACTGGATGTCACAGGATCAGTCGGAAATCTATTGAAGAAATAAACTTATGTATTATCAATAAGTATCTTACTAAATTACAATAAAATAATAATGTTGATTTCGTAATACCATTTTACAATATTAATCGCAGCATCAAAAAAGGTAAAAATATTTCATACCTTGGCAATACTCAAACAATATGGAGTCGTTTTGTTGTTATTTTGCCGTCGTAATATTTTCAAAGAAATGCATAGATATCTATACATATTTATCATAAAATTTCAAACTTACCTATGAAAAGAGATGTTCGTATCCTTATGTTTTTTTGCAGTGTAGTTATTACAAAGTTTCACTACACAAACCGTCATTTTTGAATTTTTTTATGAAAAATTTACAATGTAAACACGCGGCAAACGTCTGTCGCGTAATGGCGGCCTGTGGGTGGGGTTAAGCCAAATTGATGTCTCTGATCATAATGCATTTTGACAGCGCGTACTAGGCATCTAGACACTTCTTATATCGATGTTCTAAGTAACTACTGGTGTATTTTTATGAATATATACTAAATAAATAAAATAAATATTCAAAAGCTTATTTATTCGAAACGGCAAAATATTGTACCTTGTTTGACCTAGCGTTGCCATATGGCAACAGTCTAAAACTCAAAATTGGGAGATACCAATTTTTTTTTTTAGTCATAATAGTATTTTCTGTTTATCATTTGATTCAAATACAAACATAAAACAATAAAATTTGAATTTTGGAAACTCAGTCCCTAATGGGTTAACCAGTCAATCCCGTGGATGCCTAGAAGTTAATGCCTCTAGATATTTGCTATAAATATGAGTTGAGCTCTAGTACATCAAAGTTGAGAGAGCAAAGAACAAAGAGTAAATCCATTATAACGAACGGAAAAAAACAAAGGGAATAATGAAAAACAAAATTTCAATATACTTACTGAAAGAGAGTTAATCCATCACAAATATTAATATTTCGGTGAACGACATATTTTTTAGTTTTTGTACACACTGGGTAATATGCCTCCAGAAACTAGTTTGCCTTTATTAATCTGAAGCAAACACAGGTCGACACTAAGCTTGACTTTTAGAAACTACCTCCATATCGACTGGTTTTATCTAGGTGCGGAAGGTGTAGATACTACTTAATTATGTTTTAGAGTATTAAAATATAACTACTATGCTCTATGATTTTACTGGCCAAAGTTAAAACCTTGATTGCAGTTTGTTTAGGCTGGTGCTAATTACAATAAATGCGCTTTTAATGTCAGTTCATAGAATTATTGATTTACGAGCTCATCAAGTGTGCGTCGAAGTAATAAATTCACACAAACCAAAGGTCAGCGAACTTGGTGTGACCTCACACAATTCAGCAATGTGACTCATAGTTTATTGACCTCAACATTGCGGCTAAACCTAACAGTACATCTATCATTTTCGATTACAATTGAAAGTTTGCAAAGAAAACACCAACAAATTGTTCATTAATTTATTTATAGTATGCAACATTTTATGTATTAACATTACAAAATTGTTCAGCCTTGTAATGAGAGAAGCCGGTTTCATCCGATGCGCAGATTGACATGATTTTGTAAATAAATAAAAAAGATATGAGTTTTAGGCGCCTGTGTTAAAAGTGGAATATTATGAGCTGTTTTCACTTATGCTGTACATTTAGAACTTCTCCTCCTCAAGACCGTGTTTGAAGAACATCATGATGGGGATCTGTGTGCCTTCGACATCTCTGTACTCCATCATGGCGACCATGCCATCGCAGTCCATGGACTCTCCGGTGAAGAACTGGAGTTCCTTAAACCTGCCGAGGATGTCTTTCATGGCTTTGTTCATGTTGGTCTTGAATACATCTACCTGGTCAGGTGCCTTCTCTTCTAATTTTGCAATTAATCTGGAATTTGAGAAGGTCACAGATTAGAATGGAACAAACGATAATTTCACTCCAAATATTCCCTTCAACAACAATTTGACAGAAAACAAATGATTTGTCAGCTCCATTTCATGAACAGACATCACAGAATGAATGTTTTTTCACTAGAGTTATATGATCTTGCATCAATAGCTCCATAGGAAGACATTGAGGATCAACCAGTGGTATTAGATGATGCACATAGAATGAGAAGCATGCACACATAACAAAAATTAACAAGGCAAGAATGTCAACTTTTCCCTTATCCCACAGAAAAAAAAAATAAACTGTATGCTGTGTCATTTATGCTAGTTATTAAAAGACTATTTGAATTAAATGCATTTTTTGTTACCCTTGTCAAGGGCTCAGGTCATTATTCTAGAACTTTTCTTATCAACAAAGCATGTCCTGTAGACAGATACACTAGCTTCAATGCCCCTTTTGTTCTAGAATACAGACTTAAATAGAAAGCACCATCAATAAAACATGAGGATGTTTATAAATTACACCTACAGTTTTATGGCAGTGTTTTGTTTCACAAAACCATTGCTGCATGATACATGGTCTTATATATAGTGGGATTAATGCAGTAAGATTTATTATCTACTAATTAGCTGTACAGTTTATCTGCTGTTACAATAGGGTATTTGACTTTGTTTGATTTCGTACAAAATTTTTAACAAAACAAATAAACACAAACACAAAGAACATTTTTCTGAAAAGAACGTCAAAATTGGTTAATAAATGGAGCAGCAATCAACATTTTTTATATTCGTAGATGAAGAGTGGGATCATAGTGGGGACATCTTGCTATCTCTTTTGCACATGCGAGATCAAATAGCGTTGACGTCACAAGCCTGTATGTGCATCCTTTTTCTGTTATTTAACTATTTGACTTTTGAAAGGTTTATAAATTACTTATTTCTCAACGGATTCCAAAAATTATTTCTGTTTTTGGTTTTGTTAAAATTTTACTTTTGATATAAATAATTAAAAAAAATGAGTCAAATACCCTATTAAAGAGAGAGAGAGAGAGAGAGAGAATCAAACTTAAATATTGGTAACTCAGTGTGGAGATGAAAGAAAATTGTTTACACCGCTTTATAGAGGAGTCAGCTTCATAAACTGCAAGATTGGCTTAACTAGGTGAATGGCACGTCCGCTGCAGCAAGAATGTCAGACTTTTTTTTAACAAATTGCAGAAAAAGTCGGAGTTACTCCTAACTTGCAATGTTCTTTTACATATAGCTATATAAAACATTGAAGAATTTAAGATACATTTAATGATCTCTTATTGCTTTTCAATGCATGTTATCACACAACAGCTGGGACATCATGAACTTAACCTACACCACTGATAATATGCTGTAATCTATTCAACACATGCCAAAATAATGATAAGGCTCTTGATTACATAAATATTGAACATTTTTACAGATGACTTTTAAATGTGCCTTTCTTAAAATAAGTCATGACCAACCATTCCTTATGTACGAAAATCCGACATTAATATTATAAGCATATTTTACCAATTAATAAAATGTAAATTGTATCTCTATGTTGTACTTTTTTAATACTGATGTGAATCAATGCAATTCAAGAAAGATCATTCTAGGTGCAAAAATAACACATGGCATGACTAACATATGTCTAGATTCAAGATAAACCAACTAGCCAATCAGAGCACAGTGCAGTATGCAGCAAATAAACATATTTTCCTAGAAAAATGTTGTTCTTCTTAATTCTTAGAAAATATAAATATGATTTTATGGAACTTTTTAACCCCTCATTTTTAAAACACAGCATATTGGCAACAATAACATTTTATAAATTAATTCTAGCCAACACCATTGTGAAGTGGTATCCACCACAAAGAATCTCCTTCAACCTTGTAGCACTTATCAATGTATGCACAATTGATTTTTACCACAACAATAAGCAGTAAACACAGTAACACTCACTTTTTCATGTAGTCTTTGAGGTATAATGTGTAGGATTTCTTGTCACCGAAGGCGAATGTTTCGACCAGCCTGTGGTTCAACACTATGTCAACACCGCTTTCTACTGCAGCATCTGTGCCCTCGTCAGCCTCCTCAGCCGAGGGGTTGAAGCCTTCGATTTTAATATCGCCCTGTGCTCTCGTCACCAGTCTGCCGGTCACTTCGTAAATTACTTCATCGACCAGTTTAATTTTGTATGTGTCTGAGAACATCTCATCACCTGAAAGTAACAAAACATCACTTGAAATCCATGTTCACATCTGTTGCTATCCGCAATATTGTAGATGTGGCATTAAAATTCGCAAGGAAAGGCGATGAGACATCATCACATCACTCCCGATGAAATGTCAAAATCACTGTTATCAAAGATGCACATTATAAATGAAATATACACATAAACTTCATAAGAGAAACACAAGAAACCTAATTACCAGTAATAATATCTTTATAGATCCTCATTTTGATGGATTAGAGGCGATTAAAAATAATAAAAACCGAAACAACGGCTTCTTGCCCCAAGAACTAAACCGGAAAGGGCTTTGAAAAGAAAAAATGGAAGTGCCTAGTGTTGCCAAGTTATCTGTGCAAACGTAACGCAAAAAGTCTACACGTTTCTATAAAATATTACTATATTAATGACAAAGTAATGGTGTCAGTAATCATAACTCAGTAAGATTGATTACAAATATTTCGATTTTATGATCCATAATTAAGTTTAAAATATTATGCAACTTAAATAGTTCATAATCTAAAATGATTTTAACAGTGCACTGAAGAAACTAAACGTTTTATACAAATGTCAAATAACTTTAAGCCGAAGCAGTGCAGGAAATAGGTGGCGCTTTCAGTGCGTAAAAAGATGGAAGTAGTTCTTTATAATTCTAATGTTTGTCGATTATGTGGCGAAGAAAATGATAATGGAACTTTATTATATTCAAGCGAAGAAAATAGTCAAGACTTAAGTGAAGTAATTAACACATATTTACCAATCAAGGTATACCAGATTATTTATTGTGATTTGTATTGACTTCAATCGATAAGAAAAGAAAATGGCGGACTTTATGTACAAAATAACATTTTCCAACTTATTTTTGTGTAATAATCCAATAGTAAACAAGAGTAATAGCTAAAAACTAATTTTAAAAATATATGTAGAATTCTTGTTACAAATTTTCAAGAACGAAAAATTTTTGTGGTCTGTTTATTGTCAGAATACTTATATCAAACCACTGAAGAGTTGATATGATTTGCAATTCGAGCTGGCGCTCAATCATTTTGCATTTTATTCTTATTCATAACCAATATCATCTGTTTATTACAATCAAGACAAGAAGGAATTTATACTTTTAGGTAACCGATGATGGCCAACTGCCTCGCACCATTTGTCCAGGATGCACCATACAGTTGGAAGCCACCGTAGAATTCCTAACTCTTATTATAAATGGACAAGTAAGTTTTCTAAATGGCTTTATTAATCGAACTTGCTGTTGTAGAAAATCTATTCTGGGGACTTAATGCTATTATCGATGTCACAGTAAACTTACCTATTCCAGAAAGTAATTCGTGAACTCCATCTTAGAGAGAGGGAATACAAGAGAACTCTGCTCAATCCTGTCAATGATCAGGAAATAGTTACTGATAAAATAATCTATGAAGGTACTTATATGTTTACAGAATACTTGTATCTTTGTACTGGCTACAAAATCATTATTACATTAGTTCAATGGTCAAATAAAACTCTTCTGAGGTCTTCATTTTTTTCTCAAATTTCCAGTAAACACTAGCAATGGAGTATACCAAGTAGAGCACCCAATTGCCTTACAAGTGGCTGGTCTTGAAAAGCCTAAACGCAAACGAGGCAGGCCTCCCAAAAAGCCCAAATCTCCTGAGGAGTTAGCCAAGGAATTGGCTGCTAAGGAGCAAGAGATCAAAGAATCTAAGAGAAAAGATAAAGATGAAGAACCTTCTGGAAAGCGCAGGAGGAAAACTCCTACTAGATTTAAAGAAGCCGTGCAGGTACTTAGATTTTTTTTAAATAAATAGATACTAATAAAAAAAAACCTAATGCTGACAGACTAGACACTGACCAGTAACATTTGAGAGATACATACAGCTTCAATAGTTAAATTTCGAAGCATTTTGCAAATATCTACATTCAATCATGATCACCAACATTCAATTGGCCGTGTTCTCCAACATCCTGGGAGTCTCCATCTTCCTGCTAGTACTCTTGTATCACTATGTCAATGCTAATAGCACTAAGTGAAACAGGTAGAAGCCATCTTATCAGTTAAAGCAGTTACTTATGGCCAGTTTCACTATATATAGGTAACTATATATTTCATAGCCACTATCTATCAGATAAATTCAAAAATGGAGTAGAATATGTATGAAGTTATCTGCCAGATAAACTATCTGGAACTTAGCAGCAACCTGTGAAACTGGCCCTAAGTCTACTTAAAAAAAAGTAATGCTGCATTAATAACAATTAGAAATCAATTTCCTTTTAACTTCAGGGCAAAGAGCTCGAAAGAATATTCAAAGAAGAAGGAGTGACTGATGGCGAGGACAGTGAACCTGAGATGAAGTTGGAGCAGTCCATGGAGGTCAGACCACAAGTGCCTAAGGAACCTGAAGTTATAGGACATCTTGAGGAGTCGGGCGAACTTGTGGTGGTGGTAAAAGGCAAGGGACGTGGCAGGCCAAAAGGTATTTCATTTTATAATTAAAGAAATAAATAGAAAAATATTGTCAAGTCATCATCATCTCCCGAGCCTTTTCCCCAACTATTTTGGGGTTGGCTTCCAGTCTAACCGGATTCAGCTGAGTATCAGTGTTTTACAAGGAGCGACTGCCTATCTGACCTCCTCAACCCAGTTACCCGGGCAACCCAATACAAGGGGTAGACTGGCGTCAGACTTACTGGCTTCTGACTACCCGTAACGACTGCCAAGGATGTTCAATGACAGCCCGGACCTACAGTTTAACGTGCCATCTGAAAAATATTGTCACATAAATAAATAAATTAATTAATTAAATAAATTAGTGATATTGTGGCTTATTTCACTAGAGTTATCTTGGCTTGCTTGGCTTGATTAAAAAAGCTTGCTTTCAAATGTCGCATCATGCTGTGTTAACATTATTATCATCTTTAATTACGTATCAAAACACATTTTCTTTCTTTCTTCTTCCATTGAGTAAACAGTAAGACATATGAAACTCCTTCCAGGACCAATGAGGCCTATCCGTAAAGAGTGTGCAATCTGTGGCATGGAGTTCACTTGCACTGGCCGCTACATGTCCCATGTGGCCCAACATGGCCCAGTGCTGTACCAGTGTGGACAGTGTTCAGAGACTTTTAGTACGAGGTTACATTTCAACAACCATCAGAAAGAGCAAGAACATAGAGGACAGAATATTATAATGTGCAAGAAGAATTTGGATAAACTTAGGGCTAAGGTTAGTTAAAAGTTATACTACTATACTATGTTAGTTATATTACGAGTCTTTGCCAGTTCAGTTGTATGAGTGAAGGTCTGGACTCTGGGTCATAGCTTCACCCTTACTTACTTCCTTATAAATATTATAAATGTGAGGATAACTCTGTCTGCTTGTATGTCATTTCTTCACGCCCAAACTTCTGAACTCATAGAAAAAAATATATAAATATAAAATTTGGTAGACATTATCTGAGAAAGGACATAGGCTACTTTTAATCTAGTTGCGCGAAGTTGTTCCCCCGGGCGGCAGGTGGAACAGCTAGTACATGTTGAATTTGTGGTCCTAATAAAATATTACATTATATCTTTACATGTTATTTATGAATGATGTAGTAATTACGTAATTCTTTTTGATATCTTCAGAAAAACAATAAAACAAACACGGAAACAATAGTTGTGCCAGATGAACCAGTACCAGAAAAGACTGAAACCCCTCCAGTGCAAATAATAGAAAATGTGATATTACCCATAGCCAACTCCTTGCCGGACCTGAATCCGGAACCAATAGTTGTTGAGGATAATGTTAACGGTACAGACTTCCTCAAGACTGAGGGTGCTACCATAGATATTACTTCTAGTCCTAGTGTTGATTGTGATGTCAAAATTGTTGGTGAGTATATAGTGCTTATCTACTTGTTGTGTGAAATAAAATTATTATAATAAATTATTCATCAGTAAGTATGACTTAGGGCCAGTCAGTTTCACAGTGTCTGAATAGCCACTTTATACCAAATTAGCGACCCGCCCCGGCTTCGCACGGGTGGACATTTATTTTTTAATTGAAATAATCTTGCTCAATAAATAGTTTTTTTGGATAAGGATTAGTATTTGACGATAATATGACGCCTCTAAGTAATGGTAAAAGAAATTTTGAAATCGGTCCAGTTGTTTTTGAGCCTATTCAATACAACCATACAAAAATACAAAGATTTCCTCTTATAAAGAGGCAATCTTAGGAAATATTAGTATAGATAAATTCAAAAATGGAACAGAATTTGTATGAAATTAACTACCAAATAAACTAACTGGAAGTTATTTGAAGGTGATGAATTGTTTTATCACACAATAATTTATTTGTATTTCAGAAACAACCCCAGAAACCACTGTGACAGACAAGTCAGACGCAGTAGAGCCAGTGGAAGCCACTCCGCCAGGCAAGCCGCGCCTCAAGTGTAACCATTGCGATAAGACATTCAGCAGTAAGCAGAGCAAGTCCCTGCATATTAAGGTCAGTTTAAATACCTATCTAAACAACTAAAACTGTTAATAAGATGGGATGGGACTGGGAGAGTTGAAGGCAACAAAATGAAATCCAGTGACGTATATTTCGTGACGTATAATAAAATGCGCTAGTGTTGTGCAGGCGGCGCACGTGGGCGAGCGCGCGTACGCGTGCGGCGAGTGCGGCGCGCGCTTCGCGTACCCGCGCTCGCTGGCCGTGCACGCCGTCTGCCACCGCCGCCGCCGCCACAGGGGCTACGCCTGCGACCTCTGCGGGAAGGTACAGTACAACACATATATAAGGACTAACAAAAGTAGCGTACCACATATAATTTACAGGTCATCTCGTCAATGCTAAGGATCATGTTTACCTCAAAAGAAGTTGAATGACCTAGAGGTCAACGATCGATCGCGTTCATAGGACCAGCGTTACGCGTAAAAACACAATTACAATTTGGCAAATGTGATGATAACAGTTATTTTTATCATGACTTTTTTGTGATAAACATGATCCTTAGCATGTTCTAGAAATCCTGTAAAATATATGGTGCACTATTTTTGATAGACCTGATATAATTTCCTTCATATATTAAAAAAAAATATCATATTTCCAGGTGCTAAACCATCCTTCGTCAGTGGTGTACCACAAGGAGGCTGAACACGCTGGACAGCGCTACGTGTGCAACAAGTGCGGCAAATGCTTTAAGCACAAGCAGCTGCTGCAGCGGCACCAGCTCGTGCACTCGCAGGACAGGCCCTATAGTTGTAAGGTAAACTCCAATATGCTGTTAATAATCATTGCAGTAGTAATTTTATTAATAAAAGAGAAATGTTGAGAGCACATGGACTATGACTAAGGCCGACTTAGCTTAGCTAGAAACTCCAGGCAATGTACTGCCATCTCCAATGTGCGCATCATATTGTCCTATTGTTTAAACTATCCAAATTCAATTTAAGAGTGAGATATTACGTATATGCTTTTCATAGGGATGTTCTGAGCACTTTGGGACCAAGTAAATAACCAAATAACCGCAGCTTATTGATTATTGTTGTATAATATTTCCAGCTATGCAGCGCTTCGTTCAAGACAAAGGCGAACTTACTGAACCACTCGCTCCTGCACACTGGTGTCAAGAAGTTCTCGTGTGAGATTTGCAAGCACAAGTTCGCTCACAAGACTAGCTTGACACTGCATATGAGGTGGCATACAGGTGAGGGAACTTGGGTGTTCAGTCCCTTTTTTAAGTCCATTATATTTCCTGTTCATGGTTAAGGTTTTTTAAATCCTCAATTTTATAGAAAAGATGAATCTGTCGACATTATTGTAAGTCTTTTTGACAGTAATTTATAAATAATATGGTGAAGTGATTGTATATGAAATATTGGACATAGCATCCATTACACGTTTTGGTAACTTCATATTTATAATTCCTCAGGTCAAAAACCCTACTCATGTACGACCTGCGGCAAGAGTTTCAGTCAAAAGGGCAACTTATCAGAACACGAGCGCATCCACACGGGAGAGAAGCCCTTCCAGTGTACACTATGTCCGCGGCGCTTCACCACGTCCAGCCAGCACCGCCTGCACGCCAGGCGACATAACTCCGACAAGCCCTTCACTTGTGCTCACTGCGGGAAAAGGTATGTTCAGTTCACCTGTGCCCACTATGACAAGTTGTGTATTTGTATTATATTATTAACTAATCAGACTACAAGTTTCTTCTGAGATTAGCATTTATATGTTTTACGTATGTTGTGATGACATGTGCAGGTTCGCGACGCGCGGCGCGTGGGCGGCGCATGCGCGGCGCGGCGCCGGCCTCGCGCTCTGCGCACGCGCACGGTCCGACTGTGCTACTGGGAACAAAAATAAGGTAGGGCCGCGTCTCACTTGTTATTCCATTGAAAGTCAATAAATATGCTTATAGATTTATAAACCAATTACGCTAAAAGGATAAGAAGAGACTGCTATGCTGATCTAATGAAATCAATGCATAGTTGTTTCACCAACTTACGATAGAAAATGTAATCAAATTCTTAATTTATCCCATAATTATAAACACTAATATAAGGATTGCCATCCTCAATTCAGTCTCAAGTTAGATAGTATCTAATTACCAAAATTCCGTTAAAACAAAAAAAAATATTTACTTTCTCAAGCAGCCAACCTGATTTGATTACAGCAAGTACACAAACAAGTCAGCCTACTTGCCAACACAAACCTGCAGCCCGACCCGCTCAAAATCGAACGGGTGGACTCGCCACAAATAGAATTAGAGTCGGAACAAACAATATCTCTCCCTGAGTCATCGCCCGTCAAGCTGTTGGAAGAAACTCCAGAGGATGAGCTGGAGGAACGCGTGATATACGTGACGTATGATGTTGATGAGGCCGACTCCCCAGCATTCCATATATTGGATCCGGAACAGGTGAGGGAAAGGAGCCAGGCGGTGTGTGTTCTTAGCAGGTTATTTTGGAAATCATGCTTTACTTTATAAATTGTTATGTTATTGTTAGTTGCATAGTGATATCTGTCATGTTGATCTTTATCTCCCTCTCTCTCTCTCTCTCTCTCTCTCTCTCTTATTTTGATAAAATTATGTTCTAAGATTTATGTGAACTAGGGAAGGACATAATTTCTTATTCATCCAATGTTTTCAACAATAAACAAGTTAAGCGACTAGTTGCGTACTGGGCGTGGATTTACCATATCTAAATCCTAATCGTGACCTGTAAGGATAAAATTAGCTGTGTTTGTAATAAATAAATAATTGCCTATACCAATATTAGCCTCCTAATCATATCACTTGCAACCCAGGCAGCGGGTCTCCAAGACAGTAAGATGCTGACGACCTGCGAGCTGTACTCCGGTCCCTCGCTGCTGGTGCCGCAGCCTGAGTACGAACAGTTGGAGTTGGAGCCTGAACAGCTGCAGCAGGAGGAGCTTGAGCAGCTGCCTGAAGAGCTTGTGTTAGAGGGCCATGATCAGAATATACCGGTGAGTGAAATAAGGGAATTATCATATTAACACTTATGGAAAGAGATTTTTATATCCTTACTTACAGTGTGAATATTATGTACTTTTTTGAAGATTTTGTTTTTATTCATATTCGTTAAACCAACATTGAGTCATTTTAATAGCTTGAAGTGTATGAACTTTTTTAGTGAAACAAAGTTTGGGGCGTCTTCGACAAAAATCTTTTGTCTGCGCAAACAAAAATTTACGACTGGTAAATAAAAATTCATTTTTGATTGTAGTTCTTATATATGTTATAATTTATAGCGCATATACATCAATCCGAAAAGTAATTTAATAATGTTTATTAAACAGTAATGGTACAGTAAAAACTAGGCCAGACAGACTACTAGAGATTATTTTACAGCTAATTGTTTACATTGCAGGTAACTGACGAACAGGGCAATCCGCTTCACTTCACCATGCAGGATGGCACACGACTTGCTATCACGTCAGCTGATGGGAAATCTTTACAGGTGAGTTTACTACACATATATTTTTGTAATATGCAGGGAAACATGGGATGTTCAATTATATCATTGATAGCTGTCCCCAGCGGTTTCACCCGCATCTTTGGTTACTGCTCCGCTCCCGTGTGTCTTAGCGTGATGGTATATAGCCTATAGCTTTCCTCGATAAATGGGCTATCTAACACTGAAAGAATTTTTCAAATCGAACCAGTAGTTCCTGAGATTAGCGCGTTCAAACAAACAAACTCTTAAGCTTTATAATATTAGTATAGATATATTTTGATGCTGTTTTCAGGTGATAACTCAAGATGGCCAAACGATACCTGTCGAGATCAATGGATATGCTGATGAAGAGGTATTGATTATTTTATCATGTGTTCTTTTATAAACTTTTTAGTAATCGAAAACTGAATGCAAGGAACAAAATTACCATTATGGTATTGTGTGTTAGCTACCAACTTTTAAACTGTATTTGTTTTTTTTCTAGGAGGTGGACAATCCAGACACAATTGTTCATCAGCTCAACCTCCAGAAGAGCATCGATTCCAACGTGTCTTCGCCGGTTACCCATTACTTTACTATTGTTTGATTTTATTCGTCTTCTGCGTTTATTTTATACGGGTTTTATGCATGGATTTGCATTTTTGTCTGTACGTAAGTAGACTTCAAATGCATAATTCTATCTTTAATTTCAAATCGGACATGGGGCTACTAAAACTCACATAAAATAATGGTCGCAAACATTTAAAAGGCCGTTTATTTGTTGACTACAAAGCTTATGATTTGATTCGATTATGAAGAAATCTTGCTAAAATGGTTACCATGTCTAAGCGTAATTTTTAAGGATTATTATTTCCGTAATTTAATTTAATGGTGAGCCAGCTTTTGCATTGATTTTAATTATTGGGTTCTACTGTGCGAATTGAGTATGTACGGATGGTAAACATGGTAGTTTCTGCCTACAGTTAAGAGAGAAAGGAGCTTGTAAAAAGGTTTATGTTTATTTATGTATGTAGAATGTCTCGATTTTAAATCTATCGAACAAGGCTCGGTTTTCATTTCAAGCATTGTTCGAAATATATTTTATGTACTAATCTCTTTAAGCTACCTTCCTATTTTGTCGCAATATTGATTGATGGATCTCTCTAGTTAGTATTAAATTATGATTTTAATGAATAATAATATAATAATAATTAATGTTTTAATTTTCTTTAGTTCTGGAAATGCCGTCACCATTGTAACACTAGTACAATAAATAATTTAGTCACAATTAGTTGGGCAAGATTTAATACAGTATTATTGTAATTCGGTTTAAAATAATTGTTATGTAAATACGAATAATAAAGTTAATTTTTTGATGATAAAATATTTTATTTAATTTTCAAGGTGTCAACACTATCAACTCCTTACGCATAGTTTAGTTTACTGTCGGTATATTTATAGGTGTAGATAATAAAATACTATAGATTGATTTGAAAAGATGCAAGGATGCATCTACATATGTTCAGCATTGATGTCCAACGGCTGAGATGATTATTATCTTATGTGTACGAGTAGTTCGATGGATCAATTGTAGTCCATAGTAATTTTAGCGTGACCTGTCTTGCATCAAGGATACTCAATGCGTTGCACATTCGACACTTGATTACACTTAGTACAAGTATAAGATTAACTGGGAAATAAAACAACAACTTAATATGAAATTCAATATTATTTCGTTATGGTTTTAAGTAATACAATATATTTGCATACCATATACTATCGGTAGTATATTATTGATGACCAATCATTAAACAATGAAAAATGATATTCATCAATTCTCCTTTAACATTCGTTTAATAAATAGCTGTATACAAAAAAACAATTATTTACAGGATAAGGCAGTACAATTACCACGTAAAATGTGCCTCGTCTTACTTTTACCTATACAAGCAGTAAAAAAATGGGAATTGAATTAACATTGAATGGGGTCAGTTAAACAAATCTTAGCTCCAGTCAACTTGAACGTAATCACTAACGAGTTAAATATTATAACGAATAAGCGATATTATTAGTTTGTGAACTTGTTACTTTATGTGTGAGGACAGTTCTACTAAAACAAAATTAATGTATCTAAATTATCGACCGTCAGACATTCGGGCAGTTCTATTTTTGAGACTTTTTAATCAATTTGGAACGTATCGACCATCTCACTAATACATATGGCAAACATTGCGATTATACACTGAGTAACACACTGGAACTAACGCAGCATTAATCAACGCATACATACGTTACGCGGAAGCGAGCCGCGGACCGCGCGGACGGCGACGCGTGCGGCTACTCGGCGCGGGAACTCAACACAACACAACACGCGGACGCGATACACTTACGAATACAGAACCGATCGAAGGAAACATAACAAACTCGATTCGAGCCGACATCCTCTAACTGTACAATATGACACGGGCACCGCGGCCCGGCCGCCCTCGCATTACCTACAATTGATTACTATGACTCGAGACTGATTACAGCTTACGGCGAGGGCGGCCGGTACAGAACACATCGGTCGACAACACACCTTTACACAAGCAAAAATTAACATAATTTTCATGTTCAATAAAACAGCTTCCGCCGAGGAAAACGCACTAACCGACTTTTTAAAATATTGGACACTGGCACTATTGCCCTACATAGCGTTTAACTGAAGAGTAAAAAGGCTTGACTCGACTGCCTTGGCGACTAGATAATGGTTGTTTAACGTATGACGTCTATATGACGAGGGCCATGTCCTTCTTGCTGGGCAGCTGCACCTTCTTGCCCTGCCACAGCGAGTTGTGTATCGTGAACGCGTCGATCGTCACCGTCAGATGCTTCGTGTGCACTTGCGAGAAGCATTTACTACCCGAGTTGTATCTGTATAAAGCAAACAGTGATAATTAGACAATGGTTTATATGGAAGTAATTCGAGTTGTATGCCGGAAAGCATGTCTGGGTCATGGCTTCGATGCAATAAGAGACTAGTGATTGACACCAATAAAGAACCTCTTTAAGCAGACGTACAAATAACTCGGCACTTACTTAAAGAACTTGTCAAACATCCTGTCGTTGACGTGCTTGGGCCCGGTGCCGTAGAGCTTGGCGACGTGGTCGGAGTCGGGGCAGTAGGAGTAGAGCGCGCGGAACTGGCAGCCGGCGTCGCGGAACAGCACGAGGAAGTGCTTGCTCTCCGACCGCGCGATCTCCTCCAGCACGCGCCGCTTGGCCTCCGCGTTCACGGCGCCCGGGAACACGCAGTACTCCACCGCGTTCAGCATTATGCCACGGTTCGACTTCGTCGTCGGCTGCTTATATAGGCGGGGACCTGTTGTGGAATATTCATTAATATTTGAGCTAATCAAGTTCGTTTTACATAATAGTCAAAAGCAAGCCATCATTGTTTGAATTAATCGTGGGTACGACTTTAGACATTTCTGTAATGTGAATTCATTAATAAAATTAACATCTCTCTACATAGAGACGAAGTTATAATATCTACATTACAAGCCAACTTTCCTATAAATGTAGAGGTATGTGTAATTCGCAAAATAATAAGAAAACATCAACGCTGATTTTGACACTATTTTTATCTAAATGTGTGAAAGTCTGTATTTGGTATTAAAAGTCTACTGATAAGTGCTGGACAACTTCCAAATTACTTTGTAACAAATTCTTTTTATGCCTAACAAATATCATGGCTAAGTTTTGTAATTTAAAGCTTAGTAAAAACGCTCACATCTGAAAGTTAGTCCTCTCAGCAATGTTTAATGTATGTTTATTTACAGCTAAATTATTAGTACAAAAACGATGTAAAATGCACAGTGAATGCACAAAGTTAAGTGCCGTGATTATTATGTGTTAATCTCAAGTCTGGTGAGAAGCGAGTTCGAAGCGAGACACAATGCAAGTTCGTTAGATCGATGCTTTTCAAAACCATGCCTTATAGATACGATGATTTAGGGTTGGCATGACATCGACGGTGTTTCAACTTCATCAGTGAGTACTGTGTCCGTAGTTCTAGTATACGTGTGTACTAGCTACCTAGGAATAGTATAAGGACCTTTGCGTCGGCTTCTATCGGAGCTGCCTAGACGGACAAATAATTCTGTAATAAGTGCTAAAGGGTTAAATTGCTTAGTTACTAATTGTAATATTGTGCATTTATTTAGTTCGCTGTATTTTAGGTAGTGCTTTCTTATTTGTGCCGTTTGTTGTTTAAAATATTTTTATCGACAAATTCGTTAATTATTATGATCTTAATAAATATCGGTAATGCGTATATAATTCTAAATTTCCGCATTGACTTCTTCGTTTAAAGAACTATCAGACGATAAAACCTTAAAGACTAGTAGATAATGACTCGCATAAATCAAGTTTGCCCATTGTCTAATCTAGTAGAGACACGAAGGCAAATTTGAAGAACACAAGACATTACAAAAGTACGAGACAATAAGTGGCGCAGCTTACCCGAGTAGTCCATGATGGAGGAGTGCGTGGAGGAGACGTCGGAGGTGTCGTCGTGCGGCACGCGGCGCTTGCCGATGGCGCCGGGCAGCGAGCCGGGGCCCGAGGCGGGAGACCCCAGCGCCGGCGACCCCAGCCCCGACCCCAGCCCCGCGCCCAGCGCGCGCCCGCCCGGGGACGCGGCGCGCCGCGGCGGCGTGGCGCGGCCCAGCCCCGAGTCTGTGTGCAGCTAACCTTGTATACCGCGCTCCTAGCTACTGCCGCCTACTTATGCGCCTACTCGCTTTTATGCTATTCTTGGTGGGGTCAAGTTTCATGTTGTATATTTTTAAGACAACTTGATTTAGTATTTATAGAACATTAAGACTATTAGGTTAAAGACAGTCATGCCCATAGTAGTAAGTAACCAATGAGTAATAAACTACCGAATAAATTAGTAATAGTGCATCTCTATAATGTGCACATATCGAGAAAGGAATCTGTTTCATTTTACCAACGGCAAATTATCAAAAAATAAATATTATAACAAAAATTTTACAAGAAACAAAAATGACTTGTTTTTTCCCACAATTTTGATTTTAGGAGGACACCTATGGTGTGCTTCATCATGCTAGATAATTTAAGTTTAAAAGTAAGAAATAATTAAAACATGTTCATGTGAATTATGATAATAGAAAAAATTACCATCGATAAATTTCGATATACGATTCCGTCATTTCGATATATACACATTATAAAGACACACTGTATACGCCTGTTAATTGCTATTGCCTCAAAGAGATCAAAATATGAATTAAAACTTTATCTGATTTTACACTACTTGTTTTTATACTTTCCCAAATTATTTCAAATATATCCATTAAAAAATCTAACTATTTAAAGCATAGTATGGCATAATATATGACAATAATGTTCATTCTACCTACTTACTTAACCTCCAGTTAGTAAGGTAAATAAGGAGTTATTATTTTATCGACTAGCATAAAATTAAAATTAGTATAGAAAGTTACTCTGTCAATACCTACTTCCTTAGGTATAAGTTGCCTACATTATAGTATTTTGTTAAACGAAGCGTAAAATACTAAATGTGTGTCACAACTACGTACAGGGTGTTGTCTACTGCCGCTAAGCGAAACTAAAAAGGCGAAACTCAACAAAAGAAGCGACATTTTGTATTTTACGCATACATATATTATAATAAACATATACAACATATATACTAATTATATTCATGTAATATATCAATTTGGTCTAAAATGTAAACACTTACAACCATATCATGATGAGTTACCGCTATATACAGGGTGTATATTTTTTTCTAAGATTTGTTAGGGTGTTAATTTATATGTTTAAGAAATAGTTTTAATACTGTATAGTAGTATTGATTGACGCTCATTCCTTCTCTGTATGAGAAAAGGAATGTGTCCTACAGTGGGACGATAAAAGACAAGATGATGATAATAATAATTAATTTTTGGATTTCAACATACACCCTGCACCGCCTACACTATTATTTTCAACAGTTGCAGCGGTATGCTTATCCTCTCAGCTGATTCATGTTAATCTATCATTTTATATGGATGTAGGTAATAAACTACATATATTTCTGTGAGATTTACTTGTTGGAGAAAAAAAAATAAACAAAATTATTCATGTTATTTCTTACCTTGTGAGAATACCCAACTTAACAATAAATACTGAAAGTAATATTATTAGAAACATCTGGCATTATTTCTTAGTCACGTTAAAGAGATTAGATTCAGTTGTGAATAAGATTAAAATAAATTGTAGAGGTGAGATACCTTAGGAGAGATTTAATAGTTAATCATAATACGTAGATCCCTCTAGCATTTTTATCGATATAAAAATTATTGACGTTTCAGAAAAAGAGGTTGTAAAGTGTTTAACCAACGAATAAAAGACGATGTCACACCAACACCAAGATATAAACATATATGTAAATATAGAGCATGCGCTAACTCGGACCGAGTTACCCAACCATAATATAATATACCGTAACCGGATACCCTTTACACAATGGTCAATGATGGACATGTAACTATCATGAGTGTTGCCATCATAAGTAAAAAATGCTTAAATAGTCTTGATACATTGTAGATATATCTGTTTACTTCTGATGACAGAATTAATTAAAAATTGCATAATGTGTGGGCAGTGTCAATCATGGTCGATTTGTGTAAGGGGGCAGTAAATATAATAATATGTAGTGTAGTACTTATATATCATCGATGACCCAAATGAAATAAATGTGCACAAGACGAAAGAACGCGAGCCGACGCGGCGACGTGCGGTCTGGTATTGTGTCTTAAAGTACACCCACTTTTAAAATGGACGACTTATTTAGTATCATGTTCCGATACATATCCAATTATATACCGCATGAACATCCCCATCGTGAATATAAAAGTCTTTTAAACCGCAAATTTTGTGTTAAAATTTATACTTTTTATTCTGATGCGAAAGATATATTTCGACTTTGACATGAGTTTAAAACATTGGGTTCACCTTATTGGGAGAAACTTTTCTTTTCACCATATCACAGCACGGTGTAGACACAGAATACCCCCGCCACAGCCGCGCGCCGGCCGCGACGCAACAGAAAGTAACCCAACGCACCACAAGCGACGGCACCAATATATAAACCGTCCGTACCAACGTGAGTCAAGCCTTTATCTCGTGTTCACAAATGCTCTTACCGCACAAATTCATAAGAGAGCTTGACTTCCGTCCCGCCTTAAAGTTACTCTGGTAACTGGTATATTTAGACCTTCCACGTGAAGACTGTGGTTCCTCATTCACGCGCTCTGAAATGTTTCCTATAGATGACATCTCGCAAGTTCATGCAATGCGAACTCCATTCGGTTATGTATGCAGCATTCGTACCGCGGCCGCGCCGCAAGCATGCATCCACACAAGCGAGCCACGGCTCGGCACACAATATGGCAAACAAAATCAACGCTATGCCGCGATAATAAAAATTGTATCACATCACTTCTGTATTTACATATTCGGGAACCAATTTAGTAAATGCGCGGAAGGTCTAGGGCGTATCGAAAATTTGGAAAAAAAGCTTTCATGAAAATATTTGAACCACTCGAATTCAAATTGCAACTACGTATAAAATGGCCAAAAAAAGTATGAAGCATAAATTTTGCAGATTGGAGTGGTGTCTATTATCTATGCGATGCTGAAATCATACACATATAAAATAAATCGATTATAAATATAAATAATTCAAATCGAAGCGTTCTACTAAAACCAAAATCGAAAGAAGCGCCTTCATACACACTATGGAAATCTGGTCGAGTTGTCACCTCAGTTGGGAGTTCAATTGTATTTCAAGCGGAATAAAAGGGGATAGCTGTTTGTGATACAACTTAAAACGATTACAGAAACCGCTTTTAGCTAAGAGACATGAAAGTTTATTTTGTTCCTCTCAAACTAATTCCAGTAAACGGATTATTTCAGGATAAATTTTCATGTCTTAAACACAACTAACATTGATGGAAAATTCATGATTTGTCCCAATATCGAGTGCATTTTATTAATGTTCTTTTAATCAGCGCAATTCAGCAACGTATTGCTCCATATCACAACAAATCATGTAAAATACAAAATGTAGCAGCATTTACAAATAACGACAGCGTAACCAATCAAAAGATCAGACTTTAAAATGTCGCTTCGTTCGTTATTCGTAAACATTCGGGGTAGCGAAGCGAACGCCTTGTGTTAGTGTGTTGCGAGCGAGAGGCAGCGAGGCCGCACGCGCGTGCGAGCGAGACAGCACTCACCTCGCGACGTCTTGCACGAGCCGCGCCGCCCCAGCGGCCCGCTCGACGCGCTACCCGGGGACATGCCGCCGCGCTCTTCTACCGGGGACTCTGGAATACAAATCATACGGCTTTACAATAAGGTACAATTTTGATTAAATATGTGTTTGATATAGTGTCTTGTGAGAAATTAAAAAGGTTACATTAATAGTCATGCTTCAAAAATTAAAGTAAAGCTTAATAGTAAAAGCGTTAAGCGCTTAAAGTAGCTTGTTGGGATAACCGAACAGTACATATTTTTTTTATCATTGTAATTTGAGGTTCATAATAATGTTACAATTAGTTTCTGCTTCATAGACTCTTCTGGTAGGCAGTCATCGCCATTGTTTATCGATCACATCATCTTGAGCAATAACGAGCTCAGTGACGTTGTATCATATCTGCATCATTTATTTATTGTCCCTTACTGAATCTAAAATCGACATTAATTCGGTTATCCCAGCAAAGCAGGCCGACAAATGGCAGTGATCTCACCTCGATAAAGGCCAGCGCGCTCGGCGAGCGAGTCCTGCGAGCCGCGGTAGTAGTCGCGCCGCATCGTGCCGCCCGCTACACACAACACAACGTCAAGCGACCAGTAGCATGCTGAATGTTTCTTACTAGTGATTTCGTCTCAATTTAAATTCTTCAAATTTATAACTACTAGCATTTTGATTCAGGATCACTTACACCCTTTTGTGGTGTATGCAATGCGATACACTCAAATGTTACAAGGCCGTATCTTAAGGGGCAACGCGGGGCTTAGTTGAAGCTTCTTTAAGGCATTTTAGGCTCCATTAAAACTTTCCTCTGTCAGTTTATTAGTGTTAGTATTAAAGGCTTATCATATGCCGTTGCTTTAATTATATTATATGTGATTAAAAAATATACGAAAAAAGCCCTAACCAACCGTTTTTTGAAACTTTAATATATTTTATTATAATCCTGAGACTGCAAATACCTCTAAAATGACTTCCACAGAATAATAACATGATGAAAACATTCAGCATAATGCATCTGGTTGGAGAACATAAAAAGTGGCTGCATGCCGTTGGCAAAAATATTGGGAATAAGGTATAAAGCTGACATTTAGTGCGGCTTCAAAACGTTATAGAATTAGCATAAGGGAAAAATATGTGTTCAGTTCAGTATTTTTGGGTTTGGTATACAATGGGATTTAAGTTCTGAAAAAAAAAAATGTGCGCTTTGTGTCTGAACCCGGATCTTTAGGCTTAGACCTTTATGTATGTAATGTAGAGTGTAAATTGTACAAAAAAAAAAACATACTCTTGGCGTGTTTATTTAGACATATTTTTGAAAGCAGTGCAATTTTACGACGAATAAGGCCACATCTAGTTTTAAAATTTTGTTTGTAATTAAAATTAGGAAATCGCCAATCCGCTTTGTAGACACTAGGTAAATGTTCAGGCGTTACGACACTACTCGTTATGAGTCAAAATATAATTTAATGCTAATAGCAATAAAGTACAAATTACAATATTAACAATTGTTCATACAATAAGATAAGCAGTAATGCACGTTCAAACTTCATACATTGAAATTTTAACTTTATTGGTATACTGGTAAGTTATATTTTTACTTGTCGTAGAGTAGGCAATTCAGATAACAAAAAATACATACATAGTTTGTAATTCATACCTGTAAGATTCGTAACAGAGGGCTGTTTGGCCGGCAGCATAGCCTCGGCCGCGTGTAGGGCGGTGCTGTCCACGTGTATGGTCTTGGGTCGCGCGCGGCCGGCCGCCGCCTTGCTGCGCATGCGCGCGGCGCCGCCCGTGGGCGTGGGTGCGGGCGTGACGGTGCCGCCGCGGTTTAGGCTTTCTAGGAATTCCGTTTTGTCTAGATGTTTGCCCTAGAACGTTTTAGTTGAAAGTTTAGAGTGTTGTTAGGATTTTTTTTCCTTTAAGATAATTCGTGTTCATAGTAGTGAAACTTTTTTTTTGTGTTAAATATAAAAAAGTACTTCGAGACAAGATGCGATTTAAATATCATTTCATTTCCAGTGAATAAAATAATTTCAAAAATTATGCCTTGACAGTCAAAGTTCCGAAGATTAAAAATTACATAAAAGTGACTTTTTCCTCTTATCTACTTTGAAGAAGAACTCAAAGACAAAGCCGACTGTAGAAAGCTTTTGTCCACTCATAAATGCAAAAAGTGCAATCGGAAAGGCCTGTATCTGACGTACCTCCCGCTCGGCCTCCTCGATGGCCTTCTTGAGCTTGTACTGGTGCAGGATGATCTCGCGGCGGCGCGCCTGCTCCTCCTTGCGGGCCGCCTTCAGCTCCTGCGCGGCGTCCTGGCGCGCGCGCCGGGCCGCGGCCGCCGCCTCCGCCCGCGCGCGCGCCTCGTCCGCGCGCTGCCGCCGCTGCAGCGACAGCAACATTATCCGCTCCTTCTTGCGCTCCATCTCCTCGGCTGAGTTCTGCGAACATACGCCGGCTTGTCACTCTATTGCTTTTTCTGCTATCACGATTATAAAATACAAGACTTTAATGGATTCACACTACCGAGCCACAAAGGGCTTCAACTTACATCATCACTAAATAAACATCATAAGATTTGAAAATGTAATAAGAAACATTAAAAACCCTCAAAAATGTCTCAGAAAAGCATACAATGTATCATAGACGACATTCAAGTGGTTAATGAAAAAGTGCACTCACCGGGTCAGGATTCAACTCGCCGATGAGCAAGGCGGCGGGTTCGGCGTTAGCAGGTCGCTGCGGCCGGTCTGTCGGTGGCGTTTCTCTACGCTCGGAAGAAGCGTCACCAGCCCGCCCCGCCTGCGCCAACGCCGCACTCCTGTGCACCACGAACTCGTCCTCGCGCGGCTGGCCGAGCCGCTCGTTCCACGTGTTCTCGGGAGATCGTTCCGGACTAATCTCAGTCGACCGCTCCTTCTTCGGCGAACCCCGTTTCGCCCGCAAAGGAGGCTTCGGCCGCTTCGGCTGGTCGTTATCGAACGAAATGTAGAACCCTTTCTCGTTGTGTTCGGCGTCCTCCTGTTCCAGTTGCTGGAAGGAGTTCCTGCTGAGGGAGGGACGCGTGGGGGATGGGATGCGATAGGTCCGCGTGCCTGAAGAGATGTTCAGTCTATTGATGCCCTGTCGTAGTGCATCGTCTTCAGCATTGCCAATGAATGAGATGTTCTGAGGCTCCATATCGTCTGGTGGCTGAGGTTGTGAAGGCGCATGCGCAGGTGCCTGCAACTGCTGCAAGCTGACGGGTTCGGGTCTTCGCGCGACCTCAGGTAACGAGCCCTGTCGTTGAGGAGTCTTAGCGCGCCGCTGCGGACTGGCGGCCAGCGGCGGCGATTGAGACACATACTGGTTGGAATTTATCACAGTGTAGCTTAAATGGTTTTGCGGTTCTCGAATGTTCTCAGTACCGTTCTGGTACCGGTCGTTATTGTAATGCACTTGGAAGGGCTGCGGTTGCGTGTTGGTCCGGTCGTGTAGTACGAAGCCTTGGGGTTGCCAGTTCCGCTCGGGCGGTGGCTGCGGCGACGGAGATTTCCACGTCCGTTGCGCGGGTTCTGGCGTTGGAGGACCGAACTGTTGGTGTTGTTGGTGATTTTGCTGATGTTGCTGATGCAGCTGGAAATATACATACTATAGTGAGACAATGTCGAACTGAATGTTTCTTTTCTTTATTATTCGTATGCCACCCACACCTTGGTGTATTGTGTCGATTTGCAGTAAGCTTGCACCCCACTCTTAAATTTGGTAATTTACACGAGTATAAAAATAGCCTAGTTTAGATAACTTATAATCCTAGAAAAAATATTTTATCTGTAACTTTTATATCAACTGTTTAAGATCTGAATTGATGATTTACATGGTTAGCATTCAATTTATCTCTATCTACATTATATGAACGTGCAACAGACCTGCCAACCGCGCAACTCATTATCGTGCTGTTGCTGATGTTGCTGCTGCTGTTGTTGCGCGTGTTGCGCCCACGTGCGTCTCGGCGGCGGCGCGGCATCGTGGAGATAAAACTGTTGCCGCCCATACTCCTCAATATCCCTATACTGATTGTATTGATACTGCTGCTGCTGTTGTTGTTGCTGTTGCTCGTAGTTATAGAACTGTTGTTGTTGTTGCATTTGTTGGTGTTGGAATTCGCGCGGAATGTGCGGCGTGGAGCCGAAGCTGGCGAGGCCGGGCCGGGACACATTGTGCTGTGAGCTGAATTGGCTGTGCTGCAATGTTAGGCGCGAGTCAGCCATGTGTGGGCTTGAGGCAACATTCACAATTCTCACTAAAGTAAATTAAACCTATGCCAATTTTTTAAATTTAAAGTGAAAAATAAAACCATTTTTTTTTTATTATGATATGATAATCTTTTATGGAACATTTTGTTACATTCTTGTTGAAGAGAATTGTGAAAAGTAACCTCAATCATATGTATAATGCTTGTGAGTGTGTGATTACATATAGTGGGATGAAGCGCTGAAACTTTATAATTAAATAACAAATTAAAACTGGGTTTATTTCCACGCAGTTATTTAGAGGTTAGCTGTGCTGTTCTTTTGATCCATTTAATATAACGACTTTATTGTTTTATTTATTTCAAACACGTCTCAAACCTTCATAAATATAACTATATAAATGACGGAGTTTTAATAAGGGGTACACACGAAGCTATATGAATGAAATTCGAAGTTTGATATGAGTAACATTAATGATATGATATTATCAGGTATTAGTCAAACTTCCCATTTCAAACACAAACCACACTCTCAAAAGGCGCAACACCCTAACATTTGTACAAAAACTCACCAATTGTGGAATGTTTGGTTGATATTGTTGTTGTTGATGCTGATAAGGCGACTGCGGTGGTTGTTGGGGCTGCATATGTTGTTGCATCGGCTGCTGGAGCTGTTGAAGCTGTTGTTGCAACTGTTGCTGTAGCTGCGGTTGTTGGAACAGTTGTTTAGCCTGCTGTTGCTGTTGTTGTTGGTGATGTTGCTGTTGTTGTTGTTGCTGCAGCTGCGTTTGTTGGCTGGCGAGCCGCGCGATGTCGCTCTGTATGTCCTGCAGGCTGGAGTTCATTCTGTAAGTGTCGTGCAGTCACATCGTATTGGATTTTAAGCCAATATATGCTGATTATGAATGATTGAGTGAACGATATGAATGGTATTGTAGTGATGAACAAGGTTCCAATGTTAATTATTTTGTTTTTGACTTGTATAGCAATTACATCACACGCAGGTTTTAACATGCATTTAATGTAATTTCTCAACTTGCAGCAAAGAGTATTGTTAAGTGCTTACTTGGCAATAGATTGCTGGTACTGTTCTAAGACCGCGGTGTCCACTGAATCCCGCTGACTCGGTGGCTCCACCACCATTTCCTACACATCACAAATATTTAATCAACATGCTGTAATCATTTTGTAATATAATTAAATGAAGCCGGGAATGAGACTCGCAATAATTTACATAATTAAAAAAAAATATCTTTATATCTAAATCATCATGTGATAAAAAAACTGAGCTGTAATCTCTATATTGACGAATTTGCATGCAATTTAATCACAAACTTCATGCCAATTGATATTATCCATTCGTGAATTATTTGACGCCCTTTTACCAGTTAAATGACAATATTAGAACTAATAATTAATTGACTGATGCAACGAGAATTTCATAATGTCGATATGCAATTTTTTATTTAAGAATCATCTCTTAAAAGGGGTTTATAAAGTAAAAATTTATTAGTTAAAACCCCAACTTTAATACACACATAAAATAACTTTAATTCACACAAAAAATCTACTCCCCACCATACACAACAGACTGACAAACACAAAAGCTATAACAGAAAACGTTGCGAGTATTACAAATGACTTTTGTTGATATATAACTCGACTAAATTAAATAGTCAGGTGCGTGCGTCATTTAATATTAACATAAAATTTTTGTGCATTTTTTCGGTTATGTTACATTATGTTGGAATCAGCTGTAATTGAGGTAAGCTTATGTAGGGGTAACCACTTTTTTTAGTGGGAACCCTCGTTCTCAAAGATAATGTAAAAGCTTTCGGTCAAGCACCTTTCTTTATCTACTCCTCTCAGACAAGCTTCCCAAAAAAAAAACGTAATTGAACATTTCATTCAGTCGTATTATGATTTCAATATCGACAATACATTCTCAATAATCGCACAATGTGTAACACGTATCGTTGCAACAGCCTAGTGACATTACCTGTGGTGGCGGCAGTTCGGGCTTGGTGTCATCGTCGGCCGGCGTGCGCGCGCCCTTGCCCTGCAACACGCGCGTGCACCCCACACCGTCACATACGTACTCACCCATGCCGCATGCTTGCACTGGTTGGGGTATATCGAGGGAGAGGACAATTGGTGTATGAACAGTTTTGGGTGAATATTCAAACACAAGTGGTGGGTGGGAGTATACAATATTGTGAGAACTGACGAAAACGGAACAAGAAAAGAGCCATAATTTACAGCAAAAAAGGTTTCTTTTCCATTTTCAGTAGGTACGTATGATGTATGAATTTAAAAAATATCGACACCATACGATAGTATTTGGATTACTGTGTGACAGAAGTAAGTTCAATTATTTTAGATAGACAGAGTAACGGATTGACACGCTGTGGCGAACCCAAATTAAATTGAGTGTGATAGGGGCTGTATAATGTTTTTAGGTATATTGTGTATCCTTTTATTGCAAAAAGAATGATTTTAAAAAAAATCTGTGGTATTTGAATATTCCCAATTTAGGCCGAATTTAGGTAAACATCATGTAGTTTGGTAAACAACGATGTGAAAAGGGATATACACCAACCAACGGACACATGCTTAACAAATAAGTGTAAATGGGTTTCTCCTACAAATTAATGTGCTTACACAAGGTGAGTCAAATGTACCGTGAAGTGGACTGGGACTTTTGACAAGATGAATAGGAATCAATATCAATATATTACCTTTTGATAATTTCTGTTGTTCTAAATATTGTAAGAAAAATGCGATGACGCAGCAAAATATTCATGACTTCAATATAATAATGATCTTAGAAAAAGCTGCCTCTATCATAGAACTTTCTAGGCTTTACGGAAGCTAACGTATTCAAAGCGTTTATTATAAAAATTACAAATTGACAATGAGATTTTTAAATGAATACAACTCAAATTTATACACGAGAGTAGTTTAATAAATTGGAAATTTAAATGGTTTAATGTTATGTATCGAATAAGCCGTGTAAGCGTGTACCGAACTAAAATCTGTACAAAATAACGATAAATTAACATGGCAAAGAAGTGATTACAAAATTAACGAAAAAGTATTTATTAAAAAGGTCTAAACTAAATGGAAAGGGCTCAGTATTGAACCGGCCACTCACCAAGTTGGCCAACTGGTATTGCAATAATGTATCCTAATGAAATAGAAAGAAAATTATAATTTATATATCCGTCGGAAACATTAGAAAACAAATTGACAGAGAAACATAATGTTAGTCAACACTGTGCTGTATCCGAACGCATTTTACAAAAATATAAGTCATCAAAGATAATTTTGTAAAATGCCTTCTAAAAGTGTGTGTAGTCTGTTAAACAGAAACATTAAATTTAAATAATAATATCAGAGTTATCGAACTGTATTATTCACTACATTAATTAGTTGTTTTAGTTATTTTACCAAATTATTTAACAATGAATGACGAGCTACTTTATTATTAAAAAACTAGATTACTATTTACTCTCACATCACACTCAATGGGTAATCTGATTCTGTATTTTCGTATGAGTATTAGGTCATAAGCTCATTACTTTTATTACGACGACAGAATCAAATCCCAAATCCCCTTTCTATCTACCAAATTACTCACACAATCACAACTCTTCTCAACTCAGACGACATACGAATGGCGTAGACACATTACAATTATAACGCCAACATACCATTTTGCGACAAAAAAAATATGTCAAACACAAAGACATCGAATTCTCAACAGCACATTTGCGACAATATCCAACATTATAAATTATAGGATATAGGATATGAGAACATTCCAGAGAAATAAATCTGCTCATACATTTTAAATTACCCCCCCCCCCCTCACTCTCCCCATTTTTTTAGAAATATCTTAGTCAATATCGATATTTACTCTTCTCTAATATCGACACAGTTCACCTCTATTGAGAATTCAATGACGTCACCCCCCACCAGTCAAAACCCCCTCCCTTACTCACCCTAGTAACAGCCTGTAAGAACGCCTGCTGCCCTAACTGCTGCCTCTGCCTATTGACGGCCATCTCCATGCGTCGTTTCTCCTGCTCTATGCGTCGCCGCTTCTCTTCCAGCTTGAGTCGTATGTTGTTCAGTTGTGCCGCCATTTGGCCCCCGCTCTGCGTTGATGTTTCGTCTGTTATGTCCTCGCCATCTGGAATTTTGAAAGAATATATGATGGAGAATCAATAATATGTGTAGAGGGGAGAGGAACTTCGCTTGGGCACGTTATTCGGCTTGTATAATGATCACGGTGATTGTAATTTGGGATGGTTATAGTGAACCTGCTTGAATCATTTGCAGGAATAGCCGCACATTACGCCGTTTTCAAACTAAGCAAGAAATTATTTTAGTATGGTGTAAGTAGTTTTCATAGTGGTCGTCGGTTTTGCTCAAGAACACTACTAACTGGGATGGTTCTCTTGCTGCATGAACTGCTGCTGCCACGTGGTGGTGTTGGCGGGCGGCGCCGCGAACGACGTGCTCTTGCGCCGCTCCGGCTCCAGCGGACCTGCGCGCCAACCGACAACTGTCACTAGCTGCTAGCACAACCTGCCTGTGCCATCTCTACTACAGACTACATACTGGTAACTAATTTTGAATTTGGAATATGGGAATATGTGGTCCTTTAACGACAGACTGTAGACTAAATAAGTGCAAAATTTATTGTTAGATACCGAATACAGTGTGCCGTTAAACTCAAGCGCAATCAAAGGCGAACATTCAAAGCGTTATAATGGCCGAAGTTTCGATAGTGCCGCGGAAGCGAAGTCACAGGCTAAGATGGGAGAACAGATTTGTTAGCATGCGCGTGCGCAAAGCTCTTAAAACTCTAATGCTGTAACAAGAGTGTTCTCCCATTGGTTTTGCGCGCCGCAAATAACAAACCTGACTGGTCACCGTTACTCCTGATTTTATTGAGGTCGGCGAAGCTAGTTTTGGTGGCATCGCCGTCGGTGGAGTCTCGGTCGTTTAGGTAGAACCCGCCGTCGCCGCCGCCTTTACACTGAAAGCCGAAGCTTTCCTGTCGTTCTCTTAAAGTAATGGTATCACTGCTCAACTGTCGTCGTATAGGGAAATAAGGTTCGTTATCTGTACTCTGCGGCTGAGAGTTCTGTCGTTCGACTTTTTGTCGATCTTCCGTTTGAGAGCCATTTTGGAAGTCACCGTGGAAGAACTGTATTGAGCCTCGGATGTCTTGGCGGGAGGAACGGAGAGGCGGGTTGTAGTCAAGTGGTCCTGTATAAGTAAAGACGACATATTACATAAAATTATGTGTTTTGTAATTTTTTTGTATAAGTAAAAGCCGGGAAAGTCGATCAATCATAAGACTGATCAATACTTGGCACGGTTAGTCCGTGGATGGGCGATATTGGGTTGCACGGGTAACTGGGTGGTAGACGTCAGATAGGCAGTTGCTCCATGTAAAAAACGCAGCTGCAGCCGGTTAGAATGGAAGGCATACCTAAGTTTGCTGGTTTATGATAGAAGCTACTTTTCTGAAGAGTTTTTTCGCCATTCTCAGGAGCTATTAGATAGCCCCTTTATCGAGGAACGCTGCAAGTTACTTTTTATTCGGGTACGCAAAGTAGTTCCCACGGGGCGCGTTCTCATTCCCGTTTAAATAGTTTTACAATAGCTTACTCCTAAACCACATAAACTCACCACTGGGCGCGGAAATCTTCCTAACATTAGCGACCGTGGCCAACTCCTTCTCCGGATTTCGTCCAGCGAAATGCAGCCTGTCCTGACTGCCACCAAAGTTTTCCACGGTCAGCTGCGAGTCGTCCGTGATGGACGAGCGACGCGACCGACGTCCGGCGAACGACGCGTCGCGGGACTCCGCCCAGTTCGACGGACGGCCCGCCGCTGTCATGTTTAATTCTAACGCTGTGGTAAGAAATGAACCCATTATTAAAGTCTATTATTGATTTTTTAGGCTGATGGTATTTTTTTTTTGCCAAGATGTCAATGACTGCGTATCAAAAAACGAATTCATTATATATCGTCATGAATATCTGTCTGTCTATCCGCCGTATGCCATAGCCACTTTTTTCTAAATTTAAGGGTTACTGTTAAAACTTGCTAAGTATATGAGTATTATGAAAACCGCATTATAAACCGCAAATAATAATTGGGGGTCCCCAGGGTACATAAGTAGAACTGAAACAATTTTTTTTTTCATCGAACCCAATCTTGTGTGGTGTCTTTCTATGGATAGGTCTTCAAAAATGTTGTCTTTATGTTTATTAAGATAATGTCAGAAATAACATGTAGGTACCATTGTCATCATCCCTGCGCACCATGGCGGCGAGTGTGGCGACGTGCTTGGGGCGGTGCACGACGAAGTCGTCCCGCGCGGGGCTGGCGGGGCGGCTGGCGGGGCGGCGCTCGGGCGTCGAGCTGGCCGACCGCGCCGCGCGCCCGCGCCCGCACTGCGACGACGGCGACCGCGGCACTACGGGGTACAACTTGTCTTACTTTGGTCACGTGCTGGCACAGGGGTCAATTGTCGATGCAGATGGGAGATATTTTGTTATAAGTATATGGAAACTGTATAAAAAGTCTTAAAACGAATTCTAAATAAATAGCACTTCTAAGATTTTACACTTTCAAGTTGCAACCTATATTTTCTTTAAATACTATATTTATAACCGTATTTGTTTATGCTAAAATCGATAAAAGTTGCTTTACGCTTTTTAAACTTGTACATCACTATATGAAACACTACTTTTTATCCCACCAACAGCGACAAATTATGTTTTAGAGTAACAAAACAACACAATTTAAAAAAGAAAACATTCCAATAACAAATGTTTAAGATAGACGTCTTAAATGCACCTTTTTAATCCAGGTTGTTAAGAACAAAACAAAAAAGTACAGCATTCGAGAAAAAAAAAACACACCTAGAAACACAGCGCTAGAAATCAAAACAAAAACTCAAATACTTTGCCAAAGAAAATCATTTCACCTACGACATGGCAAATACAGTTTACTAGGTTAATCAGTCGACAGCATTAAACTGATCAAGTTTTACCATAAGAATTAGGAAAGTAAGGACAGTATTTTAAAATATTGACCTTTTATGACTATTAAGTGGTGCTACTGTGTGCAAACACTACTAATCCTACCTTCAGTAAAGTAGGATTCTAATATCGATAAAAACAGTAAAACTCGATAGCTTAAATCTACAGTGCTGGCATCACTACGTCATAGCTGGGAGCCGTGAGGACATAACGTCATTGACTCCGAAGTGCCTCAGAAAGCATTAGATTCCCATGCAAAGCGCTAGATTCGAAGCCCAAACCATAAAGTGTTATATTCCAGTTATTATAAAGCTTAATATCGAGTGAAATAAATATAACTTACATTTAGAGGTACACCCTATAACAAACACACATTCCAATGTAATATACACATCACGACATTTGTGACACTCACACACACGCAAACAAAAACAAAACAAACGAAACACATTTGACGCTGTTATTTATTTCATGGGGAAGGCGAGTGCACACTAAGTACTAGGTAGACAATAGTGAGAAGAGTATTGTTTAAAGTCATTATTAGATATGTAGGTATTTACATAAATGTACACTAACATGTTTGAAACCTTGACTTGAAAAATACAAATAAGTTAGCTGTAGTTACACTTAATCATTCTTGATTCTAATATTCTTGTCTTATTGAGAGCCTTCCACCGAACGAAAAATAATGGCGAAACGGCTAAGTCTAAAGCGATTATCTAAAATATTACAAGAGAAACTATACTTAACAATGGACCAGAATAAGCCCAAAGAACCTTCAAACGTTCAAAGAACAATTCTTAAATATTAAGACGGGTGATTAGCTTGTGACATTAAAAAAAGAAATCCTAAGTAGGTTCCCGCCTTCCCCTGCTAAGAAGCGGTGCGGCGTGGTACCTGCGAAGGGCGGCAGCGCGGCGTCGTCGTGTCCGGCGCGCAGCTGCGGGATGGGCACGGGCGCGGGCGGCGGCAGGCAGCGCCGGTGGCGCACGCCGTGCGCGTTGCCGCCCCCGCCCGCTGCGGACACACCTCACGTCACACCCACTGCCCTACGGACGTCACCTCGGCTCCCTACCCTCACATCGCCGTTCCGAATACGAATCTGTGCGCTCGATGCGTTCCGAATGCGGTCCAAGCGTACAGGTTGCAAAGCGAGACAGGGTGACAAACATTAGGATTTGTTGTATTTCATTCAGCGAAGCGTTCATTCGTTGTATTGTAATTCAAACTTACCTCACACACTCATTGCAACGGTTATTAAATAAAGTGTATTTTACACACAATTTTAGATAATAATAAATATAAAAAATGTCAAATAAATGTATTGGTAATTTGGTCTCTGCAATATAACCCCAAATGTGCCTAAAATTTAGTATTGCCAGTAAATAAAATTAAAGCATTATTCAACCATTTCCGTGAATATAAATAATTCTTTTATTTCTAAAATTAGTAGGCAAGAATCTTTGATATTATGACCACATACTCCCATTACTATATAGCATGCAATACGGGGGAATTATTTGGATTATCGGGGTTGGGTTATCTTCTTATAACTCACCGCTTCCGGGGTTTTTAACAGATTTAACAGGATGAACTTCTAGCATATTGAAGAGATCGGCGAGCATTGCTACTAAATTTTGACGCATTGACCTGAAAAATACAACATGTTTCATCAAAAACTATACACGATTTAACCCTGCCTGAATCATATTCCCAGCTTGAAAAAGACCCACGTTAAACACCAAAATCTGTCCCAAACACCAAAACAAAATAAACACATACCCTCTCATATAAGTTACGTCTTCAGGCATCATATGGAACACGTTGTGAGGCAGCGCTGTCCGACAGAAGTCGTGGACCAACATAAGGTTGTGCAGGCAGTCTTGTATGGAGGCCATGCGTCCGACACGCACGGCCGTCCGAGGCAGAGCTTCAGGACAGTAGAATGAGATCAACGCCGCGAGCGCAGTGCCGTCGCAGATTTCTTGGAGACTTTTCAACATCGGCACGTGCGATGATGTGTCCTCCTAGAATGTTCAAAGTTTATGTTCAGTTGAAGTAAAAAAATGGTTCCATAATATTTCTGCACTTACTCAATAGTCCTTAAATATTTGAAAGTTGATAATGTGTTAAAGCAATGTGTGGGAAACTCTTCCTCAATCCAGATAAGTCTCTTATAGTCTGGAACTCTATTTCTCCAAGTCTGACTCCATCACACACCACTGATCGCCAGTTAAGGAATTATCATTATCCTTATAGGTTGCCATTTGACAAAAACTGACGAACTAATTAATGGCTTGCTCAAGAGATTTCTATTTTCGTAATAATTGCATCCCCATTACCTCGGCCTTATTGAGCGCGGCGCAGGCGGCGTTGATCCAGCACAGCAGGCCGTCCTCATGCGGCGTGCCCGTGTTGCCGGGGGGTGGGGCGCCCGCGCCGAACCGCTGCGCCGCCGCCGCCACCCGGTCCGGTGTCACCACCTCGCGCGCGTATAGCACCATCAGTGCTTCTATCACAGCCATGTGACCGCTCTGGAATCAAAACATATCTTATGTAAAAAAAAAAGCGTTTCAGACTTAACGTTACTTCGTAGAAACCATTTTTCGGTATCAGCGGGTCCGGGGAGTGTAAGGCCATAAGCACGTACCTGTGCTTGGAGGTTAGTTACGAGCCGCCAATAAGATTGGCAAGGACTATGATTGTAAATGAATACAAATCTTCAGTCCTGGAAAGATAATTGGGCACCAAATGTGTATAAATAAATACCAACGTATTTTTTCCCATCAGTATTACCTCCCATGTCCGTTTCAGTCAAAACAGTGATTATCATGTTTACAGACAGAATCATTGTTGTCTTTGTAAGCCTTTATTTTGCTCAGAACAATATCAAGCCCTGTGAATCAGGCAGGTAGGAACTGCAATGACATAATGAACAAACAGTACATACATAACATAACAACTCATAATCAAAGCCTTGAATAGTGTCATGTTCTTTATTAGCATAATCGCCTCTGCATATAACATTAATCAGTTTATTAATTGAATCCTGACTTATATCACAAAGCTGTAGACTGTTTCCTTGATCGCGCTAATCACATGTACTGGTTCAATATGGCCCATTGATCTAGAAGCTATACTTATGCCAAATTTTATCCACGAAGTAGATCCCACCAGACACGGGTAAAACTGCAGTCAGAAGCAAGTCTTAAACAAATGAACAATAACAGAACTACTTTATATGACATACTCATGGTCTTTACATTATGTTTGTATTTCATATGTTTATGTCGATTGACCAACATTCCCACCTGTATTCACGGACGAGAAAATAATGGATTACTGTGTCATTTGTGTTTTCGCTCCACTCGAACAATAGAGAAAATGTATCAAGAGCAAATGCTATGGTAGCCGATGACGTAATGCATTTAATTCTAGATATCTAGTGTTTATCATTCGCGACGGTATCTGTCGTATTAGTATTCTCAGGCACGATGTTTATTTTTGTGATCCAAGTTAAGTACAATGTGACAAGGTCCGATAGCATAAATCCCTAGTTGTTATCTCGCTCACACCTCCTAAACACTAATGGTAAAAATTGTATCTTTTATCCACATTGCCATAAGTAGAATATTTTTCTGTTTGTTCAGTACATGTCGAAGTAAGAAAAATAAACATCGAATACCTACTTATTTTTCAGTGATAAACTAGAAATTGCGCTTGATATCTGTAAATATTTCCGTATTATTTGCATTGATAAGATAAAAACTGAAGTTTATAGTCCGTCTTTTCAGATAATGCAAATTCGTAAATTATTCCATCTCAACACTGTTTAATAGTTGCATGCTTGATTTTGCAAACTGCATGATTTAAACAGAACAACAACTATTGTTTACAGAGGTTTCTACGGATTTCTAAACAAGTGTTAACCAATAAACATAACAATTTACTAATATATGTAGCTTACAAGACAGTCATTACGTCGCTGTCCGCGAAATAATGGGAGCTCATTGGCGATGCCCGGAGCGCGGTCTGCGAAGCTATGCACCAGGTGCCGATGCAAACTCCGCAATAATACATAAGTAATGACACAGGTACCAGGTACCAAGTAGCCGGTCCGTTATAGACAACACTTAGTAATCTGTTTACTTGACTGGACTGGCCCAGACTGTTACAACAAGTACGTGAGTGGAATTCCAATCAATACAGCTGATATATTCTGTGTTTTCCTTTCGTTTTAAGCTTGTTTACTTTATCTGGACTGGAGTTAAGTGGTCTTGGATAACAGTCTGTAGGTGTATATGAAACCATAACCCTGTATGTATGAAATAAGAAACTGTTATGGATTTATACTCGGGAGGTTATGTATGAAGCTAAGATCGTTGTGGTAAACTAGCGAGCGACTGATGCATTTATAAGAAGCCTGAGAATGGAAGAGTGGATTATTTAGTGTGAGTTGTTAATGTAGTAAGACATTTATAATATGTAGTAAAATAACACGGTACAAGGACCAAACTAAAATAAAAATGACCAAAATAGAAATACGTTTCCAGATGCTGTTTTATAGTACATTGAAGCCATTAGAATCGCAAAGAATGATTAAAACTTTTGGAGTACAAGTGTCATTCTGTCGCCCCAAACGTCATTCTTTTGAGGATCTACTACTATATAATCAAATACGAAGTTCTTAGCGTGAACAATATGCCAGTTATTCGTCAAAAACTTACCATTTTGAGAGGATTGGTTTGTATGAGCACTGTTTCAGTGAGCGCGCAGTCAGGCGGGTCGGGAACATGCACGCCCTTCCTCGCGAAGGTCTGGAGTATGTTCCAGTGGTTCAGACTGTGGTAGTTGGGGTCGGAGTACATGTTGGCCAGCGCTAAGCAGTACAGCTCGGCGTTCGCCAAACCTCCCACTATAGGCGGCTTTAGGTGTTCTTGATCCTGGAATTGAGAATATTAACTAATTAAACATCATCCCAGCACGAAGGTCAAAGGCACGAAGAACATCAGCAGTATTATTGATACCGGGCCTAACAGCTGAAGCAGGTATGCAAAATGATATAAAGTAATAAACATAAGGAATCACTAGACTGAAGGCGTCGGATAAAAAAGCTTAACGGTGAAGCTTGCACGCAGCTTGCGCAAATCGCCGAGATTTACAGTAAAGCAAGATGAGGATTTTAAGATAAAACTGACGTTTACATTTAAAATTTATGACTTATATGCAAGAATTCGAAACATACAACTCTTTGTATGCGTTAAAAAAAAAATAGGCGAGGTGTTGGTAGAACTACATATACAATACTAGCTTCCGCAAGCGGTTTCACCTGCTTCCTCCCCGCTCGCAGATAAAATCCTATATAATATTCAGATGTATAATCTATATTACTACCAGGTTTCATCAAAATCCGTTTAACCGTTTGGGCGTGAAGAAGTAAAAAACACACACACGCACAAACATTCGCCTTTATAATATGAGCGTGATACAAGATAAAATATAAAAATATAATGAGCCTTATAAACTTCATTAGCCTCTCAGAGGGGTGGGACGCAATCCACCACCCGAGCCTAATGCGGTTTGGTGGACGTCACTCACGTCATGGAATTCAGGTCATGTTGGTTTCCACACGAACTTTTATTGATATTTTTATAGAACGCTGCAATACTAACTCTACTAGTTCCCACTATTAGTCCCGAAAACAGCTGAAGAAATTGTTTGTTAAACACAACTTGATAGGCTTACACTTTACGATAGGCAGTCTAAACTAAGTTAGTAGTCTAGAAATACTGTCGTTGCAAAGTTCAGTTTTAAACGAGAACTAGGGCTTGGCACCGAGATAGCTCCGTAACTTTGAAGCCAACTTTCACTGCAGCTGAAGATAAATGCTTCTGGAAGTATGCATTAATTGCAAGATTCTTTTCGCAAAGTATTTTTAGAAAGCAGTAAAAATACTAGAAGAAGTCATGACTAGGAATAATTAATATGATCGATCAATCCATAATAACAAATATCAAAGATAATGTAAAAGCAGGCAATTTCAAAACAAAGAATCATTTAGATTTGTGACATATCTGCTTCTGCGAAGGAATTCAAATAATGTCGGAGGGTCCTCCAAATGTCTCGCTTATGACAGAGGTTGAATTCAAATTAGAACCTTCGCAATCCACACAATGTTGAGAGCTCTGATGAGCCCTGAATCTAGATCAATGTTAGGTCACGTCCTATTTCTTTTCGGAGTGAGCTACTTAGCGGCTTTTAAGAATTTTCTCGATGCGACAGAAGCTTCCGATAATGTGATAGAGGATTTAAGACTACAGATAGAAGATGGCAGTGATCGAGCGATAAAATTGATTTATGTCTAAAAATACGCTTTTTTGATAAAAAATATGTAATATTGTTGTTTTTGTTTGTGACACAAAAATAAGAATGTCAAGGACGAATTTATAAAGATGTGTTGATACTACTTCTGTCATAACAAAAAGCCGGCCCAGAACATGTTAGAACCGTAGTACTACAGTTTAAGCAAAAATTATTATAATATGTAATTTTGTAAAGTGTGAAGTGTTTTTGACTCGCAAAACATTTCTTTGTGTTTCATAACACTAATCATTAATAATAATTAATGTTATGCAAACTGGATCTACCTCATATTTTACGAGGGTATGACAGCCGCTGTGAGGCACAAAATTTATAGTGAACCTTTGCCCAGGAATATACGAAAAGCAAACTGTTAATGAGTTCTAAAAAGCTTTGTAAGAAAATGTCTTTCTTTTTAATAATTACATTTAAAAAGATGTTCAATTCATAAAGCCATTTATTAGCACCTCACTACGACAAATCAGAGTATTAAATAAATTAGTACGTCATAGAAGGTGCGTTAACTGCGTCACGAAATGGGGTTGAACACATTAACCTTGGTGGGACAGGTGCGGCTAGACAGACGGTGCTGTTATGCCATCATTTAGCCTAACACATGGGCACCCTCCATTAATGAGACAAAAGCTACCACCACAAATACATCTTCAAATTATTGGCATCGTTTAATCGCATCAAGTCTTTTGTGTATAAGTAAACCCGTTATACTGTTCCTCATTTACATCAATAATATTAATTCCACAGGTCAATGACTTGCATCATCTAAATATCGATTGCCAAACCAGATAATTACATCAGGACAGAAAAAGCCGCGGCAGTGTCAATAATCCTAGATCCAACAGCGCGACTAAGTCAAATAGATTAGGCAAACGGTAAAAAAACCGGTTTAATTGCAAAATCGAAATATTACAACATAAAATTACCATCTGATTGACCATGGAGTTTGGACAAACGAAACGTGTGAAATATGGCCGGCCCACTCTGGCCTCGATAGCTCTCACTTTTAATCTCGATTCTCGATAATCTCGTATCGATTCACACGCATTAAATGCAATTTCATGCAGTGAATGGGTTTTCTTAATGACCACCACGGTCTTGGATTTTATGATAGATATTTGACAGACTTGTTTGGCTACCGATATTTTGTAAACTAGCTAAATGGGCAATTGAACCGACAGCAAGTGGCACAGACCAATATAATTATAGTCAGAATAATGCTACAATTTGAGCTACAACACAGTAGAAGATCTGGACTTTTAAAATAAATAATATACTAGCCTGCTACAGAGAAAAATTCGCGCCTCACGGCTTATTCGAAGTCCATAAATTATTCAGATAAGAATAGATCCTTGACCCAACAGCAGGAATTTACGAATTTAGGAATGTAAATACACCACACCTTCAATCAAAAGTGTTTTATCAACGCAATAGGATTTACAATTTATGGTACAACAGGACCTGGATCTCATGTTCCAGAAAAGCTATTTCCAAGAAAACGTACCCAAGCCAAGTCTCGGAGGCTTTGTAACTTGACTAACATGGAAAGTCCCGCGTAAGGACTATCTATTATATAGTACAAAGCCTCAATTTTCTTAACAATCCCTTTGCGGCACTCGTAGGTTTTTCGCAAATATAGAATACGCTCAGACGACAAAATTCCATTACAAGGTCCATTCACCCTTTGCACGTATTGCCACGTTGGAAGAAAGCAATTCTACACAACGAATGCTAAATGATATTACTTTCGCCGTTGTATAGTCAGACAGATATACAAAGTTTTCATTATATTTTTTGACAAAGGATGTAACTCATATTGTTGTTGGCAGGTCATCGCTCGTACAAGTTATCGTAAATGCATTACACTAATAGCAACGCTTGGAGACGTAAAATGAAGCCGACAGCTGCCAGACGGCGAAAATTTTCACACATTTGGATGTGAATTTGAGAAGTTTGTTGTTGGATTTGAAATCTTCAGTGGAAACATATTAGGCTGAACGATAATTATATCGATAATTTCTGTAACATGAATCATAGCTTAGCACCAAACTTGCAATGGATTCAGTCTTTTTTTACTGAGATAGTCTTATCCATCCTTCCAGAATATTGCTGTGAAACAAAGGACCCTGAAAACTCCGAGTACATTACATTACATGTATCGATTGTGTCGAATAGCTATTACGTAATAATAAATTTAAATAGATTTATTAAAGGTCTGTGTGGGCGACGTTCGCCGAACGAACAAGATTTAGTTAGGCGAGTTAACTGATTTATTACATAAGAGATTCATTACATAAAATAACTTTACTGAAGAAATATGGTAAACAAAACTCAAGATATTAATCAACTTACAGTTTTTCAGAAAAGTAAACACGCTGATACCATAACGAATTTCTAAATTGACCTTATAAAAAGCTGTAACCTTCATAATGGGGCGTAAGAAATCAATACTAGTAATCAAACTTTCCACCAAAGCCGTCAACTTCACACCTTGGAGGTTTGTACATATATTACGTACATGACATACACTACGCTTCAGATGTTTGAGTTCGTTGAGGTCGTGAAACTGCAGTATATTGGTACTATACGCCATTCGAATCAGGTGCTCTCAACTAACTAACTAATTAACTTATCTTCGGATCGGATCATTCACACGCTCGTGAGAACAACGCCGGGCAACGTGCCATCGACCAAAAGAAACTTCACCGACTTTTTGCCTTTGTTAGTTGTCGCGCTGTAGTTTCGCCCGAATAGTAAAAGAGAACTCTTATTGAACTGTAACACCGCTTAAGATATATTAGTACTCTGACATCAAATTGTTTCGTAAAAGAATACTTAGATGTTTTCACAGAATATAGCGTAAAAAGAGCATCAAACATAATGTAGACTATAATTCATTTCCAGGGATGGCTTATCAAGCAGTACAATCAATTCGCGAGACAGTCCAAAGGTTGAGGTACGGTCTCACGATTTTGCTCCCGCACCGAGACCGACAAACGCTCATACCGACGACGAGGTTGAGCGCATTGTTCGGCTCTGCATGCTCCAGTGCGGGAGCATGGTGAATGCTCGCATGGAGGCGATTTCTCGGCGCCTCCCTGCGGAAATCCCCCGTCCGCCCCTTGCGGCCGATACACGGAGGAAGGCTGAGGAGCCGCCGAGACCTGCGCCTCGGAAAGGGAAGCCCGCGGAGGGTAATAAAAAGCCCGCGGAGGGAGCCCCGACGAGCGATCAGACCCCGACTGCCGGGTCTAAGGGTGAGACCTGGGCGACAGTCGTGGGCCGCAAGAAGGCCCGCAAAGCCGCCAAGGCGGCCTCGGCAGCAGCGCGCGCACCCGGCCAAACCGCAAAGGCGATTAAGCAGCCTGCGCGGCGGACTGCCAAAGGCGGTCGCAAAGGACCGGCGATACGTGCGCCGCGTTCCGAAGCTGTGACACTCACGTTACAGCCTGGAGCTGTGGAGCGCGGCGTATCGTACCAGACGGTCATTGCTGAGGCCAAGACCAAGATCAAGTTATCCGATCTTGGTCTTCAGTCCGTCACCCTCAAGCAGACTGCCACGGGTGCGCGGCTGTTCGAGGTGGCTGGTGCTGCGAGTGGCAGTGCCGAAAAGGCGGACGCTCTGGCCGCCAAGATGAGGGAGGTCCTCAACCCTGAGGACGTCCGGGTCTCCAGACCAGTGAAAACTGCAGAGGTGCGGATTGCTGGTCTGGACGACTCCGTGACCTCTGAGGAGGTGGTGGCGGCCGTTTCCCGAGACGGAGTGTGTCCGCCAGAAAAGGTGCGGGCCGGCGATATACGCACCGACGCCACCGGACTCGGCGTCGTCTGGGTTCGATGCCCTGTGGCGTCGGCGAAGAAGATCGCCGAAAGCGGCAGATTACTGGTGGGCTGGGTTGCAGCGAGAGTAAAACTCCTGCAGCCCCGGGCTTTGCGGTGCTTCCGGTGCCTGGAGAAGGGGCACGTCCGGATAAAATGCACCGCCGAGGTTGACCGTAGCGACCTGTGCTATCGCTGCGGTCAGCCCGGCCACAAGGCGGCCCAGTGTTCCGCAGCGTTCAACTGCAGCTTGTGTTCGGCTACGGGAAAGCCAGCGGGACACAAAGTGGGCGGAGGGGCCTGTGGCGCGCCTGCCAGCAAGGCCAAGAAAAAGAAGAAGAGTGCAAAGCCTGCCGGGGAAACCTCGCAACCCCCGCAGGCTGATAGCTCAGCGGCCGACTCCCGGCCCAGGACCGTTGCCGAGGAAATGGAGCATTAATAATGCTCCAATTACATTTCCTCCAGGGCAACATCAACCACTGTGCCAGAGCTCAGGATCTCTTACTCCAGAGCATGGCAGAGTGGTCGATTAACGTGGCTGTGGTCGCCGAACCGTACTTCATCCCCGCCCGTGACAACTGGCTGGGGTGCGCTGATGGTTTGGTGGCCATTATTGGCGGAACTCTGACCGACCCGTCTCGGGGTCGCGGCTGGGTTGCTGCGGTCTCGGGCGATATCGTCATTGTGGGGGCGTATTTCTCCCCCAACAAGAGTCTCGCCGACTTTGAGGGTTTCCTTGTCGAGTTGGGCGCCGTCGTAGGCCGCTATCACCCTCGTCCCGTTCTGGTACTCGGGGATCTCAACGCTAAGTCATCGGCGTGGGGATCTCCGATCACTGACTCTCGGGGCGAGGTGCTGGAGGAGTGGGCGGTGACGACCGGTCTGGTCGTCCTGAATCGGGGTTCGGAATATACGTGCGTGCGGCAGCGGGGCGGGTCGATAGTGGACGTCTCGTTCGCTAGCCCCTCTGTCGCCAGCCGAGTCCACGACTGGCGAGTCGCCGTGGAGGTGGAGACGCTGTCGGACCACAGGTATATTCGGTTCGACATCTCCGCCCAGACCGCGAGCGGCCGCCATCCAACAACCCCGATGAACGACGGCCCGCGTTGGGCGCTTAAGCGCATCGATAAGGAACCACTCGAGGAAGCCGCCTTAGTCCAGTCCTGGAATTGGGACTCGGCGACGGACGGCCCCGTCGACGTCGAAGCGGTGGCGCTCTGGTTTCGCGGGGCGATGACGCAGATATGCGACGCGTCCATGCCCCGCGTCCGCCAACAGTCCGCAAGGCGCCAGGTGTACTGGTGGACCGCCGAGATCGCGCAACTGCGCGTTGAGTGCGTTGCGGCTCGCCGCCAGTACACTCGATACCGGAGACGACGTCGACGGGATTCCGTCGAAGAGGACGCGCTGTATGAGGTGTACCGCGCGTCCAAGGAGGCTCTGTGGCTGGCCATCGGCGACTCAAAGTCGCGTGCCAGGGAAGAGCTACTGGGGTCCCTGAATCGGGATCCGTGGGGGCGCCCCTACCGTTGGGTACGGGGCAAGTTGCGCCCCTGGGCGCCCCCACTGGTGCAGAGCATGCAACCCCAGTTGCTAGAGGCGGTAGTGTCGGCCCTCTTCCCTGAACGGGCGGAACAGGTTCCCCCGGCGATGGCTTCGCCCTCAGCCACAGACTCTCCGGAAGAGGAGAGCACCGATGTCCCCGAGGTGACGCAAGTAGAGACGAGAGCGGCCGTGTCGCGACTCCGGGCGAAGAACACAGCGCCCGGACCCGACGGGGTTCCTGGTCGAGCTCTCGTCCTTGCTCTGAAGGAGCTAGAGCCCCAGCTGAGGGGGCTCTTCACGGCATGCCTCGAGCAGGGTCAGTTTCCCAGTGTGTGGAAAGAGGGGAGGCTGGTCCTGCTCAAGAAGGAGGGGCGCCCCGCGGACTCGCCGTCCGCGTATCGGCCCATAGTGCTGCTCGACGAGGCGGGCAAACTGTTTGAGCGGATTATCGCCGATCGCCTCGTCAGCCACTTGTGCAGAGAGGGGCCGGATTTGGGCGGCAACCAGTTTGGTTTTCGTCGGGGGCGCTCCACAGTAGATGCCATCATGCGCGTGAGGGCCCTGGCGGAGGAGACGGTGTCCCGGGGTGGGGTGGTGCTGGCGGTGTCTTTGGACATCTCTAACGCATTCAACACCCTGCCCTGGAGTTGTATTCGGGAGGCACTGATTTACCATCGCGTGCCTCCCTATCTCCGCCGCACGGTAGGGGCTTATCTACAAAGTAGATGCGTCACATATCGGGGACGTGACGGTGCCGGTCGGCACCTCATGTCGTGCGGTGTTCCGCAAGGATCGGTCTTGGGACCGCTCCTGTGGAACATCGGCTATGACTGGGTGCTGAGAGGCGAGCTTCCGTCGGGCGCCGACTTGACGTGTTATGCGGACGACACGCTAGTCACAGCCCGGGGGAGCTCGCACAGGGAAGCGACGTTGATAGCCACGGCTGCGGTGTCACAGGTGGTGAACCGCATCCGGCGCCTGGGCCTGGAGGTGGCCCTGAACAAGTCGGAGGCCATAATGTTTCATGGCCCCCGACGTGCGCCGGCGCCGGGATCACACATCGTGGTCAGCGGGGCCCGGATAGCTGTCGAGTCCACCATGAAGTATCTGGGATTGGTGCTCGACAGCCGATGGGAATTCGGACCCCACTTCCGGCGGCTGGCGCCCAAGCTGATGGGTGCAGCGGGCGCGCTTTCAACGTTGCTTCCCAACTTGGGGGGCCCGAGCGCCGCTTGTAGGCGGTTGTACGTGGGAATCGTGCGATCCATGGCCCTGTATGGGGCCCCTGTGTGGGCGCTGGACCTGACGGCCAGTACTCTCGCCATTCTGCGCAAACCGCAGAGGGCGATGGCCGTCAGAGTCGTCCGCGGGTATCGCACGATCTCCTACGAGGCGGCTTGCGTCCTGGCCGGATCCCCGCCCTGGGACCTAGAGGCGAAAGTACTCGCGTCATTATACCGATGGCGCGAGGAAGAGCGGGCACGGGGCTCGAGCCCGGTGCAGCGTCAGATCGCGCTGCGCCGAGAAGAGCTCCGTCAGGTCTTGGTGGCGGAATGGCGGCAGAGGCTTCTGCGCCCTACCGCTGGCCTCGCTACCGTCGAGGCGATCCGGCCAGTACTCGACGACTGGCTCGGGAGAAGGCACGGCTCCCTGTCGTTCAGGGTGACGCAGGTTCTGTCGGGGCACGGTTGCTTCGGCAAGTTCTTGTGCCGCATAGACAGGGAGCCGGACGCTCGGTGCCACCACTGCGTCCATTGCGGGGAGGACACGGCGCAACACACGCTCGCCGAGTGTGTGGCTTGGGAAGAGCAGCGCCGTGTCCTCACAAACGAGGTAGGAGTCGACCTGTCGCTGCCGGCCGTGGTGCGGAAGATGGTCGGTAGGGCAGAGTCGTGGGACGCGGTGGTGTCCTTCTGCGAGGACGTGATGTCGCAGAAGGAATCTGCGGAACGGGAGAGGGAAATCACGACTCCCTTCCCGGGCCGCAGAAGGCGCACCGGGCGCAGGAGAAGGGCGGACAACGCCCTTTTCCGCCCCCCATAAACGGGTCCAGGGGTGAGGGACTTGGGGAAGTCCCCGCCCCCTTTACGATGGACCCGAGGCTGAGGCGCGCGCGGGTGTCGGCGCGCGCCTCTGAGACGATGCACGGGGTGGTTTAACACCTCACTACCCCGTGCAGGAGGCGAGGCCCGGACAGCCGGGCCAGCACTAGTGCGGGGCTGCGGAAGAATCTGGATTCCCGCGGCCCCGCGCGCACGTGCGAGGAGACACCTGGGTGGTTTTAGCCGGTAAGAGTCCGGCACACCCCTCCGCCTCTCCCCAGGCGGAGGATAGTCCATGAGGATTTCCCCCAGAAAAAAAAAAAAAAAAAAAAAAAACGGTCTCACGATTTTAGCTTCGCCGAGCATTCGAATAGGCCTTATTGGAATTGAATCTTCTTTCTCGGAAACTTATCACGGTATTGCCTTTCACGGTTAAAATGTATTAGAGATATACTCATGCCTTCCAGCTTGATGACAGGTAAGATAAAAAATAAATTTTAATAAAACGAAGAGAAAAGCAATTATGGCGCGTTCACAAGCCCTACTCGTATGAGAGCTGGAGGCAAAACGCCTAGTATAGGCAGCTATTAGCGCTCACTTTCGTAGATTAGCAGAAGCTGGCACCATTCACAGCATCTCAATTAGCACGAAACATGTGCTCATGAAACCCTTATTAACAATTCTGATGAGATTCTTGACGTGCACATAATTAAGCGACGCGAACGGCACGACAAAAAGACGCATCGAGACGGCGACAACGTCTGGCTGCAGGCGGGTCAAGGAGAAAGGCGATGCTGGCGACAAAATACCACTATTTAATTTGTAATTCTCACATTTTCTTCAATTTACTCCTATCTACGACTGTATTGTGTAGGCGGAGTCTGAATAGCCTTTAGTGCTGATAACTTGTACTGGCCAATAGCTTTCCTAGCTATTCAAGTCAAGATATTTGTTCTAACTTATTGACAGTTACAACATGACTTTCCACAGACCATTAGTTTATTTTGTTACTGTTCAAAATAGGGCAATAAAAGAAGCCAAGTATGGCACTGGTCTTATTAATCCCTCAGCATTACAAGCTTAAATTATCGAAACGTCTTATTTTGGAATTGTATTGGCCATCGGCTTAATGGTATCATTACATTTATACCTGAGAATGAATCATAAATTTTGAACGTGCTACGCTGTACTTATGAAGCTGAATAAAACTGATTCAACTCAGTAATGTCTGAATAAAACTCATTCATTCAACGAAAGCTTACCAGCTTTACAATAAAAATGTGTAAATTTTAGAAGGACATATTGGTCAACTGACATAAATATTATTAATCTTAAGTATGATTGCATAATATGTATTTTTGTCGTATTTTGACACTAGACAAAGATGGTCATGAATGTTGATATTATAATACGAAGAAGAACACGGCTGGTGAATCTTTTCGCAATACCAAATACATGGTATCTATTAAATGTTTTTAGAATTGATTTACTACATAATATACTTAATTTATGGAGATCACTAATAACTTTGTTATTGAGGTTATGGAAACTATTCACAGCCTATATTGGAAGTTTCTTTCGAACTGGGTTATTTGTAATAAGGCTTCCACATTCACTATCCGTTCTACTTAGTAAACCTCTATGGAAACACTGAAGCGTAGCAAGTTTGCAACCTGGAAGTCGAAACCTAGTCCAGCGTTTAACAAACCCACACTAATGATGAGGTCAACGACACGAAAACAATAACTATTGAAACCACAACATTGGTCTGTATAATAAGCGTAGATATTAAAATATTTTTACTTAATGCTAAAATAAATCCGGAAAACATCAGCCATGTGTAATAAAACCAGCTGAGTCACTAGTCACCGGCGAAAAGAACAAAAGATCACTAGTTTCCCGAAGGCGGAAACGACGTAGACTATTTTTAAAGCGACGCGACAATATTACCTTTTGCCTCTTTTGGAACAGATGCACATTCCAATTTCGACTTTATGTCCTTGACTATCGGAAAATTTCGTCGCCTGAAGATTACTCCCAAATAAGTAAAAATATGTTTGTACAGTCGGGACGAATGAGAGTTCATTAGAGAATATTTTCGACGTGGAAATCGGTTTGAGACAATTTAGATGAGGCAGAACACCGCGACTTATACATTTCAAAGGGACATTACGTTTATTTTTATGGAATCAAATCCGTTTGTTGGAGTACAAAACAAGGAAATAAACCCTGAAGTTGTTTAACCCGTGTAAAACTGGATAGTGATTTTATTGCATTGGCCGTTTTATGCCTTTAGGAAATAGATTTTATTGTTATAGTCATCTTTATTGTTCGATAGCCGATACTAAACGCAGGCACCAGGAATTAATTGGCAATTTTTTTTGCCGATGTCTGGTTGTCGACCTTTAAAACAAAGCAATATCAACCGAGTAACCTTTGTTTTGGGGTTCATCTAACTCCACAATATCTAAGTAAATTGAAGAGGAGCAGCCGACAAAGTATAATACGCATCAATCCCCGATTCACCCACGCATTGAATGAACAGTTATCTAACATAGATATTAGCAAACAATAGTTAATTCGGATGATAGAATTAAATTATTGCTATTACACATTACTCCCAACGAAGCATGACTTTATTGACATCAAACGTTAATCTGACTATACATAGTGTTCCTCTGTCCTGAATGGACGGTATTTTACAAACTTTTGAAAGGGAATTTACTTAGAACCAGATTACAGTATTACTGTTAACCATATATAGGTGCAAAGCTAAGCGTTGCAGTGTTTCTAAGTATAAATATTATATATCTGGCCCAAACATAATGCTCGTTGAACTGGTTTGCAATAACAATCGTTAATGGACATCCGCTGTGCCACCAATGATAAATGAACAGGCTTCTCAGAAATCATCGGAGAAAGGCTAACAAAACAAATCATGATCTCGACGGCAATACGATTCTGTTGTTTTAGAACACGTGGACAGCTAAACTAATTGCTTGTATCTTCAATCAAGGTTTTGCAAAAAAGGGACATTAATTACAGAGTTGGTAATACAGCTGTGGTTAATAAATATCAAACAGATAACGTAACCAAGTTTAATCCTAGATATCATCTTAATTTATGGTCTGGCTTAGACGGCCTTAATACAAGGTTACGGAAAACTAGAAAAGTGTCGTTAACGTTATTCGAAGAAAGCTTATATAATTGACTGAAAATTCACAACATCGCTTAGAACTTTCAAGAGCTTTTTGTTAAAGATTCAGAAAGTAGTGCGTATTGCCTTACATGTTTACTATGTCTCCGCTTGTTTCTGGTCACGGCCATAGTGTGACACAATCCACAGTAAGGACGCAATTACTAGGAACACTCCTATGAGCACATTTTGTTCACTGTTGAAAGCTCGCGTGACACTAGTTACCAAGCCAAAGCAACTGTGGCGGGATGGTTGCGATCAATAGTTATACCATGTTTCATGGTGAACTTTTATTTCAAGGGCAAAAGTATCAGCTGATAAAATGGATAAGGTATGAAAGGTTAAATCTAATTTCTCGATCGATTAGCCTTGAGGATTGGAATAGGATTTATTTTGTAAGGGAACTGCTTTCTTTGCCATCTGTTCCAAAAGCTGAACTCTGCAGTAGAATTGTAGATTTCAATTTCCACATTCAATAGTGGTTAATAACGAGAGGAAAGAACTACAGTGCACTGAATTGATAAAACCGGTCTGATCTTGTCTTGATTAAAGAACTTTAATTTGCACAATTGGAAATCCAACCTTTAATTCGGTCTTTAGACTGTGAATATAGCAGAAAGTAGTTCAGCTCACTTTGCTTTTGTATTAAAAAAATAAAACGAAGAAAAAAGATAGAGTTATAAATAAGTCATAAAAATAAATGAAAAAGAATGTGATCATGTAGCACCAGATTGAAAGAAGGCGGAGGTCGTCATGAAAAGGTCAATCCTACAGTCGGTCTGTGGAAACCCACCGCAGCGCTGTACTGCAAGCAATTTCTTTTGTATCGTCAGATAGAGTAGTCTGACCAGAGAAACTAATCTCCTTTATATAACAGTTTCTATTTGCTGTGCGAACGAGAATGCACTTTTATTAAAAGCAATTCGATGTTAAGTTGTAACAGAATATTCTAAAACGAATGATCTCACACTTTGTGACGGTACAATGGCAGTTATTATGTAATTTGACTCTGTATTCGCAATAACAGTTTTAAAATACGAACCTAACTCCCATTTGGGACAATATCCGTGATCTAATCGAATACAAGGTATAAATATCAGTAGGTATAAATAATTCGAACCATAAAATTGTATAAACATACAGACTTCAAATGTGTTTATTATCTTTAGTCAATGATGAGGTGAGGTATAAGCAAAAGGAATATTAACTGTTTACAACAGTAGAAGCATCTATTAAAACGGTCTATAGTAGTATACATACGGATACGAGTACAAATGCAGTGGAAATTCAACTTGAGAAATGTCTGAACATTGACCGTGTTTGGGGGCAACGTTCTTTTATCTGAATCAAAGAATCTAATGTGGTGGTTGAAGTAAATATATTTCAAGATAACGTTTCATGTTTACGTAAACCAGGCTGGCTTTTTAATGCCTCTTACATTCATTACGTTCATTGATTGGAACCTATAAACAAACCTTATAGTGAAAACATTAGCAATTTTGCTTTCGATACGTAGGTATCTCTGTTTTAATATAGACTTATTGGCTTAGCGGTATAGTATGGTTTATAGGAAACATTGGGGGTAAGAGGGCAATACTCAGCTTTAACTATATATCGTCAAGGAAATGGGCAGTAACTAACAAGCGTATAGCTGACCCAAAATTAGGTTCCGCATTTCAGCAGATATTTCATAGTAGTTTAGAACGGTGAGTGACAGCTAATTACCACTTTTGGAAATACCTAAACAATAATTTTCTTTGCGCCTAATAACCTTCCAAAATGTTATCTCGAAAGATTTACAATTTAGTTTCAGCTGTAAACACAAAAAAAAATAACATATAAAAAGATGTCTGGACTTCTTTTAGATGCTTATTAATTTTTTGCGTGTTATAATACAACGTGATTACTTTCTGTGACCTACCTTTCCACAATACATTCGAATAGTGATTGACGACTGTAGGCGATGGACCTATTTCATATTTTCTTTTTGGTGTTAGTTATAACCCTAATGTATGTATGTATTTGTAACTCGTTGTTACGTAAAGTTGGAAGTCAGTTTATAGCTACACGCTTCGCTATCGTAAATTGTTGACCTAACTATGATTACCGCCAAATTCGGGCCACCATTGTTCGCCGAATGTAAATGGAACAATTTTTTCAACATAAAAGAAGTTTCTATCGTTTCGCACATGTTGGTGTTGTGGTCTATAGACTTAAACATACAATTTAATATTTTTTTTAACTGATGCACTTGCTAAAATTTAATTAAGACTTAGAATACACAATGGATACATCTTACACGCACTAAAATTGCGTCCTTAACAACAATTAGAAGCCCCGACGCCCAATCTCAACGCTACAGTTGAGCCAAAATATGATCGACAGGTGTGTGTGTTGACATTTCGAACATCTGAGCGTGAGAAATCAAGGGGAAAATGTTATTGTCTCCAAATTCAGTAACAATGGAGTATTACACGAAGTCAAGGACATTGCAAGGCTCCAAACACGCTTTTTTACATCTGTTACATTCCATTTATAAATTAATTATGAGCGATATGAGAGCACCTGAAATTATTTCTCTATAGTAGAACTCACCTCATGATCCCTATAAAAGGGCTCCTGGAGGTTATCCGGGACCCTGTTGTTGAACGCCTTCGTTAGCAGCCACTTAATTGACGCCCTTTGCTTCGACTGAAACAATAAAAAACAAAATTACTTATTAACTCTACATAAAAACATTTTAGTGTCGAATCGTACTTTTTCATCAATATGAATTTGTGAAGCCTGTTCATTAAAAGTTGGCTCTCATGAAATCCAATGCTACGAGTGGCTTGACCTAAATCTAGTTTCTATTGATCATATCAATGCTACGTAGAATCGTAAGTAGTGCAGTGATGACAAACTCGACTCTCATATCTTGGATCGTCATCTATCGGTTAACGAGGTAATAATTGCAAATAGCAGTTCCATTGAGCCAGTTGTCGGCTGTCGATTGCCACAATTATTGTCAACCGTCAACCACTGCCGCGTTATGGCAACGTCCGCTTATTGTGATCGCATTGATCAATAAGTGGAACCGAAGTGGTCCTTGTCCTAATTTGAGTACTGCACTATCATCACTCACTACTTGTTAATGTGATAGCAGATTGATTGTGGAGAAGTTCAATTGAATTGACTCAGCCTTAACTACAAAATTAACTGCCGCGTGCATGATTTTATAAGTTAGATAATGGCTTTTATCAATTATGTTAACTGCTGGTTGCAGTATGCACGGAAAACTTTTAATCTACATAGGTAAGTCTACTTCCAAAGTTTTAAAGAGATCAACTTCTGTTCATACGAAATTCGTATGAATAACTTGCCAAACACGCCTTGAGCACTTAAATGTCATTACTTCATATGCCTGATAATAAAACTTACATCATGAGACGGCATAAAAATGATGTCATAAAATATGACCGCGAAAAGTATAATCCATATGCGAATACGTACAATGTCAAGGTCAGGTGAGCAGAAACGAATAATCAACTAAAGCTTTCGTTCGGCCGTGCATACATAGAGTGGATAACCCCATCGCATCTCTGCAACATTCGTCATGCAAGTAAGAAAGCAAGCACGCGAACCATCACTCTCTGTTATTAATTTACTGTAAACTAATATTTAAAACATGCAAACGCATCGCGATGCTTAGAAATCCGTTGTGATGCAGAATTTTAATAACACGTACTGTTAAGCTACACGGCACGAAGAAACGATATTTCTGATGTTATCATAATAGAGATTGCAACCATGCGACTGTAATACATATTTTGCAAATGAAAGGCAAGTTATCTATAGTCCATCGCGGGAATATCTGTAAACAACGTAGAATTTTACTATCGCGATCAAAGAGTTGCATCAAACCGAATGAGGATGAAATAACATACAAAAATAAAGACGGTCCAAAGCGGAAACATTATAACAAAAATGCGTCTGAAACATTGAAGAGAGACGGAGCAAAAAAGGGAAAAAGACGATGTTAGCTATCAATAACAGTATCAGAACGTCGACAAATCATAAAGCTGAAAGGTCGAGCGCGTGCCGGCGCATGCGGCCACAGTTAAAAATAGTCCACTGCACGGAGACACTCCCAAATAGGAAGCTACTTGGACGGGTTCGATAAAGAATGTCACAGTAAACAAATGTATCACTGATTGCAATTGAACAGATATTTCCACAAAAATGCTATAATTTTTTGAGATACGATTCATGTAGAAAACTCAATTTAATACTATGGAAGGCCTAGATTTCATTGAAATTAATAATCGCCTATAAAAGCTATAACATATTCGATTGATGGACACTAATGTTCCTATCGAAATTCAAACATGTCATAAATTATTTTATCGTCATTCATTCAAGTAATGTATTCTTACATAAATTAGATTGGATTTGCAAGAGAAATATTAACAGACTGGATCTCATAAAAGCACACAATAACTGTTGATTAAATATCTTGTAATACATATTAATGACAAATTGGAATTGATTGAATTCAATTGTGACTATATTGCGTGGGTTCACATGTTTCTTCTCAGAATATGAGGCCTTTAAAACTAGCTGAACGAATATAAATCTGATCCAAATAAAAACCTCCTAATAGTTTTGTGTGAATTTCAATATGGTAATGTTTCAGAAAGATTTATATTGTTTCACTAATTAGTAGAACGACATATTTGGGAGACAAAACTACTTGTCTATTAAGGCAATGCCTCAGACATTTGCTATACATATTAAAATTGAAGCACGCCAATTAAGAACTTGACATAGATATAAAAAACCATCTTCTCATTGGTTCTGTAAGAGTATTGAACATGTTTTTATTTGCTAAAAGAGGTAAACAGGTCAACCGCACTTAGGTGAACAGTTATGGCCGCCAACACCTGTAGCTAATACCCCTGGAGACTGTCGACCGCTCGTTAATCTTGTTCCAATGTATAAATCAATTTCGTATATAGTCTAACAGGACTTAACAAAGGATTGGTTTAGAAACAAATCTCAGTTATTTAGGCTCTGAATTTATTATACCAGTAGCTATGGCCTGAATTTAAGGTAAGTTTTATGTCTAGCTTTTCCACTTTTGGATAGTCTAATAAAATTTAATTTTTAGTTGAATCACCATCTCAGCCGGCATAACTTTTGCTCTACTGATAGACATACACGTTTAACTCGTAAATGAGGAATATAAAAACTTTTTTTTGATTAGCTTTATTTTTTGTTTGTAGCAGCCATTATTAATACGAACCGTTGTTGCTACACAGTACCGACGGCATCGAACTTCACAGCTCATGTGCATTATACCATTAAGACAGTGTTTGATTGCATCGGTATGCGCCAACGAAATAACTATAAATTACTATCTTTTGCCCGCAGCGCGGCTACAGGTTCAAAAAACACGCTTTTATTTTCGATTTATATTACAGAATAGTCATTGCATTGACTGTTACACAATGTTTCCATTTTTGAACTCGTTTAAAACGGGCGCCATTGGGGCGTCTACAGCTGATTGTAAGTACACGAACGTAGAGGAAAACTTTAAGCTGGTTTGATGTAAATATTTTGATGCCAATTAGATATAAACTGGTCATTGTGATTATGTATGCAAATGTAATTCGCTAACGTATTAATTAACATTGTTTATCTGCCAAGAATTCCGTCACCGCATAAGATATTTCAAACTTAAGTTTTGCTAGTAAGTACAATACTGTCATATTTATTTCGGTACTCCAGTTTGGCACTATACATAGACAAGTTTACACTACATTAAAGTTTTATTGCTAGGCATCTTGAATAGTTCAAGCAATTGCCAATTTGTTGGACAAGGAAGCAGAGTATTCAACAAGTAAATTATTTTTACCGGGATAGCGAGATGGAACAGCAAATTGAATCCAATCTAGGTAGGGAGCTCACACATTTAAAAAACATAAACAGACCGGGAGTAAACGCATTCAATTTGCAAACGTAAGGAGCGTTTCGCTCGTAAAGACTCGACTATTAAGTACTTTCATACACCACGCTATAACATATAGCAAGTGGAGCGGGCAGGCCACTCTCTACACTCAATTCGTGGTTAATTGCTGCGCAATTAGCGAAGTCGCTGCTGAACACACATTTCACTCTCTCCTGGTTCGGATGTTTGGTCGCAGGAACAGTATTGTCAGCACTGGCTCATTAGTGCCATCGACTCCGCTAACGGAAGAATGCACTTCCTCCGTGGTCGTCAACTGTAACGATCACAGATTTGCATCGAGCAGTCTAGTCCAAGCGGAACTTTATGACTAGACAGTCGTCGCCACATCATTGATGCTTTCACGAACAGATGTCTTGCTTCATGAATTATTACGCAATCATTTGAAGTACAGACACGCAGTAGCAAATAGTGATTTCAAAGGAACCTGTTTCGAATGCATGCCCTCAATGCCTTTATCCGTCACATGTATTAAAATATAATTTTGTCGGAGTAGGATCAACTGAACTCGAAGTGGACTCGCTTGACCTGCGGAACAAAGAGCAACGTAGCTCGTAGTATATTTATGGTTTAATGTATATTCTTTCTAGAATAAAAAGTATACGGAGACGTGAAAAAACACAGTGCATTTATACTTAACAAGACTGAAACACGCCATTATCCATTGAATGCTTCTTTGGAAATAATTGTACTAACATGCAACGAATAAAAAAACTAGTGAATTTAAGGAAGTTGCTAAATGCACTAGGACTGATAAGAAAATGGTTAAAAAACGAGATTCAATCTACGAAACGGGGTGAAGGATCGTTGCAAAACAATCGTGAACAGTTAACTGAGTCGATTATCGTCGATTCGGATCGGAGCCTCGCAGGCCACAGCAGTCGATGCGTGGAAACTGGAAAGGTGCGTTGGCACCTGCAGCCCACGCGATCCACTGAGGTCGTGCGCCCACGCAGCCCCCACACAAACTCGCCAGCACTTTAAATTATGGCTCTGAAGCTTTTAGTTCTCCTATCCAACGTGAGTGCAAGAGAGATGACAAACCGATTAACATTAACGATTAACACTTATGTGATTGATCAAACTAGCTTATACCAAATGGGTATCTGTTTCCTTTCAGTCAATAGCATACTAATTATTTGATCCCATCACAGTTCTCAATGGATACATAAGAACATTAAAATTTCTGAATGTAGTGATTTTTTTGAAAAACTGTAACCGACAAATACGACAAACGATAAGGCTCTGTACCATATCACGAATAGGAAACTCATACAAGCTAGCGTTAAACAAGCTGTGACAAAAAAAAAACCTATTGAATAATGAACGAATAAATTTCTCATTGCGTGCCAAGTCGTAACATCAACTGGTATACCTCGGCATTGTATTCTGTAATCCGCTTGTTTTGGCGTTTTAATAGGTCAGCCTGTCTCTGCACACGATATCGTATACATAAGCTTTGCATCTGCTGTTACCGGCTGCCGTTTAGTCCCGTTTTTGTTAAACATAGCCAACTTTTTTAAACCAACACCTGCCAAAGTCATCTCTTCAATACAGGTTCATACAGAAACAACAAGAGCTAAATCAAATAAGGTGTGATTTTAAATCCAAGGCGAAAATTCAAGGAAGGAACACTGCAACACAAACTCCATGCTCCAAGTCGTGATTAAACACAAGAAATACGTTTTATACAAAGTCTCAACAAGTTTGACAAGAAGTGATTCATGGGGTTGACCAAATATGGGAGACAACTCGGGTGAGCGGCGCTGAGAAAAAGAATTCTTGTCTTTAAGTACTTATACATAAATACATATTCATTGGAAGATACAAACATGGTCAAACGGCCGAGTTAATTCTAAGCACCTGAATGGAATTTTGCAAGGCTCCTAGCACGATTGGATTACCGTAATTGGTATGTAGGAAACAAATTACTGGAATCACGAAGTCTATAGCGAGAGAGATGAACCTCGTACATATAAAATAAAATTTACATTCAACGAATACAAAAGTAACTAGAAACGTGATCTGCATATTTGTACAGATACATAAAAACGTCAAAGTTTTTAAAATTCATGATGTTACTCAGCCCTCCAGAAACAGGAAGCCGGAAGTCTCAAGAAATTGTACATAATTAATTTCATTTGTATGTGTGAAACTGTGAACGGTCTATGAGCTCTATGGCATTAACATGGTACTGTCATAATATTGTAGAGGCAATCGTAGCATTACTGAGCTTTACCAGCTGGCGGAACTAATGGAACACACAATTAGTTTAGCGATGCAGGAAATAAAAAATGATTTACCCTGCAATGAGTCACTTCAATCCACCTGACCGATGCGATGGTTACTCAGACTATTTCTGTTTAAATGGTGGTTTTGGCAAAAAAAAGTCGATAATTGGTGACGGTGGCCTTCTGTAGATTCTGTGATTATACATTTAACTGATTTTTGTTTTCAGATCTATGTCGCTGTAGGTTTTCAAAAGATTCGCTGAATTACTAAAGAAAACCTAATTACAAGTATTCTAATCCTACGATATAAATGATTAAATATCGTATTTTCTTGCCTAGATATACAACTTAAACGAGTTCATAGAAACCCATCCAGCCATTTAACAGCGAAAACATCAAAGAATCGCATCTTTATTGTTAAGATTGAAGCAAGTAAAATGTAACCCCGAAAACAGAGGGAAAAAGGTTGAAATTCAAGTAACAAAAATATTTTTTTTACTACTGTTGATTGAATTTATTTAGAAATCACCAAATCTAAACAGCGGAACACTGCCATTATGATCACCGAGCACAATGTCAACAGAACAGTGATGCGATGAAGTCATAACTAGTAAGAACTATAAATATATCACGCCCATGCAGCCTCTATCAAACATTAACTTTATGGTAGACCCAGTTGCTGTAGGCTGTTAAATATACCAACAGTAAAAAACGGCTTTGGAAGACAACGTGATTCCAAAAGAGTTCTCTGGGCATTATGGTAAAAAACGATTAAATAGAAGTTAAGACGAAAAGCCGTTTTTTACAATCAGTAAAACATGTTATATTCGGCAATTACACAGATGAATGTCTCTGGTACGGATGAAAATTTATATGATGTGTGATCAGCCACACGCGAACGATGTTAATGAAAATTACAGTGGCCTCAGAGCCTACGCTGATATTATCGTAGCACTGTCAAGGCTCATTGTAAATGCTACTATAGAAGTGGGAGGAAGTTACCGTTCAAACCGATTTAAAATAAAATAAGCATCGCAAGTTCATCTTAGAATTGAAAAAAAAAAAAAAACAAAGAAGAGCTTATCGCTTATCGAGGTAAAATATTTGCGTGTCTATCGTCATTGCTGTGCACGATAACAAATGCTGTGTTTAAGGCGAAATCGTCATGTCTGATATGTTATCGCACTGTTTATCCATACTCTCGTGTTGTTCTTTCTCTTAGTATCAGCGAAAATATCTATTTACTTACCAACATTTTAACTAGGCGATAAATATTCATATTTATTTTAACTAACTCCATCGTTTGACCTAGTTGAATGGTGCAGTAGAGAGATATCTCGGTGAAAGTCGGGAGATGTGGCGCCTGTATGCAAAGGGGGCAACGACGACTAATATAAACATTTCATAACCGTTATTTGTACAAAACGGGCGGACGTATTGATACGTTCGGATCAACCGGCTATTTATTAGACAAGCCATTACGTCACTGCTCGACCAAAATATTGATAAAATAATTGCTTGTGTCGAAAGTGGTTTTATATTAGCAGGAAGTATTGTGAAAGCTATACACGATGACGTCTCTAATACAAGAGAAGGTTGCAACTAAAGTCAGTTAAGAACATTAAGGTAAATAAGTTTGTAGATGGCATCAAAATTCAACGCACGAATTCTTTGATCACATCGTTGCTAAAGGAATATAAAGTAAATATAGGAGATACTGAATGGTAGTGAACAATGGTGGGCGTTGGTATGTGTAAAGTTGCCGACATCTGGTCCAACGACTTGGGGAAGTTTTTACAGCATTAAGGACTCGGTACATTTTTTGACTTGGAATCAGTTTGAGCTAACATTGCTTTTCATCCGATTCCACTCAATGGATAACGCCATTTACATCCTTATGCCATAGACATAAAGCTTTAAATATCGATGGCAACAGATTTATTGTTAGTCCGTGTGGGAAGACCCTTACTTCACCACACGCGACGTTACATATGTGCGACCTACATATGAATTTCCATGCGATTTTTGGGTGTGTTTGAATCCATAACGTAAAACCCCAAGTTTGTTAAATTGTAAAAACTTTATGATCTACATACTTTATAATAGTATTAAAACCTAGAAAGTGCAAAAAATATAGACATCGATCAGAAACAACAAAGGGTATTCAAGTTAACAGATTGGCTAAACGAAAATATAATCTATGCGAAAAATGTTAGTAGGCGTAGAGACCAATAATAAAATCAACAAACAAAACGTTTAAGCGTTCAAGGTTTTAAATCCAAATAAAAAACTATCCAAATTATATATAATCCAAATTTCAAACAGACAATATACCTGATTTGAAAAATAAAATCTTGGTTTAACTCGGCTTAAGAACCAATCGAAGAAGTAAACACGTGACCAATTTGATATGGCATACTAGGTAATTTTAACAACTGCACAGTAAACACATTAAATAACCTGAGAATCCTGTCTGTAACTTTCATAACAGCAACATAGTAAATGACGAAACTGCATCCCAGTACTGCCGGCCAGCTACTTATGCATGCAAGGCTCGTTTTAGAGATTTCCCACGGATGTTGCGGCGCACAATACTGGCAGTTTGCACGACATTACCACTTGCCATGGAATCCGGCCCACTGCGGGAATTGCACAAGAATCCCTCGCATCTTGAACTAAGATGCGTGAAATGCACTTTCTCGGAACACTATTGGGACTGGCATAGCTTGTGATGTTTCGAGAATACTGGAAGCACTAAATATTTTCTCGCCACCTAACTCGGCTACTACTTCCTTTATTGTTTCCTTAGTGTTTTGCAAGCACAGTTGTACTCTGAATTGGTTTTCGATCTTTAAGTTCGGTTGCAATCAATGAATGCAAATTAAATTTGTGAGTAGACACGCGGTTTTGGCGCAAACCTACTAGGAAAATGTTACTAATAGAAACAGGTTGACTTATTTATCCAAAGCGTATAATATGTTACACTCCACTAGAGATGATTACCTCAAACCACTGGCTGCTAAGCTATTATAAAAACATTAGAAACAGAAACGAACATCAGTCATGATGAAGAAGCATTAAAAGGCCTTGATCTTGAAATATTAGAAAAAAGAGCGCCATTGTAAATTTAACAGAAACCGAAACATTTCCTACGAGCGACCAGCTAAACTTATTTGGCAAACGGTTATTCAATCTTTATAATACGAACTTAGAACTTTAGAAGACTGGTAGTGGATAGAATCATAAATGAAAAATGTGATCAGTCATTAAAAAAAAAGGAAAAGTGCACTGCTACAATAATTTAAAAAGAATCGACAATCGCTCACAGTCCTTTCGCAAATTATAGAAAAATAGTAAAAAGAATTACATTAGTCACGAATTTGTATAGAAAGGTGATTTTTGAAAGAACATCTTTTGTTCAAGCAAAATGTTTACCAGTTTGACAGACGGTCTCTTTAACTATTTACTTACTAATGAAAATTTACAAACATTGAATTAAGATAAGAGATACAATATTATAGAGACTAAAGAACAAGCCGTATCGGGTTCGAGAGAACTTGAGAAACTCCGAATCTCTCTGAAAATGTATTCATCTCCCAAAACTACGTTGCGACTTTCTAGCAAATAATAAAATTAACTTCAATAAATATGTACATAACAATTGCATGAATTTAGAATAACAAGTAAATTCTGATGCAAAATGCCTGATGCGTGCGATAACGAGATAAAGAGAGACAGTGAAATGCGATAACATCGTCATGAGAGCTGCTTAGTTTTGGTGAAAGTGATGCTGTAACCTTGAAGCAACCATTACATACATGTTCTTCTCCTTGTTTAGATTTTACTTGTTAACTTTGGATGTTTTTCGGTTATACATCTTTAACATCGGTCGTGTGTTCAAATGAGAGAAATTTACACAATTTAAAGAAACATCACTCATGTTCATGCAAATTACGTGAATTTGGGATTAAAATTTTGTTGGTGTAATTTTTAAATGGCAAGATTTGTCACTTACCGTTGAACATAAGGATAAGGAGTCTTAAAATAAAGTAAGATGGTCAATGCGTCTTTGAAACTTGTCCCATTTATATATACAATAGGTGTACCTATTGATCTATCAATCAAGTGCAACGTCAATTCTTGAGACAGGAGTTGTTACACCAGAGAACAGCTTCGTTAGTATTTTTTGTGCTGTAACATGTTTTGATTTGTATGACCGGCTGAGTATTAAAGAGTTTTGTTCGTGAATGGCGTTGGTTCCATTCAATATACTTTGCTCTCAAACATTCAATTGTTAGCATGTGATTTGTTCAAACAAGCTGCCTTCCGGGAGTCAATTTCACTTTTCGCAATGACATCATTTTTTTTACCAATATATTGACACGGCTGGTCAAACATTAGTTCCAAAAATTACATATGGTTTTAAATTAGAGTCGCAATTAATAGTTTTAAGCCAACCTACCCAATTGTTATTATTACACTCTAAGGCGAGTCTGAAATGAGATGCTGGTGATTACTATCAGGAGCCATAAAGAATCGGAGCCTTATGATTAAAATAATGCACAGGTAATGACAGGTTGCTCGCTCACAGTCTATCGTATCGCAATAATTTACTTCCTTCCGCAGGCAGATGGACAGGTAATTAGATTTTATGTTATATTAGAAAAGACGATTTAGATTATATATCTACAATTAATGTAAGCGTATCCGACAAAAATATGCTAGAATGATATTTTCAGAAACTAAAATTGCAAGCAAAAACAGGAAACATATTAAAATAACGATACTTTAACTTTTGTTTTCTCTGGAACCATTAGATTCTAAGACGCATTTAATAGCCTCAAAGTTTTCCTGCAAGCGCAAGACACATGTCAAACACACAGAGTGCAATATTCCCACAATAAGGAACAACAAGCAGCATCGCAAAACACATGTACGCGAAATTAAGTTCATGACAGATATGATTTGAACAGGCAATTTCATCGTCGGCTTGTAATATAAAGCTCGGCCACATGAAAGTAACCGCATGAAACATTCCTCTATGGCTTTCTCTACGGACAGCGAATGTGCCTCAATACTTGTATCGATATTGACACGTAACCGCATTCCGTGTTAAGTAATTACTAATAACATTTAATACGTAATAAGAATCTAAATTGAGTGAAACAACAACATTGTGTAGGTTTATTTTGCTGGCGATGAAAAATTGTTATGTAAGGATGAGGGAAATTGTGATTTACTGCTCAACAGCAACAGATTCTCTGGGTATACTTTATAAATTTATGCAATTTTAAGAGATTTTAAATCCACGTAAATTCTAATATCAGATCATTTAATTAGATTCATCTATTATTGGGCATAACTTGATATGTAAATATTGAAGCATGACAAACGACGCAACAGATGGCAAAAGTCAAGGATACCAATACCAAGCTGTCACAGGCAAAAATAATGTTTCCCTATGTGTTTGGCACTGATGATTAATGTTTACATTGCCTCCGTACTGTAAAACTAGCAATTATCGCTATTACGACATAAGGTCATTATATAAAAGGACTCATTCAATTTGTCGGTGTATTGTTGTGTAGCTACATTAAATAGATTCATATTTAAACTCGGTCAAAAATTCAGTAAAGCATACCTGATAAAAGAAATCAGAGATTTCTTAACAAAAATTTCCCCTTAGATATAACACTTAAGTACAGAGTGTGACGAGTTTAATTAATATTTTCTTTGACACCGCGATTGTTAGACGTTGCATACATGCTATAATTATGAAGAAATTCTTAAGCAGACTAATCTGGGAACGAATCTTCACAGCGAACCGTACACTTGCTTTAAGAGCGTTTCTAATCTTTGATCGACGTCCGCCTTCGATTATGACTGCTTAAGATTTATTTCATCTATTCATTTCACTTTGATCATTTTTGAAAGTATTTGATTCATTAAAGGCATCGGGTAATAATTTTTGCTTGTAGAGCTTCCATCTTGCGTAATGTTAGAAGCCAGAGTTATTTCACCGAGCTATTTACTTATATCAGATAGATGGAACGACAACAAATGTGTTTTTATGAATGACCAATATTTTGAAACAACTAAGTGTCTTCAATAACAATGGTGATCTTAAAAAAATGTGGCAATGGCAATTGATTACCAAGGACTATTGAATTAAGGCTGCATCGTGCAATTAAGACGAGAATGTGACACACTGGAGATATGGGTATTTAACAAATTACAACCTTCCGGACGAGGCGACACAAACATAACATTGCAAAATCCAGTCGTGTGGATGTGTCTACGTAAGGCAGCCGTAACAAGGTCCTCGCCTTATAAGAGGGTCGTGGGCGGAAGCATGCACCTAGAGGTGCCACCACAATATCGTACCATGTCGCAACGTGTCCGCTGCCTTCGTTAGAATTATCTGTGCCAAACTCTGCGACTGTTTTCTTGGACCTTAAATATTTAAAACTCAGCTATGAAATGTTGTAAAAATAACTGGTATTTTATGGTAAAACTTGTTTTCCCAAGAGTTGTGTTGTGGCTGTGAGGTGTTTTTTCGTCATCTCTCGATAATTTTAATTAGATTCTTAAACCAAACTTGTAGGCCTCGTTTGTGTCAACATGAACATTCCATGCGCATTCCACGATGTGGTCCAACTAGTTGTGTGCAATAGATAAACCGAATCATTCTTATTAGGCGTAAAATAACCTTTTTAAACGCTTTTATTCATAATATCTTGATGTGGCTCATTTGAGGATCAGTTCCATGGTAATTTTACGTTACGTTTCTCTACAAATGTAACGCGAAAGTTTGAAATCAACATCAATAGCTTATTCAAATTTGTTTTATCGCTGTTTAAAAAACTAGCGGGTGGGAAAGAAGTCTGCGTCAAACAATCGCGGTGAATTACTATGTACTCTCCGTTTCCATTGACAGTGTATTATTATCATCGCAATCGTATTGGATTTGCAGCGGTTTCTCAACGCACCGATGTGGGTTAGGGCAAGAAAGTGCGAAGGAAGTAGTAAGCTCCGGACGGCTGAGATCAAGATTCTGTCCAGCTGCGCAACACCCACAAAGTCAGCAGTGATACTCAGTATATTTCCAGTATTGTGACTTCAATTGTAGCCTAGTGGAGTTAGGCAAGTGGACCGTTTAGTTAAACCAATTTGCTTTATTAGGAGTGGACACGATACATAGTAATTCGGTTTTGATTTTATGATTGAGGTAAAAAGCTAGTAAGTGCTGCCTGATCTGGGTCGGTAACCACAGAGTGAGTGATGCGCTCCTTTCGCGGATGGTGAGCAACGAGCCGTGATCCGCTAGAGAAACAGCCACGGTCTGTTGGCCTAACCTTGGCCGTATCCATCCCGTACATACCCCAGCAGATCAGGGTGACATCATCGTCAAAAGAATTGTTCCAATGGTCCGTGTGAGGCCAAGGCCGGATTTTCGATCGATGCTAATATTACACAGCGGAATAATAAAAAGGAAAGTTAGGTTGATGACCCCACCGTGGACGGCTAGTCAGTAGACTGATGGATTTGTCCGGATTCTTTTTTTAGCTGCCATAATGCGGTGTGCCGAACCAGTTTTGAGATTTTGGTAACACTGCGCAGCGTCGTACTAAAGCAATACTGGTCAATGAAAAACGGTCTAGTAATAATACTGATTTCGTTATCCACTCACGAACACAAGAGTAGTTATTTTTTGCACTAGTCTGGTAATTTTAATACGCACGTATACATTCTAATGGAACTTGTAGAGCAAAACTTTCTAGCGTTTTTATTTATTGTTAAAATTGCAGTTAATTTCATAAATGTTCTGCACATTGTAACACAATCCGTTACGAACTATTTGATAGAAAACAATTGAGTGTTTTGGAATTTTCTGGCATCGATGACAATCATGCTATCAGGGAGGAGTTGCTATCACCTACTGATTAAGTTATTGGTAATACATGAAAATGCATAAGTGATATCACACACAAACACATCAATGACATCGATTCATCGCGCGGATTGTGGTACATTACAGTCACACCTCGATAAAGTACATATCGCATCAACAACTCATTAACATCTACATTCCAAACGCATAACGCTATCATTCATCGTTATGTTGACTTATGTTTAACTGTTTCTAACAACTGATCTTACCGAGACGGCAACGGAGTTACTGGGGCCGACCCCTGCTTCAGCAACGGAGTGCTGTCCCTCAGGCACGCTTAGAAAACGGCGGAGGGTGCCATATCCAGACGCTGATGCCACCATGGCTACCATAGTTAATTCACAATCACAGCACAGTAACCACTGGTTCTCCTTGTGACATCACTCGCGCGGGCGTGTTCGATAAGTTCGCGGTAACGCGCGCACGGCGACCTGCGCGCGCGACGCGTTTTCAACTGCGCGCCTAAGTCAGCAAGGCGCGTGCGCCCCCTACCACGATACCGATAGGCAAGATTTGGACGTGACGAACTTAGAACTTAGATAAGCGCGTTAGTTTTGTTTGCACTTCCGTCGCAACTTTTAACGTTTTATGAAAGACTTCCTTATGTTCTGACATTTTTCTATTTCTGTTCAACAGATAGGCGAAGATATGGAATCAGTTGCATTCTATACAAAATATTTTTATATCTTATCAGAGGAAATGATTTGCCAGTTGGTATGAATAATTTCGTTATAATTCAGATTAAATAATGTAGTAATGATTTTATCTTCTGCAAATTTGGATAGTTAACAATAAATCTTTCTTATTTGAAAGTGATAGAGGTTTTTTTAATAATAGAAAATAAATTGATAAAAAAAATAACATTCCCTAGGTATATTTGAAAATAAATTCAATAACACATAATAATTTAAAATGAAATTTTGCACTGAATATTTCCGTGTCTTATCTCTATTATCAGGTAAAAGGTACTTTATGTCTCCTGTATCTGCAGATATGTTAGGTAATATTATCATCACAAAATCATAGATAAATCTGCTGTTAGGTACACGGATCCTTGCTTTGTAAATATTCATAACAGCAGCTTCTTATAAAGATACTCAATATTCTCTTAAAATCTGGACGAGTTTGAGAGAGCATGATAGTTGATTCCTTCATATCTTTAGTATTGAACAAGATGAGCACCTGTTTTCATACATTATAATTATAAAATTTACCACTTTTATAAATTATTAAATAAAAAAATATTTGAGTAAGGAACTGTCCAAATGAAAAGCTGCTTCCAATTTCAAGACATTTGGGTCAGCTTATTACCCTATATTTAACTTGTATTACCTACTTTAAATATCCTTTACACATACATATGTACATAAACCATTTACAAAATCTTAATCAAACATTCAGAAGTCTATATCAAGAAGCGTTGACCTCTCACTAATCAATCTTAGTGAATATTACATGATGTGGACTTAGCACACAATATGCAATGTGACACATATTCTCTGTACATAGATTGGCAAGGTATTACACTGAGTCATACACTGTCTACGCTATGGTTAAAGAGTTTTTAATCTAAATCTATACTAATACTATAATCTGAAGAGTTTGTTTGTTTGCTTGAGTATCAGACGCTATAGGACCAATTTAAAATTGTATCGGCATAAGATACATAGTCCTTTTATGGAGGAATACTAAAGGTTTGTTTTTAACAAGGTACATGGAGTAGTTCTGGTGGGACATGGGAGAAAAAGAAGTTAGTAAAAAATAAAACAAACTACTCTACATTACATTATTGTCATCTCAGTCATAGGATATCCACTCCTGAAAATTGATTTCCAAAAGTACTGGAATCGATCGGCATTTAGAGCATACCCCAAAACTAATAACATTCGTTGATATTGTTTCTTTGCTTTCTTTTCTTGCTACTATACCAATCTTAAAACCACAGTTCAGCAATCATACGAGTCACCTGCAGTTGAGTCATTTTTAGCAGTTAATACATTTAATACACAACAATTAACATTAAATGTTATTAATAAATCGAATAAGATAAATAAATTGACAGGCAATAATTTGTAAATAATAATACAATTATTTTCATATATTTAGTACAACTGAAATTAATAATGATTTCATAATTTATAGTTTATTTATATCTCATGAAAGCAAGTTTAATAAATTTTAAATAAAATAATGTAACTCCAGAATTAACAGTCCCAATATCTAATAGATAATCTCTATTCAGTGTTTAATTCTATGACTATATGAGACTCCTAATTCAGTTCTCTAGCTTTCAGTAGAATTCAGTTTACTTTCTATTAAACACCATGTTGAAATGTAACATTGAATATTCAAGAACATTCCAATGATAGTAAGACTATGGCATATAAAAGGAGCAACACAAAGACTCACACATACACAATTATGTGTGATATGACAAATAAGGACTATAACAATGTTCTAATGCCAATAATTTATTCAGTCAGTGTGGGCAGCCACCTCCAGCGCCCACTGCTTGCCTTGATATGTTTTTACATCAATGAAATCATGAAGTTTAATTATAATTGAGCATTTTAAATCATTATTTACTACAATCTAACAAGCTTATACATCAGAAAATTATATCAACTGCAAAACATACAATAAAAAAGTACATGTTTTGCTATACAACACTCTGCAGTTGGAACATTCCAATGCAAATTTAACAAGCACCAAGGCGATATGAGTAAGCCAAAGGTGAAATTATTAAAAACCGGCAATTATCCGAGTAGGACTCACCTGTTTTGTGTCCACACAGTCAGTGGCCTCCATGTTGGCATGTGATCTCTCCTGCCGCTCCATGACTTAGGAAACATCAGAATCTCTTATACCATTTACAAGGCGTTATAAAAGCACACAATAGAATACTAAACATAACAATCGCGATGGGCTTAACAATTTTTAACGAAACAATGTCAGCGATTGCACTTAACACGTACTGCACTCTTGGTCCGTTACACCAATTCGATCTTAATTTTTTAGTCGCAGTCACTGTTTTAAACACATTTTAATCGTTTCGACATAATCACAATGCTTCAGACTTGATTTTCTTTACTAATAAACGAAAAATACAGTTGATCACCATCTTAAAATTTTCACACATTCCGTCATCGAGGCCGACTGACGGTCGCTGCCCTGCGGGAATTTTCATTTCACGCATTTATACGATAAAATGTCAATGAAACACGATGAATATGAACATGAACATTGAAAGCAACGTACTAAAACCAATCCAGCTACATATTTTATGATAACATACGGCATAAAAATAGTTTAAATTACTCCTAAACATGCTGTTTTGTCAATTTCGATGTTAATGTAATTTTTATAGGCTCTTCAAAATATCCGTGAAATGGAATATCTGCGTAAGCGATTGTTCTGCCATCTACAGAATTCTATTTGAATTTATTGAATAATTTGAATTTTGATTTGAATGCACCGGTCCGATAGTTAGTTTGACAAAAAATCGTAAACTGTTAGCTGCTTTTATTATGTTTAAAAGCTAATATTCTTACGAAACACAGTGATTTATTAGTCTTCGTTTTTGCCTTTTCTTAGACGAATTTTTAAGTAATTATAATTTTACTACATTCTACGCTAAGTTATGGGACTAAAACTAAAACAACTTGCGCATCTTGTGTCCTTATATGGATGTTATGGTTTATGCAACTTATTTAAAGGGATAAAAAAAATATGTCTGATCTAGATTTTGTTTTACAGCGAAAGACTCTAAGCTGCCCCCCATGAGCAAATAAAAAATATATAGGCAGCGAACAACCCCTCTTAGTAGTCTGTGCAGTGAAGTGTTATGTGTTAATCTGTGGCGTACAGCTTCGTTCGTTGTCATTGGGTATTTTAGGTTATGGCACATAAATAAATAAAAGTATTTTTCTTTAGATTTAGTAATACGATGCCGCGGGATAAAAGTCGATATCGAGATAGACGGAGTTCTTCATACAGTTCTGAGTCATCCTACGAGCGCAAAAGATCTAAAAGCAAGCACAAACGTAGATCTCGTTCTAGAGACCGTTCGGAGTCAAGTCACAAGAGAAAACGGTCTATTTCGCGAAGCAAACACAAGAGAAGGAGTTATACAAGAAGTTTATCTCGAGATAGATACGAATCGAAGTCTAGGAGACGATCTTCTTCGAGAAGTCGGTCCAAGCGCGACAGATCACGGTCACTTTCAAGTTCGCGGAGTAAATCAAAGTATAGCAAGAAGAAATCTAAGAGATCCCGCTCTTCTAGCAGTCGGAGTAGCTCCTTCGACATAGGTATGCATTTTTGATAAATATAATTTTAATTTGACTTAAGGCGACTACAAACTTAAAAGAAATTAATTGTCATAGTAGCCTTTATTGGGTAACCATTTCTGTTATAATTTTATTCTGCATCTTATATTACAGAGCGTCCATCCCATACAAAGAAGGTAAACCTTGATGACACAGAAACCAAACTGGAGAAAGCAATTAAGGCTGCCGCTGCCGCAGGATTAACTATGACCAAAATACCAACTTATGAGTATAAGGAGGTTGAAATAAAGGAGGATATGCCTACAATTCATGATAGAAACCTTTTAGCTGAGTTGAATAGTGACTCATTTGTCCCAAAAGCCTTCACATCTTCAAGGAGTAAGAAGCAGTCACAGAGTATTGTAATAGACTTGAACTCTCAGACAGTGACAGTACCAGAAACTGATATCAAGGTTCCTAATGACGATTCTGTTATCAATTTTGATGTAAGTAATATAAATAATATTTAATTTTTAGTTAACTTTTTAGTGCTCCTTGGGAATGTCTTTTCACTCATAAAAAAAGAGAAATATTGGACAAATTCTGTGTAGTAATTATTGAAGTTTCTTTCTGTTTAGTTGTAGTACATGTTTAGTAAGTTGTATTTTACAAGGAGTCTCAAGGGAGAGCCAACTAGAGTGTTTATTCTAATATAAAAAAAGGGAAAACATTGTGCCAATCCCAAATAACTTGGAACAGAGCAGGAAGGTTTCTAGTTATAAGAATCGTATTGTATAGAGAATGAAGTATTTAAAATAAAGTTTATTATATTGTTTTTGCAGGAAATACCAAGTGAAGAAGAATTGAAAGAAATGTGGATACAAAAGCTCTATCATTATAGAAAGAAAATGATTAAAGGAGAGCTGTAAAACTAAGCTAAACAAAATAAGATTGGGGTTTTGTAAATTGTGGCTATATAAACAATAGTATAAAATTTAACTTATAATTAATATAGTTATTAAGCAAAAATAATTATCTTTTATTTTAACAGTATTGTAGAGCAATGTGAGTTTTGCAAAGCATTAGCACATCAAACCAAAAAATTTCAACATATTTCATCAGACTTGCTCATTGCTCATCCTCAGCACAGAGAAGATCATAGTAGCTTTTGAGTATTTAGTATGTATTAATTAATTTTACAATCCTGACGTCTGTCAAGGCTGATCCTTATGTAACAGGGTTGAGAATTGGATATCACAAACTATATTTAATTCTAACACTTTATTAGAAATATTCTGATAAAAACTTCACATTCAATAACATGCTATAGGAGTGCTGCAGATCTGTTGTGTCATACACCAACTACCTCAGTAGAATCAATAAAAACAAGTAACAACCTAAAGTACTTTTATTGAACACATTAACATAACCGGCAGCCGCAACTCACAATTTCAAATGCTTTGTAACTACTAAGTCGTCTATATTTACAGTGACGCGCTCGCACACGGCTCTCAGTCCCTGGTGGTCGCTTTCACATGTTGTTCCTCTCTCGCTGGATACGACTGCTGTACGTCCGCGACACCAGGTTCCACGCGTCCATATACCTGTCCATGCACATCGCAATGCATTTCTGTTCGGAATTGTCCAGCGCTGTGCCCGGTTTATTGATGCACTTTTTGAAACATTTCTCAGACATTTTCGTCAGTAACTCCTGAGCGTTCGCAATGGCAATCTGCTGTTTCACCTGATCCATCAACTCTTCTTTCTGTGCTCCGGAGAGCGAACCCGTGGATAAAGTATCCATTGTATTAATATCTAGTTTGAGACTTTAGTCTGATGATACAATTTACGGAATTTTGGGATAATGACAGTATAACCTCAAATTTCTAAATCTAATTGACAGCAAGTGGAGGCGAACGGGCGACCGAAGAGATAAGAGCTATGTTGCCATATCATTAATTAAATTAGTCCTCCTCTTTTCGTCAAATTACGTAACTGAATGCAGCTTTATTTCTTCTGTCGCACTTGTTTAAGAAAAAACTAGTGTAAGGCAATGGGATTGCTCGTTTTTCACATTTTGGCCACTAAAGACCCTTAAAAATCATAATAGATATGTACTGCGAACTTTTGGACAAGTAAAGAATAGAACACCTTTTTTGTTTGTATATCTACCTAAAATCGCTACGACTACCTATATAACTCATTCACTTTATTTAATTTGGATCGTCAAAAGGCGCTGAGAATGTGAGAAATCGAAATTTAAACTGGTTAACCCATTGGAACCTTTCTTCTTTACTTCCTAACACCAATCAAAATAAGATTGTTAATCACGTGTGTGTGCTCTGTTTGACGAGCTATATCGAGACGGCTAAACCGATTAAGATGATATTTCACACGTCGTAAGTTGTAGCCTGAAGATAGAGATACTTAGGCTATTTTTGTACAGGTGAGAGACGCAGTTGACGCAATGCAGACTGAGGTGGCCCTTTTTTATGAAGTGAGAAATCATCAAACGACCCTTTCCGTTGGTAGGTGCAGCGGGAGGGATCCAACTTTTACGCATCTAATATTTTAATCTGTATGTTTATAAAATGGAACCTCAATTTTGGCAAATTATTTTAATTTGGCAACTTAAAAATAATGAAAAATGTCTATGGATTTAGAGTGGGACTCGTATATCCAAAGTTTTTGACGTTTCGTTACGGTTTTTGTTTATGAAGAATATCTCTGACTTGACAGGTACAAAGTTTGCCTTTGCCATTAGCGATATAAAAATATTAATTTGTAAACAAAACAAACATTCTGCGATGGCGAGTTCAGAAAATCTTGAGAAAACAGAATATGAAGAAGAGTTAGCAACTGCCTTATCACACGATGAGTTGCTGGAAGTCACACAATCATCACTAGCCACACTATTGAGTAATGATTCTCTTCTAAAAGATCTTCCAAACGACATTTTAATTGAAGAAATTTTATCACAGGTATAATACGAATGTTATTTCTAAATTTAGTATATTATGTATAGAGTCCACGTAAATGTGATAAAATATTTATTTATACTATCCAGTTTGTAGAAGAATACTTGTGAATTGGGGAAAATACAAACTTTTCTAGAAATGGTAACTGAGGCTATGACTATATTTTTTTGCAGATTGCTGTTGAACATGGCCAGTCAATCACTGTATTTATCTCAAGAGAGACAGAACCAACCTTAAAAGTTATTGTGAGTTCTAATACCGTGTACCAAGCGGTTTCATTTTAAATGATCAAAATTTAATATACTTTAACAACAACATCCACTAATCTGTTGGTTTCTAGAATCTTATGTAGCACAAATTTTATCAATTACAGATTCCACAGAATGCTTCGGTACGAGGTCTAAAAAAGGCAATACAGAGGCATTTTGAATTGTACCAAAAGAGAGCTGGTATCAAGACAAAGATATCCTGGAAATATATCTGGAAGACTTATAACCTAAATTTCGACAGCATTACCTTAGATGATGACAACGCTTCCATACAAGGGTATGGGGTCGCTAACAAAGTCACACTGCAATTCAAGAAAAGGAAAGGAAGAAAAAAGAGCTAATTTTTAAAAGCATTTATTTATATTCTGTAATTATAATTATAAGATATATGTTCAACTTAAATCCCTTCATTACACAGCTATATTTTTTTTTTTTAAATTTATTTTAAACCTTATTAGGATTACTTAAATCATAATTTGTTACATTGCAGTTTAAAGTAACATAATGGAACTGTCCTAACATAGAACTAAATAAAATAACATGTACTATATAGAAATATGGTGATTTTCAATAAAACAAGTACATAATGTGTACATAATTCTAGTTATGCATTTAATACATAATCATAGACAGTCACATGTTCAAATCACTATCCAAATAGTATTGCGAAAAACAGTCAAGAAAAAATTGGGAGCGCTCATGACTGCTAGCTAAAACAAACTACATATTCCAAGGATCATAGAGAAAAATTTTGGTGCCTCTTTATTTTACACATGATCTAGGTTGATGTTACGATCTGAAGATTTACAATACAATCCTCAAGCTCTTAGATATTGTGCCTTTTATTTTGTTGAGCATAATTTTTACTAGCAACTGAGACAGTTTCTGTATTCAAGATCTAACATTTACTTTTACACATGTATAACAATCATGTGCATTTATGATAGGTTATAGTTTTATAACTAAAGCTGTTCAAAGTCGGGCTGCGGTGGCGGTTCCTGCGGCAAGGGCTCGAAGTCACCTAGACTGTAGTGAGGTTCTTCGTGACGTGGTGTGGCTAGCGGCCGGTCGTATGTGTCCTTCAGAAGTTCTTGATCATGCTGGGAGAATGATACAGGGGATCAGTAAGCTGTGATGTCTTTTGTATATTATGTAAATAGTATGTATTATGTTTGTATGTTTTACTTGTATATATTAATTTATATTTTATTTGTTAATACATTGTAAACATTAATGTGAATAATTTTAATATTATTTTGTAGGTACTTAAAACAAGATTCAAATTAAAAAAAAATTAGTATGTTGTTAATAAAATAGTATGAAATTTAAATTATTTGTCTCTTGTTAGCTATAGGATTTAATCTCAAAGTTACCTTCAAAAAACAAGAATTCTCAAAAATAATTCTACTTCTACATTTTCATTGTAGGTAAAATGGCTGAACAAATTCGGATTTAATTAAATATCGAGTTAAGTGGTACACAGGAGAAACGAATTTAAATATTATAATTAGGTATAGACTATCATCATCCTCCGGCCCTTATCCCAATTTTTATTTGGGGTCGGTCGGCGCGGCATGTTTTGTCTTCCACGCTCTTCTATATGCCGTCATCTCACAAAACATTTTTTTTGTGATTAGGTAATACCAATTTCATTATAACATAGATATACACAACGAGTATTTAATATAGTTATTTATATGTAGTTATGGAGTTTTGTTTTACCTGATCGGACTGCAGCACTGAAGGCGGCGCCAGGTCATCTAGCGACAGTTGCGTGTTGAGCACGGAGGGCGGCGCGTAGTCCGACATACCCACTACGTTGTCTACTGGCTGCTGCTAAGTTATGATTACAATAAATACATTGTTTATGAAAATGAAAATAAGTAAAATAGAATATTTTTGTCTCATTATGGGCCTGTTTCACCACCTACACATAAGTTCCAGTTAGTTTATTTGGTAGATAATCTCATACAAATTCTGTTCCATTTTTGAATATATTTGGTAGATACTCTGAAACTAGTCTGGTGTTTACTAGACTATTCCAATCTATACAAATATGATAAAGTTGCATAGTTCGTTTGTTTGTTTGAAAGCGCTAACGTCAGGAACTACTGGCCTGATTAGATTTATTTTTAGTGTGAGATAGCCCATTTATTACTTACAGTATCAACAGGTGGAGGCACATCTTCAACAGGTTTGGGAGCAGGAGTTGTGTCTTCACCGGATCCGATAGTGTTGGCACGTGCGTCCTCTTCGGAGGCGTATGCTGACTTGTGGTCGCACATCAGTAAGTGAGTCAGCATGTCAGTACCTGTGGGACTCCAAGAGTTAAGATTTGCTCCATACAAAATCGCCAAAGTAAGAAGTGAAGTAGGGTAAGGGTATCGTAATCGATCGTTATAAAACAGCGGTATTCACAGTGGTCAGAGCTACGAAAGGTGGAAAATTCAATCACCCATAAATAAATTTAAAAAGAGGTTTTTTAAACCCAAAATATCTTATATCTTGTCTTGATTCCATACATACCGACAGTAGTGTTGTACCCGCAGACGCAGTGCGAGCGGTAGGGCGCGGGGCGCGGCGCGTCCTCGAGCGAGTGCGGGCCGGCGCAGTAGCCGCTGTGCCGCAGCATCGCGCGGTAACACGACGTCACGTACGAACACTTGGTGCAGCGCGTCGTGCCTCTGTGGGGACAAGGGACACAACTTATAAGAAAAAGCGGACAAAATGTGCCACAGAGAGTGGACAAAATTTGCCACAAAGAGCGGACTAAACGCGCCACAGAGAGAGCACAAAACGTGCCTTATTGAATGGACAAAACGTGCCATAGGGAGTGGATAAAACGTGCCATAGGGAGTGGACAAAACGTCACATAGAGAATGGAAAAAACGTGCCATAGGGAGTGGACAAAACGTCACATAGAGAATGGAAAAAACGTGCCATAGGGAGTGGACAAAACGTCACATAGAGAATGGAAAAAACGTGCCACAGGGAGTGGACAAAATGTGCCACAGAGAGAGATTGTATTGTAGCATGAACAGCTGTAAATTTAGTTCACCTAAATCTAAAAATAACAGGTATATCCCGGATTGGTGATGGTATAATTAAAAAATAAAACTTGAAAGCAATAGACTTCTACAAATATAAATAATGTTTGTATGTGTGATAACAAATTATTCTTTACTTTATACTCACAAGAAATGTTTTTCTCTCTCCAGCGGCGTGTCACATTCCCTGCAGAGCATGCCGTCGGGCAGCACCAGCGTCAGATTTTCAAACGTCTCGGAAATCGTGTGGCTGGCTGAATCCTTTACTGGGGGACGCGCTTTGTTCTATAATAAATAAACGTCACATTATTATCATTATAGAGAAGAAATATTAGATTTTTTGTTTGAATTGAATAGGCTCCAAAACTGCTTGCTGGGGAGTTTGTTGTGCCACTTCTTCTTCCCAGCAAAAACACATAGGAAGTGGTGAAGGGTGGGCGTTTTGGGGGCTGTCTTTTGTAATATTTGACGTTAAAAAGTGCTGTTTTACAGCCAAGTTTGAATAAATGATTTTGAGTTTGAGTTTGCTTGACCAAATAGAAAAGAGCTTTCGGAGTTGGGTAGCTACATTAACCGGTACGGGTATAAAGTTCCAGGAGATGATTAAGGAGAGATTTTTAATATATTGATATTTTCTAGTTCAGACTTCAGTTATAACTTTATCTCACGCTGAAGAAGATCAAAGATAATAAAGACATTTTGTCTAAGAACAAAATACTAGTAGAAGTAAGATTTATATATGTATAAACTTACCCTAGGTTTGCTGATCAAATGCTCTTCAGAGCAGAGCGGTGTAGCACCTTCCACTGTGATGTGGTCGCGTACTTGATGCTCTTTCAGTTGACCTACAATGAGATATGCATGAAGTGAAGTGAAAAGAGATAGTTGAATTTAATGAAAGAAAACTTAATGGTAAAAAGTGTTTTTGCTTAGGTCTAAAAATAATGAAAATTGTTTCAATTGTGTTATTATGTGTCTCGATGTGTTCAAATGTGAAATTTTGAGACGACACAAAAAAAAATTCAAAGTCTATGGTTTCACGTATATTTTTTGCGAAAGCATAGACAACTCACCGAGATGCACGAACTTGAGCACGCATCTGTTGCAGCGCACCTCCATTTCCTTGTCCTGGTGCTGGCGTAAATGCTCCAGGTATAGCGACACGTTGGCAGTCAGTTCGTGGCCGTCGGCATATACTTTTATCACCTGAAATATAGATAGGTATAAGAATGCAATAGGTATGTTATGTATGATTGTATACTGAATCAGTAATTAGTTCGCTTATCTAAAATTAGTGACGATTAATAGGAGACGTAGTTTAGGTTGTCTGTAAGAGATCGGTTTTAGTGATAAGACCCATTGTGGCACTGTTACCTTTTTTTTAATATTTAATTTCCTTTTTTATTTAAATTGGTGTACATAATAAAGAGTACCTATTATCTATCTATCTATTTTTTTTCACAAACCTATAAAAAAATGAAAACATCTTAAAGAGACGCGTAAAAGTCCGAATGTGGCGGCTTGTGACGTCATGGTTTCGTATAATTTTCACGAAACAGTGACGTTGCACGCCAGTTAAATGCAATGTTATAAGCTTACGGAAGAATAGAAAAAAGAAATTGCTGAATATTTTTTCTTTGTTGAAAAGACAGACAATTTTATTTTGAAATGAGTGCATGCAGATTAAATAATAAATGTGGTATACCTTAAGACAGTAGGGGCAGAGCAGGGTGTCAGCGGCGGCGTGTGCGGCGCGGTAGTGGTCTGCGGCGGCGCGGTGCGCGGACACGCGGTAGTCGCACGCGTCGCACGCGTACGGCAGCTCCAGCGGCGCGTGCGTCTTCTGCATGTGCGACGCCAGCGTCAGCACCGCCGCGAAACGGACCTACAGGGAAATATATAGATAAGACCTGATAAACTGTGCGTTACATAAATAAAAGAAAAAAACTTAAAAAAAAAGCTTTTATGGTCATAAGTCCTTTCATTTGATACCCATATTGTTGAAATTAATTTAAAATAACTGCTCCGCCATCTTGTGTGGCCCGCCATATTGGATTTAGAATGACGTCATATAACATATCTTGCATTGTCATTCAAAATTGAGTTCAAACAATCCACCGTAACATACATACACGGCAAGTTAAATAAAAGCTTTTAAAAAAACCAAACTACTAGCTTTTAGTTTGAGAATATACTTCTAAGTTCACCTGCTGACTATGTGCTGATTACACACAGTCCCACCTTGGTATTGCCTTTTTCCAATATATGCTGGGGTCGGCTTCCAGTCCTAACAGAATGCAGCTGATTACCAGTGCATGTCATTCTTGGTCAAATCTTGGTATGAACTGAGCTAAATTAATCACCCAATACACAGTACTTGCTAGCTGTATATATACTTTTTTGCACTTTTAAGTAGTGTTTGCAATCTTTTGAGTAGTATGACAATTTTTTTTGACAAAATACCCTTTTTCCAAAAACTCACCTCACAAATCAGGCAAGCGTAAGTAAATAGTTCCGGCGACTTAGTATCAGCCGGATGGTTGTGTTTCAGATGCGTGTCCAACTCTTCCTGTATGAAGAACCGTGAGAGACAGTACATGCACTGGAACGCGTTCCCGGTGTCGCCAGCCGGCACCGCGTGACCGAACAAGTGGGTCATTAGGGATATATTGTCGTTGAACTCTTCGTGGCACTCTGGACACTGAAAAAGAAAATTATACGTCAATTAAAGTAGGTATTTGTTTGTAATGTCTTTGATTAACTTATGAAGTGAAATTAAGGTGGTTTCCTAGCTGATGTTTGGGAGAAATCTTATTGCGGTTGTAGACAAACAATGTAGGTTGACTGGTAATTAGTGACCGATATTTAAACACGTGATTGTACTCATGATTACAAACAACTTTCCCGAAGAAACGTTTTTTGTTAGTTTTTTTATCATTACAGCAAAATTCAAATTTCGTGCGCGCCGTCGCCTGATCTGATGATCGCTGTTAGCGGCGAGGCCCCCCGCCCGCGTTATCAGTAATTTTGCTATAATGATAAAAAATAAAACAAAAAAGTGTCTTTGGGAGTTTGTCTTTACGATATTGAGTATGTAGATTAACAGCAAGGCAATGTTTAAAAAATATTGAAATAAAGTTTGATGGCAATAAGGTGCTTGCCAGGGCTGTGGGTTGTTCGCAAGAGTTACCGCAGCCCTGGCACACAATGATCTCCAGAAGGAAAAAAGTGGGTTTTAGTCAGTAAGAGTCTGGCATCCCTCCAGCTGCACCCATAGCGGGAACGGTCATTTGACAATTTCGCTCGATAAAAAGAAATAAATAAGGGAAAAGTTGGCAAAATAACAATCAATTATTTCATGAGATATGTTCGTTGAGAGAGTAATATTAGAAATTGGGACTATTATTTTCCATTCCTTTGCAATTGTAAAGGATATTTAGAGATCTAATTTAGCAGTTTAAAAACATTACACCAACCTCAACAGCAATAGCAGTTTTCACAAAATCTCCGTTCCCGCCAATCTGACCGAAGTAATACCTCTCCATGGACACGGTTTCCTCGGGTCGCACCTCCTTCTTGATATTCTTCAGAGGAATATCGTCCAAATCGTCGTCAACATAAGATTTAGTTTTGTTTGTGCGCCGGCTGCGGGCGGTGGGTTCTCCCTCCTTTTTGTCTTTAGGCTTGTCTTTCTCCTCCTTTATTTTGGATGTTTTGCGGCTTAAGGCTAGCGGAATCTGTGGATATTCACAATTTATAAGATACTAGCGACCCGCCCCGGCTTCGCACGGGTGCAATGCTGATATTAAATTATACATATAAACCTTCCTCTTGAATCACTCTATCTATTAAAAAAAAAACCGCATCGATTTTGATGCGGTTTTTTTTGTTTGTAGTTTCAAAGATTTAAGCATACAAAGGGACATAGAGACAGAGAAAGCGACTTTGTTTTATACTATGTAGTGATTTTAATTAAAGAGAAGGTGAAAGTTGAGATGTATAAGGAAGTTCAAGAGTTGGCATACGATAGGCAGAATTGGAAGGAGCTGCACCGACAAGAGCTAGGCTCTTAAGTTAAAGAATAAGATATGTGGAATTTCTTGTGGTGCCCAAGTCTGTAAGCTGGAAGTAAGGTGTGATAAAGTAAAGAGACTTTAAACCGGTTTAAGTATAATTAAGTTATACACTACTTAGCGCATGAGAAATATGCGATCCAAATACGGTTTTACTGTAATATTTTGTAAAACAGTTTCCAACTGGGTAGATTAATTTCCAATCTATGCTATTATTATAAAGCTGAAGAGTTTGTTATCTTGCTTGAACGCGCTGAACTCATGAAAATAGACCTATTTGTATAAATTATTTTAGAGTAAGATAGCCCATTTATCAATTGAGGCTCTAGGATACTTTTTATCTGGGTCTGCGGTCTCACGGAGCGCGGTAAACCGCTGGCTGAAGCTACTTAAATAAGTATACATTTTATTTTCTAGGAACTTATACACTTATACAACTTTTAATCATTACATCATGGTAAGGTAAATGATGTCTTCGAACTGTTCAAAATTGAGCCTAAATTTAGGCTTTATTGAGCGGAGCCATACCTCCTCATCATCTTCTTCAATGTAAGTACTCTTCTCCTTTTTTCTTTTCTTGGGCGGCGGCGACGGGGACGGCTCCTTCTTCTTACGGCCGCGCTTGCCGCGACCTGTCTCGGGTTCTGGCTCTTCCAGTTTATCGCGTTTCTAAAATGAAATACTTCTTTCAATGCTAACACACAACACACACAATGCAATAAAAGGGTTTTTGGGTTCCTTTTTTGCACAAATTGCTTAAAAATTATTCACGCGTGAACGGCTGGACCAATTTCACTTTTTTTTTGTTGTGTTTGTTAGGAGAAAATTTTGAAAGAAAAAAATCAAGACGATTACTCTTAACATTTAATGTTCCTCGCTAACCTTGCCAGTGGGATACTTCCAGTTCTTGAAGGGGTTAGCGGCAATCTTGTTGAGTCGCACCGTGATGGGGTCTTTGGACTCCATCTTGCTCTGCTCTGCTATGTGTATCACGATATTATCAAACGCTTGTCCAGGGGATATGCCGTATCTAGTAAGATGAAATACAAGAAAAATATATATATAAAAAAAGATATTTTTGAATATACTGGTAATATGTATCTAGAGGATAATTTCTCCTGCCAGGGCTGATAGTTCGAAAGAGTTACCGCAGCCCTGTCACACAAAGGATAGGCTGCAGAAGGAATAAAAGAGTAAAAAAGTCTGACACTTCCACCCAAAGCACCTACAGCGGGAGAGGTCAATCATAATAATTTCTAGGAAGTTGACATCTATTTCTAGTTTGCCAAAATTGCCATTTACATAGCTGGCTAAAAATCAGAAGTCATCTTACCTCTCCCTCCAAACCAATTCATCCAAGAACTGCTGTATAATTTGCCTGGACAGCAAAGACAGAGTGTTCTGGAACATTCTAGGCACGATCCTTCTCAAATACTCCATGATATTCGCATTACTGTTCCTCGGAGCCGAAGTGTCGGAGTGCGCTGACGCTTGATGTACGTTCTTAAAGCCCATGGAGACCAGAGTTCCTTTGTCTACGGTCAAGTCAGTGAGGATCACTGATGAGGGGTGAACCCAGGAGGAGAGGGGCTCGAGGATCTTTTGGAAACGCTTCTTGTAGTTCTTTTCGTGTTCCGCTAAAGGTTCGACTGCGCGAAGACGGATCTAGAAGATAAGAAAATTTATTGCGAATTATTATTAGGAGATATATATGTAGATATATAGATAATACTCTTTATTATGTACACCAATTTAAGTAACAAAGGAAAACTTCAATAATAAAAGGGAAGGTATCAGTGACACAATGGGCGGTCTTATCGCTAAAAGCAATCTCTTACAGACAACCTTTATATATTAAAAAAAACATAAACCAACATATATAAACAAAATGAAAAAAAATCTAATAATTCCACGATCAGTTTTGTAAATCGATTATTGAAGTTAAATAAAGTGGAATACGTAATAATAATTTGCAATTCAATATTGTTATACCACTTTTTTTAACTACAAAACCACCGGTACCATTCACCAAGTATTTAAAAAAAACAAACCAACTCACCAATTTATCAACAGGATCGAGCACACCCAAAACTTCTACTTTAACTTGCCTCTGCGTTCCATCATGACTAGTCGTCCCCAACGATATAACTCCGACCTCCACTTTCTTGCCGGCTCCACCCAGCAGCGCCATATGCTGGTGTATTGCTGACGTGCAAACAGCCCTTAGCCAGGTAAATAGGCCTTTCACATATAAATTGTCCACTTTCACCCATTGGACCACGTTTTGGACATTAGTCTGGCAAGCCCAGTGGTATATGAGCTTGAGGAGAACGCTTGGTGGGAAGGTGGCACCTTCGAAAATTGAACTGGAGTAGACAGAGACGAAGCGAGTGGGACAACACTCTGATATCCACACGTAGCCGCCCGAGTAGGGGAACTTTGATACGTCGGAGTACATGCCTGGAAAGAAATTGAGATTTAGCTCGACATCCATCCGTCTACGGAACAATTCTGCGCACACGGATAAAAATCCCTAGCATATAGCCATAGCCTATAGCCTTCCTCGATACATGGGCTATCTAAAACTGAAATATTTTTTCAAATCAGACCAGTAGTTCTGAGATTACCGCGTTTAACCAAAACAAACGAACTCGTCTGCTTTATAATATTAGTATAGATTACGTATTATACTAAAGAGGCAGTGTTACTGCCTTTCTTTCTTTCGTTCTTTGGTATTAAAGTCGCATGGCGCGACTGCTGTGCACGGGGTCTCGGGTTCGATTTCCGGGTCGGGCCGAAATTGCTTTGTGGGTTTTGAGAAACTGTCATAAAGCAGCCTAGAATCTGGAAGTTGGTGATTGATTCACCCGTGCATCGGAGAGCACGTAAAAGTCGGTCCTGCGCCTGATCTCTCTCCGGTCGTGTCGGGTCGCCGTCCCATCGGACTGTGAGAGTGCACCTGTATCTGCGCGAATGCTTGTGCACTATAATAAGTCCTCTGCAGCTAGCTGATCTCCTTAGAAAGAACGGCCGCCGTAGCCGACAATCGGCCTAGAAGCCATTAGATTACGTAGGCAGTTTACCACTTACCCAGCTTGAGCTTATTCCCAGCGTGTATGACGCACCACTGCTCGGAGCGCACCAGGCCCTGCTGGATGAGCCACTCGGTGAACTTCATGGGCGTGTGCATCAGGACGGACTTCACCTTGCTGTCCAGCGTGGACCGGTCAGACGGGGCCGCCGCGTCCTTCGAACGGAGGTAGGGACGCGCCACTACTACTAGTGATGGGAATGTTTTTCCTGTAATAAAAACAAAGAAGTTTATATTGTGATATTATAGTGTACAAGTATGTATGTCAAGATGAACTTAGCAATGTTGATATAATAAGTATCAATTTCGATCACCACGTCAATAAAGAAAGACGTGCCCTCAGCACCAAGCTAAGAATTTATCCATAAATACCTAAAATATGGTAGTGAGTTCGGAATTATATTGATTGAAACTGACTATTAAAATTTATAATAAAATACCTGATAATATAAAACAATTGCCGTTATTTAAATTCAAGAAAATTATGTACTTATTATTAATGGAAAAGTGCTATTACAGTGTAGAAGATTTTCTAAATGATAGTGATTTGTAAAACTAATTGGTTATAAACCTGTATGTTATAAGACTGTTTTTGAGATTTTTAAGACTTTTTTCTTATTGTATTCTTTTATATTTTATATGACTGTTCCTTTTTTTTTTTCTTAATAGTTCTTTAAAAGTTAAATTAATAGTTCTTTAAAAGTTAAATTTTGTGTTTTGTTTTGAGGATTTACTTTTATAAATTGAGTAGTTTTTAAGAATTATTGCAATATTTGTACGCCTTCACGGCAAAACATAGCGCACGTATAACAACCTGATCCACATGTAATATTTCACCTATGTTTCACAGATAAATATTCTGATTCTGGTTCTATTAATTTTGAACTTTAAAAGTCTGTCATGTAGTCGTCACCTTGGCGTGCTGGGCCCTTTTTGGCTTGTCATCTATACATGACTTTTGACCACCACGGTCAAAAGGTTAATATTTCATTATTTTACTCTTATTTCATCAAGCATTCAAAATATATTTGTTTAGCTTACATATACAAAACATGACTTACCTTGCAACTTATTGAAAGAGACTTCTCTGGAATCGGCAACGTTTTTATTGCCATCATCTTTAGTTAGGTCAACAATGGCAGTTGTCTTTGTAGCGCTGCCAGTGAGCAAACCACCTATAGCCGTAGCTTCTGACGGCCGGACATTCGTCACTACGCTATGCACATCTGTAAGGGTTTAAAATATTATTTCTAAATGCTGTATAAAGATAAAGGGTTCTGCAAAAGGCTACTTATCCAAGTTGATGGATAAAGTTTTTTTTGACAACTGCCTGTCTGACTGTCTGCCACGCTGAAGGTTGCGGGTTCTATTCTCACATAAATCAAACTCGCACACAAACTGCGTAAACATGGGTGTAAGAAAAAGTATATAAGCACGTTCATCAGTTGTCTATTACGTTTTAGGACCCCACAGGAAAGCCCGGTTAAGCAGTACACGGCCTCCTAGGCTGAACTGCAAGAGGTCATAACAAAAAAAAAAAAAAATGTCTATTACTCATAGAACAAGCTCTGCTTAGTTTGGGACCAGATGATGTAGATGTTGTGTGAATGTGTGAGGGATAAATATTATAATAAAGTTGTGAACTGTTTGAGGAAGGTCCATGGAGATACCAGGTATATCATTGTGTAATTCAAGATATTAGCATTTGTTAGCAAAGTATAACATAAAAACCACTTACTAGAAGGTGCCAGAGTCTTGTCTTTAGTTTTAGTATCTTTATCCTTCTCCTTATTGTCTTTAAGCTTTTCCTTGTCCTTCTTTTTCTTCTTATGTTTGACCTCAGGAGACCTGTTCCGCTCAGGGGAAGGTGAATAGTCTCGATCCTCTTCAGTGCGAATTTTCTTTGGACGGCCTGGTGATATGAAGTTGGTTAAAAACAAAGAAACCTATATACACTATTTATAACTTAAGAATGGTGTAACTGATTTGACTAGAAATTTGTGGGGAGGTGATGCCGAACTGAAAGATAGACATGAAGAAAAAGTATTCAAATACTTTTTATCTCCACCTGGGTAAAGAAAGTACTTTCCTTAGTATGGAGGTAAAATCATAGTCTGAATAATTTTTTTTTTCTTCTCTTTACATCTTGCGATCGGCTTGACCAGCCCTTAGCAGATTTGTTGTAGGAATTTGTTGACAGGAGAGAACTCTTCCTCCAGCGAGGAAGCCATCTCATATTAAGTAGGAATTTGTTGACAAATGTCCCATATGTATTGTTTTTTCAGCCGTCTGTCATGTAATGGTTCACATAGTGTTTATACGGTTTTTGTAGGCTTTTACTCTGTGAGACTGAATAATTTGAAACAAAATACCTCTTTTGCTTGGCTTGTTCTCCCTCGATATAGACAGGGAGCGAGATCTTGATCTAATAATTTCGGCACTTTGCCGTTCCAAATCCTTCAGTACAGGTTGTCTGTAAGTTAAATCACAATATTGTTATTATATATGCAGACAAATATTTTTAATTAACACATTTATGTATTACATTGATGGAGTTTTATGGGTCCCTAACATTTTTGAAAATTGAGTATAGACTATGTTCACCAAGGATAGTGGTAGCTTCTCAATAGTGAAAGAAAGTTTCAAATCAATAGTTTCGGAGCCTACTCAAGTCTCAAATGTTTCCTCTTTTTAATACTACTAGTATAGATGGAATTATTTTTTTTCTTTTGAAATTTCAAACAAGTACATATTTCCATGAAGATCATTAGTAAGAAATAATGTTCTTTATTCTCTTATAAATCAGCAGCAATTCTTGAAAACATAGAGTTTAGTCCAGTAAGAAGTTCATACATATAATTATATGTCTTGGTGGAAGATAATATTTCAAGCTACAAGAAACTTTTTAAAGTAGATAGGTCTGTAACTTACTTCCCAAGTAGCTGATAGGCTGTAAACTGGTCTCCGTTATATACGATTTCTCCTCCCGTGTCCTTGACCATCTCATCCAATCTGTTCTGAATGCTCTTGTATTCATCATCAGCATTCTTAAAAGCTTGTAGCTGGGCCTCAGACAGTTCTTCCTCCCAGCACTCTAGCTCCAGGGTTGGCACGTCAGGACCGAAATACGAGCGCTTGTATAAATCCGCCTCTATGATTTCAGCTTGAGGAGGTACGACAGGCAATGCCTCCTAGCAAATAGGAAATAGATCGGTTGATTATGGTAAATATTAATCGTAGTTAGTTTTGTGATCGTTTCCATAAATTTTAATAGCCTAATAAGAGTAAAAACCAGCGTATTATGACGATAAAAGTGAATGTTTTGCATTGAATAGGACGACCGGGGTACAACAGCATGTAAACAAAAGATATTTTGTTAAGAAGTTTACCTCAGTATCGGTTTTAGGCTTTTTCAGCTTCATGGTAAGAGATTTTCAACAGTTTGCATGCAAAAATATCTTGATTGATAATGTATTTTGCTAAAAAATCAAAATTGAAGCAAAGCATCACACACCCAGCGAGACGCTTGACAGTCGACAAATCGGACAAATCATAGACAACTGACAAAAGTATTTTCTTTTGCGTTACCTTGTTATTGTTTATGAAAAAAACCACAGATACAAAATTGAAACACACCTACAATTATTTACGGTAAATAGCGTCAACAAGTTTGTAGCTCATTTACCTATGTTATTTATTTAGGAAAATTAACTTTTATCTGAAAAAAAGCCTGAATCTGAAAGTAGTTTAAAGAGGCGGTTAACAAAGATCATAAAATTGATAAATCACGATAACCGGTTTTGCATGACCGTAACCGAAACCAAATGATTCACCCTCTAAATTAAAACACAAAAAAATGACAGTGGAACAAATAAGCTAATTTGTGATGAAATTGTTTTACCGAGTGAAAAATAGTTGAAACGGGTAAAAACAGCTTTGATAATCATGGAAGCCGTTCCAAAATTACCCATGTTAAGTTTTGAGCTGAAGGTGAGCCACGAGAACACGCATTTTGGACCAAAATTGAAACAGGTAAGTAGGTCTCGAGTAATCTCTGATAAAGTTACTTTCAACATTTCTTTGTGATGTTTTTACGTTGTACTTTTTTCTAGTACATTGCGGAAGCTTATAGGGAGGATCCAGACAGCTACAGCAATGAAATACATCAGTTGGAGGGTCTGCGGTCAGCGGCCGTTCGACCCACAATCGATTCTGCTGGGTTGAGTGCCCTAATCAGATATTTTTGTCAGCTGCGGTCGCTGCAAAGCCGATTCCCAATGGCTAAAGGTCAACCTGCTGCGTGTTCTTTCAGCTGGTAAATCTAATTAACATTTGCATCATTCTTATTGATTTTTCTTTAGGATGTATGAATGAATCATGATAATAGTATAGGTATAGAGTTGTTTACACTGTGTCTGAAAGACATTGATAGTATCATTGTCTGATAAAAAGTTTGAAATACTTTTGTTTGATGTTTTCCTTAAGTTTATATAAACTGCTGGGATTATTTGAAGTCTTTAAATAGTTATATTTTCTTTAATAGTTATTTTTCCAGGTGATTGTTAAAATAGTAAATAAAATAGCAGTCACAGATTCCATAAATATACTTTGATAGTGCAATTTATAAAATTATGGGTCACACCAAGTCTCCATTGTTTTTTTTTGGTATCTTAAATAGTAAAATCATGGCTGAACATGTAATCAAAAAGTAATAAAGCAGGAATATGTGGTATTGCAAAACATAATATCCAGTGAAATAGCATAGGTAAAGCAATTGGTAAAAAAATATCTTCAATCAAAAACCTTTAGTTCAATGATTGTGCAATCTTCATTATTAATTCTATACATTCAATTACATCAAGATAATAAGTTAAAAAGTTATATACTGATGTAAATATCTTTTTTATTTTACTGTGAAGTATGATCATTGTTTTTGGGAATCACAAACAACATCCCAACATTTCAGTTTTCTTTTTTTTGCCCATGCCTTTTTTTGCCTTGTAAATGATAGGAAAATGTTTATTAGATAGTTTTGATGACTTAGTAAATAAGAAATTACTAACACTCACATTTCCTAGAAATTGAGGTAGTCATAAGTAGGTGGGGTATTTACAGTTCTAGAATAATTGGACAACCATTTTTGAAACAATTAATTTATTTTTGAACTATCAAACAATAATTAATCCCTTAAAATGTTTCCTCCTTCAAGGAAGGACCTGTATGCAAACATGAACAGGACTCTAGCAGATATAAGGTTCGAAATGGCGAGCATTCTATACAACATAGGGGCACTCCTCACGCAGCTGGGAGCTGCAGAACCTCGTAACACAGCGGACAGTCTGAAGACAGCTTGCACCCACTTCCAACATGCTGCATGGGTGTTCCAGTACTTACGAGAACAGTTACCTCAGCCGTCCGGTGTGGATGTGAGCTCAGAAATTATGAGGATGATGCAGGAGATATGTTTTGCTCTTGCACAGGAGTGTATTCTTGAGAAGAGTATTCAGGATACTAGGAAACCCAGTGTTGTTGGTAAGTTGACATCTGTTAAGCTTTTCTACATTTTATAATAACTAAGTATTATCATCCGTTATAAAACATAGCTCTAGGCTATATGCCTTCCTCAACAAATGGGCTATTTTAGGCAGTGTTTGTTATTATAAGTTTGTTTGTTTAAATGCATACTGATCTTAAAAAAAGGGTTTGATCCAGTAGCCAAATCGATTTTTTTTTCAATGTTGGATGGTCCATTTGTTGAGAAAGGCTATAAGGCCACTTTTTACCTGGGTGCTTGAAGCAGTTGCCCAGCAGCAGAAACTGTTGGCATAGTAAGATGGTGTTTATAAGATACTAGCTTGTACCCGTTTCCTGAAGGAACTACTAGCCTCTGTTGTTCTGATGTAAAATCTATATTACTTCTAAGTTTAGTCAAATCTGTTCAGCCATTTGCGTTTATAATGTTAGTTTGATTTATCATTTTATCATAGGTGCTGTAGCGACACAAGTGATGTACTTCTACAAGCACTCACTGGGGTACCTGGGCCCCAGCACAGGAGCTGACATAGTACATGAGATAATTGGCACAAAGCTTTACAACTACTGGCATAGATACTTGTCCTTCAAGCACAACTATATTGGCTGTATTGTTTGTTTGTATCAAGGTATGTTTTTGTTTTTATTTGTCTTCTTTTTCCCACTGTTGGGCACAGGCCTCCTCTCACACAGAAAGATTGAGCATTTATCACTACTCTTGCTCATAGTGGGTTGGTGATTTTAGAATTTATAGTATGCTATTCTTCGAGAGGTTTTTCCTTTACCATTACTTTGTCATTGGTGTCCAAGATATACTTAGAAAGTGCAAACTTCCATTGGTACTTGCCTGACCTGCTTTTATTATTAATGTATTGAGAATATTTCTTCAGAATAATCATTTTTCAATTCTGGTTGGAATTTAATGGTTCTTTCTATATCAAAAGTCCTCTCTAAAAGATGAAAGTAAAAGTTTGTAATTGGGATGCAATTTAATAAACTATTCGAAGGAAGGATAAATACATAAATGCAAGATTGTTTAATACATTTTATTAGATTCAACAGACAAGTCATCAATGATTGTGCAAAGCAGCAAAAGACTTATTCATTTAATAGCACCGCAAATAATGGTTGACAGTCATTGTTCTCGTGAAATGAACAACAAGCAGATAGCTGTGCTCAATGACTGTAAACAAATGCATAAGTTCTCAAACTGCAGCTGACTATAAGACTCATAAATCATAATCCGTTTTGAACCATGTTATGGGTATTATTTTTTTGTTTCTTGGCATTATTTGCTTCTAATTATAAATGTAAACTTGTTGAATCAATAAACCATTTTGGATATTATATCCTTACAGTAAGCCAATCTACGATATCATTACGACACGCACACTCCTATAGGAAATGATCCCACAATCCCACAAAAGCGTAGTCTCTCACGACCTTGTTGGCGCAATGGTTACCAAGCTGGACTGTCGAGCTGAGTGCCCTGGGTTCATACCCGGCACGGTCGACATTTGTGTGATGAGCATGCTTGTTGGCTGTGTATTTATAAATATATTATGTGTAAAGTATATGTAGTTTATCAGTTGTATTGGCACCCTTAACACAAGCTAATTAATAGCTTATCATGGGGCTAACCAAACATTGTCTGGAAAAGGTGTCCCGATATATTATAGTTTCCCCAAACAGGCATGCACGCAGAAGAACAACAGAAAATGGGCGAACGTGTAGCCTTCTACCAGCACGCTGTCGAGAGGTTGGCCGAGGCGAGGAAACTTACCAAGAACATAGAGCCCGCCCAAGTGGTGCAGGAAGCTCTCACTTTCACCAACGACGTGGTCGAAGGGAAGAGGAAAGCAGCCAAGAATGAAAATGAGTTTATTTACCACGAAGAAGTGCCGGATAAGGACGTGCTTTCTGATATGAAGCCAGTGTGTCTCGTGAAGGCTTTGCCAATTAACTTTAATGATCCTGAGGTGAGTTGGATTATATACTGTTTTGTTTTCTTCTCCATTATCTTTGTAAAGTTACCCTTTGGAAAAAGGCGCTTTTCGCGTGATGTTTGCCGTCGGCCGCTCGCGACTCATGCCTATGGTAAGATTCAGACCCCGATTCAGAGGAAGGGCGGCATTTTAAAATGCGATAAAGAATAGTAAAATTTATCGACAGTAATTACAGTTCATATTCGCTTGCAACTTAAGCATAGTTACCTCCGGCGGCATGCGTTCGGCTCCGATCCGTTGCGGCGCGGCGCAATATTGAGCTTGTTACAATCGTTTTTAATGAAAGAAATTATTATAGTTCCTAAGTGTTAGAGGCCAGAGTGAGAGAAGGCGCTCATCCCTTAAACTATCTTGTAAAGAGAACCGCGATCCCCGTGGTGATTTTTTGTTAATTTGATGCATGGTAGGTGCTGAACCAGCCACCCTAATGATTTATTTAGATTAAATTATATTTCACCTTTCAGCAGTGTTTGTAGGATATTAGCATATTGTGCGATTCTGTTGAGAACTGCGGGGTTAGCCAAGTTGTCTTTCTACAATTGTAAACGCTAGTAGAAACGATAAAAATGTATGGAAATGACATTTGAAATCGATAACTCACGTGGTTATAACGTGAGACGAAATGTCAATTCCATACATATTTGTCGTTTCTACTAGCGTTTACGATTGTAGAAAACATTTTGGCTATAGGTGCTGTATATGTCAAGTAAAACCTCAGTATTAGAAAAGCAGACAGATATTTACTTATTCATCATATATGTTTACTTTTTAATTCTTGTCTATTGGCATAATATCTTATTCAAAAATACTTTTCCTCAGGTATCAGGCACAGACGTGTTCTCCCGCCTAGTCCCCATGATGGCTCACGAAGCGTCTTCAGTATATTCAGAAGAAAAAGCTCAAATGTTAAGGCATATCGTCGGCCTGGTGGAGGCTAAGAACACGGAGCTGACAGAGTTTATGTCCTCGCTGCAGTTGGATCAACTGGACGTTATTGAGTCCGATCAAAAGTGAGTCTTAGGGTGATAGAAATTGGTGCTATAATTGTATATATAAAAAAAAAAAAAAAAAATATTAGAAACATAAATCACATAAATAAGTAACTGGCTCAGATGTTGAGGTAAACAATTGGTCTTAATAATAATAACGATAACAATTGGAAAAACTAAATTAATCTAGGCTATTACATACAGGCTATAATAAAACAATACTAATTTTAAATATAGGGACCACCCGAACTAGGTTTATTTAAACCTGTGTTTCAGGCTATCAAGGCTCAGAATACTTGTCGGTATCATTTTTACCTACTAATCACGTAGTATATTTGTTGCATATTGAAACAGTCAGTCTGTATTCAAGTATTTTTTATAGTAAAACTATAACCAAATATTTCTTAGAATGGTGAAAGTATTTTCACTTGGAGGAAGTGTATTTGAAAAAAACAAAAATTAGTTTGGCTAAACATCCTTAGGGTCAGTTTCACCGGTTACGGATAAGTTCCAGATAGTTTATCTGGTAGATAATTTCATACAAATTCTGTTCCATTTTTTTATTTATCTGGTAGATAGTGGCTATCCATAACCGGTGAAACTGGTCCTTAATATAGTTAGTTTGTTATGATTTTTTATAAAAATAATTATTTCTTTCGAATAGTCCTGTATTCTGGTCGACAATATACCGTTTCTGTTGACGTTATTTTCTCGCGTGGATAACAACATGTCGTGCGTATTTCAGAGTTCCTCAAGAAATTGTAGATAGATGTGCCGCAATGAATGCCAAAACCGAAATTATTCAGACGCTAGTTGATTCCATGAACAACCTTGCTGAAGTTATCAGCGATGTCGAGGAGTCTTTAGCGGAGATCAAAGAAATTATACAGGTTGGTAAATTATCTCATTTATTTCTTTTATAATATACTAGCTGTTACCCGTGGTCAACCCGCCGCCCGAGGGAACTACTTCCAGCACCTGGATAAAAAAGTACCCTATGTCCGTTTTCAGACTCTTACTCTCTTCTCTTTGTCTACCAAATTTTATTTAAATCGATTCAGTCGTTTTGGCGTGAAAGCGTGACAGATAGACAAAGACACTTTCGCAATTATATTATTAGTAAGGATTCTCAAAGTGACTTTTTGACATGATGAAGAAGTCTATAATAGACAGAAGCAAATATCAACTTATTAACATTTTCTCTCCAGGAAGAGACAACAAAAGAAAAGGAATACCAAAAAATCATGGGACCACGTCCCCCCTCCATAGTGCAGACTGAACTCTCCCGCGAATTCCATAAGTATGAGGAAGCGCATGCGCGAACAAACGAGAGCAACCAGGTGCTACACAAGGCGATGACGTTGCACATCGCCAACTTACGTCTGCTGGCCCAGCCGCTTGACGTGCTGCAGTGCAAGATACCCAGCATCGATAATATTGGTAAGGCATAACAACTACTTAGATACACGAACTAGGTGCTACAGCAGGCGATAATGATGGTCATTCCTAGCCTTTTCCCAAGCTATGTTGGGGTCGGCTTCCATTCATATCTGGATGCAGTAAACACTGGTACTCACAAGAGTTTTATACAGAGCGATTGCCTATCTGACCTCCTCAACTCAAGTTTATGGGCAATCAAACTTGATACTCCGCTATAGATGAGAAATCAAAATCAGTACCGAGGAAAAAATTAGGTAAAAAGTATAAAATAGGTAAAAAGCCCCCTTTTTATTTATTTTGTATTGTTGGTAAGCGTTTTTCTATTCCTAATATTTCTAGTATCTGTACCTGAAAATAATTTCCTTGTCCCACAGTGGGTCTAGACCGAGAAACGATGACTGAGATGCGTCGCGTGGTCGGCAAAGTTCGGGAGATGCAGACACAGCGCGACTCGCTCGTGCAGCAGCTGAGGGAGGCGGTGACCAATGACGACATCACTTCGCAACTTCTAGCGAGGAACAACGAACCTAAAGAGGAGATATTTAAACAGGAGTTGAAGAAACATAACCCTACGGTTTGTGATATAATTATTTGTTCTTTTTTTTTGAAATATTGTATAAATTTTCTTACCATGGGTGGGGAGAAAGGGGGTGATAATGTTTTACTAATTGAAACCTAAACACGTCCCTTGTTCTTCGTTATTTGCGTTTTCAGAACATTTTTTTGAGTGGGAAATCTTCAAATGCCTCCTCCCGCTGTGGTGAGCTGTATGGAGAGTCAGATCTTTATTGCTTCTTTATTGCACATGGTTCATGTTCTATAGGCCTTTGTGTGTCAAATCCGCGGTAAATTTTGCAAACAATATGGGATACGGATACCGCAGCCCTGGCAGTACGTTTCAGAGCCTGCCGAACAGTCCCATACCTCGACATTCTAGCCCTATGTTTCTTTTTTACTGCAATTATTGACTCAATGCGATTATTAAGTTTATTAATGCTCAGTGCACCTAGACGCTGCCTAGATATTTTCTCTACTGCTTAGATTTAGACACATCACTAAGTTTTGTCGGTTCCATATTGAAAAGATAATTAATTTAATTATTCGTAATTGTTATAGATACAAATCATCGAAGCGAACTTAGCAGCGCAGGAAAACATAATAAACAAGCTGACATCGGTGTACGCGTCGTACGGGGACTCCCGCCGCCTGCTGTCCGATGTACTGAGGAAGCGAGAGGGGCTCATTAATGGTGAGTTTTGGGGGTTTAAAAGTTTTCTGTTTCATGTCTTCTAAGAATGATTTTTCACCTTCGTTTATCTCTTTTTTATATAAAGTTAATTAAAGAAAAGAAAGTATTAAAAAATACCTATTATCTGGGTTGAGGAGGTCAGATCGGTTAGACTGGAAGCCGACCCATTATAGTTGGGAAAAGGCTTAAAAATGGAAGATGGATTAAAAAACCGCCTGTAAAAAAATCAGTTGATTAACTATTCCGAATCATAAGTTACGGTCTGATGACAGACGGATGGACAGTAAAGTCTCAGTAATAGAGTTCCACACCCAAAACTGTTACTTATTATTATTTGAATTCGAATATTTCTTGAATTTTAAACTTTGCATCCTAATTCTTTATACATCTTTTCTTTTAGCTCTAATAACGTCATACGACACATACGAAGAGCTGCTGGGCAAGTCGCAGAAGGGTTTAGAGTTCTACGCGAAGCTGTCGCACAACGTGTCGCAGCTGCTGACGCGCCTGCGCAGCACGTGCCAGGTGCAGCGCGAGGAGAGGGCACAGCTGCTCGCCAAGCACCAGGGGAAGGGTAAGTGCTGTCTACTGGCGACGATGACCCGTCAGTTTTTATTACATCAAATGACCTCTCCCGCTGGGGTGCAGCTGGAGAGAGAGTCACTTAATTAAACCTACTCCCCCTTATTAATGAAAAAAAAAATGAAAAAAAAATGAAAAAGTGTTTATTCGAGAAGAAAATCATTATACACACATAATACTTCTGCCAAACTGCAAAGCAGTTTGTTGGCAGATGCAGCTCCCGTTCACAATATTCAAATTTTAAATATAAGGTACTTTTTCATCCGAAAACTTACAATAAATAATAACCAAGAATAACACTACTAATTAGCTTAACCTACGCATTTCCATCAATGAGTTCTTGCCAATAACATTTAAAAAGAAACCTCGTCATTTTATTTTTTAAAGACATCTTTGAAGTACAGCTACTTTCTAAATCGGACGGCATATTATTAAAAATCATTGGAACCAGAAATTTTCTACATCTTCGCCCATAATAGTTATTGCAGGTAGGTACTACAAATCTTGCAGTTGTTTTATTTCTTTGGGGTCTGTTGCATACCGTCTTTATTTTAAATTGATCACTACAATACTGTTCTACAGCCAACAACAACACTACCCTCCTGTGAACTGGCAATATTTTACACTCTAAAAATAATTCCTCGTAATTACTGCTTTTACAACGGTTTTTTGTGTGTTTATCAACTAATAGCTTCATGAACCTAATTTGTAATAACTTTACTTTATCTAAATATGTTTTAAATGTATTACCATAGCATGCCAGTCCATAGGAAAGTAATGAGTCCACCAACGCGTAATACACCGTGAACATAGTGGCCCTATTCAGTACAAAACTGAGGTGGTGGAACTTTACAAGCACTACTCTGAGTTTATCACAAAGGTGTGAGATGTGTGTTTTCCACGAGAAGCTGGTATCTATAGTTAAACCCAAGTATTTGTATTCCTCCACCACCTCAATATCTGCACACGTACAATTTGTCATGTCGCCATGCAAGCACTCATAACTGTGCCCCACCACCCGCGGTGGACGTTCACAGTTTTTAAGATAAGGTGACCGTATACACATACACTTAGTTTTGCTTATGTTTATTATGATTCCATTGTCATGGGCCCACTTAATTATGTTAGTGAAATCTTCTTGAATATTTCTTTCAATTACATCCAATTCTTTATCGGCATATACTAAGCACGTATCATCAGCATACATATATATGCGACTATTTTGTACTACATTGCACATACTGTTTACATGCATGATGTATCCGACGGGACCGAACACGGAACCGGTTGGCACACCACATGCAATATGCCTAGGTTCTCCAACGACTCCGTCAACGACAGTACGCAGCGACCGGCCCGTAAGGTAAGCGCGGAACCACACGTTGAGTGGTCCCGCGATGCCACATTCCTCCATGGCCTGAAGCAGCTGGTGGTGTTCCAGGGTATCAAATGCTTTTTTGAAATCGATGAACACCACCACCACCTGCTTCCTTTGATCCAAACAGTCATTGACGTCATCCGCAAATTGTGCCAAAGCCGTTGCAGTGCTCCGTCCACGTCGAAACCCATGTTGTGCATTTGACAATATATCATGTTTTTCCAAGAAACCGCTAACCTGATTCATAATAAACTTCTCCACAATTTTATTTATCACAGACAGTATTGCTATTGGCCTATAGTTTGAGTAATCACTGTGCACACCTTGTTTAAATATTGGTCTAATCAATGCTGTTTTCAACTGATCTGGATATAAACCATTTTTAACACATAAATTAATAAACAATGCTATTAACGGACTCAATACAGATTTAAACAATTTTAATTCTTTTACTCTAATTTTATCTATTCCTTCAGACTTATCAATACTTAGGGTACTTATTATTTTATCGACATCTTCCGGGGAGGCTTTTTGAAACTTCAGCGATACATCACTGCTCTTAGTGTAGCTAGACCTTTCTAAAAACCTATGACTACAAACATGCTTTATATCCAAAATTTCTTTAGTAAATGTTGTCGAGAATGTATTACATACTTTAAGTATACTTTCAGTCTTTCCAAGATATTTTAATATAACAGAATCAACACTCTTTTTTTCCCTCCCTATCCATGAGTTTATTCGGGCCCATATTTTTCTAATATTTTTTTTACACTGGTTTATTTCTTCTTGCCGATATTTATTTTTTGCTTTATTTATACATTTATTAACCCTATTTCTATATCTAGTATACTGACTCCGCAAGTTCATATCTTTTGGGTTACTTTTCCAACGTCTAAACATTTGGTCCCTGGTACTAATCATATTTCTCAATTGTTTTGTAATCCAGGGTTTGCTTTTTCTCTTATTACGTATAGTTATCTGGATTGTAGCATTATTGTACACATTCAAGAATATAGAACAAAGTTTGTTATACAAGTCTATTGGGCATGAACATTGAAAAAGTTCGTCCCATGAAACATTATTAAGTTTTTCTAATACCTTTTTACTACATATAATATTTTTATACGATTGCACACCGCTTGTTGGAAAACTGTTATTACAAGAAATGCACACACCAATAATGTAATGATCTGACAACTTACACGCTAATACATACGCTGTTATCATCCTTTGAGATCGAACCCACACATGATCGATGCACGACCTAGTCACTTTGTCACCGTACACCTCCTCCCGTGTTACGTCACGTATAGCACATTCCATCCCAATCTCGCTCATATTGTTTATAAATTGACTGAACGCACTGGAACCGGTTTTGCACAGTAGATCTATGTTCGTATCTCCGATCATAATCACTTCACAGCCTGCTGGAATTTCTGACAATTGTTTGTGTACTTCATCAATAAATCCATGTTTATTTGTCAATGGTGGCCTATAAACAACTAAAATATGACATGCTCCTCTGCCATCCTGGAAAAGCTGTCCATGCACTAGCTCATAGTAATCAGATTTAATTATTTTTGCTGTAAAATTTAGTTTGTTGTTTACATATAACAAAATTCCTCCTCCTCTTCTAGTTTCCCTTGTGTTAATGTATATTTCATATCCGTCTATATTGTATAATGATAGTTCCTGTTTTCTGATATTGATCTCCGTTAATGCTATTATATCCAGATCATTCCTGCAATCGTTTATCAAAACGAGTAACTCATTGAAGTTTTTTCTGAGTGATCTTATGTTTACGTGAATAATACTCAGATTATAATGCGATCTTAATAATTCTTCTTGCCAGCTGTCTATACATGTGTATTTATTGTATTTAATGTTAGAATTTATGTATGATGCATGATCGTCGAATTCTTATCTGTATGTATTTAGTGTTTTTAAAACGTTGCACATTATGCGCGTTACTTATTATTAACTACCGTGTATAAGTTAATATCACTTAACGTGCGGATTGATCTTATCTTTGCATCGGCAGGATCATCTTTTTTTATCAAAACCCTGCCATTATGAACCCAAATATATTTAAATGTTAGTTTTAGCTCATTTTTAGCAGTCCATAGCAAGTTACGCGTATGTCTCGTGAGATCCTCATTAACGTAAATCCGCTGTTTATTCCCGTTATCAAATATATCAGCGTTGGTTAGCTGGTGGGTTTTTCGTGTCGCAAGCCACTTGTCGCGGGTGGTCCGCGTGGCCATAGTAATGATAATTGGCCGTGGTTTTTTCTCGCGGTGTTTGTTCTCCGCTTTAAATTCTTCACCCACCCTCGCTGCCTCACATATCATGCCATCATCCATACCTAGCTTACTTGCTATTGCCTTAACTGTATTTTCTATATTCTCATTTTGCTGTTCCTCTAAGCCAAATATTTCTATATTTTTTCCTTTCTCCCGCTGTTCTAAATATACTATCCTTTCTTCTAAAGCTTTGTTATTAGTCTCCAAATGCACATTTTTTTGTTCCAACGCTTTGATCTTTTTGTCTGTTTTTTCCTTTTCTTCTATCAGCTCCTGATACTTTTCAGCGTAGAAACTAATGTCATCTGACATTCCCTCTAGAGTCTTTTGCATAATGAAGACTATTGAGAGCTTCTTGTTGACTTCAGCTAGCAATTTCTCAGGCGTTGTCTTCGACACATCGACGTCTATTGGCGACGATAGGTCGGTCTGCGAGACTTGGCATTCATCACAAAGACCAGTGTCAGTAAATGTTTTTATTTTCACTGCACACTTTTTGTGGAAGACACCTTCACACACCCCATTACATTTAACGGTGCTGTCCGCCTTAGCTCGGGCTAGCGATAGCTTACATAGCTTACACTGAACCATACCGACGCTTTGATAGGTTAAGTACTGTCTTAGCTACTCGTAAACACTCACGTCCGCACGGTGGGAGCGCACGCGCTGACTGCGCGTCTTAAAATTATAAAACGCGGTCTTAAAAAAGTACCGGCCTTAGTGCTAGCTTTAAACCATCTTCTTGAAAAAAGTTAGTGGTCTAACTCTAGTACTAAAGCCAATAATTTTAAAGACCACGATTTATAATAAGGGGGAAAGTGTTCGTTCTGAAGATCCCTGCGTACCAGGGCCCCGGTAACTCTTGCGAACAATCCGCGGCCCCGGCAGACGAACACTACTCTGCAGGCTTATATTTTATTAAAATTCATTGTACACTGACGCCTCGATGCGGCTTAAAGACTCAACGATGTTGTCGTTAGAAATATTATTATTACACAGTTAAAAGCTAACGTGATAGTCTCTTTAACAGCCAGTACCCCAACACCTACAGCGGCACCCAGCCCGCCGCCCAGCAAGCAGGTGGAGGCGGGCGCGCTGGGCGGGCTGGCGGCTGGCCTGGCGGCGGGCGGGCTGGCGGCGGGAGGCGCGCCGCGCAAGCTGAAGGATTATCTGCCCTACATGAAGACCAGGGGCCGCACCATGACGCCGCAAGGTTACTTACTGTCCTTACTAATATTATAAGCGCGAAAGTTTGTAAATATACCTCTTTCACGAATAGATGACTGCATGTCTAGTTTTAAATCTTGTTGGTGATACTCAGAGGTGGTAGAAATAAAATAGTGGACTGTAAATATAATGTAGGTTCGTATATTGGAACATAAGAACGCGCGCCTCTGTTCCCCGCTCCCCGCGAGCACCTCTCGCTCGTCCGGTCCGGCCGGCGCAGTGCTCCTGATCCTCACCAACAGGTCTCATGATAGATAAGTCCTACATAGATAAGTCCTAACGCTAAAGAGTGAAATTCGTGTTGTTATGTTGCAGCTCCTGTGGAGCCTATTCCTCTGGACTCGTATTATCCCGAAGGCATCTACCCAACGTCTGTACGTCCCACGCCCGTTGGATCTGAAGGTAAGTTTTTAACATAATTTTCAGTCCAACTAATATTAGTTTAAACATATACGATAGCGTTAACAACTCCAACTAACAATATTTGTTGCAGCAACGGACATGAATCAGATGCAGTTGCCGGACGGCGTGGTAATGCCCCCCGTACAGGCCGTGCCCAGCCCGTACGACCGGTACTTGTACGGCCCTAACGAATCCGAACCGTACGCCATCCCCTCCAATTACCTATTCCCTAACACCAGCAAACCTTACGAAAAACCTTCCCACGAAGACCTCAGCTACGGTTACTCCACGTATACTCCGCAACAGTTTTCAGCAAACTCGTCCGAACAGCAAATATATTCTAATCCGTACTACGCCAATTCTTATGGCTCTCAAAACAATGCTACCGTAGTCACTGACTCACAGACTTTCTCTAATGTGACTCCAAACCAAGTGAACGTGAATCCTAATCAGAGCTACGAGCCGTATATGAACCAGATGGGACCAATCCCCGAGGCGTCCATGTCGTCCGTGTCCGCCTACAGTACTGCGAATCAAACAGATATGATCGCAAACTTCGCACAGTTGCAAGTTACGGGGCCTAAGCCCGAAAATCCCCAGGAACTTGGATCGGATTACTCGCAGACCTTTTATAGTGTGCAGTACCCGAACGTGTCGACTCCTGGGTCCGCCGCTTATACGAGTGCTCCGCAGAATTCCAATACGAGTTTAGCGCCGTCTCAAATGCATTCTGACTATAGTACGCTGAACTATCCATACAGCAACGAGTCGACGCAGTACAATCAGCAGGTGCCCACGTACTCCGCCGCCGACCCTTCTTACAACTATGCCACGACATTCGCATCGACTTCCCAAGGGTATACGTACACTAACGCCAATACTTCGACAACCTCAAGCATAGCGAATTCCACCAGTCTCCCTTACTCCTTCCCTTCGGAAATGGACAACTATAACCCAGCTCTGGCTCACTTAGACACTTTAGACAAACCGATAAAGTCTCACGCGAAGGGCGAAGCGCTATCGAGCATGAGCTTCCAGCCTTCCTACCAAAACTATGGCTCGAATGTTCCCGGGTACTCCAACCAACCCCAGACATATAACCCGACCAGCACGTATGGTTACACCGATCAAACAAACACAAACTTCGCACAGTCCTACCAAAACCATCCGGGTTACAACTTCAACTCGTCAACAGGAACCTATGAGTATAATTTTGGTTCCCAGAATTCTTTTACGTATGATAATACCGTACAAGAGAATGTGAATTATCAGCCGGCGGAGAAAGATCAAAATTGGCAACAGCCGGCGATTTACACGAGTGCGGGGAAGATGGGGACCTGTGAGACTGTGCAGTCACCCACTGACAACTCGCAGATAGTGCCACAGATGCCAGCCGACCAGGGAGCCAATAACCAGATGTACTATAACAACACGTACGGGTACCAGACTGTGACGTCACCAGTCAACGACGTGCAACAAGCTCAGCAGACGGTTCCCAACAACTACGTGGTGAACCCGAACCAGCCGGCCTACGTGCCCAATGTTCAGACCCCACAGGACCATCACGTCACGTTTAATAGCGGTCCAGGTAAGATTTTATGAATAATTTGTACCAAATATATTGTAATTATCTGTGAAATAAACGCATTTAAAGTAAAAAGGAATTTCATTCGCCATTGCAGTGTCGGCACCGAATGAGAATGTTGAGCCAAAATTTGAAAATAATCCTAACGTAGACAATCAAAGCACTCCAAATTTAGAGCAAAGTACTCCAAGCGTAGAACAGAGTACTCCAAGTTTAGAGCAAAGTTCTTCTGTAGAGCAGAAGGTTCCAGAACAAGTTCCGACAGACGCTAAGCCTCAGGCAAAGCCCGAGTTAACAGCGTTCGACTTGCTGTCGGAGATCGACTTTTCAGTAGAACAAACGCCGTTAATGCCTGAAATTAAAGTGCCCCAAATATCTGAGAGTGCTATACGGAAGCCCGTGACGCCCAAAGTGGAACCAGTGAAGAAGGCTCCTCCAAAAGAAGAGGTCATTGAACGACCTGCAAAGAGAGATTTATTCTCCGATCCGAGTTTGTTGAACCAATTCACCCAAGAAGTGAAGAACCTCCAGAAATTGACAGATTCGTTGACCAACAAAACTCCTAATGGTTTGACGGTTTTGGACTCCAAGTGGAAGAATTTCCAAGATTTTCAGGTAAGTATTCGATTATATTTGTTTGATTAAATATATATATTTGTTTGCTGTGTGTGTGCTCATTCTGGAAGCCAGCATTTGTGAATGTATTATTTGCTTACAATTTATTCATTCATTGAAATTCCTACAAAAACAAATTGTATGTTATTGTTTTTCTTTTACAATGTTTTCTGGACTAATCTAATACACAGAAAGTTATTAAAAGTAATTTAAAGTTGCACAGATTAATTTATGATTGACTTATGATGATTAATACTTTCTTATAGACTATGTATTAAGAAATCCCGACTTTTTACTATCAATCTATGAGTTTTATATTTCGATGTTAGTACTTACTGAGCGCTGTTTCATAACGACATTAAAATAGAGTAAGCTTGGGTCCCGAGCTTGGGTAGCCTCTTCCTCACCCCCCCAAAACTAAAAAATATTTCCAACTTTTAGGCCAAACAGAACATGACTCGAAGCAAGACGATTGCCATGCAGTACACAAATGGCAACATTGTTACTGCAGTAGTGCCTTACGATGACTCGCGTCTGACGCTCAAGTCAGACCCCGACGCGTTTATCAACGCCTCCTATTATAAGGTAAGACAATATTGACGTGTTTAATAATAATAAAAAAATGGGAATTAGGTAAATGCCATGCAACATACGAATGGCAATTGTCCCTTAGTATAGCTCGTATTATATGCGTACTACATGTTACCCGCGTAACGGTCAAGTCAGACCTCCGATCATGAACGCTTACTATAAGGTCAGATTAAAATAATATTAAATTTAGATCATTCAAATGCAAAGGTTAAAGCAATTTTAATGATAACTTATGTCATTTTTAAGCCAAATGTCAGCATACTTAAGTACCTAAGCTTATTTTTCAAACTAGTAAAATAAATATCACAATCAATCAATCAAAAATGGGAAAGAATATTTTGTTCTATAGCTTGGCAAATCGCCGGAGGGGCTCATCTGAAGGGAGTCTATCGTGGGTCATTCCCAATAGCTTCCATTTTATTGTGTGACAATTTTGAAACCCGAACATTATTTTCAATTCCTGCATCGATTTGTACGAAAATAAATTAATGTATATGCAGGACAGAGATAAATATTTGTTATATAAAATGTTTGCAGCAAATGTTTGAATTAAACATTTCCGCAAATTCAGATTCGAGTACAGTTTGCAGCCCGCAGAGGAGAACGTAAATACATATTTTGATTACCAATTTGATTACGATATTTTTGTCGTTGGTCGATAGGATTTTGTGCACTTGGAACAACCCTTTTTTGCCGTTGCTGTTGACGGTAAATTCCCCCGCCAACCAGCGTGAACTATGGAGTGCCACAAACGATTTTTTCTAGCTATTTATAACGTTAGTAGGTATCAGCCTTTTTTATCCTCCCACTAGGCACAGGCCTCTTATACAGAGAAGGGCTCAGCGTTAATCACCATGCTTGCTCGGTGCGGTTTGGTCATTCATTCTGATATATTGGCTATAAGAACTAGTTTTTCTTGTTATTTTAAATTTTAATTAGGATTCCAAACATCTGTCCATACTTACAAACGTTCGTGTTTTATAACCATACTAGCTGTTGCCCGCGACGTCGTCCGCATGGGCATTAGGTGATTAAACATCCCCCCCCCTACGTGATAGTGGGATAATATGTAGCCTATATGTTTACCCGACTTTTCAGTTATATTCATGCCAAATGTGAAGCAAAACCATGCAGTACTTTTTGAGATTATCCCGGACATACATACAGACAAACAGACAAAAATTCTAAAAACTATATTTTTGGCTTCTATATCGATTGTAGATTACGCCCCAAGTATTCTTTTGTAAAAATATTCAATGTACAGTTTTGACCCTTCTACGAGTTTATTATATGTATAGATGTATAGGTTAGTGGAATTCTAATTATTAAGATTTACAATAACAAAGCAAACTAGTTCTTCTTTATTGAGAGTGAATATTGATCTCAATAAAATTGAATGTGTGTGGTATATAACATTAAATCAGAGGCCCATCTACAAAACGGGCATAATGTTGTTTTTATGACGTCATATTATGTAGATATAGTCAACAGTTTCCGCGAGTTTATGTCCCTGTTTTAAAACTTTTGGTACAGATACAATCTTATTAAATTTATCGATATTCAAATAAGTTGACTCATCGTTACATTTAGTATTATTAACGCGTAGATACCGTGTCTTTTATGTATCGTAGGTAAAGAATAATATACCCGTTTGGATCAAATTATGGACATATTGAATTGCAAAAACCCTACATCATCATCTCCCGTGCCTTTTCCCAACTATGTAGGGGTCGGCTTCCAATCTAACCGGATTCAGCTGAGTACCAGTGTTTTACAAGGAGCGACTGCCTATCTGACCTCCTCAACCCAGTTACCCGGGCAACGCAATACCCCTTGGTTAGACTGACTACAAAAACCTACATGCGTAATTAAAAAATAGCACAACGAAAAGTGTCGCTTTGATCCTGATAAATGCATAACAAAATGCCATTAATCCAACAGAATTGAAAATAATATTTTACGCACAGAGATATTTAGCATTTTTGTCCAACTAATTTTCTTAGAAAATGCTCACTTGTTGGGACCATTTCTGATTCTTTGATTGTGTAACTTGGGTTTTTGAAATTAATGTTGCCGTAGGATATGTTTTAACCACAGTTTTAACTAAGCGGGCGAATTAGTCACAAAGTTAATGCACATTTATATTAACAATGTAGTTAACTTATACTTCTATTCTTGTTACAGCAACTAGCGCCATGGTGCATTCCCCTTGTGATCTCTAAGAACCCCAACGAGTCTGAATACAGCGTGTTCTGGAAGGCGGTCCTAGAAAATAAGATAACCTGCATCGTTTGTCTGTTGAGTGAAATTGAGGTATGCCATAGATTTAATGTAGGTATGATTTTATCGCTTATTTATTTTCATTGCGATAGAATACAACATGAGCGACATAAAAACCTAACTTTTAATTTTCAAACTTCAGTAACAAAAAAAAATATATATAATTTACTAATATTATAAATAACAGCAAACATTTTATTAATTCATTATTAACACATAAAAAACGCATTATAAATATTTTACTAATTTCTATGGTAATGAATACCTGACCAAAGTTCGCGTTAGTTTTTATTATGTTAGTCTAAATATAACATATACATGACACAACTACAAATACAACAACATGAACAGACGCCAGCACATCAAGTTACTTACAATCTGTCAGATTTCCTTTATACATTTTCGACTTTATCGCTGAAGCGTATGGTTCAAAATTGATTGAACTTGTTGTTAGATCTATCGTTATGAATGCTTTGGTCTGCCTTGATAGTTTTTACTATGGCGGTCGATCAATAAGTCTATTAGCACCCTGAAGCAATGTTGCCAGCCTCTACGGCACACTCCCAGCAGACAGCGATGGAGATGAATTTTTCGATGCCTTTAATTTTTTTATATCAAGTATATTTCTTTCTTTATACATAAGTAGGTTGAAGACTTTGTTGAATACAAATATAATCTTCTGGACACATTTACTTTTTTTACCAGATGCAAGGCAAAACCTATTGGCCGACTGCAAAAGGACAGAGCTTAGATCTGTCAGATGGCTTGAAGGTTCTCCTTGATGAGGTGACGTGCACCGTGCATTGGACCGAGAGGAGGCTGACGGTGGCCAGCGGGAAGACTGTGTTGAGTGTCACACATTATCAGATTAATGTGTTTCCCGCCAAGTAAGTATATTGAGTGGCTGGTAATTAGTGACCGATATTTAAGCACGTGAATTTTGCTGTAATGATAAAAAATAACAAAGAAAGTTTCTTCGGGAAAGTTGTTTGTAATCATGAGTACAATCACGTGTTTAAATATCGGTCACTAATTACCAGTCAACCTATATTATTGTGTGGTATAAATTTGCTATATGACTGGTTTATCCGGCTTGACACATAAAATCGGTTATTACGAATTCTATAAGTCACCCTGTATAATTAGTTATAAAAATTTTTGGAGTGTTGTAAATAACAAAATATATAAAAAAAAATCTATTATAAATGGAAATTCTAATACGTAATGGTCTAGCACCCGGATGATACAAATCCATGCGTTTACGCATTTATAATATGAGTAGTAGGTCCAGTCGAAAAACAATACTCCTGCAGGCTTAGCATGGCGATTCTATATCTATTCTATCAAGAAAAGACAAAGCTCTTTCTGTCAATGTCAGCATGTCTTCTGCCAAAAGAATAAAATAGAAAATAGAAAAAAATTTCAAAAGAAATCTAACGTCAATCTGTCACTTTTCTGTCATTACGTCCATTCTCCGGTAGATAAAACTTGTTTCTATGGTTGCCATGCTAAGCTCTGTAATCGGCAAAAAATAGGCGAATATTGTATTCAAAAGTACCTACTTAGAGATTTTTATCATTGCTTTGAAAATACTGTGCAAGAAAACATGACATTTCTAGTAAATAAAGTTTCAAATACATATCTCACGCAACCTGTTCAACATACAAATACATTTTGCTCAATATTTTGAATCATGACTCATGGGAAGTTTGCGTGTATTCAGGGCCTTACCGTTACAAAGGCGGTTATCGACTTGATTACTGTAATTACCTTCCTAATGCTATGAGTATACCATAAGCCTTAATTACTAAATAAATCGGGTACCTCCTGAGACAGTTATTTGATTTAATTAATTATTACTCCGTATTTTTTTTTATTATTGATCGAAAATTAATTTCGCTAAGCGTCCATTCGCGTGCCATCAAATTAACTGTTATATTTATCGATGTTATTTATTGTTTAATTTTCATCATTATCAAGTAGTGTTATGTTATTTTGACATGCAATCACTCATGTGGCTTATTATAAGTATTTATTAATGCGAAACAGCTACAGCATTACAGAATTAATAACAGAAAAAGTATAGAATTTATAAAACATTAAGGACTCAAGAGCCAAACTAGAGATCTAGCTTGCAGCTACAAGCTTCATACTTCAAGGCCTTAAATATAGCAGATATTTGCAGCGGCAACCACTTGTAACAGCCAGCAGCTGAAATACATATAAATGCGAAAGTAACTCTGCCTGTCTGTCGGGCTTTCACGCTATTACTACTGTACCGATTTAAAAATTTGGTAGAAACATAGTCTAGCGCCTGAGAAAGGACAATTGCTACTTTTTATCCGGGTGCGGGAAGTAGGTGCCTCTACTTCAAACTTGGTTGAAAAACAGCACTTTTTGAACGAACAGCTAGATATCTGTATATTAGTCACAATAACAGCATTAAGACATACTGGGTCTTACGGGCAAGAATCGGCAACATTCCAAGCAACAAAAAAAATCTTTATTCCTCCCACAGGATCGTCTGCTCCCCCCTAGTACTTCTAGCAGATAATCTGCTCAGCCAGACGTACGACGGCAGACTAAGCAACCAGCTGTGCGGCGCGTGGGTGCAGGACGCGGCGGGCGCGGGCCGCAGCTGCCTGCTCGCCCTGCTGCTCATGCTCATGTGCCAGGTGCGAGCGGGACAGATGGACCTGTGTGGTGAGTGACCATTACAGCTATTGGACAGCTGCTCAGCAAGGATAAGAAGGCAGTTTTCATCAAATATCTACAGAATTTTCTTAAGATATCCGAGGGCACGGCAGTGCCCCAGCCAAGTAATATTTGCAAAACGTGTAGCCAAAATGTTTGTGTATGTCGCTAGTGCCTAAATTTGTTAGAAGATTTTTCCAAATTATATGTCCGATTTTTTGGTTTTCAACATGTTTTTACAGGGAACCAAATAATTTCGATTCAAAAGATTATATTACAGGAATTTTATTATACGATAAGTGTTTGGTCGCAGATGCATGTCGCTGCAATTTGCGACTTCCTACTCACACTACATAATAAAACAAAACGACGGACGTATGTATTGGTTTTTCCCGGGAAGTATGAACAGTGAATAATACTCGATTAGGAATTGGGACTTGCCCGTTGACACATTCGTCATTTAGCCAGTTTCATCTCTATGAAGACCTCATTATGTTGATGTTTATGTACTGTATTGTTTACACTATTCTCTTTGTGAAAAATCGGTATTGTTCACAGATATGTTGGACGCCGGCTGCATAAACTTGTACACCCATAGGAGCAACGTATTAGAAGACACCAAATATTTGGCGGATGCGTACAGAACCGCTTTGTTTTACGTCCAAGGAGTTTTATGTTCCGGTAAGTGGACTACGAAAATGCAGAATTCTCTAATATCTGAACTCTGGGTGTAATAATATGTTTGCTCGAATATGAATACTAGCTTCCGCCGGTGGTTTCTCCCGGCATCCCCGTGGCGACAATAAATAGACTATTTTACACTGAAAGAATTTTTCATATCGGGCCTGTAGTTCAAGAGATTAGCGCGTTCAACCAAACTAACTCTTCAGCTCAATAATATTAGTATATATTTGTAGAATATTTAACCCCCATTAGTTCATCGCAGTAGTTCCCAAGTTCAGTAGTTATATTCATCGATTTATCTCTTAAATTTCGTCTATTTTTTATACTTCTTAATTATGGAGACTTGAATTGTTTCGAAATACAAGATAAAATCTAATCATCTCATAATTATCTGATATAATTGTTTAATCCACTATTTTGGGTTATTTTTGTATTTTGTATGCCCATCCCTGATTATTAATTTTATCTTAATCTGCTTTCTACTTGTTTATTAAAACTCATAACGCAAACGATAACATAATTATACATACATAGGTACTCAAGTACCAAAAATTTTCTTCCTCCTGCCCTGTTACCAAGTTATTTGGGGTCGGCGCAACATGTTTTCCGCTACCTCTATTAGCTCTCTCTCTATTAGCCGTCATACTAATATCCACTCCCTTCTTAATCATGTCGTCTTTATGGCAATCGATTTATATCTTCCTTGGTCTACCTCTGCCTCTCCATATATTCACATTTCACATTCGAACCTAACGCATTCTCTGTATCATAAAAATTTGAATTAATTCATGTAATTTTTGGTACGAAACCTGCAGAAACGATGTAGAAACAATATTCTCAGTTAGTTATGTATAGTACCTAATTAATATTGTATGTGTCATTGTTACCTAAGCTTATTAAGATAACGACATACATGAACTTGACTACACATTTCAGTAGGTACTTCCCTATAAATAAAATTAGTGAGCTTATCGTATTTAGTAAAATGACCACATTTAATCATGAGTTGTTAGGTATACTCTGATACACTGTACTGAAGTTATACTATTTTGGTTAACTCTGCTCAATAAAAATACTTACCCACATTTATTTTCTTCCTTCCTAAAGGTACAACAATGTTCAACGGCGAGGCAGTGTCTGTCCCATCAGGCGCAGCAGTACTTCCTCCCGTCACCCCCACTCCCAACCCTTCCACCGCCGGACAGAAACCTACCAAGTTCTCTCGCGAATCCTTCGAGGAAATGAAGCAATCTCCAGGGTTGAAAAGCGGAGACATGAAGGACCCACTCAATTTCCTCGACCCACTCTGGAGCTTGAAGAAAAAGTGAGCTTCGTTCTGCTATCGTTCGCAAACGATGTTCGATGGACAATGACGTCACTAGACGCAGCGATACTCAACCTTCGGTCCGCTGAGGTTTTAACATTTCAGATCTCACGTATAAAGAGTATTACTTAGCATATGGATGTGTGCGGCCGTATTGCTGCGGCCTCAGAAAATAGTAGGTTGAGTACCGCTGATGTAGATAGCACACGCTGAAGTAAATAAAATTAAGTTCGTGATTTCTTTCGCCTCATACACCAAGTGCCGAATATGTATTTAGATGTTACTTGGTAATTACTTAATGAAAATTATTGAAGTTAAAAGTATTTTAATTAGCGATGTTTTAGTTTTCGTGACGTATTTCATTTTATATAAAAAAAAATTATGAATAATCTTTGTTAAATAATATGAAAATGAAATATAATTCCACAAAAAAATGAGTATTCTTATTATTTATTATTTTGTAGATAGGTTTATGTTTCGCTATAGTTTAACTTCTTAATTATCACAAAAAGTATGAAAGTTGTGTTGAATGAGGAAGACGAAATGCGAATGTTTTTAATTTAGTTGGTTTTAATTTTATCGACTTTTGGTTTATCGCGTATATTAATAAATTATCGAAAGCATAGTAACTAGTATTCTGACAACATATTTAACGATTTCATGTTAATTTTATTTTATTTTATAAAGTGTTGCGGAATATGCAGAAAGTGCGAAACGGAGTAAGATACTGTATTAATTTGTTTAATAAAATTAACAAAATATGCTGTTAATGATGAATTGCCAAATTATAGTAATCGAAAATTTATAGATGCATACCGTCATAGTGATTTGTAAGTAATAAAAAATAATTCTATATTTGCTGGCAACAGACAGTATGAATGTAATGGTAATGGGATCGCGTGGATGTTAGCATGTCGGCTGATACAGGGGAGTGGAAGCTAAATACATATTGCGCCAACCTCAAATAATGCAACAGGGCATATATTTCAGTCTGGCTATTCCAAAAATCGTGTTGGCACTCATAAATAAATGACTAAGTTGTTATTTCGAATAAAAGTGATCAATTCTAGTATTCTAGTTTAATGACACTTAAACAGATATTATGTCAGTAATATTAGTGAAAGCTGCTTCTACTTCGAATCGATTTGTATTTTATCGATATAGTTTTTTCAATATACCGATAGATGTCTTTATTGTTCTGCGACGAGCTCCGAGTATTAGATACGACACATCCATATTGATTCAAGTTTCTAAGGGACAGTTTTTTCATTGTAGAATCGCATTTATGCAAATTTTAGATGATTATTGATTTACGAATATATAAAAATAATGTTTTTATTTATATTGATGAATCATACTAACAACAGCCGTGTAATTTTTCTATAAATAAAGTATTATTTGAAATGACTGTTATATGAAGTTAATTTGGGATGGTAAGCGATGTTAGCTTTCTGTTTTGTTTCTTTGAATTAAATAGTTTTAGACACCGATAAAAACTTTAGTTGAACAATCGTTAAAGTTTATGTGCAAGCGCAGACTATCTGAACTCAGCCTTAGTGTAAGACATTAGCGTAGTATGTATTATTCCAACACTGTTTCAGCTAACACTAAAATGTGGATAGTAATGAAACTACATTCCTTGTGTTTTGTTTTATTTTAGTTATAAATGCTATTCAATACATCCAATGCACGCATTTCGGGATGCACATGTATTTTATAGGTGTATACAATGTTGTTGTTCAGCCAACTCTGAACTCTATGAAAGCGCAGGTAATGTGCTCACTGACCGGAATATGTCAACATTGTCTAATAAGTAGGTGCGATAGATATTGTAAAGCAGCTAAATTGTTAAATGTTCCATAATTTTACTCTAATTATAACAATTTATTTGAATTTTCATACAATTTAATAAAAGTTGATTTTGTATTATTATCTTCTATTGTAATAAATGTAACGAATATTAATGAATTTAATACTGTAGCTAGGTACTGATATTCATAGCATACTCAAATAAAATAAATTGGACTGAGATATTCTTGTTTTATTGTAGACAATCCATTCGGCTATCTTCGCATAGTGATATAACCGCTTAGCTAATATCTTATCTAGGACTCCGATTTGCGAAGACGGATATCGGCTACTTAGTGTGTTGCTCCCGCGGCACTCGGCTCGCGTGCCGGCTACTGAGCTCCTGAAGGAAAAGCGAGGAAACTAGGAAACGGTTCCGGGGTAGGGCGCACGTTATCGCGGAGGCTGGGGCCGCGCGCCGCCAGTACGCGCCGAGCCGTCGACGCCGCACCACGTGTCACGTGTAGCCCTGGCCGCAGCGCGCACGCGCGAACGCGATCGCGACGCACCAAAACATTACGAAAAAAAATCCACGCCACCCACTTGCCAACGAAAAGTGACAGTGACGTTTCGGGGGGGAGCACGGTGACAATAACACGCATTCGTATTATGTAGTTTACAAAAATTATTTACGTGATTCAGTGAAAAATTTCAGTGGTACGATCAACTGGTGAATTTTGTGCGATCGATAGGTGTCGCAGTGGTTGTGTTGTTGGTTCCAAGAATGGATGGTGGTGGGCCGGCGGGTTAGGCGCGATGATGCGCAAGGAGAACGCCGGCGCACCCGGCGGGACCGAGTTCTCGCTGGATGCGGCGGACTGCATCACGCTGCAGCAGATCCTGCAGGCGTTCAACTCGACCATCAGCGAGGAGCACGCGTGGGCCCTGTTCTACCAGGCGGCGCGCTGCTTCCAGAAGTGCCTGACGGACGGGCCCGTCGGCTTCCTGGTGACGGAGCCGCGCCATGTGCTGCTGCACAAGGACGGCACCGTGCACCCCAGCACGCTGCTGCATCCAGGAGGTCAGTATACTCACATGTTATGTACCAATACATTTTTGATATCAAACTATTTTTTATCGGACACACCAATAAGAGTTTATTACCAAAGTTAAACAGTGATAAGAATAGTAACTTACCTACCCAATTTGTTTCATAAATTAACGTAACAGCTATCATCATGTACCTAGTAGCCATTAGCCAATGTTATGTTATCATAGTTTATTATTGGATAGAAAATATTTTCGTAAATTGGCGACCTTGTCCTTAGCAGTAAAATTGTATCAGCGGTATGGATTGCTGCTAATTAGCACTTACAATTATTTAAATCAGTCTGTATTATGATTAGACTTGACTTATCAAGTTCACCAACACGCTCATTATGATAAAAAATGTTAAACATAACATTACGTACCTAACTCATTATTTCGACGAATAGTTTCAGCTTTGATTCGCGTCACTGAATAAAAAAATAAAGGCGTCGAATCATTTCATATCACGCAGTATAAAATGTGTTTCGCATCACCGTGGGTGAGCATTCACAGCAATTATATTTCATCCTCCTATCTCAAAACTTGCAAATTATTTCCTCAATCTTGGCGATGTATCTACCCGGAAAGATTGGCGTCTGATATCTAATAATGCAATAATGCTGCATGCTAATAATCATGCACCGCATAGTTTAGATTACCAAACCCCGCATAAAACCGCCATAGATGCTATCTGAACATTCTTAGACCGCATCAATGCATTCATCTATATTTTACGAAGACTTTAAGTCTGGCTGGAATTTCTATACGTGAAGAAACTCATTGATAGGATTAGCCTCGGACAGCAATTACTTTTAGCATCATGCTCGCCGGTTATCTTCGTTATAATTTATGAATGGCAGAAATACAATGTCAATGCCTGCTTGTAAGATAATCTCTAGGATGGTTTTGAACTTCGAAAGTGACTAATAGACTTCATAAGGTTCTGGAACTTCTGCGTCTTACGTCCAAATTTGACGGACATGTTACTCATTATTGAATCCTCGACTACCGTTCCAATCAACTGCGGGAAAAAGGTTTTCTCCGCTGATGTAGTAGGTATGTGGCGATCCTGTGTACATTATATAGGACAGTCCTGGTTTGAATTACAATAGCTGAGAGAGGAAATGAATGACAGTTTCCAGTGTATGTTTTACGGAGTTCGTTTCGGGCCATCTGTCTGAAACGATTTCTAATAAGGTTGCCGAAACTGCTTAACATCAGGCGATGCAGACACCATGATTTAAAAATATTTTTGTATTACATACCTACATACATACAATAAATGGACATAGAAACTTAACTTTTTGGAACAAAAAAGTTATTAAAATCTATTAAGCTGCTAAAGTAAGTCATTGCTCTAGTTATTATTGGCACGATACACGAGTTTGGGCCCAAATGAATAACTTACAAAACCCATACAGTATCGATCTGCGTTTATTCTTAGTAATAACATGCTCCTTTTACGAAAGCTCCTACGTTTATGTACATACATGTAAGTTATGTTATTATTTCAGTAACGTAAAGGTATGCTTTGACCATTTCGTTATAGGCATTGCAAATGAAATTAGAGACAGGTAAAATCATTTATTGTAAATCAAGGAAAATGTTTTCGTTAAACTTAAGGGGAGGTTTTGCAATTGATCTGTCACGTTCACAGTGGTTCTGAGTTTGTTTCGCGATACTTGACAGAGTTACGTTTTTATTTCATACTTTTCAGTCTACTAAGTAATAATTCATTAGTTGAAAGGAATAGTGATAGCGAAAGTTCGTAAAAACCATTTAATAATAATATAATAGCCTCTGGCTTGCCTTCATTGGCCGTCCAGAGTGGAGTCGCTAGAGCAATGCTCGGAGGGTGAATGCCTCGGGTAAGTGGCGAGTGGGCACAGAGATGCTGGACCCTGGCTTGATGCCGGTTTTAAGGCGCGTGATCTGAGTAGAAAGCCGGCCGGGGCAACCTCACCCTTCAGCCGCTCACGTCCCCGTTGCCCCCTTGTTGCGACTTAGCGACTAGTTCCCGGGGGCCCGGTAAGTGAGCTGGCGAGTCTCCTCCTGCCATTTTTACATGTATTTATTACATTGTTATCGGCAGGGGTCATAGTCCCCATAGTTTTCCCTTCCCTAGTCCACTAGCATCCCATCACAATAACCCAAGTAGATTTTCTTCCATACTTAGCAATAGTTTAGCACAAACCGGGGGTTGTCCTTGGTACATTTCCATAGTGTATACAGGGATAATCGTCGGTTTTGTGTCACCATTACATAATATTAAAGTTGTCTTAAAGGGCTTCAGCGTGTTGGCTTCGGCCCCACGTTCGCCTTCCAAAAATCCGGGACTCTATAGTCCCGTGGTCGGAAAAAGACATACAAAATATAATAATAATATATTTATTATCAGACCAAGGTCCATACAAACAAAAACAATTCATTTTACAAATAATAATAAAAATAGCTTATTTATTTAAACCTATGGCTGCCCCAGTGTTTCTGGAAGGGGCAGTCTATTCTGGCAGCGATCATTTTCAGAATTTAAAACTACAAGCGAAGCTTTTACTAAATATATGCCTTAAATATGCCTTAGATCGATAGCCTCTACCGTTCAGTTACCTCTAAAGCAAACAATTTTTTGTCTGAAAAATGTACTCTTACGTTTTATTTTCTTTTCATAGAGTAAATTACAGGCACTGTATACGCGAACTTTAAGACCGAATTACGTTAGTGTTATATCTGCAGGTACGTTTGTTTACTCCCGGAGTTCGTCCTATTTACCTTGAGACAGATATTTCCTTTTACGCTCTTTCATAATATCTTCGCCAAAACTTTCAATATAAATAGAAATATTGATTTTCTTAGAAGTTTTCGAATAACAGAAGTTGATAAAGTTAGAAAACCAGATGTTCGAAATTCGGTTTCTGTCTGTCTAAGTTGAAAATAAGTTTAGATTATTTTTGCCAGTTAAAGCAATGTACCAAACCGGAAGCTTGAGTTCTAAGAACCGTTTAACGATTTAGTCCACAAATTAAGCTGAAAGACCTAACAGGATCACAGATGTGTCTTTCTATGCTTCTATAACGGGTTTCAGATCTTTCATAGTTATTTAGCAAGTTTAATTTACAATCAAACATAATTGGCTCCATGCGACCTTTACATATGCTACCTTATTCTAAAACGTAGTTTTAAAAAGTACCAGCTTTAGTGCCTGGTACTTTTTAATATCACGTTTTATAATAAGGTGGATTATCTTTAAATACTAGTTGCTTAAGGGGAACCAACAGGTTGTTGAATTCGAGGATCAGCAGTTTATCAGGATGCTCCCAATAGTAGTTCTGTAGCCCTACTTGATCACCTCATGGTGACAATGTTATTGATAATCTAATTTCTGTGCTTCACTTTACTTCAATAACACCAGCCGCTGATTTGTCAAATGGCCATTCTCAATTGACATACTTTCCTAAAGAAAACAATGTAAGTGTATCTATGTATTTATACGCCAGTACAGCTGTATCCAATAACAAATGCCTAATCAAAATTTATTGGAAACGAGTCCACATCTCATATGTCCCGGCTAACATTTCAGTCTAACGCCTTCACACAAATAGCCTGTTCCAGTGATTGCTAGGTGTCGTGTAACAATTTCTATGTATCTAGAATTCTAGACCACAGTGCAAATAGGCGGTACATTTTATCTTACCACGTATCTTGTAAATGGAAGGTCATTTGCCGCCCAGGTTGTCATATTGTCACATTGACACCCTCAGCGGAGCCACAGCTTATTATAATGCAGCGAACGAATAATGAGACGTTATCCTCTTCTAATAAAGTTACGATGACCTTATTTAGAGACACAGTATAAGGGGTGGCCTATTTAAAACTCCGAACGTGTCTGTAAAAAAAGAAAATGCTAAAATCTTTGTTCATAGTGGATCTGGAAAACGAGATGAGAAACCGTTAGCAAACCGCGCAATATTTTCCATACGACCTATTCAGAACAAAACATTTTCGTGGCGGATTATTCGCGTATTAATCATTCGCAGATGGCTATAACACTCGTAACCCTCATGTGCTCCGCACATAAAGCATCCGGCCGCAGGTTGAACAGTGAGGCTGGCCGACAGCGCCCGACACTGGCCGAAGTGCCAGATACCAATCATTGCTGACAGCGCTCATACATTGCCTTGCAATTTAAGCGATTTTGCATGCATGTTTCTATTACGCTATTTACCGCTGACCCATATTTGCAGAACACTTGCTAACAAGACCGACGCTGTAAGTGACAAGTTTGCTATCTTGCGAGATGTCATTCGATTTGTTTATGTAGTCTTACGATTGATTGTTGCACAATATTACGAATCGATTTTCCGATGTTAATTTAGATTTTGAATGCATTTTGTTTGTAGGTTAAGGTGTCAATTACTGTATTTTCTTGAGTTTTCTCGAGAATGTTGCGATCTCATTCTCTTTGTAAAGGTGTCACTGTCTTTAATACTAATGGTGGTCGTTACAGGAACATTTTGCCGATTTGTTTCAGTTGCCCTTGAGACAATTTTGACATTTTATATTTTTAAAAAGTTTTACATATGAATCAAACGTTAACATTATTTTCGAACACATAATAAAATGCAACAGGTTGCTTCATCCACCTTTCATCCAAACCAGCACATATTTTTCTTTATAATCGATATAAACTCGACTCTTATTAATTATTTTACGGCATTTACTTCTCACTGTTATTTACCGAAATGTTATGAAGTCGTATTGGCATTAGACACTTGACAAATTGGACTGTTTGAAAACAACTGATCTAAGTTTTTGCCAACTATCTAATTTTGCGTGAAGCCTAAAAAATATACTGAATCACTAACCAGATTAGTCTGTGGTCTGTGGTGTGAACAAAAACACAAAATACCGTACGTTCAAGGTTAGGTAATATTTGGCTAAAAGTTAAGTAATAACTAGTGTTAACTAGATGGTAGGTTTGTTTCAATGCCTTCTCTTATGTATCTTATTAAAGAATTGTATTTGTTATAGAAAAGTTCGACACATTTTTAAAAGGTTTTATAAAAGCACATAAGTATTGTAAAGATTAAAAGAAAACTGCAACAAATTTTCTTAACTCATTTATTTATTCAATGGTTTATGTATTACAGAGTTTATGGGATAAATAGTATAAAATAGAACTTGCTTATTTACACCGGTGGGCGTGGTAGCAACTAAATACCAAGTGCAGAAAAGCAGTTCAATTTCCTTGATAATATACTTCGCTTCAAAGTTTTAATAGCAAGTAGTTATTAGTTTTCATGCTGCGTTTTCTTTACACTTTCCTTAAGTTTTCTTACTTTTTAAACAACTAGACTAAGAAGAAACTTATACACCCGGAGTTAATAAATCAATTATGTATTACAAGCGCAGGTGATGCGCACGCGATTATGATAATCAGTTGGCATTTCATTGACACAATACTTGAGGCAGTGATTCCCAAAGTTTTTCCGCAACGCGCCATTGCGGGGTTTTGTCGCAGCGAAGTTTTGACATAATCGTCAGTTATGTTTTGAATTCTTAACTTTTATGTTTGTTGGTTGATTTAAGGCTTTACGTGATTTTTTGACAGTGTCGCAAACTTCTGGGATTTGCTGTCTACATAATTGACAAATACATAGGTATTCTAGCTTCTACCAGTTGTTTCAACGGCGTCCCAGGGGACATATTCCGCACACCCGCATAGAAGTGGCTTGCCTCCTGATAAATGGGCTATAATACTGTAATATTTTTTTCAATTTGGTTTAGAAGTTCAACAAACTCTGCAGCTTTATAATATTGCTATAGATTTTTTGATGAGTGCTAATAAAAACTCAAGTTTCGATCTGAACATTTTAGCTTTAAGGTAATGGTTTACACAGGATAAGCTTCTTGAATGCCTACTTAATTAGAAAAACTCATCGCTTCATTATACACCAGTTGATCACCACTGTTCGCCAGCACAGTCAAGTGCAGTGTATCGCTTTTTACCGAGTTATTCATACGGTCGTATTGTTCTGTCAGGCGATCTCACCCCGCGCGTGTGAAACGGGTCTCGGTCCCGGAAAGTCCCCAACTCCACTGTTATTAATCGAGAGATTTTTTGCGTTGCGTGTCAGAGAAATTACGTGGTTACATACATCTCTTTGTGCTGTTAGGTTTGTTGAACTAGTGTCATTAATCAGAGTCTGTGATTCTTGCAACTGTTTGCCAATAGTTCCAGTGTGATGGTGCCTTAATGGATATGAGAATTTTGCTGATTGAGGGTGTGGTTGAGCGTCTTTGTTAATTTATGTCGAAATCAATTATGTTGAGTGATACGATAGTTAGTGGTGTTTGTATTTTTTTATCATCTTAATTGAATAACACATTAGTAATGTGTCAAATGTATAATATAACGTGTTATTTAATTTGAAGTCGTTTTGCCTAAAAAAGGAGTTAAAGTCGTTTACATAAAATGTTCATCGTTCTTCTTCTTAATCGCCTTTATTTTATGGACACAATAGACCCCAAATCGGTCTCTTTTTATTATATTTTAAAATTTACGCTATAGTCTCAATAAAGTTAACCCTCAAATGCCACTATGGGTCACAAAGTCCCATTGAATGGTTCTTATTATGACAGTCAAATAAACCGGATTATTGCTTAATACTGGGATAATGTATTTTATGAGCGCATAACTGTATTACAACGATTTCTATTTTATTAGTAGCAGTTTGAACAGTGGACTACATTTTTCTGCTAAACACCGGCTGTTTCTGTTTTTTTTTTATTACTAATATGTAAAAATAACCTCAATTCATATGGAATGTGATAAAAGTTGCAACAAATAGTTCTTTTTTACCAAAAATATCATTTTTCGCTCATGATTAGCAAATTCTGTTTTTTAGTAAGTAGGTATGTATGCTAATTCATTCGGATTGATTGCCTTTAAGCGTTATTTCGGCCTGTGGTGACATTTTCGGGTTACGTATACCGGTATATTAAAAGCAAATTCTAACATTAGGAATGCAGCTGCTTGGTGGCTCGTGCCAGTTCGCAAATGCTGTTTAGAAGCATAGTTTTAATGCTTTCGTATAAAAGATATGCATGCCATCATGTTTCATTTTATTTTAAAAGCTTTTTTTAGTTTCCTGTTATTTGCTATTTATTGACCAATCATAAAATTAATTCGTTGTCGCCAATAAATTACAGGATGCCATCGAAAAAACTGGCGGTTTCTTTGACTGTTCATTACAAAAACCGATCAGCATTGGAATCCTTTTTGTGAGTTCAATAAATAGAGCTGCCTTCCTCGGAACGGCTACCGAACAGAAAAAATAACAATGGACACAGACTTGACGATTTTGAACCTTAATGCTTTGAAATAGAGCCTAGCGCTCTTTTCTATTTACCTGTCTATTTTCCTGGAATTGAAGAGGCTACAGGTAGGCTATAAGGGAGTGAATGACATTCGAGTTTACACGTTATATGGTGTGATTTAACATGGCCGAAACGTACGATCCCATAGAGAGCCGAACTTTTTTAAATTGCCTCTCAGTAAGAAGAAAATTAATTAAGCTTGGAACGCCGGCGCCATTTCAAGAAGCACTAAACTGCCTTAGCGTAGGCATTAAATCGAAAGTATTTTAATAATTATTGGCTGGTAATAAAGCCGTCGCAACATTGTTTATCTACTTGGGTATCTACTTAATTTCCTTAGGCTTTTATTTATTCGTAAAACACTTACAAAGTTGCGGGTTAACTTTGAGGTACAGAGTAAATACGCGAACAAAATGCTCGAGTGTTGGCATTCGCTGAACGAACGATTGAATATGATGGGTCTGCAAATATTACAGAGGTGGAATTGAAAGGAATTGTATTTGGTAAGTTTGCTTTATTTGTGCAATTAGGTGTTGGTTTGTATACTATGTTAAATTTTATGTACGAATATAGCATTGGGTTCAGCTATCAAATATTTTTAAATACTTAATAAAATGTTCAGCGTGTCCAATTTAATTGCAAAGAGAGTGAACACCATGATCCTTAAAGGTGCAGAATACTTTTTACTTGGATTCTTAGAACAAAAATGTATTGCCGGGCGGCTAATTTTCCTTGCCCTGTCCATAATTGCTTCACTGCAATGAATTCACGGAATTGCAAATATCGATTGGAGTGGCGCAAATTAACCTAGCCATGCTTTTATATCAGCTTTTCCACTATCGAATCAAGGCCAAACATCTGTTTGGCTTCACATTGGAACATTGATCTTCATTTCTCGGAAGTTCTTCAATAAAGATTGATTAAAAAGCTCTCGATCATTACTTGTACGACTAGAAAGTCAACAGGGTACAGGCTATTGTAATAAAATTCATGTTTGCTGGTGTCCACTGGTTCAACAATGTGATCGTGGTCGCACGACTTCGTGACCCGACCACACCCGACCTAGGATGAGAGCGCCATCTATTGTGCGAAGATGGACAATTTCTTGCCATTGAAAAATACTTAGGCCTCGTGAGAAGAGAGATTCTCGAAAAAGTTGCAGTTTTTTTATAGATTAGCGACCTGCTGAGTTTGTTTTGAAGATATTGGTCAGTTTGGTGTGACACGTGATTCATGAAATCGTGATGAGGGTGAATGCTTTCTTGATGTCGAGCATGATGCCGTAGTTATGATTGAATAGACTGTCTAAATATAATCTTCTATAGTGCAGAGAATATCTTCCGTTTTCCTTATGTAGTGATGCTTCTTGGTTGCTTGCTTATAATATTGCTAATAATACAAACTTATAAACAAGAGTAGATTAGTTTTGATACAAAATAAAATTAATAGTAAAGTCCGTGTTTTACCAACAAAATCTCCATCAAAACTTGTCGACATAAGATCACCCTTTAGTTATTTTTCCTACAGATTTATTGTATATTTTTCGTTTTCTAATAGATTCCACCTTACTATACATTTTCTTTCACTTTTATCCTTTTCAAAGAGTTCGTTTATTTAAGATGTCTCCTTTTATTTAAGATAGGAACTGAAAACAAACGGTTTTGTTGCTAAAAATAATCAGAATAACAAAATATTGTTCACGAGACGTTAACATTATTTCGCTGAGGGATGACGCTTAAATATTGTAGTTTGTACGTTAATGAAACAATGGCCGGTCGCCTAGGGGATCAATTGTGTGAGTAGCTTTTGTTTCATCTCAAATAATAGCTTGTAGGTACTTTCGTATTACGATTTAAGCGAGTGATCCCCATGGTGTGCAAAAGCGATCAATTTATGTTTTATAAAATAAAATTAAATAGTATTGTTTTACTGAAATATGTAAAGAAATTACTTGTTGAAATGCATTAAGGGCGAAAAGAGTACTTGACCTTGATATAATAATGTTACCAACTTTATAGGTATATATTCTTACAAGTTACTTATTATACTAATAGCAGAGAGCCTTATTTCCTTGAATTTAAGTTTTTTTTAATCCTATTCTGAAAGGGTTTAGTGAGTTGAGAATACATATTTATTCCGACCAAAAACAGTAAGTGAATAAAGCAATCAATTTTCCTCAATTCGTTCTAATTTCGCAGAAAAGATATTGTTATTTTCCAATTCATAGATAAAAGAAAGTGATCTATTTTCATAGATAAAGAAAGTATATCATTGTTTTATAAACAATAAGAATTGACAGTAAAGAACACAACAATTAATTATTAATCGTCCATTTACATCAAGATGAGTCTAATAAACGTTTTTGTAATGAATGACAATTTGCCAAAAGGGTGTCCTTTTAAAGTAAAGTATTGTAAAGTTAAGCTTTAGTAATATTTTGGTTTGATTATTTTGCCTAAAAGCTACGATACCTACATTTTCATTTATAAACAGGAATCGCTGTAGAACTTTTGTAAGTCGAAAGAAGACAGGAGTTTGAAAATCCTTAATAATATTGTAATCCTAGTTTTATGAATAATATCTAAGAGTTACGCTCAATCCGTCTCCGTGTGACAGGAGGCCTGTGCCCAGCAGTGGGACGATAAAAACGCTGATGATGATGATGATCTAAGAGTTACAGTTAAAATGGGAATAACATATTGATATAGGCTTGATCCCCTTTAAAATTAATTATTTAATCTAAGTTTAAGTTGCAATATTAACTTTATTCGTAAAGCAAAGTGCAAGTTGTATCTAAGATGAGGGTGTCGACGTCCTTGCCAAGCCAAGGTCGATCGATACTCGGCCAGCTGGTGACGTCACAGCCGCCATTTTGGTGCATGACGTCACACAGCTGTAAATACTCGCCTTTCAGGCACGTTATGAAAATTGTATTATAGTAGGGTTTTGTGTACGTTTAGAAGTTAGGAATAAATAATTGTGGGTGTGTCTTTCTCCTATATTTTAGGCTTTACTTCCTCGAGGACCTAGTTGGCGTGTTGCCACAAATATAGTAGATACCTGTTGGTGTGGTACATACTAACAGTTTACGATTCTAACCTTTTTTTACGGAGTCTTACGAACTTAGTATAGTGAGGTTTATTCACAAATGAGAATAAGGAATTATTGGGGACTGGTATTTCAGTAAGTCATGTGACGATTCTAAGAGTTTGATGGACAATTCCCGAAAAAAAAACCTCCACTAATAATGTTTATAATTTACCTTTCATTTCCAGAAAATTTATCTGGTATCATAATGAAGATATAAGAAATAAGACGAAGATGTAAACGTTTTTGTACGAGCATGTATTTTATAAACGTGTGTGGCATTTAACGTGCTAGTTTAATGTATGTATAACTTAGACAGACTATACTTAGAGCGGCGTAGGCGTCGCGTGATCTCACACATTCGCTGTCAATTGGATTACTATGCACTTTAAGGGTTATGATACATTGCATACTTTCTGCCTCTAATACCTACAGTTGCAAAGATGCATTTTGTATTAGTAGACTGTATTATTGGTGATTAAATTTTACGCAAAAATCTCTTCTAGCATTTTCCATATTTTATAAATCTATGCTTTTTATTTCTACCGCACCAAATCCACAGGAAAACCGACACTGATGTGCGATCTCGTAATAAAGTAAATCTCCAAATTTTGATGAGTTTCCACTTCGCTGTTTATTGCAGATGCCCAGTACAAACTCTAGTGGAACCCTTATCAATGTCGATAGCCAAGACAGGTTTCCCTCAACAAGTAATAATTGCAATAATGTGCCCCGTTCCTAAGCCGTCGGCACGCGTCTCACACTCGGGAGGGACACTCGCCGCCGCCGTCGCGCGCAATTACGCGATCGATCAGAATCCTTCCTTATTTGCCGTACCTCGGAACGCAGCTATAGGCTCCATAAATGCGGTGAAAGCCATTTGTACGGGATAATTAATTATCGTCCTACATGATTTGATGAGTTTTTGCTTTGGGAAAAACTTGATTAATGTTCGCCGTCTTTTACAGTTTGCAGATAAGATGTTTCTTCCTAGTTTGTTGTAGTTAATTGAATTGACAGTGAGAAAAACGTGAATGTCACCAAAAAAGTTGGATTAAGTCAGCTGCAGGTACCGTATGGTCTAGTAGTGGCACGCGCTTTTACCGTAAGCAAATTGCCATAGGATCGATCGTCAGGGGTTTTCCTCCTGTAGCTATAACTTAGCCCCGAGCCTTTTAATGGCATGTCATGCTTGCAGTATGTTACTAGCATTTGTATCACATCTTGAACACATTTCATAGTTTATGTCTTACATTAGAAACTTATGACTTGGTACATCATCGGCATCAAGCGGCCATTTACTTTCTTCCAAATTAATATCAACATAAATGCTTTCTTTCTTCTATAATTACGCGTCTATTCTTCGTACACTCCGAGTAAGGCCACAAATTTTTCCTCAACTCTTCAGTGCATCACCCGCCAAATTATTATCAATTGTGAACGATGATCTATCAACTTTCTAAAGTAATAGCTCTGTGTTTGTGTAGGTGCTATTATCTAGTAGAGGTAGATAACAAGCGACCTTTGATTGAGATAAACGGGCTCAGATTATGTTATATGCGTCACATTCATGTAACGCGTGTTTGTCCGATAATATGTATATTGTGATTTCAATTGATGATGTTTTTGTTGGGGCAAAAAGTTTTTATGGTATTATAAATGAGAGTTATTTGGAGTGGTTAGGTTAGTTATTTCATTGCATTCTCTGAGCTTAGGAGACTATATAATTTGCTCTGATAAAAGTTTTTTTTTTAACTTGCCATTTTTAACTTCTTCCATCTGCCACATCAGTGGCATTTATACCACCATAAAGTAGTCTATGGAGGATATTATTGCAATCAGATGCTATTCCTTTTCTTTATGTTAAAAAAAATAAAAAGCTGATGTTCAGAAATGGCCATTAGATACCGTAAAATACTGTTTAATTGCTTAACGTTTAGAAACCATCGTTAGCTGGAGAAGTATTGAAATAAAATTTATAACTTCATTTCATAGAATGGGCTAAACATTTTATAAGCATATACATACCAATAATGTAATCAGGATCCAGTGCTATGTGTTGGACCTCTAAATGAGATAAATGCCATAAAGAAATGCCATCAAAGATCGTTTTATGTTTATGATGCCAGAAATACGTTATGCATAATTACGTACATTTTAAGGTCACGATATACCTACCGATATCTGCCTAATGATTAGTCGCTCGTATTGAAATCATTGTGAAATGCGCATATCAATTAGGTACCTAAGATGCCTCTTATCTACAGCTCGTTGAATATTTTTGTTATCATAAATACGCTGTTCAGCTGGATTCCATAGGTCGTATGTATCCAATGAGTACCCTTGAACTCTACTGAACTCGTGTGACAACCATATGATTCAAGCTAGGTTGCAGGCTGGGTAATATTGCAGATGTTGACCTTTATCTGCCAATCAATCATCTTCACCTATGTTTATCGTTGGACAAATTCCACCTTAATCTTCTCTATCGCCTTTATTATGTTTGTTATAACTTCGTACTGCTGGAAAATGTTTATTTTAATATTTCTTTAATTGATGGTAAAGCCTAGTTGATAGTCATTAGCATTTATCCTGTGTAGTTCTAAAATGTAGAGAAATAACCGACAAGGTGGACAGACGATCCTGTTAAAGTGGCTGGAAGACACTGGATAGCTACTATACAAAACCGCCAGAAATGGAAAGATTGGGAAGAGACCTACAATCAACATATACAGGGTGACTAAGGGTTGAAGAAGAGAGTTCTAAAATGTAATGACGTCCCTATACAGTCCTCATTATTTTCATAACACTCCGCGGAATTTTTGCGTGTATGTAATGTTTATGAAATTCAACTGTTGTTTTTATGTAGACTTGATATTTATCTCCAAATTTCAAGTTTCCATCTTCATACAGTTGTTCTGTTATTTTAACTGCTTGCAATCTTCCGGCTCGGTTCGGCAGTGAAACAATAACGGTTGTTGTAATGAAGTTCAAGGACCGTCAACTGGCCGATTGTAACGTTTATGTAATACGTTGCGTTTGCCGTAAGTCACTTTCGTTCGTTTTGAGTTAACGGGATTTTATTTTTGCTGCTCGTGATTTTTCGATTTTTGTTATCAGTCCTATTATATTATTTGGAATCATTATTATTTCTTGAATTGCTACTCCTCTAGAATGGTCCTTTAATTCTCCCTTTTTATTCCTGATCCTTTATGGACCTCTTTTGTAACTGTTTGTGAAATTCAGTTACTTCAAAATATACAATTTTAAGATACTATATTATAATATGATGAAAAAGTGCTTTGCCCAGCAGTGGGACAGTACAGGCTAATAAAAAAAAAAAAAAAAAATTATAATAATAAATAACAATTTATCATACTTTAGCAGTTAAATTTACAGTTGGTCAGTATCTAAGTTTACTAGTATATTATAATCTCTTACAATCTACAAATCATTGTTGCACTAGTGCGTTTGCTACACTTTCAATTTTGACAGCTAACAAATTGCGTGCACCTGTGATGCATTGGCAAAGATTAAGTTCTGTTTCATTAGGCATTCATACCGAAAGTTGTATATGATGATCAAAGTGTTATATGCTTTCTTCGAATTTGGGTGGGAGCCTATTTTCGTGAACTATGATAGGTACTGCTATATTTACTATAAAACTTATTTAAGGTTCGGCTTTCGGTAACAGCGGAGTTTTGCTTTCCCATATAATATCACCTGAAAATATTGAAGCTATAAATATTTTGGCATAAGTTTTCTAGTAGGTATAAACACACCGTCCGGTTGTTGAAAAATTTCTTTAAACAATTTTAAATTACATTGTAAGTAGTTAGGTACCCACATGGTTCCTAGGGATTCGACGGCGCGCCACAAAGCAGGCCTCCACAGTTGATGCCGAGATAAAATTCTCAGTTAAATAATGAATGAACAATAGATTCTCACGTTATAACAAGCCAATCCTTTTCTGGCGTACACTAGGGAAATCCGTCGTAAAATAATGCATGCAAATCGACGATATCATTTTTGGGCTAGTGGTTTTTAAATGTTTTGTGTTAATTAACAAAATAAATATTTCTTTAATTATTTCTAATAGGCATCTGTGATGTTACATTTTTATGTCACGTCTATCCCAACAGGTTATCTGTTCTATGATCGATTCTCACACACGTACGAAACATTTACCGTCTTAGGCAATAGCCATTATTTTACCAAGCCCATCGATATATTAAGTAATCCTAAGATGCACTCCCATGCCATCGAATTAAGAATTATGCTGCACATTGAGAAATTCGGCCCGTCCAACCGGAACTTTATGTTACGCAAGTGTTTTTACTATGTAATGATGCATTTATAAATTGATGAGCAGGCCTTTCTCGGTCGTCGAATTAAAATGAGTGATGCTCGGAATGATAACAATGACATATTTATTGGTGGTGGTATGTTCTGTGGAAATCGTAACGAGAGATATGCTGATGACGACGTTTTGGATTTAATATTTATTAATAAGTCAGTACGAACAAGGCAAGAATTCTAATCATGAAATAATCCAATCTCTGATTGAATGAGGCAGTCGATCAAGGACCAACAATGTTTTCAACAACAAACTCCAATTTATCCCCTTTTCCTAATCCTGGAGATAATTGAAAACTCGTTCAATATCTCAAGCGCATTGCTCTTGCCAGTAACTCGAGTAATTATTATCCAGTCCATATTTATTGCCTTACTTATTATTTGTTCAACGTTTTTTGATTGGGATACTTCATTGTAGCCTCGGGTGTCGTCGGGTGCCAGGGAACCTGTTTCAAATCTCTGTTGTAGATAATTTAATGAAATCGTTAGTTTCGTAAGAGTTCTCTGTCTAGATACGCTCCCCGTCCTTTGTGTGGGAACCAACGGATGCTAGTGAGGGAAGTGATCTGAACGAGGAACGACAGTTCTTTGGAGCCACTTCCTGTCTTTTCTTCAATTGTGTAACCTTTGTAGATTTTTCTTATGCTAATTGACAAACAGCATCTTGCTGATTGCTTTCCTCATAGTTATTGTATTCTTTCTTTCTACTTCCAACATTTTAATCATTACCTTTCATGTCTTATCAGAATTATTTTAACGGTCTTACCTTGATTCCATAACCATGTTCTTGAAAGCCACGTTTGTTTAAAGAAATCTTCATTAAAATATTTGTCTCCTCATGTTTCATCCTAAAGATTTGTTTAATTAATAAATGTTTGATTATTAATTACACAAGCTGTTTGTTTAATAGCCGATGATATAACATGCGGTCAGTATTTAATTAAGTAAAATATTTTTGATTCTTCATTAGTTTGATCAGATCATTAATCGGTAACTGCCCATCACTAGTAGTTAATAGTCAAGCGGTCTGTGGTCTTTACTGTCTAAGTCTTTTCTTTATTCACAAGCAACTTGATGTAACGAGCTTCTATCGTGGGAAACACGATGATAGGTGCAAATTTCTACCAGCGCAAATCGTACTGATGGCAGATAAGAAAAAAGTGCAATTTAACTATCCTAAACGGTTTTGCTCTTTGTTTCTTTGAGATCCAAATCACTGTACGAAGGTACGCTATACGTTTCCTTTTACGCAACGAAATCTTTTATTTATATTTTATATAATGCATGCAAATTCTGAGCTATCGATTTTGTGAATCAGATGTAATGAGAGTCATTGTGGTTGTTTAAACTGCTTCGTCTGTGGGAAGTGTTCGTAACAGCTTTTGTAATGTTATGTTTGGTCAGTTATTGTTATTGCTTTATTATTCAGCATTTAGTCAGCAATTCTGACCAGCGTTTCTTGTCAGCCAACAGCTCCGACTATCCTAATCCGTACGATATTTGTCTTATTTTTAGAAATATCCAATTTATTTTATTCATTGATTAATTACTCTTTTACTTTAGCGGATTCGTTTTCTCTTTTATCGTAATTTCATGCAAATTCCTCGAATCTTTGGATGTAAATCTAGATTCTATTTTACTTCGGTTCAACATATACGCCAACAGCTGTCTGCCATGACGTCATTCGCTTTGCATGTCCAAAATTTGTCACAATCAAGTGGGCGTTGGTTTTTGACCGTTTTATGGTTTTGCCTCCTTTATCGTCCTGCTCTATTGTTCCCTAGATAAAATCTGTACGACAAAAGATTTTTAATTTACCTAATTCGTGGGGCTTGTAAACGTCCGCTTCCATTATTAGAGGTTTTTAATGTTCTGTTAATTGTTTGAAACTATACGCTACAGCAGTTTTGCAAGTTTTTGTTAGTTAGTTTAGTTTTTCTGTAACATTTTCTAGTCATATTGTTAGTTATAAAAGATTCTTTTATCATCCCAATAAACCAACTTCTACTTAGTATTTTCTTTGGCTCTTTTAACATCTATTGCTCGCAAAAGTATTGCAGTATTTTTATTTCTTTCTAGAAAAGGTAGTGATTGACAGTTTGTCTTCACAAAAACTTGGTCAGTCAAAGAGTTGAGTCTTTAAAGCGATTCAGTGACTTCTGTCACGGTTCATCGGATCCGAGCAAACAATTAGACGCGCCAACTATATTTACGTTTTTTGCAAATAACGCTCATGTTGTAGCAAGTTTTGGTTTTATTTTTAAGAATCTTGTTCCAAGATTTGGTGTATATTTTAGAGGACGACCTTGATTTTAAATTGGTTCATCTTTTAAAGCATAGATTTATGCCGTAGATAGAGTGGTAGCTTGGGAGAGTGTAACCTATGATTTCACTGCAGTAGGTAAAATATAAAAGGTCATTGATGACATTATCACACATTTCAAAAAACGTGCAATGACATGGAAAGTAAAGGCGAGATTCCACCAGGCTTGCGGCTCTCTGACGCACAGTATTGTTTTTCTGGTCTGCTCGATGTAGCAATCGGTAACAAATTTTTTGAGAGCATTTATTTAAAACGTCCGTGAAACTTAGGCAAGCACATTAAGTAGTGTTCGTTGCGTTGTCGTACAAGAGTAAACAATTTTGGTGGACTCTCGCCACAATAACAACTTAAACGGATTTATATGATTATCTATGTATTCTATTTCCGTCACTTTATGATAAATTATATTATCGCAATTGATTTTCACGTTGTTTTTATTTTCGTGCGTCACCGCTTTCAGATTTAATAAATCGTTTTCAATGGTCTGACAGTTTGTCTTGTGTTTTATCGGTTTGAGATTCACGATATCGAGAGTTTGCTAAATTAATTGACAGTTCCAGGCGTATGTATAACGAAATTTATGAAAATATGTGAGAAGAATAAATAAAAGATTTTGGAAATACCGTGCAAGTAATACAAAGCAATATGTATAGGTAATTATGCTATAATAAGCAACACTTAACTCAAGATATTTTTATCTTCAATACTGTCATTCAAGATGGTCTCTCAAATATAAATAAAGTTAACCCTTACACTTCACAATGATAAAATTCGATAAGAAATGAATCACAAGGACATTTCAGACCGACGGTAATGGACAGGAAAACACGAACATTGACCTAGTTTCAAATTATTGGAAAGAGGTATTCGATAGCCATACAATGTGATGTGCAACAAACCTTCATTTTATTAGACGGGGCAAGTTTATCAAATAAGTCAATTGATATTGATATGATTTCAATCAATAATACTAGTCAACATATCAAGATGTCTGATTAGGACCAAGATACTGTAATCAAGCTTATTGCCAAGGACTTCTGCTAACTATAATTTCGTCCTTTGTTGAAAGAAAGCGTAGCAAATTCGGCAATACCACCGAATAAAGCCGATTGATAACATGACAATGCCTGCATCGATATAATAGAAATACCATAACTAGATGTGTCGCAACATCGACGCACGCGCTGCTTTGAATCCAAGGCCGCAGTGAGCTGTCAAACGTCATTGAATTATGATATAATGCATTCATGTCAAGGACAGATATTGTGTGCAACACCCACGGTTTTATGCAGCCATAATACCCGTGAGAAAGTACTAGTATAAGCTGAATCATCTTTAAGTTTAGGATATAGGAATCGGAAATTATGTTTAAGCAGGCAAAGATTGATTTGCAAATTGAACAATTTAAAAAACAAACCAAAAAAAGTTGCTTTCATCATTTGGATCCAACATGACAATGAAGCGACTCCTCGCTCCAATTTCGCGGCAAACAATAAACACAGACGCAACTTTGTCCTGTCACATGTTACCCAACAAAACCAGCCATGTTACGAGTTCAACATACCTAATCACGACAATAAGGCTGACAATGCAAATTGTGTCTAATAATAGCGGCTGATCGCAGACACATGATTCAAATCGTCACAATAGGTCCTTTCTCCTAACTAGAGCGTAGGTGTACCGATGGCCTTGGAAACCTCACTCGGTGGGCGGCTGGATGACATTTTGATGTGTTGCATGCTTGCGAATGTGAAGCGGGTCCATTAGACCCTTGTCGGTGTTTCCCGGGTTATTGCCCCGCCCACTACTAGTAATGGAGCGTTATTTTTCATGTTGCCCAATCTTTTGTTGTATGTATCTGTGTCTTCGTAATAGGCATGCAACGTTAACGTGCTTTCTGTATGGGGTAGTTTGACTTGCGTAACTAGGTCGAAGTAAACAACACAAGGACACAATGCTTGTCCTAATTAGATTGATGCAGTGGCTACATCAATGATATGGCACGTTTTGATTTTCCCTGTTTTGGAGTGTAGCAAGTTAGTTAAGCTAGTTAGCTGCGGGCTTTTCCTTGCAATAAATAGTTATGCCAACATACAAGAAAAGCGAATTAAGTATTGCAATATAATCACGGACTTAAAAATATGGCTGCGGCATTACATAACTGCAGGCATGCAAATTAGCGGCACGTGAATGCAATTAAATAACCATTTCCTTCCATTGGACTTACGGACCACTTTTTCCGTCGTTTTCTTTCGCTTGGAAACATTTGGACTGAAGCCAGCATAATTCTACGGTTAATCTTACTGTTCAACTTTCGTCCTTGACTTAATTCTGCGGAACCTAGTTTGTAAATTAATTGAAATATGTACTGCTGTTAATTTATTATGAAAACCGACAGTTTGTTAAGCATATCCTCCCGATATTTACATGATAATGTTTTTCAGGAATCTTGGCTCCAATTTTGAATACTAACTTAGTTCTGAGACACTGGCCTGATTTACAAATTTCTTGCTCGCTCAGTTGGAAAATCTTCACGACTAGAGGAAGATAATTACATATCTTAACATTTTGAAAAAGTTTTTATAAGAATTTTTGTGCCTACATATGCGAGTGTCTCTCTAATTCCGTAGGCACAGTAAACACATAGTTCAGATAGTTATAAATGGATAAATAAAATGTACACGATAATCCGCTGTATCACGCTGGGTGATAATGACTTCCGTCCACTGCAGATTAATACGCCATCATTAGTTCCATTTTACTTAATTTTCTTTTCCCGTATGTCTTCATTAAGATAATTGTCAAAGTCGTTAAACTTCTCATGATGATGTGGGATTATAATATCATAAATGTCATCTTTGTTTGGTCATTCTAATATTTTCCTGTCTCTATTACCTTCGTTTAATATCGCTATTACCTCTTCTAGTTTTTCATGTTTCTCATTACCGAAAGTTTATGGGTTTGCGAAGCGTTTACAATGATCAATAACACTGGTACGTGACCGTAGCACTTCAGAAACCGAACACTACTCCGTACAACTGCCTGACGACCGACAACTGACGATGAACGTAAACGTGACACAATACTCACTATAAAACCGCAAGGACGGAAGATGCAAATCTTGAAAGAGTTTTATCTATTCAGTGATAGTTAATATTGGTGATATTAATGTTTTATGCAAATTTGATTGTTATGTAATGGAGACTCGAAAGTTATGTTTTTCTTAGAGTTTTAAAACACGTATTATATTACTAGGTATTAATATTTTGACCTGTGTGTGACCCAGGTAATTGAGCTACCAACCTCTTACCACATGCTATGTCGGCGTCGCATGAAATTCTACCATAGCTGCACGCAATGCTAAGGCCCTATTTTTTTGGTTGGTCAAAGAAAATTCCAAAAACGTCTCTATTCTTACACTACTCTCGCAATTTGTGATCGGCTTGGATTGTTGCCTTGTCTTGCATTCCTCTCTATTTGTTTTTATGTCAATCTAGCTATATTCCCAATGGAGATAATCGATCTATCACTTCATAGTCCATATCCATACCGTTCAGTTTCTTACATCTCTCACATCATTATTCAATTTTTACAACACGCTCTGAATACTTGCAAAAAATTACCACCCCATCTCAAATCAATACAAAGATATAAAGTAAAAAATGCAAGAAGCGATTACACACATTTTTTGGTCTATTGGCGCGGGCGTCACAAGAAATCGTACACAACGAGGCGTACAGCCGCAGTCGACGAGTCAGTAACGCGATACGCCTAACCGCAAGGACGGTGGAAAATGCGCATCTCTCGAGTATTATAATTTAATAACCATAGAATTTACTAAGGGTATAATATGCTTTCCTGAACTTGATTTGCAATATTATAGTTTTAAATTGTATTCAAGTGGACTTTGCAAGCCTGCACAACACATTTCTACATTTACTTCCCCGTGGTTGCACATATTCTTCTTTAAATTGTAATGTAATTAAAACACAACAGAATAATTTAAATTAAATTGTAATTAAAATTATTCTCTTGTGGGTGATGGATTGAACTTTATGTATAATTATTTAATTAGCCTCTTTCACTCGACTCTCAGACTAGCTACCTATACCCTATCACCCAGAGGAATCCTACCTGGAAGGTCTCTACTATTCAGAACGAGAAAGTACCTTCATTATTACATGTCAATGGGTTCCAATTTCTATTCTTTTATAGACTTTTTTTTCTTTTACACCACTACTTTCACCTTCCGTATAATTTCACTGATATTCACTTCATGCAAGATGTATCCATCATGCTATTAAATTGTTTGGACTCCTGTCACCCAGAGCAGGGTCTAAAGAACTACTAACAATGCCACATTGTACTGTACAATAATAGGTACTTCGAAGTTCATTAATCATTACAAAATGTATACACGTCTGAACTGACATTGTTTAATTTATCAACACTTAATTTATTTAGCCACTCGCTTATTCTTGTTAGTTCTTCTTTGGCGCCACTAAAAATAAAGCCGCAATCATCGTGTTCAACAATCAAAACCTTGTCTTTAAGAAGATAATTTCGCATCGTCATCCATTAAAATTTCAATGCCAAAAAAAAATTTTGTCATTGCAATCAGTAAGCTTAACCTTTGTGTTTTGACTTGACTCTTATTACCTAACAATATTGGACGGTTGGCAACTATGTATAAGAATTAACGCCCTACTTTTATGCTTTCCGAGAAAGAATTCCAATTCATATCAGCCATGAAGGAAGAAATTAAGTGGCCCTGAACCCGAATTTCATTTGTTATTTAATTTAATTTTAGGAAATTATTTCACCTTGTTGAAGTATTATGCTTTGCGTTAGTCTGCTATAAGCCTTAGGCCTTGAGGGGTTGGCACTGAACATTCCAGCCAGCCTTGCCTTGTGTAACGTTTTCGTAACTCAGTTATCTAATTTGCACCTTGCAGCTGCTATTTTAGACGGTGAATATCTCTCAAAGATAAAAATATATTTATTGATAAAGCGTCTGTGTTTACAAAATAATGACGTTCTGGTCGTATCATTAGTGTTGTGTACCTTTCCTCTAACTTGTGTTTGTTTAGCTTCAACGGCTTCTTTTGCATTTTTGTTTTCTTTTCCGTATATTTAACGTTGATGGATATTAGTTTTCGGTGTGAACTACTGTCTCCGTTTACATTCTTCTCATCATAAAGTTATTTTACTTCAAGTTTTTTCCGAGACAAACATCCGTTTTAAACTCTTCTGTTAACGAACTTAAGTGATTTCGATTCGTTAAACGGATAATTGTCAATTCCATGATCACTCAGTTATCCAGTAGTTTAACGACCGTCTGGGTATTTATGAAGTGACACATCTTGAACAATTTCTCTGTAAGTTCGAAGTTTCTGGGCTCTTTCTACTGCATCATTGGCGGTTAAGTCATCGGCAAACAGCTGATCATTCTTCCGTAACATTTCAAGTTCAATATTCAAAATCAATGTCACGTGGATCGTTTGTTTTTTCGGTACGTCCGGCGACCGTTACGTCATTGACGCCGCGAAGGTAAGCCGCCGGACCGCCACCCGTGTCGCCCGCCCGACTTGTTCCCTCTTGCGTAACGTTTACTTTACTCCCCTACAACTCTGCAGCTAAATAGGTTCATTAAAACGAATAGGGTCCCAAATATCACGACTCACTGCTTCAAGTTTAGTGTCTTTTTTATCAATTTTCTGTTCATTACGGTACTATTGACAAGTCTTTAATTTATCTTTTTCTTTTATCTGAGAAATTCTGTCTCAAAAAATAAAAACATTGGAGCGTTAATCAATGTTCTGTTATCTACATTATCTGGGACTAAGTAGCGTTCATATCAGTTGCTGGGCGGCTTTTTGTCTTGTCCGAAATCGACCGTGAAAATTGATGGTGTCGTGTTTTAAAACAGTGAGAAGCCTTTTTTAAAAATAGTCTAGAGGCTTTTGTAATTTCCGAAGTTTTCGGCTATTTGATTACCAAGTGACTGTCACTTTGATTGATCGATATTCTGATAAAATTTGTTTTTTACACCAACTGACGCAATCACTAATCTCTAAAGAACTATTTATACAATTTTCACTTGGAATTTGCGAGAATAGCTTAGTAACAAGGGCTGTACAGCCATACTTTGTAGACCACAGGTCGAAAGTCCCCAATCCCAACTTGCGGGCGTAAATAATAATAGTTACCTAAATTAGGTCCAGCGCCTGCAATTAAAGCAGAAATAATTCTCGTTCCACTTGTGTTACTTTCGTCGAGGCATCGGTAACGGTACTTGAGCTTTGTCTCAAGATTCCGCACTGTGAGGTAGCCCTTACTTGTAGCATCGGAAAATACAGAAGGCTCATGAATAAAAACCGCGCGTTGATTTAACGATTTCGATGATAGATAGATAGATAATAATAAAAAACATAGAAAACAACAAACACAAAAACAGTACAATTGGCGGTCTTATCGCTAAGCAATTTCTTCCAGATAACCTTTGGATGGAGTTTAATAGTAGAAGAATAGAATGCCTCTTCTTAAACCCACGCAGGACTTACTTTTGCTTTTTGTAAATACATACTACGAGTATTATATTAGTTACTTGTGACTTATCTCGCCTTTGCACTTAAATTGTACGCCTAAACCCTTCCTGATAACTACGTTGGTTTATAAAAGAATTTATAAAATAAGTAAGTTCTTTTCCCAGGCCGCTAACAAAGGACTCCCCCAAGATACATCGACCGTAGTGTCATTGGTAAATCACAATCATACGCATTTAATTAAAATAATAGATATGCTATTAAAACCATTAAAATAGGTACACAGTATAGATGATACAAAAACGTAACAGGTATTTAAGTACGTAGATACGAAAATAATAAAAATATCACAACAGTTATTGAGACACCATACAAACAGTTGTACATTAGTCATCATTATCATCACCGCGATACCCATCAGACATTCTCTTTCACATTTACCTCGTCTCAATAAAGCTGTCAACGAATTGAGTCCAACTGATGACAGGTGGTAATTATAAAACACCCGTTGCTGTATAATATTCGGCTTTTTTCAATGTCAATGTTGGTTTTACTGCTTCGTGACAGGTGATCGCGTGCGCAGACATTCTTGTTCCTCTGTTAATTTCATTTCATATAAGATAAAGGAACTAAACGTAGTTTTATAAACTTCTGTAGACTCAGATAAAGATGTCTATGTAAATATTTAGCATTCACATATTGTGTAACACCTTTCACCAAAATCTACATTTTATATTGTTGTAGCCATAACATTATTGAAATTGATTTTGCTAACAGCATACGTCATCGCCTACTTTGCAAAACTTTCAAACGAATGATCGAAAAGAAATTGTAATTTCACTTATCACCTTACATTTTCACTTCAATTTAAATATGTAACCTAGCATTATTTCTCTTATATTTTAGACACATTGAGATTTGCTAATATGGCTCTCACGTTGTTACCAAAAAACTTGCACTCGACAGACGAAGTTAATCTACTAAAAAATTTAGTCTTATCGTATAGCTTCTATGAATATTTTCAAATAAGCCGTTTCATACTGCAGTTTTATCGAGCAGCTTGCGTGAGGTCCAACAGAAATGTTGTCCAGTTCTGTCTCAGCCGGTGTCCCAAATACCAATTATGAGGTAAAATTTATAGCGTCGAACTGCAGCGCGATTGTCATATATCACGAAAGTGCTGCGTTCAGATTTTACTTTTGTAATTATCAGTGGCTGGTTTTCATTTTTTGGAATTCCCATTTCTAGTGGGCTCACACGAAATTATGTTTTTAACTGACTGGTTTTAGCAGAAATATTGGTCCGCAAAATTTTCGTGGTAATAAGTGAGATGGCGCTTATTGCCCTTTTATTTAATTCTAATTAAATTTTCATTATATGTTAGGTGTGACAGGCTCATGGTATGTGGTAATTTCCCTGAGGTATGTAACAATCAAGTTACTGCTAATAGCTTTAGTGTTTTATATCGCTGTTGTGGGATAGGCTACTGTCAAGGTCTAGCGGTTAACGACCTTATTTATGGACTCGTGTATTTATTACATTTCTTGTTTACTGGATGACAAAGTCTTCTCTTGTAATATTTCTTCGATACTTTTGATCACTGATTACTTTTCTTGTGTTAATTTATAACGGTGTCAGATCATATATGTTTGAATTTGATTTTATAGTTTAGGAGTTCGTTTTCATTTGTGAATATCACTTACCTAACCTTCTTTGGCTTTTCCTTTTCCCTTTCAATTTGTGAATATTCATTAACCTCAGTCCTTCACCTGTAACATACTAACCACATTCAACATTTTCCCTTTCCGATAAATTCCGCGAAATCCCATCATTAAATGGTGTAACACAAGTAGAGTAACCCCATGGCACCACGGGACCCCGCGGTGCGTGACGCCCATGTCCTGCGAATGTTCCCATGGGAGGCAGGTGCCTTTGTAATAAACTTCTTTTGAATAATTTATGGTATCATTGTTCGCCTTTTACGGTCAGATGATGTTGTAAATTGCTTTTAGGAGCTTTCTTGAACAGGAACTTGATAGCTTTTTATGTTCTTTTTGTTCGACGTAGTTATATTGAGAAGCAATACAAGTTGGGTCTAAAAGCATCTAGTTTTGAGAAAAAGTAAAAAATCCTAGAAAGCTTTGCAAGGATATCGGTTCCCACGGAAATGAAGTTTGTTGTGCACTTTCTGGTTGTTATGCCAACTGGAAGTGAGGGCAGGAGGCAATAGTAAAACGATTTTAAAACAATCAATATCAAGTTAATATTTCCATCATCGATTTACACTGGATAACTAGATATTTTCTGATATTCATTCACTTCCATCATTAGATTATCTCCGATCTATTCCACAGTTTTGTATAATCTGGCAGTTACAAATGGAGCCTCGTTCTCTTTAATTGGTACTTAGTTCGCTCCTAAACATTGGAAATCAGTAAAACATTTAATTACATTCATTATTTTCAACATCTTTACGATGCTCGTGTATACGCCAAGTTTCTGTAACCGTATCTACAGTTCTGTTTAGCTCAACAAATTAGCGAAATTACTCTCTTCGCAGATAAACTTTACGCTTTAAACCTACCAACTTATTCACTATCTACTATTTAAAAAATAGGCAAATATAAGACTCTATGGCTTTGATTTTAAGGCAGATATTTCAGTAGAGTTGTGTTGGATGTTCGCAGCTGCAGCTTGGTATTGTTGGGTACACGTTTCACGGATTACCATCTGTTTACTTTCATGCTCTTGCAATTGTTAGTGCAGGTCATGTCATAGCGCTGTAGGGAATCTACAGTAACAGGGCCTGCGGGTCATCAGCTCGCTTACTAATGAATACCTTGTTAATTATTTACAAATTATTATGTTACTGAAAGTGCGAGGAATGACCAAAAAGTTTGTTTTTGAGGTATCTATGTTTGCATGTGCTGTAGGAACAAAGGAAAGTTATGTTTCTAAGAAACTATCTTGTGAACTGACTAGGGGAGTTGATGCAAAAACAATTTCCTTTCCGTTTTTAAAATCCTACGGATATCAATCGTGTGTTGGCAAAGATAGGGGAGATAAAAAGTAAATCTTATTATTAACCAGAACTTCTTCTAAACATGTTTAAAAACGAATTTGTTCCTTTGTGACTATGCATAGCTTCGCTATGAAGTAGCAATGTTCCGTTGTGTTGTCAATTTAATTCTCTTCTATTTAAAGAATCCTAATTGTTACAATAAAAACATCTTTAGTTACGCACTTAGTGTAGTTAAACATCATACAGTTATTCTAAGTCCTCTCAAGAAAATCTGATTTTCTAATTTCTTCACACTTAAGTGTTGGTGTAATTTCTCCATGTTTAAGCCTTTTCCCTTATTTCTCGCCTTCATCTAGTGTGGTTTTAGTTAAATGGTTCTGTATGTAGGACACGACTTCATCTTACAATTTCTTTAAGTTATATGTTTTTCACTTTAATATATGTACATATACTCGTCTTAGTGTCTGTGAAAGCTAAAAACTATCCTTGTCAGGTTGAGGATTGGGTGACCCAGGTAAGATCCTTTATCTCTATCTTTACGACCATTGATATTCGATACCCTTTTACCACTCAATAGTGTCATCTTGATAGTGTCATACTTAAAAGGACCGTGCTTTGGTGTCTCATTAAAAAAAATATTTAAACGTTGAAGGTTGACCCTTTCTAAAAACGAATTCAAACGGTTCGAGCTAATTAAGACCGACTTGCACTCTTATTTTCACCGACACCATTTCTATTTCAAGACATTCTCCGTATCAAGCATTGTTGATAATCATTTCTATCTGATTTCATCTTCTCTCGATAACCGCTCATTTACACCGCGGTATGAAAGCAATGTTCATTGTGAGTGCCCCAAATGGCTCGGTCCGGCTCGTGAATTACCTGCTTCTTTTAACCATTCAAGACCATTGTTGTTAAGTATTGTTTGGACTCATCTCGTCTTAAATTATGACCTTCACTGGACCGTTCCGGTTTAATGGGTGAAATTTCTGCCTTCATATGATTGAATACGTTATTGTTACTTTCTTCGCTGTTATGGCATTTGGTATTGTTTCATGTACCGTGATGACAATCTGTTTTTACATACGTGATTTTCAAAAGTGAAACTGAGGGTGATTAATATTTTTGGGTCTGTAAGTTTCCTTTCTCCCTTTCTACTTGACAGTGAAAAAATCGTGCAAAGATACACACACGTCACATACAACCTTAATTTATCTAGGTCAAACGTAACCACAGAAATTTTTGGAGTTTTTCACTTAAATGGCTAGTTTTAGTCAGTTTTGAGTCTGCTATTTTGTTTTGTTCAAAAACAGAGAATGTTAGGATCTAATCTAGCTTACAGTAAACCCGATATAACAGTGCTCTCGACGAGTTGCGTGTACAAAACAGTTTGTATTTCCAACTAATGGTTGTCAAGCACGGAAGCGGCCGATCGTGGACCTTTAACCTCTTAGCAAATTATTGGTATAAATAATAAAATTACGACTTTCTAAACGGTTATTAGGAGTCATTTAGCACAGTTTTGGACAATGTAGTGTAAACGTGGGCTAGTGGCATCTTGTTGTTTAGCGTCGTGACGCGAACTCGCGCGTTTTTGCGCATTCAATCTCACTTTCACGTCATGTCCTTATTAGTCGGATATTGTTCAAAATTTCGATTTCATTCGGATGCCGCGGGCAGTCGGCCTGCGATTATGTTCTAAAATCGGAACTGTTATAGTTTCTTTGTGCCTCGTTGCGGTTGAATGCTTGTAACGCATTCAAGTTGTAAAGCTCGCGTCTTGTGACACGCGATTGTCACATTTTCTTTTCGTTACAGTCGGTAGAAGCCTGAGATTGTTTGAAGTGCATTAACCTTTTGGTGATGATAAAGTTATTTGCCAGATACTACCAATAAGCCTTTGAAAACGAATATAAAGGAAATGACCATGTCTTTTCGTTAGCCGTGAGGTGCAAAGACACAAACATGTTTGTTTAAGACAATTTGTTTGTCGAACATGATAATCAAGAATATCTTGCTAAAATTACAAGGAAACCCTCTGACCCTGATGATAAAGCGATAATTTACACTATTTTAATGTACTGAAACATTACATCATTATTCCGCAATAATGCATCTAGCTATCAGATTAATAAAAGGCTATTAGGCCTTAACATGAGGCTTTGGGTGTCTTAATGATATCTGTGGAAAGTTTTAATTAGTAAGTCGTAGTTTTCTACGATTTAAGTAAGCTTGCAATAAGGCTTCTATGTGCTAGAAAAGTATCCAGTACATTTCAAGCGATCAACACTTCTACTAAATCTTGTACTGTTGAGCCACCTAAAGCTTAGTTCAGACAACGTGTTCGGCACCGCCGATTGTATCAAACAAGAACCTCTTTGCAAAAGAGCGTAAATTATCAAATAAACTTTTCTGAGATCCTCCGGTTTATTTATGACGTCATAAAACTTATTGCGTCGGTCAAGTTAAAAGGTTTGTCGGCTTATACCTTGTGCGAGTGTGAACTCGAAGCATTACGTTTTTAGAGGCGATTTGTAGCCTACGCACTTGAGGATGGATTCGTGCGGTTCTCTTTGCTTGGTGTTCAAACGTCAAGACTTGAATGAGAAAAAGCCATGAAAGGGATCCTCCTGGAATCCCATTCATAGCTTTTCATAATTGGTTGTGTCGATTTTGTGTGTAATTTGCTTCATAAGGCATCCTTGATTCCACATCTTATTAAGTGATACACTGTACTTACACTGCTAGTTTTTTTTTCGGAAGGTAAATCCGATATCCTCTCTCGTTGTCAAGCTTACAGACAAAGACCTACCCGCCGCGATGACTCTTTGGAACAATCTGTCAAGACTTATTAAGCTTGCTGGCATCAGTTTTTTTTAACAACATAGTGTGTGCAAATAGCCTAACTATCGCTCGCCACGTCGTCGGTCAGCCAGGAAGCGCGGGCGCACGATCACCCAGGGCGTTTGTTTTTCGTGACCCACTGCAGATCTTATTATTGCCTCACTAAATGAAATTACGTGCCGCTTAACCTTTAGCGTATCGAATGAACTGCTCTAATCAGCTCGCCTGGTGTTGCAAAAGTTTCACTAGGAACGTATATAACGATGCTTTAAATTGCTTCGCATTTATGAAGTTGAGTTCAGAGTTAAAAATGATTAAGGAGGATTAATGTTCATAAACATGCCAAATTGCCAACACAAAAAAATCACACAAGAGAAACTTAAATAAATGCACTGTGAAATTGTGATGAAATATTCGAAACTTAATAAGATTATTTATTTTTCTTTTAAACCACTTATAAAGCAAGAGCTCTCGCGATCGAACATTACTTAACTTTGAATTTAAAATGTGAATTACTTGGTTAACTTGTGGAACTCGACGGTAGCGTGGAAATTGCAAGCGCATTTTCTTTAAGCGCCATTTTAGCGGCTTTCCTAGAGATCGGGAGAAAGCATTTGCCTTGCGGCCTATTTCTATCCGTATCTCTGTCACATAACAAATTAACTTTCGAAGCTTCTGCCGCGACATGTGATCAGTCAGACGTTGATAACCACTCATTGACTGACGCTTAGAAAATGTGGAAAAAGTGGTCGCACAGCCTTGGCCTACTAAAAAATACTTTATCTCTTAGAGGGGAAATCTATGAAGTTTCATAGTTTTCTTGAAAGTTTGATCGCGAAAGTCGAGGCGAGAGTTTTAGCTGTAAGCTTTCGCTCTATATTTTGCCGTGATAAATTATAACACACTACATCTAGATCCGGAACAAGTAGCAAATGTAGGCCTTACAAATATTTCCTTCGATGTGGGATACGAACTGGCGAATGCCCGCTGAGTTCTGCGAAGGTACTTCATCACCAACATTGACAATCCTGTTCATGTTTTTCTTAAATATTTGCGTGCGACAGACAGATAAGCGGGCACTGACATGTGTTGATAATATCTGTTTGCAACGATGAGATGACATACCTGTTGTTTTTATCTTCGTCATTTGTCTCGCAGTTCGACCATGAACTGACACGGGAAAGATCCCGAGCAGTACCAGATTTGGTAAATGTTAACAACAATGGAACACGAAAGCAAAATCTGTCCAAAATTGCAAGTTTGAATTTAAGTAAGATATAAAGCTTAGTATAACACTATTACTTAATTAAATGATTAGTTATACCATTCTATAATAGTGATGACAAGGTTTTTCACAAGAAAGCAAATACAAAGTACTTCATATAATATTATCATTTATATAGGTTACAATTGTTTTGTTACAACGAAAAATACATGAGAAGACTTAAGTGCAAGTACAGACGCAGTAGTTAACACTAAAGAGTTATTAAATGATAAGAATCAGCCGATATCTTGATAAAGCGATAAGTCTCACGGTTTTCAAGTAAACAGTATCGTGAATGATGGAAATAAACTTTACGACGGATTGTTCAAAGATAATTTATTGTTATCTGATCGTTTCCTCCATTTGATGGTGTAATCTAATTTGAACTTAGTAGTTGCGTTAGTAGTAAGTTTGATTACTATAATGCTTTTATTATCGCTTCTAGTTTTATAATACTTAACTACTTTATGGTTATTGGTTTTATCAACCTGTATAAATGCTCCTGGTTTTCCGAGCCTATTGTTTAGGCCACTTGTATGGATGGAGTTATTGTGCACTTGCTAATGAGCTCGCGATTTGTCATCCGTGATTGCTGAATAACTAGGTTGGCTTCATATGGAGCCTGTCGTGTCTGTGGGATGTTTATGCGTCATCTGAAAACTGTGGTGCACAATACTCTCATTGAATGTTTCATTGTATTGTTTCGTGCGTGACTTAATATTTTTTTCATATGAAATCGAGCATTGCTTGATATTCAAGGTCTGACTCTTAAATATAATAACAAAATTGAAACCTATAAAGTTTAACGATAAAATATGCCGTAATGATAACATTAGCGTTAGCACTAATCCCACGCAACAAAGGTTAGTTCATATTTCGAATAACAACCGTTTCCGACACGCACAGTAGCTACACGACACCCTTTATTGTACGTATAATATTATATTGGTCGCAGGAACTTCGGAATTTATTAAATTGAAAGTGTCGTATGTCCAAAAGTTTTCATCGCTATTCGTCTTATCTGGTAAATTTTCCGTTTCCACAATTTCCAAATGTTTAGTCAAATTTAATTACACTTTTGGTAAAACAATAGCATTTACGTCATTGCCCGACCTTCGTACCTCCATTAGCATATTGACAGTGATATCATGAAAGTGCTCGGATAGTGCTAAATGGTAGAAAAAATCAATAAATCCCATTAGTGCAGGGTCGCGTGGACGGCCTTGAGGCACGCCACTATCAAGCCAAACAAACTGTTCCACTATACTTATCTTATCACCATCAGCCGCACATTCAGGTCAAGTGATGAAACGCCCTGCTTCGTTTGTGTGTCTCCTGCGCCGATTAATTTCAGATTTACACAATTTTAGTACTCCTTTTGAAACTAAGTCTGTGTCATTGTTGGCCCGAATAGTTTCCAAGAGAAATCTCTTTAAGAATGCCCGAGCCAGGTTAATTAAACTCGTGAATATTCATGTTTTTACATTTAAGGGGTGAACGTAAAAGCTTTACTATCTAGACAGAATCTTAATCATTGAGTCTTGTAGACAATTTCATTTAATGGAAGTGGAAGTTTTAAACTCTTATGAAATGACCATAAAATCTTCGTAAAAATTGTATGGCATAGCAGAAACTTCCAGACGGTACGGTGCCTAAGTCTTAGCCTATTATCGCGTCTGTTATGCAATGACATAACTGTAGAGTAATCACGAGTATTTCTGGTGTACCAGTACATTTCACGTGACGATAAATTCCCGTAAAACAATGCTCTGTTTGAATTCGCGATTTTGTTTTGGTAAACTCACACGCCGTCATCTTGGCTGCGTTTGCGTCTAGCCGAAACGGTACAGACGGGCTCGTTGTTTGGCTTGCGTTAGTGTTTAGTTAAATATTTTGAATGTAGATTCGTTTGTAGAATATTAGACTTTGTAGTGTTTTGTAACATTGATTGTGTCTCAGATGCTTCCGAAATATAATGTTGCTGTTATATTGTGTAACGTGTTGTCTAATTCTCATCTGGAAGTCTAATGAGTAGGTTGACTCACATAATTTTAGACATTAATATACTGGTCTAGCAAATTTATTGGCTAAGCTTAACGATATCCATTTGACTTGAATGCGTGGCATTTACTTTACGGGACGTGATGACTTTCAATTTCTCTTAAAGACTTAGATGGGACATCATTACTTAGGCATTAGATCTATATCTTCAGTCAGATCGATATAGGAAATAACAAGACTGATTTGATACGATCAGAGTTGCCGATAGCTATTAATATTGTGAAAGAAATTGCTTGAATTAATTGTCGGACCCAATTACATAATGATGCCAATGATGTACTTATATATTCATAAGTTTCTTACTACAGTTTTGTAGCTTTCTCATTTCAATTAAACAGCACCGATTAAATGACTGAAGTAAAGTCTTTCTCATATTATTGGTAATTTATATACGTACCTATATTATATATGAAATAAATTAATTCACATCAACGTTTCAAAATAATAACAGACATTTATATCTCGTAGAGTTACACGAACAAATTGCAGCACTACAGCCAAATGCAAACATTAGTAAGACTCCGAGAAATGATAACTTATCTCATAAACAAATGAAATGCATAAGACAACTGTTTGATCTAGAACAGCCACAGATAATAAAGAGCACGTCGACTGAGAATGAAGACTCTGCACATGCAAAAAATGATGCCAATGATGTCACAAAAATATTTAATGTTTGAATAACATAGTTTGAGGTGTTTTAGTCACCTCAAGTCATTGTTTACCGTTCTCGATTTATAAGTGAGTAGGTATTGTAGGAAGTGGCACAGAAACTGGTGTGAATAAAATTTTATTTATTTACAAGAGATCGTCCGGAAATGTTGGTTGAAACAGCTGTGGGACACAAGAGAAAGGACTCCCGGTAACTTAGCTAAAGATCGGGTTTGTATGGAAAATAGATATGTTAAATAATGAAAATTTGCGCACATAATTATTAGTATTACGCCTTCTAGCTCTAGGGAAGCAAAGCATTAAACCGTGTAAATTATATCTGTAACATGTTTTAAGCTACATTGTTGTGGTGTGAATGTTAAAGCCAGGGAAAGGTGTTGACTAGCTGCTAATACGAAACAAATATCTCAAGACAGAGTTATCTGTTTGTGGAGAGTTAAGACTTCAATCCAAAATATTTTGATCATAATTGAATAACAGCTTACATTAGAGGCTGAAGATCTGAAAACTATGGTAAGGCATGTGATGCATTAGGACGTCCTCAGGCACAGTGGAGTGATGACTTGCGCAAAACGGCTGGCAGGAGCTGGATGCGAGAAGCCGAAAATCGATCTCAGTGGCGTGCACTTGGAGAGGCCTATGTCCAGCAGTGGACTGCGATAGGCTGATGATGATGATGATATGATGCATTGACTCATGCAAATTGCTTTGTCAATCAATAGACGTTTACCTCGCTAGTCAATCAACAAAAAATACAGAAAAGAATAGGTATAATTTAGTAAAGGATTACAATTTGGCAAGGTGGTCTAGAATTGGACATACAGTGGGCGAACGAAGCTTAGTAAATAAAAATCATATTGTGAAACGAACACCTACTTTGTTAGATAAAGCAAAGCAATGCCGTCAGCATTCGATAACACGTGGGCTGAAAAATCAACAGTAAAACAGGCTGTTCTGTAAATTGACTGGTTCTAGATAAAAATTGAAATGTGATATATGGGCGGTGCAGAATGGCAAATGATGTCATTACCAAGTGAGTAATGACCAAGACCAAATTGGATGGATCAGGGCCAGTTTAGATCAGGGCCTAAATCTTTTATTCGACCTCTTGCAAGACTGTTATCAAAGCAAGCAACAATTTTCGAATTTAAATCAACAAGAAGTTGAGGAAGTAAAAGAATCGCAATATTTGTATTTGATGAGCGTAGGAGTGTATAATTTCACTTCCTAATAGCATTTATATAATATTGTCAACGTCAAGGTCAATGTCGTACGTTTTATCTACCTACCTACTCGTTATAACAATTACTGCTCCTTCAAGGTCATGCTTATGACCAAATAAGTGTTTGTTTACTTATAAAAAAGCTTGCTCCACATGTATAGCTTCATCATTAGCATTGAATTATCTTATTCTTTAAAGTTGTTTTGTACAAATAGGTATTTGGTTGAATTTCGACATTTTTCCACCAGTCCTGTTCTATTTTAGATTTCCGCCATTATCGTTAAGATCGCTGACGAAAGTTATTTTAGCATAATTATTTTCTTATACAATAAATGTGTGCTGTGTTTATCTCTATGTTCCCTCTCCTCAGTTTAAAATTGCTTCTTAATTAATTAAAAGTGGATTTGGAACTGCAGACCCGAAATTGGTAAAAAAAGTTCATGGGATCTTAAACGTCCACGAAGTCATTACCTCTTGCGTGTAGAAATTCCCGTCCGTCGGTCCTCTTTGGTCCATAAATTGATTATATTCATCATTACCAGCGGTCTGTACGTGATAGCTAGGCTTCTTACGTGACACCATCATGCTTTTTGCTTGCCGCCCTGTCTTTGACGGAGGATCAACAAAAAGTTTAGGTGATGACGTTTTTTGGAGTCTTTCTCATTTGGTTTACGTCAATAGTGTTGATTGTTTATTTGTTATATTTAAACTCTTGAATATTAAGCGTTGATAGCTTTGCAGTACGTATTTAGTAAATGTATCGTCAATTTGATTAACAGTTACTTGCACAACTTGAACAACTAGAATCTGTTCAACCCGTTAGAATTTAACACCTGTGCCTATCCGACACATTGCTTCAATTCGCAAGAATTATGCTAATTTAGTTTCGACTTGCTACAAAATTAGACACATTATAATGATCCGTTGGACTATTCGTAGGTATAACTCAATGGAACGGTTGTAGGTATAAAGGCGAATATTTTTTTGCATAATCAAGGGAATCAGAATGTGGAACGAAGCCCATTTGGTAGAACCTCTTTAGCTTTGAATCTCCACATATTTGCCGCCGCCATATTAAGTTTACAGTTCGCAAATTGTCAATTCAGAGAAATGCTGTGTGTTTAGTTCAAGTTTAAACTTGTCCAACTGCATCGCCAAGTTGGTTATATAAAAGTGTAATGCGTTATAATGTTATGCCAGGATGGGTTTGTCACGAGCTCGCGGGGGTGAATGCACTGCGCAAATATGTTCGCTCCGTTAAAATAAATCTTTGTATGTTTCATTATATTTCATTAGTGAGAGCGCCGTTGATCTCACGATAACTGTAGACGCAGTGTCTGCTATGTCTGCAATATTTTTTCTATTAGTAAACCTCCCAGGCGTTAAACTGAAATGAAGCTGCTATCGATCAGGTGAAATAGCGAATTCGCATTAAATTCAGGGGAATACTTTGCAAGTAGCTAGCTCCGACACGATCTGATACTAACATGATTGATACGGGTATTGCAAATCTTCTTACCGCGATAATTATTTCAATGTTACTTCAATGCACTTTGAAGTGTGAAAGGGGAGAGATAGAATATTATTAATGGACTTAGCACGTTATCTGTAGCACAGTCGGCGTCTTTATGTTCATCAAAGTTAATCCTAAGATAAGAGTGATCTTTATGAACTGTGAAGTCGAATGTATTAAGATGATAGGTGAATTCCAGATAATTGCTTATACATGTGTAAACAAGTTTTACATTTCTTATTAATAGACTGAATGTCTGAATAGTGTTGCCCACCGGACGTGATAAATTACCAACAGTATTTTCCTTTGTGTGTGCGTTTTAATTTATACCGTATGTTTAATAAGCGCAGTTATCTACAAAACTTAAAATTATTTAGTGTGCGATTCGGATTCGATCGCAATTGTTCTAAACGAGCCTTTGGATTAGGAGACTGAACTTTTTATCGATATACGTCGAATGAACTAAGCCAACAACAAAATTTTCAAATAATAATCGACAGAAGCAATGACTAGCAGCAACCCTAGCTCAGCTCACAGACTGTTCACAAGTTATCTCATCAAACAATCCAGATAGCTCTAGGAATTGGGGTATCTGTTGACATTCGATAGGATGGTAACTAACGGGCCCGAGATGGCAATCTGTTCACAGTTGAAGTAGGTACATATTTCAAGTCGCTACCGTTCGGAATTCTGCTCGTCATTGTAAGGGAAAGACTTCATAGACTTCGGCGCTTTCTGCGCACCAGTTCTCATAACCTAGATGCATTAGCGGTTCGCTATCGATGTATTTTGAGATTATTAAGATCTAACGTTACGTGTAGTTCGCAGCAATTAATTACTAAGTCTGTTCAACAAGATTTATATTAAGACAGAAATTTAAGACCTTCAATGAGTGTATTACAATTTGTAACTTTTTTAGATTATCGAAAATTTGATCAAACTACATATTTACTTAGTTAGTTCTAAGTACGCACATAACATCTTGAATAATTTTCGCCCGTTACGAATTTAACTAAACGTTCGATGCGTGACCGGTCCCCATAAAGCGAAAGGTCAATAGCATCGCTGCTGACTTTAGAATACTTACTGGTGTTGCGAAAGTGAAGTTTGCGTATATTAGAAACTATTTTTGTAATATTTAATCCAGTTTTAAAGGCCATATCATTTGTAATATGTGGTGTTGTGCTTTCTAAGTAAACCTTGGACATCAATGGCTGATTAAAGGTGAAGGAAAACATCTTGAGGAAACCTGGATTTTAAAGTCACCAACCCGCACTGTGCAAGCATGGTGATTAACGATCAATCCTTCTCAGTATGAGAAGAGGCCTGTGCCTATCAGTGGGACGATAAAAAGGCTAATGATGTTGTTGCAGAAAAATAGAAGGGAACGGCGAAAGAATCTGTAGAATTGTAGGCAAGTTAGTGAGTTGCTCGAGGTACAGTATAATCAAAAGGCCTATAAAGGCCTAATAAATCCTTTTTAATCAAAAGGCTTGTTTAGGTTTTGTAAAACTTTCTTACTCAATTTGAGGCTTCTCTATTCAAATTAATTTTTGTATGCTGTGTAATTTTTGTAGGGCTTCCTTTATAATTAACAGGATTTTAATTTCTCAAATTATGTTCCGTTACTAAGGTTTCGTTTGTTTTGTATTTAGTATGAATGAGCTGCACGTGTACACAGAGTATCAAAAATGACTATTGACAACATTGAATGTTTGTTACAAACTTTATGAAACTTTTCAAGCGTGCATTTAGTTGCATAAATTTCCTCCTCATTTAATTTGCAGCAAATGCAAAGTTTTAGGAGTATCTTTTAATCTAATCTAATACTTTCCTCCTTATCAATAATATAAAATACTAGCTGACCCGGTACTCTACAAGCATTTTTAATAAAAAAATATTTTTTAAATCGGTCTCAATTTTTAGCGAAAAAAGAACAGCCGTTTACGTTTATGTATTAATTGAAGATGGGATAGAAGAAGTCATTCACTTAAGCAGATGACATGAGATGATGTCCATAGCCTGAGTCATTTCAATGAGTCTTCGAATATTTTCGGTCAATTTTCTATAGAATGTGAAATAATTCGCGCATTCACCGCTCACAAAGCTTGACGCGCCTCTCGTTAGTAATGGCTCGTAAAATGGAACGTACCGCAACGACTCTTGGATACGCCAATAGAAATGAAGTACGGTGATAAAACCGATCATGTTTGTCTGTCTCGAGAGATGATCTTCAAAACTGCTGTGCCAGTTTTGTAGAAGTACGGATTTGTCCTAATTTATTTAGATGTTTCTTAGCTCTTGTAGCTTGACTGTTTGCTTTTTCATCTTGCTAATTATCGGTATATCTGACTTTATATCTATGTTATAGCTGGTAAGAATGTATGCTGCAATTTTCAGAATACTGAATTTACGCTTTACGGTTTCTGTATAATCATTATTTTCCATTTTTATTCGTCAGTGAACTGTATAAAATTGGCACAAAATACGTTTCTCACCCAATACGATGGGCGTAAAAATTCAGTTAGGTAGGCGGACGGCAGGATGCGACGCGAAAATTGACTGAAACCGGGTCGAGCCGGGTCGTTTCGCTAGAGTTGCATGCATTGATTGTGTTATGTGTGCACCGTGAAATTGTCGCTAGGTCGCCGGGGTCGATGACCGACTGTTACGGTGATTCTCTCGACTACTTTTGATTTTTACTGAAGCTTTTTTGCTGGCTAGCGTAACTTTTGTGCTACTTTTGATTTGGCGTTTTTCTTTACATTTGCACCTTAACTGCATAGTGGTTTTTACAGTGATTAGGAGTGTATTAACTTGAACTATTATTAGAATACTATTAGAATTACCTATTAGAATACCCGCATTGAGCAAGCGTGGTGATTAACGCTCAATCCTTCTCCGTGGGAGAGGAGGCCTGTGCCCGGCAATGGGACAATAAAAAGGCTGTGATGATGATGATGACTATTAGAATAAATGTAACTAATTAAAACAGATCAAGGGCATTACCTAGGTATCATCCTAGCCTAGCCTTTTCCCATCAGTTTTGGAGTCGTCTTCCAGTGTAATTGGCATGACCTTTACAATTACAGTCTTACCTGCCTTTCAAAGTCCACAATTTTGTGAGAATAGGTACATTGTTGAGTACACGTGGTCCCTCATAACATTATCTGTCACTGCGCAGGTTGTATTTGAAACTGTGTCAGTTAATAGAGTGTGACTTGTCTTCTCATGGTGCTAGCTATGTGGGAATGTAATGGAACTTATCTGAATAGTTTTAGGGCATAACCAACTAAAGCACTTTTATTCAAAGCATACTTTCAATTGTGTCATACTAAAATTAAGGTATTTTTGTAGTTTTAACTTGTTGAGATACAATTAAAACTATTTTAGTATCTGACTGTTTTGAGTTAGTGCTCCCAATCCTGCGGAGGATGCGGGTTGTTTGCCAAAGTTACCACAAGGAACAAAGTGGGTTTTAGTCAGAAACAATTGGCAGTCCCTCCAGCTGCACCAACAGCGGGAGGGGTCATTTGATAATTTCCCACGGAATAAAACAGTTAGGGCATCCAAGAGATGTACTTATCTATACCAACTGTTGTCCAACAATTGAAAAACGTCTTCATCTTACATACTAAAATCTAACATCACAAATAGATTTGCTTTATATTTTCTACTGAATAAAATAAATTAAAGTTGATTATTTAATTGTTACAGATGACAGCAGCAGAGAGGAGGTGTCTTCAGAGCAACAGGTATGATTTATTTTATAGTATACGTCTTAATTATCGAGAGTCTTAAGATCGCATTATCTTCAAGGACTTTTCTCACAGCACACGCCAGGTGACTAATTAGTTCGCATGTTCATAGTCTGTAGATTAACTTAAATTACTGTGTTTATTTTAAATATAATATTGGCTATATTGAAAAAGCTTAGCTGAACGATTGACTGTATTTGGAAATTAACAGGGTAGGTAAATTACCTCATCATCCTCTTGCCCTCATCCAAAATTTTATTTGGAGTCGGCGCAGCATGTTGTTTTCTTACACACTCTCCTATCTGCTGTCATTTCACAAGTAATATTATTTCTAGCCATATCAACTAGTCATACAATCCATCCATATTTTCTTTGGTCTTCTTCTTCTCCTCCACGTTTGTTCTCAAAATCTTCCTCACCACATGATCCTCATTACATGATGTTTATTTTATCATCTTCATTATCCTCCTGCCCTTTTCCAATTTCATTTGAGGTCGATGCAGCATGTTTCTTTCCATAGTTTTCCGTTCGACTACGTCCTATAAGTAGGTAATCATATCTCTTGTTGCATAATCCATCCATCAATATTATAGTATGTATCTGTTATATTCTAGATCCTCTCTTAAATGTTCATGAAAATTGAAAATATAGTGATCTGGTTGAAGGGTGTATAAGACAGAATGACCGTTTTATGTACTATTGTAAATGTTGACACTTCACACAGTCCTTATGTAACTTGCCGAAATAAACATTGTCTTTTCCGAAGATAAACATAACACACTTTCATTAATCGAGTGTTTGTAACTGCTAGATTAGATACGGTTAACTTAAATTACAACCGACCGGGCAATCTTTAACCCAATTCCTGAATTATCGCTTGATAAGTAACAACTGCATTTTTAATTAGATAATATGAAAAATTATTGTGTGAAAAAGGTCGCGATAACTTAGTGGTTAATTGGTTGCGAAAGACTGGCATACACCAACACCAATTATTATTTTAAGTACTTTCTACTTTTATCTTGGACGCTTTGCATATGCATAAGGAAAATCATGAAGAGGTAACTGAAATTTGTACAGAAAATAAGTTTGAGTGATTCAATCCGCTCTGGCCAAGCAAGCTCTACCTTACTGTTCGACAAAAAGTTTTACAATTTTAGCTTGCATTTTTTAAATTCTATATTGTCTATAACCGATATACGTTCCATTTTTTTTGCAATATAGTAAGTTCGTGTAAATCTTTCCACGTCGTGAATAACTTTATAAAAGATCGCAATGACTTAGATTTGTTTTTGAATTTCATTTCTCTAATTTTAATGATATATCCAAAATGTTTTAAACCTTACGATATTAAATGATGATTCATAAAAGACAAGGAAATGCCTGCGTTTCGCTAGAGTACCCTCAAGACAGGCAGAATGGTTGCACGGGCCATACATTTCGAAATAATTCATCTTGTCCCCCGCAATAATTCAAATGTAAGTTACCATACGTTGGTCCGTTTCCTCCATTCATCCTCAACAGTCAGGTAGGGGACCACCCTGCAGTAGAGGGTTACCCCACACGATGTTGTCTTAGTCCCCATTTGTAAACTTGTCTGCAGCGGTTAACCCTATTGTGTTCGGACGTATCGATTTAAGGTTATCTGGGTGAATATCGAGATATTTTCATTCATGAATTATGCATAAAGATATCTATTTCAACGTCAGTATGTCACTTTGTTTGGAAATATAAAGTTCTTGTTTAAATTTAGGCCACCTCGATTTGAGTTTCATGGATCTAGCTACTTATTGAATCTATTCAATTCTATAGAATAGCGTTGATTTAATGTATACTTTTCTAAATCTTTTATTTCGTTGTATTAATAAATTCAGTGTAAGATCAAATTATTTCTCGATAATAAGCGAGGTTTAGATTACACATGCTAAGTTTTCAGGGAACTCCCTATCTCTAATTGCTTTCACAAACATTGCTTCTACAAAATCCGGATTAAATACATAATAAATGCATTCGATTGTAAAGCTACTAGAGGGCCAGTGCCATACATAATTTTGCACGTAATTGTGAAACGCGACTGCACATCAAATGTATGAATGAAATCGGTCCGCGTTTGAATTACGAAAAGTCGCGTACAGTTCCGAATTTGTTATTTTAGCGATTAGCATAATTATTTCTGGGCTGTAAATTTTTCACGCAAGCGTAAATGTAACTGTTTTCGATATTTGAATTACACTTTTTTTTTTAAATAATTTATAGTAAGTTGTGTAGTCCCGTTTAAGTTTTGAAGAACAATAGAGTTGTACAGTTCAGATAATCGTATGGTGCGTTGTACAATGAAGTTGTCAACTTATGTAGGTAGCAAGGCAGTTAACTATTCTATTTTGTTAAAATGCAGTATACAATTTTAGTTCTGTCAAACACTTGTACATGTTTACACTTACGTGCAAACTTCGGGGCACACTAACAGTAAATCCCTTCCGTTCATAAAACTGAGGCAGCTAACAAGTTGTTAGACGGCTGCTGAGCGAGCACGTTGCATTTACCGCCATCTATCGCCAGTGTACATCAATCACAATGATCGATGCCCACGAACTAGGCCTGAGGATTTCTCAGGCCCCGTTCGCTCTATGAAAGGTTTATTTCGATACTAACTTTTATGCGTTGGTTTGCCCAGTTTTTGTGGCGCAAAGTGTATGGGCTGCATTATGGATGAGAACAGTTACCCTGGACGTTATTGCTCGGTGTATTTGGGTCGGGTTGTTCCTACATTATGTAGCACTGCAGAATTTGGGTGCGGTTACTCTTTTTTTCATGGGAAGTATATACCTAAAGGTAGGTGTTCATAATAGCTGATTCAGCAACATACAAAGCTCCTACGGTGAATAAAAGAAGTATACTGTTTATATGGATAGTCGTGGAGGCTGTTTCAGAGCAAAATACTGACATTACTGAACAATAAAAAAAAACTCAGAAATTCTGTTTCAAACTACACAATGAAAATTCTCATCCGTGGGAATGCACTATTTATTTCTCTGCATCTGAGTATACATAAACACAGCATCCAAAGAATCTTACGTGGCTTTATATAACACTATTGAATTGCGACCAGTTCTCAAGGATACTCGCGATCTGGGTTCAATCACTTCGCTCGCGGTGAATGAAATACAATCCGACTGAAAGTAGCAGCACAGTACACCAAAACAACTATAACGTAGCTATAACACGTTTGAAATTAGTAAGGTTATACAGGAACCGAAGGAGCCGCCTAGTGCTGCCCAACTACTTTTTGCGATAAGAATCGATACTAGCGAAAGTGATTCGATCGTCGTTATCGATCTCGGAGGAAGGCAATCTTTCGCTGTCGAACGTTTGTGGGAAAAGTTTCGAGAAATATTTAACTCATTTGCGAGGCGGGTTAAGTCTTGTAGTCATTATGAAAAACGTGGAAAGTATCGTATGAAAGCTAACTAATGTGGTGGCTGCAAACACTTTCTTGCTTCCGATTGCGAGTAAATATTGATAGGTTTTCGAAAAGCAAAGTCGATAAACGATAAAGGAGAGAAAGATAAGGAAGAAAATTAATTAGTCACCACAATAATGTAAGTCTTCTTCGGAGATCAGAAATAAGATAGTTTATCTCTAAAACGCAACAATAGGTTTAATTAGCAAACCACCGAGTGAAGTAAAAAGCGAATCTACGCAGTGATCAGCGATGTTCAATTAACAACAGTTTGCGAATAAAACAAAATACCATCATGTTCATGGGCTCCGTATTTCCGCTAATTAACTCTAATTAAAACATTGGTTAGATGTTTGTCGTTGTAAATCATGATTTTTGTGTCCATTCCAATTAACTCAATTATAGGTATTGAGTTGTTTGTAATGTTATACTTCCTCGGAATTATATAATTTAAGAGCTCAATCTTTTAGTGAATAGCTCTTTAGCTTTACGATGTATTTTATCAAATAATAAATAAGTAAATACCTGTGATGTCATTCTTAGGGTTCATATTTTATTCGTAAAGCCTATAATCTGTAACTTCGTCTAATTAGTGTAATTTGTATGCTTACCCATTCCGAAATATATTTTAAAGTATTTGTTAGCCTAACATCTCAGCCTCCAGAGTCTTCATTTTGAAATACCTAATTATATCTAAGATCGACCTTGCCAATGTACAAAACTTTGGTTTATAATTACGTTCAATAATCGTCTTCAGATATCACGTCCATATCATTACGGAATCTTCACAGAAAGGTTTAATGCCATCTCCACACGTGTACCGTTATTATTCATCAGCTAAGCTCTTAGTGTGGAAATTATCAGACCCAAAGCCAATGAGTAAGTTCATAGATTACTGTAGGAACCTGTCTGCGACTGGTTTACGCATTAGCTTTGACATAGAAGCCTTATTAGCTGAATAAATACGTTGCATCTGTTACGAGTTATTACCTGCACTTAAAATGTTATTATGCATATCTTATTACGGCACTACAGCGTTGTAGTGATTGATTACTGTACATTGATTATTAGTCAGTAAGTGATTAATTTTAGCTGCGACACCTTCTTCCTGGTTCCCTGTGTCCACTCTAGCGGTAATTGTGGGTCTCACAATTTCTAATTCTTTATTGAGGAAGTGATTATCTTTAATCCGTGTGTGTAATGTGTCATATATGTCTCTGTATTGCAATCTAATGATGTCTATCTGCAGATATAGAGAGATTCTATATGTAGCGGTTGATTTGGCTATTAGAGCTTGAATTTTGACATTAGCCCCATTCAAGTAATGTCAAATTGCAACTCATAGATGGGTTATTGAAATCCGCCATAAACGGACTGCCCTGGACACCTATTAATACAGTTGGGTTAAACTATCTTCGTCTCCCTTTTCTCATTTCTTCCATGGCTTGCAATACTGCAGTGTTAATTTTTTATGTTAATTTATATAAATTTCCTCAGATACCTATCAAAATCATTAACTGTACCTTCACGTTGTTTTGTGTAATAATTATGTCTGTGTTATGGTAATTTCTGTTTTTTATTTGACATTGCGATTAATGGGACGCGCAGATGAGGTAACATTATGATTGTGTTTCCTGGTAGCAATTGCTTCCTGTCCAACACTGCGGTTTTAAAAAAAATATTTTTATCAGTTTTTGTTTTTAAAATATTTGGACTTCTAATTGAGGTACCTACTATATCTTCTGAATTTATGTGTGTGAAAACGAAGGGTACCATTTCATTGACTGTAGTTACAGTCATTATAAATGAACTACATTTTGTAATCGTAAACGCAATTCGTGAATCAAATTGCTAAAACAGAAGATTGAAGTTCATTATTTTCACATCAAGGCTTACATTTGTAGTACTCGTCTCTATTTGTAACAACCTTTATAGTAACACAGTAAAAATAGTATCTTTAGTTGTAAGTTCAGTTTCAATTGACATACTTCCGTTGTTATTACCATGTTATGTACACAATAACTTTTATTTTTTATCTATTATTTTTTTCTCGCTAAATCTAAGATTTAAGTCTAAGCTTCTTCTTTAAGATATTTGGGTGTTACACTGACTTATGCTCCCCACGTCTCATTGGACTGACCCCAATGATTTCTTAACAGCTCGAAGTTATTTATTCAAGCTAATACGACACACGCATGATATGTTCCATTACCTCCATCCGTGCCAACGATAACTTTGATTAGTTGTTTATCATGTGTTTAAATATCTAGGTTTGGAACTGTCGGATATCCATTAGCGAAGCAGTCTTTAATTAGGTCATGCTTTTCATTCTGTCAAGAATCTGGCTAAGATAATATTTTAGGTATACGCTTACGTTTCGTGAAAGGCCTAATGCATTCAATATTTCGTTTATACTTGTGATAAATTGTGTAGTAGTATAGCATACAGTATTGTCCCGGGGAAGCAATGGATCCTATGAAATTAGGTTCATTGATGGGCAACTATGAGTACCTATTCATTCTTACATCATCGAGATCCATCACCGTAATTATACTTTCATCTTGGATGACAGTTGTTACAGGTTTGACAATCAGTTCAACTGTATGACAGATATAGATAGATAAATTATTTTCATGATGTCAACTGTGATAACTACTGCTAGTTTTGGTAGTAAAAATAAACACTCCTGTGTGAGCAAAATCGAATCAAAATCACAAAATATGAGCAAAATAAGAATAGAATAATAAGAACAAATAATCAGGTCTGCAAAATATCGATTTCATTTTGATATATATATTACTACATATTATTAATTCCTAATTCATATGAATTAAAACTAATAAGCGTAATATCACCTCTGTATGACAATTATCAGGCATAAATATTAATCACCAAATTATATATCATTCAAATTCTCATAGAACTAATACAAGTTCTAACACTTCAAGGTTAAACCACGTGGGATAATATATTAATGATAAAACACAAGATGAACTTCGGACAGTTATACTTGATACTAAACCAGTTCAACAACTCAAATTGTGGATGTAAGCCAAACAGCCTATAAAAGTGCTACCAAAACTAGAAACACTTCAAAACACTATCAATTATTATTGACGGAATCAAAACGAAGAGGAAGGCAATGACGTCCAGGATGTCCAGATACATATATTATTTAACTTCCAATAAAGGAATATTTGAGAAACCGCTCACAGATGACAAAAAAGGCCTCAGAAGTCCTAGACCAGACCAGTTGAAAACATAAACAAAAATCTTTACTTATCATATGCGTAAGATTACGATTAATGTACACTGATAAACTTAGTTTGATATAATTTATATTCAACTAATAGGCAGTTGCGAATAGCCTCAAGGTTTGCCCGAACTTGACACAGTTTCAAAGCTTTTAACGCAAACGCTATCGTAAATATGCTTGACGAGATTTTTTAATGAAAGCGCTGTGAATGGAGACGCGGAAACTTGAAATGAAATCGTATTTAATTTTGTGAGGTTTTTCTTTCCATGCAGTACAGATGGCTCAAGTAGGATTTATTTAGATGATGAAGAACACGTGTAATCATTAGTAAACTTAGGTTTATCTCTAAGCTTAGCCTTAAATTTCGAATCCATAAAGCCTAAATCACTTACAAGTTCTGCAACATAGGAAATCTATTGTTACCACTGTTGGCGGAGGATCATCTTATATTATATTTTGTCATCAATAAGGTAGAGGCTATATAGATAAGTTCTGTATATTATGTATACACAACTTCTGCAGCTTTGTAAACCACAACACCATAAACCATTCTCGATTGCATTTTAATCTTCTATTACCATAGTAAAAAGCCATTCATTTATTTACTACGGCCTTACCAAGAACCTTTAATCTCTATGCAAGCAACAGATTATCAAGTCCCGATATCGTTTGATAAGCTTGCAGTAAACTTAGTGGTGTTCGAATCACCGTTACCCGTTGATAGGAACTTCTAATGATTTGCAGGCTTCGTATGAACAGTTAGGCTGTTCCCATCGCCACGGCGGGCTCGGATCACCTGCAGGCAATCAGCGGCTCTCGTAATGGCCTGATAACTTATTGCTTCTGTTCACGTAATTATGGGTTTTATACTCCAAAGTAATTGATGGCATGGGAGTTTCAGCGAAAAAAATTAGGTCCCGATATCAAGTTGCGTTGCCCGTGAAATTGTGGAAAGAATTTGCGAGAAATTAATATATATTAAAGTAGGTACCTATGCCAACCGATTATTTTCATGAATTTTATGCAACATTATCTCAGTTTATTAATTTGAAGGGTATCTGGAACCTTTATTAATAAAACGAGCTGAAGCTAATTTAATACATCATTGAATATTTAGAAGAATGTAAATTTGTGATATACAAAGATGAAAGAAAACTGCCATTACATTCCATTTAAATTCATAGAGCAACATAAAGATAATAATTCTGCACAAACGATTAAATTAGATGTACATTTTGAATCTAGATATTAGAATTGCTAAGCCTAGGACGTGAGAGACTATTGAGGCCCAGTAATGTGTTAATAGAACGCTTCCCAGCATGACCGCTTGTAATGAATATAATACATAAAAGTTACAAGAGTTGCTATTATCATTCCTGTCACGCCCTGTTATTCCAACTTAAGTTTATTAGCTTGAGCACCGATTTCAGCATCGTAAAGTTTAACATCAACCACTTCAAGTTTGTGTTTATCAAGATTGGCTGCGGTTGGATTTTGTGCCCTAAAATTATTCACTTTAAGGTTTTCCTAAAATAGTATTTTATCATTAAAGTTATCGTGATTCGTAATATTAGTATTGTTAGAATTTGGTCTAATGTTCTCAAAGATCACTCCCACGGTAGGCGGTGCATTTATTATTGTCCGCCTGGTCCCCTGAGACAATTCTTGACCTTGTTCTAAATTTTCATGTGATACGATTTTGGATTGAGATCTTTCGTTATTTATAGTCATTATTATAACTTTATTTTATAAAAAAAACTGTTATGTGCAGCTTACATTTTATTTAAATCGGTGCAGTAGTTTTTGTGGCGTGAAAGCATGACAGACTGAGATACAAGCAGAGTTACTTTTGCAATTATAATATCAGCAAAGACTTTCAGATTTTTCATTGTTGTTGACACTGAGAACGCAGATTTACATTCTTTTCAGATTCTTCAAAAACAATTTCTGCTACAACTTCTTTTCTTTAAGTGGCATGCAAACGTCTCCAGCCATGCCCTGACTACAAACAAACATGTCGCTGTTTAACGTTTCTTCCCTCAATTACTTAAGTTCATTAATAAGATATCAGAATTTAATCGTTTTACGGTTGGCTTCCGTTTGGTCATTATTGGCATATCTGATGCTCTATAAACATTTTACTGAGCCGGTGCATAACTTAATACTTGATTGCTCAGATTTAAGACGCAGATTAAAGCTAATGCTTCAACGGCGCGTCGCTTGTGCCTTTCATATGCTAATTAAAATATCTGTTTTGTAACATCGGTTGTTGGCAGAGTTGGCATTTTTATTTGAACGATTAATATCGAAAGTATAAGATCTAATTATAATCAAACGTTAAGTATTGCTAAGAATGTAGAAATTTCATGAATGAATATTATATGCATATGCTAACTTTTCCTTGCATCATTAAACGTGTAATTCACCACCAACTTAAAAAGCGCAAGCACCCAGTCATAGTAAAGCACTAAGTAAGTGAATTCGCTACTTGATCGAGAGCGCTGAACTTTCGCGGGTGATAAAAAGCGAACGGCTAGCCTTGACCGTGCGCGCGCGCACTGGCCCATTCGTCCGCGACGTAGCAACGAACTTATTATGCTAATTAATTGATAACCATTAAGAACTTTATCGGATTTTCACGTGTGTGGAATTAATTATAGAGCTTTGGTGTTTTGTAAAGATTACGAATGAAAAGAATGTACTATTCCCACGTGAATCCAGAAATTATGATTTTGAGGTATCAGACTGTTATAAGCTGGAATATTTTTCATCTTATTTATTTACCCACATACCATTTAAAAGGTTGCATCAAAAAAATCTTTTAATTCAGCTCTCTCTTAAAAAACTAAAATTAGAGACATAGTGTCTGAACGGTAGTGTAAAATATGCATAGCGGTGAATTTTGACCTGCGTTCAATGGGTCATCACAAGCTTTACAAAGAATATACAAAAAACTTAATATTTTACTCTTAGAACAGAATTCAAAAAATAAGAAAATGAGTTGTGACCTATTAAAATATGAATCTATTTTAAAATTATTTCCAAAGCAAAGGAAAATTAAATTGTGTAATTAAATAAAATAGCCATTCAAGAGTGAAAGGGCAAAGCGTAGGTGAACGATAAAATTCTCTTCTCGGTAACTTGCAGTTCATTAATTAAACAGTTATTTTTAACTGCAAAGAAAGCAAAGTATAGTAAAGCTTTACCTTCTTTCATGGAAATCTTTGCTGGAAATATGGAAGTTCTATGGCAAATATTAATAGCAGCTTTAATATTTGCGAGCCAAATAAATATAATGTAAATATGAAAATGTTTAATCAATTTGGATATTTCCAGCATAAAGTTGATAATATAGTGGGAGGAATAATTACAATTTCTGGGTTCGGCATGACATAAACTGATACTGGGAATTCACTGTGATTCAGAAATACACTATGACATTGCGCTTGTTTTTGCGCATGTAAGCGTTATACTTACAAGTTGAGGTTTGGGTTGAACCTGCGCACACGCTGCCCGTGCACTATGCCTTAACTTGAAGAATGTAGGTATAAGCAATGGGTAAACTTTTGAAGAAGGTCGGTATTTTTGCCAGCCATAGCTGTTATTATGGATTTGTACACTTTGTTTCTATTACCTACGTATCCTTTCTTATTTTGTCGTTCACTTTATTTTTCGATATTATAGTAAGTGATTTTATTTGAATACATTATAAACAATGCCCAATTTGAATGACGTTCACTGTTAACTTTTCTATGAGTTCAATTTTGCATTACAATAAATGCTGACGCACAAATGTTTTCACTTTCGGTTTAGATTTAACCAGCAACAAGTGAACGTACAAATAAGTGGCTTCCAGTAAAAGTATTGTGTATTATAGTATTTAAATTTCACCCGTCCTTGTCAACAATGAAGTTTCTAACGTTATGGCTGCACTAGAAACTACCGAGGCAGTAGTGAGATATTACTTTGTAAAAAGTACATTGTTGTTATTATATTATGTATAGTAATATTGTGTATAATGTGGATGGAATTGACGAAAAATAATCGATGATTGTACTAAATTAATCACTAATTATTAAATTTAAATAAAAAAAGCTCTAAAGACGTAGGAAGACTCTTAATTTTTAATTTATCAAATCTTATCATTGATTTAATGTGAAGTACTCATCAGCCTGTAAATATCAGCAGCATTAGTTACACTGTTTCATAAAAATAAACTGTACCCACTATAAAAATGCACAAACATCAACAATATTACATGCAGACAGCAATATGTATCCTGACCACTGATTACCGATTATATGGGAGCGGCGCGTGTGACCCTGCGGCTGAGCGTCGAACGGCGCGAGCGCAACGATTTGCACGCCGCGACAGTACGAGGCATGCACGACCGTTGAATTTGAATTTTATATTGACAAGTTCTATTACGGAGCAATTTTTTAGTTGTTGCCTGATGATTTTAATCGAGAATTATTTATCAACTAAGACTATTTGCTCTTTTGTCTCCGGGTTATTTTTTTTTTCACATGACGGTTAAGAAAAATGATAGTTTAAGAGACTATAACGTACCTACGTATGTGAGCTGTTCTTTCGTCAAGCTATGGCCTCCCAGCGTTTTCCTCAGCGAATTAGGTAGCTCCAGATTAATCTCGAAACAGAGCAAAATGTGGTAAACAATTTAATCGCCTTTGTACGAGTATATTATTTATAAGATTAATATTAAACACAATACCGACAGGTCCTCTAAAACAACTCTTGAAATAAGTCTATTGTAATACACCTAAGGGCTTTTCAAATTAGATAACACGATATTATCAATTTATTCCCTTCGTGCACGATAATAATGCATGATATAACAATATTTTCAAACGAACTGTTTTCAAAAGCGTGACAGTTGCAGCCCACTGCTGTTCAAGACAGTTTACATTGTAACAGGACCATGGAACTGTAATCGAATGGAGTGATACGAGTATCGATTTCTAATAATTAATCGAATCGATATAAATTTTGCAGTAATTGAGCTGTTGTTTCGTTCTTTAATGGTCGATGTAGCGCACCACGCATCTAATTCCCTCGCGCCACTGACACGGTGAACCCGAGTGACCGACCGCGGTTCTGAGGTATATCTTTTGGATAGTAAAATTTATTGAAACAGAAGATCAATAAGAAATCATACAAGCGCCAAGGGAATTTACTCAAACAAACTCAATTGTTTTAACATCGATGATTTTAAAGTATAGTTTTTTTTAGTTTGGGCGAGGTATTATTACCTGAATAGAACTTCCGATCAAGCGCACGAGTTGATGATTGCTGATGCATAACGTATTTCCTGTATCATAGCTTTTATCGACGAACGATAAATAATCACCTTTGATTTAAATTAAAGCATTTAAGGTAATTTACAACATTGTTAAAAATGTTATCTGTCTCATCATATTATCAAAATTGAACCTTAACCTAAAATATTTATGCAATGTTTTGAAAAGAACATTTGCGAGCTTCGTTTGCAATAAGCCTTCGGTCTTTTTATATAATATCGTTAGAACACACTGGTTCCTTCCGGATGCATACACATCTATTTGTTAGTTGGTTCCTCTATCTCGTATCTAAAGGTTTTTGATCTCCACTATTTTGATGCAAATAATTGCGTTAGTATTGAGTGGTTTCTTCTACTTAGTTTTATTCATTTAATACAATTTGAATAGCTTGTGAGAGGTATCGTTGGCTACATTATTAAACCATATTTTAATGGTGTTGTTTTTTGTTACAGGTAAAAGCAGTCTCATTAGCTTCTACTTCGAAAACGCTATCATCATTTAGATAAGTAATATTGAATAATCGATTACCTATCATTAAACCACTTTTACTCTAAGTAATATAACGAAAGCTCATTTCAGCCTCCTAATTACAGCTTGAGACGAGAACTGCACCATTTCCCAATTATAAAGAATAAAAGCGAATAATTTCAGAGCACAATAAACAAAGAGTCGTACTTACAAAAGTCCGTGATGTGGTGTTCTCCATTTCTTCCAATCGGTCCTCTATCTCACGTTCTAGCCTCACCGTTAGGGTTCCCTCTTGTCCCCCTTAAGTTCCTCGATCGCGGCGCGAAGGCGATCGACGACTGGTTTATCAATAAATTGAACGCCATAAAAGATGACCGTCGGCCTTCAATTAAGGTTTATTCATGTTTTACAGTTGCTAATACTTATTACACATAAAACTTAATGAAAGTTATTCTAAAAGAAGACGCAATTGCATCAAAGGTTTAATGGACTTGTTTAGAAAAATATACCTATATCCAGTTCGTTTTAGTACTAGATGTCGCTTTGCCATTTGTATATTACAACTGTTAAGTATTCATAGTTAAAGTAATGGCTTGTATTATTTCGTCATTAATGCAAACACGGACTTAGAAGTCTAACATCGCCCATCCGCCTTGAGCAAGCGCGGTGGTTAACGCTCATACTTCTCTGTATTAGAAGAGGCTCCTAGCAGCGTAACATTAAAAACAGCTGATAAAAAGAATGTAAACTAGTGTTTTTCCCGCCTAATCAAGAAATTGGAAGTCATGTCAGATACTATTATTAAAGAAGCTACAATAATAAACATATATCACCCTTACGTTTAAATTAGTCCTTCTACATTTTCACCCAGTAAATCACCCTCTTGGATCAAATTTTAAGTTACGGGGCATTTCTTCGTGCCAGCCCTCTTATTGTATACATAAACATTATTTTATCGTTCAAATGTTACTAATTAAATGTCGAACGCGTCCTCATTTCACACCGTCACTGGAGAGGCTCGTGTCTTGTGTTATTGCTCGGATCGGGGCCGGCGAGATTACTTCGTTAACGGTGTGCGCCGCGCCCTGCCACCGTATGTATGCCACTTAACTACCTGCCCAACTAATTAACAAGTTACATGAATATTTGATAATGCCTTTAAAAGCTTAATAATGTTCGCTAAACTTAACATTGAAGGGCATTGTGTACTCTAACTAACTTGGTACATAAGTTATCTGTGACCATGAGTAAAATATAGCTGGCTACTGGCTACGAAATAAATTTTCGGAGTAATCAAGATTGATAGAATTCCGTTTGATTTAGACACAGAGAAACGGTATTAGTTTCTTCTACTTGAATCGCAATACATAATATACATTGAAATGTCATATCAATATTCCAAATATTTTCAACATGAATTTTCTATTAAAGTTTCATGAATCTTGTATTAAAATAATTATGTCATTAAAATTCTGTTCATAATGTTGCGTCGTCTTCAACAAGGTCCTTCATCTCTATTTCAGTTATGTAAGTAAAAATAAACTTGATTCATCTTGCTTCTATTTTCGATTTATTCAATCTTATTTTATTTGAATTCAAATTAGCGGTTTTTAACAATCATTTTACTGAAAGCAAGTCCAACGTGTTGGAACACGTCAAATCTGTTGTAAATATTAAATAAATTAGCGTATGTTAATGGTTTAATAATTTACATTTGTGCTAAGATGACTTTGGTTGATTGCTGTATATTTTATTTATAGGATTTTTTTCAAGAGATGAATAATTACTGGATTAGAAATTACAGTTGCGTCGTGATTTTATTTATTCAAAGCAACATTTCTCCGATGATATTCTTTCTGCACATCATCATCATCATCATCAGCCTATCGCAGTCCACTGCTGGACATAGGCCTCTCCAAGTGCACGCCACTGAGATCGATTTTCGGCTTCTCGCATCCAGCTCCTGCCAGCCGTCTTGCGCAAGTCATCACTCCACCGTGCCTGAGGACGTCCTACACTACGTTTGCCAAGGCGTGGTCTCCACTCTAGAACTCGTTTACCCCAACGGTTATCGGTTCTTCGGCTGATATGGCCAGCCCACTGCCACTTCAGCGTGCTGATTCGGTGGGCTATGTCAATGACCTTGGTTCTCTGACGGATTACCTCATTTCTGATGCGATCCCTCAGAGAAATGCCAAGCATAGCTCTTTCCATAGCCCGCTGAGCGACTTTAAACTTGTGGACCAGCCGTACCGTCAGTGTCCACGTTTCGGCTCCGTAAGTCATGACAGGTAGGACGCACTGATTGAAGACTTTTGTCTTTAGGCACTGTGGGATCGACGACGTTAGGACTCGACGTAGCTTCCCAAAAGCAGCCCAACCCAACTGAATTCTCCTATTCACCTCGTCCTCAAAGTTGTTTCTACCTAACTGCAATGTCTGCCCGAGGTATACATATTTCCGAACAACTTCGAGAACGGCGCCGTGTATCGCAATCGGTTCCGGTAGAACATGTTCATTGAACATGACCTTGGTTTTGTCCAAGTTCATCCGTAGGCCGATGCGTAGAGAAGATTCAGCCAGGTCGTTCAGCATCTGTTGTAGGTCCTGCAGCGTTTCCGCCATGATGACGATATCGTCAGCAAATCGCAAGTGAGAGATGTGTTCGCCATTGATGTTGATGCCGCGTCTTTTCCAGTTCAGCGTCTTGAACATATCCTCCATTGCATTAGTGAACAGTTTCGGGGAAATAACATCCCCTTGTCTCACTCCTCGATGCAACGGTATGGGCCTTGTTTGCTGATTCTGTACTTGGACGGACATTGTAGCGGCTTCGTAGAGACATCTCATCACTTGGACGTATCGCCAATCTACTTGACAACGCTGCAGGGACTCCAGAACAGACCAGATTTCGACCGAGTCAAAGGCCTTCTCATAGTCCACAAATGCTAGACACAGGGGCTGATTATACTCTTCGGTCTTCTGTATAATCTGCCGCACTGTGTGGATGTGGTCTATGGTGCCGTATCCGCTCCGAAACCCAGCCTGCTCCGGTGGTTGGAATTCGTCGAGTCTTCGCGCAAGTCGGTTCGTGATCACTCTTGAGAACAGCTTATATACGTGGCTTAGGAGGGAAATGGGTCGATAGTTCTTCAGCTGGGTTTTGTCTCCCTTTTTGAAGAACAGGACGACAACACTCCTACTCCACGCCTCTGGAGTTCTCCCTTCAAACAGGACGGCATTAAAAAGCTTCTGGAGCTCCCCCAATACGGGCTTACCTCCTGCTTTTAATAGCTCTGTTGTAATGCCATCCTCGCCAGGGGCTTTTCCATTTTTGAGCTGTCTCAGAGCGATCTCGATTTCGCCACTGCTGACTTCTGGCAGGTCTTCGGTGAAATGGCGTGTTAATGTGGCTCTAGAATCCTCATTTCCGGGATCAGGTCGAGATGCATGCGATGCGTATAACCGGCCATAGAAATTTTCCACTTCCGAAAGGACTGCCGGTACCGAAGAAACGACTTCTCCACTTGTTGTGGTCAGCTTCGTCAAGTGGCTTCTTCCAAGAGATTGTACGAACACCTTTGACCCCCGATTCAGCTCAATTGCTCTTTCAATGTCAAGAGTATTGGAGCGCCGGAGGTCGCGTCGTACGTGCTTGTTGATCTCTTGGTTTAGAGCCCTCTTAGCTGACGAAGTGACAGGTGGGTTTTCACGTCGTTTCTTCATAAGCCCTAATGTCTCTTCCGAAAGCTTTGATTTCTTGCCCTTACGCTGCATGTTACAGAATCTCGAACCTTCCTCCCTGAGGATCCGAACCACATATTCGTGGTTCTGGTTAACGTCTGTTGTGGTTTCCACGGCGGCAAATCGGTTCTCCAAATTTGACTGGAACGTTTCAGATCCTACCATGGTTTGGAGCAGTGTTGGTCGGAGCCTGGCCTTCATCAGACGGAAACGTTCGGCCTTGAAGTTGATATTCAGAGAGCCTCGGACAAGTCGGTGATCGCTACCGGTATTAAACCTATTGATCACGGAGACGTCTCTGAATATGTGCTTCTTGTTCGTCATGATGAAGTCAATCTCATTTTTAGTCATAGTGTCGGGGCTTTGCCACGTCCACTTCCTTTGGGGCTGCTTTTTGAAAAAGGAGTTCATCAAAAAGAGCCCCTCGCGTTCGAGGAAGTTGACGAGCATTTGCCCCCTATGATTCCTGCTTCCAAATCCATGGGATCCTACTACCGATTCGCCGCAAATCTGTACTCCCACTTTAGCGTTGAAGTCCCCCATGACAACGGTGTAATGGGTCTTTGTAGTGAAGTGGAGGGCCCTTGATATATCATCAAACATATCCTCCACTTCATCGTCTGAGTGTGTCGAGGTCGGTGCGTACACTTGCACTACCTTGAGGCTATACCTGTTGGTGAGCTTTACGATAAGGTACGCTACCCTGTTCGACACACTAGACACCTCCACAACGTTATCAGCTAGGGACTTATTAACCAGAAACCCAACGCCACCTTGGGATTGTTGGTCTCCCTCTCGGAAGTACATTAGGTGACCTGATTCGAGGGTTATGGTGTCCTCCCCCTCTCTTCGAACTTCACATAACCCTAATATGTGCCACCTAATCTTCCCAAGTTCCACCTCGAGTTGCGCCAGATGCGAGTCAAGCCGTAGCGTGCGGCCGTTGTACGTCGCAAGAGTCAGTTTTGTTTGGTGGCCTCCCGTAACCCGGAGATTCTTCGCACCCCCTGTCCCGCCGTAACCACGGTCGCCACCGTGACCGGGAATAGCGGGACTGCCGGGAACTAGGGGCCGTGGCTTCTTCTTTCTGCACATTAAAGGAATTTAGCCTACTGCTATCACGCTGGCCAGACGGGTTGATAGAGGGTTTTTTTTCGAGTTTTCCTTCTCTCGCACTGGTGTTCGGTGCATATTTTACTCCATTAGTCGACTTCTACGACACCCACTGGAAGAAGGGGTAGCGACATATGTATTCTTAAGCCGTCGCTACACGGCATATATCTTTCTGCACACCGCGTTTCAATCTTCAAAATAGGTTTGAAATCAGTGATTTTAATTACGTAACAAGATTGTGTTGTAACATTTGCGTGGAATTTTGTAGAAATTTTCTTACAAAGCCCTCAATTATGCTTGTGAATATTTACATATAGAAATCATCGCTTTTCCATCTGTACTTCATATAATTTTCAACACAACTCGAAAGGTTTGAGTCATGTTGTCGCATCAGCTACTTCAGTCCAAGTACTATCTACTTTCATAGTACTTACTTCTGAAACTATAAGTAGTTCCCCAAGGTAACATCTTGGGTCCACACGTCATACTCGTGATCTCGATGGTTCGATGCTGCGTGGCTCGTCGCGTGGCTGCCACGAGGCTGACCACAATATTAACACCAGTGATACATATCGGATGATACCCCGATCGCAACGCTTCCTTGTTACTTCTCTTTATTGATATGTTAGTTTTCCGGGATCAAATGATGTATTTATTTTATACGAGGAGTAAGTCTCTTGTGATTCAGGATAGAAAAGGTTAACTTACCAATGATTTATCATCATCTACAGTTGCGAATCTCTCGAGATTCATACCAAAAAGTTATTTTGTCATGCTCGTATGTTTTGTGTTGTATATAGCTACACCAATAGCTGATCTAAGGACTTCGAACTAGAGAAAAATTCGCTGCATAATATTATAATTTTGCACTGAGATGCAAAAATTTCTCATCAAACGTACGCGAATCGTGAGCCAGTAATAAAACTGGTTGTATTTGCGCAAAGTAATTAGGATTGAGAACACTCTTGCTTTCATTACGGGCTGTAAGGTGTAAATAAAAATATTCGCAGCTCGGTTTTATTCTTTTGTAATTTTGTATGAAACCAGGTGTAATTTCTTTGATGATGTGGTGTGGGAATTAGAAGAAATAATACACCGGGCAATTTTATTTTCTTGCGGAGTTATTACATTCAAAATTTTATTGCGATAGACTTGAAGTAGTTCGGAGCTTGCTACCGAAGAGCATGAATTATGTTTAATGGCCTATGTGTGAGTTCATTGCTTTCGATTGTTGATCGGAGATCGTGAGTAGAAAATTGGCAGTGGATTCGATCCTAGGATTAGCGAGATTGCTCTGAATTGTGTTCTTATTTGCAATGTATGCTTCGTTTACCCACTTTATGAGTATGTGGCCAAGTAAATATTTTCCAATACCACAGCGCGATCACTCGTTACCATATAAACTTGGTTGTCACACTTATCTTGACCGCCGTCACCCAAATCGTTGGTTTAACACTATAACCGACTTTTTCTGTATCATCTTCATTTATAATTCCAACTTGTTCCACAAACGACGGGAACAGGTTCTCCTATTGAGTATAGTTTACCGACTACGTTTCAACTATGATTTGCGCGCGCGCTGTTTTTTACTTGAAAAACGAATCAACGCGACCGGTTATGGCCATTGATATACCGGCGAGCTTAGATTATGCAAACGCAGGACATTCTCTGTTGGACACAATATACGACTTTATTCATAGCTGGGAAAGTTATGGACGATACTTTGCTGTAATGCTAAAGCTTAAGTAAGCAACTTAAAAAATGTATGTTACTTTGAAACTAGATAGTATTTCAGATGTACTTTTTTTGTTTCCGAAAAATATTTACAATGAAATCAATTAAAGATTGACATTTATTAACATTTGGAGAACGGCAGTTATGTGAAAATACTAATTCCTATTAACATTAATATACGTTAAATATTACAAGTAGCTGTATTCTAAACTATTTATATGATATTAACCGAATCAAAATGTTTTTCGATTAACTTGTGTGTCAACAGCTAATCCTCATCAGTATAATCTAAGATAACATTCAGATTATCGACGTTTGAACGAAAAACCAGTTTGGATGACCGTTAAACTTATCTGATCGGCTTTTAACGAATACCTGATAAGTCTAACCGTTTGATACCAGTTTTAGCATGAACACGATAATAGATCAATATTTGCGTTATTATACTTCACTTGTAGTACAAGTAGTAAGCAATTATTTGCTTTCGTTTGTGAATGGGAAAAGTAACTTATTCTATTTTTGAGTGTTTATCGTCAATTAGCTGAATTCTTTATTCAATTCGGCAAATATTAAAGATGATTTGAGACACGTTGAAATAACGAAGTCCCATAATCTATAAATGACTTACGGCCAGTTTCACAGGTTACGGAGAGCCACTATCTACCAGATACAGAGTGGAGATGAATGGAGAGAATTTGTATGAAATTATCTGCCAGATAAACTATCTGGAACTTATCAGCAACCTGTGAAACTAGCCCTCAGATTCATAAACATAGCTGGCCCAGATTTTGACGTTCAAGTAAGTATCTTTGTGCTTACAAAATAACACATAAAACCATCTCTTTTCACAACGAAGAAAACTTCAATGCCACTGCAAGAGGAGCTTAGAGATTTATATTAAGAAAGTACTTATTAAAGAACATCAAGTCATCAATACAAACAATGGATCACCTTATAGAAATCTCCCCAAAGGCCACACAAATGTCACCTGTAGCCACAAGGGGATGCATCCTCAACTCGAGGTTAACTAAAGTCCCATCCAATAGCTTTCCATTAGTTTGCATTCTAAAGGTTGTTGCTTTCGAATGCGTTGTTTCGCGATCGTATCGCCTTGCTATCGCTTCAGACGACAATCTTCACTCCTTTGTGCGTTTATCAGCAAATCACTGTGTGGGAAGTTCGTGTTACATAAGATTTGTCTCGGCGGCAGTGATTGTTGTTTCATCAATCAATCCGCTTGAAGTTTTACTGCCACAAAAGTGCAAATCGAGATTTTTTTACATATTTTTTTTTCTTTGTTTGGTAGGCATGAATGTACCTATTGTACCTCCTGTTATGTAATGTATATGAAAGGTTTAGTCATTTATTCACAAACGATATTCGTGCAAATCGACTAAGGCAATTTTTTTAGTCCCACTTTCAGTTCTTCGTCTTTCGGTTCTCCTTTTGCCAATAAAATTCGTGCGTTCTACTAATCTGTAGTATGTTCGGAGAAAGAGTTTTGAGTGATTGCTTTTCTTAGTTCAGGTGCGAATTCATAACGAATAATAAGCTGTTTAGTAAAAATATGAAGCACTTACAATAAAAACTTTCAAGTTCTTAACTCCTGTAGTTTGAAATTGCTTGTTTATTTTGCTTAATTACATCCACAATTAAGATGCTGATGAAATATTGCTCAATATTAAACCAGGAGCTTGCATGAACATTACAGCGCCAGGCTTGTTACACATCATTATCATAGGAAGGTTTACGACTGGCATCGGAATATTTATGGGGTAATACCTCGCTTCCTCTGTTATTACTTGACTACGTTGCCAGTACATTGATATTTGCTGATATAACTCATGTGTTCACCGTTAAACCAATAGCCAGGACATGGGAAAATTATCACGTTTGTAAGATAGAATTATGAGTAGCAGTAGATCTTTATTTGTTTGATCGCTTTTACGATGTGTAGTCGTTCTATGCTAATGGTCTTCAACGTTGAAAAATGGACAGTCCAATTGAATTATGAGGAGTGACCTCTATGATTTTACCTTTGGAAATACGGGCACGTCATGAAATTTCTAAGGTGTCGTAAACGTGACTGAAGGATAGCTAACTGTAGCGGCGTACACCTGTCAATTAGTAATGTTATACTGCCATCACAGTTCGCACGCTTCCATGTAGTTGATATTTTATCCGGTTCAAAAAATTGCTCAAAAGCTAAACGAAATTGGATTGCAGCAGTCAAGTTTGATTATTCTGCAGCAAATAAACTGCTAAGAATGTTTAATAAATTATAAACGTTTATATTTTATTATGTCCGTGAGTAAATTCATATATAACTTTTGACACGGAAGCAAGGCCAGTTAATTTATGATTTAAAGATTAAGTTATTATATGAATATATAATTTTGTACAGGTAAGTCACAAATAAAATCAAAACAAATTATTAATATATATTTGAGTAGGTACTTGCGCAGATTTGTCAGGAGCTTATAAATTAATTAATCTACTTAAAATACATAAATATGCAAATGTCAAAAATATCCGCCTTCTGAATTAGAGACGAATAAGATTATATATAAAATACACCAAGATATTTCTGAATTTATTTAGAAAAAAGAAATAACGAGCATTCTTATTTCAAAAATACCAGTTCAAATAAGTGGCCAGCGACACCCCACTGCAAATAATAACAGAACGAATACATCAAAACCTACTGTTTTATCAGACAGAGAGACCATCAAGAAATTCTTCGTACACAGTTAAATAACACTGCCCACGTAATTCCTACAGGTTTGTTCTGTAACATGCCATAAAATTAAATATCGCATTCCACGTCCAGTAATGACGATTACAGTTTTTGCGACAAACTGCAGGTGACGTCGGGGAATGACGATCGTCGTGCGTGGCCTGAGCACCTGCTTTGATAAAAATAGTTATATCGTGGTCTATATTTAGAAGGCGGCTGTCTTCTGTCCTTTGTTTAAATACTATTTCATTTATTTTATTGTTCAGGTCATTAAGTTTTTTCGCCAATGCTGATAAATTATTCCATCTCCCATTCATTTCATCCGTTGTGTTAATTTTGAAAATACAATCAACAGTAGCGGTTTGGTCTTCATTAGAAACTTATTACGATACTGTAACATCTTCACAATCTATTATAGGAGAGCTTTGTACCACAGTATGAATCTCATTAAATTTCGCATTACTCATTTATATTGCCACCGGCTCTCGAATGCCACTGTGTCAATATTGCATTGTGTTAGGAATACAATTAGCGGACAAACTTATTCCATTGATTGTTCTCTCTACCCTTTGTATATCTCTACATCTTTACACATATATTATAAACCTGAAGTGTTTATTGTTTGGTTGCTCCTCAAAAAATCTTTGAACCCGAAATATTGATCGGAGAACGCTACATGCTACTTTTTCTCCGGGTGCATGAAAGAGCTCCCACGGAACGCTCGCGAAACCCTTAGCAGAAGCTGGTTGCGGATAAAAAGAATGGCATTTCTATAAAAGAAAGATGTTTTACAGTATTTTGACTCCTCAATATGTTATTTCTATCTGATTCTAAAGTAATCTTTCAGTTGTTTATTCAGATCGATAATTTTCAGAATAGAAATCAGATAAATTTCGAAAGTATTCTGGATCCTATAACCTAAATAAACGGTACATAGGCAACACTCATGTCTTTAGTCCCTTTGTTCAGCAAATACTGAACACCTTTTGTTATAATAACATATTTTGCTCGATAGAACAAAACATTCCATCAACATTCCCTGCTATGTCAGGCATGAAAGTAAATTCCTTTCAATCCGTTTGAGGCATGCCTCTATATTTAGCTTCTTCAGTAGAATTCCGATGCATCAACCCTATCTCGGTACTTTCCTTCCGTGCAGCTCAAGAATGTCAATTAACAATTACAAACAGTCGCAGTGATCGGCGCAGGCGCACGCTTTAGCTATCATTATGGAGAATACCGTATGTCTGTCTCTTTGTTGCGCTATTATGTTTTTCATTTGTTTTGTATGAATGCAGGCAGCTTACTCAAGATTAAGCTCTTGAGCTCCTTAGGCTGAACAAATGCCATTATGACTGCAAGGTATATTAGAATATTGAAAACGGTTCTTTAACTTTATTTGGGTTGTTTTTTCGCATCGTAGTAATTCCTAATTACCTACCTAGTACCTGACTACTTAACTCTAAAAAAAACTGCTCAATCAATATTTACTCAAAAACTGCTAAGCTGATAGGCATTAAAAATATGATTTAATACGGCGTACAGCTTCTATCATCGTCAATTTCATTCAACAATCGTCCTGTGATTAAGGACTATAAATTTTTTTATCACTATTTCATTGCCACGGACATAGTCAGGTCGCGTTCACTATAGCATAGATAATAAGGTTTCATGAATACTCATAAGCAGATTTGCATTAGGCATTTTGCTTAGAACGCGTCGTTCGACGTGTATAAATAGGAACTGATTAGTTCGTTTAGTTGGAAAACGTAAACGTTTAATGTATGCAATAATTATAAAGTGTAAGCTTTTTGCGAACTTTGCCTTTTATTAGATAGAAGGGTTTCGCTATGCATGTTTCTTCTGTTCTCAAGTTTTTAATTAGCTGTGTTGAAACTGACAGTGTTTATGCTTTTATTTAGTACTAGAAGTTTCTTGAGGTTTCTCCCGCGTCCCAGGAGAACTTCCTCCCGTACCTGGATAAAACATAGCCTTTGTTCACCGGGGATAGTGTAGCTTTCCAACAGTGACATTTTTTTGCAAGTCGATCAAGTAGTTTTGGAGCCTATTTAATTCAAACAAACAATCAGATCGTTCCTCTTTATAATAATAGTGTACGTAGTTTTGCTCACTTAATTTTCTTATGGTCTACAACTACAACAAAATTGATAGAAGGTTGTTGATGAAAATTTGATATTTCTTCTTTTATGGAAAGCAATGAATATCCTAAAGTATTTGTTCTGCATGTCCCTTTTAAGGACTATAATAACGACTTGCAGTGCCACCTTAAATCACAAAAGTTATGTACACAGTACTAAATGATTTTAATAACAGTATTTAGTGCAGTGGGCGCGTACCAAGGAAAGTGCTAGAGTCGTTCGCTCATTTAGTACTTGTACTGGATTTGTTGGATTTTTATTGCTTACAATCATGTTATTATTTTGTTTAACTTTTTCGATTGACTTGCTTCAAGAATTGTAATTTATCGGGATACCTTTTTCACACACGGTCGGGTAGCCCCAACGTAAGCTATTGATCAGTTGTGTTGGCACCCATAACACAATGGGTGCCAACACAACTGATAAACTATTTATAAATACATATTATAACACCCAGACCACAGCCAACAAGCGTGCTCTGACATTAACATTTTGCTGGGAATCGAACCCGGGACCCTCAGCTCGGCAGTCCGGTGTGGTTACCATTGCACCAACGGGGTCGTCAGTAAATCCGTTTACACTTAACTTTTTTGATAGTAATAAAATGCTCTCTGAAGCTTTTAAAAAGTAATCCATAAATTAAAGATCTTTTATTAGCTCTAGTTTTAGTATCCTCAAACATGACGTGTTACTTTTTAACCGACTTCCAAAAAAAGGAGGAGGTTCTCAATTCGGCCGGTATGTTTTTTTTTTTTTTTATTTTTTTTTTTTATGTATGTACACCGATTACTCCGAGGTTTCTAGTCCGATTTGTGTAATTCTTTTTTTGTTCGATGCAGTATACTTGCCATTTGGTCCCATAAAAATTTCATCCAATTTGGTTCAGTACTTTTTATTTTATGAGCATTTGTTTGATTTGTGTGGACGATGTGTATGTGGATGATGTTGTTGTTAATGAGAATTTCCTACAAACTTGAGTTATGATAGCTATTATAGAAGGTATGGAGTGTATAAATGGATGACGAAAACAGATTTTGGACCTGATACTAAAAAGATAAAAATAAAAATTTTTTACAAAAAAATAAAACCGACTTCAAAAACACTGAAAAGTGAAAAAAAAAGCTTTTAAGTACATCGCTCTAGAAGTCGGTGTCCAAATAAATACAGTATTACAGTTGCAACTTCTTGACACCGACTTCTAGAGCGATGTACTTAAAAGCTTTTTTTTTCACTTTTCAGTGTTTTTGAAGTCGGTTTTATTTTTTTGTAAAAAATTTTGTTTAGTATTACTTCCTCGTATATTTTCAAATCTATTCACGGTTTACGAACATATTAATTTAAATTCACCTCTACAACTGCGACCAGAAATTGACTTTGTAGCTCCAGTCTTAATCCCAGCAATTGTGCTAATCGTTTAGAAACCCAGAGAGGCGTTAACTGATCGTAAATAACTAATAAACATTGCTTTTACATTGAAGCCAGTAACGGATAGTTATTATTGATATTAGGTGTTTCGTTTTAACTAATAGTTGCCTGTAGCTGCGCTCACCCACTTTCCTAGATTTTGTAAAATAATAGGTGTTTAGTTGCAGAATAAGTTGTAATGGTTCGTGTGGATGGTAATTTGAATTAAACTGTTGGTTAGTTGGTCTTCTGGTTTGAGGGATGGCAGTTATTGAGATGTATCCCCTTGACTATATTTGAAGTGTAAAACCTGGGTTTCACTTTTTGATTTTCAAGAAGAAACAGGGCTTAGGCGCGTTCATGGACGCATTAGATTTATGCCTTCTAGGGTATTGCCCCCCACTTAATTCGTTGCATAAAATTGGTAAAAATATTATTTTTTTTTTTCATTATTTTGGCTTTGTTACATTTAGATCACAGTAAATTTATATTAATGTTAATATCGTTTGGAATGTCTCCTATTAATGAAGATCCATCGAGGCTTACGTTCGTATATTTCGGTTCAGTGTTTTTTATTACAGGTGAAGATAAATATTCATTTTCGCATCGCTATCAATATTCGACGGTGGGTTGCCGACCGTTATTCGTCAGTCGCTTAGAACCACTACTACTATGTTTCACATAAATGTCACAATTTCAATAAAATAATCGATAAAACCATAAGAACTCTCTCACAGTAAAGAATGATAATATTTCGATATTTAAACGATAATCCGGATAATTGAAAATAATATTTAATAAGATAAAATAAGTTCCACGAAATACATACATTCGATTCTAAAGACACCGTTACATTTTATACATATGTATTTTTGTTAAAACTGTAAAATTGAATAAGCTGAGCTGGTTGATATTAGATTCAATTATGCAGTTTGAGAAATGTACGAATTCGATTTTAGAAAAATACAGTTAGGTTACGAAATGTAATATTTTTTCTAATCTGAATTCCAGGTTTCACAGAAAACACGTTACAGAAGAAAATAAAATAAATAAAGCTCTTTCTTTTTCCTTTTTAGAATTGGATCAGATGGAATCCTAGCCATCTGTTAACCTAAATAACAAACATGTTCTGGAATTGCCTTAATATATATTTTATTTGATTCCAATTCGCTCCGGAATGCTGATTTCCCACGAGATCGGTACTGTTTTATTCGCTGAATATTAGGCCAATAAAATTATTCAAGCTTAAAAAATAAAAGTTACATAATAAAATGAAACTGCTGATTTTAATTCTATTAAAGTCGTCTTGCGACAGCCAAGAAGTGGGAAGAGGCGCACGCTAATTTATGCAAGATTAAAATGAGGTTATTTTTATCGGTAAGTAAGTGATAATTATCGATAATAAACAGGTGATGTGCAATCGTGGTTACATGTTCACATTCTTGTTGTGAACGCCAGTGGAAATGGTACGAGTCGCGAAACGGGCGACTCGCGTATGACACCAAATGAGAATTTGTGGCATGGGTGGTGATAAAATTTTTGACGAAAGTCGTATTTTTTATATAATCCTCTGAACCTTTTTTTTGTGTTTTCTATTTAAATTCCCTTCTTTTAACAAAACTTTTGGAGTTTCATCTAAAAATAAACTATTGATAGAAAATAACCTTATATTATTTACTACTGGTTGGTTTTTAATACGTAGCTAGTGGTCATAATGACCAGCACATTTTTCTCCAACATTTGAATAAACGGCTTGCAATAAACATAACTGATACGAGATCTAACAAAAAAGAAGCAAAGGGAATGCATCAGCTGTTTGTATTCGTGGAACTTGTAAAAGTCAAGTGAAGTAATTGCGTTATAATAATTTGTATGCGCGTACCTATTAATTACTTGTTTTTGCAATATCTTCGCGCATGCGCCAGCTGATGCTACAAGTACCAATGCCCTGGCTACTTAGTTTACATACTTGTTGCCGCTGAATTAATGGCTTCAGTTTTATACTCATCCTTAATTGAAGGCTTCGGAAGGTCTTTCTTGATCTTTTATACTCGAAGTATTTTTATCTTAGATTTTTTGAAAGGTGACTTTTAATTTTAACATGACTTTGGTGTCTAGCTACTGAACATGTTAGATGAGACAAAAGAAGGTATGATTAATGTTCTGTAGATGCTCCGAAAATTACACTACTCCGGGAACTACTCCGCTCTCCCATATAAAAAGTAGCTTTAATCGATAAATGGGCGCTCTAGGATATATCTCTAACATTGAAATATTTTTTCGAATCGGTCTATTAGTTCCTGAGATTAGCGTGTCAAGCAAGAAAACAAACTAACTTCGCTATAATATTATAGATTATTGTGTTGAATTAGTAAAAAAGCTGCATGTGTAAATAATAATCAAACCAAGACTTTGTATAGCAGTAATGAATTATTCAGCCATTCTTCCTGAATGAACAAAAAATAAAGTTTTAATGTTCCAAACAAAAAGATGAATGAAGCATGACCCATTAAGAATGCTCTTAAGAGTATTCCATGATTACACTTAATGGTAAGGACTCCCAAAAAGTCCCAAGAGCTTCCCATAGCGGAACATAGCGCTTAATATTGTAACAAAAAATGTTTCAACAAAAATTCCTTCTAAACTACCCGTACCAAATTAAATTATACGTGTTCCATACAAATTAAGGCGTGGGATCTTTTTTTGCGAGCAGCCGTGACCGCGATTAGTAAAAAAATGCACTAATTATGTGGCTTCGCACCTCAATCTTATTCGTTCGTATATATTTTGTGGCTTGAACCAGTTTCGTATGAAGAGTGATTGATGGTTACAACTGTATCAAAGTCCGTTCATCATACTTCAGTGTTATTCGAACTAAACATCTTAACAGATTCATTGGTAGGTACAGACGCCAGCACATCACATAATATCTGTCAAATTTCTTTAATAGATTTCCAGCCTTATCACAATACAGGAAGGTTAATATTCGATTGGTTGGTAATTTGACAGACTAGGATAGGTTGACCTGCTGGCGTCTGTACTTAAAAACTGAATGTGCTATGTTTATCTATATGGTATTTCACCTGTTCAAACCCAACTACCTATTATGCTATTTGCCAGGGTTATTAAACCCTTAACCAACATAAGAATATAAAGTAAATGGTCAAGGACCTGAAAACCTAATAACATAAGCCCGTTGACAGCGGCTTTCGCTCCAAAATTAATGGCAAGCTTGGAAATTAGTGCGCCGTATAGATATGCTCGTTCGTTACGCTCCAAGAGATTCTTGATTGGCGTTTTTAGCATAATGCTATACTATTTTAAATATAGTTGTCAAACAAACTGGAACATGGGATTAGCGTTCGTAGTGTACAATTATTGCCTCAAGATCTAGGCGCCGATGTTTTATGATCTTCATTAGTAAGGACTATGTTTATACTTGGTATTTGTTGGCGGTTTTTGCTATGCTTTTGGTTCTGCGAATTTTTGTGATAATTAAACGGTTTATGGAATGAAATTTGAGCTACAAAAGTGAATCTGCCAGAGCTGCGGGTTGTTCGCAAGAGTTACCGTGGCCCTGGCACACAAGGACCTCCAAAAGAAACGTAGTGGGTTTTGGTCAGGAAGAGTCTGACACTCTCTAGCTGTTTTTACCAGGAGGGGTCATTTGATAATTTCCCACTAAAGTGAAAAGTTATTTCCAAAGAACTGTCGATGTTATATTCATTTATAATTGTAATTAAAAATAATATTGCTTACAAGAAGACCAAAAACCTATGACCCCTTAAGTAGGCTACTGTGTTCGCCCCCGATTCTTATTATTGTTACCTACACTATCGGTTGTCATCGATGACCCGACAAGCGAACGGGTGCCCAATACCGAACAGGTTCGGCGCCGGCAACCTGCCTAACCACTCACTGTGGTTGATTCACTAAACGTTTCGTTTCGAACACCCAAAGATCTATGACGTGGTAGATGCGGTATTTTGGTTCACTGTTTAAACACTGTTTTTTAGCCGGTAAGAGTCCGCCACACCCCTCCGCCTCTGCCCAGGCGGAGGATAGTCCATGAGGATTTCCCCCCGTTAAAAAAGGCATGCTTGCAGCAGATGATGATAAAATAATTTAGACTGCGAGCTATTGGAATGATGTTGGGTTGAATTATATGACCTATTACCTCTATTATTCTCTGGGACTGTCCTATGACAATACCTACTTCCGCTGCTTATCAGCGTTGTTGAAATTAACACATTTAAGTTAGGTTAAGGAAAAAAAATCAAATGTGTAAAAATTTCTGCGTTCATGAAGAAAATAGCTTACCCTACGTAAAAGATAGAACTTTGTATCCACTATAATATGTCGGTGACATGTCTACCTTTCCATATTCTCAGTAGAACTCATATTGTTGAATGAATGAACTTTGCTTACACATCTAACGGTTCACAGATGACAATTGTGGTGACAATTGGGAACGTGTCGCAGTCATTTATCAAATCAATTGTTTTTTGTGTGTAACGAGGTTTAAGTCGCATGTATACATCATTCTTATGATCTCTAATGACAATGTTACAATACAATGAATGCTTAAGCTTCGATTGAAATCATGTTTGGTGTGTATGAGCTTGAATGTTTACAGGTTTATTATTTAGGTTATTGGTCCATCGCGAGCATTTATCAACTTTTAGAAGGACAAAGAAGTACGCAGAAAAAACATATTTTAATTATTAAATATGTTTCAATGTACCTGTATCTAATATTTCTGGTCTTTTGAGATCAGAAAGCATAAGCAAAACAGAACTAGTCTTTTTGGACCAATTTTGTTTGTTTATAAAGGAACGTATTTTTTATTTCCATAATTTTGCGATTTCTGCCTACACAATATGATCACTCACATTTAAGTGGCCAATGTCATACTCTGATATCATTTTTATCGGCCACCGACACATCAAGGTCGTTTCCGTCGCAAATATTTGCGATAATTCGATAAAACTTTTTTATTCAGCTGTAATTATAACTTCAATATTCATTGTATGTCAACGGTCACCGATCTCGGACTTTACATAACGGCTACTATAAGGAAACATAAGAACACCTAAAAACCCCGAATTTCTTAAGAAAAATATCGTTGGAACTAATAAGGACGCGGCAATTGCTTGGTGAGCGCCTCTTGCGATTACTTTCCATATTTATTGTGAGTTTGGTACTCTCACCGGCGGAATCTGCGATGTGGGTCATTATGTCGCGTTTCGCGTACAATTTGCTGAAGATTTCTGTATAGTGGAGAAGCTCATCAAATTGCTGAATACCTATACGATGCTGTTCTGAATAAAGATGGCAGATGCATTCAGAGAAACTAATGCCGTATTTAACGCTGATAATTTATATAGTAGCGGCCGCGGTCTTTTGCCATGATAGACATCCTACAGCCAGCATCAGTTTATTACAGTACCATTTTGTTTTCGGTTTGTTTCGTGTGCAAAATCATCAAATTACCTCTCCCGCTGGGTGCAGCTGAAGAGAGTGTCAAACTTTTACTGACTAAAACCCACATGTTTCTTCTAGAGGTCTTTGTGTGCCAGGGCCGCGGTAACTTGCGAACAACCCCATGTCAAATTTAGCTGACTTCTGTTCGAGGAGCGCGTTTATCCATCCATGGAGTAAAGGTATAGAAAAATCTTTTTAAATTTTCAAGGTATTGCAATATGATGGGAAAAATTACTCTGCAATAGCGAGTTATTAAAACGTCATAAGCGTTTTTCTCAGTTCCCGGTGGGAGTCACTAATTGTGTGCAAAGAAAATGTGTCGTGTCGTTAACGATTGATTGATGGTGATTTGCAAACGGTTATTCTAGTTGATGAAGTTTATTAACCTGCGTAAAAGTTACTGTTTACTTATTGGAGAAATTTTCTGAACTAGCTCGTGTTCACGTCGTCACCTGCCTTTGTTAGGCTGGTCTGTTTTAGAAAATATTTATCGATTCAAAGAACTGATAGATAGGCACAATATATAAAAACAAACTTTTTTAGTAATCTGACAAAATTATAACAAGAAAAAAAGTCATTTATTCAAAGTACATAGGCTAAAAATCAACACTTTTTGAAGATCAATTTTATAAAACACAGCCCCAAAAAATGACCGCCCTTCACTACTTCCTGAGTACCAACTCTCCTCCTTTTACTATATAAAATATCAAAGCTGATATCAAAAGATACTGCTGGACATATCTTTTACCCGTCAGCTAAGAGATAAGGAAACTTTTTGAAAGCCTGCACCAACGAAGATTGAAATGTCGATAATTTTACACTGTTAATTAGCTTTCGCCTTTTTCATTAGGACCTTTTTTAACGATGTAATTAACATCGATATGTATTGTCGATTATGTAACGATGGTTGTTATGGTATCGATAAATCAATCTGTTTATCGATTAAAATAGCCGTAGTATGAGTTCCATATGTTTGTTCGTACGCTAAAGCTCTCACGAGTTCATTGCGTTCGTTCACCTGTATTACTTTTAATTAAAATATTATGGAATTGGCAAATTTCTATGTTTATTATACCTGTATAGTTTGAGAAATGTGTAATAGCTGGGCAAATAATTGGATTTAGTTGTTTACCACGCGCTCCTCGATAAGAATACAGCAATATAGGAGAGGACCCTTAGGTCCGAGGCCTGCTGAGCTGCGGGATTATTCGTAGGTTACCGTGGCGCTGGCACATAAAAAACTCCAGAAGGTACATAGCGGGTTTTATTCAGTAAAAGTCTGACGGTCCCACCAGATGTATCTTCGAGGGTCATTTGATGGTTTAACATAAAAAAATATGGTGGCTTTTCATGATGGATATCGACTTAATATTGTCAGCGAAAAAACTAACTCAGAATGAACGATACATTAAATTTATTAATCAAGACAGGCGACACTTGAAAGAAGTTTGTTCCTCGTATAAGCAAGTCTAAGAATTTGCGCACATACAAAGTAAGAGTAATATATTAAAGACTAGTTATAGTTATCGGGTCACAATATTCTACGTAAACACGGAAAACAGATGCCCCTATTACTGTCACAATGCAGTATCCGCAACCAATAAATAGCAAACAGATAATTAGCGCGTGCTATGATAGGCTGATTGACACACATATGAGTCATGCTAACTACCAAGTCGATGTCAATACACTTTGATGCGCCCGCACATACTTTGATGCCAAGTTCTGTTCAGAAATAATAATAATTGCGGAAAATTGGGATAGCCACACCGGTCTATATTGTACGTATGTACAAATTATTATAAAATAATTTCATTAACATATTACGAACAACTTTGAAATATGTAGGTACTGAAGTTATTTTTTGGATAAAAAATTTGCTGCTCCATAAATTTTACTTTCGGTAGGTATCTCCTTGGCCGTGTAGCGACGGCTTAAGAATACATATGTCGCTACCCCTTCTTCCAGTGGGTGTCGTAGAAGTCGACTAATGGAGTTAAAAATGCACCGAACACCAGTGCGAGAGAAGGAAAACTCGAAAAAAAACCCTCTATCAACCCGTCTGGCCAGCGTGATAGCAGTAGGCTAAATTCCTCCAATGTACAAAACAAAAAAGCCACGGCCCCTAGTTCCCGGCAGTCCCGCTATTCCTGGTCACGGTGGCGACCGTTGTTACGGCGGGACAGGGGGTGCGAAGAATCTCCGGGTTACGGGAGGCCACCAAACCAAACTGACTCTTGCGACGTATAACGGCCGCACGCTACGGCTTGACTCGCATCTGGCGCAACTCGAGGTGGAACTTGGGAAGATAAGGTGGCACATATTAGGGTTATGTGAAGTTCGAAGAGAGGGGGAGGACACCATAACCCTCGAATCAGGTCACCTAATGTACTTCCGAGAGGGAGACCAACAATCCCAAGGTGGCGTGGGGTTTCTGGTTAATAAGTCCCTAGCTGATAACGTTGTGGAGGTGTCTAGTGTGTCGAACAGGGTAGCGTACCTTATCGTAAAGCTCACCGACAGGTATAGCCTCAAGGTAGTGCAAGTGTACGCACCGACCTCGACACATTCAGACGATGAAGTGGAGGATATGTTTGATGATATATCAAAGGCCCTCCACTTCACTACAAAGACCCATTACACCGTTGTCATGGGGGACTTTAACGCTAAAGTGGGAGTACAGATTTGCGGCGAATCGGCAGTAGGATCCCATGGATTTGGAAGCAGGAATCATAGGGGGCAAATGCTTGTCAACTTCCTCGAACGCGAGGGGCTCTTTTTGATGAACTCTTTTTTCAAAAAGCAGCCCCAAAGGAAGTGGACGTGGCAAAGCCCCGACACTATGACTAAAAATGAGATTGACTTCATCATGACGAATAAGAAGCACATATTCAGAGACGTCTCCGTGATCAATAGGTTTAATACCGGTAGCGATCACCGACTTGTCCGAGGCTCTCTGAATATCAACTTCAAGGCCGAACGTTTCCGTCTGATGAAGGCCAGGCTCCGACCAACACTGCTCCAAACCATGACAGGATCTGAAACGTTCCAGTCAAATTTGGAGAACCGATTTGCCGCCGTGGAAACCACAACAGACGTTAACCAGAACCACGAATATGTGGTTCGGATCCTCAGGGAGGAAGGTTCGAGATTCTGTAACATGCAGCGTAAGGGCAAGAAATCAAAGCTTTCGGAAGAGACATTAGGGCTTATGAAGAAACGACGTGAAAACCCGCCTGTCACTTCGTCAGCTAAGCGGGCTCTAAACCAAGAGATCAACAAGCACGTACGACGCGACCTCCGGCGCTCCAATACTCTTGACATTGAAAGAGCAATTGAGCTGAATCGGGGGTCAAAGGTGTTCGTACAATCTCTTGGAAGAAGCCACTTGACGAAGCTGACCACAACAAGTGGAGAAGTCGTTTCTTCAGTACCGGCAGTCCTTTCGGAAGTGGAAAATTTCTATGGCCGGTTATACGCATCGCATGCATCTCGACCTGATCCCGGAAATGAGGATTCTAGAGCCACATTAACACGCCATTTCACCGAAGACCTGCCAGAAGTCAGCAGTGGCGAAATCCAGATCGCTCTGAGACAGCTCAAAAATGGAAAAGCCCCTGGCGAGGATGGCATTACAACAGAGCTATTAAAAGCAGGAGGTAAGCCCGTACTGGGGGAGCTCCAGAAGCTTTTTAATGCCGTCCTGTTTGAAGGGAGAACTCCAGAGGCGTGGAGTAGGAGTGTTGTCGTCCTGTTCTTCAAAAAGGGAGACAAAACCCAGCTGAAGAACTACCGACCCATTTCGCTCCTAAGCCACGTCTATAAGCTGTTCTCAAGAGTGATCACGAACCGACTTGCGCGAAGACTCGACGAATTCCAACCACCGGAGCAGGCTGGGTTTCGGAGCGGATACGGCACCATAGACCACATCCACACAGTGCGGCAGATTATACAGAAGACCGAAGAGTATAATCAGCCCCTGTGTCTAGCATTTGTGGACTATGAGAAGGCCTTTGACTCGGTTGAAATCTGGTCTGTTCTGGAGTCCCTGCAGCGTTGTCAAGTAGATTGGCGATACATCCAAGTGATGAGATGTCTCTACCAAGCCGCTACAATGTCCGTCCAAGTACAGAATCAGCAAACAAGGCCCATACCGTTGCATCGAGGAGTGAGACAAGGGGATGTTATTTCCCCGAAACTGTTCACTAATGCAATGGAGGATATGTTCAAGACGCTGAACTGGAAAAGACGCGGCATCAACATCAATGGCGAACACATCTCTCACTTGCGATTTGCTGACGATATCGTCATCATGGCGGAAACGCTGCAGGACCTACAACAGATGCTGAACGACCTGGCTGAATCTTCTCTACGCATCGGCCTACGGATGAACTTGGACAAAACCAAGGTCATGTTCAATGAACATGTTCTACCGGAACCGATTGCGATACACGGCGCCGTTCTCGAAGTTGTTCGGAAATATGTATACCTCGGGCAGACATTGCAGTTAGGTAGAAACAACTTTGAGGACGAGGTGAATAGGAGAATTCAGTTGGGTTGGGCTGCTTTTGGGAAGCTACGTCGAGTCCTAACGTCGTCGATCCCACAGTGCCTAAAGACAAAAGTCTTCAATCAGTGCGTCCTACCTGTCATGACTTACGGAGCCGAAACGTGGACACTGACGGTACGGCTGGTCCACAAGTTTAAAGTCGCTCAGCGGGCTATGGAAAGAGCTATGCTTGGTATTTCTCTGAGGGATCGCATTAGAAATGAGGTAATCCGTCAGAGAACCAAGGTCATTGACATAGCCCACCGAATCAGCACGCTGAAGTGGCAGTGGGCTGGCCATATCAGCCGAAGAACCGATAACCGTTGGGGTAAACGAGTTCTAGAGTGGAGACCACGTCTTGGCAAACGTAGTGTAGGACGTCCTCAGGCACGGTGGAGTGATGACTTGCGCAAGACGGCTGGCAGGAGCTGGATGCGAGAAGCCGAAAATCGATCTCAGTGGCGTGCACTTGGAGAGGCTTATGTCCAGCAGTGGACTGCGATAGGCTGATGATGATGATGATGATGATGATGAGGTATCTCCTTTTAATATTCGGTCATAATATTGATGAATATTTCAAAAAAGAGGTAAAACAATACATTTGGTATTTTTATTTTTTTAAATAACTCAATTATTACGTAATTACGTTAATGTAATTACACTTATGTATATGTAATATGACTACATTTATCGAAGTTACCTACATCGACAGTCACAATTCGGTGCGCCCCCAGACCTTGCGCATTTCCTCTGCTTTGTCGCGCGGTGCGTGCTGCCAATTGCAGTGTTTTGTATAGGTACTACGCATAAACCTAGGTATTATTGCTGGAATGATTTCTGTAATACTGAAGTTTTCTCATCTCTCCTGTGTACAAATATTACAAAGCTGAAGAGTTTGTTTTAAAACGCGCTAATCTCAAGAACTACTAGACGGATTTGATTTTTGTTTTCTATGTTAGATAGCTCGTTTATCGAGGAAGGCTATATTTTATAGGCTAGTTTCTTTCCTTGTGCGCCGAATAGGTTATGGGACTCTGATGAAATCCCTGGCGGAAGCTAGTATGCATAAAGAAATCTGACATAACCTTCTTACCAATTAATCGGATCTCAAGAATTTTTATTTTCTTTAAAATTGTTTCCCCGCGTCACATAAGATTTCAACATTCGCATTAACAAAACTAGTTGGGTTAGGGTTTCCGTGATCCCGGATGTAAACTTTAGTTAACTTAACAGACAAGGAAAGTATTAACATGACCAAAAACATTCACCGATTGTTTCTAATCAGAAAATGACTGAGCACAATAGAACATCTCGATGTTCTGACATTGAAACAAGTGAAATCCTAACCTCCTCACGATGTGTCAATAACTATTCGTTACTGATACAAAACATCAATACACAGTATAGCGAAATGTAGAAAACCAATGCTATACAAATCCTTAAACGCGTGCGGAGTAAACTTCGGCAAAAACCATATTGCCCATATAAACGTGAGCACAAGAACAGACGCCAGTACATCAAGCAATCAAATACAATCTGCAAAATTTCCTTAAATAGATTTTCAACTTAATCGCAGAATTTTCGGTTAAATATAAGAATTATTTCAAAAATTATATAGTCAATAATATAATTAAAACATGGCCTATATTTCGTTATGCTTTCAAAAGTATTCGTTGATTGCTTTGGAACGTAAAGCTTGCATTTGTTTGTGCGAGGTTGTTGACCGCAGAACGAATTGGCAATATCCGTGGGCCTTCTGTATTATTTTATTCTATGGTCTGTCCATAGCACGAAAGCGAACTCAATCACTTTCATATCAGCTTTTTTGTGATCCACGTAATGAACGACACAAAAACATATTTTGCATCTATGTGGTACATCTTTTTTTGCTGTCAAACAAATTTGGGCACCTTGAAAAATATTTTAAAGTTCGTGGTGCATAGAAAGCTATGTGTATTGAATTTAAATTCCGTGAAGCTTTTAACAGCTGTTTTTGTATTGTGAATATTTTTTGTTTGTATGAGTAATCTAGTAATGTCGGTCAGGTTTTACAAACTCTATTATTGGATAATTTAATTATACTTAAATACAGTTTAGTCACTGTTTTGATCGTAATTTATTGAGAAGATATTTGTTTTCATTATAATCTTGTACCTAGGGATAGTTTTTAGTCGTATACCTTACGAATGTGTTTCCTTATATACCAATAATGTGTCAAACTATCGCGTAGCAACCTTCTGGTCAACTAGCTTAACACATAACCAGTTTTCACTTGGCGCTCATGTCCATAGTCCATTAATCAGCAATGAACAAAAACATACGTTTTATTAAACATCATTATACATCAATTTATTATCAAAATCGCGCTTACTTTGTTTTAAATCATATAAAAGCTTAATTTACTGTGATTGTCCATTGTTATAATTATGCGGTTATTCTTTTTTTGTTTGAGAATGTCTTGTTAATATATGTATGTTTCTTCCGGGTCATGTCTTCCAATTTGTGTCTATTACATATGTCAGTTTATTATAAATAGTCCTTTTTGTTAAGTGATGTAATGATGATGAAAGTGAGATAATTTTATATTGACCTCATTAGTGTTCATTGTTAGGGTACCGCGCAGAATCTGTTGCCATTATTTATAACGTACTCAATAACTTTGAAAATGAGCATTACATTTGTTAACCTGTTCCAGAATTTTCCTCTCAGTAACGTTTTAGTGGTTCGGAGAATCACTTTGATGCCTAAAGATCTGTTTGAAAATTTCATTGTGGCACTCAAAATAGCCGTTAAGGGCTATCCAGGCAAAATCTAGATATATCCAAAAGTCTAAAAAGTCGTGTCTTAAGAAAGTATGTTATTCTCAAATATTTATAAAAGTCAAATCGTTTTGAAAGTTCAGGCATTTAGTAAAATGCTACAATTTCACCGGCACTTTACTTTCGATTGTTTTGTATTATATTGGTCAATTTGGGCTTTACACACGCGATAATTTCGTGCAATACACTACCCAGTTAAGTGTTAAATTATTATTTACTGCCTCTCTCTTTGGACGCAATTGCTGTTTACTTTGAGAAATTTCTCGTTTTGTGAACTCTAAAATGTCTTCATAAACGACTAATTTAAACAATTATTTAATAATTTTGGACAAACAGAAATAAAGATACATCCTCGTTATAATTAAGCGAATTATATTTTTTGATGATCTTAGACAATCAAGTATGAATATATTAGTATATATTAGTAGTATCAGGTATGAACGTTGTACGAGTGCACTGCTTTCATTAACTGTTTAACTTATGAATCCATTTACTTTCTCTTGATGACTTTGAAATATAATTTAACTATTTCTTCTTAACTTACAAACAAACCTCTCAAGGAAAATCTTCACTACTAAAAGCAATTGATCTACCATTGCAATAGCTTGTTAAAAATAAACTAACTACAAAGTGACGTTTCGAGTATCTTTGTCATTCTCCATCTGAAGTAGCCACCGCTTGATAGTGAGATAACTCGCCATTGTGCCGACCGAATCTTATTACAGCACTCGAAAGTTTTTAATTATCACTGCCAATCCCATTTAATAAACTAAGACAAACTTAATTGTGGAGCCCGACAATTTTATTTCCGTCAACGTCTTTAACAATGTTGCGGTTTGTGACCGCATAAAGATGTTTGTAATCAATGCCTTTATTAACGCCAATGAAAGCATAATACGTAACGTTACGAATTCGCGAGAGTAACTTTCTTCGTACTATTGTAGTTACGATAACAATTAACTCGGCCCAGCCTCCGGGCTTGTCGGGATACGTGTCGATACGATCTCACCTGCTTTTATCTTCTATTGTACTAATATTGGGCGTCGTTGTGTCTGGTTTCACTATCGTTCAAATAAGCCCTAAGGTATACAACCGACAGAATTGTGTTAATTAGTATTGAATAGGTCACTAATACGGTTCATTGTTAATTCTTGAAACTAACAATATTGTTTGTTGGACGAAGATCTGAATTTATTGAGTTCTAAACTGACAAGAATTGTACAGAATGGTCTGTGCCTGTCACAACAGTCTAGGAAAATCCCGTCCCTGAGATTTACATCATTGTAAATAGTTGATTTGTGTAAACATAATTAGCTGCAGAGTAGTGGTTAGAGTCTGTAATTCAAATAAGAATATTCGAATTAAAATAAGATTCGAAACAACGAACCGGATAGTGACAAAAATGAAATGAAACTGATAGTTTCGTTAATGACAAGGAACAAATGTTACACTATATAAATATAGGCAGCAATTACAAAAATAACATATCAACTCAATTAGAACCTTGTTCGCTGAACGCAGTCGTAAAAATGTCATTCACAAATGGCGAGGGATCCATTAAAAAGTCGAAACAGACAACTGTAATAGTCTCGATTATAATCTGATACAAAGCGAGCATTAGACTGTGACAATCCAATATGTTCGTGTCCACCTACGTACACTGTTATGCAAAATATGGCGGAAATTCCAACATATGGGACCATCAATAATCCCTGATTTAGGAAATGTAATAAAGTATCAGATAGCTTAGTAAGGTATACAAATTCTGTTCTAACTAACAGTCTGGACTCATAGGTTTATTTTCTTGATAATAATCTAACTGATCGATGTTGCCTGCAGTTTTCTTTTATTTAATTGACTTTGAGTCAATTCGGCAATCACAGCAAATGGGCTATTTCAAAATTTCTCACTACTAATGCATCTGTACTGTGTAGTTTAGCTTTTACTTCCGTCATATTATTATTGCTAATTTAATATTCATATTACCCAACGTTGTGTGAAAACGGTGCAATTTTCGCATAACTCATATTAAATACAAGTAGAAAGGCGTCAGCACGCGATCGACTCATCTTTTTATTATTAAATTTATCATATTGCCTTCTTACAGTATCATTTTGTGTGATTGTGTTTTCGACGGTGACGTGTATGAAGATGAATTAACGGATCTCGGAATTTGTGGATCGAGCTTTTGTTCAAGGAAATGGCGTAGCTATAGGTCGTGAGTTTTTTTTCAATATAATAGGCGAAATGAGCGTTAAAGATTTCGAACTTGTTTATTGAAATGAACGCTATATCTCCAAAGTTAACATTAATATATTTTATGTTGCCATTCCCATTTTTAGAGTTGACCATATTATAACAAAACCACTTTGAATCATGACTATGACATAACAACACCGGTTACACAATAGACAAATTGTTCTAACTTTATCTTAGCCAATTATACATTCTAACGAATTCATATGTGTGATGGCACCATTATGTGATTCCATATCGGTCTTGCCTCCTCCCACTGTAGAACTATTTTCACTATTTGCTAGGCAAGAAACCAAAACTCCACTTTCACTATTGATTCGCTATAATTAATACAAAATAAAACAGTCTCCAGCCAATTGGACAATACAAATGTATAATGTTGAATTTTAATTTGGTTTGACGAGACGTTCCACGGGTTTGAAAGCGATTTCTCGATTTGTTTATTCTAGTGTTTAGTTTTAGTAATCCTTTACTGGCAAGTCTTTTGAATATTATCTTTGTATTAGTAGTGGATGTTTTTAAACTCAATCTCATTTCTATTTTGTTCTAGCGCATCGTTTTTACTGCTATTTAGTCAGTGTTGTGATCGGAGAAGATAACATTATTTGTTTCATTGTTAATGCACATTTTATATAGAGAGCGATCTTTGCATGTTTAAATTAAATATTTTGTTTCTATCAAATATGTCATCATTACTTTCAGTTTTATTAATATACTTTTTTATGTATAAAGGAACTTATTAATTGAGTTAATTTTACTGTGAACCTGCAATTAAGATTAGGTGTTTAAACTTTTACTTTTTAAATTCAGGAAATCGTTAATCGGGTAGACTCTGCCGGAAAAGTAATTAGCTAAATTAGAATGCTTATTGCCTTGTGACTTTTATAAGCTGGCAGTATTATCGATGATCAAAAATTATACGTAATGTAATCTTCTGTAAAAAGCAATGGGTTTTACTCGTAGTTGCATAATGAAGTAGTTACTTCGACTGAAATAGCCGAAAACATCTGACCCAGTTGAGATCCTAGAACAATATTATCTTTTATTGTCCACATATTGGTCAGCATTGCTTTCAAAATCAGCTCTGAAACTTGGAATGTCTTCGATTGACCTCTTGCGTCACCAACCAGATTTGTTTGCACAACTGTATTATTTGCTGTTCGGTATTGCAAGATGCAAATATATTTTTGTTGAGTGCAACACTGTTCCGTTGTTACCACATCGGAATTCCGCTGAGATGCCATCTTTAAGTGCAGTTCTGGTATTGCGTTGTTATAGGTTTGCCCTAGAAGAGTTTGGTGTCAATTTTATAATAACCAATGTAAGTCAGTTGGTCATGTCGCATTTTCGCAACTACCTTATGCAAAAACACCTGTAGAGACCAGGAAATCAAGCTACCCGAAACTGACAAATTTTCCCAATCAACTTTGAACAATATGCATCAGTAATAAAGTTGAAAATCTATTTAGGATATTTGAAAGACTGTAGTAGCTTTATGTGTTTGCGTCTGTATATCACAATATCCTTTTCTTCCTCTTCCATGGCAAAGTTGGATATAGTCTTAAATGGAACCAAACCACTTCTTGTCACCATATAAAATGTGATTTGAACATCATTGTTAAAGGTTTGTCACACATTTAGCTCCACTTTGTTTTGACATGCGTACATTTAATAACATGTGAGGTAGCCATTACGTGGGCATTGTTTGTTTGCTGGCAGTCAGCCGCGACTGGCGCTTCCGACTTCGGAAGGGTGTAGCTGTGATTCAATTATGTTTGTGCCATGTTGTGTTTACTCGTAGTGCGTAATGGATGTTTGTGTACATACCTTTATTGGATTTAACAGCATAAGTAGTCACCTTAATAACTGCTTATGAATCAAGTATCTCCATCAGCCTATTCAAAGTTCTGCTGCTGGGAACAGGCCTCTTCTCAAAGAGAAGGATCGAGTGTTAAATCACCATGCTTGCTCAAGGCGTATTAGCGATTTCAGATTTGAAGGTTCAGGTTTCCTTAAGATGTTTTCGTTCACATTGTTCTCAGTCTTTGGTGATCAGATTATATACCTAGCGAGTACATATGAGTAAGAGACGTACATTGGTACTTGCCTGACCTGGGAACCAACCCGCACAAATGTTCGAATTTACTAGATTACCACGAGTATCATATGAAATAATTTCTTTCAGAATATTGAGCAGTAAAGTTCAAGGTACATATAGTTTTTTTTTTTTTCAAGTTTTTAATTTGATAGTATACTCGTATATCATGGGTATTGAGAGACCAATTTCGGGCAAAAGAAAGCTGGTAAATTTTCGCCGTGTTTTGTTTAGAAGATAATTCCAACCTCAACTAATTCATTCATAGATTACATAGTTAACTTTAATTACTTTTATCTCACTTTTTATAACGATTAGCAAAACAGTGAGAAAGTACCGCGAAAGCGTATTTGCATTGCAATAATTGTGACGTCGGCATTTAACTCAAAATCGAGGGAAAGAAAAGATTTTCGTTTCGATAAGCGCGTACTTTGAGCGAATTAATATTATGATCTCACCTTTCCCTTACACACTGTTGCACAACACTTGGCCGTGAGAAGATAAATAATGAGACATTGTGGGTAGATTTGTGTTAGTCTGCTGCTGAAGATTTATTCACCTAGGAAGTTTTGAAGTTTGCCGCAGATTGAGATCTGATTACGGTCAACTTTCCGACCTGCGGTAAAATGACAATACCACTACGTAAGAAATTAAAAAAGGTTTTTTTTATTTCTCTCCCTTATCACTAGTATTATAGGTTTATCCTAATGCGTTAGTGTGGCTTTTTGCTAAAAACAAAATACATAGACTGAATTAAAAATAACATTAAAATACCTTTCCCTACCTACCTACCTAATTACCTAAATTCCATCTTATAACATGATATATGTAAAATATTATTATGTTCAAAGCTAAATCAAAAGACTATTTTTACGCGATCAAACGCATTTATTTCTTTCTTCTTTCTTTAGAATCATAGAAATATTAATTTCCTGACTACTTATTACGAAACGATCATTCAGTCAACAGGTATCTCAGTCATGATAATAAAAGAGCTCATCAAAATTAAATGAAATATCAACTTGTATTTTAATCACAGCACGCAATGTTTTCGGCGCGGGCGCATTGTTTACCAACATAAGATTTCATATCACATTGAATAACAACGACAGTACGACACTTGCAATTGTTAGGTCATCGCGGCAGTGGCGCCGGCGCGGGTTTAATTGGAACTATGTAAGCAAAATTTCTCGAGCTTTATTCACGTAAATTGGATTTTAGATAATGTTGAAATTGATGTTATTTGTAGTGCTGTAAACTGATCAACCTTACTTTGGTTAGGAGGAAATTTTTACGTGTAATACAAACATTTGATGTTCGCATATTTGTGGAAATTAATCTCTCATAAGGGAATTCAGTCATTAGGTTATATGAATCACCATAGAAGAATGTCACAAGTTCTGAATAGCGCTGTCCAGTTGTACAGCGACGTCTCGAACATCGAACGCTTCTACGAGTTTTTTCAGGCCTTTTCTAGAAAGGCATAATTACTAGTTGTATCATTGAATAACAAAACACTATTACACAAAAATTAGTTCCGAAGATCAAATTTACATAATATTACAAACGAACTACTAAATTACTACAAAAAGTACAAATTAATATCCGCACGCAAAACACTATTTTTCCAACCGCAAAATCCATTACAAATTGTGCTCGTGACATTCACACGAGGCTCACTAAATTTACTCTTGTATCAGACGTCATAGCTCCAACAATGGCGTCATTCCCATACGCAATGGGAAAAGCATTTCAATTACCAGGGTGTCAGGGAAGCGAAGCCTTGGGGAATAAAATTGGATTGTTTGAGATTGAATAGGTACCCAGTGTTTGGCGTCCCTGGACTGTTCTTAGATAAGTTACATAGAGTTGCGGTCAAGGGGATATGTGATAATGTAGTTAATAATACTATTTGGTTAGATTGTGTTTTTCTCGTGACTTGCTTATACCGGGCTGGTATCGATGTGCATAGATTTATGAAGCTTAATTTAGAGACAGAAGAACCAAAGTAAAAAGCTTTATTTGGCTATATCAATCACAAAAATGTTGATAATATTAATAAACAATTGCAACACGGGTTATGCATTGTTCCATACCTCCATTTAAGTTGATAAGAAAAATACATAAATATTGGTGTGAAATAGAAGACTGCTGTATTCCATTATCTCGCAGCTATTGTTTCTATATATTTTGTACAAACAGTTGTGATTGTGTGAAACCGTTAGATCGCCCGTGGCACGTGTCGCGCTGTTGCCAATTGAGATGTCGGGAACAAAACCCGAGGGAACGAAGTTTATTTCAATTGTTCTAGCTTCAACTATTCGAGTTAAGCTATACATATTAGTTATTTTAGATATTGTGTATATATACTTTAAAAAAATTGTGGTACGATTTTTACACGTAAAACGCACAAGTTCATAAATACTTAAATAATAATCTTAAAATGACTGCTTTGTGTCTTTTTAACATTCATAGTTTCAAAACTACGACGCTCCAGTATTTTTATCAGATTCCAAGGCGTTCTAGTCTCTCCCAAAATAGCCTTTTTCTATATTTTCCTTATTATACATTACCATCAATAGTTTATTTTCAGCACCACAACGCGTGAATTCTTGACTAGTTTACTGCTACCATTAATCACAAACAAAAACAAAGAGTAACAAGGCCGTCGAACTTTTGTTTCAATAATAAAAACCCGTTGATAACAAAAAATGACAAAAATATTATACAACTTACATTCATAAATAACGGTCGAAATGTCGATGGCGTTAAATTGTTTTAACGGTAGCCTGTTTCTGTGTAGTTGCTTATTTAGTTACCATCTTCTGTCACAGTGCTAAAGTGTGAAGTGGCATGCGCCATTCTTGGAAAATTTCTAATACGTGTGGGAAAAAATTTCCTATTAGACTTCAAGATCAAGGTAGATGTACAAAAAGAAAGTTTCAACCTACCATCCAGGAATTTAGAAAAAATAAATCGTCAATTCGAATCAAAATCGATCCAAAATTTTAGGCGTTACAATTTCTGAATCTTCAGTGCAAGAAAATATAAAGACCAAAAACTGGTCAACTTCAACCATAATACAGCCTAATTTAATCCCACTGCACATAGGCAATAATATCATAATTTATGAATATCTAAACGCTATACACATTCAAATAGCGATCGGATACAGCAACAGTGTTGCGCAACGTGCTGGCAGTTCGCGTGTTGACAGCCGGTGACATTCCTGCGTTCGCGCATTGGCGTTACGTGCGGCATTACCAGTGTCAGCCGGTAACCTAGTCAATTGAGGCATTATGTGGCTGTTCAAGGCAAGGGAGGTCGCGGTTTAAAAGATCTGGCGTTCAGTCATGAGCTTTTTCGGGTGACCTTTGGTGAAACTTTAGTACTTACTGTCATTAGGGCGAAATTTTATGAAGTATAGACCCACAGAGAATCCTATTCAGATGAGAGCTGAACGGTTATATTATATTCGGTGATATAACAACAACGTTTGACTTGAATGTAAAATTGTTTTGAATTAATAAGCAAAAATATATGGGTGATTGAATTTCCCACACTTGGTAGAATTGACCTAAATAGCTAAAACTAAAAAGCAAACTCAAAATGCAAGGTGTAAATAGGTCTGTAAGCTTTATTCTTTGGAAAAAATATGTCTCAAGTCGCAGAAACATAAGCTTATCAATATTGGCGTGAATAAGTCATTGCCCCTTGTGTCCTCTGTGTGAAATACATAGTATTCAAATCAGAGCAAATATTTCGGCAACCGAAGCAAGGGCGCCGTGGCTTAGTTGGTTAAAGCGCCTGTCTAGTAAACAGGAGATCGTGAGTTCGAATCTCGCCGGGGCCTACTAACGTGTGTAAATTTTTGTGGCTGTATCGAAAACATTTGTTGGACAAAAAATGGAAAATGTTACTTTTGAAAGAAAATTGTCCGTAAAAATTCAGTTATGAGAAACTCTACAACAAGTTCGTAACTTCCACCATTTACAAACTTAAGTTTTACATCAGGAAGAATTGTTAGCGACACAGACGCAGATCTGCATCCATTCTGCCGTCATTTATTTGCATAGCACTTTCTATTTCCGCTAGATGGCGCTTTTCAGACTGCCAGTTACGCAAGGAGGCTGTACGGCTAAGTTTACAAGTTTTACACGTTGTTTTTTTGTTAACAATGCTAGATTTAATTTGGTTATTGTCTGTGATTTGCATGCTGAATTTAGCGTGAAAAGAAAAGTCGGTTTTTCCACGTAAGTCAGACTTGTTAGTGTGATGAGATTATGAGCGTGTAAGGCTGTATTTTTGTTACGTAAGAGCTTGCTTTGGTGAGACAAGAGTGTTTGTATGGAAACTGACTTAAAACCATCGGTTCCTATACCATTCAACAGAAAGATTCGTTACATTGCCTGTTGATTCAACAATATTAAATTTATAGCCGTACATCCGCACCAATACATTTCAGTTCTGATTTACAATGTTTCTCATTCAATAATCCATCTGTTGTATAAAACATTAGCTTTCTCAGGGTTGTCACCACTCAACGAGGGCTACTGTCGGCTGTGATTTATGTTCTCTTGAATATTTAGCAGCTGATATTGAGGTTTTGTGGCAGCCCTGCAAGGGTATGCAAATAAAAGTCGTAAGCTAGACACGAATTGGAATGCTGGCACACAGTATTGTGATTTTTGCTAGAAACAAAGAAATGGGAATTGAATTTCGAACTGTATCGGTTTATTTTCAAATTGGACAACAAACGAAAAGATTCTTGGCGATGACGTAGGTATGACATTTTGGTGACCTCTGTTTTTAATTTTACAAAATTTGAGGATATTGTGATCAAGTAAAAGTAGCAGAGGTCGATCGAGGTGGGTTCAGCTTGGTGCGGTCGGTTCGTGGATGGGTACTCGTCTTGTTAAATTGGTGGGTTAAGGCTGTCATTTCATCTTCGGTTGTTAGGGATAGTCAGAAAATCTGACAAAAAGGCTTGCCAAGGGATACCGGGTTGTCCAGAGGGTTGAGAAGTTCAGACGGGCAGTCATTCCATCTAAAGTACTCAGCTGCATCCGGTTAGACTTCAGGCTTGTCCAACACAGGGAAAAACCTAGATAGATTTTTTAATTTCATCTAAAGAATATTTCCGTTTACCAGTAATACACACACAGTATAAGTAATGCTTATCTTGCGATTTCATATACATATTGACATTAATAGTGAGTTATTTATAATGAAAGTGAGCAATTCCCTCGAACAATAGAATGAAAGTGTACGCCTATATTGTTGGTGGTCTGCTATGCACTTCAATTAAACTTCTCATCACGAACTTGCGTCGGTAGTAAACGTAGGTAAATTAATTTAATTACTTTGACCCTTTTGTATTGTTCTAATTTTAAACTCTGTCTGTTTTGACCGATTTCAGTCATGAATTTCCAATGAAAACACTTGGATGAATAATTCTATTACGATTTAACTGGGCACTTATAGAATTCTTGGCGCAACCAAAACAATAAATATGTTCCCAGTTCATCATCATTTCCTGACCCTTTCCCGACTATGATTGGGTCGGCTTCCAATCTAACCGGATTTAGCTGAGTACCAATGTAAATATGTTCCCAATTATGGTTCAAAAATGCAGAAATAATTTAAACATCAAAGATGGTAGCTAGTATTTCTCATTCTCTATTATTATGCAAAGCATCAAAATAAATCTTCGCCTTTCAAGTCTCCTTTAAAAATATGTACATTGTAAGTGTTTTCAAAAACTAAAAACAAACACAAGACGTTATGTATTTTCTTAGAAATTTCAGGTTCGCGTCAGACTTTTGTAATGCAAATGTTTCAGCCGATGTGTTGATGTATTCACAAGATGACAGTCGGAGCGGAGCGTCGATACAACATACGTAGACGTGTACATAAATAATGATGATAGCTGAAATGGAAGTTGTGTAATGCACACAGAAGCCATGCTTTTGTTTAGAAGAGAAGACGTAAAGATCTATTTTTCTTTAACTCCTCAATGTTAAAAAGGTGATACAGAACATTATTTGACGATGTTAAAATCAAATTCAGTTGTTAAATAATTAACTTTCTTTCTCACGAAAATATCAATCATGTCTTAACATATTTTTGCTTTCAAAACTCTTCGTATCCCTTAGGAATATTTTCCTTCAATCCTGCGTACTATTAAGAGCGTCACGCGTATGTCCGTAATTCGACTAATGTGACATAAACACAAGAGCCGCGGTCCGTCGCGTTCATGTAGTTAACTAATTTGATTTGTCGCCTGTCTCCGTTCGGATTGCGCGCCCAAAACATTGGCTAAAGGGTGTATGCAAACAGGCGCGTTTAAATGTCCTTGTCTGCTTAAAATAGCTCAATGTGTACCGTGTGACATGCATATAATAAAGTCCATATTAGAGGTCTGTATTTTAACTAAAGGAAAATTAAAAAAAAAGTATTTTGTAGGTATCCTTCATAATTATTTATAGAGGATAAATTCTTCATAATTTCAACATACATAAGTTATAATCTATAGATATCATCAATGAGTGTCAAATTGCGATTATTTAAATAAAATAAGTTGACTAGTTTGTGACATTGCTATTAAGAACTGAACACTTCACCGAGTATGGCAATCGATAAGTACTGAATTCAGCAAATGACGCCGTAGATAACAACGCGAGTCTTGAAATTGAACACCCTGTACCTTATAACAAGCGTATATGCAACAATTGAATGTCACTCACGACTAATTTAATCGAATTGCCCTACACCTAAGTACCAAATAACAGTGTAGGTGACATACTTACTGGGCATGTGCTTATCGGTTGTATCGGGTATTTTTTTTCGGTGTATAGAACTTTAAGTAGCAATAAAACAACGATGGATTATTCGATTGACATGAATGTTGTTCATACGAAAGATAATCTTGTGGCATTCATGATTTCTGGCATAGGACTGCCATAGCTGGCGCGGATGTAGTCCAATCTGGACGTCCAATTTTCGGTGACTTTTTCCAACTTTTGTGGCCGTATATCGGCAATAACACGGCGAATGTTGTCTTCCAAATAGTCAAGCGTTTGTGGCTTATCCGCATAGACCAATGACTTTACATAGCCCCACAAAAAGTAGTCTAGCGGTGTTAAATCACAAGATTTTGGAGGCCAATTCACAGGTCCAAAACATGAAGTTAAGCGGTCATCAAACGTGTCTTTCAATAAATCGATTTTACGCCGTCTCGTTGAAACCACATCTCCTGGACATCACGGTTATTCAATTTAGAAAAGCCCAGCCCAGCCACCCAGCCCATAAAGCGCACCAAACAGTCAGTTTTTCTGGATTCGGGTCTTCCTCAATGCTACGCTCTACAGCAGCAATAGCTTCTTCTGTACGCATCGTATGACGTCTCTGGGGATGCGTGTTATCAATGACAGTAAACGTGGTGCGAAAACCTTCCATGGTTTAATCGAATCAACTGCTCTGATGGACGATTTTGTCGACGATAAAATGGACGTAGCGCGCGATACGTATTCTGCACAGAACCATTATTTTCGAAATAAAATTGCACTATTTGCAAGCGTTCTTCAGGCGTAAGTCTATTCATGATGAATTGCCAAACCAAACTGAGAATAAATCACTTGACAGCAGTTAAATCGGTCATCATCTTGAACAGTAATGGTAATTTAAAGTTCTATACATCGAAAAAAAACACCCATTATATAATGGATAAAATTATACAGTATAAATGGCACAAATTAGCATTTTTTCAATCCCAACTGACTTTTTTGGTAGACATGTCCTTTGCTTTTTGAACGTGTTCTATTTTCAAAACAATAGTAGATACAACTGTTTAGAGCCTTATCTATACACTGACCTAAGGAGGTTCACAAAGTCCAACTACATCGTGTTATTAGGGAATGAACCTGACTTATAAACATTGAATTGTCACATATTAGAATTTTTCCCCACCCATATATGTATGTAGATATCTTCCTATATGACAAAATCAATAGAGGCTTGTCTCTCCCTCACCTTGTCGCGATACACGTCACACGTCATTATCGGCTGCGTTTGCGATGCACGTGACTAAGGACTCATGAGGCTTCCTTCCTTATCTATGAGAAGTAGAGTATTAATTCTGTAAAAGTAGATATTATAATGTACATACATATATTTGTAAGCATAGTCACTTTAGTACAAAAGGGGCTTAACGATACGGCTAATTGAATGTATTCCCGCTTGAAGTAGGTTACAATCAAACTCTGATTTAACGTGGCCTATCAGTATATGATTTGTAACTTACCGTGGATGTTGTTATGTTTTCCGAAAGAATAAAATTCAGATCGAAACCAGCGCCAATCATAAACCAATTTTCACACATAAGCCTATAAATACCTAATAACTTAACCCTTACCGCGCGGACTTTCTCTCCGCACCGTATAAGGGTCACAAAGACCGCGTGTTTCCTTGTAAGACAGTGACCGAGTGAACTTCGGTTAACTAGACAGTGGAGGGTTATCTCGAGCTGGTCATCGATTGTCTGCGTTCAGTATTAGAATACGAGATTGCCAGTGTTGGGACAGTAGTAATTCGGTTTTTGAGGGTTAAAGGTTCCTTTGCGGTTTATTTAATGACTTGACAAACGGTCTGTCCGTGTATCTCTGCGGTCTTTTCTGGGAAATTAGGAATATCATTATACCGCAAGGTTATCGAGGTCACTTGGCGTTTCCGTGTAAAATACTGGAATTTTGCCGTATTTGGTTACTGGATGTGAGCTCCGAGATAAATGGGTAACGGTAATGAGGATAGTCCGTACAGTGTAAATTGATTTAAATGATTTGTATTTATTGAACGTAACGGTACCTATACACAAAGTGTTAGCCGAATTTGTACTTGCAATGAAATCCAGGGGCGGACTCAAAAGGTATTACTCTAATACCACAGAGAAATCCAAACAAAACCTAATGCGACCTAGGGCCACAAGACCTAAGACCACAGCCATCGCTTAAACACTAGAATACCATAATGACAGTAATAGTAATACTGACATAAGAAACTATTACTATCACTCACGTAACACGTATTTCCCACAATGTGCGCAAATGATTGATGCGCTGTCAAGCAGTCCATGTTTACGTCTTATAAAAGTAATAAATAAGTGAGGATTATACAATATGGCTCCTCTGTACGTAGATATTGTTTTTGCTGATATTATTATGGTATTGGTTATGGGAAGAGGGACTAGGAAGGCAGCGAGTACTGAGCCGTTTGTGACTGAAAGCTCTGTGAATGAAATTTAAAGTGAATATACTAACCAAATATTTAGCAAAGAATAATTCATTCTTGATTTTTACAAGTCAAAGAATAGCCATTTCGTTAGCCTGGTCAATATTTTTAACAAAATAAATCTGTAGTTCATATCATCTGCTTATGGTCTACGCTTACATAAAGTATTCATTAGAATAATATAATCTATAGTACTACGTATTCTAAAGTTGAAGAGTTTGTTTGCTTGCTTGCTTGAACGCGCTAATATCAGGAATATTGGTTTGTTGATTTTAAATAAAAATCAGTGTTAGATAGCGTCTTAGCATGTACCGAAGAAGGCTATAGTCTACTTATTATCTGATGCCGCGAAGTTGTTCCCACGAAAAGCGAGTCATTTTTCTTTCATAGCAGAAATTACTGGCGGAAGCTAGTATTTACCTAAAGATCCAACCATTTCTCTTTTTCGGCTTTTTTCTACATGTGGCCCAAATCAACAACTATATCAATACTTCACCGATCCCGTACATTATCTGTTCTAACAACACCAACTTCCCGATCACTAAGTGCCACAACAGAAAGATGCACTCAGGTACAATAACATGGAGTTCCATTTAAATATTCAGCTTCCGGCCTCCTAATTGATTCTGCAGTTATTAGCCCCGCTTCATTGAACATTTGAATCTCTTTGTTCATTATACTAAGTGGCCGTAAATCTGGTTCTTGCACACATTTTTGTTTTGCTACATAATTATAATTGCAAATGGACGTAGTTTCAGACTTTGTTTTCTCTTCTAGATTCAATTTTATATTCCTTGTTTTTTTTTTCTGCTAGCTTTGTGAACGTCCGTGTTTTTTCAATCTCATCAACCCTAGTGATAAATGAACAAGTTTTTTCTAATGTTTTATTTTATTGAAATAAGTCAGTGTGTACTTTTTTCAAAAAGCCTTTACCTCAATAGATTGAAATCTCTCCTTGCATAGAACTTTACTAATCGCCGTACTAAGGACTTTCATTGTTTACCGGTCATACATACATCGATCGTCACAGTTGCGTGCGTTTGCGCAACTTCGATCATATTGCACGCGATTTGCATACAATGGGTGCGATAAGCGATGTTCTGGATTTGGCTGATCCGAAATAGTTACGTATTGGAATAGGGGTTTATTTTAAATTAGAAGATAATCTGTAATTGGTTGGTTCGCGGTAATGCCCAAACATGTGGTTTTGGCGATATGATCGGTTACGAAGCTACATTCTACAACCTTGTTACGCCCTATGCTTTTGATGCTTATTTTGTTACTAATCAGGGAGGCGGTTACTTGCGTAAATATTGATGATGTCGTAGTATCAGATCCAACAGATCCCACGATTGCAGAAATAAGATAAGGAATCGCAAACTTTCATTCATTCATTGACACTCAACACAACAAGTTTTTTCATAGGTACAGACAAGCATTCGGTTCTATAGGTCTAGAAGCTTTTGGTACATTTCTTCCATCAAGTCCAAAAATTTCTTTAGGCGTGGTTCTTCTGTTTGAAGCCAGTACAGTCCACCATTAATCTTGTTTCCAAACATCGGTTTAATGGAGTGTGTAGTTGCATGTACAGGAGCGGTTGCATTCAGATGAGTGGCGCAACATTGCCAACAATGGACCGGGTGCTGGCGACACGGTCGGTGCCTGCGATAGTTACGGTGGCTGCTGGCTTTGTGGCGAAGCTCTTACTGATGAAACGGATGATAGACCAAGGATTTCGTTTGTTTAAAGACAAAAACATCGAAATGTTTTCTTTTAGAATTAATTCCAATCATTATTTTGTTAATAATTATGGTCTTAAAGTGTAACATTTGTGAGCAACACGTGTTATCATTAAAGTCTAAGTTTGATTCCGTTTAAGAACTGTACCATGCCAAAAATGTTCCACTCTGTCTTCCAGGCCTTAAATCCTCCAGTAATCTAATAGAAATCGTCATCGTTGTTGCAGTTGGTGGTCAACTTGGCACTGGTGATCTACCACGCGCTTGACTACACACACTCAGAGGATGAAGAGCGGCTTATCTCACCAGACCTCGAGGGTCTCATCACAGAGATGACGGCCTGCGATACTACAGGTAAGCCTGAAGGAAGAACCGAGATATTATTCCAGAATCTTTTAGAATAATCGTATTTCCAGGAAAATTACCCTTTTCATTATCTGTGTTTGTTACGATAACACTGACATGAATGTGTGTTTTGTGCAATATACCAACTTGAAATAGTAAAGATTTGTAAGTACATTGATTTCAGTTAAAAGCTATTCCCGTTATGACTTAGATCTTAATCAGAAGCGTTGCTTGATTACAGTATTTCGTCAACTTCTTTCGGACTAACCCGGAAAATTAAGACTCTTTGCAGCCTGTAAGCAAGCCTCTATTTCTCAAGAGCCCTATTACGCCCAATTACTTGTCGACCATTTTCTGACCACACTCAATTACATAACCGCAACATTATCCATTTACTACCAATAAAAGTTCTCTTGTTACGAATTTAGGACTATGTGGCTCCCAGCGCAAGAAAATCAAATGTTTTAATTCAAGTATACTTGTAAATCTTTTTGCCTTTGTGGCTTGTTTGCTATCAGGCTCAAGTCTTCTTGGATGATCATCTTTTTGAGGCCAATTTCTAGTTAATTGCTTGAATGTTAGGTCTCGTAAGTTTTACATGCAAATCTCAATTCATTCACTTACTCTCCCGCTAATAGCAAATCATCTCACTTAATACCAAGTATTGATACAATAAGTGTTCTCGGAACTTTCACCCTGTTGACCTGTTGGAGTATGGAGTACGTGACGATCGCTAACGATACTTGAACGACTTGGTTTCTTCTTATTTGCATTATTTATTTGTTTGATCTTGTTGCTTCTCACGAAAGTTCGGCTGAAGGATCTAGACCTCGATAAATTGATAAGTAATAAAATATAGCATTCAACGTCTTGGTTATAAAAAATACGATTAGGTATATGTAGCCGTGACTGTGTGAGCTTTTGCACTCTCAGTCAATTTATTTTTGTTTAGAAGGGTTAAGAAAGAAATATTCTCTACAAAGGGTCGATGCTCTTTAAATAAGCATCACTTTGATCCCGAGTGCCCTTTACCTCACCATCAATGTGCATCGATGCGAATGATTTCAAAATTCCGCACTGTCCCCCTTTCTGTGGAAATATAATATTAAACGCATGATTCTTCATCATTTATAATTCGTTTTTTATTAAACGTAACAGTTTTTCTCTTAAACGCTTTAAAAGTCCCCGCTGAGATATTACCTACGTGCGTACCTACGAACGATATTGGCTAAAGTTCTGCGGTTCCGTTATGTTGGTCGCACGTTGGACGACCAACACCGCCAATGTTTTGACAAATTGCATCCGCTCTTAACAGACATTAGTAATACTCTTCGACCTCCTTCGTTTTAAGTATTTTGTTGAAAACTATTGGTATTCGTAGAACGAAGAAAGGGTTTTGTATAAAATTATGTTGGTATTTGTTCAATGGTGGAAACATGGTCAGTAAAGATTGAAAGTTGCGTGTTTGCTCTTTCATTTCTCCTGCGTTTTAATTTGCTTGGAATGTGGCCTCTTTTGATGAGAGAATGCTGATGCTATTGTAGTGATTTGTTTGCATTTTCAATAAAAATGTTATTGAATAAATTGTTAAAATTGTTTTCGACAAATGTTCGTAACTATGTAAGTTTGTTAATTTTTACGCCACACAGTTCTAGAGATTTAACAGTTTTATATTTATTTATCTGTTATATGATATACTACTTTTTATTCGTCTTCGGGAAGTAGTCGCCGGAGGAAGCGGGTGAAACCGGGGGGAGCTAGTTTAGAAATCAATTCAAATTATCTTGGACAGTATTGTTTTGAGATTGCCTGTTTGCTGATATCAACAATTTCCTAAATCTGTTTTCCAACGCTCATATTAATTTAACTAATTAATACAAACACGACAAAGTTTTACTCATAAAACAAGTTAGTAACAAGCGAGCATCTAGTTACTTAAGTAAAAATTTGAACCATTCGAGCTTTCAAAGCTCGATGATAAAATTGAGGCAATTTCATCAACGGCAAATGTTGTAGATAGGTGTCGATTATGTATCCGAATTTCCTACAAATTCAAATTGCTTAGATATGATTGATCAGTTTATGAAAATAATAATTGTTCCTGGAAAAGTCATCACATTTCTATCGGTTCATTTGCTCCTATGTCTGTCGCACCATAAACAGCATTATCGTTCGCAGCACCATCATTTACTTATACACACCTGCAATTATCACTCAACAAAACGCCATTAACTGTACCCCATAGAACCAGTGTTGCCATGGGAATATCTTCAGCTATATCACCATTGTATGGGAACTTCTTTAGCGCCCCATGGGTATGAATATTGCCATGTTATTGTTCGCATCGAGGTCAGGTTTAATTAACTTTTTGTTTGTCTTTATGTTGTGCGTGTACCGTAGGAATGTTAATACTATATTGTAAGTCCGTTAGCTGTCTCTTCAAAGAATGTAGGAGGTAGTAGAAACGAACACTTTACTATATTTTAGCACATTCATGTGTTATTAGGTAATTAAGAAATGTTTTTATCTGGAATTCCGGGCATATCCGATTAGATCTTGCTTTTAAGGGCAGGAAATTACCAAAAAATTAACCTGGCATATAATGATCAGTTCAGTCCAATGATACAAAAGTAATGAATTTCTTTCATTGGTATATTCACATTGCATTCCAGTCCACAACGGTGTTACTTCCGCCCATTCTCAATGTCGGTTTATCCGAATTGTATCCACCGAAATACTGACACTGTTCACAAGTAATTAGATAAAACTCTGTTTAAATAATAACCTTTTACTTATTTTTTGTAAGCGGTGTTAAGTTTTTGAGACCACTCGTTTGGAATGAGATAAAACATTGAATGACGGAGACGTGAAAAAGTGATACTTATCACTTCAGTTTTGCGAGTAAACTTTGAAGAAGGCAAGTTCAAGACTAATCTCGAGACAATAGCGCCTTTTCACTAGAACAACTTTTAATGGCAGATAAATATCTAGCTAAGTGTCCGACTTAATACAAACATGTATCCATGTAGGTATCATGATATGCAATCAACTCATCGCAGTTCGCACGCCCCATTTCATTAACATACGCAGATATCGTCGTGTTCTACAAGATTGGGTATTAATTTTCACTTTCTACGACGTCGTCGAGTCCACCTTATGCATGCTTCTATCTGAGGCAGACAGGCTGTCGACTAGATGACATTTGGGCCGCACCACGCCGCTGTTATCAGGGACCTTTGCTCTCGCACCGGCTCCGTCGCCTCCCATTGCGTTTAGCTCACAATGCAATGATACAATTCGTTCCGGTTGTCTTTCACCTCCCTTTCCAACTCTCACGGACCCACTCAATCTAAATTAACTTGTCATATTTTCTGCTTTTCCCTCGCGAAGGCAGTTTTTGCACCAACATCGAGCCGACACAGTCTCGATTCATAATCGAGTTGTAATTTCTCTGACTACGTATTTACAGCTTCCTGCAATGTTTCCTATACGTATAGGCAAAGATGAATTTATCGCCTTTTAATAGCTCATGCAGGAAAGTGTACCGTTTTGTATTGCCCATAATTTTATGCCAATCAAATTGTAAACACCTGGCTGCAGCTGCAATGTCAACAGTTTGTTGTTTATGAATAAGAAAATCGTGCTGTGAAACAACACTGGTGGATAGTTTGTGAGCCGCTTGGAGGGAATGTACACACTTGTTCCGATCGTAATCGAGAACCGATCGTGTTGTATCGACCGCTGGCTTGTCCGATACAACAGGGCCATCATAAATCTTACAAACGATTTTGATCATGAAGTTCACGGCCGTCTGTTATTGACGTGTAACTGTTTATTTTGTTACAAGTGGGCGATCGAACAGAATCGCATCGAAAGTATCGATCGATCCGAGAGATGCGGGAGACGCGAGATGTAAATACTGGTCAGTGGGTCACATTGGACAGGTGAATAAGTTGAGAGCACAATGGGTGATGTGACGCTGGCTATTGTTCGAAAACATCCGACTATTTTTGGCGTCGGAATGTTAGAACGACGACATTATCTTTATTGATCTGACGTGCTCGATACTGCCTGCACTGATTCGAGGTCATCGCTTTTGAATTACATTTTTTATCAATAATTTTGAACACTTTCTTTGTCGTCATCTTGATGTACGGAGCAACATCTTACGAAATTCTTATTATTTACTCAACTCGGCAGCTAAATCAAGACAAGCTTCGAAAACAATTAATTCTAGCTTAGGTTATAGTCATAAATATAGTCACAATACGATCGCGGCGTCAAACCTAATTACTGAGAATACGTCACCGCACGCCGCGCACCACAAGGCCGCCACAAAAACTCCACAAGAAAGAAAGTTTGATTTATCTTTAACTTTTATATGCAGATCTAGGGAACAATGTTCACGATTTTCTCACGACTCTGGCGGTGTTTGTACGGTACGATTCTTTTATGGACGTAAAAGGTTAACGCTATCTTTAGTAATGATTTTACGGATTTCGAGATGTACATTGTGATTTTTGAATCGTAACTGTATTGTTTATGCGGATGAGCTATTGTTATGGTATACACAAAGTATTCTTAAGTACCATTATACCTTTGATTTGTCAAAATAATGTTTTTTTGACTAAGATATATCTTAACTATCTGCAACCTATCAAAGAGGCATTTCATTCTTTGAAATGCCAGTAATTTTAATCTCGTACGCTAAGAGGGATCTCATATTAACGTTATCTAGTCTAGTATCTAGTAACAACACTGAACTGTTATCTCATCTAGCTTTCTAGTAATAAGCGCAGTCAAACAATGAAATCGTTGAGCATTTTGTTCGGGCATACCTGTCTCATACAACGTAGTGAATGAGAAAAGAATGAATGAAATTACGGTATTCCAAGACTATTGTGGCTATTATTCAAATCCGTAACTATTGGACAGGCATAAACAATAGCGTATCATATGTAATAGACAGTTTTGCATCAGCAACGGTTACACATATCAAAGAAAATGTTTATTTGGATGAGATATATTACGATTTCGTGGTATATTCTGCACGGTCAATTATTGTTGGTTCCCTGGGTGAAATTGTTACAAAACATTTTAAGTTTTATAGGGTCAGAAATAAGGTTCGGAATTGTTGTAAATATTAGTTAGCTGTTTGTTAAATAAAGTAAATTGCTCTTGTAGTAAATTTAATCGTCGACCGTTTAAGAATCTGTTTTATGATATGATTTGGTAACGGTGTAAGTATTGGATAGTTTGGATGTGATTATATTGCTTAGTACAGTTACATTTGCTATTTAAGCTTTACAGCCACAGTTAATGAACGTTATTCATACACTTTTAATGCAATAAAGGCTGAAATTTAGGTATTAATCTAACATACAAGATGACAGTCTATCCTCGTTTATGATCAAATGAAAAGCCGGCATTAGTCATGGTAAGGGCAGGTTATAAGAAGGGATGAAATGCTACAACGAGCGTGATAAGTAGGAATGTAGAGGGATGGAGAGGAAGCGGTAGGCTCAAGAGAATATGCATAGATTGCCTGAAAGAGATCTTAATGAATATATGAAAAAAAGGCAGTGAATACTGATACTATGGCTGACGGAGAGGAATGGAAGCAGTAAACATACTGTTACCCCAAATAAATTGGGGAACAGGGCAGGAAGAAGAATAGCCGAGTAATTCAAAAGGATGACAAAATCATACTCTATTTTACTTAAAAAAACACCACCATTTATTAAATTGAATCTATCTATGCGACAATGTAGCCCGGATAATTTCCGCTCACAACATTTCACTATGTGTATGCTAATTAAGTAAAAGCATTACCCCCATTTGCAAGTACAAAGTAATATAAAATGGTGGTCGTAACTTACAAATTGATTGTACAATAAAGTGAGTATTGAACCATATTGTGAGTGCGACTTGCACGGCCATAGGAAACGTTTTATTGGAAAATAATGTTCCGCAGTTAACATTGAGGACATTTTTGTTCTGAGACTACATATTGTGCCTGGTTTTACTCAGGATTTTCTACAAATATTCTGGGCTTTTGATGTGATATTTTCTATTCTTATGCTCGTATTCAGTTACTTTGGACTATGCTAATTCGTTTTAGCAGAGTTTTTAATTCCAATCTCTTCACTTTCGAACAGTTATGATAACCAAATAGGGCACAACAGCATAGGTAATGCTTAAATTCAATAATGAACTGTAATTTAGGAGGGCTTTGAAATTAGCAAGATCGGAATTATTATATTCTATGAACATCCAGAATTAATAGCTGAAGACTTCGGAAGATACTCGAAACCCGTTCTAACTAGAACGTCCACAACAAGCTAATTAATTATAAGCCCATATAGAAACCCCATTCCCACATTAGCTCGTAGATAGCGTAACATTTAATCTATTTTCCCATAAATCACGGGTATTAGCACAATGGATGGTTCCGCGATGCAACACCATTGATCATTATGTTGTCGATAGATGCTCGTTATTGATCTTCTTCTGTCTTTCTCTCTTTCTTAGGCCCATCTTTGACTTTTTGAATTTTGAATAATTCGATTTTTTTGTGTACTTGTAAGTTCCCAGGTACATTTCTGCTTCTCTTTTATCTTATCTTTACTTTTATTTAATTCCTTATTCCTATTCTTGTATACCTAGTCTTCGGTCTAAGCACTTTAAGAAAATATTGAATATTCCAATTACTAGCTATTCACTGGCCAGTAGATATGTGTCCAATCTTTATGATGAAATATAAGTTTTTGCTTATTATGATCAGCGATGGTCCTAACTTTGTTAATTTACGGATCTTCTATTGCTATATTAATAGATTTGTTCTAAATATTCTTTTACTCTGTAAAATAGTAAAATATTAGTATTAAAATGTAAGGAATAGGCACTCAACCTATTTCTTTGATTGCCTAGTTTTATGACATAAGGACATGTATATTATATGCCTATTTTATTGCGTTCTCGTTTCGTTTAATATCAAGCAATGTTTTTCTCTCCTATTCCCTGAACAAATTTTCTAAAGCCTTCATTCGGAAACCGCAATTTCCACTCTTGTGTTATTCTTTCAATATTTCTGTAGAACTGAGGAAATTGACGATAGTTGACAATGGAAAATGAAAATGCATGTTGCGATGAAAGTGCAATATAAATTGCTTTTTTATTTCCTTTTATTCGACCCTAGCTATAAGTTCTATACAAGGTTCTTTTTTTTTATAACCTGATTCTTTTTCTAATAAGTTTCTATTGCTAAAAATATTTCACTAGGACAAACACACGGATTTACTCATACATTCTCCCTTTCAGAGCTTAGCCCCGTCCTTTGTGTCCAAGTGTCTATATTTCCCCGGACTATCAGATTCGCACTCGCAGATATAATGGTTCTATTTGTCCATTTCGAGCTGAGCCTAGCCCGTTCAATGTTATCGCTTTGCATGTATTATTTATAAGCAGGATTAGGAAGTGTTTAGGCTTTCTGAGCTACCGTGAAAGTTGTGCGTTTGTCTGTACGGCTACAGTAAAAGACGTATTTATTTCTATTTGTACCTGTTACTGTTAGAAATTAGGTCAAGATTTATACTACAGTGTTGTTTATATTTGAAACATTTTTCATTTCTTCGTATATTGTTTTGTAGTTACAAGTTAAACAGTAAATAGATGTGGTGGATAGAACAATACAAACCGATCAGACTCAATCTAAAACATAATGAGTTGTTTACCTCATAAATTGTTTAGTCGTGTTTTTAAACAGCTTCAGTAGAAAAGAGAGATCTATTTACAATCGATAGGTCCTACGAAAGGTGTTTTATCGCAGCTTCACGAAACTAAATGGCTTGACGTACTTTCTCCTTAGAACTTTGAACCCATTAGATTTACATACTCGTAAATGCTTTATGGAATTGTCGTTTACTCCTAACTGTGATTGAATAAATTGTACAGTAAAAGGAAGGTATCAAAAAACGCACGTGTATGCTAAGCCTAATGTAAAGTTGAAGTGTGTCCTGTCCGTATGTGTGAATTTATGTTCGCCCTCACTGTGTACCGTTGTTGTGTTTTAGAGTTACGCACACTCATAATCCTCTCTATGCTGACACTTTGATCTTCTTCTTCTTATATGCCTGACAAAGTTACTTGCAAATTAAGTTTTACATTCACTGTAGCTAAATAGGTCGAATTTTGAAGGAAAAGAAAATTTGAATTTTATAGAAGAATAAAAATTAAAGAAACCTATCGATCACAGCTAAAGTAACTAGACACAAACAAGACGAGCTATACAAGTGTAAATAATGCTTTACTAAATGCAAATCTGAACATATAACGCAGTCATAAATAACATTCCATTGACGACCTTGTACATTTTATTGCGATCTTTCTTTTTATTGCTATCCTATTATTTATTTTAGGTTACGATGCTTACGACTCCACTAGCATCCTGAATCTTATGTCGTAAACATAAATTCCTTGTAAATAGACATACAACAACTATCAATCTGAGAAACTATAGAATTATTGACCAAAAGACTTGGTATAGGCGGTACATTGATAGAATATTACTGAAATGGCAAAACGATATATTACAATGAAGGAAATGAACTTGAGAGATTACACCCAAAGAATTTCCATCGATTTCTTCAACCTGAATAGAGGAAAAATAAATAGGAACTCCGCAGGGAATCCAAGACAATTATCGGGAACAATGAAATTTGGGATATCTTGAACAGCGAATTGTATTGGGATAATCAAACAATTTGACAAGAACAAGCAACTAAATAATGGAGCTTTTTATCCTCGTTTGTGATAAATTCCTTTTATTTTACTCAATTAATTTGTGTTGGTATAAACTGCTTCTGTAATAACATTTACTACATTTTTAATTGTAATATCATTATTGTTGACTAAATATTATTTTTCTCAATAACCGTTTATCCCACCCAGATATCCCACCATAAGATTTTCCATAATCGTTAGTACGGAGAACAACAGCACTACAAGTAAAATCCAGATTTCGGCCAATTGCAGTCCTTATATTGCCTTGAATTCTGCCGGTGACCCGAACAGCCGGCTTGATCCCATGTTGGGAGGAGAAAGTTAGTTCGCAATATTATAAATTATTATTAATGGTTAGCCTCATGGTGAACTGGGCTTTGTTTGGTCTCTTCATAGAATATTATGGTGAGGGATATTCGATCCATGGGAATTTTGAACTAGAATATACATACAATGCATGTCATGTTTTACAAAAATATATTCTTCATATTTTTCAAATTCAATCTGAACATTTCGATTTTCGGGGAAATTCTCTCTAATAATATGATGCAGTTTCTCTTAAAACGCCTTTTGTCACTGGAAAGTGTTCAGATCTGCAAGTTTCCACCCACGTGGTTATCTAACCAAACGGGAGCGCAAAAGGAAAATTGAATCGGCGTGGTTTCCTCCGCGACTGGTTTCGATACATCATGGTGGCAACTGCCGCGATATTTCCGTCTTCTAACTTTGCATAATGTTCGTATTCAAAAGTTCAAGGATGTTATGTAAAAGGGTTTCTAAATGCACAAGTTGGTGCTCATCTTGAGTGTGCATAATATTATTGTCAGGTGATGGGGCAGATGTTTCGGAATTACCGATTTCACTACAAAATGCTGTATTTAACAATCTCAAGTTTGTTTAGTAATCAATATTGTATTCTAACTCTTCAATTTAGTGTCAAAATAATCGCAACTATAACTTTACTTCATCTCGTCACAAAAAGAGCTCTATTCGATTACACTAGCAGTTACCTATATCTTAAATCAGAAAGATACATACGTTGACCATACGCCAGGGAGAAAATAAACTGCGCCTGCGTACAGAACATAGTGCCTTCAAGATAAGGCGCCACACGCAGCCCTGAGAACAAGCCTTATCTGCAACAAAACGCACAAACCGTTAACAGTCTGTATCTCCCACGATACACGCAAGTTCGTCGATTACAACCAACTATTACATGGAAACTATTACAGGTCGATGTTTCCTACTGCTAACTGCTTTTTGTTTACCGTCTGTCTATAGTTTATTTCTGTTCACAGAATGAAAACGTTAGTGCCGACTCCATGCTAAAGCTCATTACAATTACAGAGCCTTGCACTCGAAGCCATCGCTATCGACAATAAATGCACGCTTGATTGCAAACACTTCAATGGATCGGTAAACATCCTCAAATCAAGGAAACTTAGTAACTTTTAATCTTCTAATTCGGTAGCTTGTGAAATTGCGAATCATTCGCACATGTATTCATAACGCTGACGTACCAGGAATTCATAACACGAGACAGTAATAAGCTCGTGCTCACTATGTCGTCATAATTGGCGCCGGGTGCTCTCGAGCGAATAAATCTACGCATAGTTATCCGAGCTACTAGACGTCTGAAGCTTGCGTAACGAAATCGCGTCTATTTATTACTATTAGTTCACTCTGAGTCATGACACCCTGGTATTAGCATGTCGTCTTTGTGAATTTGACTTAATAGTGTCATAATTTTGTGCATGGTTGGACGTGTTGGGAGATAAAGATAAATTAGGCGGGTTAGGTTGTAGGTGGATCATTATACAGCTTTTTGCCAACTAGGTTGAGGTCGCCTTCAAATGTTACTGGATTCCGCTAAGTATTATATTTACATTAATTCGTAACTGCTCTCTGATGAACTTCGATCCCTACAGAAAGACTTGTTTGTAACTTTCAGATGATTATAACTCGATGTTTTTTTAACAACTCTTTAAAATCATGACTGTAGTTTGGTTTTTCAGCCGCTGGGAGACTGTTTTGACATGTTAATTTCATTCTTAGATAAAAGCTTCATCTGAATTGAATGAAACGTCAACAAATATTCCAAGTGTCTGTAAATGACTCGCAGTTAATCTCACTACATAGCATCAAGGAAATTCTAGATTTCTTCGGGCTCTAGCACTTTGCTGCCTTTTATGAGCTATCCCAGCTTGAAATATGAGCTATAAACAGAACTATGTGTAGTTACAGACAGGGCAGCGATAACGTTTGTCATTGCTTACGTTAATTTGACATTAAGTTGAAGTTTTGTCGTTTTATTTATACCTACCATTATTACATTGATCACTTTATTATGCCATACATTAACATTCAGTTACTTTGAATTTTCTTACGTAAAATCAGTCGGCTTATTAGCATAGGCCCAGCTTTTAGCGATTGGTGAAATTATTGAAGTAATAAAGTGCTTTGATGGTGTTTATTTAATGGTTCATAAGGAAGTGGACGACGCTGTCTATAGGGAATGTTAGGAAGTGAATGCTGCATTACGTTGGAATTAGATCAGATGAAACAAATGGTACGATAATGATTTGCGTTGTCGTTGTAGTGCAACTTTAGAATCCTTGCTGTTTTTCTTAATCTTTGAGTAACCTACTGCCTTGTTATTGCCATTCGATGCTGTTTGTTGTCTGTCAATACTGTTTCAAATGATTCCTCAATTTTAACTATGATAAAATATAACTCTAACCAGCCATTAAGAAAATGGATAGAAAAAGTTCACGGAACTTGTAATCCCATCAGTAACTTCATTACAAAATGTCCAAGTGTATACTTAGTTGCAGATTTCAAAATCGTCAAGTTAATCTCCGTCCTGTGATGTGCACATCTCTAATGAACCCGGGCTACCAACTTGTATGCAATTTGGATCGACAATTTTTTCCCAACATCCACGTAATCTTCTCATGATGGATGGGCAGATGACAGACCAATCAGTTTAAATCTGTGTAGGCTTTGAACAACTTGTCTTATTTTTGTTCGCTAACGAAAGTAAAAAGTCCGACCTGACGAATGATCTTGTTAAATTTCACATCAATCACGTTTTTGGAAGCCTACTAACGTGATTGCCACTAACAAACACTATTGTTTTATTTATTGTTCACTAAATACAAATAATAAAAAAATATTATCAGCTCTATATAGTTCTTAGATAAAGCATCTTTCACACCGGAGTGACGACTTACTCTATAGATTAATGTAACATGTTGAGTGTTTGGATATCTTAAATACAGCGTTCGATTGTCACAGTGAATTGATAATAATGGTAATTAACTCTAAAGGAAGTGAATCGATAATGAGTTTCCCTACAGGTGCCTAGCCTATGCAGACATTATTTCCAAGGAAGTAGAATAGGTCCACTTTGAAACAATCGCGGAAATCATTGCATTTGCATCAATTAAAAGTAGAAAATGCAAATACATAGTCATATTTTTACCTTTTCACTACTGTACTTACAGTAGCTGTAGCTTAAAGTAAGCTGTTCATGTAAGAAGCAGCTAGCATGTAGACATGCCTACTTATCTACGTAAACTTCTGCATTTGGACAGATAAGAGATAAGAAAGTTTTTTTATTATATTCAAATGTATACGCAACGTAACCGCACGACGGCACTTGACAGCGGCAGCGTGTAAAACACCTTTACAAAAGAAAAAAAATATCCAAGGATACGTTTGGAAAATACGTAGTAAACTGTCTGGAGCCATTGTTTGCCTGATTGATGGTTTCACATCAATTTTGTTGCTATTCGTCGGCTAAGTTACCAAGTTTTTTTGGATTGTCATGAGATAATTACTTTAGGGGTGAAGGCTGCAGGCTGATCCAATTTTGTTGGTAGCTTGATTAGAATTGGTTATTAGTGTTTTCAACAGATCATTTTTCAAAGCTCGTCAAGTTTTTTTACCAAGTCACATTTTTTTATATAATGTGAAATACTAATTTTCCTTATACCTACGCCTACCACATGATGTAAATAGAGACTTTCCATTTTTCATTTAAATAAATTAATCACCACAAATAAAAAACATCTCATCAATGAAAAACATAGATCTTGATACGACTACTATAAGACGTAAAGGTATAGGTACATAAAAGTACACATGACTCGCTGAAGTGTACATATATACCTCCTTAACGAAAGCTTAAGCTGCCCGCCCACGAGCTACTCAATTAAAATTATCAATAAAAAGAATCGTGATATCTTTACTATATAATAGCATTTACGGTTAGGGTTGTCATTCATGTAATTTTTTGTTGATTTAAAAAAAAAACAAAAATATTTTTAAACATTCTAGAACGATTAATATTTTTCGGAGTTGTGCCACAAGCAATTGTTCTTCATTTTCATTCAATATAAGGAGCAACCGACCGACTATGCGTACGCTATGGCTTGCCTACTTTCAATATGTTAAAAAAATCGCGCGTCTTTACTTTACTACTAACCATCTAACCATTACATTATAAGTTTTTTATTACTCCTAATGGCGTGACTATAAAAAGTAGGTACTATGATATTTTTTTTAATGAAAGTGACAGCCCTAAAATCAAGCTGACCATTGACACATACTCCCTGTTCAATGTCAAGAGTCAAGCGCCGCTGGCCGGTTGGTCAACATCAGCGGCTCAAAAGCTCGCAAATATGCGTTTGCGCAACCGATCGGTTACGCTCTGACGCTGTCGATGCAGCAGCGATTATCGATACTTGTTCGATATTGACGGCTCGTGATTATTTAGTGTGCAATGCGACCACACGTGTATTGTACAGTGATTAGGTAGTTCTGCTTGAAAGGTATTCAATTTGAGCAATAATCATGCTAGTTAAACCTGGTCTTTGTGTCAGTACGTTTTCAGCCTTTTACCAACCCCTCATATTGAGTATTGATATATTTAGATCAAGGATTTTTGGCGCTTTCACAGTTTTTGGATCCAAGAACTTAAAAAGATAAACAATTCAAAAAATTATCTCTTCTTTTCCAGATGACGACGAGGAATGCGGCGCCCTCTCTGAGGGTTCAGAGACATCGGAGTGCGGGCGCGCAGACACAGACGATGAGGGCATAGAGCGAGACTCAGAGCCCGCCCCCAGGAGGCGGCGCCGACGCAGGCGGTTCATGCTTAAGGATGTTGTTGAGGTGAGGAAGGCGCAGGACTGCAAATAAAAAAATACCTACATTTCGTTTTAGTTTTTAAAAAGAGAAGTCTTTATTCTTTTTGCCACAGTAACAATGAAACAGAGATTTTTTTTTTAGACTACGTTACACTCAAATATGGTATCATACTAGCAGTTTCTCGCGGTTTTTGCCACATCCCCGCCGGAACTTCTCCCTTACTCAGATAAAACATAGCCTGTGTTCACCGGGAATAGTGTAACTTCCCAACAGTGAAAGAATTTTTTAAATCGGTCAAGTAATTTTGGAGCCTCATTAATTCAAACAAAAAATATCATTTTTATCTTTATAATTAGTATAGATTTACTACTGTTACTAAAATCCATAAATATTATATTAAATATCGCACACGTTATCAAGAATTCGCAAGAGTCTCTCACGAAACTAAACAATTACAGAACAATTACCGTGTCCCGTTTTGGTCCTAAGTGCTTCTTGGATCCGTAACGTCCTTAATTAGAAGAAAATTGAACTACGTAATTGAATTAGTTAGCGTTGTTGAGGGTATTTATCTCAACAAGCCGGAATAAAAGCTTAAAGGTCCACCTCGTATTTTTCTAAATTTATTCTGAACATTTCTTCTAAGTACGTTATTATCCTCCAAAACTTTTTTTGTGTATATTTTCTCGTCCGATTTAACATTTCTGTTCACTTATCGACAGAAATGTAGCCCGTTTCAAAGATCCCAATTGAGATAACTAAGAAAGTGTTCCAAAAATCTTGTCGTTCGAGCCCATCCATATCTGATAGTGATTGAAAAAAGAACAGTTCACACTACCGACTTTCTCTGAGATATCTTTTGAAATAAAGCTGGGTGTTCAATTACTGCATGACGATAGTGATGACAAAGCCCCGAATAACATGTTCCCGACGTATTTGGATCGGATAAGGATGGTACACCAGTGTGATGGGGATTAAGAGATAAACCATGCTTTATAGAGATTTATCAAAGATAATGAGATCTTCTATGGTTGCATATAAGAAGGTTTGATATTGAATGTTGATTAAACAGATCATAACTCACTTTATGATTAAACTATTCAATAACTTTAACGTTAAAGTTGGAAAAAGATTAACAACAAATAGGCTGGAACATACCATAACATTTCCAATTATTCCCAAGTTTAATCAAAAACAAATTATCAATAAATCACAAAATTAATTTACTTATGACATTCACATAAGAAATCCTCGTTTGTAATGATCACATTCCTTTTACCGACTTCCAATAAAAAAGTGCTTCATAAGTTAATTTTTTTTACAAGAAAAAAACTATACAAAGGATTGATATTTCAAAGTATCAAGTACCAAGTATCTTTCCCCCCATTGTCCCCAATTCCCATGGTGCTCCCATGGTGTTGCATCACATAATGGTGACATGTCATCTGCTTTCTCCGTCACGTATTAGGAAGTTATTAGTGGATAACCTGACGTTATGGGGCGCTGATGGACTTGTTAAGTGAATGCGATAGAAAGTTAGGGTGTGTGCACATGAGTGCGAGGGGAATTTATACAGTTTGGTGAAGTATGCTTGTTATGCTGTTTTATACTTTGAAGCTGTGCATTTTTTAACAAGTACATTCTGAACTGTTTATTGTATTGATGATACGGTTTGTTAAAATTAATTATAAATTATTATATAGAAAAAGATTTGTTTTTTTTTTAGCTAGTTTTGGTAGAGCGAAGTAAAGTTTTTAGAAAATTACTTATTACTAAAATATTTTCGATCAATCGCCAAAGCTTCTATGTATATACCCCGGAAAGCTAGAAAAAGCTTTCAATAAATTAATTAGAAGTCATAAAATTTTCCGGGGTATATACATTTAGTTTTAGAGTTCAACTCTGCATAACACTAAGTTCTTCACAACTTACGTACAGAAGGTACACTAGGTAGGTTGTTACACTCCGGTCAGCCGAGGCCTTAACGCTTATAATTTTTATGTCATAAGATAAGTGTCGATCTCAAATTTCTATGCGTTTGGTTTACGACGGCACTTAATATCTGTAGTAGATATTTGTCATTAAGCAGGTAATTAGCCGGTTTAATAGCTTTCTGAAAGATATCGGATGCTTATTACGAAATCGTGTTATGATCATCCAATAAGTAACTAAATAGTAAATTCTAATGGAACTTGCATCATAGTTATTAAGTACCTATGTTTGTTTGTTTTGGTTTTGAGGGTTTTTGTTACATATTAAGTATTTTGGGAGATTAGTATTTTTTTTTATTTTTGTTGGAGATCTAATATTACATTCGTAAACTCGTTTAAAGATGAGTGTTCTTATTTTCGTTGATTAGGGTATGAATATTGTACATAAGAAATATTTTATGTAACATATATAATATTTGTAACAAATATTGATAAATATGAAGAGCACAGTATCCGCAAGTGCTCTTACTTTCTTAATTGATCCTTTGAATTTGAAAGCTCGTAAAATGTTCTAGAAAGCTGATAATATTTGCGAAATCATTTTATTATTTAGAGCTAGCATTAATTACCGTCGTTAAAACGCTTTATTTATACATACTAATATTACATACAAAGCTCAACAGTTTGTCTGCTTGCTTGAACGCGCTAAACTCAAGAGCTACGATTTGAAAAATTATTTCAGTGTTAGATAGCCCTTGACTGAGGCTATGGCCTCTACTTATGTAGACTAACTTTTCGGGTGCATGTTACAGGTCCCACGGGACTGTGGTCAAAACGATGGCAGATGCTAGTCTTTTATGAATCTACGCTTTTTTTCTGAGCGCCCGTTACTAGAGGTTTGAAAAATAGATAGCGATTTTTAGACTTTCCAAATTTGCTTAAAAAAGATAACATCAGAATCGGAAACACTGTGATCGAGAGTAGATCGATACTTACATCTTGTTAAAGAGACTCGTCTTAAATCGAAAATATCGTAACTGAAAGTTTTATCGATTCTAATTTATTATTTATACACACACACAGTAAACTAACAAGCACATAAGAAAATGCTTACTTGCAAACTACTGAAATATTCATGTAAAGAGAAAATCTTTACAACATATGATATGCGCAACAAATTCGTTGAAACTGAGATAGAAGTATCTCATTATTTTTATGTCAATTGAGTAAATTGGAAATTTTAAGCGCATCGATATGGGATGTAAAATTACAAAAGATGCAAGCAAACGATGCATTATGCATGTTTCGATGATTTTATGACTGTTTGCGAAAACTTGTGAAAATATTCTTTGACATATAAATGTGGTGTTTGTTATGAAGAGTGAGTATCATTGCAGAGTATGTTTCTATTGTGAAATATATATTTAGTAGTTATCGATTTCTTTAATAATATTTCATAACGTAAGTAGGTATCCATTATTATATCTGCCGGGGTTGCGGGTTGTTCGCAATAGTTACCGTGGCCCTGGCACACAAGGACCTCTAGAAGGAACATAGTGGGTTTTAGTCAGTAAGAGTCTGACACTCTCTGACGTCAGCTGCGCCAACAGCAGAAAGGGGTTGTTTGATGATTTCCCACGTCAAAAAAAGTATCCATTATTACAACGTCTCGTAAATAGTATAAAAAGCTTATTTCTTGATGATAAAGAAAAAAATAAACATAAACAGTTTACACAGTCTGTCTACATCTCTTTATATTCTAACTCTCCCATAGCGAGCCTGCTGGAAGAGATTTCTTAAGAATAAGCTGTGCCTTTGTACTTGATTGTCCTATTTTACCTCTTGTCTTATTTAGTGTGTACATAAACTGTTAAATAAAAAAATAAACATAAAAGTACTAACTGACATAAATATTATAAATACTCTCTTATACTCTTATAACTAAAGATGAATTGTAATTGAATTTCCAATGAGATCGGCTCCAATTAGTGTCGAAACATGTTGACTATCCAGTGTTGCGCTGTTAATTGAAGCTGTAAGGTGATAATTGATGAATTTGTTAAGCAGCTGTGTGTCGACTGCACTAATTACTGTGTTTGATGTTTAATCACGCGTTAAATGGGCCTGTGCTCTTTGTTATGTAATCAAAGATGCATTCTTTTCGTTTTCGTTACTCGTTTGGTGATTGAGAGGATTTTATTGAACTAAGCTGTAAAGGGTTTATTTCAAAGTTAAGATAAACTTATATGCAGGAATAATATACCTAATTGCTGGGGAGTTTGTTGCGCCACTTCTTCTTTGCAGCAAAAACACATAGGAAGTGGTGAACGGTGGGCGTTTTCGGGGTTGTCTTTTGTAATTCTTGACGTTCAGAAAGTGCTGTTTTGCAGCCAAGTTTCAATAAATGATTTTGAGTTTGAGTTTTAGCTTTTGCGGTTTGTTGGGGCATTGGTTTAAATACCAGTCTGGTAAGGTGGTTGAGTTGACTGAGAGGATTAATTAAGATATATACTTAAGGTGGTAACTGAAAGGATTAATGAATATATACGTAGTTATTTAAATTTTAGTCATAACAATAGATACCAACCCTTACTTACTGACGTGAATCAAAACAATTAAACTTATTAGAAAAAAAAAATCGGTAATATCTTACAACATTTTGATTAAAAAGCATAAATTAAATAGTTAATTTTCTTCACAATAGGGGGTCCTTTTATCCTGAATGAATCCAATCGGTACATAAGTCGCGTCCGAGTGTGTACTTGATACTGATTTATTTATAATGGCGGGAGCGTGTGGCGGTCTGCCAAATCGTGCCAGTATTTCCCCAGAGGTCAGCAACTATAACCATCTTTTTTGGTGCAGGAAAGGGGAAATTTGTGTCCAGTGTTTTTTTTTTATAATTCAATAGCTGTAGTAGGTACATACTACATATTATACAGTACATAATAAAATATTCCTCACACAACGTCATCTAGTCCCAAACTAAGCAGAGCTTGTACTATGGGTACTAGACAACTGATAGACATCCTCAGGTTTTTTTTTTCTGTAAATACACGAAAAGACAAAGGCAAACTTCTTGGACACAAATGTTTGACTTATGCGGGAATCGTACCCGCGACCTCCGACCATCTGGTCGTCAAATAATGAAGTCCCAAGATCTATTGGTAAATTTACGTTAACGTTAAATGGTCCTGTAAAATAAGATGGCTACATTAGTATGTTTAAATTAATAACAAGAAGTAGGTAGGTAATGCTAATAACGTAGGCGCCGGTATAAATTACAAGTATGTAATTGAAATCCTCAAGGAATCAAATGAATGTTCCCACTATTGTTCGTTTTATTCATGTAAAATATTATCGTGTGAATTTAACAGATGACATCCTACTCTAGAACGAACTGTTATATTATACCTTCACAAAGTCAATACGAACATTTTATATCTATAACTCTTGCATCTGATTCTGACTGCCTCGTTGGTCAAGTGGTCGCAAGGCGCGACTGCTGTGCACGGGGTCTCGTGTTCGAATCCCGGGATAGGCCGAAATAGCTTTGTGGGTTTTGAGAAACTTTCATGAAGTAGCCTGGAGTCTGGAAGTTGGTGATTAATTCACCCGTGCATCGGAGACCACGTAAATGTCGGGACTGCTCCTGGTCTCTCTCCGGTCGTGTCGGATTGCCGTTCTATCGGATTATGAGAGTGAGGGAATAGAGAGTGCACCTGTGTCTGCGCGAATGCTTGTGCACTATAATATATCTTGCGCAGCTGGCTGATCTCCATAAAAGAGAACGGCCGCCGTAGCCGACAATCGGCCTGGATGCCATCATGTATAACTCTATAGTACAATAATCTAAAGAGCAACATTTAATTTAAAAAAAAAATATGTCGAATAAATATTACCATCTTTGCTAAGCACAAGGATTTTTTCAAAGCCAATAAAGTGACAAAGATAAAGGTCCTTTGCCATCAAAGTGGCGAGCACACTTCAATGGCACATAAAGGCGCTGCAATTTCCTCATTTCTTTGGCGAGATATCTTCTATCTTCTCGTGAAGTGGGTCAGCGGGCCGCTCCGGGACCCATCAATAATAAATGTCTGCACACTCACATGCGTTTACTGTTTTAGTGAGTTACTGCTCCCTGAAGTAGTAAAGAGTTGAAGGTTTATGCTATTTTTTTGACTTCATCTTATTCTTATATGACAGTTTGGAGATGAGCAAAAAAGGATTAACTTGATCAGAATGATAAATATTTCTAGCTAAACTAAAACTTACATTTTTAATTGTATGAATTGGTCTCTTCATTTAAATTAAAGTCGTATAATCACAATCAAGTTGCATTTTTTACTTTACTAAAAGTTCTATAGAAATCTATCTAAAGAGCTTTTTTGTGATGTAAAGAAGAATTTGATCTTGATTCTTCCGTGTGTTCTAAGTTCCTATTGATAATCACATAGCAAATATTCTTCAAACAACAAGTTGTTAGAACCGGACCCCCAAACAGTATCCAACATAATATCAGATAATATTCACATTCGTAGCCATAAGTCACTGTTTGTTTAAGATTTATAGATTAGAGGTGGCATTACGATAATGATAGCAATGTGGGTGTCTGTCTTGCTCGTTATTATGTTGTCGATTCGGCGTGGACAAAGGCGTCTTGCGAAAGTGGTCGTGTGGCCCCTGCTGCCCCAGCGCCCTTGACTTGTTGAATCATGATTTAGCAGACAAAGGACGGTAGCCTTAGCTTTTGGGTACTTTGTTAAGTCCTCCTTTTGGGTAATTCGATATCGAGCTAAGGGATTAAAATTATAGGAAATAACAAAACAGTGGTACGGGAGGCGTTCGCAATAAAAGACTTCGTAAGAGGGTAGACCGATATGTCTGCCAATAACATCTTACCCGCAAGCTTCTTCAGTTACTCCGTGATCATGGCGCTTGCAACAGTGCCGAAATATCGGGAACTCAATAAAAAAGTTCATGGTAGCAATCTCGTAACGAATAATTCAAATGTTAGTGACCATGAATGTTTAAATCAACATATCAATTGTTACTTTTTAAATTTAAGCGTAAGCTCAAGTTTTCTCGAGTTATAGCCTGTATTTACATTCCTCAATAACTTGGTAACATCTAGGTACCCTTTGATGGTTGAGGCACAGATTACTGAATAGTTATGGTTGAGGATACAGCTACGCTCTGGTCACCGTTAGATGTGAGTATTTTTTTCTTTGATAGCTAACTTTGGTAATACACACGAAGTTTCAACGTCGAATAATTGGAACTGAATAGCATAAAATAACAAAATATACCGACTGTACATCATAATTACTGAAACGAGCCCAATTTTTTTTTTATTATTTGATCGTGTCAGGACCCAGATGTACCAATGAAAGGACACGCGCGGCTTGTATGCACAGCGCCGGATGGGTCTGACAATTTTAGGTGTGTAAGTGTAAATACATAGATATTAGTGTTTTCTGATTGTTATACTTAGAACTTTACAATTCCCGCTTGTAAAAATTCTTAATTGACAATGGAGAAGGCGCATGTATTTCAGCGAACCAACTCAGTTGTGTTTTACTTCACCCTATAATTTTCGAAGTCCAAGGTTATTTGGTAACACTGCGAATTACACGCGTATATTTTATAGTGCGTATAATGTTGCCATGTGCAAATTCAAATTGCGACCGAGTCATTATGTTGCCGTTTTAATTGACAAGCTGGCAACTACGAAACATATAATAATTGACCGTCATTTGCCAACTTAATAGACTTTCAAATGTTCCTCATAATTGCAGCTTCGATATTGTCTAAATTACGTATTCTGATTTTCATTGTAATGAGAGCTTTATGATTGATAGTCTAGTTCTGTCGGGAGATCGAAGCTCACTAAAACCGAAGTGGTGCTTAGGATTATGCAGCGAAAGCCTAGGCGTTGCTTTATTGAAATTTAACATCCAAGCTACAAGGCAAGACTTAACCTAGACTTGTGAAAACTATTAACTAGAAAACTAGGTGCAATCAAGAGTAGTTCTAGTCTTCAACATCGCCTATACGTCTACTAGGTACTAGAACAGACCATACTAAAGGTATTTAACACTTCACCGTTCACACGATTCCATTAGCAAGCACAAACAGCTGCGCAGACGCCGACGTCCATTCAGAACAGCCAGTGTGTGAATGTAAGTTCATTACTTATGTGCCGAGTTGCACAGTTATGCTAACTAATGAGTATTTGCGTGGGGTTCAGGCATTCCCAGTTGATGAAGCCGTTTAGGGTTATTTTGAAATAGCATTACTTTCAACTTCCAGTATTTCCTAAGAGCTTTTTTCTATGTTTGGAATCATCCCACGTGAATAAACTTTAATAAAAATTAGCTGAAAAAAATTACACGCGTAGATCAAAGGCAAATGTTATATATTTAAGTGCTTATGTATTGACGTCAAATCCTCCCACATTAAGAGATAAGTTCGTTATATTGCCATCGTTTGACACATTACGGTATAAGTAGTGATAGGATTATATGAATTTGTATGTTCTCACATAAAACGTTACTCTTGCAGGGCTGTTGCATATTTAGCTACTTTTTTAATGATCGTGCATAATTCAGGAGTAAATTACATATATCAGGCCTGTAGGAATTTGGGGAAATGACATAAAACGCGGACTACGGCACTCGGCCAAACGGATTGATTCAAAAAATACAAATCTATGAATAATTGAAAAACAATCGGGTCTCTATCTTCTTTTTCTGCACACATCAAGATGAGATAGTTTTCAAAATCCATATACAGCCGTGAAGGGCTACCATCTTAATATTATATGCAAAAATTATCTTGACTTAAAATTATAATAAATCATATATAAGCCAGACTTTTTAAGTGGAATATATAGAATATACAATAGCTTATTCCTTTTCACCCGACTGCCAAGAAAATTCAGGCGCATCTTGTATTATGAAGTACCCGTAGTACCAATATGCATTTGTGAAAGTTTGGGACATTTAAAATGCTCCAATTTTACCTAGACTTACAAATAGTTACCCAAATATTTGTCCACAGCGCTGTGTATGGCATTGTGGCGGGGGCGGTCGCTGCGCCCGCGAAGCTGCTGCAGCGCACTACCGCGCTGTGTGCCGCGCCCTCGTCGCTGAAGCGCTCGAACTGGCCTCCTTCCTCGCGAGGGTCCGCGTCGGAGGCGCGAGGGACATGGGCGCCGCTGAAGATTCCGCCGCACACCTCGACACGCTACGGTTTTCAGACTGGGTGGGTATCTTGAAGGTAGGAAGACGAGCGAGAAGCCAATATGTAGGAATGCCGTGTGTGTCAGATTTGTTGGGTGAAATGTGAGAGAATTGTGTTAAGGTTTTGATAATTGTGCTCATGGAATATAATGGTATGTGTAGGTAGCTAGGACTTGTATTATGATAAGTGGTGGAGAGTTTAATCGATATTTATCAGATTACTTATCTTGCTCGTGACTTAGTAATAGCCGTACAGGTCGATCGATCATAAGTTGACTACCTTGTCATGTCATCGTTAAATTGGTGGTTCCCGACTGTCATTCGTACATCCTTGGCAATCGTTATAAGTAGTCAGAAGCCTGAAATTCAACCAGTCTTACCATGGGGTGTCGGGTAACAATTACTCAATGCATGCACTAACTTGAGGTTTGAAGGCTGGCTGATGTATAAAAACTCACGCGAAGATATGTTCGTACTTAGATAAGTCAAAGGTCCATAAAGTACATGGGGACCACCTACACTGACACTAACTTCGTTTAACCCTCATTACTCCGCGTGGAAGTTCCCAAAGCAACGCATGCAGATTGTTACGCGTTGCCTAATGTACCCCGCGATGCATTATTAATGTCCCGAGCTTGTCTTAAGCAATTCGTGGTAGGCTATGCTCGTGGTACAAGCGGTGCAATAAGTCATACCCTGGTCAATAAACGCAGGATTTAATTCCAACCTATTGCAGAGTTTTAATAACAGTTACAATGCATGAAATATGCTATATAATATAGCCGTAACCAATATAGATTGCTGTCGATCTACAAACCTTTAGTGGTTGCCATACCTTCATTTCCATCCCATTGCCTTCAAAACTCGGGTAACTAACTTGTATAGTATTGCAGCTACTCTTTTACACTCCCTACGACCCAAATCGCTTCGCTCACAGATAAACCCAGCCTTAGCCGTCGTGTAAATATGTATGGCACTCAGGTCTAGTAATGAGAATTCCTGCACATAATGTATGCAAGGTATTTATGCGTAGTTTTTAGAAGCCGTCCCGCTGGGCGGAACTCTGGGATAGTGTGTGAGGAACTCGCCGTGCGGAGTGAGAATTTAATAGTTTAGTCCTGGTGTTGGCGTAGGAATGAAGGGTAAAGTCAAATATAGTTTGTGAGGAATCATAAGTTACGTAATGCATGTTTATTTGGTATAAAGATCAATAATTATATTAGGGTAGGTTCTGAATCAATGATGATGGTAAACTACCTACTCTTGAATCTAATCTTTTTCACATCTAAGGTCATTGTGATAAAGCATTCTGTTCTAAATATGTTAACAAACGTATGTTGTAAATAATCAAAGATCTTCCAATTCTATAACAATTAATAAACTAACAGCAACTAACTGCGATGTCATATTTATTAGTAACACGATGTTATTTTCAATTGTAGTCAAACCGAAGGATATGGAGAGCATTACAAGTACGTAGACATACAATTGATGGTGTAGCGATAACTGCTTTTAGTTTGTAAATATCCCAAATGATTACTCATACTTAATGCAGTATAGCCTAAGGTTTACTTGAAGGTAGAATATTTGGAATGCATGCTTACTAGGTGTCACTAAGTTGAATATCCTCGTTGGAATGTAATTGTATTGTCATTCATTGATCATTAGTCACATTCAGATGTTACCTACATACCGTAGGTTATATGTCAAGGCTTTCCACAGGCGGATATCAATCATGTAGGTTCCTAATATAAAAAAAATCGAGTAGGTAAAGTTAAATCTGTGAACCCTAAATTTAGTGTTGGCCTTATCTTATCAATTATTCAAAAGAAACCTTCCTATAAAATTAACGTAACAGAAGTATTTCCACTGCTTTACAATCAATTAAATACGCTTTCCTTTGCTGCCTGCAAAGTCTTGACGTAACGCCTGCAAGAAATCTCGTAGCAACATGCCGCGCAACTAATTGTACTTAAAACTATTTCAGGCGCGGTTTTGGATGCAAGTCATTGGTGAATTAAGAATGGGAGTTAAATTAAAGAAAGTGAACTATTCAAGGACGCCAATAGAGTACGAGTTAACGCCGTACGAAATATTAATGGATGATATTAGGTCCAGGAGGTACACGCTAAGGAAGGTTGATGGCGCGATACCTCCAAGGTAAGATATTAAATTTTATTTATATGACCCGTTTTTATGAACTTAGTTATATTGACATGTTATCAATTGAAATCAATATAGTTAAAATGTAATCTTGCAAAACTGAACGCCTCATTGTCAAGTGAAATCGGGCACTATTGACATAAACGTATTAATGTTTCTATACATGCCATGTTTAACATAATTTTTATTTTCAGTGTAAAGAAAGACGCTCATGCAATGATTCTCGAATTCATTAGAAGTAGACCTCCACTTAAAAAGGTAAGTTCATTAACTAATTTGCATCTCCATTTTATAATTAAATACAAAAATCTTTGGTTTTTATTAATTGAACTTGAAAACCAAAGATTTTTGTTGTTCATTATCTTGTGAATTTGTATTTCTCGTTGTTATGTTCACCTTGAATTATGCTTTACACTCAAAGTATTAAAGATTAATTTAACTTAAAATAATTTAAGTCTTATCATCATAATATGTTGGGTACAATTTAAATGTTTGCTTTCGTGCATAGGCATCAGACCGTAAGTTGCCGCCGCCTCGCCGGGAGATAACGCCCCGAGAAAAGCTTCTCGCTTCCATTCAAGTGGGGAGACAACTACGACCTACACCTTACTCCAGGCGATTATGTAAGTACCACTTAAAATTACGTGTTTTGTCAATGAAGATTTTATACAATTTCTATGTATTGATTCTTCCTAAGATATTGTCAGACAATAAGAATGTAGGTTGTAGTGTCCATTCTAAATCCCAATTTTAATCCTAATATACACATTTGTTCCAGATCCTACCAAACCCTCAAATCCTATCCCCAACTTAGAAGATACTAATCCAGATCGTTAAATCTCCTTTACAAGTTTAAAATTGTGACCATGATCACTAAAAAACTTATATTTTTTTTATATATAAAACTATCTTAGTGGATAAGTTAAAACTTTGTTAATATTTACAGGCAGTTTTAAAACTTTGAATATATATCGAATATTTTTTTATGAAGCGCCTTACAAAAGTTTGCGAGCAACTGGTATTGATAGTACTCGTTGCTATTGAAATTGCTAAGGTACAATAGTTCGCCTACATGAATAAGTTAATGCAATAGATGAAAAGTCACCGTGCTCTCGTTAGACCAGAGTGTTCATTTGAGGATTTTTACACAGGGGTGTATCAACAGTATGAAATAAACAAAGTTTTTACTTAAAATTTTGCGTAATTAACTGTAGATAGAAATCCTTCCTAATAAGAAATTGGTACTTGATGTTTCCTTTCTATAAAACTGTATCAGAAAACCTGCGTATGATATTCTTTGCTGGCTCATTGCATCACTGTATTGTATCCTAAAGATGTACCGTTGCTCTGGTTTCGTAAGAGATCGGCACACAATAGTGTGATTACATGTTTTATAGCGCTCTTGATAGAAAATGTAGCTTGTTAAACGAAGTAATGATATATTGGTCTATAAAATACGCTAAGTTGGTTACATAGTTTTGCAATTTTGATTGCATTTCAAATCACTTTTAATGCCCTTCATTCACATAAGATACCGCTCTTTTTTACCATTTATTTAAAGCTGAAGCCGCGTTGCTTATAATTAATTAATGGTCAGTTACATGAAGGACTTCCCTGTTCTTCATAAGGGTAGGTCATATAAGGCGAAGGTCCTTAAAATATAATTCCGGTCATCATCTATAATACTTACACCTACACAAACGTTTATTATAGTGATTGATTCATGTCCATATTCTATAGAATTCTGCACATTGTGGTATGAGTGATATTAACATGCTGGGATCGTATTTGCACTGAACACTTCTATGCAGATGATTGATGAGATATTGATGAAGGCTGATACCGTGGCCGGGGAACATGTTTACACTTCGGATCGGGAAAATACTGCCGTCATAACTAAGAATGCAGTAATCGCAAAATGGCGGTTACGAGATAAACGCAAAAAACATATTTCATAACATCTGAACAAGATGTTCGTATTTTATTGGTCATAATGTATATCTAAAAATTCGGAAAAAAATCAAGCTTTTACAATATAATTTTCCCTTATTTAATTTACTAATATATGCAATTATAATACGTATTACTGCGTTTCGATTTAGTATCAAGTCGTTTCCGAGTCACAGGATACTAAAACTAAATGCAGCACTTGCGCGTATTACTGCATTATGTCTTAGCACAAGTCGATTACTGCATTATTTTTTAGTAATTATTGCCGTTATTTATATGCTCGGAACTAAGTTTACTACAGTTAAATGCAGTAATGTTAAGAGTACTGCGTTTTAATTTAGCAATTTGTCCATTGAATTTAAAACAAAATGATGAAGTAGTGGATATTACTGCATTCTGTTTTAGGTTATTCTTGCAAGTACTGCATTCTTTCTTAGGCCATGTTTAATACTGCGTTTTTTCTTATCATTGAAGCAGTTATTATGCAAGTACGGCGAAAATCATTACATAAAAAACATACTTCGAGTGTTTTTTTTTATGAAAATATATTTTTTTCATGTACATGAACCTCTTGGGATACTATTTCTGGAAAAAAGTGAAAATCTCAAAAATGTCGATTACTGCATTCTTTGTTATCAGGGCAGAATAGGTGGCATAGAAAATGTTGGATAATATTATCATGAAGCGATTTTCTTTGAAGTACATTGTAAGAAATATTTACAAGTTAAAATTTTGATACTACCTACCACAATATTTAAACTCATAAACAAATCAAAATGGATACTACACGAATGACGTAACTTTACTACATTATACATTTTTATGCACGTGCCATAAAAAATTCACGGTCCTCGGTGTTTTATGCGTACTCTGACAAGCAAATTTTTTATTAACATGCAGAAGATGTACTCGTCAGCACTGATAAAAAAATACGTGACGTCGACTGATCTTGGCCTTTCATAGAAAAAAATGACACTTTTTAAAGGGAAAAGAAAAGTCTTCTAGTGTCACTGGTAGTATGATATTCTTTATTAAACCAAAGAAATAAAATTATAAACTACAAATAATACTGTAACCCACCCACGAATGGAGTTAAATCTTTATTTTTAGACCAATTTTTAAAAGAAGAATTTTTAATTATGGTAAATAACAACTAAACCACATATATGTACCCTACGCTAAGCAATAAATAAAAAATAAATAAGGTATGATGACAATTTAATCCTCCACAGCTTTTGAGATAAGAATGACCTTTACCCAAATGTCGTTCAGTGTTAGTCAAAAACCCATTCCATTTTACGCAATATGGAATAAGTACACAACTACATTATGCTCGGAATTCATTATAAAACAGCAATAAATACGAACTTTGAATACTTATGACGTTATTACGTAATGACAATTGCAATTCTGTTACATTTGCATCGCCGAGTTTTTTCAAGTAGAGACGAGAGGTGGTATTGTACATTAATTAAATGTAATTATGATAATTAGAGAAATATCTGTCGGTGATATTAGTGATGTCATTCAATGCGTGGGGCTGGCGATATGCCATGAATAATTGTGAAAGGAAAAAGGAAATTTTATTGAAAGTATAGACGTTTTGACTCATTACGTTGGCAAAAATTTGGTTTAATATTAACGCGTTCCAAATTATAATGCGAAATAGTGACGGTGATAACTCCGTCTAAATAATTGCTCTTTATGTCTCTTTAAGGGTTGTATCGATATATCAAGGTTCGGGTAGAAAGGCAAACAGGAAAGAATCTTTAGATATGATGCTGAGGGGATTTACAATGGCGCATAATTAAGCATATCCCAAAAGTCCGACTAACTTACATAATCCATGTAAACTGACAATAGTTCAGCATCCTTCACGTTATGATTTAACATCTTCGTAATCAGCCACCGAATATTCCTCTTCTGTCCCACTTCACAATTCCCGCAGAAGTTGGCCCATAAAAATGAACTTCAGCAGCTCTACTTAATTTTCAATCTAGCGACTACGAACACAAAGTTCAATTTTCATCTGCGCGGGTTGGCGCCTCTCAGTCTCTGGCGTAAGATAATCTAGACGTCTAGGTCACTGGGAACTCGAATATCGACCTGGATACCGATAGTTATGTAATGGATACCCTAGCTTATGTAAGTTGGTTTTCGTTTCGAATTAATGTTATGATATTTCAGTACTTATAATAAACAGCTCTTAATTGTCCTTAATAACGTATTTTATATTAGATCTGGCCATCGTTGTATTTTAAAGTCATGTCTTATAAATTCAAAATTACTAATGGCATTTTTTCAAAATATTATAGATTATCTAAAAATGAAATTGCCATAGACAGATGTATAATCAAACATACAATTACCAAAAAACAAAAGACGGACAATGGCTCTCAATGTTTTTTTTTATCTTGTTATTAAATTGTTTCTCAGTTTCGTTCTAGGCATTTAAAATGAAAAAGTGTGCAGTGTTTCACGCTCACAATAGTTGTTTGCAATAAAATGAATGAGGCTTGAGTTGCATAAAACTGGTCTACAGGTCTGAGGTTCGATAACTTTTGAGCACTTAGAATTACTGCTTCAGATATATAATGGATGTTTTCTTTTAGGGAAAAACATCTATTAACAACGATTATTACGTTCGTTGTGAAAAAATGTTTTTAGTCGAAGAAGAGATTCATTTTGAACTTCACTGTTATTAGAAGTAAGTAATCAAGTAACAATGTATTTTCCAACGACCTAAATCTTACAAACAAATTACCTAGAAACAATAGAAAATGTTATTTACAAGTCAAACAATTATTAACAAACAAGGGGTTTAGCTTCAAAGAGACGGTTTCTCCGAAAGATTGAGAACCGCTTGCTCAAAGCAAAGCATACAACCTACACTATGTGCCGCAGTCTGCGCCGGATTTCAAAGACGAGCGGACGTCTGTCCCCGATCTTATTGAAAAAAAAAACATAACATTCTAATGTCAAAATATATTACCGGTACATTTAAAAATCGAATGTTTAAATTCGAATAAGGAAAGGATGGACGTAATTCAATTAGAGTACCTGTGAGGCTTCAGTCAACCCTTAACGTGAGGTTACCTCACTAACAAGATTTTGTGTTATATCAGTGCGTTCGTATCAGTATTTACTTGGGATCAGTGTAGTGAAGTGTTGCGTTCGTTGTTTTTCACGCTGCATTGTTAGGGTTGAAGGCTACTTTGGATTTTTGGAAATTTAAGTGATCAACCTGAAGATGGGAGTGTGTATAACGAGTACCTTAGCTATGGATATAACCCGTAAGTACAGTTGAAGTTATTCGTCTTCTCCACTATAATTTCTTTGGTTTCATAAACTAGAAATTGGAAATTAAACTTGCATCAGAAATACATTACCCCAATTATCCACCGTAAATACGACCTTAACACTAAAAAATAAGAACACAATTTCGCGTGCAGATGCTAATCAATGACATTTTCGTTGAAGTGTTAATTTAAAATACTGTGTAAAAGGAAATTTGTCATCAAAAATTCTCGTGTTCGTCATCAAGACCCCGTTTTGTCTACTTTGAAAATATTTATGCGTTTAAGATTTCTTTTACGTAAATTTTTAATTCTGGATCAAATTTAAAAGGTCATTCACAATTATATAGAGCAGTGCGCTACAGACTAAAGTATGGACGGACTATAAAAGGCTTCGAATAGACTAGACTATTATTTCTCAGAACTCAGTCTGCGTTCCGCTTAGAACTTAGTCCTAGTATCTAGTCAAGTTCATAGCACTCATGTATTGCAGTTAACGACCGGCAGCTATTTACTTTACATTCTAGCTCGTAAGTGTTATTCAAACTAATACGGTCCTAGTGAGGATGAATGAGATTCTTCATAGAATGGCATCGACATCTGTATTGACACTAATGTAATGTACACATAAAGTCCTACATATTTACATATTTGCCATTCATAACCCCTGTACATGGTTTACAATTATAGGTAGTATTCTAATTTGGTAGCTTTCGTTACAGTTGAGTATGTATTCCCAAGGGAGTTTATTTGTATAAACTGCAGACTCAGGTTTTGCAAATGATTTTTAATAACAACTAATCAAAGGACAGTTGCGAAGTACATAGTCATATAGAGAATGGCTGTATATTATGAAGTGTGATATGTAACTGATAATTCTACACGACTGGACTAGACAGAATGTATTTTTGTTCAGTAGGTCATATGAGGGATATTTGGACTTTAGTTTTGACGACTTTTTGACCAGTTGCTAAACATCTTAATCTGTGGTTTATCTATTCACCACTACCATAGGCAAATCACCGAAAAAAGCCCTCGGAAACAGGTCATTAGTATTCAAAAAAATTCTTAGAGCAAGTGCGTTATTCTGTGACAAGATTACGTAATTTGTTGACACTGAATACTCCAGTTGCATCAATGATGTAATATTGCAGATGAGGTAGTTAATTGTTATTAAAAATGGGTTGCCTAATCGTCATTTAATGGGTTACGTAATTAGGTGATCGCGTGATTCGTTTGATAATACTGTAGAACTCTGGTGTTTCTATTAATTAAATATTTGCATCTAATTTCTTATGTATCCTATTTCTTGGGTCTAATAAAATTAAGCTTTTAGGAGCTGTCAATGATAATGGATTTTCTTAAAGTGTTTATAGTTTGGTACTTCTAAAAAGTCTCGAGATTAGAAAAGGATTTCACTAAACAAACCTCATTGATTTATACCTTCCTGCTTCTAGTTTAAGTAACACACACTAGAACCAGCGTTGCATTAACAGAGAATGATATTAACATACTAACTTTCCTCAGTTAGTAAAATGCACTTTGTTACACTTGATTAATATTCAAGATTATTTAACTGTATTCTAACTCTTAAATAAACACGTGTCGTGTCACCTTATCACAATATGAACTCTAAAATCTTAGTTATCGATGTTAGATAAGTTATCTAATTCTATTGTTATGTGACTGAGTTTTACGTGTTTTTGTATTGTTGCCGGCACAAGTAGTCGAGTGTAATATTACTACTTAAACATTAATGTGATTACAGGGTTATAATTAAAGTCTAAATTAACAGCTTCCAGAAATTTATTTATAGCCTTTATTATCGTATTTTACGCTTTAGTATAATCACGGTTTTATTTAGTTTTATTATGTACAGAAGCCAGCACATGAACCTACCTCAATTTGTCAAATTTCTTTAATGGATTTTTAACCTTATCAAATCAGCTGAAGTTTAATGTTCGATTAGTGAAATTTTACAGATTTGGGTAGGTTGACCTGCTGGCCTGTACCTACGTATGATACCATGATTATTTTTTTATACGCTTCAAAATCGACTGGTCTCGGGTCATTTTGCTCGCATAATGCTCAGTTTGCATAGAAAAGTGAGATGAAATCGTTTCGTCAAACTTTCTTTAGACTTTACTGTTTCACTTGATTTCGCCTGCGGTTATCAACGACCACATTTTTCATTAGTTCTGATCGGCGAATCGATGCCTACGGGGTATTAATAAAAGTAATTGTTCGAGGGAAATCGATGGGAAATTCGATTTGGGAATTCGTTTTCTTTCAAATAATTAGTAAGTAGGACTGGTTCTAAGAAGAATATCACTTATAAATTGGTTTGGGTTGAGAAGCGTGAAAATGAAACAACGTCCGAAAACTTTGTAAATGATTTTCGCATGTTAGGTTAAAGCTGAAATTTTATAAGAACCCTTAGAAGTATATGATTCGTTTGAAAAATATGTAGAGTTCATTAAGAGAGCTTTATTTTTTTATAACTTACAAATTCTAAGAACTTGAGCCAAAAGCCACTTAATCCTTTGGTCGGAAAATTAATATTTTAAATGTCAGTATATGATTTAACGGGTTCATTCATAAAAGAGGTAATATAAGAGACAAAAAAATTCTAGTGCTTACACTATTTAAGTACCTATTCAAATACTTGAATAGTATAAGCATTTTTTATACCAGGAAGATATACGTATTGTCTGTCAATTACTTTACAATTGGAGGCTATTGAATTTATGTTTTTAATACGTCCTATTGTTTAATTTAGTTGCGATAATTGGGGCATTCATCGCAGAGGATGACGCTTACAGGTGCTTCGTTTGTCATTAAAATATTGAGTCAAAAAAAAAGAATTACTGCAGTCATTAAGTGTTCAATGATAGCCAGCACCTTCACAAATAACAATAATTTGTCTTTAAGAAAATGGTCACTTCTCAATTATCTTCAACGCCATTCGAAAACAATGTTTCAAACGGCAAAGGGTCGTAAAAGTAATGACTTCTTACTTAATGGTGTACCATAGCTATTGATTTATTCATTGTACTGATGCAACCTCCGTCGATGTACGAAGAACAATACAGGGTTACCACTACGGTATAACAGGCTGAATATAGCAGTATTTTTATAGCATATCATAAAATGAAGGAGTCATTTGTGGGTGCAGTGGTAGGAGGTGTCTTTTAACTTTGTTTCTACAGGAGTCCTTTGTGTACCAGGGCCACGGTAACTCTTCCGAAAAACCCTGTATGCCTAGCGCCCAACATAGCATTTATGACTAATCATGAGACATTGGATTACATATTTCTTTGATTTGTATTAGAAAACTTACACTATGTATCACAATATTGCATCAGTGTTATAAATTAACCTTATATTGGCCGAGCACAAATCCGTATTGCTTAATATTTCTGCTAATAACTGACATGTGTTATTTCTGAACTGAATGAACTTGACTCATCGACGCATTGAATACATTTTCACGTTTGCGTGAATTTTCGAAGACAATGCTATATTGCCATCATACCGCCATACCACATTCTAAAAAATGACAAACGTTGTTAGCCGTTTCAAGTTCTAAAAAGTATTTACTTTCGACCGTTGACAACCCTAAAACAATTGTACGGACACCTAACACATAATGTCGTGTGACCAATTCTGTTCATCGAGCAACAAACGTTATTATCTATAATTTATACCAAAACTGATTGGCTAATCGATTTTTATTCACCGAATGACCGATATATGAGATACAAACCTGTATTTGGAACTTTCGCTCAAGTGTTGTTACATAAGTGTTCTTGGGACCTGCCTCTAATATGTATGTCGTCTATTCCATTATGTATGTAACATGCTTAGATAAAAATTAGATTTACATAAATCATGATTTTGTAAAAAAAATATGCTATATTGAATCTCAGTTCTTCACGACCATCATCTTCAGAGATATTTTGCAGATAAAATTAATAACGTGGAAATGAATTCTCAGAATTAAACACTGGGTGCACGCATGCGACCGCCATCAATGCAATTATGAAAATAACTGGTTATCCTTATTCTTAAAATTACTTTTTTTATTTATGAGATTACTCAGCTTTTTGAGGAAGTTTGTGGGGTATGCGAAAAATGCAAGCAGCAATGTCTTTGGGATTTCCCAAATTCCAAAGGCTTATAATATTGACGCCTTGTCTGATTCATTTCTCTTCTTTCTACGACGAACCATGTACAATAACATTCTGCGGATCCAAGCTACCAAATATGAGTAAATTACCTACTTGTATCTATTTATAACAAGTCATATATATATTCTATCTACAATCTTTATTTATTAAGCTTTGAAAATCAAGATTCCAACACCGATCAAAATAGCCACTTCTCTAAATTGGCTGACCTTGAAAGCACACACGAAGAGCTAACCAAGTCAGTCGGAAGAACGGGGTCAGCCGATAGTTTTTGCAACTTTGGACCTACATGATAGCTGAGCCCAGTTTTTTCTTGCAATGGGTCGTGACCACAGACTGCCTTTCCCGCGTCTTCTTACGAAACAGAATCAGATACACATTTGAACGGTGCTGGTGATGGATTGCGAACGTGAGACTCTAAGGAAACTAGTCACGCAGTGTGATGCGCTCTCTGCAATGTTTGTGGAAGAGCCTTGTGATTTTGTAGTCGTTAATTTGTTCCTTGTTATTGTTTGGTGTAGTTTATAATAATTATGTAGTATCAGATAAAATGGCCACAGGAAATGTAGTATGAGACAGGTTTAATATAATTTTCTAGCATTTAGTTACTTTAATCCGGATTTAATATAACCTGTGCCAAGAGATAGTTTCCTAACAGCGAAATAATGTTTCAAATCGGTTCAGTAGTTTCGGAATTTACTAAATAGAAATAAATAACCAAATCTTCCTTTATGTACTGTAATCTATAGTAAACATTATAATTTACTACGTACTTAAAATACATTTTGCATTGCACAGCCTTGAAAATGACAATTCGGCATTATTGTAAAGTCAGTTGTGTAAATACTAAAATACATACCTAGCTACTAGCTAGCTAAAATATATTATAATATTTCTCGTCTCGCCTTGGCTTGACAAATACGAAAAGGGAATTGTCAGAGGTTAATAAAAAAAATGGAATGAAATAAAAATTCGATATATGTATTACTAAAATCCAGCTTAACACTTGGTATTTCACAGACATAAAGTCAGGACATTTTGGTGTAACGTCAGAAATAATACGAATAATCACAACGGTAAACGGAGTCAACGAGATTGAGACTAGATATGTTGAATTTTAAGTTGGGGACACTTTAAGTAAGCAAACTTAAAACCCGCTCTTGATATAAGAGGATATAGCACACATACTTACAATTTTACGAATAAAACTTTAAACCTGCATGATATATACACGATATTATCCAAGAAATTAGCCGTAGCTACTCACAAAATCGTAAGCTTATCTCAATCTAAAATACGAGTAGAAGACAATTGGAGAATAAAGTTACGAGATTTTTAAAATTCTCAAAGTGCACCGTAACAAAGATTACGTTAACTATTAACTTAATTATAGTAACGATGTTATACAATTGTTCTCTCGTTTTTATTCAGGCACGTTCTATGAAGACTGATTGTGTTCATTGATCTGCATTGATTTCTCAAATGTGATGAGGTGTTCATTGTTTTCCAATGTAATTCACGTATCTTCCAAAATGTTCTCCAGTGCTTGTTTTAAAATATACTTGAATACACATATTAGCAGATGAAGCAAGTCTATTGTATGCCGCTGCCTGAAGCCGTAAGATGTTAATCCGATTACTGGCGCATAAAATAAACCCTGTTTCTGCATAACACTGCGTTAGCTGTGACAAGCCCACAAAACTTGGCACAGATAGAGTATAAGAACATGACAAAATAAAGTTTTCATTTTATTTGAAAAGGTCCTTGAAATATATACGGCGGTAATAACTTATGCCTTCGAAATAACTACTGCAAAAGTTTGAGGCCAATAACAATGCGTTGCGTTAATGAACTATCTTTGAGAAGATTGATGATTCTTTTGTGTGATACCAACTTACTAATGATTTAAGAAACGCGCATAGATGGTCAAGTTATGAAACTAGTCTATTATATTATCAGGGTCGTTACTGAGGTCTTAAACAACAGAAAGCTTTAGGTCAAGGAGAGAAGGCTTGGAATTCTGCCAAGCGAATGGGAAGCCACGGTCTGAACTCGCAAAACGTTAAATAAGTTTATCTTTTGTAAACGTTCGGTTATTTTTCTTATTCCAGATTTTATGATCGTAGCTGTCTTGTTATGCATTTATAATGATTTAACATCTTAATGGAAGTTTAATACACACTGCAGTATTTCGTACCTTCGTAACTAATTAAACCTTATCTGATCAAATTCTATTCGCCAAATATCCCCCATATTTTCTGCTACGGTTACTTTGTTTACGTAATGTTTTTCTTCAAACTAAATTGTATTTGACGCCAAAGGTATAAGCTCTTTGTTCGCTTAATTGAGTTGTTACCCAAGACTTAAGAACGTAATTTGCTCGAGATCCAAATTAAGTTTCGAGTTGCGCTGAGATTATGTTCCTAAGTTGGTGCTAATTGTTGTTGTTAACTTTTATTGTAGTACTGCTAAGTGCTCTGGTTTTTTCAAGTGGCTTTCTTTTTATTTGTATTCTATGCCAGCAAACAATGGAAATCATATGAATTTCCCAAAGAATTGAACTCTGGACATTTCATATTAGGGACACAACCATTGCTTTGTTTATTGAAGCTGAAAGAGCTGTGGTGATAAAATTTTCAATTACATTCAAAATACTGTCTCTTGATATATCATAATAAAAAATGAATATGATAATTTCAACCACAAGACAATAACAGTTTTATTAGACACTTCTTCAGTTTTAATAACCCGATGTAGTACATTTACTGATCAAATTGCAGTATTGTGGTATCGATTATATTCGATTACGTCAGAACCATTATCTTCTGAAGAGGTGTAACCTATTTAGATAGCACTAGCCTTATTGCTTTTGATTGAATTCGTTAATTGGCTATTGGTTTTTGAGACTGGTTCTTATCAGTCTCTCGTGGTAACTTTAATTCATCATCGACATCAGCATTTTTATCATCCCACTTCTGGGCACAGGTCTCCTCACACACTTAGAAGGATTGAGCGTTAATTACTGTTCAATTCATTGTTAGGAAATTCTCAAGAAAACATAAAGACCCTGCAGTACCTACATGCACCTTTATTATATGTATACCATTAACCAAATCAAAAGGTATTTGACACTACGCTGAGTAGTCATACTGAGCCCAACACATAAACAATGCTTATGGCGATAAATACTATAAGGTTTACGTACCTGAAGTTACGAATGCTGTTACTGTAAATGAAGAAAATATTCTTACGAAGTCAATGACATCGATAATGGAAGCTGCTGTTTTGTTTAGACTGTTTGCAGTTGCCTATTGTATTGCCTAACAAATTCATTGCAAGTCATCAATTGTCATGATGTGACGGAATTTCAGGATAGACTGCTACATTGGCTGGGCAGACTATTGCTATAAATATTTAATAAATACAAACCATTGTGTAATTCCATGTAAACTGAATCCTCAAGGAAAAAAAACATCATTTATGTACTTCTGAACCGCACGTAATTTAATACTTACAAGAATTGAGAAGATGATAATACTATGACTAATGAAGACATTCCCGAGTTCCGCATCCAACGGAATAAAGTGTAACAGTAACCGTTTAGCACATTTTCGTGCGCCCGCGCCGGCGCATCTGACCGTTATACCTCGCGACCGGGTGGCGTTGCGTCATCCTAACGTTAGCTCTTTGTTGGCTCGATCAGCTTTTTGGTATTTTCACGATCAATTGAAAAATGTATTGTGTTGATTGATGTAAGCGCTTGTGCAATTTTGAAGTAATTCTAAAGGTACCGTTTGTAGAAATGAGATAGTGTTCAGGTTGCTGAAAAGATTATTCACTTTAGAGTCTTTAGAGTCACTTTAAATATTGAAACAATGGTAATATAGACTATAAAATGAACTTGATGACTACTTAGAACTCGTCGAAAAATGTTATCCGATTTTGAATGAAGGTCAATAACATACAGTAGGTAGACAGATTATGAGTTTGTTAGGACGATGGTTACTTTTTATTATCTCTTGCCACCAACGAACGGCACCAGCGTGGGTGGAACCAAATAGTGGATAACCACTCAATAATGACATTAGGTACCACTTCGGGCCTAAGAAGTTGTGATTGTTGATATGGCATCTAGCACAACTCTGTTATCAATCTCCATCTAAAATCATAGTAGGTAGTTACGAGTAGATCCATTGTTAGTTTTAGATCAGCGATGGCGAATGGAATTAACTTGGTGATCACGTCACATCGCGTGTTTCTTCAGATAATTGTTTAATAACCAACTGGTTTTCTTTTATGTGTTTATGAAGATTAAATCAAATTGTAGGTACTTAATTTGTTTTGATGTACCTACTTACTTCAAGCCTAGTTTGTTATGTGGTCAGACAATAGCTGGATCTTCATTTCTAGACCATTCTAGGTAACTGAGTCAATATATAAAATCACTTGTTTTATGAGGCGAAGCAGCTTTTACTCTGTTTAATCTTGTGTGTAGTTTATTTATCAAAATGTAAGTCTAAATTCTGTCATCTTTCGTTCCCCTCTAGTTTAGTTGATCAGTTAAGGAATTTCTCGCGGGAACGGCATTGCATACAAATCGATTCCTATTGTACAAAGCTAATAACATGAAGTAAATGTACCGATGTGCAAATACACGCCGTTATCTGATGATTTTTAACATCGTCACGATTTAGTTCCTCTACTCGTAAGCGTAATGTTTGTGTCGTGATGGTATGCTGCAAGATGTCTCCTTTATGGCTGCTTAGTAGTAAACTGTCTAAGAATTCTATTGTATCTGTTTTTTACCTTCTTATTCTTGGAAAATAGAGGTTTGATGGAGATACGTTTTAGCTACCGAGAATATTTTTCATGTTTCCTAAAAGAAGTTCAATAACTTTTGGGGTATCTATTGAAAATTGCACCTTGATGGCTTTATAGGTACCTATTTAATTCTTCTACAGTGATAATTATGCTGCTAACTTTCTCCTACTTAAACTCTGTAATACAAAACCCCGGCGGTATCCTTAAATCAGGACATAAAAATCCAAACTCATTTATTTAAATTAGGCTGAAAAATCAGCACTTTCGGACGTCAGAAATAGCACATTCGAGTACATGGCACACGATTTACATTGAAGTAATTTAATGTTGTGTGTTATAGACAGTGTTTGAAACAGTTCTCGCATAACCAGTTTAACTATGTTTGTATGTAAGCAATGTACTTAATATTTGTGCAGCAAGACAAGCGACAAGCGACTTAGTTGCGCCGAAACTAAGCATTTAACCGCACTTTCTTCATAAAAAGTAAGATTGAACTTGAACAATTTGAAATGGTAGAAAGTGTGGTAATTGCTACCAACTAGACAAAATAAAAATAAAACGTAGAATATTCATCAAAATTGTATTTTTGTTTGTATGTCATTTATTGTGACACGCAGGAATGTGAATTTAATGTGAAACACGAATTGTTATCATTATGTTAATCCAAATGTACGTAGGCGTCTGAACAACTAATGAACTGTTTTAATGGCAAAGTCAAAAATACGCTGCTGATAACATCGCTGCTCAAAATAACATCAAAGCTAAGAATTTGACACGTGACAAAAGGTAACAAAATATCTGCATCAAATTTGAAAAATTGCAGCAGAAACACTCAAAGAACTTGTATCCAAAAAGCTATATTTAAACTTCGATTTTAAGCTCTGTATAGTATGAATGCCATTCCTAGGCTCAAGTATTGGAAAAATATTTAATTCACGACCTTATTACCATATGCGTTAAGTAAAAATTTTAATGACAAATTAACGGTCACTACTGCCCAGATTGGTCAGTAAATGCCAACTTCGACAAGGCTAGCCACCGCTCTCACGGAAATGGCAATTATAAAATGCTACAGTAAGGTTGTTAAGTCAGTCATATTGTGAAAGGGCCGACTCGGGCAATCATGCCGTATGTCGTAGTCCTAAGGTTAAGAAACTCTATTGTTACAGAACATATTTTATTTTCCGTTTCATTATGGCGTATTGGTTATGTTTAAATGGGAACTAAATGGGTTCGTTGTGTTTATTTTCGTAATTAATGTAGAGGTCGTAACGCAAGGCAAGTATTTCAAGATTTACATTATGTACACATTTAAATGAATCACATTTTCACGAATTTTTGTTAAATTCAGTCTTTTCTGAGTATCACTAGTTCTAAAGCAGAGCAGCTACATGATTAATAAAAATAATTGAAGATTGAAAAGGTCTTCCAGTGACATATAATAATAGTAAATGTAATAAAAAAGTAAATTACATTTTCTATGTTATGTCAAGGACAAGATATTATTGCGAGTATATAAAAGTAGCGAGTATATCTACATAGTGCTCGGTATGCTATTTTACAAGCTACTTACTGTATGAAACTTGTTAATAATATAAACTTACCTATTTACCTCCATCATAAAGGTCGAGTTTCTTTATAACGTTTACCTACTTAATATAATACCTTCTTGTCAGGTTGTTTTACTGAATACCGTATCAACAGATATGTTTTAAATCTTAGTCAAATTATTTCTCAAACAATTTCGGTTTACTTATAAATAGTAGGGAATTGGTCGAATTAATGAAAATTCATAATGTTTTATTATCCTATTTCTTGGAAGGGGTGAGGAATATTTTAACCCTGATATTGAAGGCCTGTTGAATAAAAAATGCGGTATTATGTGTTATCTTATTTCGGCATAAGATTTAGCAATAAAAAACTGAATCATCCCCGAGCTTTTTGCCCATCTATGTTGGGGTCGGCTTCCAGTCTAACCAGATTCAACTTAATACCAGTGTTTTACAAGGAGCGACTGCCTATCTGACCTCCTCAACCCCGTTACCCGGGCAACCCAATACCCCGTTAGACTGGCGACTAATAAAAAAACTGAATATCAGAATATTTATTTTACAGTCTAGAATCAGACTCGTTATGCAACATAATTCTATGATGTGTAAGGAATCTGTAATCGATATACACATACGCCTGTCAACTTTCATCTTATTATCAAGAACAAAGAGATTGCATAGCATTTTAGCAATTAACCTGAACATTACCTTTTTCTTGTGCAAGCAAGTGTAAGTAGTTCTTGGCAAAGCCTTCCGCATAGATATGAAGAGATTTTCCCATAAATTGCAGATAATGATTGAGAGCAGAACAATGCCGGTACTTATTTACATAAGCTGGTTAATTAAATCATGGGTAAATGTCACTTTAATTTGAATGAATCGTTGAGGTTTGTCAGATTAAATGATTACTTTCAATATTAATATACAAGGACTGCTTCGTAGCTTTTATTATTCTCTCTCCCTATTAACTGGCACGTTCGCCTATTGGTCGCATAGCCCAATTGGGCCGGACCGAAATCGCTTTGTGGGTTTTAAGAAACTTTCACAAAGCAGCCCGGAGTCTGGAAGTTGGTGATTGAAAAACCTGTGCATCGGAGATCACGTAAAGTTCGGTCCTTCCCATTACCGTCCCATCAGACTATGAGAGTGAGAGAATAGAGAGTGCACCTGTATCCGCGCAATTGCTTGTGCACTATAATATATCCTGCGCAGCTGGCTGATTTCCTTATTGAGAACCGCCATGACCGACAATCGGTCTGGACGCCATCATCATCAGGCCCTAAACAAATTAAAAATGTGGGGTGTACTGTGTACTGCCAAATAGGTATTGATATTAAGGTACCTACCTACCCTACCTCTGCTCTTTGAAAAAACACTTCGTCATATTAAAAGCCTACGTAAATTGCTTAAATTATAATTTGGAGCCTCGCCTCGCTAATAATTTGAGCAATTTAGGTTTCTTGCTAATCGAGCCCCGTTGCTGTTGCAACGTTTATAATTTAAATTGTTTGCTATAGGAATATGCATGGTAATATTCTTGCGTCAGCATTTTAATAATGCATGGATATTTTGTAAGTATCTTTGTCCAAAATATTTCGAACAAAATAAGCAGACGCATAATTTTATAGAAAAATAGACAAGCTATGCAATCCAGCAAAATTGATATTGCATTGGTGTGCAAAATATATTTATTTTATTCCCTCAAGACCCTGAGACAAGGAAATGTACGTTGTATAGCTCGATAAAGTTTTAGCTTCAAAGTTGGTGTTCCCGAAAATACGTTTCGTGTATTGTATGTAAGTTTCGAAATAAAACCTCTAGAAAATATTTTGATAGTTATATTTTCAAAGGCGTTTTGAGGTAACGTCTATTTTTGGAGCTCATGGGAATAAGCTGACTAGACTTTTTAATCAGTATTATGTCCTTGTGTAGGTCGCTGAAAATAATAATGGTTTTATAGTTGTTTCAATTATGTAGACGGTCGTTGTAAATGTTGGTTATGTATTTTTCCTACACCGTATAAGTTACAATTATATACGCCAAAACAAAAACGTTTAGCTGGTAAACATACATTTTTACTTCCAATGTAAAATTAGAATAAAATATATTATAAAAAATTGAAAATAAATATTAAATTATAAATTACTTAGCCGTGTCGTCTGTCTAATCATGGTCTTATCAATAAAGATTTATATGATAAAAGCTTAGGCATCTCACTTCCTTAATTTAAAATGAATAACTGTTCAATCAGTAGGTACAACAACTTAATTATTTGGACAGGTTTATTAAGATCAGACACCTGCATATTATATTATTGAATATGAATACAATATTTGTATTAAGGTCACCAAAGTGACATATGCAGGTATACATATGTATGTATGTCGCAGGGAAATGAAGATATCCGGTATTTCACGAAATCCCTAGGGATATCACGAAATTCCGGAAGATGTCGAATACTCTTGTTTATTACATCTTCTTCCTAAAAGTATCTAGTGAAATGACAAAATACCAATTTATCGTCAGTGATATCGTCGTTTCACTAAACTAAATCTAGTAAAATGTCAGAAAAGCGGATACTGCCGAATAAAAATCGAGCCATGATTGTCTCTCGCTCGCTCTAATACCCGCACGGCTACTAGTGGGAGCGAAACAAATGCATCGCTCGAGCTGGCGCGGCTCGTGTGATTTTAGTCGCGAAATTATTACGCTGCAGATAGCATGTGCGCACGTTCATCGCATGCTTTTGCGATTCTTTCGTATAACACATTTTTTATAGGTACTCGATTATTTATTTTTGACTGCCTCGTTGGTCTAGTGGTCGCAAGGCGCGACTGCTGTGCACGGGGTCTCGGGTTCGACTCCCGTGTCGGGCCGAAATCGCTTTGTGGGCTTTGAGAAACTTTCATAAAGCAGCCTGGAGTCTAGAAGTTGGTGATTGATTCACCGTCGTGTCGGATTGCCGTCCCATCGGACTATGAGACTGTGGGAATAGAGAGTGCGCCTGTATCTGCGCGAATGCTTGTGCACTATAATATGTCATGCTCACTTGGCTGAGCTCCATAAAAAAGAGCACGTGTCATGTAACAGATCTGGCCTTCCGCAGCTACGAACACCTACCTCGGGCGAGGGGGGAGGGAAGTTTGAATCTGCGCAATTCTCACGACCTGGCCGACACATATAGACCACACTTACTAAAATAAGTTTCCGTCCGCGTCCGTGTAGTATTCGTTCCGAAACTATATTTTTTTTTATCAACTATTTACAACTTAATTTTATTATAAAATGCTCCAGTTAATTTGTAGTTTTGTTTTATTACTTTATTCCTCAACAGTATTCTTTATTTCACTAGATTAAGTTTAGTGAAACGACGATATCACTGACGATAAATTGGTGTTTCGTCATTTCACTAGATATTTTTAGGAAGAAGATGTAAAAAACAAGAGTATTCGACATCTTCCGGATTTTCGTGATATCCCTAGGGATTTCGTGAAATACCTGATATCTTCATTTCCCTGCGACATGTATATATGTATTTGGTGTACTGGATACATTATTTATTACGATTATTATAATGGTTGTTTATTTACACTTTACATTGCAAATTTAATTTTTGTCATATAATTTTGAATTGTAGAAATAGAATTTAAGGTTAAAAATGTTTATTAATTAATTATTTGTGATCTCCGTTTTAAGTGTTTGCAGTAATTTTCCCCGTTGTGTGTTAGTTTGACAACATTATGATGTTGGTTTATATGATTGGTAGGTATATACTCATTGACCCTTACCGGTTCACAAAAGAAATGGTGGCGTTTCTCAAAACTTCATTAGATTTTAGATATTTTATTAAGCAACATCGAGGGAGCCTCTCTCCCTATTCTGGGTGGTTTACGTAAAAACTTACGAAGTAAACCGCGACCATGTCCAAGTCTGTTGGTCCAAAATACCCCACTGACCTTCAATGCTCATTTACAGGCAAACCGTAGGTCATACTCGTAGGTAAAAAGTATTCTGATAATGTCAGCCCCATTGAATTAGACAAAAGTAAAAAAAAAACTAGCAATTTGCAAGAATTTTAAACTTTGCTATCTCTACTTGTATTCTGACCCAAGTTATAAATCACTACATAGTATAAAACAAAGTCGCTTTCTCTGTCCCTATGTCCCTTTGTATGCTTAAATCTTTGAAACTACGCCACGGATTTTGATGCGGTTTTGTTTAATAGATAGAGTGATTCAAGAGGAAGGTTTATATGTATCATTTTAGTATCAGCATTGCACCCGTGCGAAGCCGGGGCGGGTCGCTAGTTATTTATAAAACTTTTTAAATTAATAATTATTAAAGTTATTCTTCGAACAAAAGTTGTTATTATAAGTCTAACAGAGAATACTTGAACAACATCGTGGGTGTCAATAAGTAGTACAAAACATCAACAGTTAGCAATAACATGTATTTGTTGAGTTAATAACCGTATTATTATTATAACGGGTTTTGCCATGCTACTAATCAAATCAACACAAATATTTTTAGAAGGCAAACAAGTGACGTTATGAATTTTATACCTTCAAAAATCGATGTTTCTTGGATTCTAACAACTACGCGAAAATTACCTATTATTTTTTAACGTCTCAAGGAACTAGTTACAAACTCCCAGACAACCAATCTCTAATTCAATTGACTCAATAGATGAATATCAATAAATTAAAAACGGGTCATTTTTCAGGTTTGTAACATTATTTGATACAGTCATTAAATAGCGCTATCACATACTTACGTCATAAAAGAACATTAACAGAAGGTTAACAGCAACCGTATTGAAAATAAGATAAATAAAGATTAAAGGTTACGACGCCCTTTACAGTGTCATATTACTTTAAATTGTATTCTGATATACCCACGAAAATCTCACTCTAAACGCTGAACTCTTCTTACGTGTGGGCGGAATACCCCAAAGTTGCAAGAATTTTCCTGTTCCTGTTCGTTTACCTACCACGCATTTAATTGGACAGGGATGTTTTTCTTATAAATTATGTGTTTTTAATAGGCTTGAATACTTCCCGCACATATATCTCTAGGCACATATAAAAGTAAAGTGTAGGTGTATCTAAACCCTTTAGTTAAATATGGAGCAGGACTTTTTATTTATTTTTGTAAAAACAAATTCGAGTGGGCGCGGGTACCACGGATTCCTTAAGAAATTGTACGTTTTTTACTTAAAGACTCAAGAAAAATGTAATTAACAAAGTTATCAACATTTCTTTGAAAACCTGAGCATTGTTTAAGTAAAAGCAATTTAGTTCTGTACCTATTTTTTTTATTTTATTGATAGTGTAGTAGAGGCTTACGGATTGCAGTTTATATGTCGATAGTTAGTATGATTGCCAATTAGGAGGAGACGGCTTTCTATTAATTGCCAATCGTAAAAACTGGCGAATGATAAAAAAATCTCAAAATCAAGGCTTATACGACCTACATTCGGACTTCAAATTGTAAAAGAAGAATAAAATTTCGATTTTAAAAATAGAATATTGGAACAGTGAAAAGCTGAAATGATATGGCTCTTTGCAGCAATGAAAACCGCACTCAAAGGCCGTATCTTTGAATACAGACATTTTTAGAAGGACGAAGGAGGCGTCAAAATGTTATTGATGATACGGCGCTGTATCTTCTTCGCCATTTATAAGACAGTTTATAACTCATGTAGCCTTCATAGATTAATTCTTAAAGCTCTTGAATACGCTGACGTGTCTTATCACACAGTCCGCTCGGTACATTCATTTCAGTAAGCCTGGCTGCCACTCGCCAAAGAACTCACATTTACATTGAAACAAAAAGATGTCCCTTCCCTCATTGTTTGCAGTAAGCTCACTCGGACTTTGTGTAAAGCGGCTACTGTTTATGGTTGACATAATACTAAATAGACCAGTGCACGTAAAGTCATGTAAGATGCGACGATTAACAAACTAATCTGCCAGCAGTTAGGAATTTATTAAGACTTAAAAAATAATAATGCATTTTCGTTAAATGAATTATTGTTCGACAGAAACATACAAAATGCATTTCTTGCCTACGCGTAATTCCTGATTTTCACGAACAGGTTTTAAGGTTTACAATTTTTTAGTTTTACAAATACAATATCTATTGTGTTTTTTCGAATTTTCCTAGGATACAATTAGAACTGTCATCTTCTAAATATTTTGTCATCTGTTTTACATAGTTCTTTTCATCAATCTCCCCGCCAGCACTATCGAGCGTGTAGCCAGCCTTATTTAACTTTCGATTCATACTGAGGCAACATTCCTGCAAACGAACACCGCCTCCCAAGGCTCCCTTCACACGGGTCTCAAGGCCGACCATTGTCCTAATGATCACCTATCTAGAGATCTGCTCGATTTTGCACGACGCTGTCGTAACTAAACAAGACATTTGTTACTACACCGATTTGTCTGCACGATTCTGTTACGGGATTTATTGAAATTATTGCAAATAGTGGGTTTGGCAGGTATTTGATTTAAATGCCCAATACTCAATTCTTTATTAGATTTATAGTTAAGAAACGATATAGACCCGGTGGGGCACAGCTTAAAGAAGTAGGAGAGCCATGCAGTATCTTATTACAAGGATCATAAGCTATACTTCCACTTCTTGATGTTTACTGTTTTTTTAAGACTTCGACTTATTTGTTGTCATTTCACTACTTTGGTGATAGTATACATACATTACTAAATACGAATAAGACAAATGAAGATGCTTGTTTGCAAACTTGAAAAACTCGCCAAATACATTTTGGCGTGTGTGGCATTCGAGTACCTACCTATTACTCTCTGGCTCTGTCATGATATAAAAAAAAGATTTTAGGTCAACTGAATTAGAACAATGTAGGCAGTGATCATAGAAGCTCATAAGACAAGAATAACAAAGAAGCTTTGTATGAGATGATTATGCTTGTATATAATAGCAAATAATAAATCATAGGCTTTAGCCTTATCCAATTTAACTTCAACATTAAGCATGTTTATAATAAATTATCAGTACCCAAACAAATCCTCTTAGACAAGCCACATCGTTAGGGATTTATTACATTTAATTTTGAACCCAAATACACCTAGTAATGTAAAGGTACAATTTGACCTTTGCCTTTTTCAGTTTGCCGTATTCAAATTGCATTTATTAGAAAAATGGTCCATCTTTCTACTTACAGGTTTGTCTCGAAAGTAAACAAATCGCAACTCACGGACCGTAATCATTACTCAAAAAGTTACGACCAACATTTCTCTACGGTATTCATCTCCGCTTTTGTATGGAAACTCTTTTGTTTCACTCAACGCTTCGCGCAGTAGTAGTGGTACGAATTATTCGCGTGGTAGTGGCTAGAACGAGGTGGCAGTTTAAATAAAGAACTCTGTAAGGGCTGTGACGACTGCGCATGCGTTAACTGGAGCAACCCTCACGTTTCCAATATGGCGCCGACCGCCAGAAGTTAAGCACGCGTTCGCTATTTACATTACATTCCTATAAGATTTTTTATCTATGACTTAAAATCATAATATTATTTACTTCAAATCGCAGTTGGTATTACTGTTGGATTAAAAATGATTTGGTGATATTTTACTGAAGTGTTTTTGGTGACGCAGTGCGATCAGATGTGTTTGATCACGTTAAAAGTGTAGAAGAACATTTATCGTCTTTCACCGCTGTTGTGTCGTGCCGATGCTTCAATTAATTTAGCCATTTTCCTTGCATCTTTATTATCTTTCAAGTTAAAAGAAAATTATATTATTATTCTTAATACACATGTTAGACAAATCGCGTGTAAAAAATTGAATTTAAATTTTAATAAGAATTCATCACGTATATAATAACGTACCTACATATTTCTTAAAAACAAGACAATTTTTTTAATATAATATTTTAGTCGAACAAAAAAATAAAACATTTCCCGCGCTCGAAAATCTCGTGTTCTAAAACGTTCTAAATTCGAAATATCGCGGGTTTTTCTCAAAGTTACCAACAGCAGTCAAGCTGCGTCGCTCCAAGGTATCGCCCGCGGCTTTGCTGCTGGGTACAAGGCCAGTCTCTGGGCTGGTGGAGCCTGTCAGAAGTCCTGAAGAGCCAGCTTTGGACGTCGCTCAAGATAAAGCTTACTGGGGCAGCGTCGCTACTGCCATGACGAGTAATAATAATTTTAAAACCTAGAATAATACATTAAATACACTTTCTAAAGTCGGTAAGTTTATGGTGGCTAGATTGGAGTTTTGACCTCTTTTCATGGTTAGATCCATGCGTGATAGATACCCAATTAATGACTGCATATTGCAGATGTATTTTACTACGATGACCTACATTCGGAAAACTTCACATCATTCATCGTTCAATGCCTTTTTGTACCAGACACAACCTTTGGCATTTTCAAGTTCTCAACCAAACAGGATGCGAATCGTACAGAACTTGTATTTTTGGTACAACCTACATGTTAGAGAGTCCATTAAAACTGCCATCCGTCAATTACACTTTGTTTGGAGTTCCACCCAACTTGGTCGTTATCAACGGTATAAGTTTGCTCAGAACACAGCGCAAAGAAAAAGCATATTTTTCAAAAAATGCCCATTATATTTACATACAGCTATTAAAAGGAAATTGCATTTTATTTCCACTTAGCATGTGCATTTATTAGTTTTTATGTGAATCCGCGCTGCAGCGGCACTGAGTCATACAGTCATACGTTCCCTAGCAACTGCAGTGGTAACTTATTGCTTCGCGAACACATCCTCTTTGGTGGGGTTGTTCAACTCCAGAACAAATCCGAATAGGGCAATGTTTGAAATTGGAATAATAAGTACCTACATTCATTATAAAAAAGTTCTTTTATAAAAAAAAGTTCTTTTATATTCAAAAAAGGTACTTTTATTTTCATCGCTGATTAAGAATTTTATAAATGTGTTCAGTTCACTAATTGTGTTAACAATAAGATACATCCCACAATACAACAGCTAAATCGTTCAAACCAAATTATGAAAACAAGATGTTGTTCCGATTTTGGTTTGTTCATTTCTCAAGAGGCTAAACGATCCACTTTACCACTAATCTAAACCGTGAACCGCTAAATTCATAATGTAATCGAGTGTTCACTGTTCAGCCAACAAATTAGGGCATAAGCTGATGACGTAAGCAATGACGGAAAATGCTTATTTAGGTATATAAAATATCTTCAGATTACATACATATATTATCTTGTTCCTTCCAATGTCACTGTCATACCAATGTATTCAGTAAAAAATCAGGAACCCCAATCGATATAAGTTAGACCAGCACCACAATATATAAATATTAGTACAATCACTTGAAATGTTCCCGTATATTTAATAATCAACAACCCTCGCATAACACGTGCCTAAAAGGGTCACCGGTTGTTAAGGGGAAAGAAAATACAAAAAGGGTTACAAAAAATAACGAATTATTAATTCAGTTCCCACGGCCAATTTTCCGGGTTCATAAGTAGGTAGATTAACAGCTACCACGGTAAAGGGCAATCAATTTAGCGTGAAAAATTTTAACTGGAGCAGATGACGCGTCCAGTCCTAGTAGTTACGTCACTATAGGCCAAAATTTAGGCGGTTTTTTAATAACTATTATAGTAAATATGAATTTAAATAGATGTCTATGGTGATACAATTTTTCTCTGACGTCGAGAGTTTTTTAGATATTCAATACGAATATCATCCTTTCTTTTTTTTGCGCTGGACAAGCTATATTATAAATAATGTAGATGGCCTAAATTGCGTCTCTAGGAAACCGTGACAAAAACAGATTTCTACCATGTTTTCAAACTAACTTGATATTTGAATGGATTATGAAGGCTCTACTAAGGCAACTGCGGCTAATATTCTGCAATATAATTTCCGTTCACGTGTCAAAAATAGGTAGGTAACAATGTATTCTGTGTAACATTGTTAGCATGCTTTTAAACCGGATATTGGTTCTCAAAATGGCTAACGGTATGTGCTGGTACTCGAGCTGTTCCCTTTACGTCAAATGTCAAGGTTTCCCGCGCATTTACGTCATTTGGTCGCCATTTTCTATGACCATCTGAAGCCTTGTTAATGAAATGCGTATTCCATTTGCAATTGCCTTCATTTTACGACTGTAATATGATAACTTATTTAATTAAATCATAAAATTGGAGACATTTAAACCTTACAATTAGATTCGTGACAATTTTTAAGTTCATGTAGTTTTATTTTTATTTTGATCATAATTTTGATTGTTATCTCTTTCGAAATTAGATCCCTTGTTGCTAATTCTGTCATTCAGAAAATACACGAACTAGCAGTATATAAATTTTCTTCGTCTTCGGACTGAGAATCTTAATATTTAAATTGTAACTAATTAGCAGACGGTGTCTTTCTGTGCTTGTCTTAAAAGAAATTTCTTCATAAGAAAATATTTATTTTTACTTCAATAAACGGCACTTCAACATTGTTCACGATTATTTACAAAGTTTCAGTCCACTGTGAAAATGTAACGACGAATTTATGAGAACAATCTTATTAAAACGCTCTTTAGAATGCTTGTAACTGAATTTCCTTTCGTTCAAACCTTTTTAACCTTTAACCTTTTTGCTACATATTTCGTTATGATGTTGGTTTATTACATGGGTGGTATTAATTATGTTACGACATGGTACCTTCACAAAAAAAAAAGGGTTTTGTTACCGACCCCAGTGATTGAAATTCCTTAAATAGAATATAATAAACTCGGACGTTCGCGAGCAAATAAATCCGGGTCGTTCAATAAAAAGTAAGCTCTTAATCCAATCCTGTTGTACCCTTTGTATTAGGTTACTGAACAGCGGTTTTTGAAAGCATTTAATACACCTACACGTATCTGAAAATACGACTTGATAAAGGACGGATTCCCATTGGATGTTGCAAGAAGATAACGTGGTGACAGATTCGATGTTTATTGTACCATCTTGCATGGATGGGATGTTTACTCTCGAACTGTGATGTTACTTTTAAATTCCTTTTTGGTCTATTCGGCGTGTTTTTGTATTTCGTCCCAAACAAGCGGAAACTAAAAAAAACTGTTAATACAGTGAACTCCTAGTTAAGTAACAAATAACCGGTTAATAGGCACCGGATTTGCCAGTTCCAGGTTGCAGTTAACTTGACGCTTTGCGGCGCAATTAACATTTAGTTAACATCAATCAATGTTACCGCTGCACCGTACGGTTAACTTTATCAGTTTACTATCGTGTGTATGTGAGTAAAGTTTAATATTTAGTTTGGTTTAATTAATATTGGTATAGCAAATTACTTAATTATCGGCTAGAGGTAAAAGGTTAATAGTTTGTAATAGTTCAGCAGATTCAAAGTAAATGTTACACTAAATTGAAAGTCTATGTTTAAATAGGATTCTGACGAATAATTTTTTTAATTCTAATCTCTATTTTCTAGTAGGTTATGTCGTAATCGAGCTATAGGTAATCAAAAGTGCAAATGGTAGCGTCGGAAACAAACACTTCCCATTCGTACAACAAACGACGTAGAGGGTCCAAAATACATAGGTACATCAGTATCTTTGATTACCGTCTATTATTGTTCTAATGAAGGTGAAAGCCAAACTCCGTGCATGTATACTAAACATGCAGACGCCAGCGCATCAAGCTACCCGAAACTGTCAAATTTTCCCAATCAACTTTGAAGCTTGTCGTTCAGCGATAAAGTAAAAAATTTTTAGTGTATTGTAGTAGTTTGATGTCCGTCTGTACATTCACGTTGAGCAATAATTGCTCTGTAGAAACAAATAGAGCAATGCCACACATCGTTAGTGGCCCATTGGTGCAAAACTAACAATTTCAAACGTCTTTTGTTTTGCTTTTATACGGTTACGTAGGTTTAAATTGTAATAAAGTAATGGCAAAAAATGAGTGTGGGAATATAAGTTGATATCTGTTATACTTAGTTAAGTAGGATATCCGTTATATTATGTAGGTACTTATGTGTTAGTAGGCGGACTAGAGTTGGATAAGTGACGATTGAGGCTAGCATAGGTGTAATTTTAATATGGTTATTTTTTTCCAGTCGTTGTGTGCTTTCTTTCAATGCCTGCTGCCTTAAAACCTACGATGGTAGTGAATTGTTAAGCCTTCAGAGAACGAAAATAAAATAAATAATGCATCTGTCTAAATCGCAGTGCAAGCCAACCATTGTCTGCACATACGAAAATTTTAAAACACTTCGCCAAATAATTTATGAGGCAACATAAAATCGATTGAGGCTCCGAAAAGATTCCGCCATTTTATTTTCATCACTGGGAATTTATCGTTAAGCCGTGTTGCAGTGCGATCGTAGATATTGCCTCCAGCTCGTGAGAAGTAATTACGCCAGTTCATCTGTGAGGCGTGCTAATGGCCTGTACCTGATTGAAACGAAAATGTTTTGCAGTAAATGTCAATACCAGCTCTCCAGTGCTTTACGATTGTATATTGAAGCTGCTGACATTGATAAAATCAAGCTATAATTTTTTAAATGTTATATTTTTTTGTATACTGCCTGGCATGCCTTCGGAAACTATTCATAAGCGCGTGTTAAGATACTAAATATTTTAAGTTGCAAGTAAATAAATCAAGCCTTCTTTTCCTTTCCTATGTTGACCTACATAGTCTTGAATAGAGTACGAGCTACACCAATAACTAAATCCCACAATATTGCAGTACACAACAAAATTAAACTCCTAACTCCAATCAGTGACGTAAAATGCGTCGTGTTACTGCTTACAACTTACAACAGTTTACAGAATGTACTCAGCATTCTCACGGTTAGTTTTTATTGGGTGTAACACGCACAAGTAAATCACAGCTGCGTTCGTTGCGTAACCAACCCTTAAACGCGAGCGAGTCGTAAAGACCATGCGAAAATTATACGAAAATATTACGAAGAAAGTCTTTTGAAATTGGAACAGGTTGAGGTTTCTTTTGTTTTATTTGAGAATTTATTGACATAGTGAAATGTAGGCCTGTGGCGTGCTGCCAACTTGAATGTGCGAAATGTGAGCCAATTTTTCAATCACTTCAACACCGGTTACCTGTTTTTCCGCTTTACTTAAAACAAAGTTAGGGACTGCATAATTTTATCATTAACAAACTATTTTAAAATAACCTTGACGCATATTGTAACATAATTATTCTGATATCAGCAGTTATATGGTGCGTATATCCATATTTCACAGTCATTGCGCGGTTATGGGCCATTTTTTCGAGTCGCCGATAAAGGGTCATTACTTAACTGGGTTACGTTACGTAAAGCGAGCGTTCGCGGGTTGATTAAACAAATTATTGTAAGATTTGTTGCGGAAGGTGTAAAGCATGTTTGAGGCCCTTATAAGTGTTTTGATTCGAGTTTATTTTATTTCAATGGAATAAACAAGCAGCAGTTTAAACGGTACCTAAATACCCTTTGTTTGTAATAACAATTTAAGACTTACAAAGAAAAATAACGTATATAACGGTGTAAGTGCTGATTTAGCCGGTTATATGACATAAAATTTCTTAATACACGTAACAAAATTAGAATAATTGCTCATAATATTGTGGCATAATAACAACCAAGTTTCATTCGCTAAAAACCGACGATTTTAAATAAACGCCTGCTGTCACAGTACTCATAAGGTACCTACAGACCAAACCCGCCATAAAGGTCACATCTGAGTCGGCTGTAAGCTTTCGAAATTACGTTTAGATCCCTCAGGATTATGCTCGATATGAAAATAATCCTGCCAGATTGTTTACTTTCTAAGGTTACATACTTATTGTATGTAGACATACAATATGAATTTATTTATTGAAATGGAAAAATATAATCCATTTTCTATGATTAGTGCTATTGTGATTGCGTTATCGAATAAGTGGGTGCTGCTTCTTATAGAGAAAGCTCACAATAAATAGTATGGATTCGCTACCTATACGAATTCATAATTTATTTTTTCTTTTTGTACCACCAAAATTTTATACGTTACGTTTTTGACACAATAATAAGCCTCCAGCATCACTGAAATGACATTTATGTCATCATTTACCGCAAAATAGGTTAGGTACCTACGTACGAGTCTAGTTATTTGATAGGTAGGTATTTTGCCATCCTGTCCTCGTTTCCCATCATTAATCTTTTCGCCTAACACGGTTTTTGCGACGTAAAAAATCACCCTTCACTCGTACATACATCTTTGCAATCTGTCTTTTTGGTTGCTGTTGGACCATTTAATTGAAATTCTATTTTAACCGATTTCACAAAAATGCGATGTCATCAATTCAAGCTTTTGAATTTGGTGCCGATGTTTTTATTGAAAACCAAACGCTACTATTAGATCTCAATTTAAATTCAATTTTTGCTGGACAGCTGGTCAGTCAGTATCGATTTTAGAATACAAAAATTTTACTATCGCCGAGGGATATCACCAAAAAAAAAACAAATAACGCTCAACTAGAAAAATATGATGTGGAGGAGTACTTTGACGCCTAACAACGCCTCACAACGTGCACATATTTTTGTATATATTTTTTGTTTTGTTGCGCCATTTCTTTTCTCCAGAAAAACCACATAGGGAGTGGTGAAGGGTGGGTGTTTTGAGGCCTGTCTTTTGTTTTGAAGTTCGAAAAGTGCTGATTTATCAACCTAATTCGAATAAATGATTTTTAATTTTGATTTATTTTACTACAAAATTCAAATAAAATAGATATCTATGTATTTATCATTTTTATACAATAGTAACACCATTTTGAATTACCTGACGGGAAAAGCTTAAGTGGTAGGTACTTTTGCCGAAGTGGTAAAACTAAGCATAGAAGTTCTACAACGTTTCGAAACCTACATTCGTAGGAAAATTCGCTCGGTTTTAAGCAGTCATAACGCCACATTTTCATTTTCCTATGTCAGTGAAAATGGCGTGTTTATCTGAATACGAATTCAGAATGCGTTTTCAGATACAACTAGTATTTTCTGTTTCATTCTGTTTATTGAAACCAGCTGGCTGTGAATAGTATTCACAGAATTTGGCGGGTGAATCCAACATGGCGGATTTAGTGCAATTGCTTTATTGTTTTGATGAGGGTTATAAATTATTTTAAGTGCAGTTCAGTGTACACTTCTATACACATTTATATTTTGTAGCTTATTTATTTATCTCTATTGCATTTCAAAATGTTTTTGTTAAGTTAAATGTACCGTATGACTTTTACAGTAGTGGTCAATAGACGACGTTTACGACGTACCTGAATATTATTGGTTTTATCTACCAAAAAGATTTTTATAAAATATGCAATGCAATAGTACCTATATCTCCTTTCATGTCCATTCCTCTAGCCTTCACTTTATTCAATGTTTAATAGGATTTTCTTTTATTTCAGCTACTAGTGGCACCGGTAGCGGTCCTGGTGGGGGTGACACGCGGCGGGGAGGTGACGTCACGCCGCACGCGCAACCCCAGAGGCGACTTATCAAAGTGGACTTTGATAATCTTGAGGTAATGTATAATTTCCTGTAATACGGTAATCTACATGTCTAGGGATTTGTCAAATGTTGGTAGTATTAACGTGAATACTAATTAGGTGGATACAGTCGGTGAATCAAGTGCTAATAGAAAATAGGGACGTTTTTTAGTTTAGAAGATAAATTATTACTGAATCTTAAATTCCTATGTCAATAATTAAATGTAAAACATACATACTTAATATTATATTAGCAGCGTAATCTGAATATACGTGTACGTAAAATGGGAGCAGTGCCTCCTCTTCCCTGTACTTACAGAACACAGCACGTGCCTGTGCCTGTACTCAGCTCTTGGCACGACGCCACACGGCCGCATAATTTCTGATATCTAGATTATGTTATGACTGCACAGTGGTTTGGCTCGGCGGCTAGATAAAGAAATACCGAGAAAAAGTTCCCACCACTTTTAGATTATTTCTCTACATTATTAGTGTGAAAAATGTGGAAAAAATTGCAGTTTTTATTCGTTCCCATAAAATTCACATTTATAGCTTAGGAATAAAATTTAAAATTTTATTTCGAATGTTCTATAGATCTATTTCAGTTCATTTCGTGCAGTAGAATGCATAAGTTATGATGTCTGACGGAATTTATTTCTGTATTGACTACTGAATATAATTTTACTAGGTCATTCCAAGCCAATAATATCGCGAATACTCGTATAAAGTAACCGGATCTCGTGGAAACTAGTGTATTCCAAACGATACAAACAACCTCTATTCTAATAAGCATGAAATTGAAGCAGACATTTTCGTATTTTTTGCAAAAAAAAACACTAACAACTGGTCAATGACTTGACATTTGTAAAAAAATAAATTAGAAACGTAGCTGCAGACTAGTTGTTATGTCTGTGATAGCATTTCGTACGCTTGTAAACTATGCTTATGTAGAAATACATCATAGAAATTAAGGGCCTTACTACAACAAATTTACACAGACGTTTGACACGTGTTTAAAATAATTTATGTTCAAATTTTCTTTAAATACGTGTCAAATGTGTGTCTAACTTTTGTTAGTAAGGTCCTAAGGGTTTGTTTGTTTAATTACACTGAACACAAAACTAACAAACAAATACCTACTTCAACTCTTGAGAAGAGATGCATGTTATTAAATATCACACTATTTGACCATTGCCCAAACGAGCCAATCAACTCGTAAAAGTACATCTGACAGACGATGCGACTCAGTAGGCAAAACTGCGGGGCACAACTAATTTATTTTTATGAATGAGTTGAAAATCGTTGGCGCGCGAAATGAGATCTGTCGTATAGTAGTTTATAACTACTCGTCGACTCAAATAAGATGGAAGGCAATTTAATTTAGTGTAGGTACACAAATTACGAACAAATGTTTGTAAAGGAATAATTACAGTTGTATGTTTCTGTTTTCATTTTGTGAAGGCGTTTGTGCGCGAGTGTACTTTGTTGAGTTAATAGGTGATATGCGATGTATTGCGATGTGAGTTTGAGATGTACTTAACAGTAAATTAATAGTGCTTTACATATCATTATGCTGAGTATATCGTATCATAAATACATTAGTAGATAGGTATTACATTCCTAGGTTAGTACTCATCTTTGGGGAGCTATATGACGCACCTTCAACTTCTGATTACATTTCTGCCTGGATTCAAGCTTTGCGCAGAACGTCGGGATATTACTGAAGTCCTAAGTGCTTCTCAATTTTATTTATAACTGGTTGTCTCTCACATGTTTTTGTGCCAAGAACATATTTATCATCTAAGTTAAATGCCTGTAGGTACTTGCGTAAGTCCTAAATTGGAGCTAAATTTATTGACAGGCTGTATAGAATTTTCGTTCCTCAATAATATACGTTGGAAATAAAATTATGGACCTCAATGTCTTGAGTGCCTGTACAAAGAACGAAGAAATACAATTAAAAAGCCCCGTGAGACTACTTAAGCTGAAATCGAATATATTTGGGTCACACGTGAAACCGTATATTGGCTTTTGAATCCCATAGCCCGCATAATAAAGTGTTGAGTAGTCCTTTTACATTGTCAATAGGGCTTTTATTTAGACGGTATTTGTTTTATAAATTCTATTTTTATAAATAAGCCTGACGCCTTTGCGACAAAGGACAATAAAACAATATTGGATAAAAATAGCGTGACTGCCTCGTTGGTATTAAAGTCGTAAAGCGCGACTAGTGTGCAAGGGGTCTCCGGCTTCGATTGCTGGCTCGATCCGCACGCTTTCTGGTTTTCACTGTCCTAAACTCTATTACTCTGGAACTTGGTGATGCTAGCATTGGAGCACACGTAAATGTAGCAATCCCGCACTCCCTAGTGGAAAGGTCTCAAAGGAGAGATTATCCACCGTGGTTGATAATCAGTCTGTGTTCTGGAAGCCATTATTAGTATATAGTAATATACATATGTCTACTAACACGTAAAAAGAAATAGTTGCATGAAGATGACACAATATCTATACATTCACCCACTTTCCAACCAACCATAAGATCCTCGCTTAGTTTCTTTTGTGCCTTAGCGAACAACAATATCCTATTTCAAGAAAAATGGTCCTTTCGTCCGCATTTCTCGATAACAAGTTGTTCGAACAATGCATGCTTGAGGCTTATGCAAGCCGAAGCAAGCTGTTGCAACTTCGATCTTACGACAATAGCCACTTTTACATGTCACCGATCGCAGTAAAGGCATACCTTTTTAAGCGTCTTAGTGACTTTGCCAGGAATTCTTTCTTAATTCAAGATTATTTTTCCTGGCTAGATTATTAGTGTGACAATTATTTACACAAATTAGAGACTTTTTACTAAACCAAAGATATAATACACCCTTACTTAGCTATATAAAATATTCAAAACTAATGTATATTATAAAAACTACTTAAAATTAATATGAAAAAATATGACAATGTGAATTTGTTGTTCTTTTTAGTTAATAAACTTGAGGAAAATGATTTTCTTTAAAGCTTCCTCGGCCTCTCTACAAGTCTAGCAATATTAGATATAGATTTGTTTCTGTCATCTAAGGAATCATACTTTTATTTTACTCCATCAAGCGTATAAAAGTAGAAAGCTCAAATCATACGCTAAAAAGTACTGGGTTGCTTTCCTTTTCTATGAAACGTAGAATCGCACTCATATATCTATTACTTTGAAAATACTACTCATTATAGTATCCGACAGACACAGATATACATCAGAAAGCGCTACTTATACGTATACTAACGCAATGAAGATTTTCTCATGTATTAGGTGTTTTCCTTAGGTATTTACTCAGGCGATGAGTCTCTCAGAAGATTCAAATCACTCAAAGCATAAAAAAATCTAATAACCCAAATTACTAACGTTAATGAACCGAAATATATTTATGTGAAAAATATTTTTGTGAGGAAATTTTATTTAATAAAATAATCCTGAGCTAAGATTTGGGTGTTTGGGAGCCGTAATTTTCTACGTTACACTTCTTAATTACCTAGAAGTTGAGGTGTTGAGATGTGTTCTAGAAATTGTATCCTTAAAACATGTTGGAACACTTGTGCAAACTAGCCCCACAAGGCTTCTGTGCCCTACTTTGTGAACCGACACGGGACTTTCGACCGTATTTTGTAAAGCATTTGTACGCTTTTTGTGTAGCAAGGTTAACTGCTTTGAATAGTCTTAAAGTACAGCTTTGCATTTTAGATATGTTTATCATAACTTTTGAATGACAATTTGACATTTTATACTTTTCGCGTCTTGAGGTCGAACCGCGATGAACATCTTGATTCAGACAAAAGGCTTATAACTATTGAGCCAAGCGAGATCTCTCTATTTTGCCCTGTGTGTGTTCTATTTTTATTAGCTTATTTCTTAGTAAAAAAGTTTGTCAACTAACCAGTGTGTTAACCTGCCCTGGCGTGTCTTCGAAATGACATAGAGGACTTTTATTTCTAAAATTAGTTCTTATTAGCATAGCAGTACTTTTCTCTGAATGGCTTCATTCGGAATATTCCTATAAAAATCAGAAGCGTTTTTGCACAAGAAATTGGCTTGAATGTCCTATTTTAATCATAGCATCGCCTGATAGTGCAGACAGCTTTGGCAAAGTTCCAATTCATTAGTTTCGCTACCAAATTTGATTTGTGTTTGCAACGCTTTTATGTTTATGTATGCTGTGTACAGAACTGCATTAACTATTACTAGCTTCAGGCATGAAGCACTAGCTATTCCTCTGGACTCGCCTACAATTTTGTTCAATTTTTAAAACCGAAATTATGCTTCAGTAACCTACCAAATTTTGCCTAGTAAATATTCTTATTTTTACCAAAGATATCGTGACTTATTGACAGGGGAATTAATTATGTTAATAATAAATTATAGACAAACTATGTATATAAACGTCTATACCTACCATCTCATCATCATCATCATTATAGACTATGTATTTGCATGTAGAGTGTTACCTGATTAATGGATTCATTTGTGTCCAATAATCAGCTTAACAATGTCGCTCTATTAGTAATCTATACTAATATTATAAAGCTGAAGTTTGTTTGCTTGAACGCGCTCATCTAATACTAGTCCGATTTGAAAATATATTTTAGAGTTATATCATATTGATCGAAGAAGAATAAGGTCTACTTTTTATCCAGGTGCGTGATGAAGGTAGTTCCCGCTAAACTGCTGGCAGAATCTATTTCTAACCAATTCATCAGATTATCACAAGAATTTCATTTTATGTCATTATTGGTTCACCTGTTTTAACTGCCAACTAATAATACTAAAATGTCAGCGGCTAACCAGCCGCTTTATTGCGGCTGACATTTCATTACCTTATTATAGACTGTGGCAGAAATAAAATAGTGAGAGCATAATATTTTTTTTAAAGACGACTTTTTGCACTGTGTGGCAAAGATAAAGGGGTGGCTTATTTTCATATTATGCAACACTTATGTGGGGTGTAGACTGTGCGAAGGCTTTGTTCGTGGCGTAGCATTGAAAACCTAGATTAAATGAGCTATTTATAGCCATGTATGTATTCTCTGCGAGGGATTATTTGTGTGAATGTTAAGGTCTTAGAGATCTCAGTACGTAGCAGTACTACCTTATTGTGCCTTCTACTGTATTTAGTACTGTAACTTACGTTTCAAAGACTTCAACTAAATTGGTAATTTGGGAAAGGAAATTGAATGTTATTTTAGAACTTCAAAGGCTCTTTTGTAATCGGTAGGGTTTCTCATAAAGTTAATAGCAAAATGAAGCCGAACCGAAATTCAAAGACTGACCTCTTTAAGAGTTGAAATGTTTCGATGTTTAAAATAACCAATAAATAAGGTTTTACGCGACCCACTCAAGTACCCATATAAACCGAACAATAGGGAAATACATAACAGTATACGTAGTATAACTTATTAAAACTTACTCATCGCAGTTCCGAGTTCTGCCGTAACTTTCCCTTCAATGGTTCCAAGTAATACCTGTTACACTGACGTGCATATTATGCAACGCGTCAGATGCACCGGCGGCGCATGCTCTCTGACATTATTCACTTTCACGATGAAAGGAATGGAACTGTCCTCAACCGTTCATGTTAATTATTGTTCTTATAATAAACCTTGGCATCATTAATCATTCCTTTGCCCATACTATATAAAGAAAACTGATTATCTACAGAAAATTCCAAGAACTCATGTCATTTCTGATCAAGAAAGAAACCTTATATAGCACCATATTGAAATCGAAAATACATAAATATATCCTACCACAATACTTGAAATGCGACAACACTTGATAGAAAGAAATTTTACTGGGTATTCATTATCTACTACACTTTTTCACTAAAGTCTCGCTGAAGTAAATTCTGATCCCATGGGTTCAAGTACCATGCCAGTGGGCGGTGGCGCTATCGTTTAGCTGTCATTTACACTGTTACGGACTGACAATAAATGACGATATTACCCTTGTGTCGTGGAATTAACGTTTTCTTTTGAGACGGCTGGCTATTAGGGTGAACACACCCTAGGGAACGCTTGATTTATCGGTCAATACATCGCTGAACGGAATATACAGCAAACAAAATCTTAATAGTTTCAAATCAATCATGTAGGAATAAGTAATTCGAAATTTAGGAAAAATACTAGTCGATTGGAGGAATAATTTGTACTGTCTAATTTGTTCGATATTTTAAATAAAGCACAAAATTTTCTCTATTTCGCTATTTCAAAAACAAAGCTTCTGATACATTATTGAGCATTCAATCTGAGTACATGAATAACAAAACAAGCGAGAGGATTGCCACTAAAGCTTGTAAGACATTCCATAGGTCGGCGGAGGGTTAATACTATTCATAGATTTTCTTACAATATTATGATCAGCTCTTTGGGAATAATAAATTGTGCCACTTCAAGCGCTTCTAAGTTATTCTCCAATTTATTTGGAAAAATATAAGTTATGAATACCATAGACATGCTTCATCATTTTCCAGGCGTTTGTGACAATGTGTGAAAAGTTCAGACTTGTTTTTATCATATTTTAAGTATATACATGAACTATTTCACTTCTAATTAACTCAATCTCAAATATATAATCAATATTTAACGAAAACATTTTCAATCGAGCTTTTTGGAGCGAAATTTAACCTTAAGGACGAAATCTTTTTAGAACATTCAAATGAAGGAAAAATTTAAGGAGATTCCAATGTGAAACTATTATATTCTCACTTTGCATAATGATTTGCGTACTAATTACTGAATGCTTGAATAACCTGTTGATTCGTAACTAATTTATTTATTCACAGTTAATTCTGAAAACGTTGTGTTGTGATTAAGATACGCAGTCTAAATGTTTTAATTTTTATTGATGAACTTTGGTATTTTGTTTTTTTTTGTATATGTAAAATGCCGTGGAATGTCGTAAAAATTGTAACAAAATAACTTGTTATGGTAATGACAAGGTCACTTTTTGATAAACAGGAATCATTATACAAATAGTAATAAAATCCGCACGAAAAAGTAAATCCGCCTACTGCCACTCGAGTAGATCTTACTTACTAACAGCCCTGTTGAAGATCTCGAATAAACTAACAGTAGGTAGTTGGATGTGTTCGTTTTTTGTCTTAGACTCAAAAGGCCAGATTTTTTAAATGCGAGTTTTATCAGGTCCTTCAAGACTGATCCAACGATTTCATGGCGGAATTGAAACCGTAACAACCAATAAATTGTAATATAAGAAATATACAGGAAATACAGTCTTGAACAATTGATTTTCGGTACAGCTCTGTTGCGAAGATCATATAAATTACCTACATCACAAAACTTCCAGGCATATTCTGAGCTGTAATTACTATTGTAATTTTGGAAATTAAAACGACGGTAAATAAATGCCCTTCAAGTTTTGTAGATGCTTGTTAATTCTAGGTGCTATATCTCATTTTACAAGGCCTGTTAACTTACTTTACCATAATGGTAAAGTATCATTATGCAACTGAACTTATTTTTAACAATTTTCTTCCTTTTTAGGACGATGAAGATGAAGATGACACAGAAACATGCGCGAGTCCAGAAGTATGCGCGCCCCAACCGTTCCCAAGGCATACGGCACCCCAGCAACAAACGACTCCCAAACCTTGGAAAAGGACCGGTAAGGAAAATTCAATTCTATTTCCATAGAAATACGATCCGTTTTGGGAAGTCTATTGTGCAAGTCCTTCAACGATTACTGTTTAAAATGAGAATGAATTCCTGTACCTGTCTATTGTAAATGCGCTCCTTGGTAATGACTGATTGATTGGTGACGTCACACAGAGGAGACGCCACCCCGAGCGCCGCCGCGCACGCGCATCTCCCACGACGAGTACCACCAGTTCTGCGACGAAACCCTCGAATGTATGACAGCATGAGTTGAGCATGTCGACGTTATCACGTTACCGCTTTTTCCTTTGCAAATGTGCGTTCGCTTCGCAAAATCACCTCTCATTGTCTTTTCAGTTCAGTGGTTCAGCGGACAATAACCAATCAAATATGAGTTTCCGCGATGTGTCTTTTCGACTTTTTAAAGTTTAAGTGCCATTTTGTTTATCAGATTTATAGTGCAGCGACGTTTGTTTTCATTGTTGTTATTAACTTTGTTAGTAGGTATTTTGTTTCATTAGAATATCGTCATCGATTAAATTGATATTAGTATCATGTCGGATAGATTTAGAACAAGTATTATTAATCATTTACTTACCTAACTTAACTAAAATTCACTGTTTTGAAAGTTTTCATTTTTAATTCACGTTTTCGACTAATTTTGTAACCACTTTCATCTTTGTATTATTGATTTGATGTTAGATATCAACATGTATGTTCTTTTCCCATAATAGAAATAGAATTGTTCTTTCCACCTTATAGATTTGCGTCTAATCTGTAATTGCAAGAGGTTAATAATTTGAAAACTGCACATGATATTGTTTTATTTGTTCGGCAGAAACTCTTTTTAAGATTTAAAATGTTATCTAAAGTTCGTTAATACATTTGGTGCAGTATTCCTTTCGTGATATCTTCTATCAATCTTTTAATTAATTATTTCTTCGATGTAAAATGGTCCTTCAATCCGCAGCATACGATCTGGCGACGCAGTGCCCGTCGCGGCGTGCGTCCATGCGGCGACACACCGTCACGCACGCTGTCTGCCCACCCACCGATGGAGCTCATTCATTGCCACATTCAAGGTTAGTTTATTACCACCCTCATGTCTAATGTGTTAAAAAATATAGCTATTATGCCAATGCAACGTCACATCTCATAAGCCCAAGGCTTAGTTGAGTTGAGCTTTTGTTTCACACTGAATATTGTTTTTTTGTACCTATGTATGTCCGTTAACTTCCTGTGTATTGCACACGTTGCAAGTTGCTAAGGTTAAGATTCAAAGACCTTGTTCTTTTATGCAACAAGGTCCGTACATAATTTTTCTTTTGCTTTTTCCTGGTAGGATCCAGTAGTCTAAAGTATTTTCAATAAATTTTAAGGATCTGCTTTAAATGCTAAATCTTTTAACAGTTGTTTTATAATTGGGCATGAAAAATAAACCGCACAGTTAGAAAGTTGGCTCTTGAGGTCTAATGTCAGCGGGTCAAGATTTATTATTTCTAGGTTTCGAATGTAAGGCCGATGTTCTTAAGCTTTATCATTTTGATATACAATATCAATAACTATTGACTTTAATTTACATTACATCCAATAAAGGTAGCATTTCAAAAACTTTTTTTGTTGGTTTTTGAAATCGTTTATCAACTATGTGCCCCATATACTTAAGCTTCTTTCTCATCAGGCCGGGTTCTCGAGCATCATGCGCCGGCGCAGCTTCCCTAGCAAGTAGCGACGCGGACGCTCAACTTGGAGAACTATCCTGGTCACGATCTAGTTTACAGGACGAGCTCATCAAGTCGGTTAGTGGCAGCCCCAACCATGGCTCGCATGTGAGTAGAACTTAGTGTAGACGGTGGAGGAATGATTCAGAACTGGCAACCTGAATAGGTAGGACCATAATGTGTCACATTAGTAGAAGGTTGGTCCTTTTCGGAGATTAGAAAATGGTGTGTAGAATATTGCATCTCATTTTACTGTAGCTTTTCGAAATGTTACATTAAGTCATGTGAAATGTAGGTGCTATTTGTTAGTTTTAATAATATGATATCAAAAAATACTTGTTTACCTTAAGGAAAAAATGGATGCCAGTAAAAAGAGATGCAGTTGGTTTTCAACAGTCACTTATAGTAATTCTGATCGAAGGACCATAGCTAGAAGTGTGCTTACCTATACAAAATTATAGGATAAAAAAATATCTAAATAGACTCCTTTTAAAGGACAATGATTGGCAAAATCACGCAGTAAATTGCTTGGTTTGTCCATAGTAAATTGTTTGATGTAGATTCTACTAGAAAATGCTACTTTGCACATCATGCATGCGGATCCCTGTGACTAAAATGTTAGCGGTTTCTGAAATGGCACAAAATTTGCATGGATCTAGTAGCTTTAGTTGTGAAAAGAATAAATGTAGTTTTGTGCCTCCACAATACGATGGCTCTGAATTTAAAATTCTTTAGTCCTTTTGTAGATATTTCAAAACTTTTCTACAACAGATAACATTATTTTTGATGTGATAAGAAACTATATTTAAATGAAAGTAGTCATTATGTTACTCAGCATTAGGTGACTAAAGGTTGAAGAAGAGGTCATTATGTTCAAATAAACGTATTTTATAAACAAATAATTTTGTAAGAAAATTATTTCTTCAGTCTTGTTATTTCATTTACTGGAGCCATTTTCTTTTACTACGTATCAAAAATTCTCGTCTTCCTTTGCGTGTTATAATAAAATTCGTCCTATTTCAGAAACAGTGGCAGGACGCGATAATGTCTGACGACCGGTTGTCTCTGACCCTCGAAGAGATTGTCCACATCAGGTCTGTGCTGACGAAGGCGGAGTTAGAAGTCTTGCCAGTTGAGGGGAGGGTGAAGGAAGACGTGGAAAAGAGAAGAGTGAGTTACTAAATTCAAATTTTCAATGATGATTGGATTTTTCGAATTGTTATCTTGTTTTATGTTTCAAATTGGAGATGCAAATCTTAATGATAAATTTTCGTTCCAGGTATGCTTCTTGTGTTTGAAGACAAGATTCGGAATTTTTGGTCCTTGGGGTCAGAAATGTAAATTGTGTAAAAAGACTGTCTGTCAAAAGTGTTGTTCAAAGGTAAGTTCATGTATTTTGAAAAACATCACCAAAGTACCCTTGTGTATATTGTTCGATCAGGTTCTTTTACTTTTCCGAAAGTGTCTTTACCATAATCTTGTTATTATAGATGCGTATCCCGACGGAGCACTTCGCGCACGTGCCGGTGGTGCTGCTGAGCCCGTCGCTGCTGCCGTCGCCGGAGGACGAGGCGCACTCCTCCTTTCCCAGGAGCCTCATGTCCAGGCTCGTGTCTCCTGAGTACTCGGTGAGTGCCAGACTCTCCTTTTTTATTGTGTATACGAGTTCCATGTTGTCATCTTATTTTTTTATATATATTTAGGCATTTGTATACCTACAATATTTAAAACGTTTAAAATTTAAAACAACATCTTTATACACTAGGTGTTATTTTTAAGATAGCTTACTAGAACTCGTTCCAACAAAACTGCGGAAGAACAAACCTCCCATAAATATGATACCTATACCGTGCATAAATTACATATCCCGTAACATGATATGCTATGAGTGATAATGTGAGCGGTTCTCCGCAAACATTGCAAGCTGTCAATGGCCAATTATTGTCATCATTGTCGATCATCTAGTTTATGTCATCATTTAGTCTTCCGTCATGTACCGCAAATGCCATTACTGCGGTAGTTCCATTGTTCAGTGTCGTTGTCTTTAAAATGGTATTTGTTATGGTAAAGCTGATGGATGATCGATGAGGGTTTAAGTGTGTCAATGTTTGATATATTAGCGCACGTTTTTAGAGAGCTATCACTTAAGATAATTTTCACCACCTTTTACTGACAGTGCTATAAGCATTATGTTGTTCCAACTCTTGGCTTATAGTGTTCCTACTAGTTATATTGAATCCCATATAATATTTTGTTGTACTCTTCCCCCAGAGCATGGTCGAGAACAGCGTGGGCAGTGCGCCAAGCAGCCCGGCGGCGACGCGACGCGCGAGTGGCGCGGGCGGCGCGGCGGGCGCGGCGCTCGCGGCGGCGCGCAGCGCGCCCGGCTCGCGCGGCGGCTCGGCGCTCGGCTTCTCTGACCAGCTGTCCGTGCCGCCGCACTCCATGTCCCGCAGCGTCGAGGGGCCGCAGGCCATGTCGCTTGTTAACACGCCGCCTTCCACGTTAGATCGCAGGTATGTGCCAACAGTGTACTCATGCGCAATGAAATGCCGCACAGCAGGCCTGGATGTTGCAAAACGTCATCGTTTCGTTGTCACGTTTTAAGTCAGATGTTAAAAAGTGAATTACAGATGAATTACAGTTCTTATTGATATTGAAGTACCTACTTACCTCACTTTGAAGTAACGCTTCAAGTTCCCAAAGTTTTCGGTCACGTATTAAACCGTCCCCTTTAATTCCAGAGCGCGGTACGGTCGCAGCACGACGGGCGTGACGGCGGCGGAGCGGCTGCGCGGCGTGCAGATGGCGGTGTGCCACGACTGCAAGGCGATGGTGCTGCAGATCATCAAGTCGTCGCGCGCGTCGCGCTCGGCGTCCCGCGACCGCGCGCTGCGCCACCTCACGCTGGACCTGGCGCCCGTCTACACCGCCGACTGCTAGTGCGCGCGTCACGCTCTGTGACGGCCGGACATCACTCACAACTGTGTCGACCATATTAAGCGAGTGCCATTTATCATCGATTTTCGCTAAATACGACATCGTGATCGGTCAAGTGATTCAGCTAAAAACTTACAGTGTTACAAAACAATATCGGTTGGATGTTGACGTCACACACAGTATACCCGCGCTTATTGGTGAAGCTGGTGCGTGCACCACGCAGTCGGCCCAGTGGAGATACTAGAGTTGAGCTGTACGTATTTCTGCTGCGACGCAACATAGAACAAAAAAATCGGTGGACCGTCAATAACGACCTTCGCCTTAAGAAGCTTGCGAGATAATTGTACATTTATATTATTTTTCCGTAAATCTATATTTTGTAATATTTTATTTTTCATTACCTCACTAACATTGGAATCAATTATTATGATGTGTTATATTTTTAATAGAAGTATTATTATGAATCTTTCACACTGGTTGGTCAAATGTTCTAGCCCTTAAATAACCTACTAACGCAATAATCTCTTTATTTAATTTTCATATTGTAATTATTTCATAGTTCCCGATTTTTTCACAAATCAATTTACCATTTATTTCATTCTTGACTTGACTAGATCCTATTTATCATTAGTTTCCATTATGTAATACTCAATGACATTAAAATAGACATTTAATAATAAAATATCAATAATAATATTTATCAGGAATTTGTCTATGTCGACGTTCCGAATTGAATAGAAGTCACTGAACGTTCAAGAATCGAGCTTCCAAGGTTGTGTAGTGTCTATGTTGTGTTTCGTACGTGGACCATACATTTTGTTCACACAAAATGAACTTTGACAATACTCTATGACCTTTGACAGACATTACTACCTACCACTATTTTTGTTTATCGCACAAAATCATAATTATTATAAAAAAGTCATTAAATTATTAAAAATATTTATCCTACATTATCAGAGATACTCATAGTATATTGAATAAATAAAAAAATAATGTTATATTCCAGAAATTTACTAAATAATATTTTGTCACTTAATAATAGATATATTTATATTTTTCTCCAAATGAATGTTTTACTATGTCTACAATGTCGATGTGAAATTAAAAATGTGTGTTCAAAAATATATTGTACTATCAATGTTGTTATATAAAACGAAATTATATTGTATAAATGTTATTAAATTCTTGTAGAGTCCGTGTTATCAAACCAACATTTTAGAAGCATGAATGAAATCTTCGAAGTCCTGTCAAACTGTGGAAAAATATATTTTATTGGATGTATTTTCCCGTCGTAGATCATGTGGACGTAAAATTCACGTTAACATACCTACATTTTTCCGCAAGTTGACATCCTTCCAACCTTTCTTCTCTGTTACTGACCCCCTGACCTAATTTCCAAGACTAACGTCGGATGCACACGTTACATTAATATGGAATTATTTGACATTTGTGGCCACATTAATTTGTTTACATTTTATTTGGATATTTTTGTAAACCGTATGAATTAATTATTTTTTAGACATTGATCTAAAATGTACGTGAAAATCCGACCTTAAATGAATTGCATTTTAAAATACTTAATTTGTGTGACATTCAGAGCAATTGTGTTTTCATTATGTTAAGTTTCCTGTGCCATACGAATCGAAATGAATAATTTTATCAGTGACTAAAACAGCATGTGCGTTTGTTCGCGAGCATGTCACGACATTGTGTGGAAATCCTACGTGCCTACCTATGAGTACAGATCAAGACCATATTTCGTTTTAAGTTATCTACTATTTTTTTCACTTAAGTTTTTGGTTCAATACAAAAAAAAACATAAAACCACAAAAAAATACGGAAATATTTAATTTTCTTTAAACAGGTTGCGTGCTTTTGATACAACTGTTGTTTTATGAAGGATTTATATTTTATTTTTATAAAGAATTTATTTTTGCCAGTTCTTCAGTAATTCGTGATATAAAAATTGCGTTTGACAGTTCAGTCGACAGTATGCAACCAGCTTTATTAAGCCTGATTGTTTGTATGAGATGTATGATTGCGAAAACATTGGTTAATCCATTCATATTCACACAAGTTGAGATTTATATTGCGGCTGTAGTAATGCAGAAAGTAATATACCTAACAAAAAAACTTTTACACTCTTAGCGTAGTGCATTTGATCAACATACCATTACAAAACAGTTATGCGTATAAAATGCACTTGTGAGAACTAAGCCTCAGCGTGACATGTATTTACTACAGCCGCAGTTAAAGACTCGACTTTAATTGTATTTAGAATGAACTAAATTATTTGGCGAATTATACCCACTATCTAGTACTCCTTTGTAAATATAGATTTCTAGAGTAAAATATAGTAGCGGTTCAAAATAAAAAGGTAGAACTATTTTCAATGTAATTAATCATCGTAATTAATTATTTAAAACTGGGTTTTCCCTCAACTCTTACATTCCCTCCGTTAATTTAGTTATTTTTAAGTTAAATGATAACATCCGTAATGTTTTTTGAATGCCGTACCTACTGGGTACCCACAAAATGGCCTAATTACTCTATGATTGTTTAGCATTACCATTTTTCTTAGCGTCATTTAATTTTTAAATATATATTTGTCGTCAAAAGTTTAAAAATATATCTTGTACATTTAAAAAGCCCAGTTATTACTTGTAAATGTGTAATTTAGTAGTTTGTTAGATGTTACTTAGATTGTAACTGTTTAAAGAACTTAAGTACTTATGTAAGTGGAAATAATCAATGATGAAAACAAAACCATACTTAAATAAACATGAATACAAATCGTTTATGTATGATTTTATTATATATCCCACGGACTTTCTCACCTACCAACTACTTCACTGTATAACCAAGTTCATCAATGACCGGTTCTTTTGAACAAGAAAATATTGACTTTGCTTACAGAGGGTAGGTTCAAAGTTTGACGTATATTTCGCTTGTGTAAAAAATAAAAGAAAATAAAACAAAAAAAGAAAACCACAACTAAATTTCAAATTAATATCGAACATCTACTTTACAAAGAACTTCAAATTAAAGTGGGTAGACAGGTTGTCTAAGGTTATAAAAATCTATCAAACTAGCGGTCTGAAAAACGACGAAACTATGATTTTTTTATGTCAAAATTGATTCGTTGCGGATTGCTTTTATTACACATTGGATTACAAATGATTGAGTTACTCAGCTAGACCTTTGTTACAATTCAATTCTAGATTCACAAAATTTGCTCTTATTACAAATTATCCTGTACATATACAATTAATACAATCAATCAAAATATTCCCAGCCGCCAGGCATTGCATTCTAGAACTTATAAATGTAGTTTGAAAATAAAACCCAAACATAACAGCAATCACATTTATTGATTGTAAGATTAGATGACGCCTATTGATTCTCAATCTGTATACTTATATAAATAAATTGTCTAATAAATAACGTCGTTTAGCCTACAACTAGGAGGCCCTCGTCGACGAAGCTGTGGGGGGGGACTTCGAGGTTGAGGGGGGCGGGGCCCTTGCGGATGCGGCCGGATGCGTCGTAGTGCGAGCCGTGGCAGGGGCAGTAGTAGCCGCCGAAGTCGCCGGCGTTGGCCACGGGCACGCAGCCCAAGTGGGTGCACACGCCGATCACGACGAGCCACTTGGGGTTCTGTGTTCGCTGGTTGTCGTGTTGAGGGTCGCGCAGAGTGTCCACAGGGACTGCCTGCTCGGTGCTAATCTCGTTGTCGGTTCTGAGGGTTACAAATAGGAGAAAAATAAAAATTATTCTTATTCATGTCAATAAATGAGACCATCGTCCACTAGGAGCTTCGATGTTAAGCGACCTAGCCAAATAAAATTGTATTTCAATTTTGAGTTATGGTTCAAACTTAGGACTGGGAATAGGTTAAAGAATGGCCAGACTTAGAAGCTTCCTTTAACATCTGAGACTGTATCTATTATATGATTAAGAAAGGGTTCTTCATTTTTTTTTATAACCAATAGTGCTACATGTCTTTTACTTTAGAGATCAAGTGGAGTTAAGCACTATTCTGATTGATTAAATTATTGCGCAGTTTTAAGCTTTCTTATCTAAATGTTAGTAGAAATATGCTTGGAATGAATTTGTTTTGTTTACAGACATAGATTTTTGTGTTAATTCTATGAAACAATAAAAAACTCCAGTTGAAGAGCAATTGTTATTTGTTTGTACCGGCGTATACCAGGCAAATTCTGAAGTTAAAAAAACTGACGAATTAAGAACCTCCTCTTATTTCGGAAGTCGGTTGAAAAGTTATCCCAAATCCCACCCTAGACCAGACTGACTGCAAGTGAATATAGATAAAATAATACCATGGACTGAGCTTGAAGCTGGGTAGACAGTATTGTGCTTCTATTATTATATATACAATTTTCCGCATAGAAAAATGTGAGCAATAGTTACAATAACGTATTGTATGATACACGAATGGGTATTGCTATCAATATTCCTAAGGTAAAACTTCCGTGACGCAGTTATGTCGATGTACCTAACTACGCTATTAAAAGGGCAATTACTTAGTGCGCATTTGGCAACAAAATTAAGTCCACATAGATGATTCAGAGCTAAGTACTTTCACTCATTGACTCGCCATTACGGCTTAAATTGATATTATTTTGTCCAGGCACCAATTTTTTAGTTATTTTATGTCCTACTACATTTCATATTCCTGCAGTATCAGCATTATTTTATATTTAAATTCTTGTCTTATATAAATATGATGTCTAAAATATTTTATAGATTGGGATAAAATGATGTTTAAACATCAAGAACTTCAACTCACCTGTGACGAATGAACAGTGGCTTACCACGCCACTTGAAGGTAACAGACTTGCCCTCCGGGATTTCAGACAGCTTAATTTCAATCTTGGCCAAGGCCAAGACGTCAGCAGCGGCTGCCATAGATGACACGAAGTGCGTCACCAGGGACTTGGCGGCGTAGGCGCCAGCCACACCACCGGCTGAGGATTGAGAATTTAATGTTTAGTTTTCCTTATGCATTGTTACAATAGTTTTCAGTTGTTACTGTCTAAGACTAATATACCTAGTAAAAACGAAATGTAATAAGTTACACAGTAGTACAAACCTTTGTTTTATTGTCTTAATCTTTCCCTCAAAAGTCTCAAAAGATCAAATGTTTGCATCACAAGATATTCAAGGTTCCAATATTTTTCCCTAAATATCTCAAATTACATTATATAATTAATGCTCAATCCCTCTCAGCTTATGAAGAGGCCTAGGCCTGTGCCCAGCAATTGGACGATAAAAAAAGGCTGATGATGACATTTTCCATGCCTACTTACGGTTATATTGTAGAGCGTTAAATTCCCTACAAGATAGGCATCAAACATAATTTCATACATCATACTATTTTTGGCATAGACTACTGAATACCCAAGGATGACGATACAGTACTAGTATAATATGTTATCCACCTAACCACTTCACCCAAAAACTTGTAATTTTAACAGCAGATACTTTATAAAATATGATGAGAGCATTAACTGAAGATGTTCTTCCCCCAAATATATGTGGATAATAAGGAATATAGTTTTTAGAAGAAAACTGTTCCGAAAACTGTTCAGCCTTTTTTATCGCCCCACTGCTGGGCACGGGCCTCTCACGGAGAAGGATTGAGCGTTAATCACCATGCTTGCTCAATGCGGGTTGGTGATATTGGCTGCTTTCAAGAGCAAATGTAAAATCTTAAAGATATGCCTATGGTTGCACTGTTTAAGAGTAGTCTTCAGCTTCTATCTCAAGACTGGTAAAACATATGTAATGAACACTTTACAAGTTTTCTCTTAATAGAACCAATTTTTGTGACAACCTTGAATATCTCAAAAAGACTTCAGACTTAAGAAGGAGTAGAGAATTGCAGAAAAAAGGTGTGAGCATGAATTATTGTTATAGGTATGGCAAATTTTACTGGGCTAAACAGAAATTTAGATGCTTTTATGGTGTTGTTTAATGTTAGTGTAAAGTTTAGATATTTTTTTTAAATAATGGTATAGAAAAATCATTTTTAGCCCGTGTTAATTACATATGTGTAGGCTGCTGGTGATTGGTAAGGTGCATAACTGTGTAACAGAATGATTTTATTATTAATGACTATGTTAAAATAATTGGTTAAAAGTTATTTTCTCCAGTAAGTAGGTACATCCTTCACTAAAAGATTCATTTTCCAGAAGAGTCAATTTATGAATTGGTAAGTCAAAATATAATTTACTGTAACTGTAATTTGTAACTAGAATTTACAATCAATCCAAATCAAATCCAAAAGGACTAGAAAAGAAACAGCTAAACCATATAGAATTAAATTGCAATGTATTCAATAATTTATTCCTTATTGAAAAGTAGTTCCCATAAAAATGAAAGTGATGCTGTGTTTATATGACATTTCAAGGTTAATGCCAAGAACTATTAATAAACACAACATGTAACAATACAGACATAACTATTCAATACATGCTTTTACATTACTTTTTTGATTTCATAAGTTACATGTGAGCCTACTAAAGCATAATTACTTGAATTGGTTAAACCAGGGTAAACATTTACTCTATAAACAGTACAAATGATTTATCAATGAAAGTTTCAAGGACTAACCTCCAGCGATAAGATAAGTGAAGGATTGACGTCCATCAACGTTCTCCGAAGCCTTCGCAGTAGGATCCTGCGTCTCCTTGCGACGGTATGCCGAGAAGTCGGGGTAGCTGATATCGGTATGCGCGAAACGTACATGGCTTGGCCCTAGAAGTGACAAGGTGTTATGTAACACGATTTTTCGTCGTAAATTACCAGAAATATTTACCAAAACTACGAAATCATGGCTAAAACAACTCACCGCGACCATTTACTCTGGCCTTCAAGCCTTGGATAGGCAGGGATCCATGCAACGACTCCACAGTCGAGGTTTTTGGCAAAGGGTGCACCAACACCTTTTCAGTTGGTGTATACGCGACAACCAGAGGCTTCAGGCCATTGGAAACCACCGATGAACTTGCCTTAAAGTAAGGAGCCAAATGCCCAGCCCGCGTGACCGAAGTCATTTTGTATCACAGCAGAAATACGCAACAAAATTGCTTTAATATTTTCGCTGAGCGAAGTGCTCGATTAAAGAAATGTCAGATTTGATGTTGCCACATTAAATTTTTGCAATGATGTCACAATAGTTACTACGCAAAACATAAGCATATCTTAAGCATTAAGATAAATACAATAATTTAAAGATTTATACGTAATTTATAATGTTCGTGTTCAACAAAGAAAAAAGATCTTGCAATTCAAATATTTCTCGAAATTTTATTATATTTTTCATTACATTCAATATCACAGAATAATTATTATATTTTTGGCCAATCTCCAAGACACAACAATGTTGCAGTGAAATATTACCTCACGCTAAAGATATGATACTTGTTTTTTTAAGGAACGAAATGTTCTTTGCTATTGATTGGCCAGTAATGACAGTGACATCTCATTTTTTATACGGCCAACACAGGATAAAAACGTGTTCATAATTATGACAGAAAATATTATAAAATTGAATGCGTTCGTAATATTAATTAATAATTATACTGTTTCTGTTTCTATACATTTCTGTGAGTATTTACATCGGCATAAAACTCTGAATTTTGGCCGAATGAAAAGGGAGGGAGTTATAAACCTGGAATTCAGATATTTACTTGAATTGGCCGCCTGGCGGCATGAGGACGCAGAAGACCAGAAGACGGCCTGAAATGGGAATTCATTAAAGCTGCGGAAAAAATGAAAAAAATACTCTAACATAACACTACCCCCCTCTTTTTGAGTTTTTAGGTTGTTCTTAATAAAAACTAGTAAACAAAAATTTCAACTATTCATCGAGAGGAAAATTTTGAGGCAACCTTTAGTTCCAAAGTTAGTTTTAGTGGCTAGTTAGTTTTCAGTGATTAATGAGACCAAATTGCATAATGCGAGGTCGCTCTAGTTTAGGATATGTCAATTGATGAATGACACCTGATTTTCCAGTTACTATAATAAATTACCTGACCTGCAAGTTTTCTGTGAAAGTCATGATTAATTAAATCTGTGTTCCGCCAACTAACTTAGCCTTGGGCCTTGAGCACAAATAAATATTCATTGATCACCGAACTTTGCATTATATTGGCATTCATTACGAGCCCACGACTAGTTCGGCTCTTGAATAAAATATTGTCAGAATGTCAGCAATAATGAGAATCTTATCTCTGTACGTCCTTATAGGGCAAAATTATTTTAAATCTAGTTCTGAAGATTTACCGTAGAACATCTTATAACAAAAAAGCAGGAAATGCTATCTCCTAAGGAATTTATAATAGTTGCCTATGTTTGACCTCGGAATTCATTTTATTTATATAAAGAATCGCATCGTTTTGCAAGGTGCATAGTTGCAATCACAGGTTGCAATGTAGGCTTTATAACTGACACTCAATTCCCGACTGTAGATTGCTTCGTGTAGCTTTCTTAGATCCCGCTTAGGACTTATTAGTCCACTGACTGCCCCGTTGGTCTAGTGGTCGCAAGGCGCGACTGTTGTGCACGGGGTCTCGGGTTCGAATCCCGGGTCGGGCCGAAATCGCTTTGTGGGTTTTGAGAAACTTTCACAAAGCAGCCTGGAGTCTGGAAGTTGGTGATTGATTCACCCGTGCATCGGAGAGCACGTTAATGTCGGTCCTGCGCCTGATCTCTCTCCGGTCGTGTCGGATTGCCGTCCCATCGGATTATGAGAGTGAGGGAATAGAGAGTGCACCTGTGTCTGCGCGAATGCTTGTGCACTATAATATGTCCTGCGCAGCTGGCTGATCTCCATAAATGAGAACGGTCGCCGTAGCCGACAATCGGCCTGGATGCCATCATTAGTCCACGTTAAAACTGGGTTAAAAGATTACATTACTGAATTCGCACGAAGAGGTTCTTTTTTTACTATCCCTAAAAATCAAAATCCGGAGCGCGACAAAGCCCGGATGCGTCCGCACGTGATCGTATCGCGTCGACGTCGTCTCATTTGATACAATTTCTATTCAGTCAGCGATCGCTGCGTGATTTGTTATCTGTACTAATACGGTGTTTATTATTTCCTCCTCGCTTTACTACAGGCGCCGCCATTGCAAAACAACTAATAGGTAGGGACTGCTTTGCGGTGAAAATAGAAATATTAATTATGGAGTTGTATTGAATTTATCTTACCATGGACATTTAAGAGTTCTTTGGTTTGCAGCTCTGACTGGGGCTGGTTTAAACATGAAATACTGTTTTGATACCTATTCTACCTAAGATCTCACAATTCCCGCAATTCATAATACATAAAAATTAAATATATTTTTGATGCATGAAATGTCACTCAATAAACCTTTTAATGCAAAATAGGCATTATTCAGAAAACATAGTGCGAATGAGCGACATTGAAAAGGATTTTAAAAGGCGCAAATTAGTAGCAATTATTATTTTAATTTGAATTAATGATTATTATTTCTTACGCTTAATGTGGATTAGAAAAATATTAGGTACTAGCGGTCGCCCGCGTGGATGTCGGTTTTCGCGACAAAAAGTAGTCTATGTGTTGTTCTGATGTATAACCTATAGAGGAACCCCGCAGCTACGCCAGTGTGGATGTCGATTACCGCTACCAATGCCTAACTTTTGTCGGGATGAGAAGCTCGCGCTCGGACCTCCCGCCTTATATTATACCTACCGACCGACCTGCTGATTATCGTATTTTATGTATAAGTTTGGTATTTCTATACCGATTTCTATGATTCTTTTTTTATAGAATATGTTATAATGTTATCTTTTGTTAATTAGGCATGAGCGAGAATATTATAAACATAAGAGTAAACAAATCAATAACAAATAATCAGAAGGCTCCGAACTGGTAAACTATCGGGAGTTATACGTGTTATTGTGAGTCAACCATTAAAGATAGACATATGCTGTTGTGGATTTTTTTTTAGATAATTTTATGTAGAATATTTCCGTCATACATGATTTCTATGTATCTTTAACCATTAAGGCTGCACACGCGACGAAAGCTTAAAAAATGGTGTAACTTCTCCCGTTTTCCCAACATTTTCCTTCACTGCTCTGCTCCTATTGATTGTAGCGTGATGAAAAGTATCCTATGACCTGCCCAGGAGTATGAAGAATAATTGTACCAAGTTTCATTAAAATCCGTCCAGTAGTTTTTGTTCCTATTAATAACATACAGACAGACAGACAGACAGAAAGACAGACAGACAGACAAAAATTTTACTGATTGCATTTTTGGCATCAGTATCGATCACTGATCACCCCCTGATAGTTATTTTGAAAATATATTCAATGTACAGAATTGACCTCTCTACAGATTTATTATAAGTATAGATGTGTGTGGGCTTGGACGAAAAAAAAAGTACAGATACTTAAGAGCTGGTAACATTATTTTTTCAAACAAACATTCGAATTTTGATTTCGCGCTCTTTTGTTTTGTATTGTGTATGATTTTGTTTTGTAACTAAAATGTTACATTAATTACAAAATAAAAGTACCATTTACGATTATTTTGTGGTGCTGGTCACTATAATAGTTTTGGAAATAACAATGTCCTTGGTGCCCAATTAATATGAATGAATCGTAATTGCTGGCTTACTGCTTATCGCTTTGGTTTCTTCTGGTCTTGATGTCTGCGAGAAAGTAGGTATAATATTATTTTATTCCAAGTTATAAATAAGTAGGTTTAATCACAAACAATTTCGATAAGTTTGTTTGGTCTTCCTCAGATATTGATCTTCCTGAAAACGTACAAATATGAACAGCAGAAAAAGAAAGCTTCTATCATTGCCAGTTCCATCACAAGCTAGCTTAAGAGCCTTCGTAAGGTAAGTGGATTCCTAATTTTTACCAGCATTATTTTCATGGTTCAACATACTACAATATTTTTATTCCTACCTATGAAGCTGTTACAACCATGTTCCAAAATTTACCATGTTATGTATGCCATGTTATTAATCATACTTTTTGCTTTTTAAATGATATTTATTTATGAATTTGTCTAATAAGGTTCTGCTGCTTATTGTCATTTATCATGATACAGCTTGAATCAAGGAATAAGGACCTTTAAAATGATGTATCATACAGGTTTGGGGGGGGGGGGGGGGGTGAAATGTTGCTTATTCTACTACATTGGTGTTTGTGTTTTTTACTGATTTGCAGGTTTGGTATTGTACAAGATTGGGTAGGTACAGACGCCAGCACATCAAGCTACCGAAACTTAAATTTTGCCAATGAACTTTGAACCATTTGCTTCAGCGATAAAGTTGTAAATCTATTAAAGAAATTTTACAGATTGTAGCAGCTTCATGTGCTGTTGTCTGTACCTGCAGCTTAGCTCATTTTGCAGCAATTTATTATTTTGGCTACTGGCAATTATTAAAAATTACATGGGGCTTTGAATTGTGATAGGGTATAATATTATGTGGTTCGGTTTCTAACAAACTTAAATAATATTGTTTCTGACATAATGCTGAGTTACTATCAATCAATAGCATTAACAACTTGTTAATGTAATGGTGTGGTTCGCTGTTAATAACCAAAACAGCTTTTTAGTTCCTCATTTCAGAAAAACTTACTTTTATTAAAATACAACTACTTCCTCAACCATTGCCAATCATAGATTGGCTTGACCAAATATTCTTATTACCTAAATAACTTGCATGAAGAAGCTTTTAGTAACTCAATTGAATTAGGTTTTTACATCAAGAAACTGCTGCAGAGGATATAATATGGCCCGCATCTACCCTGTGTATTTTTATCAAAGATAGGGGCCGTTCTTTTATAATAGCCCAAGAGATTGGCAAATTATTTTTATTTGTTCTGAACTATTTTTCTACTGATATAAAGTTCTTATTAAAATTATACATGGGTACCACAATTATATATCAAGTAGGTAATTATATCAACCCAAGGATAGAGGAGTCTTGACTTGAAATAGGTACTAGTGTGATTCTGTGTTGTAAGGAATTCAACCCGTTTAAAGGTTGAAGGTTAAATTGCCGTGGGGAAATAATATAAATAGATGTTTTAGGTTTTACCTAAGTTAATATCATCAACATTAAAAATAACAAAAAAAAACCGTACCTCGTCGTCGCGTCTTCCTTAACTTAAGAATTCTTTGTTCAAAACAGTTTCTGGAATGGTTTACTTTCTACTTTTTTTAGATTTGAATTAGTCAGTTCATCTTCACAACAACATAATAATCACAACTTCAATACCTGGAAGGAGTGTCAGAGTTTTACAAAACCCACCATTGCTCCTTCGGGAGCCGCTTGTATACCAGAGCCGGTAACTCCTTCGAATAAGCCCACATCCCCGACAGCAAATGACACTATGTCTAATTAACCATTGTATTAAGGTCTACTGCGACGATCTTCATTTCAGTCGAGACAGCCCTACTACGTAGTGGTACTACAAACATTTTCATGGCCATTGCTGCGCTTTGTTCGGCTATTCGTAGGCGCCGCAGCCACGCACACACCCTCAAATCGCCTATGTATATCTATACTGTTACACTAGGGCTGTACGCAAAAAAAAATTAAGCCAAATTCAGGTTGATTTCCATAACGGTTAGTCTTATATTGGATAGATAGCAACTAGGTACGGTCATAAATTTAAATGTCTATACATATATAAAAGAATCTGTACTTATTTCGGAAAGGATAGGTGAGAAAATGACAGACTAGCCATAAAAGTTAAGCCGTGAGGAAGATAGGAATTAAAATCATTTAATTTTTAATGATTGAATGATATAAATGATTCTTAATGATTTGTGTTCTGATATTCTCGCAGATTAGTAGAACGTAAATACTACGACAGCGAATTAAATCAAGTTACCCGGAACAATATCATGCTTCTGAAACGCGACACATTTCGCTGAAATGTGCACTAAAACATACAATGAGCCATTAAACCGCAGGTGGCAAGTGGCAGCCCCGAGTCACACATACGCAGCTATCCTTAAGATGTCATACACACACTCGCAATAAATCACGCAAGTGTGAGAGTTGCGTGCGCTACGTAGATTACTCTACGTTCGTTTGCTTTGCATAGAATTATACTATCTTTTAAAATCTGTAAGGCTTTTACGCATAAAATATGTAGGTACCTAATAAAGAATTAGATACGCCGTACCTATTATGAAGTTTGTAGTTATTGAAAAAGGATTATGCTTCATACAAGCCTATTAATATTAAGCCTAACGATGATTGAATCAATATCAATAGCCTTGAAGTTAAAACTGGGTAGAAAATAAAGATACCTAACATTAAACGTATACTTTAAATATATTACGTAGATTTCAAAACAACCGCATTATTAGTCGACCTCATAGAAATAAACGATTATAGTTCAGGAATAAAATATATAATCTTAACGGCGTAGATGACCTTACATGCATTTGTACGTTTCCGGAGTGCCGACATTACTTTGTCACGCACATTTTTCCACACAAAACATTCAACACTACGATTCTAAACGCTTATACCGTAGTTAGACATTAAAATCAGAGATGGCGCTAGGTGTTTAAATTTAGATCTAATAGATTCGTAGATGCGTTTCGTGAATTGTGAAGTTGTATGACAGATACAGCGACGATGCGCGGGGCACTCTTGGGAGGGACGGCCCAATTTGATGCGCGCTCTACCCATTACACAATGAATTTATTGCCGCATACGGCTGACACATATAGCGTGCATGTCATGTGCGCCATACCGCTGGAATATTTGAACAATTAGCGATCACAATCGTGTAACGCAAGCGCGTATACGTTATTTTATAAATGCTATGATTTTATTACAGGAAATTTCTATATGTGGATTGTACATGTTATGAAGTGCAGTACTATACTCGTACATAATTGCAGGTATTCCAAAATCAAATTTCAGAAATCCTGAAGTGGGGCGAAAAATAAGCCAAGGTCATTAGTTACCTCGTATTATCGAATCGTCTACTCGTATCGTCAAAAAATTGAAAAATATTAGTAATCATATCGATAGATAAATAGGTAGCTTTATTATGGAAAAATAGGTGAAAGCAGATAGGTACATACATTTAATTTTACTTATTGGGGAAAACAAACAACACATTAAGTATAATACATTAAATAACAAAAGATTAAAAAAATATATTACATTACCTTCTGTTAAAGTATCTGGGAAAGTGCAACAAAGGGCTGAAAAGTGTGATGATCAAATTAGCTCCTACTTCTCACGTTATAGTCTCCGCATTTAGAAAACAATAAAAACATACTCTTACGATCTTGCAATAATAATAAAATATCTTGTAATAATGGTAGAAAACGTCGATACATTTAATTGAAATTGTTATACTGAATGATTGTTCGGTAATGTTCGGTGTACTATGAATAATGTAATAATCAACTTGAAAATAAAAATATTTTATCGGTATTCTTCTTCAAGTCTTACTCCGGGATTTTAAACTTCACGTAGCTTTTTATAAGATTAAAATCGTCTTAAACTGTATTAGTAGAACTTCCAGGTTTCTTCAAAACTACATTTTAATTTTTATCTTTGATGGATATCAGTATTATTATTTTACTAATGAGCGTATAACTTTATGATTTATTTAGACTGAGCAGGTTCTCTTTAAAATAAAACAAAATTAATAATCTTATCGTTTTTCTGCAAAGTCTATATTTTGGTAGTTATGAATTTTAATATTGTACTCGGTCTACTTTATAAGATGCAACTGGATAAACATCCAACCACGCAGGCTCAATATTGGAAAAAAGTAGCCTTAATATTGAGAATCATTAAAAAGATATCAGAACAAAAATATTCCAACATGAACTGCAGAACCCTTAACAAACCTTGTCTCACCAGATAGTTACCACTCTGTTTGGCAAGCATCCAAATTGGACGGTCATTTTATGTAATTTGGCAAGTTTTCTTTTTAACACGACACCTGTCGTCAGCGTGTGTCTATAAAGTTCAGACCTTTTAGTATAGAAGGGCTTGAGTCTTTAAAATACTTGTCACGAAATTTTTACTAACGTAATGCCCCTAAGACCCTGAATCGATAATTTAACAGCAGAGCTAGTATCATGAATATGATAAGATGCCAACACCTAAAATCAAATAGTGAAAAAACATAACTTTTTAGAGCGATGACACCCATCCGAAAACGCCACTGACTTCGATGTGTGGGTCGGTAGGTTCGTGTTGGATTCTAATACTGTCAAGGGCGTCGCCAGCCGATGGCCCAGGGGGGGGCAAGTTGACTTTACCTACTACAAAGGTATGAATTGTAGGTAAAGTCAGCACATGAAGCTTTTCACTTGTACTACGAGCCTTGCATCTACAGCGATTGTAATAACAATAGTATCACTCTCCCTCCCCCGCTTCAACGATAGAGTTGTGCAGAGCGTTGTTGAGCGTACGGAATATTAGGAATGGAATTGGTGAATTCATTCGTGTTTCGACGTACGGGAATTATTGTTCAATAAATCAACTCAAAGACTTTGGTTGCATTATATTTGGCAACTTTTTTAGGATCTCTAGGGGGGGGCAGCTGCCCCTCCCTGCCCCCCCTTGGCGACGCCCTTGAATACTGTATTGGTTAATTGCTTAATAAAGTTGTCAAAAGGTGACTAGGTACCTACGTTCACCAATTCCTCAAACATAAACTCGAGTTATTTTTCTACGAAGACAAATCCTGCGTATTCAACAAAGATCTTTTACCAAATCACTTAGTGATCATGGTAACATACGATTCTAGCGCCGCATAAAATTGAGTGACGTTTTTGATTCCGGCAACTGTTTAAACGTGGGCAAGCCACGTGAGTCTCACATTGCCAACGCATTCAATATTGACATAGGCAGTAATAACTATGAACTGTTGTAGTAAAAGCATCCTTTGTAAATATGTACATAATTCATGCTTTACCTAAGATTTGGATTTAAGCAAGTGATAACAATGGCGGATTAAAAATAAAAACTTAGCTATATTCAAAATCGCTAATCTGACCTTTTTGTTCTTCGCCTGCAGTTAATGGTTTTATAATATTTTGTTATGTACATATTATGTTTGTAATATCTACAAAACATGTACCGTTAGTATTCGGTCAGTGATTACCAATTCACGGCGGAGGGCAAGGGCGCGTTCAATGCTATTTCAATTCAATACTGCTATTATATAACGAATCATTTCCGTATACCTTTTTTGTTTTTAAGATTATTATAATGTAAGTACTTTGAATACATATTAGGTGCTAATTACAATATTAACAAGTATTTTTTGAATGAGTAAATACAGTGCTTGATATTGTCCTTCCATCTTTTTGAAACTGTTGCTACTTTTGAGTAATTATTTTTAATGTAAAACTTATACAGATAATATAAAATATTATATTTTACAAATTAAGTAGTATATGTTTTGCAGTGTGTTTTTACAGTTTTGGTGGTGGTGAAACCAGCCGTATGTGTCGGCGTAAAGTAATAATATATACTAGATTGTATTTGTGTACTTACGAGTGTGTACATATCTAATTTCAGAGAAGCAGCCTCTGAATCATAAAAGACTATAGGTACGTAATTTCCACGATGCAATTTTATTCCCGAATCTGTTCTTTCAGGAGTAATACATATTTCCCTTTTCTAACCCTTGTTATCATCGATTATTGCTGTACTGAATATTAGACTATGATATGCCTCCCCCCACAATAACGCAAGCGTGAACCGAGAACTGGCAAAGCGCATTATGTTATCTTTTTTTTTTTAATCAAAAACGTTATCACACGGGCACACTTATCATGGGTTTCTAGTTGATACGCATTTGGTCTGATACGTAATCTATTATCTAGGAATGCAATTAGGCCCCTATTATTCCTAGTAAAAAATAATAATAATTCGGTCCATGAGTAAGGTGGTTTCGGTACATGAGTAAGGTGATATTCTTATCGTTCTGACTTATGCTATCATTCTTTAATGATTTGCGTAGCAGCTTATATTAGTTTCATTCCCATAAACCACAAATATATATTATGAGAAGGATATAAAAATCCATATTGTTCTTCAATATCTTAGCAGAGACGGAATAAATGGAGACACAAAAATAATAATAAGTACGATGTAAATAATGCAAGAAACTTCTTATATCTAAGTCCTAACATTAAAGTTCCCTTAAAATCAATCACATTTTGCACATCAGAATAATAATAACCAACGGAACAGGTTTGTGTACAAAAGGAGGGTAGTACAATAAACGGACGGCTAAAATCTAAAGCTTTGGACCTCTTTTGTGGGACGTCTTGTTGCGAAACAATCGAGAGTAGTATGAACCTCGGCTCGTCCAACTGAGGTTTCAGAAAAATGTTCCTTACATTTTGTATTTCGATGTGAGTGAATTTGATTTTATAAGCCGCTAGCTGATTCCTCGTGGTTTCTGCCGCGATTTCAAGAAACTTGTACCGCATCCAGATATACCTAACCGTCTCAAGTGTATAAATCGGATACCTCTTTACAAAATTCCATCGCGATCGGTTCATCCGTGAAAGTACGATCCTAGTATTGCACATTGATAAAATATGAAGTAAGGAGAAACTAATATTACTGCACCAACTTGAGGACACGTAGGAGCACACGGTAGATATTTGTTCTGCTTGGACGGAGCACATCCGTGACCTCGTGGCGGCAATTGGCCAGCTATAGTCCAGAGCATGGGCGAATGAGATGCCGTCGCCTCCTTCTGTGAAGCGATAATGCTAACCAAGGAGGCGGCTGAACGGATAAGAGATCACATCGTTCATCCCAGCCGCCGTGAAAGACCTGGTAGTGCTCGACAGCACGTGCGCCGGGTGCTGAAGGATGACTGCATCCAAAGTGTTATAGGTGATTTGATTATTTCCCACTGAAAAAGAAAATACCTGAACTAAAATGAAATGTTTTATTATTTTATTTTTTACATTGATCTTCAAATACTCAGTCGACTAATGAGAACATAAATGTCGGTCCTGCGCCTGGTCTCTACCTCTCTTTTTCTAATAAACAATTTTAATGGATTTTTTATTGAAAAATCTATATGTTAACATCATGTATGTCTATTCTAGATAATTATAGAGAATATAAATAAATATAAATAGAGAACATAAATGTCGGTCCTGCGCCTGATCTCTTTCTCTCTTTTTCTAATAAACAATTTTAATGTATTTTTAATTGAAAAATCTATATGTTAACATTATTACTATCTGCCACAAATTTTTAATTTTTATAAGCCACTAGTTAATTATTGTGAAACAATCAAAATTTTCCTCTGAAATAATCAACTTGTTATTTCATGAGTGTTGTTTGCTAAAATGCAATTGCGTTCTATTTTATTTTAGTGCAAAACTGGCACGTGTAATGATTCATTGTTTTGCTCATAGTTGAATTTAGTTGCATCGAGGTCATTGCCTCGACATTTGGTTGGCTACATCCTCTAACGTGGGTAGGCATGTAACTGCTTGATAGTAAATGTGATTCACTTTGAAAGAGCATTCTGTGGAAATCGTACCTAAGTGTCGAGTTAACTGTAGGGTTTTTAGAGAACAGGCAATCAATACCTTGATACCTTGATTGCCTATCCAAACACCAGAAAAAAGTGGTTTTGACATACAAAGTTACAAGTAAATTTGAAAAGGTTGACTTTTTGCAATCTTGCCACAGCTTAATCGGGACTGTTGGAAGAGGTGTTGAAGGTATTAATATTGTGATAGGTCGCAAATAAGTATCGCAAGGCACCTGCGTATGCTTGCTTTTACAGGCAACATTTCTAACTACTGCCTTGTGACTATCAGTCTCAAACCATCGTATTTACATCAAACAACAAATAAAATTTAATTGCAATGCATTGTACAAATTTTCCCTCTGCAAGAAAACTTACAAGTACAAGATCTTTACCCTTACCCCTTCAAAGACAAGGAAAAATTCAGTTGCAAAATATGCGGGACATACTGACAACCCTTTGCTGTATTACAACGTGATGTTTGCAAAAATAATAAGAATTTTAATTTTCTGACTTTGAAAGCGAATTTCCTTAAACGTGGAAGCTTTTGTCCGTGTGTTTGGAAGTCATTTTATTATAAAAGTGCTAGGGGTATAGCCAGGTGTGAAATAGAGCCTAGGGTCGCACGGTCCATATCCTCAACTGCGCAGGGGTGTCTAAAGTCAATAAACTTGGACCAATTTATCGTCATCATTGTCGAGTGATCACGGTAATTTTCCCATTTTTGTAAGGAGATTAGTTACAAATCTTAACATGCGGTAAGTTAGTATTTTTGTTAATGAAAGGTACTTATTATTCACTGTACATTAAGGCTTAAACTTACCACAAGTTCGTACGGGAACACAATAATTTTGGTATCGTTAATTATGAGAATTAACAGGTAGGTAATTTGAGTACAATATTAAATCGTTAATACTAGTTTTCTAGCTAGACCTTCGGCTAAATATAAACTATTTTATTTGCAAATCAAATGAATACAGTAATTTGACAGCTCGTTTGAATATAAACGCACACATACATATTTATTGGTTCTGTTAAACACTAAAGGATAAGTATCCAAGCTACTAGAACAACCTGTAACCTCATAAAATAATACTTCATCACTTCATGTTGCAGTATTGTGTAATATTAGTATTACGCGTTATCTATTCTAGTATAGTGTAAGTATACATATTATAGTAGACGATAAAGCTGAGAAAATATTGATACTTTTTTGCGATCCTGCAAAAGAAAATCCACGCACACATCTGACGCAGTTGGTCCCAAAATTTGGGGCCCTCATACCGGTCTGAGAACTGGTTGTATGGCCTTCGAATCGCGGAAGGTTTTCTACTTAAGTTACTGCGGCCCCGCGCAACTGATGCGTCGTGAATCAGTTCAAACTACATTTTTTATAACGACTATGATATTGGCAAAATGGCGGTACCGATATAAATATTGATGTAAAGGTCTTTCTTGTTTATGGAATGATTTTACGGAGGTATTTGATGATTTTGAATGCAAGAATTCTTTATTGGGTGTGGCACCTGTTAAATATTAACAATAAAATTGATTTTATACGCTTTAAAGTGTAAAGAATTTACTTATTTGTCTCTAAGACGATTTGGCTCCAATGGAATTAATATTGTAATTTCAACATTTAGATTAGTTTACGGCCACAATGCTTACGCCGCGTACCGAAAAGACATGAATCGAAAGGGAGAGATGCATCAAGTACAGAGCGATCTTTGTTCATAGTAAACTATATCGGCATTGTAATAAATGTGTACATACGTACCATACACACAACTAAAGATATTAATAGTTTTTTACTTATTAATTAATCATTAGCATTGTAAACATCTGTTTTACACATTACTTAGTTTCCTGTCCATAAATGTAACCATGATTGATTACCAAATAAACTCATTAAGAATTTAAATACAATGCATGCAAGGTCAACTCGTTCAGTTATAGTAATTGTTCAATTCAATTTAAAGTGTTATGTAAAATATATATTTATTTAATACGATACTGGCTACAGAATCCTGCAAATCATGTTTTTGGCGGGTTGACATGGACTTAATAGCTGAGTATATAATAATAATAGCGATCTTATTAAGGAAATCATCCAGCTACGCAGGACATATCATATATTGCTGAAGGATTTGCGCTGACATAGGTGCACTCTCGGAGAGAGAGGCGCAGGACCGACATTCACGTGCTCTCCGATGAACGGGTGCATCAATAATCAACTTCATGATTCCGGGCTGCTTTTGTGAAAATGTCTTAAAACACAGAAAAGTATTTCGGCCCGAATCGTTTGCATTGGCAGTTGCACCATGCGACTACTAGGCACCAAGTCCCAATCACTAATACCGAATCCCAATGTGTCAACTGCTGTGAGGGTAGTGCTTAGTGTTTGTGAATAGTTCAAATGAATAGAAATCGATTCTATTTACAACACGAAAAGTAATAAGTTGCTAAGCCCCAATAACCAGCCATTATGGGTTTTCGGGAGATGGTAGTCAAAAAATAGAGTATGTTTTTTAAACAATTATAACATTTTATTTTACATAACTGCATTAAACACGAACGTTGCAAATATTTTTTGCGCGTATGCAATTTCGTAGCACTGCTACGGCTCGTAGTGATATCGTAGCTGCATTGCTACGCGCTGCAGTTCTGCACGTAGCGCATCTCGTAGTCGTCTACAAAATGCGTTTCGTAGTTATGTTGCTTCAATAATTAGTAAAAATCTTAGACTATATGAGTGAGGATCCGGCTAGAATCAACTAGTCTCCTGTTTACGGCTGCAGTCCTAACCTTTGAATCCACATGATTCAAAGGTTACTGGGGCTACTGGGCTGGTGTTGGAACTCTTTGATTTACGTGCACCTACTCTGAACTAAGAAGTCAGTTTTTTCCTTTCATTCAGTTACACCTTCTGGATGGAAAGATAGAATGCTGTCCATTTCCTCAAAAGCTATGGAAGATGATGGCCTGCATATACAAATGCTCCTACCGTACTTAGACATAGTTATTGCAAACGTAATCAACTATTTTTTTCCCTTTTCTTTTCCCTCAGCTTTGCAAATAACACATGTGCACACATGTGTTGCTTTTGCCTAAAGTACCCAATCGTACTCCAGTGTCTTAGTCGCGTCCAATCTCTAAACTTCCCAGCCTGTCCGTATTCCTGGAGAGCGTAGTCAGCAATCATGTGTCTAATAATCTCTTTTCTGATTGACTGCTTAGTCCTAACCAATCGAGTTTTTGTTATTTTAATGCAACTACAGCACTTCAAAATAACTAATGACAAACGGCTGGAGACAATTTTGATCTTCTTGTACTACATAAGTACCTTTCCTCTTAGAAGGAAAGAAAGAAGAAAGAGAACCTTACGCGTGCACAATACAAAAGAGTATAGATAGAAACAAATAACAAAGAAAGGAACAAAATAAAACTACCTATGATCATCGCCTACCACCCTATACTAGACAGAGTCCCAGCGCTAAATTTCAGCGATAGCCGAAAATCACAATCCATTCTCGCTTAATGTGTCTCCTCCTGTTATATAACAGTTGCATTCTTCATCATTCATCATCTTCGGAGTCGCTCGCATTCGGTTTGCTCGGATACTCTTCAATAATATGATCTTTAAGCGGGTGGTCCTCAGGCTGCCATTCTCTCTCAACCCTTCACCGTTTTTTGCTGGAACAAAACCCAAGTCTGGTACAGGATGTTCTCCGAAAAGTATTGTATCTGAAAGTAGTGTGTGCAATGAGGAATAATAGAATTGAATCGAATAATTGTTTAAGGGTTAATGTTCATTCTAATTTTAATACCAAATTCTTATTTTTGTTTCCTATCTCCTACGTCAAAAATACGGAATGACGTCTTTGCAACAAAATGTAATCATTTTAAAATGCATTTGAAGGAGTTGAATTATTTTTATTATTAGTGTTATTACTCGTATTCAGGATAAGTTTGGGCAATGTAACAAACACACGAAATTCTCTTTTGTTTGTTTACCTTACATAATGTATAAGCCTTAAGAATGAAACTTTTTCTTAACATTGACAAATCAAATTACACTCAACATATTTGAGTAACTAATTGAGTATAATGAAGGAGTTGTATATGTTATACGCATGCGCAAATGTGGTGACATAAGATGCGCGTGAGAACGTTCCCGGCTAACGAACTCGCGTCGCTGGTTTATTTTCATTCCTATTTTTTGGCCAGTGCGCTATCGCAGCTATGAAAGATAATACAAATGTGGATATGAACGTTTGCTCTTTGATTTCATGTACATTTATTATTTAAATAAACACTTAGTAGTCACAAGATTTCATACATATTCCACACTGGTCTAGATTCCCACTGCAATATGGTAATAAGCCATACGTGACATAAAATATTCAGGATATTAACAAACATTCGGGAGGCAAATATCCCAAAAGCCATTGCTTTTTAATTTCATATGTATTACTAAGAAGATCTATGGGTTTAATGTTTCTGAACTTGTTTTCCTGATTGGGAATTCCGCGGTACTGATTTTTCAGAATGTTATGATGTGATATTGGGGTGATATGCTGCCTCGTTTAATATTTGGTTCGAATAGATATATGTTATTTAGAAAAACATCGATTGATACTTTTCATATAATTTATTTCTGTTAATTTCAAATCCTTCTCCTAGTGAGAGGAGGCCAGCAGTGGGACGATAAAAAGGCTGTGATGTGTGAATTTCAAAGATTGACAGAAATAAATTGCATGCAGTTGAAATGCATTTACTCCTGTTAGGTATTATTTATCAAAAGATATTCAACTCTATAGGTATCTATCATGATTGTGTATCTAAACTAAGCCGACCCAACCCCGTTTTTGTTGTGAGAATAGTTATAATAACAACGAGGAGCCGTAAATAATGAAGTTGGTACCTAAAGCACTAGGTATTACATAAGACAATTACACAAAGCCTGACTGAACGCCTCCACTAGACGCAAATCTCTCTTGACCGATCTCCCAACATCGAAGACAATGGTAAGTCCTCGATCCCTATTAAAGTAAATAGGTACTGGTCGTAAACACATTTCAAGCCATTAAGGGCACCTTAGAAACCCGATATCATGATAACGAGTTAGGTACAACACATCAACCTTGATTCCTACCTACCATTGTTTTAATATTAATTCTTATCCAAATCTTCTTTGTTCTAAGACGCTGCTAAAATAGTACACATTCAGACATACACTCCACATGTACTATATAGACATAGGCTTAAACTTTTTTGCCGCCAATCTTCACCAAATGCAAGACTTATAAATATTGCCTTTGTCATTTTTTTAGCACGTGTCAGTGTCATTTTAATTATGAAATGTACAAAGAAACAGACATGCAATTTGATAGTTGACTAGACTTCGATTTTTTTATGTTTTATTCTGACCTTGTAAAATTTACGAATTGCGTCAAATTCGTTCATTGATAGAATATAGTGCATTTAGAAGTTCCAACGACATAAAAAAAAATCATCACAATGTTCGTGAAACTATATCGAATGCATGTCGACATTTTATTTCTAGAACCACGAAACATACTAACTTGACATATATTTTGGAGCTGCTTAGTGAATCTGACTCTAGTAGAGAGAGCGAGAGAGTGAGAGAGAGAGAGAGAGAGAGTGGAAAAAAGAATGGAGCTCATAACCACATAACAAATTATTTTCAAAACAAATTGCATCGTGATTTAATACAGACAACATCCGTGAAATACTCGTGTTCGTTTTGTGATTCATGGCTTTTATATTTCAAGGCTTCCTCTGCGGTTTTCCTAAAACCTGGAACATTTGTTGCCTTATTAACTTTGTCTTATTTACTGCTTGTTTTTAGTTCGAAACAAAATGGTGGTCGATTGTGGATTATTCCAACCGTTTTCATGGAGTATGTTTTAATTTGGTGGGTTTTTTATTTTTGTGAATTTTCGATAATAACCGTTTCAAGATCATATTGATACATATTTAACATTATGTCTCGTGTCTATAAAAGACAATAAAAATGTAAAAAAATAGAGGTTCCTTTATAAAATTGATTAATTTCATATTCTCTTTAATCCAAAAACCTGGCGTTTTAAAAAGTAAAAATGACTTTATTGTTTTTATTGAAAATACTATTTTTGAAAGAACTAAGTTCTGCTATATCTAAGGGTATGTCTGTCATATACTTACCTACCTACGTGCTCTCTGCTTCGACAAGATACAAAAACTTGTGACTGCGATTTTTTTTTTACGAACACATTATTGGCGAAGTAATTATAAGATCTTACTTTATCTAAAAGAGGACTTCAAACCTATAAATGTGAGCGAAATATTAACGATAAGGCAGAACGCGGCTGTCACGAACCTTATAATTTCCTTTATCGATTTATCGAAAATAAACGTAATAATTTGTTACAAGTAACGAGGAGCTCTCGTAGTCAAATTAGTAGGTGCGCTTGATATACCAAACGCTGTTTTTTGTGCTCATCGCCCCCTAGCGGACAACGCCAACACGTGAACTAAAACATATGCAGAGGTCAATCAACCCTACATTATTATTGACAACACTGGAAGTTAGTTGCAGGGGACATATCAACACATATTTAATTAATAATGAGGATTTTTCGATGCTAGAATTCTGTTTTAAGCCCACGTCCAACCTTACTGAACCTCCCTCGTCTCTTCGAGTTGTTCTGTTTTCGGGCGTTTCCGGCGTGGTTTGTATAGTATGTAGGTGTAATGCTACGCTGGTCGTATAGTGAAGCAACGCACTCTGTTGCTAAGGGCTTCGTTCACGCATAATTGGCCCCCAGCCGGTCGTAGAATTACGTCATCGCAATGTGCTATCGAATGCTTCGAACGTACCGATGCGATGCTATAAGAAGGAAGTTTTCAACAAACGTTTATTTGTAATAAAGAAACTTGCAAGATATTCTGTTAATGAATCATTGGCATGGCATTCGTTATTGTATTTTCTTTATTTTCTTTAATACCTATCTAACATCGAGTACGACGGAGTGAAAATGACCGTATCGTAACGCTTTTCTATAAAAGCAAAAAATACAACGTCCACGGTGGCCAGCTTTGAAGGAAATATAATAATAGTGCACAAGCGTATGCGCAGACACGGTGCGCTTACTCCTATATTCTGATGAAATGACAGTCCGACTCTTCGAGGCATAGTGTATCACCACCAACTTCCAGATTTGGAGCTGCTTTGTAGTTTTTATTTTCTCCATGAAGTCGTTATCATTTAAATAATACATAATTATATTAATTGATCTGAAAACGTTATAACACATGTTTGCTGTAGTTTTTGTAATATCTATCAATCCGTAAACTTAATGTACGAAAAGCCCATGCCTTATTCTCCCTAGTAGATAGACTAATTAGGTACACACTCTCATCGTTTGTAAAACACGAACTTAATCGATTTCTAAATACGTAACTATCAATGTCAAGTCAAGTGAAGCCTTTGTTCAACTCCTTATCGACCTATAAAGCTAGTCTATTACAAAAGCTAGCCTAAAGCTTTTAGCGGCCGTCTCATCTGCAGCTGGTCTCTGACCGCCACAACACCGACATTTAGTCCTTTATCCGGGACATTGCATAAAGACGAGCCCCAAATTGTCTCCCAAACTTTACCGGCGATAACGACTTTGAACTCTGTTCTAATAATGTGAAGACCAACTTTAATCACCGTACCTATGTAGCTTGCCAGAACAAAGGGTAGTTCAAAACTAACCCAAGCAAAGAATATTTTTAGGCAAAGTAACATTCGTCGTAGCAAGGACAGGGTAGAATTTAAAACCTTAATAAAGCTCTGTACCCACACTCAAAATTGTTGGAGAGGCTTTCAATTTGCTTCATAATTGGCACCGTTCGGATAGGCAGATGATGTTTAAGTGCTTTTAATGTTTGGCGCTGGCAATATTATGTCGGGGATATCTGGCCGGTCCCGGCGGAGCACGAGCCGGATTAGGCCGCCGGTGGGGTTGCACAGCTCCCGGCTCACCTTGGAGAGTAATTATAATGATCGGCGCCGGAACCCTAGTCTGGGACGAGAGTCTTCCTGGAGAGGCGTGCCGGGCGACGGGTGGCGCAGCCGAGGTACGCCCACGCGTCGCGTTCCCCCGCTCCCCGCGTGCCCGTGTCTCACTCCCCGTACGCCGCCGCCCGCTCGTGCGAGCGGCCCGTCCGCACCCCCATCCCCACGCACCGTAATAACCCAATTTGTAAGAACCCCCCATTTTCAAGGACGGCCGTCGGTCTTTATGGCGGCGGCGACGGCGGCGTTGATTCCCGACCTTGTTTATTTCAGTTTCTTTTTGTTTAGGAACTGGCTGAACTTATTTTCGTACGTCTGTACCCGGCCGGGTCTCGCTTGTTTTTGTAGTGTCCGATGGTGATTTGATATGTCGATCACAAAGGACGCCACGGCTACCTTTGTGTACCTGTCCGCGGTACTCTATATCAATTATGTAGTTCGCTTCAAAGGCGAAATACAGAATTTCTATTCCTTTAGCCGCGACACGATAAGTAATTGGTTGTATTTTGTTTGAATGTCGATCACCAGCCCGTGAATTTGTTCGTTACGCTGGGTAAATATGAAGTTTTGGGGATGGTAGTAATATGAACATTTATGTAAAATTGACCTAGTTTAAATATTTGTGGACGTTGGTCCAGTCGCTTTACAAGCGCTCGATATTGCTCCTCGCTGCCAGGGTTACGTAAGATGTAAAAACCGGCGTTACATGCAGACATGTAAGGCGGGGGTAGCCTCATTTGTTTAAGCCGTTGGTTGTAAAGTTCAAGGTCGTCCAAGGCACCCTTATCAAAACCCGTCCTTTTGGTCCGTCTAGACGGCTTCACACCTCCAACCCTTTGGGGGACCAGTTCAATTACGGATTGTGTTTTTTCTCGGACACTTAACAGCGATTATTGTTGCGACCGTATTACCGTCTTTAGTAATGTCGTTGACTTCAACAAGTTTCGAAGATTTTCTGTGTACAATATTGTATGTTATTACTTCGCAAACAGTCGGCAAGGATATTAAAAAAGAACATTCTGTTATTAAATGTTTGAAATTTGTATTCTCATTCAAATTTATTTTAACTAAACATTGACGTTAATTAAAATACCCTTTGCGATTTGATTGGATTTTATGAGGTCTCATTAGTAAGGTACTGTTCAGTGATATTATATAGCATATTTTCCTTATATTTTTGGTAATATTTATTTTTCGGGACACTTAGCCTATTCAGTACAAATAATACGTCATGCAATGTAGGCAACTTAGGAGAAAATGGGTTTTGGAGTTGTCCAAAAAGATTAATATCACCCAACCCGGTCAAAATATCCTTAAATACGAGATTAAAAATATTTTTATGGGCTTCCAAGAACGAGGAGATATGACTCCTAATTCTAAACTATATATTTCAAAGAGCATACTTGCCAGGTGGACATTTGAATATGGAAACCCAGAGAAATGGCTGAAAATTCTTTAAAATTGTTGGGAGCAATACATAACTTGATATACATATAGTTATTTAACTTCACTACCATTTTAGAAAACATAAGATGATGAAGCTGACGGACAGTAGAGGGGACTCCTCAAGAGTTTACAGCACTTTCCTGTTTGGGATAAATTTATTAAAATTGACGAGAACCTATGCATACCTACCAAGGTGGGTTCTGAATACTATTACGGGCTCAATTATTAAGGCAAAGTTAATTTCTGACTAAGAGGAATCTAACATCGCCTTTTAAGATAAAATTAAACAAATAGTTTAAGGTTGTACAGCGCGTCAAAGAAATCATAAAGGACTCCAATATGCAAAGCATATTATGCAAAGGAAAAAAATGTTTATGACGTAAGTAATACTCGCATGCCAAAATTTAGTTTTAATACAATTATATTATACTCAAAGTTAACTAAGTTTTAATTTGAATAGGTACTATTGGGTACGTTACACACGAACGTTTGTTTACCATTAATATTCAAGAATCATGTCAAGTGAAATAGGTCTTGTTCCAATAAATGGTTTCTTTAGAATTGTTACAAGATATTAATTACCTTTTAGATGGAGCTTTGGGGGTCCAAGAGCACTTATATTTAATATTTATCTTAGCCTATTATTTAATCTGAAAATAACATTAATTTGATATTTGGTGTTTCTGGCTTCTCTAATTGACATCTCAACAATATCCTTGACATTAGTAGCATTCACGAAAAAAGTAAAAAAGGTACCTCATAAAAACGTATACGCTAAGTTTGTAGATCTACCAGCACTTATGTTATTCGTTACTGGGGTTTTGGCCAAAGCTTTAAGTTAAATTCCATTAAGGTACTAGATCAGGTCGAGGCATCGCATCGCCTGATACACCTTTGATTCGTGCATAACCAAAACTAGTGCGTCATCAACCGCACCGGAGTTAAAATATATTTCAATATCAAAGTTGTAATTAATAAAGGGGTGAATACAAAAGTCGTATACAACAGCGTGCTCTATGATAATAATCTGAAAAGGAGAGATGACTCACGAATGTACTGGTCAATGCATTTTCTGTCATGTCGTAAATACCTGATTATTGCAATGTGCGCATTACTACATACCAATCTTAATTAAAAGTTTTCCATCCGCGGAGGTCTTAGTAACAAAATAGTTGCAAAATTGTGGATCTTCTGCGACGCGACATCAAAGAATCGTCACATCGTGATATTTTATATGAAAATTAGTTTTTTTTTTAATAATTTCTGTTGTACCTCATTCTAGGCCTAAATAATAGGCCTAATAGGCCTAATAGGAACAAGAACAAAGCAGCAACTAATTCCCTCATTTATTTTTATAACTCGTGCAGAAAACAGTTTTCCTAGACTATTTTTCTTCGATCTTGGAAATTAAATTAAACGCAGACATAAATTTAGGACGTTGAGAAAAATATCTTTAAAATGACTTTGTTCCTAGCTCGTCGGTTTGATAAATCATGCCATCTTTAGTCATCGCTTTGAAGGAAGTGAGAAAAAAACTGTGCGCACATTTAGATTTTCAGATTCAAAGGTCAGAGGTACTAGTCATTCTGTTAGATTTTGCGATTGTAACTTGAATATTTTTTTCAAATATAGCACCACCAGGCTTTAGGCTACTGGAATTGGGGTGGCTAGTGATTTGGTATGGGGTGGGGTCGGCTCGTCGCGCCAGTATCACCCCCAGAGCGGCGCATAGACTGAAATGTGCCGCCGATATAGCAGCCGCCAAAAACATGAACTTTTTTTTGTGCGTAGTGTGCTAGGTTTACATCGCATTTTATGTCGATGTTTGTCGTTCTAGATATTTAAGCAGTTCCGCAGTTTCTTATGTAGTTGATACTATATTGTATACTAATTTGTGTATTAGAAAACTTCTATGCAGAATTTTGTTTTTTTTTTTTTTTTTTTTTTTAATTCTGGGTCTAGAATTTATTTCGCCCTCATATTTTTGAAGGATACCTACATCTTGAAAAGAATGTTAAACATATACGTAAGTACTAAAGTAAAGTAACCGCAAGACTCATATATAAACATATCCATGTAAAATTTTCGTTTTCAGATATAGAAAATTCATATTCTTCGCTACCCTACATGTTTGCCTCACAGACATGATAGCGCAAAAACGTCAGAAGATTTATTGCTCCAAAAAACTAGGTTTTAATAAAAGAAAATTTCAAAGGCCTACACATCGTATGCAGGGCGGAATAACTTATAGAGGCATAAGCGTTGAAAATTGAGGCCGCCTAGTCTGATATTGAGGGAAACTGACTCGAGACACGCACTGAAACTCACGCCAGTCCAGTTTTGTTCCTATTAAGGTACTCAAAAAGATTTCGCTATTTACTACACTATCGAATGCTACGATATACGTTGCGTCTTTGTAAAAATCTAATATTATTTGCTTGCAGCTTCAACTTTCGATGTACGCGTAACTTTTCATAGCGTTCCGTAAAGGCAGCTTTTTTGCGTACATGTACAATAATCTGATATTCCCTGCTTTCCATTACGAACGATAATATATTTTAAGATGAAGCAATAAGGGTGAGAATTGTGTGAATATTATATTCAAAGACTATTGTAGGGCTTCATAGGAACCGTTTTGGAGGTTTCATAAGGCACGAAGGGGTATACATTGACGATAACATTAAAAAAGTAGTTACCGTCTGCTACATTTCAAATTTTAGGTAGGTAATAATGATAATTACGCAGGGTGTTAAAGCATTTTAAATAGTTACTGCCCAGAGATAATAATAATCTGATATTCTCTGCACTTGATTGTATTTGTATTTGTGTTTGTGTTGTGTGACCAATGTCACGATAAATTTGGTTTTCGAACTGTATGCAGCTAATAAGGACGAAAAATTAAAAAAAAAAAATAGTGACCTCGAGAAAGAAAATAATTAGAAATTTTAACATTTCACTAAAGTTTATTCCTTATAAGTATGCACACGTCTAACATGCCAATGTATACAATACAATGCCATGCCAATACAATTTAAACACCCGATAAAATAATCGTTTCTCTAAAAGAACGAATAAAAAGCAACAGACTCACGAAAAGTCTAAACAAAATGCAATGCAAGAAAAATACTAAGCGACCTTGAAAAAAGGAACAAAAAATAAACATCTAGTATACATTAGCGGAAAACGCGTTGTTTAGAACGTCGACAGAAATGCTGGCGAGCGCAAATTGATAGTGACATGAGACACTAAATACGTTTCAGACAGAAGGTTAGTTCGAGCCAATTCGTGAAATTAACCACACTCCTTAATTATTCATCTATTTAATTTTAAAAGCAGCAAATTTCGTACCGTCTAACGTCATCTTTAATTGTGTTTTTTTTTTAATCTTTATCAGGCATATTTTCTTTCCATGGACCATTAACCATTTCAAGAAATATTATAAAGAAAGAGTTGGCGTAACCGGTTCAGTTGCTCTCGATATTTGTGCTTAGCAACTCATTCAGCGATTCAATTTTATCATTTGATTTAATTGAATTTCCTTAAAAATAATATATATATATATATTTTTAAAGACATTCACCAACTGTCCATAAGTCAAAATATTATATCAATATTGTTTCACAGAAAAATATGGTTGTTGTATTGCTATTGAGGCATATTTCAGTAGTAGTCATTTATATAGGTCTTTGTGCTTGTCGTTAGGTTAGGTTAGGTGGTGAACCTTCTGATTTATCGTATTCTGTGCTTGCAAGTAGACGGGGCTATTGCCCTCCCCATACCATTGCAAGGCTACCCAGGGCCGCACTCGACGCCGGGCTCGGTAGCCATGGCGATCGCTCGCGCGAGCTCGTTGCGATAGTGACACCCCTACCACCCTCTGCCCTGCGTCGCTTATTATGGGCTCTTTTCAATTCGCCTTCAATGGCGGCTAAATCTTTACCTGAAGGCCGCACCAATGATGTCAGGTACAGCCCTGGATCTGAGCTCTGATTCCGTGATATTTTTAGGGTGTTTGTACTGTGTGGGGTGTTTTGAAATAATATGAGATGAATAAATGTTTGTTTGAATTAAAGTAGTGAGTGTAATTGGCTGTTGACTGTATATTGGAGAAAAGAAGTATTTTAGTAAAGCTCTTCACTCCGAGATGGATGTTTTGTCTGATGGACTACCTGCCCAGACAAATCGGAAAAACCTGTAAAAAGGGTTATCGTTAAGTCTCAAGTCGCGCGAAAGACGTCGAACTTAGCGCGATGTAAATTTTCGTTATGTTAGTTCTCAATTTGTTGCATATCTTCGTTTGTCGTATGTAAGCCCCCTAAAATATGAATTTTATTCTAATTTTCAGTATTTGTTCTAACAGTTTAGTGTTTAGACTAGAAGCCGACCCCAACATAGCTTGGCTAGGCAGATGATGATGAAGTTATTATCTCTAAAATTATGCATGCTACATGTTTAGAAAAAAATATTTCTACAAATAGTTCGAAGAGTATAGAATACATGTTCAGATTTTCTGCTGGTTTTGTATTATTGTATTGTGATAAAGTTGTGGTGATGATGGTATCGTGATCATCCAGAAATTATTGACAAAGAAAGAAACAAAATACTTTATTGGTATTGCACTCACTTACCCATTATTTTGGCCGTGATTGAAAATGGATCGATATAGATAGTATGTAGGTACGTATAGACCGTATAGATAGTAGCAGCCGGAAGATTTCAAGTAAACAACTGTTATCAAGGTCGAGAGATACGGTAAAATAGGGCTGTTACAATATTTCAAAGAAACTCGAAGTTTTAAGCCCAAGTTGCTTGGTTCCGATGTTTTCGGGATTGCCGGAAAATTATTGCTAACAGTTTGTTAGCAACAATTTTTTAATTTTTGCTAAAATTATTTTTAAATTTTTGATATATATAAATGCTTATATTTATAATTGTATATAAATATAAATAACTTTTATTTATATTCGCCGATATCTACCTCGTGTTTGAATATGTTTTTTTTTGTGAAATGATATGCTGCTTAGGTGTTCCCATTGTCACCACTTCAGCATGCATGCATGCATACCCACGGTGGTGCTAAAAAGCCCAAATTAAAAAAAATACCCAAGAAAATAAAACCAACTTCTAATACAGTAATAAGCAAACAAATACTTTTGCGTCGTCGTGTTACATACGTATTGCTCCAGAAGTTGGTGGCGATATCAACACAACTGCAATCTCTAGAAACCGACATCGACATCTGTACGTAAAATTAATTATTTTTACTTTTCAGTGTTTTTTAAAATGCGGATATTTGTGAAACTTTTTTTAGTTCAGCTATTAGAGAGCTAAAATATGGATTGTGTAATAATTCTGTAAGAGCCAATTCAACATTGACCATAAATTGATAAGTTTCCCTTGCCCAATATATCAGAAATCTTAGATTCGTTATCAGGATGTGTTTACTTCAGTCATTTAGACTTAAGCCAAGGATTTTACAATGTTGATCTACATTAAGATAATCGTATAAAATTTACAGCCTTTTGGGGCAATTCCAGATGACCCGTATGCCTATGGGCCTCAATACAAATACAATAAAAATAATCAGCCCAAAATTCTCAGTCACAATATTGGTATTCCGGGACGTTTTCTGAGAACTGCCCTTTTAAAACCGTGAGAAAATAGAAGACTACAAAACTCCTGTGGCACACTTAAGATCAATTGATCGATCGAAATAAGCTATAGGTTGTGTTGATTATGATTTTTTGGCCATTTTTATATTAACATTTTTTACATTATTTATGTGCACATTATTAAAGTGTGATCGAACAGTGAATTTCAGTTGTTGTAATTAAATGAGTTGTGGTAATTATTTAACTTTTTTTGTTATTGCCATACTTGTAAAAGATTTTTACACACTTAGATGATCTTAAAATGTCAAGTCCGTCCCTGTGCTAGAAGTACAGTGTATGCCAAGTCGCAGCTTGCTATTTGTGCGCGCCGGGCCTCTGAACTATGTACCTACCGCCTCCGCTGGAGGGGGGCTCCTCTGCCCAGCCTATTACACTAATAGTGCAAGTATAACGTGCCCAGTGATCTAGTCTATTGAATTTTTATTAAGATTTGTGACACTTTGAAATGTGTAAAGCACACCGGACATATACACATTCCTCAATTCATTGTAATTGTATTTGTATAGATATAATGCAATTATTTGTTTTAATAATGCAATGTCGAAACGTACTAACAGTTTTACCTGTTTTTGGATATTCCATAACGATGTACATACATACGTATGAGGGGAATTCACGGTTATATTTGCCTTTGAAATCATACACGGAAAATATTAAGTAGGTTAATTGCATAATATCTATACAAAACATGAAAAATCTCTTATTATACTGTGTATTTTTGTGATATTTATTATGTTAGTTTGATAAAAGTTAATCTTATGTTGTGTACAACTTCACCTGACTTCGGTACCTACATTTCTGAGAAAAGTATGAAAGTAAAATGTAAGCACATACATATATCTTTTACGTTACGTTTTTAAATTGAAAAGGATGTTTTTTGTGCCTATTCAATTCTTATTTATATTATCCTTTACTAAATTAGAACCGATCATATAGAAAGCTCAAACACTAGTCAATGATTAATTCATTCAACTTTGATCTCCTCAATTAACGTTGTTATTGATCGGAAGATAATTGTGGCAGCGTCGAATGTTGAATAGTTTTTATATGTAAATGTTGAATATTTGCATTTTATTGTGGGAACACATTTTAATTATTAATATTAATACGTAGATGGATTCAGTTGTAAGATCCCTGGATAGACACTTTTTAAAAAGCACAATTTAGTGATTAAGTACCATAAAAAAGACTAAATTTCGTATTCCTGAAAATAAATGAACCTGTGATATTTGTGCAATTATTTCTCTCTGCAATTGGATTTTATGTTCTTTCCAATTAAGCCATCCTTGCCTGCTCTCCATTCATATATAAATCTACAAACAGCTGAACATAACAGCAACCCTTTTGTTTCTATTAACAAGCACGAGCATGACATTTTGAATATCCATTCATGAATGCTTATCATCAAAGGGAGAACACGCTTAGTATACGCTACACGACACACGTAATAATTGCTACCGCAGATTACGTGGTGCGTGCTTTTGTACAACTGTAATACAGGACGGGAATATTTGGTAAAGTTCAGGTTAAAATGAAAGACATTCGTAATTTTCTGTTATTGCTGTTTTTTTTTTTGTTTTAACTCTTCTTGATAATATGGTTTACGATAAAAGTATGGTATCGATTAGACGTAATAAAAAAACGGCAGAGACATTTTGAGGAGCGAAGTTAAATGAATTCCGATTACTTATTCCGGTCAGAGTATATGATACTAACGTATTAATTTGCAATATATTAGTTACACCTAATACGTGTGTATATTATCTGATTCCCAATTCCCTTTAAATTTGGCGGCGGTGGGATGGCCCGGTGATTTTGGCAAAGGGATGGTTACTATAGAAACGGCAAGACTTGCCTGGTCTCGAATTTAACACGGAATTATTGATTACTCGAATCAAAATGTTGAAACTGTGTGGCACCTATTTCGGTAGTTATACGCAGTTACCTGTAGTGTATGGAATAGATTTCGTATTTAAATACTTATCAAAGGGACCATGTTCCTGGTCAAAGTAGGTATTAGTATAAGTTCACCTGGCTAGGTACTTATACGAATTAGGTTTTAGTTGGTTTCTAGGCTTTAGGGGTCGGCGTATAGACAAGGAGACTGTCATGGCCTTATACGTTTAGCACGAATATACATATATTGATTCCATTTTCTATTTTTATTTCTATTTCATTACTATTTTAGCATTGATCAAGCATGCTAATTCTGGATCACCTTTGGCTATATGCTTTTGGGATCATACCACAATAAAATTATTTCATGAGTTCTTTGTAAGGTAGAGTGTACCTAATTCACGGTTGTATTTGTGTAGGTAGCTAGTCTAAACATCAAAGATATTTTTGAAAAACGTGTTTATACATGAGACAGAGTGGCTCATCATTATAAAATGCTCATAACATAACACCAATGAAGGTCCATTTATTTCCTAAGACGCATATAGAATTACTAAGTCACCTGTTTAGAAGAATTAAAAAAAAAATCATCAAAAACGTAAATTTCAAGATGGCTGCAAACGTAAATGATACAATCTTTGCTTTAGAAGTTAGATGTTGACCTTTTAAGCATACATAGCCGTGACCATGAATGCTGAATCGACTCCATTACGTAATCTATGCGCTCATCTTTCCTTAAACTCTAAATCACGCGAATTTGGACTCTAACTTCATTGCAAAAGGTTGAATACTCTCCGTTATTTGCTGTGTACGAATTTGATGTACCAGCAACTTGTTGCATCGCAGTTTAGGGTTAACACTAGTTCCTCATTGATAATTTTAATGTTATCAAACAATTTATTTTTAGTTGCCTTTGTATTTTGCATGCGTGTTGAATTTGTAAGTTTAAAAAAATGTTTCTGGGTGCTGAGTATAGTGCTAAAAATATTATAATCGTCATCTAAATGTAGGTAGATAAGTCCTATAGTTTCACCTAATCTGTGTGTCTCAGGTATAGTTTAGTTCATTATGGTTTGATAATAAGAATAAAAATTCGTGTTTTTTCTGAGTTTGCGAAGTAAAGCCTTCATTAAAATAGAACTAGTCTCTCAGTTATTGGGTCTCATATTGAATAAGGCGTGTTTCCTGTTTGATTCGTACGTGCTGCATGACAAGGGCTGGAAATTGGTGGCAAGTACAACACCACAACTGAAGACTTTTTTTATGATATGCATTTTTGGTACTTGCCATAAAATATGCATTTTCCCTCAAAGCTATAGGATTAAATAATTTACTAAGAATATAGCCAATAAATTAATTCGTTATCAATGAATACCTAACGAACAACCTTCAAAACATATTTTATTAATTTAATATTGCTGGATATAAATATATTATAACAAAAAAGATTCAACAAAAACGTTACAACATTAACGAAAAAACGACGTGGTTTTTTTACTGACACCTGCTTCCATTTGCATAATTTTAAACTTGTTTCTGAGCCAAGATGAGCCTTTAACACCCTTTTACGTATGTTGAATGAATGCAAGATAATTAAAGTGCTTGATTATGATAATCTTTGTTTGAAACATATCCAAGGGAAATAGTGCTATGTTGTCAGTAAAAGCCTTGTTTGCTGTTAGCTGCGTACATGTATGAATGTGTTGAATTACCAACTGGAAGCGGACCCCAGAATAGTTATGAAAAAACTTAAGTCGATAAATTGATGGAGATTAGAAGAGGGATAGTGTTATAAGGCATACGTTGGGAGAATCTGTTCGGCATGGGTAATATTATGTAGGTTCTGATAACCTGTTTGACATACTGGTTACCGCATTCGTTTTTGTACTAAATTTCACACTACTTGATCGAGAGCGACTGCCAGACCTATATCTTACACAGCTTCAGTAAAAAGGTTACATTTGTTTAGGACGAAGTTAGACTAATTGTGATACAGCAATAATCCTCACAATAAACAATTCAGTTAAAGCTGTCGAAAAAGGTCTCATCACGGTAATGCATATGATTGCAGTCGAATCATAAGTACTTGTGATTTTTTAAATGTATAGCGAATGGCGAAATGGCGCCCTTTTTTAGTAGCTCAACATTTGACAGCAGGCACAGCATGACAACCATAGAAACAAATATTGTCAACCGGAGAATGGACATAATGACAGATAAGTGACAGATTGACGTAAGATTTCTTTTGACACGTAGAAAATATTTTTTTCTTTTCTTGAGTAGTCTGGCGGTACGGGAAAACTTGTACTTGGGAAAAAACATTTATAACTGTGTTTTTGAGTAGTTTAGGGCCTAAGCGAACTGTGAAGTCCTAATGCTTCCTTGTTCAAGTCCTGGCGAACTGGCTTGTTGGCACATCCAGTGACACAAAGGCTGTTAGCCTTTTAGGTGCACTACTCCTTGAAACAGTACGAATATTTTGACGCCATATTAATATTTTTTTTACATTTGGTATAGAAACGATACCTATAGGGGTATATTATTAAGTTTGTAAATGTTAATAACTTATACAAATAATAAACAAAGTCGAGATATGTTGAAGCAAATTAATAATATCAATTCAAAAAATATTTTAGTTAAGTAATCGGAGTCTATACGCGCATTAAGTTCCTTTATCTTTAACCTCCCATTTAAACAGATATTTAAGATTTTGAGCTTCTGTGCTACTTTCGGAGTTTGCGTACTTGTCTACAAATGAAATGAGCTAAGTAATGGGCCAAGCCACTAGCAATATTGGTCGATATGGTCATGCAAATTAGAGTCAATGACAATTATCCGTTAACAAATATCCGTTAAAGACTGTTTGAAGTTTGAGCATTAATGGTTAAAATAATATAGATCCCCTAGTTGCCCCATTTCTGCTTCACAACCATGGACGACAAAATTGTGTTCTCCATGTTCACAACCGATTATCTATTACACTTGATGTTATGCAATTTGTTCGTTATTTTGTTTGTCGATGACGTCACACAACGTGTGAGCGGTTCACGGTCATGATCAAGTACATAACATTTTTCATACACATGACTTGTATCAATTCTTAGTGCGTGGGTAGTTTTATTTATTGTTTTCACGACTACGGAGAAGTCATGTTTCAAATGCATGAGTAACTTGTTAGTGATCAAAGTTCATATGACCGATGATAATCTTTATATGCCGATTAAAGACACCGAGTGAGACACTGAGATACTGACTGTTTATTGATGTTTCATAATTTAATGTACCTAAAGAAAATTTTACGTTATTATTAAGAAAATGAGCTATCCGTTATGAAGCAAATTTATGAATTTTGATTGCCAGGAACCTCTTAATACTTGATATGCTATTCAATTCTTGAGGCAACTGTCGCGATCACTTAAAACATATGTTTTTGAAGACGAAACAATGAAGTTCAGATGATTTAGATTCCTTAATTAGAAATAACTGTTTAGCGAATTAAAAAGAAACAAAAAAAAAACATTTTACTCCATATCGATAACAAGGCAGATGATGATCAATGAGGTATCTGTAATCTTATAATCCTATTAACATTATAAACGCGGAAGTTTGTAAGATTGCGTGGATTTTTGTGTCATATTTATCTTGCACGGAAAAACTACCGAATGGATTTGGATAAATCTTATTAAGTATAAAGTTTATACATAGGGATAACATATACATAAACTATTCTTTATCCAGGCGGGAAGTAGTTCCCTTAAAAAAGGATAAAGCCACTGGCAAAGCTGTAATATTATAACAAAAAGAGGCATTCAAAATCTTAACCGCAAAAAGGGAGAACACGTAGTCATTGATAAGAGGTTCTTTTGAACACAAATCTTTTTTGGATTGAAACGTCCACGGCCAAACTATGACCAAAAACCACCGTTCTAATTGATATTACCTGTACCTAAAACAACTTACTAATCGTATTGTAATTATAATAATTTTCAGATTTTTCTACAAGCGAGAAACAAATGAGGATAATGGAAAATTGAAAGAATGCTATTTTAGATTCTAACTAGATTTTTCTATGGTTTTGTCCATTGTTTCACCATGTTTGTTGACTGTGCTGCTGTGGTGTGCATAATGTCCATTTACCATAATACATACATTTACCATAATATCTTATTTTGGGTTTGCTATATAATAAATTCTAATAAATAGCTTAAGCTAGCGTATTTTCGTGTGTGAAAGAGGTCCCGATATTTAAGTTATAATTACTATTGGTAAAATGTGTTGTTATGTTACAATTCGTGTTTGTGTCCCTATTTGTGCCCATATTTACGGCTCCAAATCTAGGACTCTTCACAAAAAAAAAGGCTCAATCGCAACAGTTGTAAAGATTAGTTATATTAAACTTCCTGAAGTAATTTATAATAATATTTAAAAACCTCGTGTTTTGAGGCCTTGAAATAGTGTTACCCATGGAGAACCAAATAACGAGCGGAGATGCCACAACGCAAAATCTCCTAAGAAAGTAGCGTCGCCTAAATGCGGGTGTGCGGGGGACGAGGAATGGGCGATGACTCCGCCTATGCTCTGCCTACTTTGGAACCCACCCATTTTTGTAAATCCATCTAGTGTCGAATAGAATAACTAAAAATTTAACACTAAACTAACATCAAAACTTTTTGCAACATTATTTACACTATAGGGTACAAAACGTCCCAAAACTAAAAATTATATCGTCTTGATAGAGAAATGTCTTGTGCGATAAATTAAAATAAGCCCAGCATTATGCTGGGTAAGATGAGGAACGTTATTCCAAAAATTCTGTTTCTTATTTCTGACTTCCACTGAAGCTGAAATAGAATTTTCTAGACAGTGTCTTAACCGGCGTTCCATGGGAACTTCTTCGCCTCCCTCTATTACATAAGCTATCTAACACAGATTTTTTACAATCAAACCAGTAGTTCCCCAAGATTAGCAAACTTCATCGTTTACAACACGAATACAAACTCTGCAGTTTTACGACATTACAATAGATGACGCTCTATTTCTAGCAAAACTAAATACGAAATATAGTTAGAAAAGACTTACAACCCTCATTACTGTCCAGGCTCAACAGCATTTTTTTATTCCATTGAGAGTAATTTAAAATGTAAAGTGAATATCCACATTTAATAAACATTGTGGATTTTTCTACACCTGGGTCTAAAATTACACCTTGGTGTTATTTATGGGTTGACATACGGACTCTTCTTAATTTTAGTTCGTCTACTCAACACTTTGGCGTGACTAGCATGAAAATTAATTCTAGAACATCCGTCAAAACTCAAAATTGGTAGGGTGGCTGCACCAGTTCTCAGCATACTGCGAGTGAAAAAAACTGATTAGTTACTGATTACGGGTACCGATTTCAATGTTTGATATTGAAAGTTTTAAAGTGTCGGTAAGAAATAGAGGTCTAAGAGTAAAAATGTGGTTACTGTTTTATGTTTGATTTTGGAAGTTTTTTAGTGTCAGATTTTTAAATAGTCCTGAGGGTACTTAGGTCATAAGCAGTGATCGGTTAATCAGATGCGTATTTGCCTAAAGTTCATGTTTGTTACGGTCATGTTTGTTCGGAAGCGGCTTCCTAAAATATGTAGTATATAGTTTGGTGGATATATCATTATATATCGTTTAACTAATCAGCGCGCGAGGCCTTTTCCGTTTCACAATTTGACGGTATCACTTCGAAAGATTACAATTTAAAGAATAATAGTAGGATAAATTGTAGGCAGTACGTTGCAACCTAAGTTTCAGCGTACGTATGTCGTTGTAACATTTTGTAGGTTTCCAGTGAGGTTGATTAATAATACATCTCCATGTATTTCTTACATTTATATTGACAGGAAATCTAAAACGATAAGAAAAATCAAAAAAGGAATTAATTGTAATAATTATTTTGAATAATTACATGGCTTGTGACTGGCACTTTCACCCTAATACGTCAAAATACATATTTTGTTTCAAAATGAGGTCCACTATTCCCTAACAGATGGCGGGGTTTTTGTATTCAAAAAGTCCTTGTTTCATATCTAAAATTTACAAATTTATTTATGTAATAATTTGTAGTTAGCATAAGTGGCGTAGCTTACATACCAAGCACATTAGACTAACATTTGTCGCAATAATAAGCATAATTAAATAATAGTATCAAATCAGGGAGAAATTATAAAAATTCAGCTATTCGACGGCAGATGTCTCTAGCTATCAGCAATGAAAATAAGTAAAAAAAATAAAAATACATCTTATTATTACTTATAAATGAAATTTTATGCTGTCGTAGTAGGTAGGTAGTTTTTATTCTAAATAATGTTTGCACCCAAAAACATCGTATTTCATTGTTAAAACTATTATTTCACCAAAATATCAAAATACAAGACATCCGTACTGGACGACAGCTCACTTGAGACTGAGATTTTTGGCCACGCCCACTGTGACGTGTAAGCCCTGCCCATGCCCTGGTTGATACGACAAGGCCTGGTTGCCTTGTGGCATCTCCGCTAGTCATTTTGTTCTCCATGGTGTTACCTTTGAAGTGTCTCGGTAAGGCCTTGGTTCGTAACGTTATAGTCATAAAATTCAGGGTTAATTATATGTATAAATACAATGATGAGACCAACTATGTGTATGTATATTTATGAAACGATGTTTGTGAACATATCGGGTGATAATAAAACTCATAATTCTATAAATCAACATCTAACATGTGTTAGCATGTTGTTTGACAACCCTAAGGAAAATTTTGAATATTTTCAGTAACTCCTGGATTCCAACAAGTTAGGTTTTCAAAAATATACTAGACATAATAGAAAGTATCAGCAATATTTTGATGTAGGAATGACCACCTACTACGGCGGTTTAGGCGAATAAAAAAGTGAAACTAAAATCCGACTTCAAAAACACTGAAAAGTGAAAAAAAAAGATTTTAAGTACATCGAAGAAGTCTCTAGAAGTCGGTGTCAAGTAGTTGCAACTGTAATACTGTATTTATTTGGACACCGACTTCTAGAGCGATGTACTTAAAAGCTTTTTTTCCACTTGTCAGTGTTTTTGAAGTCGTTTTTTTTTTTGTAAAAAAAAAAATACTTTTATCTTTTTAGTATCAGGTCCAAAATCGTGTTTCGTCATCCATTTATACACTCCATACCTTCTATAATAGCTGTCATAACTCAAGTTTTTGGGAATTTCTCATTAACCGGCCGATTATAACATCAACCACATACACATCATCCACATAAATCAAACAAATGCTCATAAAATAAAAAGTACTTAACCAAATTGGATGAAATTTTTATGGGGCCAAATGGCAAGTATATTGCATCGAACAAAAAAAGAATTACACCAATCGGACTAGAAACCTCGGAGTAATCGGTGTACATACCGGCCGAATTGAGAACCTCCTCCTTTTTTTGGAAGTCGGTTAAAAATCTCGAACCACTACTAAAGCTACAGATTTTTTTAAAACCTCTTAGCGAACCCGATTTCTTTTTCCGAATTGTACCTGTACAATTCAGAGGTCGATTAGAGTAACACAAAATCGGGGTTTTTACCACACTGTGCACCGCTGGAAACTAAACACCGAATCCAAATTGGTTCATTCGTTTAAGAACTAGGGTGCACAGACATACCCACACCTATTGATCAAAGTTATTAGTGACCTTTTTGCTTAAAAACAAATAAACTGTTTTTTTAAATATGTTGTGCAAGTAAATTGAATTTGTTTGAATAAGTCATATCAATGTAATTATTTACTTGCATGAGACTGAATTGCTGGGTAAATGTTTGATATGGTTTTCAGAATCTATGACTCATGGCTACTGCACATAACGAGTAGGTAATATAACATGTTTTCATTTTAATATTAAGGAATTTTGAAATTTTAATTCAGAACAATGGATATTAATATGACTAATTTGTTAACAATTAATCTGTACCTACCGTCTGAATGTTACGAAAATTGTGTAACCTAGACATGCAATGACACCGCAGCAATTATTAGTTACTTTACTGTTTTTTGATTCTCATGGTGCGTCTACGGAAAATAAAATTATTTACATTTGGGAAATTTTGTATGTTGCTTTCGGATGTTGTTGAATAATATGAAAACGCCGATTACGATTGTAATGATTCTTAAACGAGGTAGCAAAAAGAAAAGAAAATAATAGATTATTGTCGTTGCCGTATTAAATATAGTGTAACGATTCCCTTTTCAAAAACTACAAGCTCTGGCCTCGAATTCTCGAAGTGGCCTTAAACTCTACGCTATTCAAGGCCAGCATGACGTCACCAATTTTAATTAATCAACGCTGCGTTGACGTTGCGTTTACGTTAGGCTTCTGTCTCTATCAGTGCGTTAAAAACCTTGGCCTTGTTGAACGTAGTCCACCGCGGATATGAAAGAGTAGTAAAATGTTTAAGAGCTCGTGTATTGACTGTTAAAATTTATAGCATTATACGCAGTTGGTGATTTATTTTGTTTTATTTCTTTATCGCTTACTTGTAAAGGCAATTAAACCACCTACCGAAAATTATTTGTATGTTGCAGTTTACTTCAGTATGTAGTTGTCATACGTTATCATTTTTGAATACAAAGGTTGTCGCTATAATGGAAAATGACGTTACACTGACTGATATGCACATGTAGTAAATATTTTGTTTAGAAAAAATAATAAGATGTAAGTAATCACATTTTCTAATGAAGTTCCGGGATCACACAAAGTACTATGAGTATCTGTGTACGATTTCGTTATGAACTATTTGTCCTGAAAGTGCATAATGACAATTTTCTAGAATAACCTGTCCGACTTCACACACGGAAATCGAGAATTTTCACAATTTTGTGTGTGTGCTAAACTGCTGCATGTGTGTATGTGTGCGTGAGAGAACCGCGTGCAACTACAACCGAGGTCGCCCACATTCGATCTGTGCAAATTTTTGGTCGGCGGGATCACTGGCCGCTCTCAGGGCCGCACCGCCGTATCTCTCAATTTTTGTTTGTTAATTATAAAAATAATGCGTTATATAACTTCTAGTCATCTCTCGTTCGCACTTATGCCACTTCGCATAACCCTCTCTCATCGCCACCGGCGTTGCGCCGCACACATCAAGCCGCCTAGAAAAATACATCCACAAAATTCGGCGGTGCGTTTCTCTGTGTGGGTGAATGACGTTAGCCTACAATGCGATTACAGGCCCGTACTGGAGCTATTTATTTTATATCTACTACGCATTTTATACCTATCGGTCTTTATTTGTATTTCTTAGATTTTTCAATATCGACATTTTTCTTGGGTTACTTCACTGCTTTGGTAAGAAGTGATGACTATGGCCGGTGTAAAACCAGCTCGTTGATTTCTCGCCAACAGAATCAAGAATAGATGGAAAGAAACGTGCCAAGTTTTAAAGGCGTTTGCCTTTGTATTCCTATATATTTAATAATTTCGGTAATTTCTTAAAACGGGTGTAAATTAATTATTTTATGTATAATATAAATGGTATTTATTTATTGTAAATATGAGTTAAGATATTCTACTGTAGAGTACTGGAAAATCGTAATAGAGATATTTGTTATAGGAAATAGCAGCAATAGGAGTATGTAGAATTAGATAAGGAAAGGATAAGCAACAAAATTCATAAGTACTTACATAATATTTTTTGAGATTGTGTACGCGCCACAATAGAAATTTGAAGCACTTTAAATTTTAATTTTACAGTAGCAATCTGCAGCTATAATATGTGGCTGATTTGTAGCAGAAGCAATCCGATTTAAAATGAATTTCCAGACAATTATTGAAGTTATTACTTATCTTTAATATTAGACAATGATTGATATCTTTGACATAGCTCCTCCTAAAGTTTTATGTAAACTTATATGTCAATGTCTCAATAACATAACAATTTTCTTAATTGATAATTCTGTTATCAAGAAAATAACTTTCAATAAAATTGCATGACGCAGACGTTTCAAATTCGGCACTGCACTTACACGTGCCGCGGTTTTTGTCCGGGATGCGATGTTTGGCAGTCATTGTATGCAGCGAGTATTTGCGCACCGGAGCCTTGAGCCCCTCCCCGCGTCCCCCGACATGCCTGATACCTACATGCACGCAACGCATAGATAACGTTAGCTTTGTTCGGGTTATTTGAAACGTGAATATTATTTTGAATGAAGATATATTTGGGGACTGGACTGGATCGAACTTGTTCTTTGCTGATTATTAGAGTAAATTTAGTGTCTTTCATGGTTATCTAGTATGCAAGTTTTCCCTTTCATTAGATATGTACTGGGATCATTATTATGGACATTTTCATATTAATAATTGTACTTTTTGTAAAGAGGAATTTTATTGCTTACGTACAGACAAATTCAACATTTGAATTTCATCAGAAATATAGTTTTAGGGGCACCAAAGTCAGTCCGTACAAATAAGTTACATTAAACTGTATTATATATTAACTTTCTAATTAAATATCGATTTATTTGAGTCACTTCTAGGAAGCTTCTTTGTATTCAGCTATTTTTGCATTACCTTCACACTTCTAGAATGCCTAGAAAGTGCCCAAGCACCTAACATGTTTACATTAACATGCATGAAACGCTACACCTAACCGGCTTTGAATTTGAAAGTAGCTAGGTATTGTTCTTTTTCAGTGTTGCGAGTCATTGGGCATCAAGTTTTAGCTCACAGCTCGTTAGCACTTAATGCAGCGATTATCTGGGCACGCACATTGCCAAAATGGGGCAAATGCGCACTCATTTTACAAGAACAGCTTTTAAGGCTTGCCTGTCGCGCTCTGTTAACTAATCATGTAGGTATGTATAACAAAAAATTTAATACGAATATGTTATAATTTATTTGTTAAGGTATATTCATATTCAGTTCCAGAAAGGATCTTTTATCCTTTGGGAAGTACGGTATTTACCCAATGCTTGTCGGGCGTATAGGCAATATCACAACCCTTTTTTGGATTGTTCATAATCGGGTAAAAATCAGTTAATAACGTACGAAACCCTTGGTGGCCGACTCTAATCGCACTTGTCCGTCCTGTTGTTTTTTGTTACGGAAATTATTGCCTTACTGAGCCTAACTATAGGATAATCATAATTTTATTCTTAGAATTATTTATAATTCCTACACAAGGAAGACTTACAATTATTTATTCTCGCAACAATAGTGGATTCGTTATCTATTTAGAGGTCATATTTATGCAAATATAAATAAACAATCAGCCTAGCCTGCCTAGCAATTTACCAACTATGTTGTGTTGGGCTCGACTTCCAGTTTAAATGGACGCAGTTGAGTACCATTGCTTTACATGGAGCGCCTGTCTATCTGACCTCCAGCTACCTGGGCAAACCGATGCACCTAAGTAAAACTGGTTGTTAGATTTGCTGGCTTCTGATTACGTGTAATGTATGCCAAAGATGTTCAAATGACAGCCGGAATCATCAATTTAATGGACCTTCCGAAAAACGGAAGGATTCGTCATGACAAGATCGTCATCGATCCAGTGACCGACCGCGCCGATCTTTGCACTACCTTATGTATGATCGATCGATCCGTCGGGCTATTACTTAGCCACGAGCTGTTTTAAAATATAACTAACCAATTATTGAGAAAATTGAATTAAGCTGCAGAAAAGAGCGTTGTTTATTTTAATGTAAAAATATAGAGATCTATTGAACTGCATCCTTGCGGAACAACATAACTACTGCTGCAACTGTACTACAAACCAACGAAATATGAAATTTCCTCGTATAATTCAAAATATGACGTTTAATTTTAACCAATGTTTTGAGTGATAAATATAAAATAAACAAACATTGATGTAGGTGGCCTCTTAAAGTCTTCAAGTTAATCAGTGTAGTGTGCAGGGTACGGTTGCAGTGTCAGTTAACACTAAGATAGCAGTGTGGTCTGGTAGTTTAGTCTATAAATATACATTTTCATACCTAAATCATCTCTTCACAGTACGCCAATTAACCCCAATTAAATTTTGGGAAGTCCAATGATTTTTAAAATTTTCTTTATGGTTTGATTGAAAACATGACTAAAACTGTTATGTTAATGTGATCTTAAAATTAGATGGCGTGCAATTACAGTATTTTTATGACCACTCAGTTCACATTTAGAAAATTATTGTATGTATGTTTGAAATAAATAAAACTGTAAAAACCCTTTTTTTTATAAATGAATACAAATTATTTAGTTCTCTTTACTATTTAATGTTGTCGTTCCCTTCACAGCATTATAGTTACACTTCTTTCTCTACTAAAGTACCTTAGTGTATTCTAAGCTGATTTCTATTCTTAACCGCGGCACACCACTACTCTACAAACAAAACAAAGCATCCTATTACTAGGAAACTCAACAAAGCTATAAACTCGTTGTATGACGTCACCCATATTCCCTAACCTTCGGCCGTGTCATAGGGTTCAAGGTACTGGAGAATAGTGCATCGGAATCGGAATAAATGCTCCGCTGATCGCCTAGTGCTTTTTTGTCAGTTTTTTTTGTGGGAGCCATATCTTCCGAATTAAATGGTTGCGTTGTGAGAATAATGCAGACTTTGGTGGTTTAGATTTTGTTTGAGGAAAATCGTAAAATATCGATATTTTATATTGTCTTCTATAATTATATATTTTTTATCTTTAAGTTCTTCTGATAGGTTATTTTTTATCGAGTAGCGCTGATTTTACATCGCAGAAAATTCGACATTCGTAAGACGGACTCGCACCAGCGGTTTCACTCGCATCCCGTGGTGACTACCTACTTCGTTTGCCGGATAAAAAGTTGCGGTTTCCTTTACAAATATTTATCCCTGGGCGATTAGTTCCTGAGATAAACGTGTTCAAGGCAATATAGTATTTGACACAATAGCGCCTCGTACTGTACGTTCTTTTTAAATTGTTTCTTTTGGTTTTTATGATAGGTTTTTTTATTTATAATGTTCTAGGAGGACATATAGGTAGTAATAAATGGATGTATATTGAGGAAGGGGAAGAACAAAGAAAATATGGATAGTTTTTGTGAAAGTTCATGTGGCTAGAAAGAATGTTACTCGTGACATAACGTCAGATGACCAGTGTGGAAGAATTAAACATGCTACGTATAGACCCCAAATAAAAATTGGGATAAGGGCAGGAGGATGATAATGTTTAACATATACTGTTACTAAAAATACTAATAATACTGTTAGTAGACTCAAATGACTCAAAGATCCCAGAGCCAGACCAGATTTTCTGACTAATGAAATCTGGCGCTGGGGATGCACACTGCAACGCTTTTGAGTCTCAACAGTCCTCTTCTGGTGTTTCTTATTCTGCTTATTTTGAGTCAATGTGATAAGTAAAACCTTGTGTTATATATGTTTTGCTAATTGTGGCGCAAGCTGTAATTTATGCCAATGATTACCAGACGGCTCATCACTCAGTTTTGTGTTTTTATTTTACGTTTAAAAGTTCAGATACGTCCCAACATAATTATGATTTAAATAAATCCAAAGACAGTAAATTTAAACAAATGCGTTTCTATGTTGCATTTACATAAGAGTTCCTTGCAGCACTCAGTGGGTCAAAGACGCGTTTGTGTGACCTCATTCAGATTTCATTTCATCAATACGCATTAAGTGAACGTCTTGTCTTGTTTTCGACTTGCTGATTGTTTGAGTGGGTTTTTCGACGTTATTGTCATTCAAGAAATTGTGTCAATGAATTGTTTCGTTTCTCTTATCTAGCCATAGTTTTCTTTTTCTTGTCACAATTAATTAGGTAGGCAGGTACATTAAATAATTATTACTTAAAATAGTCATATCGATGTTGGTTTCTACATAGAATACATATCAAGTTAAGCTAATAATTGCGAAATAGGCTGATGAATCATTATAATCGCACCATTTTGCAACAAACTATAGGAATTAATACCGTGAATAGTATATTATAAAAAATACTCTCATGTAGTACTTAATTCAGCAAGGAATAGTAGAACGCATATTCTAAATGCGATAAATGTATATCAAATCTAGCAACTGAATAATGTTCTTTGCACCACTCAAGACTTGACCCACATACGAATGCTACTAATACAACAGCTGTGCACTATTTAGACCGCGGATGTCTTTAAAATGCATTTTTCGTTGAGAAAATGTTGTATATTTAACTTGAATAGAGTAGGTCACCCTGTTAGTCCATTAGTCTCGCTGAACTGAATTTGAAAATATTCTGATCCGATCTCTCTGTAATATGAGACTTGTTGGAGTACTGCTCCAGAAAACTAACTTTTCTATCTGAAGAGTTTCTTTGCTTGGACTCGCTAATCTCAGAAACTACTGAACCGATAAAAATCTGTGTTAAAACAGCTAGGCTAGGCATTTTATCTAGATGCGAAAAGTAGTTCGTAATACAGTACAGAAATACTTTGTAAACTTAATTTACTTTCTAATAAAAATCCATAAAATTAAGTTCAGCATTGTATATAAGGTTGTAGAACGTGCATGCGAAATAGGAGATGCAAAGCTAAAACAAAGTTTCATACCTGAAATTGTAGGGAATCCCATTTTCACTCATTGAAAGGTTATGTAGCATTGAAATGCTTTTTCTGATATTCGAATAGCTAGTTGTCATATTAAAAACAAAATGTGAAATGACTGGCGTCTGACTTGTAAAAAGAGTTATATGAATTCTCCCGAGTGGATATAAGCAGAGCATGTCTATCATTATTTATGTACTGCAGCTTTGCTAGTTTTACAAACGAAAACCATTGATTTATTAAGCCAGAATCAAATTTTAATATTTGTACATGGTCATTTTTCAACTTCGTTTAAATTCGCATTTGTGAATTACTCGCATGTGCGCGGAGACATTTATTGTATTCGTAAAAAAACAACATTGTTAATTGTAACTTCATAACTTAAAACTTGATGCTGCGAATTGTACCCATGTGAGCAAACTCAGGCTATAAAAATTGGTTATTCAAGCATTCAGCCTGTGGTCAATTTTAAAAATTAAGTGTGCGTACAATATTACGAGACAAAGAGTGAAGAATTTTAAAAATAACCCTAGTGAAATATTGTCACCATAGCATTGGTGAAACACAAATTGTTTTGTTACAAAAGAACCTAATTTCTTTTCGGTTTTGAATTCAATAAAATAGTAGGATATTTACTTAATTAGTTATAGGTACAACTGCTTCACTAATTCGAATGTAAAATATTTATGCAGAAAAACAAAACTAAATGTAATTATTTGCAGGCATTAGTATACAATGTAAATGATTTCATACTGTATTGCTGTAAAAACAAATATAGAAAAAGTAAAGTATCGAAACGTAGACGCATCGTTCGACCCAGTTATCGGAGCGGATTCTATTTCGGAAAAGAGCACAGTTGCTGCATTATTTTTTGGCCAGCCATGGTGACCTCGTTTCCTTGGGTGACCGGGAGTACATAGGTCCTTTGTCTACGCGGAATAAATGTTAAGGCGCGGATTTGGCCTGTAATGCTCTTAGTAATATCTATCTCTTACCAGTTACCGTACAGGAAGAACATTAACTTTTAATCTCGGTTATTCTCAGGTTTTTAATCATCTTGCAGTACTATACCTGTTCCTATTAATTCTATGATTAATTCATGAATTAACTTAAGTACATACACATTTTGGTCATTATTACCTAATAATAATATATTTATGAGTATCTATCATCTTTTCCAACAGCGTGTAAAGAGTGCAATATGAATATTATGATAGAACATGTATATGTCCAGTTCTTATAGGGAATGTAAATTAACACCTCTCACTGTCAAAGCATTCTTTATTATTTTGTATATTCAATAATTTGTGACACGTTTTTCTACATTAAAGTTGATTATTTCCATGACAGAAATTGGCCTATTACATCGCCGTAATTAACAAAAAATTTTTTTGCAAAAAAATAAAACCGACTTCAAAAAAACTAAAAGCACTAAAAAGTTAAAAATAATACTATTACCTACGTATAACCTAACCTAACCTACGATTATATATTATATACCTATAATAAAATTTAACAATTTTTTGGAGTCGGTGCCAAGCTAAGTAATGAAACGACTAGTAATTCCTGAGTATTTTTTCGTTTTAGTTTAACAAATGCTCGATAGATGGCGTTGTTCATTGAGGCCTCATTTCTGATTCGCGCTATGGTTTCGTTACCGGCCGTTGTACAAGTAAGGTTGCTATACATTTGCTTATTATGTTCACGTGACTCAAGTTCTTGAAATTAATCGTCGAACTTCTTGCTTGCTTTTCTTACGTTGTTGTATTCTGTAAACTGTGTTTGCTATAATTTTATTGCGATGTATTTTATATGTAAATAGAAATATATTTTTATTTATGAAGTTGTAAGATTTACGTTTTGTTTTTTTCTGATCTTAGTCTGTAGGTATATAGTCATTTTAATTTTGCATATTGCTTGGCACCGACTCCTAAAAATTGTTAAATTTTATTATAGGTATATAATATATAATCGTAGGTTAGGTTAGGTTATACGTAGGTAATAGTATTATTTTTAACTTTTTAGTGCTTTTAGTTTTTTTGAAGTCGGTTTTATTTTTTTGCAAAAAAATTTTTTATTTATTAATTTTTAGTGGCATATTTTTAATCTTGTAAAATATGGGTAGGCCTAGTAAAGACACTGCTCGTATGAGAAAGCGTCAGCCATGAGGAATTCACAGAGTCAATAAGCTGATACCCTTCTATATCATCATGATTATTTCTATCAAACGAAATCCACTGTTTACACATTCACGAGGTTATCTACCATCCACTTAATGAAAAGTTCCGTTGCCTATCTCTAAATGCAGCCCCAGATCTGCACGAAATACTTATCAAACAAAAAGAAAACATCAAAATCCATACATAAATTATATAGTTATGCCCGAACAAACATTAAGCTAATACATACGGAGAACAATATTTTTGGACGAATAATTTTATCAGTGGTATACCTGGAAAGTGACGTACCACTGTACTGTACTTGATTTAGAAAAAGTGCGAGTCGGACTCGCGCACCGAGGGTTCCGTACAAACCTGCAAGGTTTACAAAGTTCGTTCATTACGACAATCGAGTCAAATTTCGAGATTCTATGTCAACGGGAAGTGGTCTTTAGGTTTTAATTCCCTTGCGTGTAGTTGCGAGTTTCAAAATATGCGGTATCAATACTTTTGCGTTTTGCGTTTTTGCGTTGACTTAGAATTTTTTTTTCCACGGGTTAATGGCAATTAGATCTAAGTATTTGATATGAATTTCAACTTGATAGCTCTACGCGTTCGTGAGGAAAAAAGTAATAAGTTTATATTTATTAAAAAATAAATATATATTTTGTAATGTAACTAACAATTTAAGGTTTTCGGAATTTTTCCTTTATGTGTGCTATAAAACGTTCCTTCATGCCAAATTTCAAGATTCTAGGTCGACTGGAAGTACCCTTAAGGTTTTGATTCCCTTGCGAGTACTTGCGAGATTCAAAATATGCAGCTTAAATTGCTGTTTCTTTTGATTGCGTTGACATAGAAGTTTGATTTTGTTACAGCTTAAAGGTATTATAGACCTGAGTATTTGGTATGAATTTCAATTTAATACCTCTACGCGTTTATGAGGAAATGGGTAGTAAGTTTAAAATTATAAAAAAAAAATATATTATGTGATGTAACTAAAAATTTATGGTTTTCGTAATTTTTCCTTTATCTATGCTATAAGACGTTGCTTCGTACCAAATTTCAAGATTCTGAGTTCACGGGAAGCACCCTATAGGTTTTGATTCCCTTGCAAGTGTCAAAAATTTGCGGCATAAACGGCTGTATCTTTTGATTGCGTTGGCTTAGAAGTTTGATTTTTTCACAGCTTCAAGGGACAGTAGACCTGAGTAATTGATATAAATTCAAATTTCCACGCGTTCCTGAGAAAAAGGGTCTTGACAGACGGACGGATGGACGGACAACAAAGTGATCCTATAAGGGTTCCGTTTTTTCCTTTTGAGGTACGGAACCCTAAAATTGTTTAAAAATATCAAATTCTCTATATGTTTTCCTATAAAATTTGAAGAGTTCCCTCGATTTCACCAAGATGCCATCAACAAATCCCGACTTGGTGACTATAGGAATATTCCAACAAAAAATGATTTTTTCAAATCGGTTGGCAAACGATGAAGTTAAAAAGTTTTTTATTTCACTTCTTTTAGTTGTGATCTTGCGATACACTTATAACCCGACCCAATTAAACCGTACACTGCTACGATACATTATTTTATTATGAAGTTCCCGTGACTCCCTTCCACCTTCCGATTCCATCATCAGATCTGTTCGATAGTACGTTATAGCCAAAGTGCATCTTATGACAATTTTAACAAGCCCAAACAAGGCTAAGATACATTGATTAATTACGGAGTTCCGGTGCCTAGCTTCCAGCTCCATTATCATCATCAGGTTACTTCGATGATATTATTTTCAACATAACTGTTAAGAACTATTTATTTTTTATTTGTATTGCTTTAGTCGCCCTTCATTGTGATATCTATTTGAGTATGAAGTACCGTTGGCCATTTCTGGTCTTCTTCATCAGCTCCACTTCATCGAATGTTACGTTTTGACTGTAAATGGTTAAGTTCTCGAGGAAAATACCAAAATCATCATATAGTTGCCTTTAATATTTGAGGAGTTCCCTTGATTTCGCCAAGATTCCATCATCAGATCCCAACCTGGTGACTATGGGACCATTTGGGATGTATACCCTTTCCAACAAAAAAATAATTTTTCAAATCGGTTGGCAAGCGACGAAGTTATGCGCGAACAAACATAAAAAAAAAAAAAATAGAAACATCCGAATTGAGAACCTCCTCCTTTTTTAGAAGTCGGTTAAAAAATGTGTTAGTTATAGACAATCTGGTTTAACTTTACTCTGGATTGCATGTCCTAGTACCGATTGTTTCCGCCTAGACTGTACCGTGACAAAATGATGAATAGGTTTCAATATTTTATACGGAACGACCGCGTGTACTACAAAACCCAATTACTGGACAGCTGTTTTCATATGAATTTCCTAATTTCTTTGTGGGCTCTATAGCACAAGTGGGAATAAAATGAAACTTTATTTGTCTTTACATGGAACCATTTCGTGTAGGTATTTGGTAATCATCAGCATTTCATTTGGGGTTGTTTTGAAGCTTACCTGCATATAAGCAGTTGAAAATTCATATTTTACATGACGATTAGCAACACTCACAGCAGAAGAAAATAAAGCCAGCATTGTCTAACAAATCCAAATTAATATCGCACGGGTAAAAACAAACTAATCTAACAGTACAATCTTGTGAAGAATTTACCTAAACCACATACCTTACAGAGTTTTAATAAGGGCAATGTGCTACATAGCATATGAGCAAATAAACAATTACTCAGAACTCTTGAGATTTTCGTCTGAAACATTCGGAGGGGATGTTTCACTTTATTATTTTAGTATTCCTTAAAACTGTTTAAGAATTTTACTCTTATTTGAAATAGTTTAGTCAGTATGTCCAATCGGCTGTTTCTTAATATATCATTTGGTAAAGGCTCCACTGGAATTATGGTTTTTAATTATGCTCACTTTGCTTATGCTTAATACAAATATAATTGTGAACTGAAGTAATATCGATGTTTATACAGGGTCTAAAAATAACTGTTGTTATTTTTTTTTTGATAGGAATGAAAGTCTAAAAAACATATAAATAGTTACATAGTCAAAACACATATGTTATTATTGAATTATGAAGCAACATTTAAAGTCTTAATATATTAAATTGTTGAAGTTAAATAATAGTTTTTTCAATGATCTAGGCAACAACTGGCACTGAAAAACGAGACCAACATATTTTTTAATAATCGAAGAAAACAAATTGTTCGAGCTAGTTTAAAAATGTTTCAGTTTACATATATATGATCAGAGAGAGAGACCATTAATGGGGGGCATTGTGTCCTCGCCCGAAGCAGGTGGATAATTGATTGGGCAAACATTCACGGGAATTTATAAAACCGTTACGCAATGCATTTTTTAGGGTCGGCTCGGGTAGTCAGCGCTTTTCAGAAATTACACGGGGGGTGGGTGGTGCGAACGGTGTGCGGGATATGACGTTCGATTTAAAGGGTAGTCTGGTGGGGTGGGTTGCTCCCCGTTGGCTGCAGGGGCGGCTGTTGACGGGCGCGCGGCGCATGCGTTCTGGGCCCTCGGTGCCCGCCGCCGCCCGATTTCCGTGCCGTTGACAGTTCGCCGGGACTTACTTCCTCGATACCGCGCGTCCGCGGTGTCGCTGCATCCAGGCCGTCCGAGGCCAAACGGACCAACAATCTATCTACCTCCACGTCGATGGCACTCTGAACACGTTTAGCACACGTGAGTACATTTGCCGACTGCATTTGTGACGTCGTAGTGTTCTACGGTTTTGAAATTAGGTTACCTATTCGGCACGATTGTGCAGTTAGAGTCAAAAGTTTTAATTTTATTGTTTTTTGTTGATTCCTTTTTCAAAATCGTAGAGCTGGAATTGTACGTGTTTTTACGGCTCAGCTGTTTTAGTGTTTGGATTTATTCGTGTTTTGCTTGGATAGTCATTTATAAGTGTTTAATGTGGTAATTATGTTTAAAATAGTTCTGTGACCAGGTAAGTCGATCTGTGCCATAAATGTTGCATTGAATCAGCTTTTCGACTAAGTTGGCCACCAAGAAGGAAAAATAATTTAAAATAAATATAACATTTAAGCAGATATTAACTGTCACTATCTGGTTTATACTTTTGTTATTGGTACTATATTGCTTGTATTTGTTATTTTTTTTTCAAAATTGTCTTTACACTGACCCATGAGCAACCAGCAAAAAATGTGTGCCCATGGCACTGCCTGCATAATTGGACCATGCAGTGTCCGTGGCAATGTGTCGAAAACATTAGGTTTGTACAAAAAAAAAACTCATATTGTCAATTATTCGTGTAAAAAACTATAAATTAAAATAATGTTCTTACTAAAACCAAGCTAAATAGATGTTAAACTACTTAGTGGCGCCCTCTATCGCGCATATCGGTGCATCGGGCATACAGTAACTCTTTAATGGGGTATTTTTAGCTATTCTTATTAATTTTGTGCCACAACTGCTTTGAATCAAATTAAAATATATGTATATGAATTTGAATCACTGAAATGTACTTTTGACCGCTAAACGCTTTCATAAAATCAACACATACCTAATACAATTAACTTAAATAATCTTGAGCTTTGAGGTGTTACTACAATGCACATTACAATCGAAATCACGAATATTATGGGTATGGTGATTATATTAGTTTTCCTAGACAACAACATAGCAATGCGTGCGTTCATGGTTTTTATATGCTGTTTAAATTGCCCTAAAACTTCAATTAGTCAGGACAAATGGGATCTCCATTTGATAGACTCATTTTACAATAGGTTTCACATTTTAAGTTATCGACATTATATGCTTTAAAAAACGTTTTCCTGTAAAATTAGGAAAAACTTAAATGCATTTATCAAAGCACTAAAATGTTCAGTGAGTAATCAATGTATTATAATTATGAATAGAAATTAAAAAGTATAAATGATGATTTTAGTCAAAGTTTTCGAAATTGTCCATATTTTTATAACAAGCAAGATGCAGAACTTTGACATTGAACACTGTACGTCCGTTTACGCATGCGCCAATATTTACCCAGATGTATAGGTACCGGTAAAATACAAGCCTAGTTAATTTTAAACGCACTCACAATGTACGTTAATTAACTTTAAAATTAGTTTAAAAGTTTTAACTTAAAAAAAAACTGTTGCCTTTTAACCCAGTTCTGTACATACCTAATAATATCGTATTTTTCAGTGGCGGTAAATATTGTAAGAATTAATTGTTAATTTTTACAAAAAAAAATGCTAGCATGATAATTCATACTCGTTGACTATGTTATGATAAATCATGGAATTATGTAATTTTATATACTTTTTGTGCTTTCAAAATACTGTTGAATTTTCATTTGGTGACATAATACACAATACATACATATATATAATAATACATAATGAGGAATAAGCTAGGCCCTCTCTGAAGGCTCTGTTTTGCGATCTATTCTTCACAAAACTGTTCACAGAAAACAATGCCAAATTAAATCAGATACGAATTAATATGCTGAATAAAATAAATCTTATAACAATTCTGAATTAAAAAAAAACTTATCTGACACTAAACATTTAAATAAGATTGTAATTATTGCAACATTGTTATGTTATAAATAATATTATAATATTCCGTTTCGGTACGTAATGTTTACATAAAAATATTATTTATTTACATAATTATCATACAATTTATTGTGTATAGGAACATATATTTCGTGGGTGATTTCTTAACGAAGGCTTAGATTACCTATATTTTATTAATGACTTAAAAGGAAGTTACAAACGATTTGTAACATAAATTGATACTATCTAATGTTAGTTTTAACACAAAAAACGATCATTGTCTTAAGAACTCATAACTCAAAAATTTTAACTTATTATAATCAAGGCCATAAGGTCATAAGGACCGAAGTGTGCGTATCACCCATCAATTAGTCTCGTCAGCCAATTAGTAACAACGAGGTGGTGGGGGAAGTTAATATGGAGGCATGGCGTGGATTATTTACAATAGGTTGAACTAGAAGATCGAATTGTTGAATCGATTTCCTTTTATCATCAGGTTTCTGTTAAATTTCCTTAATAGATTTTCAAATTTATTGCTGAAGCATATTGTGCAATGTCGATTGGGAAAATTTGTCAGTTTAGCCTGCCGTGCTGTCGTCTGTACTATATTTTTTGTCTTATCAAAAGGTTCCATCGCGGCTAGCAGTTCGTGAAAATTGCGGTAATGGTCACTCGAGGTGGCGGTGCGTAAAGCATCGTCATAACTTACATTAACAATTAAGATTTCCAACATTTGTAGTTAAAGTGAAATTATTGGGTTTGCGCCTAAAAATCTCGCAAATCAGATAACGGCAAATGGTTTTTTGAAATTAAAAGGAAACAATGACGTGGTATATAGGTACCTAAAATATTACACCGACACGGGCTGGGTGTGGCGAAAGTCTAGGGGGAAGACACGTGTAAGCAATAACTAGGCAATGCGTAGGTACCGAGAAAAAAACGACGGCCCAGATTTGAGCACGTGTATTATTCTGCTGTTGTAATAAGTAATTATAATATTCATGGTTATGTTTTTTCGGGATCGAAAAAAAATATTTACTGGCATATTCTTTCATGTGACCTATTTCAAAGAAACTTAGGTATAAAGTTCTTGAACGTGGATCATTTGATTAAACAAAATGGATAATTATGCTGGTGCATATCTGATATTCTATATAACAAATATCATATCATCTTCATAGCTTTTTGCATATTACATAGGCAGTTATGCTGGGCTTCCAGTCTAATCGCATGCTTACCAGTGTTTTATATGGAGCGACCACATATCAGACCTCCTCAACTCAGTTACCCGAGAAACCTATAGCCCTTGGTAAGACTGGTTGTCATATTATCTAAATATCCGTAACGACTGCTAAAAACGACAGCCGGCATCCAAAAATTTCGTGAAAACGTGCCCTCTGAAACATTAAGCAACTCGTCAAGATGGTCATCTTAACCTTGATGGTGGCTTAACCTTAGGATCGATCGACTCATGCGGCAGTCACTTTGCCACAGTTCCTCTATACATCTAAACAATATATTAGCATCTAATTGTTATATTTTCAAAAACATTAGTAGAAATGATAAAGTGTACACGATGCAGCCATGTAATCAATGTGCGTACCTCACGCTGATAAGATAGCAATGCAAGAATGTCGTAAGCTTCGTGGTAATACAGGCTGTTTAAAAAAATCAAAGTTTACTCACCTAGACAATTTCGAATATTTTTTTTGTAAGCATAATAGAAAATCACCATATCAAAATTCAGCACTTCTACTAGATAATAACCAAATTACGATGTAACAGATGGAATTTACCATTTATGATAATGAGCATAGTAATAAAACACATTGGATTGAAATTCCAGAACTTAAAAGCTTTGAGACTATCTAAAATATTCTATTTCTTGTTCTATAGTTTTGTACTTAGCAGGAAACGTTGGAACGTGACATCATAGACTTGGATGCACTTTTTTTTCTAGCCATGACGTGATTTAGGAAATGTTTTTACGGATTGGTTGCGGTAGAGTTTTTGCTTTACTCAGTCATTGGAACATTGTGTTGTGTGCATTGTTTCAATGGTCAGTCGAAAGAAATAAGGAAAATTCGTGAAATTGGACATTTTGGCCACATAACGTTGTAAAAAGAATTTATGAAAACATCGTAAACAAATAAAATAAAGGCCTACTTACTCTTAAGTCAGTGCGTGATAAACCAAAATATAGTGCGTGTTACGCACATCCCGTATCCTAATACTACAGCGATATCACAACTCACGTGTCCTTGTCAAACGACGCTGTGATAACGATACTAGTGGGCGCCCAATTTGTTTTCATTCTTCATGGCATTGCACATAATTAGATATACGTTACAATTGTTTTAATGGCTAAGTGAAGATGACTAACTCACCCCTTTATATTGCGAACGTAGTTTCTCTTAAAATTTAAGCACTTATGTATATGTAATGTACTTTATTTCGAAAATCTACAGGTTTCTGATTATTAGCATTTTATTTGATTTTTCAGTCTTTAGTTAGTGCAACAAGAAACAGTAAAAACAGGGAGTAGTAGGGAGTAACTCGATCGCGTCAAATTAACATTTTATAGGAGAAAATAGTTATGTGACTAGGGATCTCCATCTTGATACAAGCTTTTTAAAACTGCTCGTGTTAAAAAAAACTGGAAAGAGTTAGATTAAGTGAGAGCTAAACAAAGCTGTAGTTACACCATTAATTATACATTTTTACGCTGCAACTAACATTCCCTACGAATTCCTGACGCACTCGAATAAAACGGTTTTATTTATTTTTAGTTTTCCTGGGTAGACTGAAGTCTGTTAAAATGTTTGTACTTATTGTCAGATTTGTGTGACTTCAAACCTAGTTTGTCTTCGTAATAAGTATAACTTCTTTCTGATGCCCAATTAAACAATATGAATTAATTTTTATGCATGGCTGTCGGCTCCTTCAGGAGTGGCTCTGCTGGCGGCCTTGACGGCTTGACACCACAGCATATTAAGGATTTGACGTGCCCAAGCGCTGGGGAAGCTGGTGAGTCTCTTCTGAAGGAGTTGACAGCTCTCATAAACCTGATGCTCTCCGGCAATGTGAACGGAGCCGTCATTGATATTTTATACGGCGCAAATTTGTGCGCCCTTCATAAAAAAGACGGCGGCATCCGTCCCATTGCCGTGGGATGCACATATCGCCGTATCGCAGCCAAAGTTTGCTGTGCCCATTACAAAGAAACCCTGGTCAGCAAATTTCAGCCCCTTCAACTCGGTTTTGGTTCCAAAGGGGGCTGTGAGGCTGCGGTACACGCGCTTTCTACTTATGCCAATAGCAAAGAAGGTGAGGTCATTCTAAAGGTTGACATTAGGAACGCTTTTAACTCCGTAAATAGGGACATCTTGTTGACAGAAGTTAAAAACGAAATTCCCGACCTTTATAACTTCCTCTGGCAATGTTACAGACATCCCACAAAATTATTATACAAAGACTACATTTTAGATTCGGCCGTTGGATGTCAACAAGGTGATCCCCTGGGGCCTGTCATTTTTAGTTTAGCAATCAACCCTATTATTAGACAGCTAAATTCCAAATTTAATGTGTGGTACCTCGATGATGGTATCCTAGGAGGCGATGCAGTTACAGTATCAGATGATTTGAAAACTTTAATACAAAATTTTAAATCTATAGGCCTTGAACTAAATTTATCCAAATGTGAGATTTTCATTACCGACAGCAATAACACCCAAAATATTTTATCTAAATTTAAATCCATAGCCCCAAACATAACAATATTGGACAGAAGTTCTTTTCGCCTCCTAGGGTCACCTATCTGCGATGAGTCATTCTCTAGTTTTATTGACGAGAAAATTCAAAATTTTAACGATATTTCCGAAAGATTATTTAAAATTAGTTTACATTCAGCTTTCACCCTGATTCGCTATTGTTGTTTTGGTCCAAAATTTACTTATATTCTTCGGTCCTCTCATATATGGAAGCACCCACAACTTTTGGACAAAGTAGACAAAATAATCAAAAGTACTCTCACCTCCATCCTTAATGTGGCCCTGGACGACCGAGCCTGGCAGCAAGCTGCACTCCCAATTCGCCTGGGAGGTCTCGGCGTCCGCAAAATTTCAAGTATCAGTTTACCGGCATTCCTCTCCTCGGTTCACAGTACCGATATATTGACCAGGAGAATTTTATCTAATACTTCACTGGTCAATGTTAAGGTACCGTGTTTGACCGATGCGCTGGATGCTTGGAAAATGGCCAGTCCCAATACGGATGTACCCGGCGACCCCTGCTCTCAGAGACAATGGGACGGGCCGCTCTGCAGTATTATACGGAATAACTTGTTAAATACGTCAAATAATGCTGCCGAGCGAGCCCGTTTGTTGGCGGTGGGAGAATGGGAGTCGGGTCTTTGGTTACAGGCGATCCCTTCAGCCAGCATAGGCACTATGCTGGATGACACCACATTTCGCATCGCTACATGTCTACGTTTAGGCGCTCCCTGTGTTGCTCCGCATCGCTGTCATTGCGGTGAAGCGGTCGATGGCCTCGGACATCATGGTCTGTCATGCTGCAGAAGTGCTGGCCGGATTTCACGACACGCCAGCATAAACGACATTATCCGTCGGGCTCTCTCCTCTGCCGGCGTACCAGCCGTTTTAGAACCTAATGGCCTGGTACGTGACGATGGGAAGAGACCGGACGGTATGACGTTGTTGCCTTGGAAGTTAGGTAGGCCTTTGGTGTGGGACGCTACTTGCGTCGATACCCTGGCGCCATCGCATCTTCCCAGTACGGCAGGTTGTGCAGGTGCGGCCGCTGCTTCTGCAGAGACCTCCAAACGGCGAAAATATAGTAATCTCGTTGGTAACTATACTTTTGAGCCGTTTGGAGTCGAAACACTTGGACCATGGGGTCCGAGTACACGACTACTTTTTAAGGAAATCACCAAAAGGTTGATTGACGCTTCGCGTGACCAGAGGGCTGGCTTGTTCTTTGGACAAAGAATAAGCATTGCCATCCAACGTGGCAATGCAGCCAGTCTTCTGGGCACGTTTCCGAATGACAGCGACGCGGAGGAATACTTCGATGCCTGACGTGTATGTATATATATATAATTATGTTAATTTAGATATTTTTTTTTTGTAATTATAGATAGTAGTTTTTAGTTAAGTTTTATTCTTTAACTATGTATATTATCCTACTAGTAATAAAGATATGAATTAATTCAATTAAAAATATTATAGAAAATGTATTTGCATGACTAAATGTCAAAGAGTTTCAGTGGCTATAATAATATAAAAATGCAGTGATTAGTTTCACAAAGTTCTGACTGTTTAGCTTACTGCATGTGCGTACCTATAGGTTTAATAAAGTTAGTGAATGGTTCTTGTAGTAGAATAAAAAATCTGAAGTACGTATATTTATGTTTCGTGCATGTTATTTGAAAACAAGATTAATAAATAAAAATATTTTGTTCCACATGTCCGAACCACAGGCTGTTTGATAATGAAAAGGTAAGAATTTAATTAAGTGATTGAAGATTGATGTTAAAATGAGTGCAAAGCATGATCCGATGGTCTGGACATGTGGCATAAATGTTAAAGAGTGCCCCTGGTTTTTATGGTTGTCATCTAACAAAAGGCCTAATGAATAAAGAATAAAAGCCAGTTTAAGATTTAGGAGTTTTGTACTGTTCACAAATTTTATTTTTCTTTGCTTTAGGATCAATCAAAGGCACACTAATATCAGGGTCTATGCATAAAAGTCCAGAACATAATTTTGTAAGATTGTATCTTAAACACGTACACCAAATTATGCCGAGTTAAAACAGATAGATAGAGATCATGAAACAGACAATTTCTATTTTCTTTTAGATCTCTTAGATCTCTTTGAATGTATGAAGTGTGCCTGGAGTAGCATTTTTTCTTGCATTTTATTACGATATGATCTTACATAGTGGGTCGCTTTTCAACTATTGATCCGCAGTACACTCAACCATCCCGGGCTACTTTTAAGACAGAAACAAAAAAATTGTGACTGTTACTTATACCAGAATATAGAAGCATAGGTAGCATTGCAAAAATACTTTTTGGTATCGCATGTTTTGGTACGTATGAGCATGTGTAAATAAATTAATATAACGTTGTAGTAAATAACTTACCTATAAACAATAAAATTAATATGGATCACTACTACTGAGTATTTGGTATAGCTTCAAAATGGGGAAACACAGTTAAACTTATAATAGTATTTTGTAACAGTTACAGCAAAATGATTTTGCTGTCACTGTTTAATTAATGTCGGTGCATACTTGAATGGTGGATGTTTATGTCATTTCAGTTTTTTTTTAGTTATCGGCCTCGTTATAATTATTAGTAAGTTCTTTTTCCTTTTTTTCCTGAAAACGGATTCGATCTGTGTATCTGTCGCAGTAAGATAGATAAAGCGGTGATATAGCCTGATAGTGATAGGTATATCCCAAGCAATATAACTATATAACAACCGTAACTTAGTTATACGAAAGTGATTCTGTACTATCTCATTAGAAATATATAATATAGTTATAAAACGATCCAAGTTTAGGGATTAAGATTTACTAGACTAAGTTTAGTGAAGTAGCTTTCAATAAAAGATTGGTTACCCAGAGATGCAATACAGCTTTCAAACATTACTTTGAATGATTATTTACCGAATGAAAACTCATCACTTAGACAAATATTATGTCTTATCTTATATTTTGAAACATATTTATTAAGGGAAAAATCACCTAGCTCCGCAAATTTTACATAGAATAAAAAGTAAATCAAGTTAATTTTAATTATATATTCAAAATTACATATTATTAAGAAATTAAATCCATACCTATGTACGTACTTTAGATTCACATCGACACAAGTTAGTTAAAAATACAAAATATTCGGCATGCATAATAATGATTAAATTTTGAACATGTATTAAGTGCCCAAAATAAATAAATCACTACACGTTCACTTCTGTGTACGTAGTGTCAATAGCCTGCAAAACATGATTATTACAGCGCCTAGATGTGCTCAAACTATCTACGATCTACGCACCGTCTATTCTGACTCCACTCAATGCGAGTGTGTGCGGTATGTGATCAAGAAAAATCTACGAATGCGGCAGTGAGGCGTCGCGTTTGCAGAATCGGCTGCATCACGAGGGCCCCGAGGGGCGCCGCTCTAGCCGTCTTTTTTCATTTTGCGTGCGTCTTTTTTTGGCAGCGCGCGTTAATCTTGGATTTTTTCATAGCGAAGCGCTGCACGTACGCGCGCAAGTTTCGGATAGTCGTAGAGCGTCCCCCACTCGGCGCGTCCGAATTTTCTGCATTCGGCCGGCGTGAAGAGTTTTCGGCGGTCGCATTCGCGAGCGAGGCTCCCCACAGCTAGGAGCGAAGCGCGCACCGACACATACGGGCTGCGGACAGAGTGGCGCGAGCGCAAACGCGCCATGCAATATGCGGAAGTAGGCGCGACTACAACCGAACGGTGCTAAACTAAGCGAGTGTAACTCAAGTGTAGTGAACACACATTCAGTGATACAAACTATGGTATTTGTGCATAGCTCGATAGAGATCTAATGGTTTTCTAATAACGATACAAGGACTGTGGAATTTGCGACATGGAATCGAGGAAAGTATTTGCTTTATTAGTATGTTTGATCTAGGATAACTATTTCCGGCGCTTTTAACTGGGAATTTTGGGTGTGACCGGACCAGGAAGTAGCAATAGGGTCACAGAGAATATGCTGTTTGTGTAGCTTAATTTGCGAGTCAACTGGCAGATTTTATAATAGGAATCACAATACGGAGTCATTGATAAATACGCGTTGACACCCCGCAGCATATGATAAATTTTAAGTGCGCGAGGGCGTACAGCAGTTTGCACCTTAAGTTACTCATGCATGAGAACGATTTTGCACAGTTTCCAATCATCACCAAATTTTGCATACACGTGCTGCCGTCTCGGGGCTATTGAACTTGATAATGAGACAACCGTATCTCCCACTTTTTGTTCAACGTTATTGCATCACTAATTCTTTCTGCGATCTCTGCTAACCGGTTCCCTTACATTTATCCGTAACTGAAGGTGTGTTATCTCAAATGATTCATGTGGTGCGTTAGGCCGCACATCATCCCAACCATCCAACTCGTTTCGGGGCTCTATCATGATTTTTAATGAGCACGTCAAATATCCAGTTTTTCTACATAAGCTTAGGATTAATAATTAATGAGTGCGTATAAATCGCGCTCAAAAGTTGGCCCGGAACCACTGTGAGGCGAAAACTGGTCGCGCAACGCATTAACATTTGCATAGAAACTGTCAATGTGGCCTCGTGCGGCCGCAGTCCATGTACAAGCTATTAGCACCTAGACACCGGCCGCGGTCAGCGTCAAGCGATCGCCTTGTGTTTGCGCTTCTGCACATGTCTGTTCTTCTCGTCTATGCCGTACTTTACGTTGAACACTTAACCAACTCAATAATGAACCTTATGCCTTCAGTATACAGCTTCGTTTTGTTATTCTTCACTAGCAGAGGCGAATAATTTAAATTTTTTGGTGAGGGCCTCGCTGTCTCGTTGTTAAACTACATTGCATTGATAAAAATTTAAACACGAATTCCGGTTATCTTAGACTTTCATCTTCGTTAGGGTCGCCGGTATACCGTTTGGAGATCCTACTCTCAAGTAAAAACAAAACATCTTATTCAGTTTTATTCTATTATTCGTGGTATGGAAGAGATACCGTTTGTTATTTTAATATTATTGAAGGTTGATCTTACGTAAGTTTTTTATAATGTATTGTTTTTATCGTCGCAGTCGATGAAAAATACATTAATTGGATATTTATTTATTTTACATTAGAAACTAAATTAAAACTTAAACTACTAAGCAATCTACATCCAGCACTGGCTACTGAAGTAAGTACTATAGAGATGTAACCTGCCTGATTGAGTTTACTTCAAGTATTCTTTAAATCGAATTGATTGATATTATCACGGTTCTTGCAATCATCATCTTCCTAGTCGTCACCTTCTGGTTCTAGACTGCCAATGACGTTCAAATACTCGTAACTCCAATTTAATAGGCATTCCGAAACATGGAGGAAGCACTTAGTTACTGTCATAATAATGTAATCATGCTATTGTTATTCATGGTACTTACTTATTAAGCCAAAATCACAAATATTTCATATTGGCATTTGTATCAACCAATATTTATTGTAAACAAAACGTCTTCATTAGATGCGGTCTTGGCCTTTGTTAAATCTATTTTTGACAACACGTTTGCCATTCATGTAGTATTTACTACTTTCATCGCAATTATTTATCATAATAGTTTCATTTCAGAGTCCTTGTGAGGATTGGATAGATTAACCGATTATTGTAATAATAATGATTAAGTATACCGTTGTTTCATAGTTGTCAAAGATTGTTGATAATGCTCAGGCACATTCAGACTTCCAAAACAACATTTTACATTTGAAATACTACGACTACTGTAGGCTATTGAAGAAACATGATAATTCATCTTAGTTATTGTTTTTTTTTTATATGCCTGCCTTTGAATTAGACTGTTCCTTGCGGTTTCACCAGCGTCCTTTTGGAACTACTACTTGGATTAAAGATAGCATATGACACAATTAACATGAGATACTATAGTATAATGTGTTCGGTAAATCCAAGAATTACTTCCAACAACTTTACGAACTACCCCTTTAGGTATAATATACGTACGGATTGAATTTGATTAGTAAAATGTTAACTACCTTTATGTAGTGTTTTATTTCTGCCACATAACGCTGTCTAAAAGATTTAAAAAATGTAATTTTTATTTTATCTAAGTTTATTTTTGCTGTCGACAGAATAGTTCACTGACCTAAAGTTATACAAATACCTGTATTTTTCTGAAGAGAATATAGGTCAAATTATAATCCGAAATGCGACGTAAAGTTCGTTTCTTTAATTAGGTTTATGAATTTCATTTCTAATACAATGCTATATATACACATTTAGCCATATCCTCTGAATGGCTCAAGAGTGAAGTGAGCAACATTATATGTCTAAATATGTGTCCGTGAAGGTCGCACAAATTTTATATTTGTCGCGGCTTAGAAACAACCAATCGGAAGCGTTTATTTATACAAACGCACTACGAACACAACTTTATTTCGATCATTGATAAACATAGTCCATTGCAAACATTATAGGATAAAATGACATAAAATATTTTTTTTTGAACTGGTAGAAATGGCGATTATTATCCATTTAAGCTTCTTAACTGGTTCAATAATTTTCAGTAGGTACTGTTATTGATTCGTAAAATGTACTAGAAATTAGTTAGTATCCTGATTGTAAGGAGTTATTGCACCAATTCTCTGCATCGACAACTGTGGTTAATACGGTATAAAAATATACGAACGAATGAATTCAAAGATCATTTTCCACCAAAAAAGGTCCTAATGGTGACAGAATCTCATTTACAACAAAAACATTTCAAGAACGCTTGATAAGCGCAATATTAAAAAAAACTTGAAATTAAAATTGAGTGTTAGTTCTACGCAACTGCTTAGAAACAATATCTGTAGACACGTGGTATCTTTGCAACGAAAGATAACCTCGAGCCCAACGCACAATGATAACAGTGATTAGTTAGAACCGAGTAACATTTTACAGTGCGTTGAAATTCAGTATCAGTTGTTATATATACATGATTTGTTGCTAAAATATATTTTACTGTAACAAAATTATCTCGGGCATTTCGAAATCTTTATCTAAAGATTAGTCTTTAGTTTTTAATCGACTTTAAACTTTTATTTCTGTATTTTTCAGCTAAAGCAATTTTTTTTTTCATAAGTCTTAGGGCCAGTTTCACAGGTTACGAATAGCCACTATCTACTTCGAATTTGTATGAAATTATCTGCCAGATAAACTACATGGAACTTCTTATCAGCAACCGGTGAAACAGGCCCAAACAGCGGCTTGAAACGAAACTAGCCGGGTAGTCTCCACGCTTTTACATGAGTAAACATTCGTGCACCTCCAGATGCTTAAATAATTTTGTATTTGTTTGAAATCGGATCAATAATACTATGACTTATTAGTTTTGCTTACAGATTTTATTTTTTCATAATTATATAGATTTATATTAGGTATAAGGTTTTTTATAAGTCTATACTTCTTTCTCGATAATTTCCCTGACCGTTCTATTTTTTCTCTGCCACACAATTATAATACTCTAATACACTTAATGCTAAAGTAGTAAAAAAATCTTATATCTACGTAAATTACAAAGGTTTTTTTTTTCATGTTTTATGAGCTAAGTAAATAATGAATTGTTAATAGCACAGCAATGAAAATGAATGCATATAAATTAAAATAAACAAAAAAGAACTATAATATCAGAATCGGGAAATGGAACTTGTGCGTCAATAGAGACTGACGCTACTAAATCGTCAAAAATCGGTGTAGTAGAGCGGCGAGCTTAAAATCGGTAAATTCAGATTTCATTTTCTTTTCTTACTGATTCGAATATTTTAAATCAATAGAATAAATTCCGTAAGGATACATCACTATGACAATCATCTTATCGCGAATGGAGTACAGTGTTGTCGGTGAATTGTTTACGGCTTATGGAAAACCTGAATTAAGTAGAGAAATTCCTGCGGTTTGAAAGGGAAGACTTGATAGATTCTAAAAAATCTTAGAATAAATTGTACAGACGACAGCACATCAAGCCATTTGCAACTTTATCGCTAACGCGTATGATTCAAAGCTGATTTTGAAAATTTGACAGTTTCGGCTAGCTTGATGTGTTGGCGTCTGTACTATAAATTAAAGCAGGATATGACAACTCTACGATAGAAAATTAATATTTAAATTCATAAACCTTTATAACTTTACGACTAAAAATGGGAGCCAAAATTTACTTAGGAACACGAAACACATATTTGATGTGATAGAATATTTAAACGCTTATTAAGGGCCACCCACTGATTTTCTAATAATGTACCAAATATTATTTTCATTTCCGAACGGCCTTGTCTAGGTTAGGTCCCGGAGGAGTGGGGAGGGTGTTAAGGGACCAAGGACACCCTTCGAGGTCCTTTGGGGCGCGACGCTTACGTAACGTAGCAACCAAGGCCGTTGCGTTAGTGCGCGTGCAATATGTACTATGCGAACGTGATATCTGTGTGCGTGAGTAAATTTCCAATATTTAGAAATTACATATCTACTATAATTGATTAATTACCTAAATCCTAAATTTGAAACGGATTTTATAGGTTTCATTCAAATTAACTAAATGAAAAATTCGCGATCTTAAAATTGACACAAAGGACTCTTCAGAATAATGTATCTATTTTTTTTTTGAGAATTGCCAAAACTGCACCAAAGAAGAGCTACAGGATGTTATATTTAAATCATCATGTTTATTGGCCACGCAGAATCTTTGTAAGATGATTGTGGTAGTGTCTTCTTCCTCCACATCCACCACATCTAACACTGGAGGAAGATTAGAATATGCTTTGTGCCGTTATTAATTTTATAATAAAATAAATTTGAATAAAAAATCATTTCAGAGGATTTCACGTTAAGGCAACGCTAGAGACATAACGTGTAAAAGTATTGTGATTAATGAACGATCACATCAGATAATTTGCTGTTACTTTTAAATTTTACCGTTTACAATAAGGGAAGAGAGATCGTAGACATGGTGGTTACGTAGAATTGTTGGATGTATTGATGTTAATAAAGCCAATTCAATTCGCTTAAACTTGGTACTCATGTAGTAGGTTGTAATGCTTTTATGGTTCTCTGTTAGGTGTTAATTTATATTTCTTTTGTTTAATATGATTTTAAAATCACAACAATTTGCATGCCCTACACAAGGTGAAGGAAAAAGTTTCCTTTAAATCGGACAGTAAACTATTGCTACTACAGATTTGCCTTAAAACAAATTATCTAAATGCCTACGGTTGCAAATGATATAATATCTTACGAACGATACAGCACAAAGTAATTGATCATGATTTTTAAATAAAGTTCGTCCTTCTGGTTTTTTCTTTCTTTCTATCAAGTGTCGAAGTACAAGTGACAACCGATCCTAATTTTTTTAGCTAGGAAGAAAACTTTCGAGTTTCGGTTACCATATTAATCTTTTGGAAATGGAATGCAGATTGAATGGATCTTGAGTACTAATTATTTTTGTGTTTGAAAATCTGCAACAAAAATTGATAACTTTAATCAAGAATAATAATGGTTGCCTTTAAACATACCCAGAACTATTCATAATTTTCGTAATACCACAAAATTATTATCAGTATAGATATGTACAATGCAAAAAATGTGCAGTGCTTCATAAAGAAGATAATTTTAACTGTTTAAAAAGGTACGTACGGAATTTTCATTACGAGTTAAATTATATAACTAAGAGTTAAGAAGGAAATGACAAGTCAAACATTGATACAAGAAAGTATTGATTTATTTTTATATAGTCATTGCTCTGAATTCAACTGTGGCCTTGCAAGTTTTTTGTAGACAACCGGTCACGTTTCTAAATAAAAGTTGGCTCATTGATTCAATAACACACATAAGTATGAAATATTGAAGTACTGCGTTTTGCACATTCCTAATACACAAAGGAATTAAATTAGATTAAATGGTTATTATATTGCTCTTTGACTTTGTTGATGTATGTCCTTAGTTTTTTTTTTTATATGCAACACTATTGTTTATATTTGTTTTCCTTTTGACAGAGCACATAATGTTAAAAGTGAATAATACTCACTTTATAAAAACAACAATTTATTAATACTACTACACACATTTGACTAAAAACTTAACAGGATTGAACCTGAAATAATAGAAAAACTAAGTGTTTATATGATTCAGTATTGATACCGGGCTTAAATATGTATGTGTAATTATACACCCTGGTGTTTTTTCGACAAAGGCATAAATAGGAAAAAACTATACTCTGTAACTAAAAAATATTTAAAGCGGTTATTTTTTAGATTTTCGTGACTAAATTTCTGATATTAGACAGGTGTTTCAAATTGTTCAATAAACTGTCTCAAGCGTATTGTTCGCTTGGCCTTGCATGATTGCGCTGACGTCATCAATATACAAAACAATCAGAGAAGTACTTATGTACATTATGTGTTCAGGAAAAAATTGTTGAACAATGTTTTTGTGATGCATTGAGCATGATGAATCATTAATAAATCTATCTAAAATACAAAGACTTGAATGAAGATGGTGAAATTTAATACAATTGCTAGTCACCTACGAAATGCTTATAAAAAGAAAATAATTGGTCTATCACTCTCCACTTCAATAAATTGAGAAGAACTTGTCTTTTAATTATTGAAATTGTTATAAGTAGTCATTTATCGTTAATTATTCATATATATGTAAGCGCCGCGAAGTTGTACCTGAGGCTTACGATAAAAGTAAGTTTCGCAATGACGGAATAGCCACTACCCACCGGTAAATTAAAAAATGGAACAGAATTGAAATTAGCTACCAAATAAACTTACAGGAACTTATTCGTAGGTGGTGAAACAGGTCCTAAGTCTTGTTCCGAGTTACATAATACAAGTATGTATGTAAGTTTCAAATCGAAAACAATTTTCCTGGTGTTTCTTAGTACAAAGAATATAATGGATTAGATAGATTTCTATTTAATATGGAAAATTAAACTAAATATTAACAACGCGCACAACAAGATAATTTAACTAGCTTAATGAATTGCATCATTAAAACATAAATATATGGAATGATAAGTGCATTTTTATTTATGAATAAACAAATGCTATCAACTTCAGTATTTGCAGTGCATGACAATCATCATTTCCTCTTTATCGTATAAAATTAAATTTTACTATAATCTTTTACACGTGTAACCGTTATCATATTCGTTACCTATTTATATTAATTAGTCATATATATCAAATGAATGTCTAGTTAAATAAGACGCCACCACGGGCTCAGAGACCTTGAGTTTTAAGGGCACGTCTTTCACATCTTTTTCCCATAATTGTTTAATTATATGTATAATATAACTTTGATGTTAAATATGTAATAAAAGTACACACTGTTGTTCAACTATGAATAATTACAAGGAAAATCATAGATTTTAGCTCTAGCAACCTGGGCGTTGTCGTACTCATTTTAAATGAAACATTTGTTCCTAATAAAGTTACCGTTATATGAAATTATGAGTGATAAATATCACAATGTCTTTTTTAAGGCAGTAAACATCCTTATGCCTAATTATAGAAATTGTACATTAACATGCTCACAATTTTATAGCGTGGACCATAATTAGCAGCATATAAATAATTAGGTAATATGTACTGCTATTTTACGACATCGGCAATTAATAGGTTAATAACATTTTTATTACAGTCTATTGCTGTAATTATCGCATTGTTACTTCATAGCGTTGCCTACTAAAAATCCCATTACTGATCCAAACACCCCAAATTAAATATATTTATTAAAAAAATCCCAGTCATGATCAATTTTTAACAAGATTGTGTTTGAACTGGTGTGGTATAGTTGCATGAGTACAAAATACACATGCACATGGTAATTGACCAAAACAGGACCACAGACCGCTAAAGAAATCCTGATGCTACTAACCATAACCTTACTGTAGGTACTAACCGAAGTCAAACTATCTCCTTAAATAAAGTTGAAATTCGCATAACACAATTTGACAATTGCGTTGTAAACAAATTTTCATCGGAACAAAAAATTGCGATGCACATTCTAATTATCATTTTGTGGTAACAATAAGTAATTTAACCTGTGTGGGACAGTCCAACGACTGGTCTTCCAGCTGGTTTCGGACATGAAATCGGGTCAAGGATTATATCCTTTACAAAAGGGACCGAGGTCCGGTTGTTGCATTATTTTGGCCGCCCTACACGGAACTTGATGGACTTCGTATTATTATTTAAAAAAATAATTGTATGCGGAATTGTTGTGGGGTATATACACACAGAGTGATCTGATGAATTAGAAAATATGAGAAAGGAATATCATTCTTTGAAGGAACACTGACAATTTGCTGCTGGAGAGGGGTCAAGACTAAGAAACTTAACCCGTTACCGTATTGTCGTCGATTTGTTTCTTAACTCGTTTTAACTGGAACATAGATCATTTATAACTTTATTGGGAATTACAATAAATATTATAGTTTATTTAAAATAAGTTAAAGAATAACCTATTTGATAATTTGATTTAAGTTCGAGTATTCAGTATTAACCAGAAAATAAAATGTTTAGATTAATATATAGAGATTACTTTTTGATCAATACATACTCGTATTAAATTAATCGATTTTTACACAGATCGAGGAGGTATTTTAATTGCTACATCATTACGAATACAAGTAATAACTCAAACATAATTTAGTTATCAAGATATCTGCAATCCAATGATCTTATACCAAGAATTATGCAATTCTATGAAAGTTGTCATCCATGAATGGCAATAATAACTGAACAAGTTTAGCTGCGTAATTTTTTATAGCTTTCGGTACTTTTAATGGCTTATATTTGATTAATGACAAGACAATTTCCTTTAGTTTATCAGCGTTGGGCAACACGAAGGTACTTATTGCCCTTTAATACTAAGACATAAATTTTGAGAAGTACTTGGTTGCGCGATGATTTATGATCGCCTAAACCGTTTCGACATTTGTTAGACTTAAATCACACCTGGAATTTTGTACGTGTCTCAACCAATTTATAAAGTCAAACACCATTATTTTAATAGCGGTAGTGATTCAATCCATAAAATCAACAGAAGTCCAACAAAAACTGACTGAAAAGTTTTTCCTCAATAAATACACTCAACACTTCTTTTGACTTTACAGTCAAAAGATTTCCTACAGTTAATAGACTAAGAAGGTTCTTTCATTTGACGTTTTACGAAATTAAAAGTGATTCATCAAGTAGAACAGGCTGCTTAACTTTATAGTCATCTGTCCTTGTTCTTCCTTTTGGTGAGAATCTCAAACGGTGCGAATATAATATGTTGTAGTCTTAGCGGTTTGGGGTCCGAAAACTCATCTCATCTGTCAAGATCCAATGAAGTGGCTTTTTAGCACTTAAAGCTTGCCAAAAGTTTTTTACTCAAAAGCTTTTAAATAGGGACAAATGTTTAGCGTTGCAATTCAACGAAGCAATGTTGCCAGCCTCTTGGGTTGGGTACGTTTCCAGTGAGCAGCGATGAGGGAGACTTTTTCGACGCTAACAACTAGCTCCCGCCGGCGGTTTTACCCGCGTCGGATAAAAAGTAGCCCATAGATGGGCTATCTGACACTGCAAAATGCTTCAAATCGCTCTAGCAGCTCCTTAGATTAACGAGTTTATGCAAACAAATTCTTCATTATGTTATTACTATAGATTTTATTGGATATTAAGTTTGTATATAATTAAGTGTGTATAACTCTAGGATAATTAAAATGAATATCAATAAAAGAAAAGATTGGTGTTGGAAGTTTCTCCTTAATTGCTGTTTCATTTCCTAATTTGAAACAGTATTACGTTTTTAGCCAGTTTTGCTGTTTATTTCGACGACATTAGCTAGACTTGATGCTCAAACCACACTCGACGTATTTACACAAGTGCCATTACCATTGGTAGCCAGTTACAAAGAGTTTTGACTAATTTTATAATTATGCAATAAGAGACAACGACACTTTGAGGCTAAAAAATATTTTTTAAAAAAATCTGTTTGAAACCGCAACGTAAATAAGAACATAAATAATTAATTGTAAATAATATGACGAAAGTGTAGATTATTCAAATAGTCACACTATCTTTTGCATATTTTTTTTCCGAGTGTGTCAATAATAACTCTTGTCAAATAAACTAATTAGCGATTACTACGATCCCATGGTACCGTTATATAAGAGAAAGGCTCTGCTTTTGCACTGCAGTGAGTGAAAGGCTTATTTCATAATGCACGCACTGGTTCGTACGCATATGCAGGAACAGCTGCGCACGAGTTGATGACTATCTTACTGGTCAGATATTTTTGTAATATTATTTGTTACAGGTATGAATATAATTCTAATTAGCATGCACATAGAGCCCGTAATCTTTAACACACAGTAAATCTTAGTTTAATACTTTTTACAACGTCTAGTTATCATCAATAACCTTAAAAAATTGTAAAATAATATTTTCATTTGTAAAATGCAACATTTTTAAGCAATTTTTTATATGTACCTATATATAATTTATGCCACTATAAAATATATGTATAGGTGTATATAAGAAAAAAACCTTGCTATGCAGAAGGCTTACGCTTAGGTTTCATAACTGCGCGAGGCAAAATCTTCAAGCATCATAGGCGTGGCTGCTACGATATTAGAGGCGCTGCGTTTCGCCTTGCGCGTACGCATTGCAACGCGTGTCATGCAACTTTCTATTATGACGTGCGTCGCGACCAGTGGACAACGCGTTTTGTGCCGAAAAAAAGTTGCATTAGAAAGTTTTTTTTGTTTGCAATGCAAAGTGACTTGGGCTTTGTGTTGAATATTTTACTAATACTCGTAGTATCCATAGTCGACGTTTCGATTGAATATTACCGAGTATTTAGGATAAAGGTGTTAATATAATTTATATGCGATTATTTAAATGCAATGCATACATGCAGACCTATTAAAAATGCTAGTTGGATCCATGTCGCGTAATAGAGGACATAATAGAAATGAGTGGATATCTATAAAACTGGACTCAAGTTTTTTGTGAATAATTTGTTTGTTAATTGCATTGTGCATATTGTTTAGGAGAAATAAAAGAAACCACCATATTTATGTACGGAAAATAATTAAATTCTGCTTTAATGGATATTCATGACATTGAGCTTACGCATGTTTCGTATTTCTAAAATTAATGAAAGTGTTGTACAGTAATTTTGTAGCACAAGAGCGGTTTTATCGTGAATACATTTCAATCTTATTAAAACACTAGCAAGTTCCACCTCAATCAACTCCAAACTTTACAAACTATAAAATAAAAATCACTGCTGGCCTATTACTTTTAATATCTAACAAACTGTTTCCATCTACTGCCAAATTAAAATTAACTAACCCACACAAAAATAAATATTCATACTTGCAGTTCATCACTGCATCTAGTTGTCGTGTGGGAATTTAGAAAACCCGTTCTCATAGTGCGTCCGATTTCGACACCGACTTGCGTAACATCGTCGTGCGTTAGGAATCCGAGGGCTGGGTACACACGCGCGAAAGCCGCACCTTGCGATGCAAGCCCGCACCTTTCTTTACTGCAAGTACAATCTTCGTTAACCGTCACGCTTAGGTAACCAAGACTGTACATATATAAGCGTAAAGTGCAATATTACTTTACTACTACTGATCAACATTTCTGTATCATAATCTCAAGACGCATGTTCAAAAAAGGTCCATCGGAAAATACGTCTGAAATAAAATCTTAAAATCAATTATGCTATATCATAGTTAAACCGATTTTTAAAATAGTACCATAAAATAAATTTCCCTTGGTTTTGATGGAGCCGCCTCTACCTTGCAAGATAAGGACGTCTAATGTATACATAATTTTATTTCAAGGGTGGTTTGGATATATAAGGTATTACTCATTATTTATACGTTACTCATAGATCGATTTTGAATGAAGATTTAAGAAACTCAATGTTTTGCATTCGAATTGCAGCTTATTGATCTTTCAATTTCTAAATGTTGCAAGCTTGATTGAACTAAAAAGGAGTTTTTTTATTGTATAGAGGCTAATATGAATGAGACGAGTAACCATAAAGTCATAAATCTGAAAGAAATTTTAGAATACTTCACGTGTCTCGCTATTAGGCAAAACGTAATTATATAAATAAAAAACAAAAGCAAATTCTTTAGCAGCACTTATTGAATACTTTACACATAGGCAGTTTGGATCCAGTGTTCTTCAGAGTCGTTACCGTAATTTAGCTTTCATTTCGGCCGCATAAAACGCATACGAATGCGGTGACGTCTCAGTCCACTAGTGTGCCACTAGCTTAATAACTAAATGCATTTTCTACTGTCGTTCAACTCGTTGACCTAGAAAGCTGGGCAGTGTATGAGGAAGTTTTAAGAGCTGTAATTGTATTTCTTGCTTAATATTAAAGAGATATCTAGGTATCTAGTAGGCTAAAAAAATTGTTGAGAACGTGAAATAAGAGTAGTGAATGTGGCAAAACTTCACTCCTCTAATATGTTATTCGAATAATCATGATTAAGCTATTCCACAGCATGGTACACCGCACTAGCCCCTTCTCTCATAGAGAGTGATAATTTGATGAGTATAAAAAGGTACCTACGAAAAGTAAATGCATTCCATCAACTCCACTGAAAGAACTTTTCTTTTTTTATAAGAACTTCGGTCTGATTTCTAAGACAAGCATCTATTCCAACTACACTATATTCCAATAATAGCACTTCGTAGCACTGCGTAGCAATTTTCAGTACAGTTCTCAGCAATATTATGGGTATAATTTTGTAGGTGAAGGGGAAAGGGCGGGGGACGAAGGGCGGTGGGAACACAGTGCAATAGTTACGAGCTGTTGGATGCAGGCCTTTGTTTAAGCACCGTTAGGGGCCCGGGCATTGCACAGAGTAACAATACGGTTGCCCAATTTTGATTTTAAAATAGTAACATAAGGCAACCTTACTCCATGCAGTCAAAGCTATCAACTATAAATCTGTCCTATAATTAAACGGTTATCGCCTTAAGGAAACCAAAATAAATAAAGTATAATCACTACCGATGTATAGCAAAAGATCGTATAACAATTTAACGTGTGATCTCGATCTTAAATCGTTATTTAACTGAGATGCATAATAACTTTATCAAAATAGGTCGACTTACAGTGCTTTAAGTTAAAGTTGATCAACCGATTGTGTAGAAACACTTCTAAAGCTATATGAGTGTTGGCTTTCTATTAAAAATATGCACGTCTTTAACAGTAACTGTACCTACTCGTATTGCTTGCTTTGAATTCTTTGAACCAATTTGTGAAATTTACTCTGGAACCTTTACTTTGGGGATATAGAGATCCCCTATGCTGTTTCTAGTAGTCATTATTCTAATAAATATTAACACATTTTATTATGTCACCAAAATAAATTAAAAGAGCTATTATCATACTGGTGTGACTCGATTTCAATTACTCTGTGGCGTGGCTGCAGAGTGACCGCTGCGTCAGTTTGCGCAACTCGGTGCAGCCGCCCCCCGCGCACGTCCCGCGCCTCGCCGCTAGTACGCTTGCGCGTGTGCTGCATGCCGGAACCGGGTCGCAGCCGAAATTCCATTTTGTCCAGCCTATCTAGGCCTACCCCACGCCGCGCGAACGATACAATCTGCCCCCAAAAGGGGACGCTAATAGAGTCATCATGGTTCTAAGTTAACTGGCTCAGTATACTGCACGCATGCAAATATACAGTTAGGCTGTAACAGAGCTGATGGGAATCGAATCGATAACGTATTGACTGTCGGTGCAGTGTGCGTACCTTTGTTAGACGCTCGTTATAACCTGCTCCGGACTCTCCGGTGAAGATTACGGGAGTGCGTAATTCGCGAAGTTGACTGAATCGGTCTTTGTTAAATAAACAGATCACGGTTCGGTGACTACCTAATCAGGCTAATGTAAATGATGGCATTGTTCATTTCGCTGAAGTAGGAAATCAAACTTATAGTGTTTAAACAACCATATTATAGTGTGTGACGTTGAATCAAGTCACAGGATCTTCGAAAACTAGTAAATTCAATTTCTTCAAACTGGAACATTTACTCTTCTATCATAAAAAATATAAGAAGACGGCGAAAAAAGAGAAGATGAATAAAAAGCCCAAGAAAACAAGGTACCTGCTGACTGAGAAATAGCGTCAGATAGATTTGACGTAACGTGTCGTGTATATAACTTATTTGTCAAAAAATAAGTTTTGTAAAAACTTGGCACAGAATTTCGAGATTCTTTGTTCTTCATTCTTTGTGTTGCCAAAATGTGGGTAGTCATTCGTTTTTGGTTTCATGTTTTCAATATATAATTTTATTCTTAATTTAGTTTCCGTATCAATAACTTGGACTACCTTATTATAAAACGTGGTCTTAAAAATAAAAACACCATTAGTAATAGGTTCAAACCTCCATCTTAAATAAAGTTATCGGTCCAAACCTAGCTCTAAACCCGGTATTTTTTAAAACCTCGTTTTATAATAAGGGTCTGTTTTTACTATTTATTTTGTTACAGCTCAATGTTAAAGACCTTACCTTATTAAAGTATGATAGCACAAATATTTTATTTTAAATCCTATGCTTTACATGTACATATCCCGTTACCTATTTTATGAGGATTATTCTAAAAACAATGAACTAATTTCCACAAAACACTTATCGTCGTAGTACTTATCGTTTTGAACGGTAGTTTTGCCACGGTTGAACGTATTCTACATTTGAATATTTCTACAACTTTTGGGCTCGTGTTAATAACATTTGCCCACTTCCAATAGGAAGTCATCTGTGCTGAAGTATATGAAAATGTTACTGCATAAAAGTAATTCTATAATAACAACGTTTAAGTTTTAAAATGGATTTGGTGTTCTTGTTTTCCTCGGTTTTTTACGTCATGTTTTTGTTAGAATCGAAAGTCGAAAATTCATGATTGCTAAATCAATACATTTCTTTTATTCATTACAAATATGCAAGACAATAAATTACTAAAGCGTCGTCTTGTAGTCTTATAGTCTCGCGACTTATAGTCAATATTTAGTTTAAATATATTTTAATGATGAAAATTACATCAATGACAAGGAAAATACAGTACTTAACTAACACGTTACAAGAAAACAAAAAGTCTTAAATTATATACCGCTATTATTAATTAATTGTGAGTCCGAAGCACAGCACTCGCGCGGAAACAGGTTAACGGGTCAATCGATAGTTGTTGGTACTAAACTAGGTGCAGCACCTATTTTAGCTTACTTGCATTTCAGTGTACTCTTTAACAAATAATGACCATGTAGGATAATTAACGTTTGAGGATGAACAAACAGTTAATGATGGCGATGGTTTTTTAAATATTTTATTTAAATGGGGATTTTTTAAATTATTATTGTTATTTACAATTTCATATAATATAAAAAAAATACGCGTATATTCCACTTTCATTTCTGTTAACTAATTTGAGCTCTATGTTTAATCATTAAATAGTTCCTAACAAAATAGTTGTGGAATGCCATACCAACACAAAGCGAAATGATGAAGTGCCAGGTAAAGACAAAAATGTTATGGGATGGCTAGGCACACTCCCATCGCCCACAATAGCCCTCAATAAATTCCCTCCTTTAACATTATCCGGGACCAAGCCGTGGGAATCCAGGGTATTACGTATTCAGCGGGCGGGTGGCATCGATCATGCATCGGTTGTTCACCCCGCGACCTTCGGCCATCCCAACGGAGCCTCGAACAATGAAATTATAGAAATAATTCTTTATTTTATCGGAGTATTTTAACGTTAAGTTTAGCTAGATTTTGTTGATTGTGACGACTCGACTGCCAAGAACAGCTCGTGACTAAGTAAACGCCGCACGGGTCGATCGATCATAAGGTTAAGCAACGTTTGGCGCGCCCTGTCCTTGGTTGGGTGACCATCTTATCATGACGAGTTCCTCCATGTTTCGGAGGGCTGTCATTTGTACACCTTTGGCAGTCGTTAAGGGTAGTCAGAAGCCATAAAGTCTGACAACCAATCTTACCAAGGTGTATAGGATTGCCTTCCTAAATGGTATATCATTATCATATGCAGTTCAACCGAAATACTCGTACGTGAGGCGGATGAAGTTTGTACACTTTAAAGTCATAAATGTATACTTCAATAGACTGCATAGGTACCTATTATAAAAATATATACAGTAAAATAAATAAATATTTATTAGAATTGCACTTGGAGCATATCCCAGGTAGATAATTAATTGTTACGTATTATAGTTGTCCAACTACGATTGCTCCACTTATTTGTGTCATATTTTTATGAAAAATTTTTTTTTTTGGGTTTATATTTTTTCCACAATTAATGTTTTTTGGTTGGTACTATTTGGACAAAACGAACTTAGTAGCTCGTTTTTTGGGTTAGATTCAATATTTACATTTTTAAAGCAATTTCTTTAAACTGTAGGTTTCTAATTACTGAAATTATATTCATTTGGCAAGTTTAATTCGAATACTGACGTTATAATGTCGTTACAGGGCAGGTATACGAGGCGGCCCGGGTATGGACTCCCAGCAGCAGCAGTACTGCCTAAAATGGAACAGCTTCGGTTCAAATCTCGCCACTTCGTTTGCGAATTTGTGGAACTCGGAGAGTCTCGCCGACGTCACTCTATACTGTGAAGGTGAGTGCTGCTATAACTGGAAATGCTTTATTCTTATTAGAAAGAATAACAATTACTTGATTTTACTGGAAAAAGTGTGAAATATTATTTGATCATTCATAATCAGTATTACATTATTGATTAGTGCATAACTTAACAAAACTCATTCACCTTGAGAATAATCCCAGCAACGCCGATAAAAAATGTCTTAGAACCATCGCTGAAAACACCCAGCTTTTTCATCTACAAATCAAAATCGGTTCATTCATTTAAAACTCGATACACGGCGACAGACACGCATAACTTATAACATCCCTCATATTGGTCGGGGGCTAAAATTTGCAATTTCCATCCGTGTATTAAGAAACCGAGGACATCGGCGCATATATCTCATTAACTGATGCTAACACAGAAATTACGCTAGGCTGCTAATTGCCTCAGTCCAATCCACAACAAAAAATACCTCGTCTTCTACATTTATGTCTAGTTTGAATACTGTTTTACAATTTAAATGCTTGTTTTGATGAATGACAGTTTACAGAAACGGTAAAATAGTGTTAGAAACATTTTGAGCAGGAATTTGGAATCGGAAATGTAACGACTATGTATGATATCAAAACAAAATTGGCAAATAAACTGAATATTTAATAAAAATCCTATGAAGCTTATTCGATGTCGAAATCGACAGATTACTTTCAAAGTTTTCAATCTAAAGTATAAACTTCTTGCCCTACCCGCTCTATAAAATACAGCTAGAAATTCTCAGCTCATGAATCAATTTAACCATCAAACATTTGCTTGAGGAAAAAATCATCCAAATTTTTACTTCGTTCAATTTGTTGCTAAGCAAGCGAGTTAATAACCTACGAAGAAGAGATCGTAAACTTTCCGCCGTAACCCGCTGATGTCAAACGATATAACTAATTTATGTTTACAATAAACTACTAGTTTATTTAATGGGACTTTCGAACGATGATTTTCAATCTATTGATAACTGAATTGTTAGTACCTACTAGTTGCTTTTATATTCAGCCTTGACATTTAATGGTATTAGAGGAAACATTACGTTACTCCTTATTTTTATCAGTTGTCAGTTATGCACAAATGATAATTTTTGGTTTAAGCGTACAAGGCCTCTTCAAAGCCTTTCATTTTGTGGAGTGTATTGTTATGACGTTTGATAGGACCTACATCCTTGGATTTTTAGAGCACTAACAGACTACAAATATAAATATTTTAATAAATTGCTATAGTTAAGTTAAAAATGTGTTAAGGTTTCGAACTGTCGAGCCACCAAATTTACTCAAAATTATTTGTAGGTACGTATTTCGTAACAGCAAATTTTATTATCACTATTTATCACTTAGTGCCTACAATAATGTCGTACAGACATGCATGTCCGCGAAATCTTGCTAAAGCGATAAACAGGTCGTTGACGCCGTCGTGCGATAAATTGCCTCAATATATATTTTTTGGCAATGTTTGCGATATACATTATTATCAATTTTTTCATTCGCTAGTCTGATGCATATTGGTATTTTTTGCGGGTTTGACCATGAATTTGTTTGCAGATAGTATTTTTTGGCGGTATATAATTTAATTATGATATTAAATGTTAATGTTGTAATATTTTATTTCTATATTGTATCATCTGGAACAGTTATTGTATCTGTTAAGTAGTATTGATGTTCAGAATCAGAACTAAAAATAAAATTACGACAAAATATAAAAATATGTGATGGTATTTTTAAAGCGTGTTTGTTATTTTGATTCTATAATAATTGCATGATAACAATCAAGGCTTGTCCCTTGTAACATGATCTAGTATCTCAGTATTCTAAGAAATTGATACGCGTTAGCTTCAGTTACAATTTAATCTAATCTGATATGAGGAAGTAGTAGATTGCATTTATTTTTCCCCATACTGAATAAGCAAATTTATAAATAAAAAACTAAAAACAAAAGTAATTTCAGTCTACAAAATATTCTTTGCGACGCTCTCATCACGTCCATCAAGTGCACGTGTAGACTCAAAAAAAATGTATCGCAAAAAATATTACACAACAAGTGCATTTTATTTCAGTATACAAAAATTTGGCCTTCAAACTTACACGTGTCGGTCCGAGATAATGACCGGGGTTATCTAATTGTAGCCGGAATTTGAAAACAAAATGACTACTGCATTTCGCTTTATCTATCTATACGAATTCAAAAAAAAAAACAAGATGTTTGCACTGTGGATGTGTATTTCGTATTCCACGCAACGCGTATGACGTACCTAGTTAATAATAGGTTTTCTTTTAAGTCGAAAGACAAAAAATGCGACGCACTTTGTTAATAAATATTTTTCGTAGTTTGTTTCCCCAAATGATGAAACAATGATTAATCGTTAATTTGTATTGTGGACGGTGTACCTATAAATATATTTTGTCTGCCTATTAAATATACTGCAATTTGTAAAGAAAGAAACAATCTTTTAGCAACTTCTAATCTTTGATTGAAAGAGTGATCTAGTAAATAGGTAATATTATAACTGTGGTTGGTTTAAATCCAAATTGAGGAAACGGAAGCACGAATTACAGAATATATGTATATTTTTAATAGATGCAATCTCACTTTACGGGACCTTTGTAAGGAGGCTACGTTTTTATTTTTGCAAGAGAAAATAAAATGTTTCACCAATAAATTATTTATCAAATACAAGTCTACATGTGACGCCAAAGGCTGTCATAATAAATAGTTTACAGCCTTTGGACTAGAGGTCTCTTAGGTCAAAGGGCTTGACGTACTCAAAAAATGGCTAATATAAAAAAGAATCAGAAAAAAAAATAGTTGATTAAAACTGAAAAATGAACTGCAAAATGCTGTTTCTCGCAAATTCTCAACCGATATATTTTTTATTCATTGTAACTTCTGTCGCATCCAATATGTAATTATTAAGTAAGTGACCCGTTCTTTCCCCTAATTATAATCTTGTAGGCGCCCCTTTGTAAGGAAAAAGGGAGATAGGGTAACCTATCGTAATTAGAGGCCACCGGCATAATTTCCTCGACAATACACTTGATAATACTACTATTCATATTCTATTTAAATTTATACTTGTGTCTGCCTATTTATAAAATTGTATTTGTTTTTTTTTTTTAATAAACCGATAGAAATATTTCTAAACACAAATAAAAACACTTCCTAAAATTAAGATAGGAGTAGATTGACAGGAATTTGTAAATATCCGCTTTAATTGTAGAAATAACGATTTCAGTTTCAGTTTCTACCCTATACTCGTAATTATACTTACAATAAATCGAAGTGTTAGTCGTGCGTGTATGGCGTTGTTCAGGTAGCTATATTTATTCAAATTTGACTGGTAATACAACGCGGCACGTCTTGCGTGCGCCACTTTGATCAACTACCGAAACTGTGAAGTTGTGTCACTTCGTAAGAGGATACATTTCATACATGGTTATTAACAAACTAAACTGTTAGAAAAGAAAAATATATTTTAAATGATGATTCCTTGAAGTTCTTGAACGTTGTTTTTCCTCCTTTCATATTTTTAAATTGAGCTACCGCTTTCTATTTTAATTAATTTTAGTCACCACGAATAAAGAACTTCTGAAAGCGGTCAATCCATTTTTAATACAAAATTATTGCATTTGTGTGTTACTACAGATAATCTTTAGTTTGTTTAAGAAAAACAGTTTGACATAATAGGTAGATATTATTGTTTTTGATTAAACTGCTGCTCAGCCCCTTCCTCTCTCCTAAAATGTTTTTGCGTGCCCGACAGGGTCCGTATTGTATCTTTTAAGTTATTTTTACCATCTATGTAACATATAGAATGCAATAAATAATTGAGTATTGAGTATTGTACAAGATTGTAATGAGAACATCAAGAATGTCATTATTATAATTCTATCAAATTCGTGAATGAATTTAGAAAATTAGGTGCCTATATTCAAGATTTTTCTATATTCGGACATAAAATACTTCAGTAGAATTGTAAATTTGAACGGAAAATATCAACGATAACCCTAACCTGCCTAATATAAATTGTTAACATCTCTAGATATTAAAGTACTTACAAGTTACATACAAATGTAAATGTCACAGTATTTATTTACCTAAAATAGCCCAAATTAAACATGACAGCCGTTCTTGGGCATAATGAACCATTGTAAGACGAAGTAAAAAATTCAAATAACGCTACTGAAAAGATCGAATGAAAATTCATCAAGTCTAACAAAGACCGCTGGCCTTAAACTTAACAATGATGTTGTAATTGCAACACGTTTTTGTGAAATAACTCACGTTACTTCGCGCGGGGTTAATACTTTGTAAGGCTTCGTTGGTAATTTTTTTCAAGAAGCGAGGCTTTCCAAACAAGTCAAGTTCGGGTTTATGTAATGTTACATGACAAAATATTGTTCGGAATTTCAAGGCGGGATGATATTTTTAATCAAGTGTTTTATTAATGGTTCTGTGCGATAGAGCCTGAATTATATTTGAAAAATAGATTAAAGGAAATTTGAAATGTAAGGAATGAGCTCAATGGAAATTGAGTTATTATTTCTCAACGTCATTATAGACAGATTTAGCCTTCCAAAGCACAACTTCAAAGGCTGCAAAACCTAGGCGTTATACTTTTTGTTATACGTTTATCCTTTAAATTTCAAGAAGAACAGGAACAAACCTACACATGAAAAATATAGGCTTTCTCCGTCACTAATATAACATACGCCAAGTTTGGGCCTTAGTTTTCGAGGTCGTACCGAACAAGTGCTAGAGGCAAGAGGGGGAGGGCAAGAGAGGGCACGAGTCTCCCTGGTGCGTGAGAATTGGGAAGGGGGGTAGGAAGTTTGCACTCATGGCCCTGCTAAAATGGAAGGTTTGTAGTTTAAGCGTCGGCGTCGCCTCTCAGACATTTTAGTTTTAACGTAGTAATTATGAATTACTCGTTCGCTTTCATTGGACATCATTTTAAATAATTTTAAGTACCTACTCTTTGAATTCATTTAACTTACTGTTATTTCAATAGAACGGTATCAATTCAAAGATATTTAAAGAAGACTGTCCCTATCCTTGTAATAAAATCATGACAGCTAAGGTGGCTTGCAGTGCAAATATAAATAAGGGACGATCTGTAAACAAAACCAAAGTCTGGCCACCCCTGCAACTCGAGACAGTACTACACGAGATATTACGTAGCGTAGTAATTTGTCACTGAACAAGCAATTTAAGGACCCTAAACCCTGACAAATTACTGTACATACTTAGACCAAACTTAGCATACATGCCGTGAAGATGAATGTTATATACCTACAGTCTCGAATCATTTTAAATGTCTACTAGATACGGATGCTAGGAATTATGCCTACAACATTTTGATGTCAACGAAAAAAGATGCAAACTTGTTTTATAACCGGTTTAGTAATTCAGCACGTGAATGCCGAACCTTATATACATAGATCTAAAATAACTCGTTAAGTATAAATTGTACTTCACTCTGATAGTCTTAATGTTTTAATTATCAAATTGTCCAAGTACAGTAATTTAAAAATTCTTACAAAATTAATTAAGCCGGATTAAGTTATCACCAATCAACAAGGAAAAAACAAGTGACTCAATTGACGCAACACTACCAAGTAATATTGTCACATTGCTGAAAATGTGGATATATAAATAACAAAATCTCTGGAGGCTCTCACACAGCCTGGATTTCTTCTGCCACTTACCTTTCGAGTTAAGGGGGATGATTCTCGTTTTCTGCATGACTGGCCTGTGCCATCGTTATCCTGGAAATACTTCACACAGTCTTTGCTGCTCTATTTCCTATACGTTGCTATGGTGTTATTAATTGATACGTAATTAAGATAGCAATCGTAAGCAACAGACAAAATTATGTAGGACTTCAAATTTAAGTGCAGAGAAATTAAATAAAATTCAAAGGCCATATTTGGACGCCATGTCTGATGAGCTCTGAATAATAAAGAATCTAAAGAATCTGTGTAAAAAAATATATTGAAAAATTCGGATCGAAAACCAACACAAAAGAAAGTATTTATTTAAAAAAAATATTTTCATTTTCCTTGACTTCTTAAATGAATACATAAAATAAGCAAACAGCAGTGCTGCAAGAAACATTCTATTCCATTCTAGAATGTTTAAGAAAATTCCAAACAACCATTCATTAAAATTCGAACCTAAAAAACCCCATCAAATTTTAACAGTCGAATTCACTGCGTTTTCAAAGCCTATGCGGAACGCATCGACTCAGTCCGCTTTCCTTATCGACCGTGCCGCCGGTATATGTGTCGCGAACCACCCGACTCCCCAGACAGCCCCCGGATCACCCACCCTCCCACTGTCTCAGTTTTCCAGCTACAGGCACGGAAACTACTGTGTTCAGTGTTCCAACTGGACAAGTTTCCAATACTTACTAATTTAGATGTTGAAAGTTTAATTTTCATCCCGGGGTTTGGTTGAAATCGATTTTAGGTAGTTACTAAGTGTTTCTTTTGGATGTTTTAGTGCAGATAAACTGCCTAGGTCTAAAACGGTTAATGTACTGATTTACCATATATTTGTACACACCTAGAGTTCATAGATTTTGCTTTGTTCAATAGTATTTTGTGTAACAGCGTAGGCTCTTAGTGCGTCACCGGGTGGGTGGACAGAGGGATCGGCGATTCTTTTTGGATATTTTTTATGGGGTCACCCTTAATTGTGAATTGTGCTTGCATTTGTTCAAATTTGCTCTCGAATTGTTTTTTGTGAACTGCTGGCACCATATATACCTTTGGTTTACAATCCAACCATCTGGTAGTGTCATTTGCAAGGAAAACGTTTCTAAATTACCAGAACAAATATAATTAGGTACGTCTACAATTGTTGCAGATACCTAAATGCTAAAAAATAGTCAGTAATAATATTTAAAATATTTTTTCATCATAACAGAAGTGCATTTAAGATATTATCTATGTTAGTGATTTACCAAGATTTTACAGCATTAGCAGTATTCAAATTACTGTTATCATAGATAGGTATGTCTACCAATCATTTATCATAGAAACGTGATAAAAATGTGATAAAGTTTTCGACTAAAGCTGAACAACAATATTTAAATGCAAGATACTTAGGCTGATAAAATATTGAAATAGAACGACGTTATTCAATGACCGCGGTACCTACTGATAACGTATATTGTATACTGTCTAATTATTAGTAGAAATATATAAATAAAAAAATGAGGCACGCATGCAACTCTTATGACGATCATATACAGGGAACTTCTATAATGTAATTTATCTAATATTATACATATTTCAAGATGAAAAACAATTACATATTGTTCAGATTTTATTAGGAAACAAAGGCAGCAAGGCTATTACTTAGCAATTTTATTGACATTCTTATATCACTGGCAACGGTAACAGTTAAGGTTACGGTCTTGGTTCTTGAATACTTGATAAGACCCGACACTGTTCAGTTTTACGTGTTGTACGGCCCTTTTATAGTTTATTTATAGCTTTATTCCAATAGTACTATCGATTTTGTGTCTTCACACGGATTTTGTAATGAAATTTATTAAAGCTGTACTGAAAACCGTTATATAGGTACTGTCATTGTAATTTAGTTGGGTAAAGCTATGGATATTCAGAGGGGTAATAGGGATTGAGTTACTCGTTGCCGCTAAATAGATGTAGTTATAATTTGTTAAATGTATCCACTACACATTTTATATTAAAGAAATATTGCGAGAAGCGCAAGAGACGATTTATGAGCATACGTCTACTACACACAACTCTTGCTTCTTATTACACGAATTACTTTATAATGTTTTAAATTTATCGTTTTTGTATCGAAATCCGCGCATAAGTTGGTTTTAAATATTAATAGTTATCACGTATATTTTCTATGAAATCGATGCAGTATTTTTTTCATTACGATATTATCGATTGTGACTTCCAGAGAGAAAGAGTAAAGCTTTGATTTCAACAGCTGTATGTGCATATCTAATGACGATACGATTTGTAGTAACATTTGCTATCAGAACAGCCTTCGTTCAGGCTCACTTCTGGTCATAACTTACAAGCGGCGTGGCTATTCTGCACATGACGTTACTCTAAAAATCACCGTGTTCTATAAGACAATTAATTGCATAATTTTGTCTTCCAACAATATGTAGTTGATTTTAGTTAGTGCCTACGAAGTTTTGTTCTTGCTGTTTACCCTTGATCGGAATGGTTTGAATTATTCTTAATGTTGGTTTATTCTCTTCCATAGCCTATTTTCAAGATCTTGATAAAATAAATTTAATGCTATTTAAAGAGTCTGAATATCAGTAGTACAAGAATCGAAACCAGTTTATACTGCCTTATTTGAATGATAACTTGAATATTAATGAAAGATTTTTTGTTGTAATATTATTTATTTTGTGTGATGAATAAACTATGAAGTAACCTAGGAATTTCGATTCGTAGTACAATTTACGAAAACAAAAACATTTTTATATAGCTTTATTAAGAGCGGGAATGGTGATCTGTTTAGATATGTTATTAGGTATAATCTGCGTAAGCGCCCACAATTTTACCGTATTTTACAAACGAAAATTACGTAAATTCTTAAATTTAAATATAACTCGCAGAGCAGTATAAAAAAAACTTTATCACGCAGGTTTGGTCTAAAAATCAAGGTGTTGCTGCGGTCGGCCAAACATTAGGATGGGGGGAGTAAGGACCCCCTCCCTAATACCGCAGCACGCGCCCCCTCTCCCGCAGTCTATACTCGAGTGCATTATACACGTCAAGCCACCCTTAGCGGGCCCTAGAATACCCTGTATAGTTGTGCATATTTAGTGTAGGCCTAATTTCTACCCCCGTCGTATGTACCCTTATTGATTTGTGAAGGATGCGGCGGAAGGGTTAAATTTACCTTTGCTAAAATTGTTCAGTCACGATGATGGAGCGGTTTCGTTAATCAAAGAGATCGATCGTGTGCAGCAGGGGACGCTATACCATTAATTTTCTGTTCAGCTACACTTTTTCCATTTGTTTAGGTTTAGGCACAGTGCTTTATACTTGGGTACTAATTAATGCAGTTCAGAAGTTTATTTTGGCTATTAAGACGTAGGTAATACGCTTTTAGCTGTCGTTAAAAACATGGAAGATTCTCTTGTAGGATCAGTTTTCCTTTATATGCCGAGGACCAATTCTGTCCATCTATTTTAAAGTCTCTAATATCATTAGTGTTTATGTGAAAATAGTTTTTACGATCATTTGATTGCACAGACGCCAACACATCAAGCTACCCGAAATTGATGAATTTTCCCAATCAACTTTGAAGTAAAGAAATTTCACAGATTGTAGTCGCTGAAAATACCAAGAAAAAAAGGAAAAACTAATTGGAGCGGTATTTTGGGCCACACAAAAGACGAAATCTAGGCTTTAAACCATTGCCATCTTATGACTACCTACTTTCAAATAACGGTCTGTACTTATCTACGAATACAATGCTAATATCGATCCAAACACTAAACGACTTAGCCTAAAACGTATCCCCAAATTCTAATTGCAGTGCTTTTAACAATCAGCACACGCACAAATACCGAATGTCCGAAGCGGTTCACCTAGTTTTCCAACCCCCACTCCGTGCAAGATTGATTTTCTCTCACGCATTCACTTGCACTTTCAGTGGGGGTGCGTGTCTCTGTCTCGCTCCCGCGACCCTGTGAGCCTCCCGCGCCGACCTTGAATTTGGGAGGCACACCCAGCGGGTGGGATGCGTTGTCATATACAGTGTGTATGTGTGCGTGCGAGTGGAATGGGGTTAGTCGTCCTCCCCCCGTGATGTCGTTTTCACTTGCATCCGGGCTTTGGAGCTTATATCTACGGGTGGGGAACTCAATTTTCAATTTGATTTCGCATTCGCTCCGAATTTTCGGCTTTCGCTCCCGGATGTTAGGGGAAATCGCAGATGTTTGTGCTATTTTCGTCCTCTTTTCCCGACCTGCTTTTTAATACCAGTTCGATTATTAATTTTTACTGGATAAAATCATTTGTGGATGAATACAATTTTGGGGATGTTTCTATACGCATGTATTTATATACAAATGTTCTGTAACACAATAACTTGACATTGATATCTTCGATTTTAAAACTAAAAAAAATTATACTACGTATACAGACCGCATCTGTTCCTGTATTATGTGTATACTCGTTAAACATAATTCAATAAAAATCCTTAAACGCTCAAAATGGTCATGACTCAAGTGTTTCGCCTTACGTGATGAATAAATTGCATTATTTTACCATAGCATCATCATCATCTCCCGAGCCTTTTCCCAGCCATGTTAGGGTCGGCTTCCAGTCTTATTTTAATATATGCCTGCTTATAATTTCATTGAACGAAACATCAGATTTTTTTTAGTCCTTCGTTAAGCGCTATTTAATAAAAGTTTGGATAGTTGATTGACAAATAAAAATTGCACACTCGATCATGAGTATTGTCCATTCTCAGTCCCACCACTCTAGTTGATAGGAAATTAAAATTGGTTGAAACTTTAGGGACGTGCGTATGGGAATGTGCGAGTTCACCAGTAGACATTTACGATCAATAAAAGGATATGTCTTTTATTGTTTCGTAAATGTCCAAATTTCATTTTATCGGTTGAATAACGTTATTGTTACAACTACAATCTATTGTGATCCCGTTTTGGCAGTTAAACGTGCTCCGCGAAAAGTAAAACGTGTCAAACCCATAGTATTCATTCAAGACAAGTGTAGTCTCAAATAAGCAAATATTATAACTAACTCATTGTAATGTCTCAACACAAATACTTTACAATTAGATCAATAACGTGTGTCATTGAAAATTGTATGATATCATTGAATTTTTAAAGGTGTTCTACATAAAGAACGACTCGTAACCATCCTTATAATCTATTCAGTCACTGGTGACCTATTTACGCGACGACGCTCCGCGTTGCAATGTCGTATGGTCACAGGGGCCCTCAAATGATGAGAACAGCATGTTTGGGTTAACACTCGACGGAATTGGGACGCACCGTGCTAGTAAATTAACTAGTGAAATAAAGTGAATGAGATATTATTATAAAGAAAGCGACACGTTTTGCAGTCCGCAACGTCGTTGGCGGTTTGAAAATTTCTGTAATAATATTTCCTACATAAAATAACTCAAATAAGCGGTTTAAAACGCAAGAATACAAAGAAAAAATGATAAGTCTACGTTGCTGACCTACAATTATTTTACGCATTATGACCTTTCACCAACACATTTTTAAGCGTTGAAAATCATTCGTTTCATTCACAACCTCGTCTACAGTCTAATCATTCTTTTCAATACAATGTTTTTATTCATAAAACTAAAATATTTTAAAAGCGGACTCACAAATCTACATTAGAATATTATCATAATGTTATATTTTGATTATAACGTCGGTAGCATGCACACATGGACGATAACGTTTGTAGGTCTCGAAATGGGGCCAATGTCAGTGGTGTTGCAAGTTGCGCGAGCGACCAATGTTGTTCGCTCATTTCCTCGTTAAAACCGCCGTGGCGCGGGCGCAGCGGTGGGCGCATGCGGGTTGTGAAACTGCAGTGGATTATGTGTTGATGATGAGCTTTATGATTGTAGAAAGCATGATATTGTTAGGACACTTTACATAGGGCCCGAAAATGTAGCAACGCTGATCTGTATGCGAAGATGTTGATGCAATTTTACATTATCTACGAAATATTTTTGGTTCTTTGTATAAAAATTGATGTCACAGTCATTTAACGTATAGGTATACATATAGGGACAAGGGTTAGTAATTATATATATAATATAAGGTAACAAAAGCTCAAACAAAATCCTTGAAGGTTACGCATTTGGTTGGTACTTACGTCGTTAACGACATGATCCGTCAATTTACATAAATTACATGCATGTATTTATGTGTATAAAGTGTACTTATTGTTATCTTTTTGTAAACAGTACATATTGAAAATGTAATACCTCCTTTATAATTCAGGATTTCCTATCGGACAGAGCCATAGGAAGATGGCCCACCCATATCATAATGTGGTAGGCTATTGGAAAAGAGTTACCAATATCAAAAAGCAATAATTTCGCTTCCATTGTGATGTTAAACGAATGTTTCCGATTTCTTCAGTTTTATTTCGTGTGCTCATATCGCTCAGTGCTCGAAGGTACCTCTCTGATAACAGATTACTATGCGTACTCGAAGATAGGATTGATGATAGATTGTACCTTTGCTAGTGTTAAAAACATGTTAATACTTACGTAACCCAGGGAGCCATCATTGAATTTTGTTAGAAAAGGGGCTTTCAAACTTTTTTTGATGACTCTCTGTTTTAAAAGTATTTTATTTAATTAAAAAATATTTGACACAAATTTGAAAATGGTGAAGATCTGTCTTTTTTGTATTTTATAATTCCGATCCCCGAAAAAACGGACTAAATAATAGTAAATAGAATATATCGAAGGAATAATATAAATACGTATACTGTATTTTATAAATGCAAGAAAATCTTAAAAACGATATGTATATAATTATTGTTTCTTCACGAAAAGCATAATGCAAATACGTATATTTAAACGTGTGTGTATATATATTAATAGAATAACGCGTTATGAAAGAAAAACTTGTTTTATTTCTATATATGAATATGTTAAATCAAAGTAAAGCATCTTAAAATAATACTTTAAGATGCTTTACTAAATGAATAATAATAAAGGATTTTATTTTTGAGCTATTCAAATAGCCAGTTATTTCAAATGTATATATCAAACAGTGATAGAGTATATACGCTGCTACTTTATTAACAACAACAGTAAAATACCAAATAATGTGCCATAACATAGTAATAAGAATATTAATAGACGTGATCTATTAACAATATTAATTCCTAAAAAACTCATTGCATTTGATTATTATAGATAAATGTATTTAATAATATGTTTACTTCATTCAACAAATGTAGCAACAGGCTACGAGACTTTGTAGCGAAACTCGTAGCGCTCGTAGTACCTAGGTAGTCTAGATTTTTCGTAGCACTGTGTTTCTTTAAGAACTTGAGTTTAATAATTATGTATAGTTTTACTTTGTTGATATTTTTTTAATCTTTACTTCTACTATAAAATTATATTTATACTGTTTCAAAATGGTTTAGTTGTTAAAACAAAAAGGTAGTATAGCTATAGGTTGTAACAAAATAGATTGAAGAACGAGGAAGTATTTGAAATAAATCCATGGGCGGGGTTTGTACAAGCGAATCGGTCGTGCAACGTTATGCTTTGGCTGTAGGCTGGCTATAAGCTTGCGATTTTATCGACCAAAGAAAAGGCCAATTAAAAACACTAATTAATTTGAAAGTTTTTGTATTATGATGTTGACATTTCATAATAAGGATATTATACTTTACTACGCTGGTGACCAGAAATTATATGAGTTAAGAAAACTGGTAAAATCCTGTAAAGCTATCAACAGGTTTGCACATTACAAATATGTAGCAATAATTAGACATAAGATTTTTAAAAATTAAATAATTTCGTAAATATGGTTTGTAAATGTTTGGAAGTATTGTGTTGAAATACCCATTAAAATTGGAAATTCCTGATCATTATTCTTCGGACATGGAAAACAGAAGCGTTGTGGTTTTGTTTGGAACACTGAGAATGTGTGCTAACTCCTTTTACGGTATTACACATTGTATGGATATGGTGTACACGCACGTGCGCTTCGGCACGTTATCACCCCATACCGTTGAGGTAAATCATTAATAAATAGCAAACTATTCTTCCTTAGCTATTTTAAGAGGAAAATGAAAAGACCCATAATGTTTAATGTATAAAATCATAAAGTTGAGTTGAGTTTGTTGTTGCTCTTTTGTAGCTATTATATTAACTGGGCCATATAATTTCAGTTTCAATCCATAACTTATAAAAATACTGAAGAATGAGATACGAATGCAGATAAAACTAGACATAATATAAACAGTATTCTATTTTTATCCATGGAGTAACGTAAGCAGAATAATAGTTTCACGAATAGTGTGCAGAACTAACCCTAAAAATTATTGGTTTCGTATGATAATAAAATATATTAACACCATATAAAATTTTCATTTTCAGGAATGTAAAACTTTGTTGAAATAAATATTAAACCGCACTTAAATATAAATTCTTAAATTTGAAAAAAAAAAATAAAGGAATGTTATCGTGGCTAAAAATCAGTGATTCAAGGTCGTGTATGCTAAAAAGTACCTACATTAGTTTATGAATATGCAAGCAGACGTAATGCGCGTTCTTATTATGTGAATTTGTTGAATTGGCTACTATTCGGGTAGATAATAATGGGTTCCATTTAGTATAAGTACATACTCAATGTTAAACTAGCAGATGTGATTTCATAAAATTATTTAATGTAAGTTAATTCAATTACATAATACTTCAGTAGATTTTCCTCAGAGCCCTACGTTAAAATAATAATCTTCATAAAAAATGCAAAGTTGTTACTACAAACGCTGGCTACTATCGATCGACGGTTAATCAGAGTGCGTGTGGCCGGCCTTCCCCAGCGCATACGACCGCGGGTCCAAGGCTAACCGTATTTTGTTCCGCGCTCCGTGAGTAATGACGTCATGGTATAAGTACTCCGGCTATCTATAGTGCGGCCGGCGGATACGCGTGGCCTATATCGACACAATAGTAAAATACTGATAACAACTATAGCTAATAATCAATCCATGAACATACCGGGTCTTAATATCGAGCCCTATGGCATTCTAATAACACTTGAGTAAATATTATACTCAAAATATGTATACCTTGGGCAACAATCGTTAAATCCGAAAATACATAATTTACTAGGCTTTCAATTAAATCGTAAACTAGAAAGAAATTTACAAGAAACCGTTGAATACAAAGTATACAGCGTATACGTATACGTTTGAAGAGTTAGTAATATCTAGATCATAGCAACGCCATCTATGTTTGTAAAGGTGAAACAGTTACTATACGACAGAATCGACTACGAGTAATGAAGTATCTATTGGTTGTTATCTTAGTGCGTGTACGCTTAATATTTCATGAACATTTTCGTTTTCTGGTCATCTAAACCAAGGAGACACATCGCTGAAATTAATGATGTTATAAATCTATGGCAAAACAAAATGTGCTTCATCAAGACTCATTAATAATCTCAGATTAAAAATACATAATAACCGTATTCGACCTATTTTAACTCCAGTAGGCCAAGGACGGATGCTAGAAATACTTTGAAAACTTGCTTCAAACAAAGTACATACTTTGTCACAACAATGTAAATTACTGTTCATGTTCAAGAAGTTGAATCTAATTTTGATCTTTAAAATAAAAGTAGATTTATGAAAACAAAATTAACTGATAAACTCAATTTAAAATTCATTCGTTGTGTACAGTGCACGTTGTAAAGATGTTCCCCTCGTACGCTTCTCAGAATTACTCTGGGACTAGCTACCTTGACTTTTGTTTATTGTTTATTGCATCGCGTGGGCTGGGACTTACGATGTTTTATATATTCAAACATATAAAAATAGACAATAGGGTCATCAGGATTAGTCAAGATTCATCAAATACCAGCTCTCTCATAACGGGTTTGGATTCTTTGTATTGGGCTGTTTATTTTCTTTGACTGTTTTTTTAGGTTTTAGTGAGTTATTTCTAGGCTATGTTCAAGTAGAATGTACGATCTTGTTAGTTTAGGGATCTTATATTTATTTCTGACTAAGGTGTCGTCCTAAAAGGGGAAACTAACAAGAAATCGCAAATTGTTTCAGGACGCCAATTTAAAGCTCACAAGGTGATCCTGGCAGCATGCAGTAAGCACTTCCAAGAACTATTCGACACCGCGCCGCCGAGCCATGCGGGTGCGTGCTACGTCATTCTGGAGGCCACCACGGCTGACAACATGCAGGCGCTTCTCGAGTTCATGTACAAGGGCGAGGTGCACGTCAGCCAGGACGCGCTATCTAGCTTCCTCAAGAGTGGAGAGAACTTGCAGGTTGGTTTCACACAAGAGCATCAATACCGTGTGGCTGTAATAATACTTACTGTTTGGATGATGTATTGATTAAAATTAACTTAAAGCTTACCGGATTGCGGATAAGTTTCAGATAATTTATCTGGCAGATAATTCCATACAAATTCTGTTCCATTTTTGAAATTATCTGGTAGACAGTGTCTATCCGTAACCTGTGAAACTGGCTCATAGTATACTAAATCCAATCGTATATAATGGCATCAACAACACACTCAGTGTAAATATTTTAGAACCGAACATATTTTGTACTTACAAATTGCACACAATGCGCTAAGGCTAGAGTTACACATCTGGCTGTTATATACAATATACGTCAATGCTTTTATCATATCAATTTACGCAAATTGACACAGGTGCTTGTGACAAAATGTGGTTATAGTTTATAACGTTACTTTTCCAGGTCAAAGGCCTGTCGATGGAGATGTCTCAGGACGCTTGGGTGAAGCAACAAACCCAGCAGAACTCTGGCGACCGTCATCAGGCACGAATCAAAACCAGTCCAGTGTCAGGGTCAGGAAATTGCGAGGTGCAGGAGTCAGCAGCTCCGTCTTCGCACACAGCTACGTTCGCTCCGATCATGCCGCAGTACGGCATGCCGATGCACGGCAGCGGCGGCATGGGCCGGTACGCGCCGCCAGCGCACCTGCCCATGCACGCCGGCGCGCACCGCAGGCCCGCGCCGCCCAAGCCGTCGCCCTCTCAGAGCCCACACGCTAGGAATTACAGGTAAATACTAACATATGCTTCAATTGACTGGACATGCGCAGTCTCTCGTCTAATTTTTAATTTGTCTTGCTTTCGAAACATTGATCATAAACTCACCATATTAATAGAACAACAAACATTACCAACATTTCAGCTGATCGATTAATCTGAAGCCAAATAAATAAATTAGCCAAATAAGTAAATTATCAATATATTTATACCAATATTTGCAGTGCATATTTAAGGTGCACCTTTATTATTGGAATAGATCAATATGTTTCAGTTAGTTTGTGTATTGTAAATGCAGTAAGTAATCAAACTTGACCTTAAAATGACGCGCCGCGAAATATATACAGTGTACAGACGCCAGCAGGTCAACCTACACGAATCTGACAAATTTTACCTATTAAATATTAACCTTTCGGTACTGTTACAAAGTTGAAAATCTATTAAAGAAATTGCACGTTATCGTTGACACCCTTGCACCTTCCCAGTACGGCGAGTTGTGACTGTGCGGCTGCTGCGGCTTCGGAAAACGGCGCGAATTTGTATTTTACCTTACCTTATCGGCAATTACATGTTTGAACCGTTTGGGGTTGAAACATTGGGACCATGGTCCCCACAGCCTGTCCACACGTGACTAAAAGGTTGACCTTAGCCAACGAATCAATATTCAATGTCTGTCACAGCAGCCATCCAAACGTGGCAATCTGGCCAGCCTTTTGATCACGATCTCCGTTGACAGAGATGCGGAGTTTTAGGATGCAATATTTTAATTTTATTTTTTGCTTATTTAGATTCATTAAAGAAATTTGAAAGATTGAGGTAGGTTGATGTGCTGGCACCTGTTCCTGGCTGTCAATGGACTCATATGAATGGATGTTCATCCAACGCTTATCTTTAACGTGTAAACAGTGGGTTGACAGTTTAACTCTTTGAAGCTGATTTATTATCAAAAATGGTTGAAGTAATGAGCGATGCGCCGTTGCAGACAGAGCTCGTCGTCGTCGCACTGCGGCAGCGTGGCGGACGAGCCGGACACGCGGTCGTCGCCGGGCGCGGCGCGGTACGACGAGGCGGCCGACTGCGCGGCGCTGCCCGCGCCCGGCGCCGGCAAGAACAACGGCTACGAGCGCAGCGCCGCAGACGACATGCCCGAACGCTTAAACAGTGACCAAGGTGCTGAAGGTACGTTTTACAAACTTTGTGTATTTGCGTGGTGATTTGGAAGAGAGAACTATTTTTATTTAGTGCGTGCCCGACCACTTCGGTGAACCTTCGACACAAACTTAAACAACATCTTGTGTGGTGGTCATGTAACAGAGACTTTGGATAGCGGTGGACAGTTCATTGTTTACAGCTTTTCAATACACTAAGCCATTACTAAATATTGAACTGGTTCCGATTGCTTATTACACTAACATCATTATCATTCATCACCCTCTTCTTCCATAATCAGCACGCCTGGCGAAGGCATTGGGGGTTGTATGTAATATGTCATTTAGGAACTTAAGGGGTCTTCCTTTTGATATCCTCTTAGATATTTTTTTTATCGATATCGATATTATCGATATCTTATAACACCCACCCCAAGGAAACACTTCGCCAGAAAATACATCGCTTTAGAATACGCATGCGCAGCTGTAGTTTGTTTTCGGGATTTTATCGTGTATAGTGTAGTTCAACAGGTTGAGCATGAATGTGTTTTTAGAAAATTTCGATTACTATTGTGTTGAGTACTACTGTATCTTAGTTCAAATCATGACGTTAAGCTACGCTCTGCAACATATCGTCTTTTTCACTGCCCTACACATCATCAAGACGTCATTCACTCTTTCTTTTTTCCGTGGAATATTGGTATTTAGCTAAAACTAGTTACTTCTGGAAATCAGGCGCGTCAACTGATGATTACATTCATAGTAAATTAGCAGAATCTTAATAGTAGTTCTTAATGTATCATGAAGTGTATATTTTTTTTATATGATAATATATTTTAAGATACATTGTAGCATAAGTATGTAGGTATTCTCTTTTTATAATTTTTAAATTAAGTAAACCTATCATGCTAGTTCTTTATAACATAAAGGTAGATTGGTAGACAACGTCCAAGTCATTTTACACTGTGTGCTAAAAGTATTAAATAAACAAGTAAAATCTTTATATAATTGTTTAGTAAAACTAAATAAAATTTTCAGATTTACGGATAAAAAGTGAGAACGACTACCAGCCACCCGGATACAATAACTCGCCACCGCCTGCGACTTCGCTGCCCAACGCTAACTACCACGACAAGCCCATGGAGACGTCACCCGTGCCGCCCAAGCCCAGCCCCGACATTTGGCCTACGAAACTGATTACGAGCAAGTCTGGCGGAATCGCTACTGCTGACGGTGAGCATTACTATAACTACGGATAATTAGTTCGCTATCGACTGCATTTCTCTAGACCCATGAGTAAGCACAATACTGAGACTAACAGAGACTATAAAAGTAAGTTTCATTGTGTTGTGAAATAATACAGAAAGTAAATAAAATGTTCGTTATCTTTTGTGTGTAATTTGATGAAAAAGCTAAAAGCAGCGGACGGCACATCGGTTGCAGGCAAGAAGCTGAAGTGCCCGTACTGCGAGCGGCTGTACGGCTACGAGACCAACCTGCGCGCGCACATCCGCCAGCGGCACCAGGGCATCCGCGTGCCCTGCCCGCACTGCTCGCGCACCTTCACGCGCAACAACACCGTGCGCCGCCACATCGCGCGCGAGCACCGCGCGCACGCGCCGCCCGCGCTGCACAACCACGCGCAGTAGGCGGCGGCCCTCTCACTATCTACCTCACTTATTGATCTTAACGTTTTTTAAGAATTGTGCGATAATTGTTACTTAATTTAAAGTGTGGGACTTTGAATGGTTGCTCAGTACATGTCCGGTGTTTAAATAATATCGTACCTCTTTCGCACCCTCGTTTCGTGAGTACCTCATTTTTTGCGATCGATATGTCCGGTCGCCCGCGAGACGGAGTCACCTTTTGTAGACGATTTATTTTGTGGGCTCGGTCGAGTGACGACATAACTTTTAAATACCTGAGCTAGGGAATCTTAGAAATGTTGTTGAGACTGATGGTCATAGGCTAAGTGTATGTAAATAATAGGAGAATGTTGTAAATCGCCTTGGCCTAGGTTGAAACACGCGGATCGACACTCTGTGGCAAAACTACCTCTTTTTACATTATTATTTTTTATTTTTATTATTACACTAACATAATGACAATAGAATAAATATATACGATTTTAGTTATGCATTCGACATATCTGTGATACAATAGAAACAGGCTGTATAATTTATTATTTTCATATTTGCCACACTGTCGCTAACAAACAGACGGAAAGAAGTGCGAACATATACGGAATAATAAAATTTCAGCAGTTTTTTACTGCACAGTGAAAAAAGAACGGTTTTAGTTTTGTACAAAGTACAATTTTGCCCTAGATACATAAGTAGTTAGGTAAAAAAATCGTGTTATTAAAAAGAATTGCATATAAGGTTCGATTCATGACTGTGTAAGCAAATCCATCATTGTCGCTGGTAACAGGCTCGCCTGGGCGGATGTTACTATTGAGACCAAATAATTATATGTTTCAATGGGATGGTGTCGATTTTAACATTCCGTTATATAAAGATTTTTGTTTTTCGTCTAAGTGCATTTATATGAAGGCCACTTACTACTTTTATATTCCTAGTCATTTCAAGTGCAACCAGTTGAGATTTTTTAAAGAAAATAATTATTTAAATGATAAATGTAGGGGCGGCCGTCGATGTCATTGTATTATATTTTGTTGTGTTGGCATCGGCGGCGCCCACCTGTTAAACTACAAGTTTACATTCAGCTGCAATAAATAGTTTGTGTTACATATAGGCCTATTCATATGTACAACGCTGTGGGTAGCAAACAAATTGATGAATAGAATATTACTCATGTGGATGGTAAACATCTACGATTTTGTAACACCTCTTTTGCTAGCCTTAGCAGTGGGGAACCTAGCTAGATTGGTTCGATGCGACAATAACGCATGGCCAGTCGGCTTAGGCTCCCGCTACAGCGAGCATCACGAATGTCTGAACAGGCCTTAAGCAGATGGTACTGTGCCAAATATCCTCAATTTTAAGTTCACATTGTATTATTTTATTTATTTTTGTTAAGTGTGAATGTAGCTACTGTGTGTTTTATTCCTGATATTTAGGAATAGGTTGCATTCATATTTATTATTATATTTATATTTTAGGATACACGTCTTATTGAATATATTTATGACAAGAATGATTTATAAAGGCTCAGTGACTTTTTGTAATATTTAGTTTCTGTTGTACCATTTGTAAGACAGCGTTTTAGTTCTCTTGGAATGGTTACCTCGTTTTTGTTATGAAAAACAAAAAAATATAAAGTTCTATTCATATATCACATACAAAGTCTACCGTTATACTTATACAACCAATAGATAGTTCAAATTGTTCAAGTGAAATAGTTTTAATAGAAGAACCTGTTAGAAAAATATAAAAGTAGTAAATTTTATCGATTGCAGTACATTGTCCAAATAATTTTGTATAATACATATATGAATAGAATTAAGTTGACTATTAGTATCAATAGACCGAGTAGAAGCTATATACAGTAAAATATCTGAATATTTTTAGATTCGAATAGACAGGCTATTTTAAAAATCTATTTGTACACTATACTTAAATTGATATTTTTATTGAAAATCTCTTTTTCTAAATAATAATAAAAAGATAGCCAAAAACAATAAGAGTAAATCTGTATTGATTTCTGTATCATTTAAGTTGGGTCATGGAAAGGTAGTAAGCAAGAGTTCACAGGCTTTGATTCTTAATCTTAAACGTTTAAATTCAATCAACAAAAAGGTAAAAATAATATACACATTCATAAACGGTTTGCAGTAATATTTCTCAGAAGGGCATTATTATGATGTTTATGCATGAGCAAGCAAGTGGATAGTAGTTATGGTTCGCAAACAAAATAAAAAAGGACATTATTTTTATTTGAATCCAAAAATAACAACAGTTGCCCATAGCTGTTTGGGGGAACGCCCGGAGGAAGATGTCGATTTTTGAGAATTATCGCACAGAGAAAATCCTTTTAAGTAATTTTAATTGTCTGTGACCTCTCTTGGACTTGGTAGGATGGTATTAAACCGATTAGTTTAGGTTGCATTACTTGGCAACGATGCACGATGTGACACTGTGTCTTATAAGACAATGATCGATAACGTTCTGTGCTCTGTCGCGTTCAACATCACATACGCAGTGCCTTCAGTAACATCTAGGTGGAAACGGTCTGTAGAAACATTGGAGGGAATTACATACTTTTACTTTACGTTGACCGAATCCTTTGTAACTATTGTATAAAAAATATTATCTTTCATTTTACTATCGGCATTCTTTATTAAGTGTAATATTGTTAAGAAAATGTTTTTTTTGCTACTTCAATTGCAAATTGTTAACATTTATGTTTAATATTATTGACGAGAAAGTTGTTCTATTTTTGTCTTTTCGTTTTTTTTCTCTTATGAATTCAAAATTCATAGTTGTGATTTCTTTTGACATTTAATGTTTTTTGTGATACGTTAAAGAGAATTGCATTAATGCACCATGTTTTTAGCTTTTTTTTCGTTTAAGTAGTAGAGATGGGATTATGAGTATGTCTATGGACGATGGCTAATGTTAGCGGTGGGCACTATGGGCTCGTTATTTTGAAATCAATAATTGGATTTGCTTCTTTCTAAATTTTATAAGGTACAAAACTTAGATTACAATAACATCACATGTCAATTTTGATTATGTAACAAGTTTGTGTCATCCCAAACAATTGTTTGTGATTATACCTAATGATTATACCTAATTATAAAAATAATTTCAAGTGATTATATTTGTACAAAATTCAGTATACACTGTGGGATATTGGATAACACGTCTAAAGTTAAGTTGTGGCATTGTTAACGCTAATTAGTGGACAAGTTATTAGTGGTCCCTAATAGTTGTAATGTTATAATTGATGTGATAGGAAAATTCACACTTAGTCGGTGTTTTGCAATCCCTTTTTCATTGGACTTGGCCGATCTCCCTTGTACATGTGGCTGCAACTGTGGCGAGAAGGCGGCAGCGTAGCGCTGGCGGCAACACTACGATTGGATCCAACAATGCGCCATACAACAGCTTCAAGCGAGCGATCTAAACAATATCATTTCGAGTCAAATTTGAGTATAATAATAATTTTATCTTTGGTTGCTTGCTGAGGCATTATTGCTGGATCAAACTGCATTTAAGTTTAAGCACATCAAGTGGTTACGTTTTGAGTTTCGTATAATAAGATTATTGTATAAGTTAATTTTAGTTATTTTTTTTCTCTTTTTATGTACATAAAGTCGCGAGATGTCGTGATGGTAAAGCCAAAGATTGTTACGGGTATGGTGACCCTCTGCCGTCACATGGGCTGTGTAGTTACCTTACATTCTAGCTCCCACCTCAGGAGACACGCAAGCTAAACGTTATACGTAACAAACCAAGTGTAAACTATGAATGTAATTTTCTACATAGCCTCCTAGTTATATGTACGTTTATCTACCTCGAGGATGTAATTTAGTTCATAAGTAAGCTTTTAAGTAGATTTTTTATATGATGGAAAAATATAAAATGTTAGTGTTTAAGATTAATGTGAAAATCAAAAAAAAATATAATAAATTTTAAAGTACAAATATACTACCTCAGGATTCAATTATAGTCATTTTTCATATTCTATAACTGTCCCTCAGATTGTATTTTATGATGTTAATGATGAATGTTATAAAGTACTCTTCAGAATTTTTCTAAATACTTGTTCTTAGTAAATGCTGGTACATAACATTTTTGAAATTTATGCAAATAGTTTTAAAAATGTATGAATAAGGATGGAATTCAGTTGGAAAATTGTCGGTAATAGGAAGCACGTTTATTTGAATCTCTGCAAGGTAGTGAGTGCTCGCAACTCAGTGTGATGCTCAAAGAGGATATACATCGACGTGAGCTCGGACCGGGCCGGGTGGGCGGTCTAACGTAGCAGTAAGTGTTAAATAGGTTAGTTGTAATAATCTCATTGATGTACCTCATTGTAAGCACAACACTTGCGGGGGATCGGCCACAAGTCTCCAGCGACGTAATCTAATTGTACCTTCCTTCACTCCCCGGAGTATAAATTTTTATTCGTAATTTTTATTATTATTAATTTTTCCCAGTTACTTTTTGTGTTTCATAGATGTTACTATGTTTTAAGGAGACGAAAGAAAAAAATGGAGAAATTATTGTTTGTTAGGTTTCTGCGAATTAAAAAAATGTAACAAAATTATTTTTTCGTTTTTTATTATTTGTTTTATTTCCTTTTCTCTTGGTCTATTTATTTTTGTATTTATTTGACTTCGACAAGTTACACCCGTCCATCGTGTTTAATATTTATTAAAATAAATTTAAGTAAATTATTTAAGGAATTGACATTTAAGTACCTAATATTCATAAAATAGTTGCACTTAACCGGACAGGAAATATTTAAGTAATCATTGGATGTTTTTTATATTTTAAGGGTGCACTATTATTGAATTGATCGCGAGAGTACCTCAGGATCTCTACGAATTTGATAATCAAAAGAAAAAAAGTACTTAATGTTCTTTCGCATCAATTATGTAAGATGTTAAATTATGCTCACTCCCTCACTAGAGTAAAATCACAAGTTCTCGGACTGAACGGAATGTGGTTGATAACTGACGCGACGACGGTGTGAACGAAGAAATGAGTTTGATCATTGAGTAATTATATTCCATTTGCTTCACCTTTCATGATAAATACTGGCTCTAAAATACATTTTTCATCTTACATTCTGAATAATTTCGATGTTTGAATACCAACTGATTATAGTCATTCATGGCTGTAAATAAAACATTTCATAAAATGTACTTACGTGTTTATCCTTGTCATGTTATTAAGTTCGAATGAGGTAAGTCTCGGTGTCACTTAAAGCTATGTTCTTGTTGTCATCTTTGTGTAAGTGTACGAGATATTAACTTTTATTGATATGCAAAAATTTAAAAAAAATATTAAAAAAAAGCAACGAGCACTCTTGTCTGCAAAAAACTAAAGTACAAATTTCTGAAGTCTTAAAAAGTTACTGCCAGTACAAATTAATTAATGGGAAAATAATAAATAAATGGTATCCGTATTTTATGTAAAAGTTGCCAAAATTTTGTGTTTTGGGCATCATTAAAAATAATTTAGTGTAAGTTATTTGGTGGAAAGTACAAAATAAACGATGTATAATGTACAGCAGCCCGCAAGCGATGGTTGGGATGGGCGACGTTGATATCATTGATATATTTTCACTCATTTTGTTGCATATATATCATTCGAGTGCGAGGGTATACAATACGGCCAACATCTAAGTAAGTGGTCATAATAGAACGTTAAAAAACGGTGACTTATCGATTGTAAACCAGGATGGTTGTAAAACTAAGTAGGATTTTGTACGTAGCGATGTAATGCTTAAAGAAAAAAAAAACGGTCGTCGGTTTGGTGGTCTATGTCTGTAAAGGAAAAGTGATTGTCTGTGATTTTTTTAAGCGACTTTTTTATATATATGGAAGAATATATAATTCTTTAACAGTAAGAATAGCACTACTTGTGATTTTTACATTAGAAATTTATTAGTTGACTTCATTTTTTTGTACTATAATATAGGGTAATGTAGCGATCGGTGTAGTGGAGAACGGTGCGGGTTGAGTGTACATAGTCTTATCATAATGTATAAATATATCTATGGTATATGATAAAGCGTCCTATAGTAGGGGATTGCAGGGTAGCTGGATATGTTTGGGTTCGTTTGCGCGTACTGGGGAGTCAAAGCGCTGTACCTACAGGTGGCGATCCCCTACTAGGAGTGCAGTTTCCGACATCGGGTATAATGTGCAAATGGTTAGACCACATGCGATGCTTGTTTGTTTTAGAGTGTCGCGTTCCTAAAAGGCCGTCTCGAAGGCTATATACGAATTAATTACTACAAATTGTGGGACGCGTCACTCTTTCCGGTAATTAGTAAATTAATTTGTGCGTAAATGTAAAACGGTAATAACTTGCCGAGTTCTAGCGAATTTTTTAGTGTGGTAAACATTTTGGCGTATTTTGTTATTTATGTGGTAAACGTAGTGATTAACTGTTATGTTTGCTTCGGGTAAATTGGTATTGCACTAGCTGAAGAATTTGTCATCGTCTCATTCAATTTTAACCTAAACACAAGCTATTATGGTTTCACTCTTAAACAGTCCATCATCTGTGATGATATATAAAATTAAGCAGTTATTTAGTAAGGAACTATTATAATTGCTTAATTTTTTTGCTGTTGAAATTCACCTGAATGGATATCACTAAGGTGAGTAAACGTTTTTTTGTCTCGTGAACGAGTTTAGTAGGTATTTATTAATTCTTCCGATGATTTTGTCAGTAAACTAATGAGTGGCTTACATAATTAGTTGTCGAAATCACAAGATGGGTTGTTCTTCAGCTTTGCAATTTTCTTGTGAAAATATTTCATTATGCTCGGATACATGGTGCTGTATGTTAAAATGTTAAGCTGAAAGAATCCGCTTTTTTCTTATTGTATATTATTTTAGACTGTAAACAATACTGACGCATATTAACTGTTTGAGAAAGCCAATTTACTCATAATTATTATTTAAAAGAAGTCCATATAATGTGTCCAATTGAACATTGCTACCACAATAATCGTAGGCGCCATGCAAAAGTTGGTCGACGCCGGCCAGCGCCTGTATCCGAACTTAATCAAATATAATCTATTTGTAAATCGTATACTTTGGGAAATAGATCCAGAAAAATAAGCGATCTTAAAAAGAGTGCAAATACTTGCATCTCGACACATGGTTGTCTGAAAATTTCCCCTTGCTATTTCCCATTGTAAACTAAATATACGAAGCGGGCTATAGGATTCTAATACAGGTATTATAATTGTCCATTTGTGCACTAAATATAAATTTTGCGTAAAATAGTTTATACATAAACGAGAATACAGTACCCACAACAATATCCTACTATCTGGCTTAGGTCTAGATATTGTATTGATGAAAAATTTGTTCCATTGTGGAATTCTTAAATTAATAAAAAAATGTTGCTAAAATTATTTTGGTGTGTTGTTTATTTTAGAGTTAGTCCCCTTATATATATTACTAGCGACCCGCCCCGGCTTCGCACGGGTGCAATGCTAATACTAAAATTATACATATAAACCTTCCTCTTGAATCACTCTATCTATTAAAAAAAACCGCATCAAAATCCGTTGCGTAGTTTCAAAGATTTAAGCGTACAAAGGGACATAGGGACAGAGAAAGCGACTTTGTTTTATACTATGTAGTGATGAACATTTAGATTCAGAAACATTTTTGGGATAAGTCAACGTATGAGTTTGCTAAAAGATAATAAATGGTTGGTCGTTCTACTAAAGGTGTCATAATCTACTGAAATCGAGTATAGCTATACAATGTTGGTATTTAGGTACTGAATGCTGTGGTTAGCTCGATAAGTGCCCTTTTTAAGGTGAAACTGCTGACAGGAATAATCGCTCATTAATCACGAACAAACTAAAGCAATCCAGTGAAAGGTTTATGACAAAAAACCCTACAAATAAAGTGGGTGCCATTTACGATTTCCAATAACAACCTTCCGGATACCCCATAACGGCTAACAAACTGTCCGTTTACATATTTTATTCTGATAAAACACCCATTGTATGCTAATCAGAATGTCGGTAAACATATAATTATGTAGGCACTTAGTTCATTTAAAATGCTGCTAAATGTCAGTTACATACCTAGTTGCTAACTACTGACATTTCCCACTTTTTTCATTTTCGAGATCTATTAAGATAAGCGCCATTTAGATTTGAACCAGTTTTGAGATGTATGGTTAAGGGCAAAAGTTTTAAATGCTTACGTTGCATAATCAACTATGCTTTATTACAATGCAGCGAATGTAGGTAAAGTAACAAATTAAATCCTCGAGTAAAAAAATCAACTAGAACGTGCTGAAGATATTGAAGATGGAATGCAGGACGTAAGTAGACAATATGCTTTTTGTACTACATATTTTCTCTTGAATTTCTATAAAATGTATGAAGTTGGTGTGTTAACTTGTAGGTACCGAACCAAAAATACTTAGCCATAAACTCGTACAAATATTTACTTATTAATTAAAAATTCTGAATACTTACAAAAAACAAAAAAATCAAAATTTTGTTCATATTATTATTTTAAATTTTAGTACATTTGAATTCAAATTCAATTACCTTTAAGTATTATATTTTCAGTGACGGAAGTATCACTCGTAAATAATAAAGCCTCGGGCATTTGGCACAAGCTCTAGCTAGATGGTCTTAAATCCGCAATGCGCATTAGATGATTGCGGAATTATTTCGAGGTCAGTCTTGTACTTGCTTTAAAATAAATAAGTGTTTTCTGGAAACAAAAAATATAATCGTCCTAGAGTCCTCTTTTGTTATAAAGAGGGATTTTGTCAAAATTTAAAAATTACCTAGGCTAAATTAAAAGTACCTTCCTATCAGTCTATAACGTTATATTATCTTTCACGTCTTTTATCTAACGTCAACTTAGGTGAACATAACAAGTTAAATAAAAGCTTTAAAAAATCTGTTTTATATTTGAATTTCCTGCTACCATTCGTCGTATTGTAAAATGAAAACAAAACTTATGTAAAATATGTTTTTAAAAGAATTCGTTAAAGAAATGAACTGGCCGCATTCTTAAACACCTGCACCTACATCGATAAACAATATTTTCAAGGATAGCAACAGGGAAATTAAGCCGCGTGGAAGACCCACTAGGCATTCTGTTCAGATCGGCGCTGCTTTGATTTGATATTGCCATTTATGAAATTAACCGAGAAAGAGGGATTTAAAAGTCAAGGGAAAAATTTTGAATTTCAGATGAAACTGCTTTACAACTACGCAACGCTACGCAACCTGGTAATATTCGGTGATGTATCGACAAAGTTTTACATGAATATAAAAACCTCCTTTTTATCATAATTAAGTGTTTAATCGTGCCACCTGCACAGCTGACTCGGTAGGCCTGTATGACGGAAGCTAGCGAAATTAATACTCAGGAAACATCAAGACGGAAATAATAGTTATGCGAATGGGTCGAATATCAAATCTATGTATGTTTATGCAATTAAATGTATTATTTAAATCAATGTATGGTATGTAAGGTATAATGTATGGCAATGTAAGGTAAATGATTACGATTAAATCTTCGAAATTCTTGCGTCAAAAAGTTTTCAAATGCCCCGTTGTCCATACCACTGCTGGATTTGATCCAGATTTTGTGGAATACCCTGTATAATTAATTGTGTACGAACAAACTTCTAGTAGCTCAGTGCTCGATTGTGAATGTTGTCGAACTAATGTTTTTAAATAAATGTTATTTAAGAAGTTGTAGTACGCGCTTTTATCAAAGCAGGACCGCCTCTTGCCTTTTTTTTTTTTTTTCGTGGGAAATCATCAAATGACCCCTCCCGCTGAGGGTGCAGCTGGAGGGAGTGTCAGACTCTTACTGACTAAAACCCACTATGTTCCTTCTGGAGGTCCCTGTGTGCCAGGGCCGCGGTATCTCATACGAACAACCCGCAGCCCAAGCAGACCGCCTCTTGCCTTAAAACTTAAACAAACTAGTAACATTTAGAATTAAATAGGTCATAAATATTCAGTAGATCTGAATTTTATTACGTAGGTACGAATTATCAGGCGTAATTAGGGTTGACACTGTTTGATTTTTGTTGCAGTTTTGTTTAACCAGCTGAACACCAGCACCAGAACCCTATGGAATCGACTTCTGGCATGATAAAAAAGTAGTAGGTATAACCGTCTACAGGGCCCTGCCTAATGCTATTAAGTCATCTAAATCAGTGCAGTCGTTTTATAATAAGGAAATACAAATATGAAATACACTTTTTGATTTGATCTAACAATTACATATGTACAACGCTACCAGCCCAGCAAACCTAATCATTTTTAACTCTATTCTTTTTTCACACAAACTTTCGCCCACTTCGCCTCAGTCCCAAATAAGGCGACCCTATCTCATTCGTGATCAGAATCCGGCCTATATCTCAAGTTCGTCAAGTGACCGCACGTCGGAGGCGGCAGGACGAGCGCTATATAAGCTCGCTCGCGTAAGTAGTCTGCACTCATTCCACCAGAGACTTACCTCAAGATCAGCAATGGCAGCCAAGGTAGGTTGTCTTATGTTGAGTGCTAAGAGCGAACAAGTTGTGCTATGTCATTGGCATATTCTGGATTGAGACTTCGTCATTGTGTGCGTTAAAATTTTTGTGAAAAATACAATGAAGGCTACAATAGGTCCTTTATGTGTCCACGTGCTTCCTGACTCAATCAAGTTATTGGAAAAACGTCTCAGTAAAAAGTTGTGTCATTTAGAGCGGAAAAAGATTTAAAAGATTCCTTTGCTGTTTCAGTTCGTAGTTCTCGCCGCCCTAGTGGCCGTGGCCCACTGCTCAGTGGTGCCAGTGGCGCGAGTAGACGCCGACTACAGCAGCTTCGCGTACGACGTGGCCGACCCCAACACCGGCGACTACAAGAGCCAGGTGGAGACCCGCGTGGGCGGCGCCGTGTCCGGCCAGTACTCGCTGCTGGACGCGGACGGCACCAAGCGCACCGTGGACTACACCGCTGATGACGTCAACGGCTTCAACGCCGTAGTCCGCAAGGACGCCGCCGTGGTCTCCGCCCCTGTCGTAGCTGCGCCCGCTGTGGTGGCTGCCGCCCCTGCCGTAGTTGCTGCCCGCACCGTCGCCGCGCCTGCTGTGTACGCGGCGCACGCTGCTCCTGCCCTGTACGCGGCTCACTCCGCTCCCGCCGTGTACGCCGTGCCCTCTGCCTACTCGTACGGCGCTCACTCCGTGTACTCCGCTCCCCTCGCGTACGCCGGCTGGTAAACAGTGGCCCGTGGCTATTGTTAATGGTGCTCTTCTGTAAATAATGTTTGTATTTAAGTAAAAAGTGAAACTACCAAATTTTGCAGTTTTTACTACTAAATCAACTTCTCTCATAAGAACTTGACAATTTCAAGTTGAAAAACAGGTTTTTCTTTTAGATATTTCCTTTCACTATTTTAAGTGATAGTAAAGATACGCCAAGAAATATAGGTAAATATATGAAGTACCACATGTGGTCAAACTAACTTAAACTGCAGTAGTGTAGTAGTGGAACCTACCTTAAATTGCAGGTAATCGATGCTATCTTAGAATATACAATAAACTATTCATACAAAATTAGAAACAAACATTTTAACTTTAAATTGCAGATCAAATTATTATTGCGAATTAAGATGATAATGGTACCGCGAATCTTAAGTTTAGTCACAAGCTTCCGCAAACAGTTTCATCGGCGTCCCGTGGGAAGTAGCCTTCTTTGATAGATACGCTATCTAACAAAGAAAGATTTTTCAAATAAGTTGTTACAAAATTCAGTTTTATGTATTAATAGGTACTTATAGATGACCTACCTACGATTACCTACATTAGATCAAGATAATTGATGGATCAATATAGTTTCTAGATTAAACAAAGCACCATATATTTATACTTATAAATAGTAAATAAGTATGTATAGTATATGTATATTTGGGTAAAATTGACAATCAATGATTAATAGATTTCTGTGCAAGTAAAACAATGATCAATTGGCGGATATGAGCTAGTTATGACCACACCGTTATTATCGTAAACGTGCATATGGTAGAACAGGTCTTACAACTGCTGTGATTGACCGACCTCCTGACGTCTTGCTTGTCTCTCTGTCATTGTATTATTTATCTCTTTCCGTATAAGTACCTACCTATGTAAAGTCGTAAAAAGATTTTGAAAACAATTCTTCTTCTGTAAGCGTTTATTTTTCTAGGTTTGTTATTAGTATTTCAGCATGTGTATAAAATGTAAGTTTTAAGCTATGATCGATAATTCACTTTTCGGATAGCTATCCGCGGGCTACATTTGTAAGGCCTTAGTGATGTCACTAAGGCCTTACAAATGTAGCGTACAACAGATACACGTTAGATACATGTGTATCTAACGTGTATCTGCCTCGTTGGTCTAGTGGTCGCAAGGCGCGACTGCTGTGCACGAGGTCTCAGGTTCGATTCCTAGGTCGGGCCGAAATCGCTTTGTGGGTTTTGAAAAACCTTCATAAAGCAGCCTGGGGTTTGGAAGTTGGTGATTAATTCACCCGTGCGGAGAGCACGTAAATGTCGGTCCTGCGCCTGATATCTTTCCGGTCGTGTTGGATTGCCGTCCCATCGAACTATGAGAGTGAGGGAATAGAGAGTGCACCTGTATCTGCGCGAATGCTTGTGCATATGTCCTGCGCAGCTGGCTGATCTCCTTAAAAGAGAACGGCCGCCGTAGCCGACAATCGGCCTGGATGGCATCATCACATGTATCCTGTTTAAGTGACAAACTTGTATATTTTAAACGTTCATCCAAAAACAACGCTTGCATTTGTGAATTACCAATTAGTTAAGACAATAAAACTAGCCTTAGGGCATTTGTAAAATGATCAACCTTAGCCTTGTTACTCCATCCTCTTACAACAAACTGTCACACTCAACGATACACTGTCCGAAGCTAAAACTCTCCATCAGAAAAAATCCTTATGACACTACTAATTTGTTTCACATTTTAATTAATAACACTACACATTTTGCATGACTTGAAAAATGTGTAAGGTAAACGAAAAAGCTTCTTTAATAGATTGTTATAGTTTAATATAAAGTTCTAGCGGTCTGTTGTCTTCCCTTATCCATAAGTTTCACCTAACTTTCTATGTTGACGGATTTTTTATTCAAGGTAGCTTTATATCTTTACTAATATTATAGAACTGAATCTCTAATCTCGGGTACTAGGTACTTGACTGATTAAAAAAAAAATTACAGTGATTGATAGGCCAATTATCGAGAAAACCTTTATCTTTTACTTTTTTATGGTTATTTTTTATCCGGGTACGCTAAATAGTTCCAGTTGAACATAATGATCTTGATTTTGCGTTGTGCCTTTGTCCCAGTCGCTTCAATTAGAAGGGCTTCTTATTTCTTACTGGCTTCTGCGGGTGGTTCACCCGCATCCCGAAAGAAGTTCTTCCCGTACCCAGATGGGGATAAAAAGTATCATACACTGGACATGTACCATCATCATGTAATCATCTGATAATACTAATAACTACTTGAGGAAAAAACGGAATAGGTAGTTTCACTTTTTACTTAAATACAAACATTATTTACAGAAGAGCACCATTAACAATAGCCACGGGCCACTGTTTACCAGCCGGCGTACGCGAGGGGAGCGGAGTACACGGAGTGAGCGCCGTACGAGTAGGCAGAGGGCACGGCGTACACGGCGGGAGCGGAGTGAGCCGCGTACAGGGCAGGAGCAGCGTGCGCCGCGTACACAGCAGGCGCGGCGACGGTGCGGGCAGCAACTACGGCAGGGGCGGCAGCCACCACAGCGGGCGCAGCTACGACAGGGGCGGAGACCACGGCGGCGTCCTTGCGGACTACGGCGTTGAAGCCGTTGACGTCATCAGCGGTGTAGTCCACGGTGCGCTTGGTGCCGTCCGCGTCCAGCAGCGAGTACTGGCCGGACACGGCGCCGCCCACGCGCCTTCTGAGCATAAAATGTTACTAAGGAAATAATATTTTGCTCTTTCGTCATTAAAGCTGCAAACACCTTTGGAACTCTATTTTTCTCTAGTTGTATGTTTAAAATTTACGGAAAAATATGACTAGGGAACGAGAAATAAAGCTTAAATGGGCATGAAATATTGTAGAAGACATAAGAGTTAGACGTCCCCTGTGACCACGCCAGGTGACGAGGGACTAACAACATGTCAGCAGGGTGTTTGCAAATTGATAAATGTAAGTAAAAGTTGCGCGGGAATGTTGCGTTTTTTAGTAGTTTTTGTTTTTGTTTCTTATTTCATTAATGATTCATAGTACAGAGAGCAGTTTATCTCTCAACTCTTACCTATTGGTCAATAAATCAGTTTTGAAATTTTGGCTGCTGTTATATTTAGTTTTCATAAAAGCATTTATAATAATATTATAGAGCTGAATGGGTTTGTTTCCTTGATTGTTCCTTAAATTAATACCGATTTCAAACAATCTATCACTGTTAGGCTGTTCATCGAGTATGCTACATATTATTTTGGTGAGCAGAGTAGTTCCCATGGGACTCACTTTAGCGTTACGAAGTTGAGCTGTTGCCCGCGAAGTTGTCCGCGTGGCTATAAGGTGATTATACATTCTACCCCCCCCCCCCCGTACGTGATAGTGTGATAATTTTTTCTATATGTTGACCCAACCTTTATACCTATTCATGCCAAATATGAAGCAAATCCATGCTCTTTGAGATTATCCCGTACATACAAACAGACAAAAATTTAAAAACTATATTTTTGGCTTCGATATCGATTGTAGATCACGTCCCAATTATTATTTAAAAACAATATGTATTTAATGCACACTTTTGACTTTCCTACGATTTTATTATATGTTTAGATCATAATACAAAAAATCATCAGTCTGAAAGTTCATCATAAAAAAACTATCATGGTAGGAGTGAATGGAAGTTCTAGAATGTGTGTTTTGAAGACCCCGATGGCGCAATGGTAACCACGCCGGACTGCCGAGCTGTGGGTCCCGGGTTCGATTCCCGGCACGGTCGAAATTTGTGTGACGAGCATGCTTGTAGGCTGTGGTCTGGGTGTATGTTATGTATTTATAAATATATATGAGTGAAGTTTATCAGTTGTGTTGGCACCTATAACACCATCTAATCTAAATATTTAACCATAGGCCTAATCGACCATGTGTGATAAAGGTGTCCCGATATTATTAAGAAAAATAAGCCTTAGCGGATGAGTAGAGTAGACAGACATATGTATATAGTAGAAACAAGTGTGTATTAGTATAAATATATACACAAAAATTATGACTGCATCTACTTCCCATTGATCAGGAAACTAGATAGAACGTGAGCCACACTAAGGTTTCTCAAACGCATTTACATAATATCAATAGGTTAAATTATTTAATCTGTTTGAAGGGTTAATAGACAGATAATAATATCTACAGTATTTTTCTGATTCATTATGAAACAACTTTAATATCACGAATGCAGAGAGTTAGGGAGAGGCAAATGAATTTATACTTTGCATTGGAAAAGGATAAATTTTGTATTTACCTATTTTAAAAATAATTTCGAAAGGTTTTTTGATAGTTTTCCAATTTCAATTCTGGTTTACCTGACAACGATACCTACGTAATGTTTTTAAAAATATCTTCAAGGTTGTGCTAGGCACTGTGATGAATACTCAACATTTGCTTTACGTCTGCGGTTCTTATGTGGGTAAGACGTGACAAAATTTGGAATGAATTGAAACAGAGGGGTTATTTTATGTATTCTTTTTATTTTAATACATGTATGTACAAACTAGTGACAATATTTACATGTTGTTCGATAGTGAAACACGTCGTGGTCTATAGCTAAGCAGCCAAGCAAGGCTATCGAGTTTACCAGTATGACACGGGAGCGGAGTAGGCGGCGTAGCTCAGAGGAGATCCATAGTAGGCGGGGCCGTAGGCGCGAGAGTAGACCGCGGGGGCAGCCACAGTGCGGGCGGCGAACACTGAGGGACCCACCACGGTGCGAGCACCCGTTGTGTACGCACCAGCGGTGTAGGCTACTGGAGTACCAGCCGTGTAGGCTACCGGAGCACCTGCGGTGTACGCAACAGGGGTACCGGCAGTGTATGCAACAGGGGTGCCGGCGGTGTACGCGACGGGGGCAGAAAGTGTGCGTGCAGCGACAACGGGAGCGGCAGCAGCGTACACCGCGGGAGCAGCTACGGTACGAGCGGCGGCGTAGTATGCGGGAGAAGCGGCGTAAGTTCGCGCAGCAACCACGGCAGTGGGAGAAGCGACGGTGCGGGCAGCTACTACGGCAGGAGCAGCGACGGTGTGGGTGGCGACAACGGGAGCGGCGACAGTGCGAGCAGCCACCACAGCGGGCGCTGCTACGACGGGGGCGGAGACCACGGCGGCATCCTTGCGGACTACGGCGTTGAAGCCGTTGACGTCATCGGCGGTGTAGTCCACGGTGCGCTTGGTGCCGTCCGCGTCCAGCAGCGAGTACTGGCCGGACACGGCGCCGCCCACGCGGGTCTCCACCTGGCTCTTGTAGTCGCCGGTGTTGGGGTCGGCCACGTCGTACGCGAAGCTGCTGTAGTCGGCGTCTACTCGCGCCACTGGCGCCACTGAGCACTGAGCTGCAGCCACGAGGGCGAGTACTACGATGAACTAAAAAAACAGAAAGAAACCTTATAACTAAAGGTCCAGACAAAAGAAAACTGTTCGATGCTGTTATAATACCTAATAATGAATTAAAAGTATGATTATGCCGAGTCAAAATTTGTTGTCTTCCGTTTTATAAGACGTAATATTAAAATTCAGTAATAGCGAAAATTATATACATATTTTTTAATAAATTGCACAACAGTTTTCTTGATTTAATAAGAAACTAATCGGAATCACGAGAACCACTTCACCTTGGCTGCCATTGCGTTAGACGAGGTTTTCCACTAGGTGACTGATACTGTCCGAGATCGCGAGGAGCTTTTATATGAGCTTCGCAACGCGAGGGCGTGGTCAGCCGCTATGATTACTTGTTGAACTTTAAAAATTATGTTAAGTTTATTTTCTTAAGCCTAGGTGGGTTCTGTATAGGTATTTTTTGAAGGAACTTTTTAGATTTTATGCGCACGCTTATGTCAAAGCGAAATTGAAGATTGGAGTATATTATTCTATCAAGAATGTTTACTATGCTTACAAGTGCTGACTCAATGAATAAATTTGGACTCAAATATAAGATAAGTGATTTTCTTTGTCTGTTTTATTCTGTTGAATGCTAAAAAAAACATAATTAATTAGTTTACATAAAATGCATGTAGGTATTCTAACTGTAAAATATTAAATTAACCTATTAATAAAACTCACTAATGTGAGTTATGATCACTGATAATTGTATCATAAAACATTTCAGTGTATTTCATTCGTAACCCGAAATTACCTTTACAACGTACTTTCCATCGATCCTTTTTAATCGTCATCGCACCTTTCATAATGGAACCCCAAAAACATACGACAAGCTTAACAGTCTTTGTGATGCCGACGGATCCGGAAGGGCAAGGTCACTGATGAGAATCTGTACTGACGTCGAAGAAATGGTCCGCGTCTCAAAAGGTTGCATCTCATCTCGTTGCACGCATCATTGTGCATCTTAATGCGTTTCTTTTTATTTTTCGGTTGATGTGCTTTTGTTTTTTGGGTCGAGATTTAAACTTCCTGGTGTGGTCTTGTTTTGTTTATGTATTTTGAGAATGATGATTGGTACTTGAGGAGTACCTACGTAGTGTAAAATATAAATTATGGAAACAGAAATGTAAAGATTTCTTCATTATTGTGAGTGCACTTTCTTACAGATGACCAAAGATATGTACATACATCGAAGCTAAATATACCCAGTAAGTAGCTTCCCCTAGAAGCATGTTTTGAAACATGCTAACAATTGAAAAAAATATGTTTATATCTCATCAAAGTGTGTAGCCAAAAAAAATCTCATAAAATCATTTCATTTGATCTATTAATTAAACATCTTAAGCACAACATTTAACCAACTAGATCAAGATAATAAAAATGACGTTATTACATCTGCTATCTCTTCGAAATTCAAAAAAGGAATTAGCTAGTATTACAAATGGTGTATAAACTCGATGTTTATCATAATGCGTTTGCTCTACATTCGACTTCAAGGCAATCTTCAAGCGATGCTTACAGAATTTGCATGCAACTAACTTTATTATAATGTAAAACAAATCCTAGTTAAAAACGATACAAATGCGAAACTTTGTAAGGACATATGTATGTTTGTACTCATCCATGCTAAAACTACTGAATGCACAACTATTCTTACCAATCTTGGCAGTAATATAGATTTTATATTAGGAGATTTTTTATCTATAGGTCGTTGGTGAAAGCTAGTTTTTTATAAATAAAGCTTTAATAATAATATTTTCTGTAAATGTACATAAAATAAATAAGATAAATTAATTTGCATTCACTTTTTTTAATACTTAAAAATTTGCTTATATCTACTTATTATTTAATAACGTATCCGAAAAAAAATTATTTTTTTCCACGGGAATGAAAATGCGCACACACACAAGATTGTATTTGTTTCCATGTGTCACAAACTGCGGGTTTCTATATAGTTCAACCATGTATGTTACGACCTTGTTTCTGAATTTTGTCCCTATTTGGGTCCCATCAGTATATCGATAAACATTAAATATAAATGTGACTTTATCGACTACCTATGAAAGAAAAATTGTACTATTTGAAATGATAGCACCCAGGCCGATTGTCGGCTACGGCGGCCGTTCTCTTTTATGGAGATCAGCCAGCTGCGCAGGACATATTATAGTGCATAAGCCTTCGCGCAGATAAAGGTGCACTCTCTATTCCCTCACTCTTATAGTCCAATGGGATGGCAATCTGACACGACCGGAGAGAGATCAGGCGCAGGACCGACTTTCCGATGTACTGGTGAATCAATCACCAACTTGCAGACTCCAGGCTGCTTTATTCTCAAAACCCACAAAGCGATTTCGGCCCGACCCGGGAATCGAATCCGAGGCCCCCTGCACAGCAGTCGCGCCTTGCGACTACTAGACCAACGAGGCAGTCGAGTATTTGAAATAGCATCTGCATATGTTTCTTTTGTCAATTGCAAGAATTTAATATAGCATGCTAAGTGAGACGTGGTCAGCGTTATAAAACTAATTATAGACGAAGAATAAACGAATATGAACTTTATTTCAACGAAACTAGGTTTATTACTAGGTGCTTGCAGTATAGTTTTAGCTACTACAAAATTAACGAATGTGAGATATTTTGGCGTAAAGGCAATTTGTTTTTTTCTGCAATACTGATATTAAAACTAGTCAATCAGGAAATACTTATTTGCGAAAACGTAACATTTGAAATGAGTAATATTTTACTAATTATTTCGGGCCGGGCGTTTAAAATTCCTGACGTATTTGACGACATTGTAATTTTATTACTTAGTTTAATAAATTACTTTTCGAAACCACTGACTGAATAATTAATAACGATGTATGTATTTATTAGCGAGCGTTAGTTAGTACAGGATCTGCAGGCTTAGCATGACAACCGTAGAAACAAGTTTTGTTTACCGGAGAATGGACATAATGACAGAAAAGTGACAGATTGACGTAAGATTTCTTTGACATTTTTTGAAGAAATTTTTCTTTTCTTCGATCGACATAAGTTTGCAAGTGATTATATGCAAGTTGACACGTCGCGCCATGCTCGGGCAGAAGACATGTTGTCATTGTCAGAAAGAGCTTTGTCTTTTCTTGACAGAATAGATATAGAATCGCCATGCTAAGCCTGCAGGTTAAGATATTGTTGTCATAGAATAATGATAAAACAAAAAAAAAATATGTTGACTAGTGATAATCTGCATGTGAGAATAATCTGCATTTAACATTCGGTGAACTGTTTTTTTATTCATTTTAGTTTCCTTGGTTTTCCATTAATGTTATAGCTACGATACTAGATTTTATTACAGAATTAGTCTGCCGGATTATACGAAACAATGATAGAATACAGGGGGTTTATTTCAGTGAAAGTCTAATATTAGACTAGAACAGTGAAAGAGGGTGATGCAAAAGTAAACCATTCCAACAAAGGTCTAGACCGCCTCTTTAATAGTCTATGTAGGCTAATATAAACTATAGAGCTGGTTATTAATATTGTAATGAATGCTAATTCCATTTCTCATTCTAAAATAATTGCGTTCCATCAAGTAGATTAATTTTCAACTTGTTATATAAATGTGTCAACTTTGTAGACAGCTCTCTGATGCACGGGTGAATCAATCACCAACTTCCAGACTCCAGGCTGCTCAATGAAAGTATCTCAAAACCCACAAAGCGATTTCGGGAATCGAACCCGAGACCCCGTGCACAGCAGTTGTGAATTGCGACTACTAGACCAACGAGGCAGTCACTAAAATATACAGACACTTATAAATTACTCAATATTAAATGACAGTGTGTTAATTGGCAAGAAATATTAATGTCTTTAGTTATACTATTCTGACACGGGAATTTTATCAATATCTTTGAATCAAAGAACTAGATGCCGACTAGAGCTTATGTTTGAAAGTCGAGTTAACTTTATATGCGATCTTTTATTAAGTTAACTTCAATATGTTATTGTTCAATACTGGTAGCAAACACAAGCTTTTTCGACAAGGTATGACATTACTACTGACCAAATTCACACGCGTGCTATAAATAAACCAAATTCTTATCAGAATCACAGAAACACATCAAATCTACCAATTTAATGAGAATTGTACCCGCTGACACAATAATTGAGAACGTTTAATATTTTTTCTAATTAGGCAATATTGGGCAACGACATTAGAATCAAAGTAGCTAAAAAAAAATCTCAAGTTTTGAGATTTTTATAAATTATTAACCAAATTGTTCTTTGTTGTATTAAGTTTGCTCAATTACCTTTGAGAACATTGTTTTGTATTGTTAACAGAAATTCTTACGTGTTTATAAGTTCTAAAGATTGTATGTATGTAGGTGCTCTTTATGTATATTCTTTTAGTAACTATGTATGTGTATTCTTTAGTACCTAGTTTTGTACCTGTGTACCTAGTTAATCTTTTTATAGTTATATCTTTAGCTAATGTTTGTATTAGAGTAGGTACAATTATGATAATATTAATGTTCGTTTTCAGTTATAATACCTGGTTATTACCGGTCTTGACATCTAAAAGCCTCCGTCCACTGCAGACTTTTAGACTTCCGATAGTTTGTTCAGGTTCATGAATCATCAGTATGGAGATGAATGATAGTGCGCACATTACAACGATGAAGTATCCGGCCGGCATCAGATCGACGAAAATGTTTGATTAGATTCACGATTACTATCCAACTATCGGTCGACAGATTATTCTGCAGTGTGCGGGGGATCTAAGAATGGGTTATTAATAGATCTCTGCTTGAAGTAACATGTCGCTTCAATGAATTTTAGAAATGTCTACATTTTTCTATAGAAAATTTCTATATTTTTGCATTCATATGTATCTTATAGAAATGGATTGACATCGTTAGGGTTAGTTTAGAAAGCCCAAGTATGGTTGAATCCGATGATATTAAATGCATTAAAAAGGCTTAAAACTGAGCACCTGCACTAGATAATTTTCCCTTGGAGAGAAAGTTCGTTGTAGAATGCTATGAGCAGAAAATGACGATATATGAAATAAGTTTAGAAGTAGTTTAGGTGTATAATAGAATAGGTTTTTTTTAATGTAATTATAATTTTAATGTATTTTTGCTGTTATAGTTAAGGAGCTTGTAGTTTTTATAATTACAAACCTACACATGTTAGCATTAAAAGATACAATCTGTAATCTGTAAATGTAGTTTACTCATCAACGAGGCCAAAGTTACCATTCTAAGTGCAAAATTAATTTACATAATAGCTGTTTCAGTTCCTAATTAAACCTCTGAAAGAGAATCTTTCGAAATCTAAGAGAAGATGTGAGCGCAATCATTTCAAACTATGACCCCCAAAACTACAATGCAGTGGTTTCGTGTGAATATAAATATTTGGAACCGACGGGGTGAAATCATTCACAAGTTAAAGTTTAAGACGAACACACAGCACCATGGCAGCTAAGGTAAACCATATTACAATAATTTTTCATAAAATTGCAGAGGGCTTAGTTCCTCCCTTGCGGCATACCTAGACCAGGCTGTACTTTTACCGATAATCTCAATTTTTGCTTCCAACAAGGTTTTGAAGTATTGTATTGCTAACTTTGAAGAAGAATTACCGTTTTAATATTATCATGGCTAATTACAATAATTTGTGTGTCTTCCAGTTCATCATACTATCACTGTTAGTGGCATCAGCCTACGGCAGCGGAGGCTACTCAAGCTTCTCTTATGGCGTGTCCGACCCCATCACCGGCGACGTCAAGGATCAGCACGAGAAGCGAGTCGGAGACAGCGTGGTTGGCAAATACTCACTCCTGGAATCCGATGGAACCAAAAGGATTGTTGAATACGCCGCAAACGCCGCCACTGGATTCAACGCAGTCGTTCGCAAAGAGCCTGCTATTGGTGTTCATCCATCTGGACTTCATGCGCCCCTAGCCGGAGTTGCTTTACATGGACCTCTGGCGCATGGACCTGTACATTCTGCACCCATTGCTCCTGTATCTGGAGCACTTCCCGGAGCCATTGCCCACCAGGCTGCTATTGCCCAGCAGGCTACCCTTGCACACAAGGCTGCCCTTGCCACACAGGTTGCCCATGCCCAACAGGCTGCCCTTGCCCAGCAGGTCTCTCATGCTCAGCAAGCTGCCCACGCCCAGAAAGCTGCCATTGCCCAACAGGCCGCTCATGCTCAACAGGCTTCCTTAGCAGAGCAAGTTGCCCAAGCTCAGCATGCTGCCGTTGCTCAACAGGCTGCCGTTGCCCAACAGGCTGCCGTTGCTCAACAGGCTGCTGTTGCCCAACAGGTTGCCGTAGCCCAACAGGCTGCTATTGCCCAGGAAGCCGCTCACGCCCAGCAAGCCGCTATCGCCCAGCAGGCTGCTCAAGCTCAGCAGGCAGCACTTGCCAAACAGGCTGCCCTTGCCCAGCAAGCTGCCCTTGCGCACTCTAGTGCTCTAGCCCAAAGCTCCCTAGGTAATTCTGGTGCTCTTGGACATCTGTCCCATCATGGTGCTCTTGCTTACCCTAGTTCTCTAGGCAACTCTGCATTTTCTGGATTAAACCGTCTTCACTCTGGTTATGCTGGAGGTTACGGCTCCTCTTTATCCAGTCATCTCGGTAACCACGCAGCTCCTGCTGTTTCTCACTTTTCAAACTCCATTGTTCACAATGCCGCCCGTCCTTACCCTGGTCCCTATGCTGGAGCCTACAACGGAGCCTATGGTGGAGCTTATGGTGGATACGGAACTCCTTTGGCTCATGGATCTGTCAGCCCTCTTGCACATGGCCTTGCTAGCAGTTACTCAAACTCTGTATCTCACCCAGCTTCTTATAATCAGGGCGGTCATGGGGCCCAGAGTCTGGGATCTGGTTGGGCTTGGTAAGAAATAACTGCTGCAAATCTGTGATATAAGCGACTAATAAAGAATTTTAAATTCGATGTATTGGTTTTTTTATTTTATAACTGAATCGTATTATGAATCATTAAATTATTCAATTCATCAAATCATCAACATCTCTCTTATCATCGCTCTTAGAAAAAATACAAGAACTTTAAAAAAGAATCGCTTTAAAACGAAACGAATACAACAGTCGTGAGTGACTCATTACAACACCGTTGAACTCACCCAAGAGACAAAGTATAGCAATGATATAATTAAATTAACGACCGCAATGTTTCACAAAAGCCGTGGAATTCTAAGATGTGTTGTTTCTAGGGAACTGACCTACTGATCTGGTTCTATGATGTTCAAGTTGTAAACAAATTATTTCTTCTGTGTTAATAAGCGTTTGTAGTATTGCCTATTTTAATAAAAATACGGTATTGATATTAGCTTTATGTGTTAATAATTGGGACGTCTTCATTGCATCAGTCAATCGTCACCCATTCCTGAACGTAGTCCTCTCCAATTGAGTGTCCACCATCCAGGTCTTGAGCAGCTCGCATCCATCCACTGACTGCAGTTACACTTCGTTTGTTTTTTTTCAATGCATTCCAATTGAAAGGTATCATAGGTAATTTATTATATGTAACTTGTCTACTTATTATAGGAAATATTAATATAAGCATAATTTTTGTTTTGTAATTAGTTCAACTGAACTGGTAAACATTTCAATAATTAATAGCAATGAATTCCACCAATGAAACCACTCACATTATGTGTCCATTAGGAAATTGTATACATTATATGCTTCATAAAATTTAAGATAAGATAAAGTTATCTAGTTAGTCAGTTTAGCTTTACAAAGTGTTTTTTTCATTAGGACTAAAATTTGCGTAATAGGCACATTTCTTAAAATTGTTGCTACTTTATTTCAGTCCATTTCCTACAATTTGTTTACAAATAGTAAAATTATTTATCTAGCACAATGTGCGGTCATTCAAGGTGAACTAGATTTTTGCACTTAGTTTCGGTATGTTACTTGGTCTATTATTAGTCCTACGGATATGATTACTTTAGACATTCTAGTAGTTAAATTAAGTTATTAACATAGAAAGGTTAAATCGTTTTTATTCGCTTTTGGTAGCCAAATGACCCTTACTAATATGATGTCCTTGGAGTCGTTAATCTCCGGAGATAATCCTCGGAGTCTGTGCGTATGTATCAAACCAAGAATAAGGTACTTCGAACTATTTTATTTCATCACAGCATATTTTATTGGGGTTTCAGTATAAATAATTATTATCTAATCATTATTTAGTACAGATGGGCACCGTAGAGACCGTGAGCGCCGTGAGCACCGTAGCCGATGGCACCGTGAGCACCATAAAGTCCGGCGCCGTAGGCGAGGGGAGCGGCGTGCGCGCCGTACACTCCGGCGCTGTAGGCGAGGGGAGCGGCGACCGCGCCGTAAGCGGCCACGCCGTGCGAGTAGCCGTGCGCCAGGGGAGCGGCGTGAGCGACGGGCGCGGCGTAGGCGACGGGCGCGGCGTGAGCGTACAGAGCGGGGTCTTTGCGGACGACGGCGTTGAAGCCAGAGTGCGCGTCAGCGGCGTAGTCGACGGTGCGCTTTGTGCCGTCCGAGTCGAGGAGCGAGTACTGGCCGACCACGCTGTCTCCGACGCGGGTCTCGTGCTGGCTCTTCACGTCGCCGGTGTGCGGGTCGGACACGCCGTACGAGAAGCTGCTGTAGTCGCCGCCGTGGATCGCGCTGCCCTGAGCAGCCGCCACCAGAAGAGCTACGATCACGAACTGAAAATTTATGAAAAAATTAATATCAACTACGTATTTACAAAATATTTATGGAATTTTTTTTACAATTATTTTAAGACGGGGCTCACTAAAATCTTCATTATTATAATCGATGATGATGTATTTTTTATTGTAAAAATATTATATACTTAGTATGGGAAGGCACGGTTGATTTTTGTAAATTTGGTGTTGGAAAATCATTCTATAAAATAGTAAACTAGAACTTATCTAATTAAGTAATAAAGAATCACAATGTTACTGCTACATTTAGGTCTTTTAAGAATTGCTAAAATTTAGGCTCATAAATTATAATACATTGCACATATTTCTTTAAAACAAAAGAACTTTCCACGTCCTAACTATCACCAATGACAACGCCGAACTTTTTACTACAAAAAATGGAAACAAAGAATAATTTCAACTAACCTTAGCTGCCATTTTGTAAGGTATTGTTAGTAACACAAGTATACTGCGAATGATTAATCAGGGTTACCAATTCTCTTTATATAGTATTCCCTGAGTATGCCAGTAGTGAATAGGAAGTAAGAGACATGCAGTAAGGTCACGCATTTGAACGTTTTTTGAGGTAGGTATACATTTCGACGGCGGCCAGTAATGCGGAACTTGGTTTGTACTGACCACTGAGTGTTAGAGTGAAGGATTATTAGGACAATATCCTATGCAAAGGACATTGTTTTCACAGATATTGAATCATCGATATACGGCTGTTGGTGCAATGGATCAGAGTTTCAGACTTACTGACTGGGATGACCCAGATTCCCACGGGAGTCTTGTTGTAACGGGGGAGGTGAGGTGCGGGGGGCACCTCACCCGCACAATAATGCCCAATGTTGTGGCGCAATTTTTCGAAAAAGTCGCCGATTTTTTTATTTTCTCTCTGAAATTTGCCTAGCCCACCTTTTATTTTTGGGGACTTTTCTGTCCAGTGAAGGCGCTTTTGATAATAATTGGGTTCTTAATGGTATTTTCGTAGCATGACCCGTCATAAGCAAATGGATTAAAATATTTTGAACTATAATTTTTAACCGACTTCAAAAAAGGAGGGGGTTATCAATTCAACGGTATGTTTTTTTTATTGAGTGTTGTCGATCTAGAATTTATTAATATAGTGGAAAGCTATGGTAGATATAATATTATGTAATGTTAAGGATTAATATTAAGGAAAAAAATACATTATCCTTGTGGGTATTATTTTACGTCTAGGATTTCCTTTCACAATTCCAAAATGTAGATCTTGATACTTTTACAAGAACTGTTAATCAAGGAAAGATTGCGTGTTTACGTAACGACCTTCAGATTCCTCGCATTCTTTACAATGTCGATGTTTTGTTTTATTTTATTAAAGCCGCGGATATTGTTAGGCCTTCTTTGCACGTTTGAGTAATTACCTAAATTGACTGAGGTCGAATAGCTTTTCGGTCTCACGCTTCTAAACGTGTATTTGACTTTATAGGTAACATGGTGCTAATAATTGCCATTACCAGAGAAGCATAAGAATATAACTTTATTTGCGGGGTAATGCTAATGCCAGCTGCAGCATGCCAATGCAGCTAATGCTTTGGGGTAGCTATAAGGTATGTTACTAGACTTTCAATTAAAATGGTACCATAATATCTCACCGTTAAATTGGCATGCAAAGAGAGGAGCCATTTTTTATATATCATTCCTCCCACTATCAGAAACTTGTGGTAGGTATCTTAGTCTCTCAAGATGTATTGCCATCATAATGATAGGCATCACTCATGCATCAATTCTTCAGATTCATTATGGGTACCATGCAGTGGTTACTTCAGCGACATTTAGTGTATCACAGCCCGAGAGGATTTTAGTCTCGCACGAGTGGATCAACCAAATGTTAACAGGTTCCAGGATAAGATGCCATTAATATTGTGGCGAGGTTTTAGTCATTCCAAAGCAAGTTTAACTGTAGAATCCGGTTGTCATTTTACATCTCTGGCAGTCAGAAGCCAGATAGCCAGCAAGGCTAGCCATGGGTATCGTGCTGTCCAGGAGTTATCTAGATTGAGGAGGACAGGTAGGTCAGATGAGCTGCAAGTTAAACATTGATACTAGGACACTAGGGAGATTATGTTGTTATTATCGTTTTTTTTTTTATCCTGGACTGTCTCAGTGATGAGTAAAGGTCTCCCTATTTGATTTCCACTTCTTCCGATCCTTCGAGTGTCGTTGTGATATTCCTATCATTGAAAATAGCCTCTCTAATTTGAGTTGTTAAGCATCGCACTTGTCGACATAAAGCATGTCTCCCACTTGTAGAAATTTCAGATATTTCTTATTTCCCTCGGAACACAATTCAGCTATACATATATCGAGTAATATGTCAAGTCGTGGTGGCCTAGTGGTAAAAGTATCAGACTTTCGAGTATGAGGGTGCGGGTTCGATTCCAGGTCAGGCAAATACATACTTTCTAAGTATATCGTGGACACCAATGACTGATTAAACGTGACGGAAAACAGGTCAACAGGAAACCTGGTCTAAAATCACCAACCCGCAGTGAGCAAGCGTGGTGATTAACGCTCACCGATTCAGTGTTATATAGGCCTTTTATCCAAGAAGCCCATTAGTTACTTTTTGTAGGGGTGCGTGAAGTGGTTCCCGTGGGACGCGGCTGCAACCGCTGGCAGAAGCTGCTTACTTTACCTGCATCTTTAAAGATGAGCTGGGGAATTGCGGACATAGTAACAGAATATTTTCATAACCACCACAACTTTGCCATGATTAGGTATATGAATCTAATCCTGACTAAAACATAGCAGTTTTTTCAAATTGTTCTCGTATGTTTCATATTTGGTTTGGTTTTTGGTTCTTGAATTACATCGCCAATTTTTTTTTTTTTTAACTAATATTTAGGTCACGAAGTCCATTGTTGCAATAAAATACTGTAACAGAAATAGGAAAACAAGCAAATTCGTTCTTTCAACAATTTTATTTGATCACAGCATCGTTCATTGGTTTTCAGAATAAATAACGTATTATGTTAACATTATCTAGTAGAGGTGGGCGCCGTAGAGACCGTGAGCGCCGTAAGCGATGGCACCGTGAGCCAGGGGTGAGGCGTGAGCACCGTACACTCCCGCGCTGTAGGCGAGGGGAGCGGCGTGCGCGCCGTACACTCCGGCGCTGTAGGCGAGGGGAGCGGCGACCGCGCCGTAAGCGGCCACGCCGTGCGAGTAGCCGTGCGCCAGGGGAGCGGCGTGAGCGACGGGCGCGGCGTAGGCGACGGGCGCGGCGTGCGCCACCACGGGAGCGGCGTGAGCGAGCACGGGAGCGGCGTGAGCGTACAGAGCGGGGTCTTTGCGGACGACGGCGTTGAAGCCAGAGTGCGCGTCAGCGGCGTAGTCGACGGTGCGCTTTGTGCCGTCCGAGTCGAGGAGCGAGTACTGGCCGACCACGCTGTCTCCGACGCGGGTTTCGTGCTGGCTCTTCACGTCGCCGGTGTGCGGGTCGGACACGCCGTACGAGAAGCTGCTGTAGTCGCCGCCGTGGATCGCGCTGCCCTGAGCAGCCGCCACCAGAAGAGCTACGATCACGAACTGAAAAAAATTACATCTGATTATTAACTGGTTAAGTTTTGGTTAGGTTGTAAATATCCAATGCCAAAATGCTAAATTACTTAGTACGATACTGACAACACGTAAAAAATCTTTCGTATTTATCTAACTTTAACTTTCACTCATTACAACTTTTTTTAACTTCACATATTAATCAATAATATTAAATCCCACCAACCTTTGATGCCATTGTTAGTTAGTTATGTTTCACTAGCGTACTGCGAATGATAAACCGGGGTGAGCAATTCTCTTTATATACTATTACTGTTTGACCGCTGGTACAATGTCTAGAGGAAGTAAAAGACGTAGTAAGGTCATTACGTGAACTGAATCCTGGCTATTAACTTTGGGTATTTCGTATCAATTGTAATTGCCTTACAATTTGTTATTTATAATACGTCTTGTAATAATTATTATAAATTCATAGAATATCGTTATACCTATCGTACTTTAGTTATATTTAACAAATACTTATAACATTATGATTAATGATTAATTTATAGATACATCAGTAGTTCTCTTGGGATTGTCCAAATTCTTGACTTGGAATTCATTTGCGGCTTAAGATTGATGCGTTGAATTCTCTAGGTCAAAGTTCGATAAATTATGTTTAGCCTAATCAATTTAGAAATCGAGTGACAATGGGTAGCAACCCAGTATTTTCTCAAGTAATACATCTATGCATAGGGAAATTTTACCCCAAATATTTATAGTATTTACGTAACTGAAGATCTACAAATCTATTTTGAAATACCTAGTTTTACATTGTTTAGTATCGCTATGAATATCTTAAAAGGTACAATTTTTTTTTTAATTTTTATTTAGCCATTAACTTTATAATGACTGAACCCATTTTGAAAATAATTACAATCAAAACATTTAAATGTCTGGAAAAATGTACTGATATTTTATCTAGCAGAAATTATGTTGCAACATTTTAACTTAAACTTTGAAAGGAAAATAATACATTGATTTGACTGACCTTAATAATTATAGTGATATGACATGTTATTTTGTTACTTTATGACAGTACGCGTAATTGATATTAGTATTCCGATACCTTCCTTTATTTTAAACGCTGAAATAATATCTATAGGTTCTTTATATTAATTATGTAAATATTGGAGAGCAGTGTTTTAGTTTCTCAAGCAAATGTACTAATCTTAGGAACTACTATTTAAGTATTAGATAGCCAGTTTGTCGAGGGAGGGCTTTATCCTGCAGGCTTAGCTTGACAACCGTAGAAATAAGTTTTGTCTACCGGAGATAAGGCATAATGACAGATTGATGTAAGATTTCTTTTGACATTTTTTGAAGAAAATTTTCTTTTCTTCGATTGACATAAGTTTACTAGTGATTATATGTATGTATGCGAGTTGACAGGTTGCGCCATGCTCAGGCAGAAGATATGTTGACATTGACAGAAAGAGCTTTATCTTTTCTTGATAGAATAGATATAAAATCGCCATGCTAGGTTCAGCATCATCATCCTGCAGGTTCATATAGCCTTTCCCGTAGAATGCGGTTGAAATCGCTGATAGCAGTCAATTGCTTAATACCTATATAAAATGCCAAATAAAACGGTGTGAGTTTTGTATAGCCACTAAGGCACATTTTCATTACAAGTTTTTTTATTAAACTTCTGAACGTAAGGTAAAACAAATACATAATTCCCCGAAACATGAATAATACTCGGTTCCGACAAAAAAGTAGATAGTGTTCCGTTTTTCTTAAGGACCATATCTTTTAAAGTTTATTATATGAGGTTACTTGTGTCCAAAAAACAAAACGTTTTAACAGGAGCTCTGCATTGATTATTACTTTAGTTGTTTTTCAATATATACTCGTATATATAAGATGGTACATAACCTTTTTTCCATTGGAAACCCTTAAAAATTCTGAATATGATTATATTGAATGGAAGAAAATTTAATAAGCCTCGGGAAAATATACAGACAGAGAGACAGTCAGTGGGTTATTTAAACATTGAAACGTAAAATTGGTATCAGGTACTTACCAAAAATATGTCACCTGTACTACCTACTGGATACAACAGACTGCGTTTTTAAAGAGGGTATTCCGGCGGTTACCTCACATATTTCAGTTTGCATTTAAATTAAAATATATTACGGTTTTTATTTAAAAACTTGCGTTATAAAATTACTTGTTTTATTTCGGATTATCGTTAGATTTATTTAATGCAGAAACTTCATAAAGAAGCTATGATTTTACTACCTTTTCGTTGTACAAGGCAACTTAACAACTTTTTATTTCTTTTTTCCAAACCAGAAAGACAAAACAAACAAATTATTATCAGTTCCTGGACCATGTCCAGGAAATTATAATAACTAAAAAAAATGAATACATTAGTATGTTCTTAGAGCTAAATTCAGGGTTTCACGAAAATACTTATTCTGTTGCCTGTATCATAGAGTTGAGTTTACTGACCTCACATGTATGTTACTTGCTTCCTTTCACTTCTGAGTACGGCAGTCATGTAGGAGCAGTATATAAAGAGAATTGTTATCACCGATTATACATTCGCAGTTAACTTGTGAAACAATTATCAATTGAAAATGGCATCTAAGGTTTGTTATAAATACATATTTGAAAAAAAAATATCAAAACTTTTTTTCGTAATTACCTATTTGATTTTAATTATCATTTCATTTAAAGACAAGATTTTTTCAAATCGGACTAGAGGCTCCTAAGATTTCCGCGTTCAAGCAAACAAACTCTACAGCTTTATAAAACATTAGTACCTATAGATTTAATCGACTGAAAACACATTACGCTTCATTTACGAGTATTATGGAAAAAGTGCTAATCATTTCTTATCATCTTTCAGTTCGTGATCGTAGCTCTTCTGGTGGCGGCTGCTCAGGGCAGCGCGATCCACGGCGGCGACTACAGCAGCTTCTCGTACGGCGTGTCCGACCCGCACACCGGCGACGTGAAGAGCCAGCACGAGACCCGCGTCGGAGACAGCGTGGTCGGCCAGTACTCGCTCCTCGACTCGGACGGCACAAAGCGCACCGTCGACTACGCCGCTGACGCGCACTCTGGCTTCAACGCCGTCGTCCGCAAAGACCCCGCTCTGTACGCTCACGCCGCTCCCGTGCTCGCTCACGCCGCTCCCGTGGTGGCGCACGCCGCGCCCGTCGCCTACGCCGCGCCCGTCGCTCACGCCGCTCCCCTGGCGCACGGCTACTCGCACGGCGTGGCCGCTTACGGCGCGGTCGCCGCTCCCCTCGCCTACAGCGCCGGAGTGTACGGCGCGCACGTCGCTCCCCTCGCCTACAGCGCGGGAGTGTACGGTGCTCACGCCTCACCCCTGGCTCACGGTGCCATCGCTTACGGCGCTCACGGTCTCTACGGCGCCCACCTCTACTAGATAATGTTAACATAATATGTTATTTATTCTGAAAGCCAATGAACGATGCTGTGATCAAATAAAATAGTTCAATGAACTGAAATATTTCCGTTTTTGAATAATTGTACCCATCCACAAATTACATTCAGATTATCTAACAGTCTACTACTTCCTCTGTAACATGCAATGTTCCACCGGTTTTGAGCTTTGGATTATACAGACACCAGCAAAACTACCAAAACTGTAAATTTCCCTAATCAACTTTGAACGATAAGTCGAAAATCACACAAACACGAAACACGAAAATCAAATACTTCAGCGATAAATCGAAAATCTATTAGGAAAATTTGACAGATTGTAGAAGCTTGATGTGCTAGCGTCTGTACTTAATTACGTCACAGTGACCATAACTTAAGATTTTTTATAAAGGTTGGTAACGGGAAGAAATTGTACACATAATAATAAAATAACATACAACAGTATGTCTCGCCTAAACAAAGATACGTACATTAATTAATTGACATAGTGACGTTCATTGCCTTGAAGTGCACGTTGCGGTGCCACGTCATGTTTGCGTCAGAGCATTCACAGATCAGTTTCAAGTTAATTGTACTGAGAAACATAACCCTGCTAAAACTAGATGGTAGAATGTAACCAACTTTGTTAACGCTGCTTTGTTCATTCATGAAAACTAATAATTATCATCATCATCATCTCAGCCATAGGACGTCCACTGCTGAACATAGGCCTCCCCTTTAGATCTCCACATACACCGGTTGGAAGCGACCTGCATCCAGCGTCTTCCGGCGACCTTTATAAGGTCGTTTAACTAATAATATTACTGTAAATATAATTTCACAATAATATTTTTACGAACGACGACTATTTAAACCAAGAACTCCCATTGCATCAAATGAGTGTAAAAAAATATAAGTTAAGGTGTCTGGTTGTCTTGATAGTAAATTGGGGAGCAATTGGAATTTTTTATCTTGTTCCTGTGGAACTTTGGAAGAATCAAAAAAGCAACAGAAATTAGTGTTATCTTTTTTTTTTTTATTCAAATTATGAAATTAATAATTATTCTACTGATGCCCAGGTAACTGCAAGTATGGCATTATATTTTTTCTCACATACCACCAGTCGAGTCCACTAAACATAGAGCTACAGTGTGCGAAGTTTGTGATCTCTATGCGTTTTTGCAAAATAATGATATTCGTAGCAGCCTAAAAATAAATTTAAAATATTTAATTAGGACTTTGTAATTATTTTTTAATTCCTTTACGTTTGAACTACTATAAAAATAATGAGAGCGTAAATATTCTAGTAATATTTTATTATAATTTAAGCATAGTTTAATCTTCAAGGTTTTAAATTGAAGTCAAAAAATTAAACCTAATTATTTCTCAACGTTTTGAGGCACTTTTTAAACTATAATAAAATTTATTCAACACATGTAGGACGTTTGAAACTTATTTTTTCTTAATTTTTCAGTTTTCCTCAATATTATGATGATGATAATAATAGACCAATAATTTTCTTAACAACGGTAATGAATTCATATGAATGCGTCATGTTTTTTGTGAAGAAGTCTTAAGGAAAGGTACTATTTTTACATGAAAAGAAATTCCGATATCACTAGAAATTCACAAAATACATAATTTTATTTACAGATCCAATATTTACAATTTGTTTATTACAGCTGTCAGTGGTCGTGTTCAATAGTAACGGGCGTAGGGGAAGGGGGTAGCGTAGTTGATGGCTCCAAACTTGGCGAAGCTCAAGGGAGCAGCAGCGTAGGAGATGGGAGCGGCGAAAGCTTTAGCAGCAATGGCAGGGGCTGCGTAGGAGATGGCGGGGGCCGCGTAGGAGATCGCTGGGGCAGCGTATGAGATGGCGGGGGCCGCTGCGATGAGGGCGGGGTCCTTGCGCACGACGGCGTTGAAGCCTCCGGCGCCAGCCGCGTAGTCCACGGTGCGGCGCGTGCCGTCGGACTCCAGGAGCGAGTACTGGCCCTGCACGTTGTTGTCGATGCGGTTCTCGATCTGATGCTTGAAGTCGCCGGTGTACGGGTCTGCCACGCTGTATGAGAAGCTGGACAGGTCGTTGCTGGCGCACACGACGGCCACCAAGGCGAAGGAGACGACGAACTGTGAGCCAAAGAATATTCTATTAGGGTTAATAATTCTAGGTGATGCGACCAAAATAAGTATACTATTTCAGGAATACACCACAAATGATGGTATACCACTTGACAAGTAGTCATAGACAGCTATGCACTAAAATGTAAGCTTCTAGTTGTAGGAATATTTTTTTAAATATAATTTATTCAAATAGTACTGCGTAATGAGTTTAAGAATGAAGCAACCTTTGTTCTTAATATGTTTTTATGTTAATGACTTAATTATTTTAACTGATAAAGATCAAGAAAATAACAAAATTATTTACCTTCACAAACATTTTGAAGGAAGTGTTTTTGTTGTTGTGACTACGTCGAGGAATCCTGTGAGTCTGATGCTCCTTGCTCCACCTGCTCAGCCTTTTATATCAACCAATAATTGTTCCAGTTTTATTTTAAACTTATTTATTATGAAGAAATTCAGGAAATGTCTTAAAGTCAAGTTCGAATCAGGGCGATGCACTGAAGGGAAAGGTCTGAGTTCTCAGTTGTGTGTTCATAAATAAACTAGTTTAAAATTATCTCAAGTCTTCACCTTTTAAATAACTGAAATTAAGCTTACGTACAAACTTTTATTTTGTTGAGTCATTGTTAAAGTATCAATTATGGTTGACACGAGGGGACCTAAATTGTATTGTACTCAAATCTTTTTAGAGTGGGTACATAAATAAATTAATAAAAACTTTGAAAATTATGAATGATACTGCTGTTTTATAATTTCACAAAAAATACATACATTACATATTACAGAATATATACATATAGTACTGCTAGAGTGTTCGTTTAATTAAGATTCCGGTCAGACACCCGCTAATTTCCTTTAGAATACTGACCACAATATAGCAAGGCTAACTGGGTCCGGTCTAGTACATTATTTCTTAGTCACTCTAATAGAAATTCATAGCAAAAATATTACACAACTTAAAGTATAAATGCAACATCGGAGTCCGTTTCATGAGCCAGAAGTTTTAAATTATTTCTTTTATTAAGGCCAAGAATTATGGGCGACAGACCCATGAGAAATGGTTTGGGTAAACGAAGATCTGGAGTAAGCTACCGGAGTGGGCGCTGGGGAAGGATGGGCAGATGGGGCTGGCCAGGCTTGGTACGTCTGAACTGGCAGATTTGGGTGCCTCCCAATATCATTGCTCACTGCCTGCACATGAGCGGAGGCTCTTCCGTTATTGTGCACAGTGGCTTGGAAGCCTGTATGATCATCAGCTCTGTAGTCCACTGTTCTTCTGATACCATCAGGTTGTAGCAAGGAGTACTGTCCTAGAACAGTATCTCCTCGCCTGCTCTCATGTTGGCTCTTAATGTCCCCTGTATGGGCATTGTTGACTTCGTAAGCAAAGTTGTAGTTCGGGTTCGCGTCGTAGTTTGAAGGTTGGATTCCAACAAGGATTGGGACCCGCGGCTGATGTAACAGCATGCAGGATGCGGATATCACCAATCCGGAGAGGACTGCGAGCTGCGGAATAAATAGATTTTATTAGAATTTGCATCTATTACGCTTATGAAACGGGATTTTTGGAATCCGAATTCTAGCAGTGTTTGCACGCTTATAGCAAATAATAATTTGATTTAGATATTATTTAAATTATATATTATAAAATAGGTAAAAAAAATACCTTCTGGATCATTTTGATTTAGTTGTACTTGGTTGTCTATAGAACGCAGTTGTTCGAAGTATGATTCTTTGTCGGTTTTCCAACAATTTATATGCAAAGTAAAATGAAAATCAATACTGTTTGAGCAATACATATTGTATTTCTTAGAGTATTAGACCGAAATAAAACTGGTCCTAGGTTACAAGTAAGCGGACCTACAGTCAAAAATATAATTGCAAATGAAATTAGAGTAGTTATCTTTAGTAATTGAATATTTTAAGAGCTGTTCAAGGTGTTGGGAAGAATCGAATTTCCTATTATCTTGCAATTTTAAATGCAATATCTGGTGCTAAGGTTATTAAGTAAGAATGTATTGTATTTAGTTAGACTAATGGCCAATACGTCATCAACAACGCTAACAGTATTTTTAATTTAATAAATTCCTTTAATAGGTGCACAAGTAAACATTTGTTTCAATCCCTTAATGGGTGTGTAACTAGTTAAACGTGCAAAGATTTTTAAATTATTTAGGTACAGACGACAGCACATCAAGCTACTACAACCTGTCAAATTTCCTTAATAAATTTTCACCTTTATTGCCATACATATCGTTCAAAGCTGTGTGTCTGTACTTAATATATATATTAAAAACATGACTGACATAATGTTGGTATCATAAACCATCACGTAATTTCAATGTATTAAGCTTACATTATAAAAACTTTAACCACAGCTTCGTAAGCTGTAGCTATATGATATGATATTTGTATCAGTATAACAAGCAAGGGCGGTGAGTCATCTGTTTTAAAAGTCAATCAATAGATAATTGTGGAGAATGGAGAACACGTTCGTACCAGCAAAGTTGTAGCTTGTCCATACCTCCTGTCACTACCATAGAAATAACTACGAACACTAACGTTACTCCATAATATGAAAATTATAATCTAGTTATTATTATTATGACGGCCATCTTACCTTACTGGGAGAAATTAGTGCATTAGCTTTTTCTACTGATATGTAGTGAAACATTGCGAACCAAAATTTCTTTATTTTGTGAACGCTGGTTAACCAGTAATTGGCGACTGTGAAAGTCTATACAGTAAAACATACATTTAAGTTGTACTCAGAAGCTGTTGGTAGACCTTAATAAATAAATAAATAATTTATATGTCTTGGATTGAAAATAAAGATATACCTGACGTATATATTTTTATTGTCATTAAGCTTTAGTAACCAAAATTTCAATCCAAAATATAGTTTTGCCCCTAGAAATTTGCTTTCTATAAGCTTTATTTTGCAGCACTATTGCATATTTTATTCGGGTTGCGTAGTAAAAGACCAAGAGGCGAAAGAGGCGACCAAGGTCTTGGTCCTTCAGACCGTAAGATCAGAGTGTAAGCGCGAGACAGCTACCGGTTCGTTCCCATACAAACACGGAACCGATAATTCTCAGAACATACATACACATAACTAACTTACATTATATTAATTTATCACACATGCTTTATACGGCAGAGGTGTCTACCAAATATGATACCAATAATTATAATAGAGGAACGCCCACCGATCTCAATATCGTATAGTTTTTATAACACGTCAGATATTTAGTTATACAACGCGGAATTACGAGCAATAATGGCTGGCCTTGTAAATGCATGCCCGCGTTCTGGTTCGGCCATTACTACTGTGCGGTGGAGGCTATAGCGAGAGCGGGAAGCGGGAATTGAAATTTGTATTTATTTATAAATCTTATTCATCGTTCTTGCATGTTTATAATTTCTAGACTAATATTATAAAGCAGAAGAGTTTGTTTGTTTGGTTGAAAGCTCTAATCTCAGGAACTACTGGTCCAATTTAATAAAATCTTTCAGTGATAGTCTATTTATCGACGAAGGCTATAGGCTACTTTCCCAAGATATTTCTTAGAATGGGATACATATGGGAGAGTTTTTTGTTATATAATAATAAAATGTACAAGTGTACCTCAGATACCTAAAGAATTTTTTTTGTAATTTTGTCAAAACAAGAAGGAGTCTTGTGATTCAATATTGTTTAAAAGAAATAGTTTCTACTTGAAAAATAAATACGTAAAAAATCGCTTACAGTAGAGCGTAGGGTCGCCGGCTATCCATAAAAATATCATAAATTCCGTCACATATTGGATTTTATGTTAATGTTTCATTAATTTTCTGGTTCTTTGTTTTGATTGAGGTGCTATATAAGAGAACGTATATTTTAAATCGAACTACATACACCCCGACATCCTTCAACGGCACAATAATTGAAAGTACCAATACAGAAAAGGACCAATAAAAAACCCAATCCCCCTTATTATAAAACGCGGTCTTAAAAAAGTACCAGCTTTAGTGCTAGCTTTAAATTATCTCCTAGAACAAAGTTAATGGTCTAAATCTAGTACTAAAGCCGGTACTTTGTTAGACCACGTTTTATAATAAAAGGGAATACCTTTATTGTTATTTGCAGTGTATGGTTATTTTGACATCAAAATAGACGAATAGTCCGTGTTCTACAAAATCTCTCTTACTAACTCCAACTAACTTGATTAATAATAGCCCGAGCTATACTCCGCCTTTCTGAGTTCGTGGTTAATTTCACAGACCATATTTTATTGGTCCGTCCTTTCTCCAGGCCCTTTTTTTCGGTTCTAAATATCATTAATATCAAGTCAACTATTATACCGTGAGAGCCGTATTGGTAGACAAAAAAAAAAAGTAAATCTTTACTTTTATTTTTATTTTTTTCCATAGACTTGAGGGCTTTGGGCTTTTATGTATATTTATTTTCTTATTTAAAATGTTTCTACTTATCTCATTTATTCAATCGTCTTGTAGTCACTAGTACCTAATAGTTTCTACGTAAATCTTTGGTTTATAATAACGGTTGAGATTATACTATAAGGGAGGTACTGGGACTCCAGGCGGCGGTGGGTTGTTCGAAATAATTACCGTGGCCCTGGCACACAGGGACCTCCAGAAGGAACATAGTGGGTTTTAGTCAGTAAGAAGCTGACATTCCTTTCAGCTGCACCTTCAGCGGTAGGGGTAATGATGATTTCTTACGAAACACAGGTACTGGAACATTTTTCACTGGAACAATATTCATCAGCCGTTTCTTCTCTAAAGACAAATACCATGTCATTCATTTTAAACCATCTCAAGTATTTAAATTAACAGAAACAAAAGCTACGTAATCTTAACGGTTCATTATATAACTCATCTCGTAAAAAACGTGCTCATCTCAGCCAATTAAAGTTTACGTAACATTCGACCTCATAAAGTGACCGGCCGTGGCATTGAACTCAGGACTGCACGCTGCGCTTGCCTCGAGCGCCGAAAACTGACAACCATGGTTGCATAATAGTCGGTGCGAGTTAAAAAAAGAAAGCGAATGAGTTTCTTAATTGAATTTTGTTTTTGATGATAGGTAAGTGACATTCATTTTTAATTTTCCCCCATGGTTCCACCCGCGTCCTGAATTTCCTTTCTCCGGCCCTAGACGGTAGTAGTTACTAAGTGAAAGCCGAACAGACTAATTACTTTTTGAAATTTGGGTTTTGAAATCTACTATTATTATCATCTGCTTTTGACTGTCCCACTGCAGAGCACAGGCATCTTTTCATACAGAAGGGCATTAAGAAAAACGCTTGCTCAAGAGAAGAAGTGTAGTCTAAGATTCCTTATTAGGTCAAAGGTTTTATGTCATAACTAAATGTATCTTACATAAAAAAAAAAAAATCTTACATTTAGTTATAAATATACCATATTATACTGTTGAATATTATGAATCATATTATACTGTTAATAATTACGAAGATCGGTATAAAAAAATATATATATTTCATTGATTATTTTCAACGCTCAAATCTTATGACTTGCGCCATAAATAACGGTGAGCGATTCTCTGTAATAAGTTTTTGTCTCTCATGATGTAACTCGGTCTTGCGGTCTGTTTGCTTACTATTATAATTCTTAATCTAATATAATAGCACTAGACAGCTTGTTACTCTCTGAACATCTCATTAAATGTAACAAACAAACAAATTGATTGGTACTTCATTCATATCGATAATATGATTAGTTTCTTCTGAATATAGAGGTTGGGTTCTTATAAGGCCTGGTCTCAATTTGAGCAGTTTGTTACTCACTGAACGGTAATGTCCGGGATCAGGGCCTGTTCTGATCGAAACAGATCTAGAATTGAGCGGGCATTCAAATGTAGCCCGGGATACTCCGATGTTGGTGACTTCTCTTCGAGAAGCGCGTGGAACAAAACACGCCACCGACACGGGTCTATCGTCCTTAGACGTGCGGAGATCCTTGTTTCGGGATGCCTAGCGTCGGGGTACATGGCGTCGGGACTCCTAGCGTAGGGATGCCTACGTCAGGATGCTTGGTGTCGGGACGCCTAGCATCGGGACACCTAGCGTCCGGACGTCTAGGGTCAAGTCGCCTAGTGCGCCTTTATCCCTCAAATATGTTATATTATTGAAGTGATGTTATTATAATTTTCATCCTGAAATAATGTCTGTCTTCTAATATATTAAAATCAAATCAATTTAAAAATATAAATGCTACAAATATTTGGTAATTTTCGTATTATTTTCATATTTAAATATAATTAATTTCCGTTCTTAATATAAATTATAATTATGAATTTAATATGCTATTTCTTAATCATTAAATATATTTAAAAACGAATATCTGGTGTGTGACCTTCATCTTTGTTCTAACTTAAAATTCAATAACAAAGGAAGTCGTAGAAAAAACACAAATTTTGTTAAGACTAAATTAAAATAATAATAAATAATTTATTATAAACACTGATATCTACAAATATAATCCATTTTAAAAGTATTAAATTAATTAGCAAGTAGGATAATGTGTACTGTGTATACCTTTATAGGCGAAAACTATTTATACCGAGTCCAGCCGGATATCGCTTAAATACGCATTCATTTAATTCGGACCGCCTCGTATAAAAACTAAGTGTACGACCTTCCATTTTTTGCAAGACAAATTTTAATTTAATGGACATTCACAATGAATCGGTCTGTGTTCTTATTACCTATATTATTATGATACACTCCAAATTACTATTCACTCACACATAGGTAAATAATATAGGAAAAAAATACACTGTGACACGTATGTATGTATTAGCTATGAAGGTATATATATGTAAGGTCCATGTGAACATAAATGTATTTTGTAACTAGCTTCCGCCAGCGGTTTCACCCGCTTTCTGAGGGAAGTACTTTCCATACCCGGATAAAAAGTAGCCTATATGTTATTCTGATGTATAAGCTATATTGTGGTAAAGTTTCATTCAAATCCATTCAGTAGTTTTTACGTGAAAGAGTAACAAACATCCATACATCCATACATCCATACATCCATACTTACAAACTTTCGCCTTTATAATAATAGTAGGATTTGTTAGCTTAGTCTAAATGTTCTGTGCTATGTTTCAGTCTTATAGTACTTCTATGATATAAGGAGTTGCCTAAAAGGACTTTAGCCAAAGGAATAGAAATCTTTTAGAAGATTGATAAATTTTCACCTAAACACACATAATTATGGGAGTTACGGTTACCTTACTCGCGCGCACCTCCACCTTTAGCTGATACGTTGAAATATGTAGTTTCCGCGCCTCCGATGTTATGAGCCGCCATAACAATTGGCGAGAACTGGCTGATTTACTTAGAGAGAACAGCAGTCATGGCCGACAATCGGCCTGGTCGCTGTTACCGCTACGCGAGGCGAAACAAAAGTCTGTGTATGTGTGTAGAAGAAATCGGGAACGAGTGGATTCGAAAAGAACTAACCTCTCGACTTCCTTCAACTGCTTCGCGCTTCGTGGGCTCGGCGTCGTATCAGGCAGTGAGGGTCTGGATCCAGCTAAACGTTCACGCACAAAAAATGTATATCCACAGGGGTTGGTCTGTCACTTTTTTCACCTGGAGCACTACTAATGCACAAGAAAACGGAATAACAACGAAAAGTTATGAGAGAGGTCCGCCGCGCGCTTTCGGTGTGTGTCAACTCCTTCCCGCCAATCAGCTTGCGGGATTGCTTAGCGAGCGTCCGGTTGTCGATGGCGGAACTAATCAAATCCACCCTCTTTAATATTCCTCTACACATAACTGATGAAATTATGGAATAAATTTAGGGTGAATTTAAGTAACTATAATTATTAAAATATAATTAAAGAAAATACTGAACGGTACGGAACATGCCGCTCGCCTTAAAAGAATGTAATTCTTTTAACCTTAAGTTAAAAGACGAATAAAATAAAATTAAAATATGCATTTAGGCAATGAGGTAACTGAAAATAGCTGCCAAGAGCCATGAAACACAAAACATTACTAATAATAATTAATACTTAAGAGGCTAAGAGGTACTTAACTAAGAATCGTAACAGTTGTGACTAATTTATTCTAAAGGTAATGGACATATTTTTACTACGGAGCGTTTTACAAAAGTTTTGCCCATCTGAAGGGTTACGACGCGTGTAATGTTATCTGACCCTGGATGAAGTGCATGTACACGAGCCAAGCGCCATTGTAAAGGTGGTAAGTTATCTTCACGCACAACAACAATCATACCCTCTCGGACATGAGAACCTCGATTTTGAAACCACTTATTTCGTTGTTGAATTTCGTGTAAATATTCACGAGTCCAGCGCTTCCAGAAATGTTGTACGCATTGTTGTACCCTGCGCCATCTTGTGAGGCGGTTTGAAATCTCCTCGCATAAAGAAACATCAGGCAAGACCGTCAAAGGACCTCCTATTAAAAAATGAGAGGGAGTTAAGGGTAATGGATCTAATGGATCAGCACTTAACACACATAATGGGCGTGAATTTAAAACGGCTTCGATTTGGCAAAGAAGGGTATGCATCTCGTCATAAGTTTGAGTCTGGGTTCCAAGCACACGATGCAGGTGATGTTTAAAGCTTTTAACCCCAGATTCGAAAAGACCACCAAAGTGGGACGCATATGGTGGTTGAAAATGCCAAGTGATACCCTGCTCCAACGTCTTACTGTGGAGAACGGCTTGAGTGGAATCTTGACGTAAAAAATTGTACAAATCTTGTAGGTATTTATTACAACCCACGAAGTTCTTTCCACAATCTGAGTAAATATCAGTGCTTAAACCTCTACGGGACGTGAAGCGTCGTAAAGCTGCTAAAAAGGCCTCAGTTGACAACTCAGAAACAAGTTCAAGATGAACGGCCTTGACGGACATGCACACGAAAACGGCAACGTAACATTTTACTATTTTCGCATTACGAACCTTATTTGCCCGTACATAAAAAGGCCCTGCGTAATCAACGGAGGTTTTAAGAAAAGGACGTTCTGGTCGTACTCTCGCGGCGGGTAAACTACCCATAGCTGGCTGCGGGTGTGCGGGGCGCGCCCGAAAGCATCTAACACAACGATGGATGCGCATACGTATCGCGTCGCGACCAGACAAGATCCAGTACCTTTGTAATAAAATGTACTGTACCGCTTGAGGACCAGCATGCAAGTGAGTGACGTGGACATGATCAATAAGTAAGTTGGTAATGTGGTGCTTTTTAGGTAAAATTAATTGATGTTTTGAAACAAACGGTAATAATGATTTATGTATACGTCCACCGACACGTAAATTGTTTTGTTTATCAAGAAAAGGGTTTAATCTACGTAATTTAAGAGATGGATAATTTCCTAAAGATATTGTTTTTATATCTTCAGAGAAAGATGAATGCTGAACTAAATGAATGAGCCGATCTAGACAAAAATTAAATTCGGGAACCGTGATATAGGTTGAAAATTGAGTCTGAACTCTTTTGCATCTTTTATAAAATCTAAATATGAGTGCGGTGACTCGTACAAGTTTACCTAAACTAGAAAATCTTTCAATAAAAACCGTAACCTCAGCAGGCGCCGGCGTCGTGATCGACGAGTTAGTTGCAACTGGTAGGTTTGTCTCCCGCCTTTCCTCGGTAACTTTAGGTATCCTTTTAGGAACTGGCCAACACTCAGAATCACGAGCTAACCACCAGGGCCCCTGGAGCCACATAGAAGAATTTTCAATAAAACTAGAAGGAAGCATTCCGCGCGAAGGCGCATCCGCTGGATTGTCAGCTGATGGAACGTGTCTCCAGCAATCAGCAGGAAGCCGGGATAAAATCTCACTCAAACGATTGGAGACGAATGTTTTCCATTCGTGTGGTGGCGAGCGAAGCCACGCTAACACGATCTGAGAATCGGTCCACGCATAAACTTGGTTGCAGTTTACGCGGTCACCATATACTTTAATAATTTTATCAATAAGTTGTGATAACATAACAGCGGCGCACAGTTCTAGTCGCGGTATAGTAAGAACTGGTTTTAGCGGTGCCACGCGTGTTTTCGCGAGTAAAAGAAATGTTTTGACGTTATTACTAGTATCACTAGTAGTTACACGAGCATACACACACGCCGCATAAGCACGCTCGGATGCGTCTGAAAACCCATGAATTTGAATAGAAAGTACATTATGAAAAACAAAACGTGGAATCTGAAATTTAGCTAGTAATGACAATTCGTTGATAAAATTAGACCAAGCATTTATTATGTCTATAGGAGGTGACTCATCCCAGTTAACGCCTGAGATCCACAATAACTGAATAAGATGTTTTGCGTAAATAGTTACTGGAGACAACCACCCCATAGGGTCATAAATTTTAGCTATGTTGGATAATATGGACCTTTTGGTCACTTTATCGAACGTTACTTGAACACTAAAAGAAAACGTATCTGATTTTGGGTTCCATTGGAGTCCCAATACCTTTGTTTGCTTATCATTTTCCATTAAAGCAAATGAAACATTATCGAGCCGCTCGCCATGAGCCTCTGACGACTGTGATGCAGCTTGTAAGGCTGACGAATTGCTCTGCCACTTTCGTAGTTCGAAACCAGCCGCGGAACAAATACCTACGAGCTCCCGTTGTAAAACCAGAGCATGTGTTACGTCACATGCCCCTGTAACCACGTCATCAACGAACACTTGGTCGCGAAGGACCTTAGAACCTAACGGGAAGCTGGTGGCTTCGTCAACTGCCAACTGTTGAATGGTGCGAAGGGCTAAATACGGCGAGGAACTGACTCCGAAAGTGACGGTTCGCAGTCGATAATCACATAAAGGTTCGGTTGGAGATGTTCGCCAAACAATGCGCTGATAATCCCAATCAGATTTTTTTAATAAAATATTACGGTACATTTGTTTGATATCCGCCGTAATAGCTATAGCATGAATACGAAAACCTAATAAAACATCTACGATGTCCTGGTGCAGTTTCGGCCCAGTTAATAAAACATCGTTAAGTGAAAAACCATTAGAAGTTTTACAACTCGCATCAAAAACAACGCGAGTGCGAGTTGTAGTACTTGAATCTTTGACCACGCAGTGGTGCGGAATGTAATAGGTATGTAAACAAGAAGAGGACTGTACGGGCTCCATGTGACCGAGATCTAAATATTCCTGGAGGCACGCGTGATAATCAATTTTAAGTTGTGGATTACGCTCTAATCTATACTCTAATTTTTTAAACCTAGATACTGCCGTCTCTCGTGATTCGCCGAGGGCAGGTGCGTCAGGTTTAAATGGAAGGGAAACTACATAACGCCCGGTTTCGTCGCGAGTGTGTGATTCTACGAAGATAGACTCACACAAAGCTTCGTCAGGACTGAAAACTCTCTTTTCAGGAAGAGACTCTAACTCCCAGAAACGTTTCAGATTTATGACGTCATCGAATGATGAGCTAACACTACTGAAACACACTTGAAGAGAAGTAGTATTTTGGTTGCAAGAAACATCACCCATTAATAAATAACCAAAGATACTATTCAAGGCCATTGGAGAACCCGGAGGGCCCGTAACCACGTGACCTAATATTACTTGGGATAGAATATCCGCACCTAAAAGCATTTCCACGGATTGTGAAAGATAAAATTTGGGATCTGCCAAATGTAAGTTTTTAATGTGTGGCCAATCCCTAAAAGGCAATGTCACACCAGGCATACGTGACATGAGAGTGGGTAAAATTAAAGCGTCCACTGAAAGGGAAGGTTGATCAACCTGAGTAGGAGAAACACACATGGAAACTATACCCTTTGGATATACAGGATCATTACCACCGATACCGAACACCGGAACGCGCGCATGCCTACGCTGTAATCCTAACCGCTGCACACAAGGTTCCGTAATAAAGGTCGCTTGACTACCTGTATCTATAATACACCGAACGGTGTGTTTTTGCGAGCCTACGTGTACATTGACTAGCGCTGTACACAATAGCACCGTACTCGCATGAACGGCAGGCGCAATGGATTGCGAAGCGACCGCGCGATCGCGTGACGCAAGGTTCACCGCGGTCAGTACGGTAGGCGCAGTACAGGGAGTATCTATCTCTGTCATTTCATTCGCGTGAGGTGAGACCGCGTTCGCGCTCGGAATTAAATCGTTGACCTGTACCGAAAAACTATGCGATTGATCAAAATGAATTAAACTGTGATGTCTTTTATGACATGAACGACACACATAATTTGATTTGCATTGTTTTACGTCATGACCTACGTTTAAACAATTGTAACACACATTTTTGTTTTTTATGAATGAATACCTATCCTGAGGAGATAAGTTTAGAAAATTCGAACATTTATTCAACGTATGTTGAGCACCACAACTAATACAATAATGTTTTTTATTATTTGAGTTGTTAGACTGTGAATCGTCTGATTCTGGTTTTAGCGCGGGCGGCGCAGCGACGCCCGCAGCGAGCGCTCGGCGAGGCGCGGGCGGCGCCGTCGGCCTATTCGAATTACCTACCCTTTCGCTGTGAGCGGGTTTGTTTTGATACGCGAATTCACTTGCAGATAACTCGCGCTCTAAGAAACGTATAAAGTCACTCATGTCGGGTTTTTGAGATGGGTTTTCTAAAGTCAAATCGTATCTTCTACGTAATGTCGGCGGAATTTTACGTAGGAAAATAACAAATAAAACGAAACTCCATTCTTTTGTAGGAAACTTCATCACCTCTAATGCTTTCATGTTTTCATGATAAGTGTTTAATAATTTTCTTAGACTTGAAGCTATTTTATCGCCTTTGTCGGCCTGCACGGGTTCTATGTCTAATATTTTTTCTAGATGAGTTATAGCAATACATCGTTCATTATTATACCGAGAAGTTAACATACTTAACGCGACACGATAATTCTCGTCAGTTATTGGAATAGATTTGATGAGATTGTAAGGTTCGTTTTTTAACGCAAGTAACAAGTACCGAAACTTCTCAGTGTCCGAGTAAGTATTTTTAGTGTGAACTAATGATCGAAATAGATCGTAAAAGGGAGGCCAATCTGTAATTTCACCTGAAAATGTAGGCATTGGAAGAACGGGTAATCTACTAGCACAACTGTTATTGGCGGGTGGCACGTGTACAATAGAATTGTTTGGGGATTCGTATGACGACATCCTCCGTTTATTCTCATTTTCATCTTCTTTAAGTTTATTTAAATGAACCACAATAGCATAATAACAATCATTAAAACTGTTACGAATTCTTAACTGTTCCTCTTTATCAAAAGTATTAGACTTCATGAGGGATTTTTCAATTTTAGCTTGAAGTTTGAAAAACTTACGCTGTTGTAATGTTAAATCTCTAGATCTAGATTTAAATTGGTATTCATCAGAATCAATGAACTGTAATGTTCGTTGAAGTTCATCGAGAATAATTTCTCGTTCGAAAAGATCTTGTTGAATTTCCGCCATTTTGCAAGCCGCGCGTGGCGACGAAATCAAAATGCGAATAACAAAGAAAGAAATGGAAAAACCTCACAGGTGATAAAATATGAACAATCCGGTTCGAACGGATCAAACTATTATGTGTAGAAGAAATCGGGAACGAGTGGATTCGAAAAGAACTAACCTCTCGACTTCCTTCAACTGCTTCGCGCTTCGTGGGCTCGGCGTCGTATCAGGCAGTGAGGGTCTGGATCCAGCTAAACGTTCACGCACAAAAAATGTATATCCACAGGGGTTGGTCTGTCACTTTTTTCACCTGGAGCACTACTAATGCACAAGAAAACGGAATAACAACGAAAAGTTATGAGAGAGGTCCGCCGCGCGCTTTCGGTGTGTGTCAACTCCTTCCCGCCAATCAGCTTGCGGGATTGCTTAGCGAGCGTCCGGTTGTCGATGGCGGAACTAATCAAATCCACCCTCTTTAATATTCCTCTACACATAACTGATGAAATTATGGAATAAATTTAGGGTGAATTTAAGTAACTATAATTATTAAAATATAATTAAAGAAAATACTGAACGGTACGGAACAGTATGCTATGGATCATAAAGATGCTATGTCACACGGACGTTACAGTTCGTGTATTATTCTATAGAATCATTATTTTATTAAGTATTTAGTACCAAATACCTAGACAGTCAGAGCTACTTAGCACAGATACAAACCAGAATTAAAAAAACTAGACCCTCAGATGAAACAACAGAAAACATCTTCAACAAAATTATCATAAAGAATTCTCACGGTATAATGTATGCGCAGTCCGCCAGATTAGCATAGAGATGAGTAATTCCTGCTCATCGCGCGGTCGTTGACACCGACTTTATGAATGGGGCACGTGCTATATGACGACTGGCTTAGGGCTGTCACGATCTGTTGTCTAATTTCTTTTTTTATAAATTAATATAAATTTAATTGCGAACCCGACTTCATCCGCGTGGAATAATGACTTTGGGCAGCCATACATTTACTTTTAGGGACTGTTTCACTTGTTTTTACGGATAGCCACTATCTACCAGATAGATTCAAAAATGAAATATAATTTGTATGGAATTATCTATCAGATAACTTATCCGTAAACGGTGAAACTGGCCCTTAATGTTATAACGGCTTCTGCCTGAGTTTTCACCTGCATTTGGGATCTTCTTCACGCACCCTAATAAAAAGTAGTCTACAGCCTTTCTCGGTGATGATGATGATGATTGTAAGAATTTTTCAAATCTGACCAGTACACCCAGAGATTAGCACGTTCGCGCAAGCGAACAAACAAACTCGGCTTTATAAGTTTAGATGCATTATTGCTTATATAGTGCAAACAATGGTGATTACCTAATTATAACAAGCAAGAATTATGTAGGCAGAAAATAAAGACTTTAAAAACCACCAAAGTAGATACGTTTTGACTTTTTATTAAAGTAGTTCCTACAGGATGAAGCTGAAATCGTGCGCAGGTGGTACCATGAAAGAAGTATGCTGGTCTACGAAGTGAAATAGACGAATGTTTCTCAGTGACATTGTCGAGTGCGCATGAGTTCGCGGTTTTGAAGAATGCGGATTGTGGGCGTTAGATTTGGATAAGTACAGTTTACAGAACAATTATAGCACTTTTTTATATTTAAAAATAGGATACTGTAGGTATCATTTTGTGTGCATTTCGATCTTTTTGGCTATATATACTATATATTAAAAGAAACTGTTTGTTTTATTTATCTTATGTCATACTACCTTACTGGTTTTACTACTGCATAATATATTTGAAAAAAATAATATTAGTTAGGCAATTTCAAATTCGATTCAGTTGGTATTATAACAATTATTATACCCAAGGATAATATGTTTTGCGAAACTCTTACAATGCCAACTTTTATCACTAACAACAACAATTTACTATAAATCATTTAAATTGTGATATTTTTTGCCACTAACACCTTTAATGACCAATCAAAACAGATCTTTAATTAAACAAGACACAGGAACTAATTTAAGTAAAATGACTAGAAATGATTGCCATTTATTTTTACGCAATTTGTAAATCAACATTCAATTTTTTATCTTAAATTCAAAAGTTGTATTCTAAAATTAACCATGTAACTTTCTTAAGCCTGTTGTCGGTACATTAAGTAGAATAAGATTGAAATCGGCGCACACGCAGCTACCGACAGCAGCCAAGGTCGATTCATCGTACTGGATTCTTTGTTTGTTCAGTCATTGGATAGAAAATTATCAGAAGGGTTAAAGATTTTTTATTTTGCATTTAAATATTTGGTAGAAAGAGGGATCTTTCCTGTAAAGTTTTTATAGTCTATACATACATAATATGTATATTCTAAATGGTCGACGGTCGTTATACGAGGGAAGAGGTAGTATAGGAAATCATCGCTTAATATTAGGCACATGATGACAGTATTCTCAATTTCGGCAGCATAACTTATTTCAATACAAAATATCCTTTTTTTCGAAGATAAATGCGTATCGTGTTACAGAGTGCTTCAAAATGTTTTGAGTGAAGTTACACTTCTGCTCATTTACCTATAATGTGACACGTTCAAACTCTTTGCTCAAGCTAATAAAGGCTGCAAGATTGAGGCTATTTTTACGTGGTTTTTATATAAAATGATATAATTTGCTCGAGGAGAATGGACACGGTGACTCAGAAATTTGTTGCGGTCGGGGTTCAAAGTCTTTGTATCCTTGAAATTTTTGGTTTTAATATTTTATTTTTGTTTAAATGTGGGCGAGTAAGTTTATCAGATTTTACTGTGCTAAAAAGTAAAAATCTCCTAATTTGGCACCACAGGCAGTCATTACATTTTTATTATATTTTAGGAGTGGTGTATGTGTTGTTATTACTAATTGTATTTCTTCACTGACTGCGTAATAAATGTATAATAAACCACTATTTAGTTTATTTCTCTATTAGACTTTGCTCTTTTACAATTGAATAGGTATAGGTTTGTAAAGAGTCAACTTTAAAAAGTTTGTCATACGCTACTTTGCACAAAAACACATTAAACTTCTAGCTAAAATGGTTATTTGCTTCATGTATCTGGTACATGCATAGCAATAAAGGCACGTGCTTGATTGTCATCTGACATCGCCTTTACTTCTATTTGCACACGATTTTGCCCTTTCATTTCTAAAAGGAAAGGCATTGTTCTTTTGTTTTAGTCTGATAAGAGATTTAGATTAATGTTAATAGATTTTTTATTTATATACCAGCTTTACACATATATGTATAATCATATTTTAGAGCCGTTTGGTGTTGAAACCCACAGGTGTAGCGACCCATGTAGTAATCTCGGTGTCCTCCTATACAGTATGGTCTACTTACATATATACGAGTATATACCTAAAAATTTAGTCTAGAATGTTCCAAGGAACAAATATTATCTTCAGTTCAGGGATGACCACGTTTTTGCGTATTAATTTTGCTTTATGGTTGTATTTTAATTAAGATGACAAGTTTTTTAGTAGTACGTGTACCTATGTGATAAAAAGTAATTAACTTAACGATTTAAGATTAATTCACTAAGTCATGTTGACATTTAAGGATATTATTGGAGTTTTTATTGTGTTTTATTTGGCAGTATGTAAAACCGATTAAGTCGGGGCAAGTATTTTAATACATAATTTATTTTATTGCTATCTACTTGTTATACAAAAAAGGTACTTGATGAACTAGATTCAGCAGAAGGCAGTAACTATCAGGCTTCTGGATTAAACCACATCTAGGTCTTTCTGTAACCCTTCATGCGCCAGGACTCCTTTGAGCAATCCAATCAGCACCAGCCGGCTGAAGCTTAGGACAAAAGACTATTCTTGATTACTGCTGTTGAAAATTTACTACCTACAGCAGTCTTCGACACTCTCAATATCTTAGACATCTAAAGAGACACACAGAATGACTAGGCTTAACGATTTTATCTCCATATCCTACAATAATACAGCATGTACATAGGTATGGAACTTCAGAAAAAGAAATATCATCTATACTTACCTACATACTTTATACAAATAACCGTGAGATTTCACATTACCCATTACAAATTCAATTATAATAAATAATGCAAGTTGACGAAACACAGCTGGATTAAATGTCACGCTATCATGATCTATTGTTGTAAATAATGACCGATCTAATCACCGATGAAGGTTACTCAAGGTCATTTTACTATAACAATTTAATGGGTATCTAACTTGGTCGTTAATATTAGTTTTTGTCAAACAATATTATCTGTTCCATCTATCTACCTTATATCGCTGATGGTTTATTATTAATTATGGTATTTATTTACTTATAATAAGGCCAAAAGACAAAAAAAAAAATAAACAGAAAAACTGCTTTTAATGAACGAATAAATAAAACTCCTATATTTATTGTTATTATTTTTGTATGTCTCTACTAGGCCACGGGACTACAGAGTCCCGGATTTTTAGAAGGCGAACGTGGGGCCGAAGCCAACACGCTGAAGCCCTTTTGAAACAACTTTAATATATGTATGTTTGTATGTAATGGTGACACAAAACCGACGATTATCCCTGTATACACTATAGAAATGTACCCAAGGACAACCCCCGGTTTGTGCTAAACTATTGCTAAGTACGGAAGAAAAACTATTTGGGTTATTGTGATGGGATGCTAGTGGACTAGGGAAGGGAAAACTATGGGGACTATGACCTCTGCCGATGACAATGTAATAAATACATGTAAAAATGGCAGGAGGAGACTCGTCAACTCATATTATTACGCGCGAATCGAACCTGCGATCTGCAACGTGGTAGACAAAAGTAGATCGGCGCTATATTTATTAAGCTAAGTCTTTTAAATAATGATTTATTTGCCAAAAGAAAAATCTTTTTAACTTTATTAAGTTCTATTTAAAAGAATAGTTTATTAAAAGCATATACATATTTATTTAAATGAACTATCATATTTTAATCATTTTCAGCCTTGAACTGAATATTTTAATTCATCTAACGACTACTTTTTGCTACATTTAAAAATTAATCTTTACTTACTTAGGAATGAATTGGTAAATTTCTCAGTCATTCGATCTATTTTTTAGCGTCAATCTTAATCGATGTCGTAATAATTTAATACGAACTTCCGCGTTCTATAAACATTTGAGATATTTGTTTAATGAATTTCTGTGAGAAGGTAATAAAAGTTTTAATTATTATGTCTCGTAAAGTTCCCATTAATATAAGTCGTATTGAATCATGTCATGTGGTCTGATTCATGACGCAAAGCAATTTTGTTTTTTACGTACTTAATATAAAATATCTTGTTATAGCTTATTCTATTTAAACTTGCAAAGTTTGTGAGACTTGTCTTGATTAGCAATATAATTTTAATCTTATTTTAAAACGAGTTTGTTAATTATAATATTGTATTAAAAAACTTAATACATTAGAGGTGGAACATATTATTATGTTGGTCATGGTGACCCATGGGTTTGGAAACAAGACAGATATTTATTGTACAGATGCCAGCACATCAAGCTACCCGAAACTGACAAATTTTCTTAATCAATTTTGGACCTTATGCTTCAGCGATATAGTTGAAAATGTATTAAGGAAATCTGCACATTGTATTAGATTGATGTGCTGGCGTTTATACCTTTGAAATACAAAATTAACAAAGTTTTTAATATCATACAGAAGAGAACTCAATCTTAAAACTCAATTATTTTTCATTATTTACTATTATAAAGAGGTCAAGTTTGCGAGTAGGTAACTTCAATCAAAATCTCTGGATTCGTTAATCCAATTTAATTTACTCTTTTACCAGAAGAAGGCTACGTTATTTGAGAGTGTTAAAGACAATATTTTATCCTGGTACTGAAAGAAGTTTCTTCAGGACGTGAGTGAAAGTGGCAATCAGCCAATTCTTCATAATTATATTCCTAAACACAGGCCAATAATACTTCGCGAAGCCAGAAACAAAATCCCACCAGGTAGGCAGGAAAAGGAAGCTACATTTCGAAAGGCAGAAGGAAAAACCGAACGACGTGGTACTAGTGACGTCATATACATAGGTATGGTGCACATAACAGGTGCATGAGGGCGTGACATTTCGTGTAAACGCGACCTTGCAATACTTCCGTGAAGTAAAGGGCAGGTGGGACGGTCCGTATTGGGTATTCATTATGGAAATAGAACAAAGGTTTCCCGAAATGATAAGGCATTTTTTTATGTATCTACGCAGGTAATTTGTGGTAAAAATTTTCGTACCTTCTTGATATGTCTTTAAGTAATATGCCTTATTTATATATTTCTTTAATAATGCCTACTGTTAAATGAAAAAGTTTGATAGGATAGAAAAAGAGTAGGTAATGATTTCAATATCGATAGCTCCTAGTTCTAAGTTCCTATTTTTTTAGCAGCATACAGGACTAAACATTAATTTAAGTAGCCAGTAACCATTTTTCTAAATAAAAAATATAGTGTTCAGCAATAATAGGTGAAGAACTACTAAGTTACTGTTTGAAGGGCTCCAGTTTTACTTCCAGTATCTAAAGTACGCACGATCTACCGACTTTGGCGCCCTCTCTACTAAGATACACGGAAACTGTTTCATTCACCATAGACGCAGGTTTGATAGTTTCATTCAATACCAATAGATGGCGTTGTAATAAATAAGAAGACTTATTAGTATTTGTTTAACTTGCTTTTAATATTACAAATTTAACTAACAGTTCTTTTAAATTTAATTTTCGGTAAAAATAGCCTATTTTAGAAGGTAGTGTATGCAAATCACATCGTGGAACCCGTAATGGGGGATGTGTGATGAGCTTTAATTACCAGGTCCCGCTAACTATAACTACAGAGACAAATAAAGAAGAAGTAAGACTTTTATACCTTGGGTCCTATCCCCCAGACCTAAGGTCTCACTGGGGGATAAGACAGAAAAATAATCAAAAACAGTACGAAGCGGCGCTTAAATATTGAGTCATTTGTTATTTACCACATTTTAAATGCCATGTTAGCGGAATGTAGGCTTGAGAAACAAGCTTAATTGCTTATTCATTTAGGCCATTTTGTTGTCATAAATTAATCGTATGATTATAACCCACAAACAATTTCGTAATAAAAAATGGTCTTATTATTATCATAATCTATGAAAAATAATGCAGGTCCAAAAATAAAACATTCACGGACATGAAATGTATCTAGATAAATAATTGGTGGTTTCGAAAATAATTTGGGTGGCTATAAAGTCGTTTGTTCGGATAAAAAGAAAATGGGCACCAACATGCGAGGTTAATCAAGTAACGATGATTCTAATTTTAAAAATCTGTCGGCTAAGCGCGGACTATTTTCGTCTAACGTGGGAGCGCGTTCTATTTTCGCACCTGTTATTTCGAACTCTTCGTGTATTCTGCTCGCCTGGTACTTTCGGGGCATGAACTGACTTTTGTGACGTAATGGACGAGAGCCCGTCACTGTCAGTAGATGTCACGTTGTGAAGCTCAAATGCTGGAAGCCTGAATGCGTTTGATGGATTGCGTTCAAGCGGATTTTTTATTGAAAGCTCTGCGTGAAATTGGGACAGAGGAATGTTTGTGTCGATATTTTTCGGTCAAGTCCTCTTTTTACAGTTTTGTAATATTATGGTTTTTGATACTGTAAACGAACTTTTTTTTTTAAATGTAGTAATTGTATCAAAAAAAGAAGAAATCAAGTATATTCTGTAGTTCGATTTTAATTTGACTAAATGATTATTTCCTTTCATATTTTTACTGTAGGTAGTTATTTAAGCAAAATTCATTTTCCCGATCTTAACCTACAATTTGATTTCAGTGTAGCACCGGGGCAACGGATTTCCTTGAAATTTCAGGAATAAGGTTAACGATACCAGGATGATATAAATCAAAAGGATACTATCAGTGCGTCGCTGCGTGTTCACAGAATATTGCGAGTGTGTGCGTGAAAATTATTGGACACCTGTTACGTCGGTTACGTGTTTAAGTGTTCTTGAAAAACTTATCAGTGGGAGCAATTGTCCACTAAAACTTATTTAATTTGGCACTGAAGAAATTTAGTGACAAGAAATCCGGGGAAGATTTTAAATTTAGAAATAGAATCAATGTTTTCTTTGTTAATTTGACGAATAAAAATAATAACATTGATTTTCATGTTTATTGTAAAGTTCTTTTTTTTTAATATAGAAAGTGTTGCGAAGGACTTATAATTTAACTCCTTTGCCGAATTCTGGCATGTTAAAAATATTACAAGCTTCGTATTGGTGATTATCTGATTACGTCAACAAATTATTGTAGGGTAGATAAAAATAATGGCTTATGTCAATTAAAGTGTGCATAACGATTATTATCGTTTTGATGACGTGTGAACGATAGTCAGGTCATTAAACTCAGATTCATGTAGTGTGAGGTGTATATTTTAAATAGTGCTTCATTCTGAGTAGTGTCATGTCAAGCATATGTTAACTAAACATGTAGTGGGTCCTTTGAATCATAGGTCTGAAAGGCTAACGTGAGTTTCCTTTAAATTGTATCTCCAATTCATAGCTTACCGCACATTACGTCAGCCTGTAATCGTTTTATGCGAATCCAATAAGTCACCTACTATTTCTCTCAAATGTATTTTATTGGCTTCTAATTTAAGCACCTATCAAACACTTAACTTTCACCTGAAACTTACTTATCTGATTTACATTAGTATGTGTTCACGCACACACAAATCTCGACGAACTTTTCAGACTGCTTGGCGCTTCCAAAATTAGTCCTGTATCCATCTCTTTCTAACTCCTATTTTAAGAGTATCTCTGTCTCGTTCTAACTCGTAGCTTTTCTTGAGCTTTCCCTGACAGTAGCCGGGCATGCGCAGTGCGTCCCGACGCACGTGCTTTAACATCTCCTAGTGGGTTCTGGTCGCCTGGTATCGGGCGCGCCTAGGGCGGCCGCGTCGCGCCGCCGCCGCCCATTGTCGCGGCCGCCCTAGCCTTCCCGCCCGCCCAGAAGCACAGACGATCGCCTACGATACGGTCCGCTGCCGAGTTGTGGGAGAAAGTAGCGCGCACGTGTACAAGTTACGCGCGATCGCAAAATATTATTTATGAGAGGAAAAATAATGTTAAACCAGTGTTTCTGAATCTTTTTGGAGAATCCCTAAGGAGCCCTTTTTCCTCCCTGTCCCTATTTTTTTAGATAATTTATTTTGTTCCTGTCAAAGTTTGTCGTTTATTTTTTAATTGATTGGTGTTGTTATCAGACACAGGTGTGTAGTGGTGTGTGTGTGTCTCCGTGGCCGCTGTCTGCTGATGATCTTCAGGTCCTGAGCCGGCTTCGGTTCCAGTCACAAGAATGAGGAGATACTCAGCTATGCCAGGTAAGTAAAATAGGTGACTTGCCGAAATGTCTTTTACAATCGTATTTATTTTTCAGTGTAAAAAAAAAAGAAAAAAAAGCCTTTTAACTAAACTGCTTTTTGTAGATCTCTTCGTTAAAGTTACGTTATTTCACCTATGTCGCTTCCTAAAATAAGCAAATAACGAAAACATATAATACTTAACTAAAACCCCTCCTTTCTGGGTAGTCGGTTAAAATAAAAACAAAAAAAAAACAACCCAGTTTACCGCATAAAAAATCCACACATTTCTTTATATCACTTAATAAAGATCCCGCCATAACACTTACCGTCCATTATGGTAGTTATCAGCGGTTAACAAATACAAATAAAGGGGCTATCCCGCTGACGAGCCCCGAGGGGACTTCAAAAGATTTATGCCGCGCACCGGCCGCTAGCGACTAGCTTTATCACGATCTCTCATGATAATTAACGATATATTTTCTAGTAGATGATATAATAAAAAAACATCTTAAATCGAATTATCACGTGGCTAAGTACCAACGAGTTCCTCCGTGTTTCGGAAGGCATGTTAAATTGGTGGGTCTCGGCTGCCATTTGTTATCTTCTGCAGATGTTACGCAGGTGTACTCAGAAGTAAGAAAGTCTAAGTCTTAGTATGGATTATGATCAAGGTGGCACGGGTTGAGGTCGTTATATAGGCTCCATTTAAAATACTAGTACTTGACTGGAAAATGGCTACGCAGATCCAAGTTCGATCTAGCAAAAAATTCACAGTGTGAAAAAAAATTAAATAAATAAAATTTTACCTCTACAGCTTGTCACAATCCCTTAACAATTAAAAATTTTTTGGAGATGATTTAAGTGATTAATTATTTGGAACTCCATGGTATAATGTTCCGGTTTGAACAAAACTGCCATTTGAAGCAATGATTATATTTTCCTATAGATCGTATAAGCATACTTGTTATGCCTAATAAAGTCTAGACTCTGTGATGGTTAGATTATTCATACCCTAAAACACGAGACTCACTAAGGCTCATAAATGTTTATTTAATAAACAGATTGGAAGTACATCTGGTATATTTAGAACATAAACACCAAACACACTGAATGTTTCTCTTTCATATTAATTTAATATTAGCTTTTATAAGCACTAACTTTTTATTTGAGTTACTGAAATGGAGCACGTGTATCGATACTAAATATATTTTATTTACTTTTAGGAAAAGAACAGACTGTAGCATAGACGTAAGTAATGAATTTATATTTTTTGTTATATTAATAAATGATTTACTTTTAAGAATTATATAATTACTTAGAAATATTCGCAAAAATCTATGTTGGATTATCATTATGTACTTAAATGTAAAGTACAATATATAGTATTTCATAGGTAGATAACTTTTCCGAAGGCAAAAAAAGTAAATAATGTTATAAAAAAGCAATCAATCCTACTGAAGTCTACTTTTTACTTAAAAAGTCGGTTCTTTATTTCACACGTGAGAAAATTGCGATAAACCTACCTACATACTTATGACTCATAAGTATGTTTATTAGGTAGGTATGTAATGTAAGTTTCAATGTTTTGTTAGCGGATAATAATATTCTACAATAATATTGGTATTTTAAATATTTAGTAAGTTTAAATCTATATTTTAGAATATATTATTTTAAAAAAACCTTACTTAATATAAAATAAAGTCTCATCGGGATCGGGAACATAATCCAAGCTACTAGGACAGGGCTCCGTAGAGAGAAATCTTCTGATGTAATTCAGTGTATCTATTAAAGAGTATCTACTTCCATAAACTTTTGCCTCTCCTTAACCCTTAAATAGGCGCGATGTTAAGTTATGAAACTCTCAAACACCCAGAGTAATTTTAACCCTTCAGTTTCGAGTACAAACTCGTATAAAATGCACCAGTCAAGTACTTGGCAAATACAAATAAAGCGTGGAGCAGGAACCTCTGGGCTCGAGGGCACTTTAAAAATTTAGAATTTAGGGTGTTTTGTATTTAGCTTCATTTGTTTATTTAACGAGTTTTGTGTTGAAAGTTTTGATAGGATTGGATAGTTTTGGGTTGAATTTTATATGTTCTATAATTAAATATTATATCTTGTTGGCAGGGTTGTCTTGTATTATTTTATCACTGTGTTTTTGTTCGAGCGACCTGTTACCGTCTTTATTCCAGGGCAAGGGTGCACTCACAGTATTGTGATTCCTAATTAGAGTTCTTAGACTGTCTCGGCTTGTTTCCCACTCAGTAACTTAAACAGATAGTGATCATGATAGATGAACAGAAACCGTTTATAACAAAAAACAGTGTTTCCTATTTTTCTACTACGAATAAAATTGTAAATGTGTCAAACAATTTTTTTAAAAACTCTAAGTTTCTCCTACCTTAATATTGCACTCATGAAATTGATGAAATGTTTGCGTACCCGACAGTATCTATGTCACATATAGAATGCAAGAGATAATTGAGTATTGAAAGCATGCAATCACTTCAGTTTCTTCAGTAATTATTTTCATTCATTCACACAACACTTACCCTAATTGCTATACATAATATAGGCAACTTACATGATTGTAGGTCCTATTGTTTACAATTGTTAATGGAATAGGAAACATCGCGCCACCCATCACAATTCTCACCCATGACAAATACGAGGCTTAATATAACTATTCATAACTGCGAGACCCCATCAACGAAGGGTTTTCAAACTAAACAAGACGAAAGGGATACAGTTAATCTGGTCCTAACACAATTAATTGGGTATCATTTCATTGGGAATTCTAATATAAATTGGACTGTGTTAATCCTTCGACAAACAGAACCGCGCAGGATTATATCCGTGATACAAAGACAAATATTGAGAGTGTGAATATATTATCAGGCTTATATTAGTTGCGTCGTGTTATAGGGATCAAGATTTCAGTGCTAAAGGTCACGACGCTATTTTATACATTTAAAAAGTATGTAATAGACAGAAATAGAAAAAATGTAGATATGGTTTGCATATAATATTACTGAAAGTCAGAAAAATGGCATGGCACATTAAGCTATCCGATGCTGTCCAATTTTCAACGATAAAAATTGTAGTAGCGTGATATGCTAGCGCTTGTATCTGGGTATCATTTCTCAGTCTTCAGGCGATCATTAAGAAAATGATGAAATACCTACCTAAAACAATATCGTATGTCTATAATAATATGTAAGTATATAATAGTGTTGGCTTTTGTTGGTTTTTCAACCGTATGTTCTTAAATCCATATACTTATATCTACTTAACTCCCTCGCTGGTCTAGTAGATGCAAAGCATGACTGCTGTGCATATGGTTTCGTGTCTGATTCGCCGATTCGCGATCGCCCGGTGTCAAGAAGTTGGTGATATACATTCTCGTCGAGAGACTTCCTAAGTTTCAATCCTGCTCCAAATCTGTCCTGTCGTGTCGAATTGGCATCCCAAAGGGCTATGAGAGTGCACCTGTGTCTACCGTAATGCTCGTGCACTATAATACATATATGTCGTACGTAGCTGGCTGATCTCCTTAGAGAGAATAGCTTCCATAGCCAACGAAATCTATTTAAATACTAATAGTATTACATCTGTGGCAAAAACTATATGCATAGTATCCTTCCTGGCTAAACACGAGAGAAAATAAGCTAGTTTACATTCTACGGTTTGTGTTCGTTTTGGCCATTCGCAGTAAAGTTGGCAAATGTAACACTAATCGAGTTACCGCACGTCTATCTCTGAGAGTGGCGGGCTTTCGTTTTAGTTTGGACCGACTCTCGTAACCTAATATTGGAATAATATAGGTCCAGTATAAGGATTAAACTTAGGCAGTATTTTAATGGGCCCGTTTTTGGGACTGCATCTAACCTCCTGGTAATGAAAAGTAAAACGTGTAAAAGTAATTAATAAGTGGAAGTTGTAAAAGAAAAAAGAAACTATAGCGACCATTATACCTGTGATGTGCAGAGTTCTTAATATTCCGATATTCTTATGGAATAAAATAGGGATAACGATATACTTAGAATATTTAGACTCGCGCTTATTTCTATGAAACTATCCGATACCACAAACTTTAATACCCTTCATCTCATTCTGGGCATTAATTCCCTTCACCTATGTAATTCCGGGCATTAGAGTTCAATTCAATACATTTAGGTATGACAAATTTTTATAACTTTTTATTTGCATAAAACCAACTACAACTAATAAACCAACTACGACAAAAAAATTATCCTCTTCGCTACTACCCTGCAGTGTACCCAAGAGGCTCACAGCATTGCCACGTTGAATGGCAATTCTGGGTTCAAGTAATTATGAGCTACAATAGAGTGTAGTCCAAACAAACTGTTTGATGTAGATTAAGACGTTGTCCTAACTGTTGGTCAATTTGTGGAAACCCTTTGTGTCAGAGTTAATTATTTGATTGATGTCTCACGCGATAGGTTGGATGTTTCCTACAATGTTTGTTATACCAACTGTTAAATTCCTGGTTATATTATTTTGTAGTTATAATGTTGAGTAGTGTTTTCGTTTTTTTTTGTATAATAAAGCAAGGAAATAATGTATTTTACCCTAGAACCGACAATAATAAATATCTCTTTAAATATATAGTTTTTTCACACGACTTAGTAACTCAAGGATAAGTTTGATGTTAAAAACACTCACAAAAAAATTGACAGGCTTACAAAAGTTTTAAGATAAGCCAATTTTAAGAAAGTTTTTTCTATGACTTATTTTTTATATGTACATAAATGCGTTTATAGCATATTACATCAATATTTTATTTAGAAATCTGACCAAAACAAAATCTTAAACGACTTCTGATAGGTACATACGTATTACACATACGATAGCACGACCCACTAATAAGGCTGCGTCCGAAAAAGCGGTACATATCGGAAATTAAGTTCTACCAGTGGGTGGTCACACGGTCACTCACAGGATATGAACTAAGATAAATTGGAGCCATCAGTCACAGATCAGCGCTTGGGTCGCGGGTCATTACTGCTATTGTGTCTTGGCTTTTGGTAATACCTGAACTGTATGTGGGTTGGCGGAAAATATGGGTCAGTTGTAGCAGGGTTTGGGTCCATTGGAAAATCATGTTTTGGTTATTATTCTTGTGTATTGGGTGTAAATAAGGAATTGTTGTGGTTTTAGTTAGTTTTGTATAGAGGTAATTTAGGGAATTGTGATACGATCTTATGGTTAAGATACTTGTGTATATTTTGTATTATAATATAGATATTAGCATATTATTGAAGCAAAAATCTGAAAGATAAACTAAAATATATTGTGTAGAAAATATAGGATAAAAAAGCGTTAAAAGTTTGTATAAGAACATGGTTTAAGCTAGCGTTAATGGCGATACCGACTTTTTTAAAACCATGTTTTATAATAAAGGGGAAAGAGTTTATTTATTTGTTTGCTTAGACACAATAATATCAATAACTACTTGACTAATTAGGAAAAAAATATTTCAGTTTTAGATAGTTCATAGACTGACTACAAAGACTAGGAACTCCTTTTGATTCGGGTCCGCGAAGTAATTCCCACGCTACGCAGCTGAAACCACTAGCGGTTATTACAAAAATAATAAATCATCACAAAATAAGTCTAAGTTTGTAGCAAGCACTTCTGCTATCACTTACTCTGTTGTAGTGGTAACAACAAAAGCTAGCCCACAGACCAACAACTCACATAGGATAAAACTCGACAACTCTAAGAAAATGAGAAATGCCACCAAAGCTTTATCTGAGAGAACGTAGTCCGCTACACTTTGGGAGACAATGGAGAGTGCTCACCAATTGTTCCCTGTCATAAGTAATACCCCTGAGTTGTATAGAACGTCCATTTTGTTTTGTATGTCTTGATTACAGCTTACATTTTGAAGGTGGGCGAAATTTTTGTCTAATGATTTAAGCCTGATTAGTTAGAGTGCAAAAAGTACTGCAGTCATTTCATTTGTTTTATCGAATTTGGTGTTGATGCTTGGGTGATTGGGTATACGAGTATTGACAATTGATTGAGGATTTCTCAAGGCGACTAATGTCGTTAGTTAGTCCATATAGGCCCTGTGGAGTGGTACAATACCTTCTATAGGTACCTACTTTAATTTTAATTATTAGATACGTCTAAAAACAATTAGTACCTAAATATGTATAAAAATATTGAATAATGTAGTGTACAGGTACAGGATGCCCTCAACGATATTTACACAAAACTGTAAAATAACTGTGACAATGTAAATTTTCCTTAATTGTGTGTGTATTGGTTGTTAATCAACGTATTTCACTAACATTTGAACCCTTCGAAATACACAGAAATGCTTTGAAGTAAATTCAAACAAATTAACAGGGGAAATGTGTTTAATTTTAGGTGATTCGTATTAATTAGTTTTATATTAAAATTCAAGCTTTTCCAATCAATTTCGGCTTCGCGCCATTGCCATGCCATTGCTTGCGAAATACTCGAGGTGAAATTGGAAATCAATACAGGTCGGATTAATTAAATAGTCGTACACAAAATATTTGTAATTTTTATACTGTCTGGATTAAAATGTTAAGTGGTTTTCAATATAATGTAGAATAATTTAATATGACATGGGCCCAAGTGCCCAAAAACTGTTCAAAGGTATAAGCAAGCGCTTAGTGGATTCGACAACGTGGTAAAGCAGCCAGCCTTTTGGGCACGATCCCCGCTGACGGCGATGCGAACGAATTTTATGATGCACTTTTATATATTTTTTTATTTCTGTGTTATTTAATCACATGCCTTATCATTCGATTACGAATATATAACTAGGTATATGGCGTCAAACCTCAGAATGGAAAAAAATATAACTTTTCAATATTTTTTTTAATACATTTCGCCTTTATCATGAAACTGTATTTCTAAGATCTTGGCATGGCGTAAAACTAAGAGAACTAAATTCAACATTTAAATACGCCATAAAAAATGGGATTATAAGATTATGGCATTATAAGAACGTTACGGCGCCAAATCGTTTTTAATTGAAAGTCCTCCGGCCGGCCTAGAATTAATTGGTTTCTTCATTGAATTCGCAATGCATGAATTATTGAAATTCAAACGTTCAATTTTATATTAAGTTTTTTCTGTTACCTGGTCACAATTTAAATAGATTAATAGACAGAAGGACCATTTGAGATCACGCCGAGATGAAGCCACTGCACAAAAACGAGAGAGAGAGATCTAAAAAAGTATTTCTGTTTTTGTTGAAATTATCAAATGTACTCTTCTGCTGAGGGTGCAACTAGAGTGCCAAACGCTTACTAACTAAAATCCACTACGTTCCTTCTAGAGGTCCCTGCGAGCCAGGGCCACCGTAACTCTTGCGAACAACGCGGAACCCTGGTAGACCCGATGTTACTCCACGTTGCTGATGACCTTCTCTTAAGAAGGTTCCCTAAAGCGATGTTTTTAAGGATATGAGGAAAAGGCCTGTACTCTGCATTAGGATACTAAAAATGCTGATGATAATGATTCTAAAGCCCAAATATTGAAAACAATGTTAAACGCTTAAAATCTAGTAGTAGGTCTGATTGGACTAAAGCGTGAACTATGCTATATGTACATACACTGTGTATTTTATCCCTACACAGATATGTCATCTAACTGGCTTTACAACGTAACTCCTTCAATTGAACTACGATCAAAGCTTGAGCTATTCATCTACCGAAAAGCCATTAGAACACTACATACAGTATTCTGTTATAAGATCCTATACAGCGTGTTAGTTTTCCCAGAGATATCTGTGATAGATTATCTGCCAACCTCGAGCAATCTGACGATGCCAGCATCGATGGATGCTGAGATAAACAAGAATAGATTCCTCTTGAAGTCTTGCATTAGTCTGTAACACTGTTTTTGTTGGACAATGTGTGGATTACTTAAACTTTGATGTTGCTAATGCTCGTCAAAGAAATTTCAATTTCAGAACAATATTTCGTCAATATAGCCCGGTATTAGACTAGTTTATTGAAACTATGAGAAACTGTTCTCATCGAATTAACAGCATATTCATACCCATTGTGTCAATCTTTGTAACAGTATAAATACGAAAGTTACTCTGTGTGTCTGTAACGTTTTGACGCCAAAGTTATTGAACCGATTTAAATAAGTTACACATAGGAATATACATAGATATTCTAGAACCTTACAAAGAGAATAGGCGAGTTTTTATCCGGATGCGGGAAAGAGATCCCTCAAGACGTGGAACTGTGAGGAACAGTCAGTCCTTTATATCTAGATATTGGACTTGTGATGGATCATAGTATATTATTTTGTGTTTTACTTGATGCGATTTTATGAAAAGTAACAATGTTTTATAACGAATTGCGATAACAAACAATAAATTTATCCAACTCTTCTGAACACTACATAATAAAAGATTTTTGTAGCCCAATTAGAAATAAAAGCTGGATTATCATACGATTACAAAATATTTAGATATAAATACCTATATTTAGATATACATTTTTTTTATTGAAGTGCATTTATTAAAGTTATGCATTTCATGGAAATATCCCCTGAGGACCAACAAAACCTTCTTAAAAACGTACATATTAAAGTTTTATTATTTTAGATATATGTACATAGGATCCATATAATAATGTGTTGATAGAATAAAGGAAATAATGACCTAATCCAAACAGCGTTAGTGTAATCAGGCGGCGAAACGTTAACATTTAATAATAGATAATCATAGAGCCATACAATATACCTAACATAATGTGTTTTGTATAGTTCGAAACAGTTATAAATTGATTTGGCGTTAGTCCGGCCGGTACTGATTGGCACTCTGTCAATAATTATGCAAAACAACATGTGACCTTTCATCTTGTTACCTTCAAATGCAATAATTTTATCGCCATCATAATATATTGAACTAGCTGTCCCCAGCGGTTTCACCCGCATCTTTGGTTACTGCTCCGCTCCCGTGTGTCTTAGCGTGATGGTATATAGCCTATAGCCTTCCTCGATAAATGGGCTATCTAACACTGAAAGAATTTTTCAAATCGAACCAGTAGTTTCTGAGATTAGCGCGTCAAAAAGAGATAAAAAAAGAGATTTTTCTTTTCTTCGATCGACATAAGCTTACAAGTGATTATATGCGAGTTGACAGGTCGCGCCATGCTCGGACAGAATACATGTTGACATTGACAGAAAGAGCTTTGTCTTTTCTTGAAAGAATAGATATAGAATCACTGCAGGCTCAACTCGCATATAATCACTTGTAAGCTTATGTCGATCGAAGAAAAGAAAAATCTCTTCAAAAAATTTCAAAAGTAATCTTACGTCAATCTGTCACTTTTCTGTCATTTTATCCAATCTCCGGTAGATGAAACTTGTTTCTACGGTTGCTATGCTAAGCCTGCTGGAATTTTAGAAAGCTTGCAGTAGGTATGATTTAACTAATTACAATCTTCAAGTGGGTACGAAAAATCGGTATGCATTCATACAACATGATAACCTATTTCATTCAATCTCTCTCTTTCCATTAATACGAGTACGTACGAGTAGTATCGAGGGTTGAGAGGCAAGCATTGTGCGCGGCCGGTTCTATAAACTTAATAAGGAAGCTTGTTCCTGACGCAGGTCGCGCATACAGCGAACAGTTGTACCTTTGCCTACAATATAGCGGAAGTTTTATTCAGATTTTCCTTTGAAACTCAGTAGCCAATCAAAATAGACTCATCTGGAACATTAAACATTAAAATAAACGGATATTATACCAACTAGAAATCGCAAGAAAATAGGCTTGATGTTAAACGGTATGACGTCAAAAGGTCATCATTAGCCTTTTTATCGTTTTACTGTAAGGCACAGACCTCCATAGGAGTGTTAATCACCACGCTTCCTCAATGCAGGTTGGTTGTTTCAGACTTTATTTTCCAGGTTTCCTCGAGTTTTTTTCCTCCACCAGTCATTGGTGTCCAAGATACACTTAGAAAGAACATACATATAAGTCGAAAAGTTGCATTGGTACTTGCCTGGAATCGAACCCGCACACTCGAGAGGCTGGTGCTTTAACTAGGCCACCATGACGTCATAAGATAAACTCGGTTATTTCCAATACTTAATACCGTCAAGTTTATATCTCTTATGATTATATCTACAGATATGAAGTCCTGGTGAGCACGTACGAATCAAATATTTATGTCACGGGCTTCGGCTCTAACATATCTAAGAACTTTTGTTCGATATCTAATATCTCTAATATTTCTGCTTCATTTATCTTTAGTGGGCTATGAGAACAGGCGGATATTATATCGGAACGTTTGAGTACTAATCGTTTTTGAAACGGAGGCCACGGCGTGCAATTTAAAATTAAAAATGTATGAGATAGGAGGAATTTAAAGGGAGAATGTGTAGGAGGTAAATTTGCTGTTGGCATTACTAATGGTTGTACTGAAGACTTGAGTAGTGATATGATCTATAGCTTTAAGTTAGAAATACCTCCGTCAAGTATAAAACAGGGGGCTTAAATATCCTCTAGCCCTCGATATCAATGTACCTACCGTCAATTTTGTATCTCTATAATGCATACAATAATAAAAGACACAAATAAAAAACTTTTTACAAAAGAAATATTAACTTTGAAATGCAAAGTAATAAGTTATATCCTGAATAGGACCACCTCGCGAATAAATATATGAAGGTCTTATGACCGTGGTTGAGAACCTACTTTTTTTTGGGAAATCGATTGAAATTACATGTATAGGTAGGTACACAAACCAAATGAGATGCCACTACTATAGAAAAACGTTCTGTGAAAGATTCCAGCAATCGTTATTGACGATACAACATGCATCACTCGAGGTCTATGTAGGCATTAGTTTCATGAGACCCTAAAATTGTATACGTAGACACCAACAATACCTACGTATAAAAACGATATTGAGTGCAATTGCTCTCGATAGATGCATCCGTACAATCCATTTGGGCTCGATCAAATGGGCTTTACACATCGCCTCGAGCCGTGACATTCATTCGTAAATCCATCAATAAAATGTAAGAGGCGCTGAAAATGCATAAGTGATTTTTTAATATCTTGTATATTAAATCCAACTTACATTTTCATACATAATACTGTATCACTTTGTTTGTGCACGATAGACTTTAACTACTAAACCGATTTAAATCCAATTTGCAAACCGTGTGCAGTTTGATCCAACTTAAAAAATAGGATAGCTTCCATCAAAATTTGAAGTCGTAATATTCTTTTATTGTAAATTATTTGTCTATGTTTATAACAAAACCTTCCGAAAGTGGGCAATGTCGTCAATAGTCGTCAAATATTTACATGTTTTTATTAATAGTGCAAATTCACTATTATTATATTAAGGAAAATTTGGATCTGTAGCGCACAAAAAAAACATTGCCAGTATTTTAAAAAATGTTCTTAAATATTCATATAAAAATATGTTACTTTCTAAAGAAGAGTAAGCCGATCCCATCCGAACCTGGAACTTTTCACTTTTCAGGATCATGTTACTGAACTATTATTGAAAATTGACTTTTCTTAACTTTCCTGTCTGAGCGTCAGAAACTTCTGGGTTTAATAATGATGGATATTGTTTGCAGTGAGAGACAGCTAATGGCTCCTATTGTTTAGCTAGTTTCTATTGTCGGCCATCTTTTAATTTATTTGGTTATGTTATTTCAGTTGGTCATTCCGGGTTTTTGTTATTAGGTCAATTGGTTATTTCAATATTTATTTGTACTTTATTTAGCCTTCTGTTTGTTCGAATATTATTTATGAGAAAAACGTTGTTATTAAATTTTGACATCAGAGAAAGAAACTCTGTATATAATCTTACAATTTGAATATACAATACGATTTAAAATAATTTAGTACCAGTTAATTAAAAAATAAAAAATATACATATAATCCAAGTATTTTTTATTTTTTTATTTTTCTTTCCATTAATATTGTAAATAGTGTTTGTAAATAAGTTGTAAATATAATAAAAACAATTAGCAAAAAAAAAAGTTAATTAAAAAAAATCAATTACGAAATCACAAGTGCAAGTATATATAATACATATATATTTTTTATATACATATTCTGATTTAAAATTATCTAGACATTGCATTTTTTTAAAGTAAAAATGCCTATTAAGTAAAAGGTGGCGCTGTATACTCTATTTTCCGTGGACACAAACAAACACATTAATTTCCATTTTTTACACCATCTCAAGCCGATCAGATGTTAGAACAAGCATTATGCTTACATTAATTAAATTTAATACCAACTAAAATAAGGCGTCACTCACATTGAACGCTGTAAAATTAACGCACAAACTTGTTCCATCAAACTCATCTAAGTTACAGTGTAAAACAGAGGTATTATATTCCCCCAGCACATTGTCGCCACTATTCATACATTATGAAACATCTGAAGTTTCTAAAGTTATATTTTCCCGGAATATTGGAACTTGAATATAAACTTGAGACGAGACTCTCAGTTTAATTGGCGCTGTAAGCCATTGTAATACTTTTGAAGTTGATTGTACGTCGTAGAAGACAGTCACGTACAGAAATGTATGTTTGAGTGTAGTGGGAAAAATTCAAATACTGCTTTTGATTTACTACGTATACGTGCAAAACAAATGAAGTGTGTTGGACGTTTAAATGTGTTTTTAGTATATAAAAATACCTAAGTTAGCTAATAAGGGGTACCTATAGTAACATTTTGTTAATATAGGTATGATTATCCATTGGTTTATTAGAAATATTTGCTTTATGCGATAATAATATGACTTAAATATTTGAATTCCCTGCTCCGTTCATCGCGTTCACCTGAAGTAGAACTCAAAAAGGTTGCCTTTCTCTTTATATGTAGCATTGGCAAGGCAAAGTACTCTTTAAATTCGCAACGTCTACTGTCGGGGATGTAACTCAGTGGTAGAGTGTCTGCTTCGCATGCTGAAAGTCCTGGGTTCAAATCCCAGCATCTCCAAACTCGTTTTTTTTTATACTTAACTATGCCATTATTACTGATCTTTCAGATTTTTTTCACGAACATCATATTATGTGGTTAATTATTTTTCGTCTTTTATGTTAAAAAGTCTTATTTTAGTACATAAAAATACTTACTTACATTTTGTATTATATGTAGTACTATTATACCTTCACTTTCGATCCATTTATCAAGCGATGTAAAATGCAGGCATATAATATAATTCTAAAACCTGTAAAATCACGGGCCATTAAAGTGATTACACGCGAGCATAAAATTCAGCCATACACGCTAAATTAATAAGCACATTAAGTTAATCTAGCAAAAGCGTAGATAAAAGCAAATTAGCTAGAAATTATTTTATGCCCTTGTGTAACCATTTTATGAGCAGTTAAATGCAATTTAACCCTATCGTCGACTTGCTATTTTTGAAGTCAGTGGCCAACATATCAATACAAATAAATGTTACAAGTTAATAAAGTACTTTATGTAAATAAACTTGAAATAAGTATAAAATGACCAATGCTTTATTCTTAAGTACACAATTAAAGAATATTCACTTAGTATCTGGTTACGTGAATAAACACATATTGATCATATTGCCACGACATCATAACTGGTGGTAAAATCTTCTCCTATCATGGCATGTGCTAATATTTTTAATTTAATATTCCACTTTTTTCTATTGCATGGTATACACAACAGCCTGCCATGGGTGGGTGGGGGCATGGCCATGCTAGGGTTAATGAAATAGATATTCTTATATTTTAGACTAAGAAATAATGAAATGCGATTTGCAAGTACTTACGTAATTTTTTATGATTTATTTTAATTATATCCCAATACATGGTTTTTCAAGAGCTTCTGAAAGACATTGGTTGTAATTTCGTATGTAATTATAACTTTAAGAAATAAATAAATTGTATTTGTACGAGCTTAAAATAAAGGTCGCAATTCAGGGAAAATTCAACCACCTGAATCGAGTTCTTGGGCAACAGAATTTTTTTTTTTTCAAAATCTTGTTCTTATTGTTCTTAACGAAACTTGGACATTTTCAGAAATTTCCTTATATATTATATTCATTGTAACATACCAAATAAGACGTGACGTGCGTCAATCTGTCTCGACCATTAAACGATCTTAACTGCGCCACTAAAATTGCGAGAACCCCCAAAATTGATTGCCCCAGACTGCCTTAGATATTTTTATTATAGCACTTTAGCGTTCCGCATTTAATATATGCCAATAGTTTGACGACGTGGTGATATGATAGATATAAAACACCATAGTAGCTGTAAAATTGTGATTTTTATATGCATATTAATGTTATGTGAACGGGACGGAACGGTCCTTGGATTTTGTGCAAAGCGGAAAAATTATGGAAAGCACATTATTTTATTTTTATGAACGTTATTGTCTAGGGTTCTTACAATCATGACAAATATGTGAGACTGGAAATAAATCTGTCAATATTCATGTAAAAGTTTGATATTTCTATGCAACATAAGAAGAAAATAATGTTTTTTAAATTGTTCTTTAATATTGCTCGAATTGTCGTATTTGACGATCAAATGGCGTAGTCACATAAGTCTCTTGGGTGTTTGACTTATTCTGGGTGTTACTATGTATAATAATGTATGTATTAACAAAACAAAAGTATATAAGTGCATTTATCAGTTGTCTAGTACCCATAGTGCAAGCTCTGCTTAGCTTGGAACTTGATGACGTTATGTGAATGTCTCGAAGCTGGGATAGGTTGGTTAATCTACACTATACTATAGTCTTTTCAGTGGGTTAATTTGACCCATCCGCAGGCAGTCAATATTCGGTAAGTATTTTAAACGAAAATGTATAAAATCTCTCATTAAAAAAATATGGCGTTATAAGGGGTACTTATAATAGCTCGGAAAGATTCATTATTTAGTGGGCTTAGGTCTATAATATTTTCTGGCTAATAAAATGAGTAATATTGTCTAGACAAGAAAAATATGTACGCGTTTTTATGTGCACTCTGTAGACAGGGTCGGGTAAAAACATGGTGAGTGAATAAATTGTGTAAATATAACACCATCAATAGAACCATTTATTGTAGAAATCGTGGAATATCATAGCTTCTTACATTTCTAGATTTACGATTCGTACATTTCTACACTTCCCTGTATGTTGGACTATTTAGACGTAAAGCCGGTATACCTATTGGTAAAAGAACATTTTAATCACAGCTCCAGTAAAAACTTTCCACTTAGCTAAGCAGTTTCCAGATTGGAAAAAGATTTTGCGAATTCAGTCCAAGTCAGCCAGGTAGTAATTCTTTTCACCATCCCTGCTAATGCACATTTTCAACGAAATAAAATAGTCAGTTCAGTGAACTTTTTTATTTCGTTTCAAAGTGTTGGAAGTAAATTATTAGTTAAAAATACTGTTTGCTCCCAAGTGTAAACAGTTGTATAGATTTTCAGGAAAAAAATGTATTTTCAATTATAAATAATGGTCAATATAAATATATTTTGACAGCTTAAAAAGAATGCTCCTATTTATTATCGCTCGAAATAGTTGGTCATTAAGTTGAACGCAAGACGGCTCATTCTTGTTATCATTGTAATTGTAATAATAATTAATGATAAATGAATTCACCATTATTGACAAGATACATACATTGTATTTATATGTAATTTATTCTTTATTTTCTGCTTTGCAATATAGTAAATAAGGTCCACTAGTTGGTGAGTACTGATTAAGTGTAACTGATGTTGTTGAGCTGTTTGGCAGTGAGAACGTCATGCTCCCTTAGACGGTATTGCTTGCGGTAGCGTCGGCGGTCGGGTTGCCTCCCTCCCTCAAAAATGTGCGAGGGGGGCGATGGCTGATCCTCGCGTTATGCCCGTGAACGGGTGCTGCTTGTGGTGCCAGGTCGTCTCACTGACTATACACAGAGTAGTATTGTTGTTGTTGTTATTTCTTTTTTTCTATACTGTGGTCCTAATTTGCTAGATTGGCGGCTTATGTTGTACATCATGATTACAACAGACTAGCACATGTAGGTGGACACTCCCTTATCTCCTATTAGCATCATATAATTGGAGGTTGTGGTTTTGTTTAGTTTTGGTTTTATTTTTATAAAATATATTTAATGCTTGAGTTACATAAAGGTATGTAGGTGTAAGGTTGAGTGTTAGCCCGCGTGTGTTACATAAGTATTTAAATTCTTTATATTGTTATATATACATCTAATTACTTACATCATACAAATTGTGTATGAAGAAAATATTGTTTAAACTTTAAAGGTTCTTCAAACCAACAGACAGACATGTGTTGCTGGGGAGTTTGTTGCGCCACTTCTTCTTCCCAGCAAAAACACATAGGAAGTGGTGAAGGGTGGGCGTTTTTGGGGGCTGTCTTTTGTAATATTTGACGTCAAAAAGTGCTGTTTTACAGCCAAGTTTGAATAAATGATTTTGAGTTTGAGTTTGAGTTTGCTCCTTTTGGATACAATAACGTGTGCCTGAATTCATTGTTACAAATATACACCAAACGCTGTGAAATATTATTATTTTATCTTTTAATTAATCGTGGATCAGATTTGTTTGTTTGTTATGAACGTGAATTATTAATTAATGTTTTTTTTTAAGAACAATTAGATACGAGTTGTAAGCACGTCTGGAAAACGAATACCTACAATTGGTAGCATCTGCCTCCCACGGTTTTTGAATGCGAAATGATGTGATGATGATGATGATCATAAAACTTTGCTCTCGAATTAGTAACCCATCCTGATTAATTCTTACGATTAAAAATGTGTGACAAATAAATGATCTTAACTTCTTAGTCTCTGACATTATAATTTCCTAGGGTTGTCGTTGTTTTTTCTTTGGATGATAAATTTATTGTGCTTTTTTGATAATTTTTGCAACACGCCTTATATTTGGGTTGCCTATGGCTATAAAAATGTTGATATAACATTTTTCTCAAGGGACCGCTCGGGTCGTTAATTACAAAAATATCTTATTATCATGTAGCCGATAACGTAAGACTTAGAATGACGGAGACGAAGGTGAGTGTAGGTAAAATGCTTATCTTAATTGCTTCAGTAATTACGTTTCAAATTCATACATAGGTAGAAGCAGAGATCAATATCAAGCTAGATTATCGAGCTCATTTCGGACTAACGTTTAACTTGAAATTACACCAGACAGTGGAAAACACATTAAATAAAAAAAAATATCTTACAAAAAATATGTATATTTTGAAGTCTTCAATACGTCAAACAAATACAAAATTATTCAATTGCGCTAAATGACTACGCGCTGAACGCATTATGAAGGAATGTTCTGTAGCTCAAACAATCATATTGATTTTACAATTTTTACCGAATTACCTTCAAAATTTACCGAGGAGTAGAGAAAAAATAGAAGTAATTTCTCGTGATTTTACCCCTCGTTTGTCACTTTAATGTCAATTAAAAGAACAAGCAATCTTATTAAGCTCTATTTTACTTACAAACCGTTTAAGAATGAACGATTTTAATAAAAGTTTTGAAAAGGTTTTGAAGCGAACAAACTAGAGGCTTATCGGGTCTGTAACAGCTGAAACTATTACATAACTCAACTAAGCACAGTATTAAGTTATTGTACATAATAGAAATATCACTTTTGGTATTTCAGGGAGGAAAAGTGAGGTTTGTTCGATGCCGGCACGTAGGCCAGTTACGTAATTGCTAACGCGCATACTTGTACTTGAGAGGCTTTAACCACTAGACCACCACGGCTTTTTTAAGTTATATGTATGTATGGACGCCATCATATCGTAACGGACAATTTTCCCAATCAATATTGAATTGCTACTGCGATAAAGTTGAAAATTTATTAAGGAAATTTGACAGATTGTAGTAGCTGGCGTGGCCTGGTAGTGCTGGCATCTGGACTTTCTAAGTATCTTCTAGACACCAATTATAATAATTGTAACAAAGGCAAAGAAAAATGTGAAAATGTGTATTATAATTAAAAAATTATAATGTGTGTAGAGATTGAGTGCAGTGACTCAATCTCTTCTCATACACAGAAGGAAAGAGCGTTAATTGCCATGTTTGCGGCGATTTCAGATTTTAAAGTCCAGGTTTCCTCAAAATATTTTCCTTCGCCTTTGTTACAATTATTATCATTACAAGACTAGAAAAAAAGTTTTTTTTTTACAGTAAAAATATTTATAAATGTATAGGTACAAAGTTAACAATATCAGGAACACAAAGTGAAATAAGTTTAAAATAGTGTTCATTTCCGCGACGAGGTGGCAGCACGAGTTGGCCGGCTTACCTTTGTCAAAGCGGGCGCACTAATGATGTTCTCAATTTAAAGAGAAAATGATAGCAATTTTTCGGTTCAATAGTTCACTGTAAATGTGACTAAAAGTCTTTGTGAGTCTTGATAATCGTCATTACGCCTGAATTGTGGAAATCGCCTAACTATATGGACCACTGGATCACCTATCTATTTGGCTGCCTCGTTGGTTTAGAAGTTATATAGCGCATCTGCTGTGCACGTGGTCTCGGATTCGATTCCCGGGTCGGTCCAAAATTGAGTTAAAACCGAGTTAGAACCTACAGAGACATTTATAAAGTAGTCCGAAGTTTGGAAGTTGGTCAATGATACACCCTAAATGTAATGATAAATGTCGGTCTTACGCCTGATCTTTTGTTGGTCGTGTCATATTGCCATATCATTGTACTATGAGAGTGAGGGAATGGCATAAAATACTCCTCCTATAATATTCTTGTCAGTGAAAGATCAGATAACTCATTTATGGAGACACCTAGAGAAAAGCAGAGATTTTTTTTGAATATTTAAGTTTCTGTAACTGATATTTTATGTTTAATGAAACCTGTAAGTCCTTATCAGACTCTATAAGGCTTTGTGGCGCCATATTTTCCAAGTATTATGATACTTTTTCGGCATTTGACATAATTATAACTCCACCGCGTGTTAGCAACAGTCGGAGGTGCGAGATATCGTGACAAAGTGTATTAAGAATGTTGCCTTATGTATCGACGAATGTGGTCCAAGTTATAAGATTCCAAATTACTATTGAAAAAAAAAAACATAATGTGTGATATAGTTTTAATGTTTGATTAAACTGATCTATTTGATTAAACTGATTTTAGGACTTTCAGGGCCAGCTTCACCGGTTACGGATAAGTTCCAGATAGTTTAGATATTATCTGACAGATACTTTCATACAAATTCTGTTCCATTTTTGAATTTATCTGGCCGTTATGATTGCCAATGTTCTTTGTTCATTCATTTGTTAATAACGGTTTACAAACTAAAATTTTCCTTATAATTATCTAATTTCGAGTGGTTTGAGAAACATTGGTATCTTAAAGCATTTTCTGTTTAAAATTTAATATTCCGCAGCAATATTTAAGATTTTCTTGGATATGTCTCAGCATTTTATTTACATAGTAAAATATTGACCTTTACTGCATGGAAACTGCGAAAATGTGCATGTAATAAATTATGACAGGGTTGAAATAAATCAGTTGACAACGTTACGCGAGTTTTCTTTTGTGCCAAAACGATTTTGTGTAAAACAATATCGATAAATTCAAAACATAGCATTCCTTTGCTAGAAATTCTATAGAAAAATGGAGAGCCTAACATATGTATGATGCCGGTAGCCTCTTTCTATAAGAAAAGATATATACTTTATCTATAAATGAAGATTTATATAGAAACTTAGTAAAAAATTAACTATGAAGTCAGACTGTTCTATTTAAGTAAAAATCACCAGGAATACATTTCCAGTACCGTTTGGTGTATTGGCTTTTACGGTACCACTACTTTCCTTGCTTCTTCATAGTAAATAATCTCATTTCCTTAGTTTTGAGATTGCTGAAATGCTTTAGTATTGGCAGGTGAGATCGATTGCAGGTAATGCCTTGTACATGTTTTTAAAGTTTAAGGTTTCAGGTCGTTGTGATATACCTGTGTATATTGGGGTATCAGGAGTGCTTACGATAAAATTATTTTAAGTTTATTTCTTTTTTTTTTATTTAGTTAGAACCTACAAGGGTTATCATGCATACAAAATCCATACAAGTGTTAACAAAGTGGCGCTAATTTTTTTAATAAAAAAGTAATTAGTTATTACGATTGGATTAATGCATTTAACCTTTATAAAAAAATGTTAATCAATTGGATCAAGTACCCAAAAAGACTTATATTGATTAATCGCATCACCAACCCTTCAACGACTAGACACCAGGCACGATAACACACTGCTACACTTTTTCCTAATGAAAACTTTCATACAGTACTTACCGCCTGTCACTTACAACGCGTCTCCACCTACCAAGTTTATTGCTCCAGCTGATGAACTATCGGCTAATTGCCACTAACCCCTACTTTATGTAGTCCCGCGTCGTCAAACTTTTACTGCAAAAATATGGCCTGTACGTTATTGCGGTCAAACGGAATTAAAATGATAAATGGGAATTATTCTTTGGGATTATGAGCATTGGACATTTTATTCTAGGGAATTATCAACTGACTCCTCCCGCTGAGGGTGCAACTCGGGGAGAATCAGACTTTTAATGACTAGAACCCACTATGTTCCTTTTGGAGGTCATTGCGTGCTAGGGCCGTGGTAACTCTTGGGAACCACTCGCAGCCCTGCCAGGTCTTGGCTCTCCGATGTTGAGAATTTGACATAAATTAGAAATCCGATTTTGGTCCTTTTGTCCGAAGTTGGTCCTTTGATACTAATATCAAAGGCAATTAGTTTGAAAGTTTTATTACTATTTCTAAAGTTTTCCTTATTTTGTATTGACCAAACCAACATCATCTTTTATCTGCATTCCGAAACCAGTGAATTTTCTATTAATATGTATATTTTTTTAACTTTTTGAACATGGACCTTCGTAAGATAGCTCGTATAGTGCTTGTCTTTCATCACTTCATATTTCTTTGAAAACGAAGTGGTGGTCTTCCTGTTTGTGCGGAACAACCTTATATGCAATATTGATTGCACACACGGTCGGTTAGCCCCATGGTAGGTTATTGATTAGCTTGTGCTATGGGTGCTGACACATACTATTGATAACTGTGTATTTAAAAATACATATTCTAATACCCAGACCACTGCCAACAATGCTTATCACACAAATGTCAAACTCGCCGGGAATCGAACCCAGGACCCTCATGTCGGCAATCTGGCGTGGTTAATATTAAGCCAACGACAACGACCTTTTTAGATACAATGTTTGTCTGTAAGGTTTGAAGAAAGCTTACAGAGTTGCTTTAAATAGTTTTGTTACTATGCTAATTCAGGATTCATTCCATCTAAGTATTTCTTTACAACACCTAATTTGTGTTATACTAAGTAACTTGAATACCAGCGCTGAGAATACGAGTAGAATATTTTGGTATGTGAATCTTTTATGAGCAAATAAATAAATTTATAGTCTATTCAAAAATAACTCACTTAAAAACCCAAACTGATGAGACTAAGTGGTGTTTAGTTAGTAACATAATTAACTTGATTTATCGAAGAAGAGCTAACGATCTTAGTTTTGTCGCGTACCAGCTAAGAAAGAAATAATGAGGCGATAGTTACGTAAGATATCATAAATTAAAGTGAGAGATAGTTTCTTTTTCATGATATAATGATGGCACAAAATATCTTCTACATAAAAAATTCAACATAACTCCATGCATGCATACTGGAATCAGGTGAAAACGCCTCGATTTAGGTGTTATTTTTTATTGTTGGTAAGCGGAAGAGTTTGTTCATTTGAACGCCTTAATCTCAGGAACTACCTTTCCGATTTGAACAACTCTTTCAGTATTATATAGCTCATTTATGCACAAAAACTAAAGGCTACTTTTTATCCGCTTGCGCGGAGAAGTTCTACGGGACGTGGGTGAAACCGCTGAAGGAAGCTGATTAGATACTAGCTATATAAAACTATATAATATTCTCCTTCTTAAAATATACATAATATTTACTAATATATAATCATCATCATCATCATCATCGTGATATAATAACTTGTAAATATTATAAAAAAAAACATTCCCCACTGTCCACTGCGAGCAAAAATTACTTTCAAAAAATAATCTTAAATGATTACTAATGAAGTTCCTTTTGCATTTTTTATTCAAACCTACATTAGCATAAAACTTTTTGGTCACAGCAATCAGAACGCAAACCTCACTTGCACTCTTTTGACTCTTTGAAAAGGCTCCTTTGTTCTCTCAACTTTCAAAACTATTTCTACAATGCTGGCTAGAAAATAGTTTTTTGAATAGCGAACGATTTTCATCTGCATTGCACACTTTTTCACTAAGTTGAAATCAGGGTTGTTCGTAAGAGATACCGCGGCCCTGGCACATAGGGACCTCCAGAAGGAACATAGTGGGTTTTAGTCAGTAAGAGTCTGACACTCCCTCCAGCTGCACCCTCAGCGGGAGGGGTCATTTGATGATTTCCCACGAAAAAAAAAAAAAAAAGGCCTTGATTGTCTCGTATATCAATTGAAATAAAATTTAGAATGAGTTGTTTTAAATCTTGCCATTAGAATCCTCTGAGAATACACTAGTTGACAACTAGTCAAATTCAATACTTTTATTGAAATGTCACAAACGGTTATTTGTATGCATTTTGTATAAAACATATACTATGACGTCATAGTTTGTTTTATAAAAAAACTATACCTAACTATACGTAACAAATTATTACTATTATATTATTGATAAAAACTACTTTCGGTTCAAAACCATAAATAAAACTGACACTATGTTAAGATGCTTCACAAAATGAACCTAACAAAGTTTTACATATCTTGTTTTTGATCTTATTCCATATTTCTTCCTCAATATAGTATTAAAATGTGATAATATCTTGTCAATCCGAAATAACCTACAGGGATTTATCTCTTCATAACCTGGATCACTTTACAACTTCAATATTATCTTTGAAACCAAACAACTTCGAAAGACAAGTCCAATACCGCTAACTGAAAGTCCAAACTCCATATTGTCAATCAAATTATAACTTGTAGTACTACGATAATCTGAAAACTAAGCAGTGAGTTTGTACACAGTATGGTCCCTTGTGGCATTCCTCGGAGAAATCACCTGTATGTCGATATTAGTAATAATTTATTGAAGTATTTTTTTATGTGAATGCAATTGTTCTGATTTATTGATTTGTAATAGTTTTGTTGACTTACTGGTGCTGTTTTTTTTGTATTATTTTTTTCATTAAATAAACCACTAAGCATGTAATTTTTATTTCAAAAGGTTTGGTTAAGACAGCTGACATTATTTACAGTTATTAAAAGTTTACGTACAGACAGATTCAATATGGTTACAATCAAGGAGTCGAGAACATTTTCATACTTTACATAAATACGTCCTGTGTCGTCCTAAAGTCATCAAAATTTCCAAAAGCTTCACCTCCAGTTTGAGTTTCCACTTACCTATTTAATTAAGTACAACCACACACGTTAACCCCTGTTTCACAAAACATTCACTAATTCAAACGCTTGTGTAAAGTCCACGAAATAATAAACAACGTAAGCCCGCATAACGTCACCAAAATGGACGTAATTTGGACCCTAGGGTCCGATTGTTTGAAGAGGACACGCGTTTTTAGTTAAGCTGGGACCTTCAAATCTTCTTCCGAGTCAAACGTTATCCGTCCGGTTTCCTTTTCCTATCTTTTTATCTTTGGATATCTTCGGTTCCAGAACTCTGTTTGAGCTGTTTTTGTTTGAAGGCCTGGAGCGGTGAAACTTACTTTTTATATATTGTCTTTGCAGTTCCTTTTGACTGGTTTTTGTGACTTTGTATTTCTTTTTATGTTACGGGACGGTGACTCCTTTGGTCTCTGGTCCGGAGGAAGTCTCAAGGAAGTCGTTGGAAGACAAAATGAAAAATAAAAAGGTTTAAAAAGACCTTTAATACATATTTTTTTTTTTTCGTGGGAAATCATAAAATGACCCCTCCCGCTGAGGGTGCAGCTGGAGGGAGTGTCAGACTCTTACTGACTAAAACCCACTATGTTCCTTCTGGAGGTCCCTGTGTGCCAGGGCCGCGGTATCTCTTACGAACAACCCGCAGCAATCTTAAGCCAGGTCTTAGGTATTGTTAAAGAAATAAAGAAAAAAATAAGTTTCTACAGAATATTCTAGGCTTTGGCTATTCAACTAAATATTAACGTGTAGAAAATCTTGATTTAGACAGTACACAAAAATCTCATTCGTTCAAAGGTTTATATTATTACTGAACATCTTCCGCTTAGTACAGACTTCCTTGCCAAGAATTCGGTGCTTGGTATAAAAATTTCAATGCACTTTCGAGCAACTCGAGCTTGGGCGAACTGAACCGTATAAATGCGATCTTGATTATAAATTCAAGGACGTATATATTTTGCTTTTCTTCAAAATTGGAGAGAATCGGAGATATTGCGATTTTTTTTAAATGTGGGTTTGTTAGTTCACAAAAAAGCTGCCCAAATTTCTGCCAAATCCATTTATTTCGGACATCAGTTTGTTACGGAGTTTGTTACATCAATGAAATAATAGTTCCTTGAATATTTATTGAGTATATCCCTTTTTATATGAGAAATTATCCAATTGACCCCTCCTGGTGAATGCAAGAGTGTAAAACTTTTAGTGATTATAACCCAGTCAAGCCGAATTTTCTGACTGCTCTTTGAGGAGTATGCGGAATAGATGTCGTCGCTAGACAGTCGAACGGCAAGCTTACCATAATTCACTGCTCACAGAGTCTTTCCCCAAGTCATGGTCGGGAGTCGTTTACCAACGCGTGGCATCTCTTATTTCTGCCGCGGTGGCTGGGATGATGGAACCCCTAAAACTTATTATGTAGGCCTAGCTTTTACTCCAAAATTAACAAAAGATAAATATTTTCACCCTAGCATCAGACTTCATACAGTTTACTCAATAAGATTAAATAACAACCGACAAACACACAACTCCAACTCATTATTTCAAATAATTTCAGAAAACAATTGAACGAAGCTCCTATTCTTACATTTCTACAATCCTCGCTCCACTCGCAATTGACACCCTTAAAAACTTTAAGGGCTCTTAGTTGTGACTTCACCCTTATAAAGTGTTATCAAAGACCTTTTAAGAGGATATTGTGGTCGCCTTCCAGTTTCCGTATAGTTTACGAGGCTTGAACCTCTTGGATGTTTAATTAGATAGTTAACCTATGGTTCACAGGTTGTGGGTGAGACAATGCTTGGTTTATGGGTTCTTAGAAGATTGGAGCGTACCTTTCAGTTAAGTAACTAAGGTTCAACTAAAATAACGTTTTGGATCAAAAACTATTCTGAATAATTAGGAGTGTTTAAAGTAGAAACAGACAAACATGGACTAACATAATGAGCCAAAAAAGCTTGTCTTTAGAAGAATCCAAAAAAAAACGAAAAATAATTAACATCTTGGAACTTAAGGTAATTGAAGAAAAACAAAAAGATATAAAATAAAAGGCGTATAATAATCTCTGTTGCTAATATCTTATGATCGATATTCCTATAACCGTTCAAACATAACGTAATTGTATTGCTAGAAACTAGTTTATCTTCAAAATTGACTTTAATTACAGCTTCTAAGATTACCCCTTCAATATATTCCACCCGAAACTTTGTAACTTGTCAGCTGTTTCGTGAATTGCTGAGCAATTCTCAAGCTTATGACAATAGATGTAAGTTCTATTTCAGGTTGCTTTACACATATTTTAAATGATGAGGGTATATCTTAAATAGTGTTTCTGTAGTGGCTATAATGATTATGGTCTAATTGACTTTTGGGGGCTATTAAGGGCGCGTATTCCAAAAGCTGGCAACGTCGCAAATAGCTGTCAAATATTTACATGTTTTAATTTATTTCTCAATTTTATTTTATGAAAACATGAAATAATGCTCTGTAGTGCACTAAGAAAGTTAATAGAGAATGCAATTATTAATATCGTAATACCGAATATATAGTTTTATATGTAAAAAACGTATTTGGAAACTTCTCAAGTGCCTTTTTTACACCTAAAACGTTTAAAACATCAAATTTAGTGCTTTAATTGCAATTCCTATTCAATGTTTTAGTTCACTACAGAGCCATATGTCTTACTTTCATATAGTAAATTGGCCAAATTAATTAAAACGTGTAAATATTTGACAGCTATTTGCGACGTTGCCAACTTTCGGTATACGCGCTCTTAAATCTGGGTAACAAGGTTCGACAATATTGTATACTGTGTTCTTGGGGCGCAATCGATTATACCCTTTATATACTGCTATCTGCTTCTGTAAAGTGATCTCCATTTTCTTTGCATAACTACAGTAGCACTGAGCTCAGAAAATAAGTAAAGCTGAAAATATCTTTTGAGGTTTTAAAAATCATACATATTTCAATGAAACTTTAATAAATTCTTGGTTTTTAACTGTATTATGGATAAATATGCTGGTAGTTATTGTATTTAATCCCGCTTTACCTTCAAAAATACATAATTTACAGCGATTTCTGCTTAAGAGAATCATCTCGTAATATTTTCTTCATGAAATGTTCAACATTTGTTTTATTTATTTATGATTAAATACTTTTTGCACAATGGACAAAGGCGGACTTAAAATCTACCAGTCTACCTTTGGGTGGTGGAAGAAATAGTTGTAATAGGTTTTAGCTTCAAATAGCTAGAAATGACTTGATCATAACGTTAGTTCACCAATTTTTTTTCTTACAGTTACTAATCTGTAGGTTTCCTGAACTCTTATAGATGTCTAGGATATATTTTCTTTCTTCTAACATCTGGTTTATAGACCGAGAAAGTAAATCCTGTATTTTATGTATCTACGAGTTTATGCTGACCGTATGTTATGAGTTTATGAGTCATTAACTGGCTTGTTTTACGAAGGAAATAACGCGTTGATGTTCCGTGAAACGTATTTCATGGAAGTTTTTTTTTTTGCAGATATTAAACGTAGTACTTTTCAGACATTTTTTATGCCACGATGATATTTATGATATTATCTGAATATGACTTCTTCTACTTTCGTATTATTATTCACTATTAATCATGGCGCTTGCAACATTATTGATTAACATCTGCCATATTGAAAGTAACCTATGGTCTCCCTCCAAAATAAGCTCTTTCCAGAACAATAGTTCAGTAAAAAAAAATCACCTTATGTTTAATATTATTTGTAAAGATGAACTGTTGTAACTCGTAAAGCCTAGCTCTCATCCAATATAAATACAAATAACTAAAATAATACTAGAATGGCGATAGTATATAAATATTTCATTCTAGCTTTAATGCATGTGTGTTGCGATATATCTTAGAACAGTAAGAAAAAAAGTCCTTACAATATCATGTATATTGTAAATCATCATGTTTTTTCCTGTTCATATAGATTTTTTATGGGTCTGTATTTATTTATAAAGAAATACGAGAGCTGCTGATTTTAAACCTTTTTGCATTTTAAATTAAGCGGAATATTTATTGAGGGAGAGAGTGCCTCTTACAAAGGAATTTAAAATGGTAATGAATGACGTTCAGATAATGAAGTTTTCGTGGTTAGTTTTAAATGACAAAGTTAGTTACATTTTATTATTGTTATCGGTAAATGAGTTGTGGGTATTGAAGTAATTTTATAATTATGTATTATTTAATGATTCTTTTTTGGTATTGATTTTACTATCACTACACTAAATACATGTGTGGTCTTGACTAGTGGGAAAGTTGAATGATCGTTATCTATAATACAGTCGCGAACACATAAGGCTGCCCGAAACTGTAATTTTTTTCATAATCAACTTTGAATTACTATATGCTTCCGCGATGAAGTTGAAAATCTATAAGAAAATTTGACTTATTGTAGTAGCTTGATGTGCTGGCGTCTTTACTTATTTCCAATTTTTAGAGACTTTAAAATATTATGGTAAAATGTTTGTCTGTTTTAAATAAACCTTTTACTTTAGAAAAAAAACGGAGAATTTAAAGACAAGGTGAAGACTTACTCCAGCTAGTAGAACCTATCCACTTCGTTTCACGATCGATCTTTTTAAAATAACTTGCTCTAGGCAACCAGCCAAAACCTTTAGGATACATTTTCGAATTACATGACTTGTAAATGTATTTTGAAATCGTACTGGCCTTGTGGTTAAAGTGTGAGTGTGAGGGTTCGATTCCAGGTCAGGCATGTACCAATGTTACTTCTCTGAGTTATAAGTACTTTCTAAATGTATCTGGGACACCTATCCTTAATTAAAGGTGAAGAAAAATATCTTGAGGAAACCTTGACTGCAAAAAATCTGAAGAATCAATCCATCTTGAGCAAGCGTGTTGATTAATGCTCATTCTTTCTCTGTGTGAGAAGAGTTCTGTGCCCTGCAGTTGGACAGTCAAACTGCTGGTGACGTTTATATCACTCAAGATTTTATAACTTATATATTCAGAGCGTCTTTTAAAGTGTGGATCAAATGGAACAGGCTGGTATATAGGGCAGGTTAATTTTTGTCAGCTTTTAACTTGAAAAATATCGGGGACTTTTTGTGTTAAAAATACGTGATAAAAAAGCCGCATTTTCATTATTACGTATAATGATAAAAAATATCGTGTTATTATTAGCGTTTTTTATTTTAGTTTCTTTATTTGTTTCGTCAGCCTACTTTTACGGTGATAGAAAACGTGTCTAAAAACTAATTATCCATAAAAATTTGATTTAGCAAAAAGACACCAAATTATCGATTTTTTTCCGTATTTCTAACAAACTAATCATTGTTTTTAAGTACTGAATATAATAATAATAACCCAAATTACCACATCTAAAGAATATATTTATTCCATCATGTTTGCCCAACTCCGAGAGTTTTGAAAAGAGGATAATGTATTTAATAAGTCGCAAAATCTACATCGTACCATAACAGTATAACACAGTAAAGCGTCTTAAACTTTATTAAGTACAAAAACGTGAGATTAAAATGCCTACAGAGTTTTTATCTTGTTATGACGTAAACAAACGGGAATTTAAAATAAACTGACTTTACTTCAATTAACAAGTTTCTTTAGCGTTTTGTGTTAAAACTTATTTTTGTGGCGATACAAAATTTTTAGTCTCTATTTATATAAAAGCGAAATAAAACTCACAAATTAATCAAGAAATCTTAGAAACTATTAGGGGTAGTTTCGCAGGGTGCTGATAAGTTCCAGATAGTTAAATAATAATATAATATCCCTCACACATTCACACAACGTCATCTAGTCCCAAACTAAGCAGAGCTTGTACTATGGGTACTAGACAACTGATAAACATACTTATATACTTTTCTTTTGTAAATACATACATATTATACATAGAAACACCCAGACTAAGTCAAACACTCATGTTCATGCACACAAATGTTTGACTTATGCGGGAATCGAACCCACGACCTATAGCGTGGCAGGCAGGTTCACTAACCACCACGCTATCTGGTCGTCATTACTACATATTACAGTTTAAATTCTGTTCCATTTTTGAATTTATCTGGTAGATAGTGGTTATCCGTAACCCGTGAACTGGCCCGTACACTAACAACCTTATTTACCAGGTAGGTACCTTATAAATGCTGTAGACTTCTGCTAGGCGGGCAAAACGGGTGTTAGAGGTTTGTAAGTCCTTGTATAGTATAGTACAATAGCTTAGCTTTTGCTATAGGTGTTAACACAGCTGATAAACCACATATACTTTATACATTAACCACATATAATATTATAAGATCCAGACTACAGCCAATGAGCATGTTCATCAAACTAAATGTTGACCATACTAGGAATCAAAGTTAAAGACCTAAGTCCTACGCCAACGGGTATACGGGTATAAAAGGTATACTTTTCAATTTATTTTGGAGTCTCAAAACGAGAGTACAAAGTTTCATTGAAAAATGACTTCTGTAGAACACCTCATTCATTGTTTATCAAAGGGAAGCTTAAAACATATAAATTGAGTTTCAAGATTGGTGAAATCAGCCCTTATTGAGGGGTTTTGATAATAATCCCTCTTTCTTAAGTGTTGTGAATGGCACTTTTGGTAACAGATGGGGTGTCCTGTTTTTGTTGTGGACCACTTTAGCGAAGTGTTATATTTCTCCCAATATTGACAAAGATCAAACGAGAGGTGTTTGATGGCAGACGAAGACGCAGTGAGGGACACAAAGATTGGGTAGGTATTATTTTAGTCAGGAGTTAGGAGGCATTTTTTTACCTTACTTTGACACAACCAGTTTTAACAAGGGGTAGTAACTTCCTCAGTTAACGGGTCAGAATGGCAGTCACTGCATGTAAAACACTGGTACTCAGCTACATCCAGTTAGATTGTAAGCCAAGCCTAGCTATTATAGTATAGCTTGGGGAAGGGTTAAGCAGGTAATGGCGATGATCTGCAAAGTCTCTAACTATGGTCCTTTCGATATGAAGCTGACTCAAATTTAGCTCTACGTACTTACATTCAACCAATAATTTTGGTTCAAATAATGATAGAATATCATTTGTAACAGAAATCTGTCATGATCATAACTCTACACGAATTCACTACGTGAGCTAAAACTAGTGCATAAGCAAACTACATAGGTATTTTACAACCGACAAAACAAAAACACTACAACTACTAAATTCAAATAGCAACAAACTCAGTTTACGTAACACAAACAACAATAAAGGATTTACAACGACACTGCGACGATACGACGACATAGTTGCAGATCTCAGAAATTTCGAACACAAACTCGTTTTGCTAGAAGAACTAGATTCAACTACTGTCTGTTACAAGAGGCAGTAAAATGTTGGGTTAGAACTAGAGACAAATGAAGTAGGGTCTAGCTGTCTGACTTTAATAAATGGCACGCCCTTTGGGAACTACTTCCACGCACTTGAATGAGAAGTAGCCCATAGCCGCACTTAATAAATGGGCTATTTAACACGGAAATGTTTTTTCAAATCGGTCTCGTAGTTCCCGAGATCAGAGCGTTCACACAAACATACAAACAAAAAACTTTTCGTCTTTACAACATTAGAAGAGATTCAAAAGTGGTTAGTTTACGTAGGTGGTGTATAAAACGGCTGGACCTATTGACATGAAATGGAAACGAAATGAAACGGAAAATATTATAAAATACACATTAGGAAGGTCTAGGAAAAAGTCTTTTTGAGTAAAGCATTCAGCGTAACTGTAAAAACAGCCTTAGAAGGGTTTTCGGATTTAATTGATGATTAATTTGAGGGTCTGGCAATGAGATGAATGGGACAGTTTGTTATTGTTTATGGTGGCCTTTTGTCGTCACTTGAGAACAATGAATCGTTTGCTGGACATTCTGTGTCGCTATTTGTTTCTGCGCCAAGCATTTAAGCATTTACACGGAGCTCTGTTTACCTACTTCCAAAAGCATTGTGATAAGATTTTACTTTTAATTGAAGACGATGAAATATAAATGTTCAAATTATAGGTAACTTATATTAATTTTGTTGATAACATTTTGACATACTTCAAAAGTAAATCAGAATAGTGTTCACTGTAATAATCCGTAATCTAGTCCGATCAATCAGCAACTTTCAGACTTAGGGCCGCTTTATAAAAGTCTTTTAAAACCCATAATTTCATTTCGGCCCGTCCCAGGAATGGAACCCGAGGCCCCGTGCTCAGCAGTCGAGCTATGCTTGGCAGTTCACTATATGACTACCCCGAGAAGAGACAACGAAACAAGCTCGGGTGTCATTTAGCGTTCAAAATAATATATGTACTATAAATGCATAAGTATTCGATACAAGTATGTATATGTCGCAGGGAAATGAAGATATCCGGTATTTCACGAAATCCCTAGGGATATCACGAAATTCCGGAAGATGTCGAATACTCTTGTTTATTACATCTTCTTCCTAAAAGTATCTAGTGAAATGACGAAACACCAATTTATCGTCAGTAATATCGTCGTTTCACTAAACTAAATCTAGTAAAATGTCAGAAAAGCGGATACTGCCGAATAAAAATCGAGCCATGCATTTCTCTCGCTCGCTCTAATACCCGCACAGTTACAGTGGGAGCGAAACAAATGCATCACTCGAGCTGGCGCGGCTCTGATTTAAGTCGCGAAATTATTACGCTGCAGATAGCATGTGCGCACGTTCATCGCATGCTTTTGCTTTTGCGAGCACGGCCGCCGTAGCCGAAAATCGGCCTGGATGCCATCATGTTACAAATCTGGCCTTCCGCAGCTACGAACTTCCTAGGTGCATCAATTATATAAAAACCGGTGACAGTTCAGTGCGTAGGAGCACCCACCTCGGGCGAGGGGGAGGGAAGTTTGAATCTGCGCAAATCTCACGACCTGGCCGACACATATAAACCACAATTACTAAAATAACTTTCCGTCCGCGTCCGTGTAGTATTCGTTCCGAAACTGTATTTTTTTTTTATCAACTATGAACAACTTAATTTTCTAATAAAATGCTCCAGTTAATTTGTAGTTTTGTTTTATTACTTTATTCCTCAACAGTATTCTTTATTTCACTAGATTAAGTTTAGTGAAACGACGATATCACTGACGATAAATTGGTGTTTCGTCATTTCACTAGATACCTTTAGGAAGAAGATGTAAAAAACAAGAGTATTCGACATCTTCCGGAATTTCGTGATATCCCTAGGGATTTCGTGAAATACCTGATATCTTCATTTCCCTGCGACATATATATTTTGCTGGAAGGTCAGGGATGCCGTCGCCTCCTTCTGTGAAGCAGGGTCAACCAGGGTCTGCTTTGGCTGCGGGTTGTTCGTAAGAGATACCGTGGCCCTGGCACACAAGGACCTCAAGAAGGAACATAGTAGGTTTTAGTCAGTCAGCGTCTGACACTCCCTCCAGCTGCACCCTCAGCGGGAGGGGTCATTTGATGATTTCGCACGAAAAAAAAGGTCAGGGATAGATTTGCTTGAGTTTATAAATAATTTTAGCCACATATTTTTGAAAATCGATTTCTCCCACACAAGCGTAATTTAATATTCTAGTATTATATTACAATAACTAAAACAGACGTGTCTAGTACTGGGTTAGCCGTCCAATTTAGATTGTCAATCATTATGAATGATTGGCATTGAATGTTTGTATCCAGTATCTAAAATAGAGGGTGATGGATGTTGACAGTGGCCGTTTTGGATGGATGTCCTCCCATTGTTGTTTCAATGTTTGTTCGGACCGTGCCCACTATATCGCTTTTAAGAGTAAAAGTTGAGGGCAGTTCATGGGACAAACGTTGAGGTTTCACTAGGTATATTGTACATTTCGTTTTTTTTGCCATTCTCAGTAACATTTTAATCAATATGTCGTAAATAAGATACTTTATCGTTTTCATACATAGCCTTAATATATATTCCTCTTAGTAAACATGACATTATCAGACAATAATAATAATAAAAACAACAAAACTGGATCGTAAACAACATAGTATTTCACTTAAACTTTAAAACCAAGGTCTTATTTATTGTGAACGAAAGTGCCTCGGCGACAGTAATAAGATGAACTTTATTCAATTCATAATCATTTCAAGAGCACCTTGTTGTCATCGGCTTCCTGATTGGACAAAACTGGACTATATTGTTTTGTGGTTATTTAAACGTGCGCAGCAAGGGATCAGCATCAGTTTTGTGTGAAACGTAGTCACATCAACAATCCTACAAAATGTTTGTGAAGGTAAATCATGAATAAAAATTATATTTTATTCCACCAAAAACGATTTTTTAAACGTTTATTATTCACTGCTTTAAAAATTAATTTTATACAGACATTTCTTTATTGCCTCCTAATTTTAAAAAGCAAGTGTTTTTATTTCGTATCCATTTTTGATTTATTTTGTATTAGTTATAAGAAATGGGTAAATCGACTTGAAAAATGTCTCTTATACAATTTGATATATTATGACAAATTAATATTTCTCCTTATAAAAAAAAAGATAATAAAATTCTTACAAGCTTAAAGTTTCTCATTCTTACCTATATTTGCAGTTCGTCACACTTTTCGCCTTGGTGGCCGTCGTATGCGCCAGCAACGACCTGTCCAGCTTCTCATACAGCGTGGCAGACCCGTACACCGGCGACTTCAAGCACCAGATCGAGAACCGCATCGACAACAACGTGCAGGGCCAGTACTCGCTCCTGGAGTCCGACGGCACGCGCCGCACCGTGGACTACGCGGCTGGCGCCGGAGGCTTCAACGCCGTCGTGCGCAAGGACCCCGCCCTCATCGCAGCGGCCCCCGCCATCTCATACGCTGCCCCAGCGATCTCCTACGCGGCCCCCGCCATCTCCTACGCAGCCCCTGCCATTGCTACTAAAGCTTTCGCCGCTCCCATCTCCTACGCCGCTGCACCCCTGAGCTTCGCCAAGTTTGGAGCCATCAACTACGCTACCCCCTTCCCCTACGCCCGTTACTATTGAACACGAACACTGACAGCTGTAATAAACAAATTGTAAATATTGGATCTGTAAATAAAATTATGTACTTTGTGAATTTCTAGTGATATCGGATTTTTTACATTTTTATCTCCTACGCAGACCCTGCCATTGCCACCCCTGTTATTCCTTATGGTTTCTGAAAATTCGTAGCTAGTAAATACATATTCGCATACATACGGTGCCTACGCCGTCTAAACTACTGCTCGTATTAAGTAGTTGGAATTGACTCGTTTGTAAATAATATATTTATGGAATTTGACACTTTACATCGTTTTTAATTTTTTTTGTTCTAAAAACAAAATGAATAATATGCATTGCCGGCACCCAAAGCATTACGCTGCTCGATATTGAAGAGAATGAGAAGTGAATATAATAATGAAGTCAAGTGCAAAAAAAAAACAGGGACCAACGTTATTTATTCAGCGTAATACTCTTAGTATTTAATCTAATTGTTGACACACGTGGTGCGAAACAATTTGCAAAATTTAATTTGCCATTCTGTCTGTTACAAAGAGGCCTTCAAGGCGTAAAAGGAATGCTAATCAAAGCCGTGGGATTGCAGCTGTTTGTTTATTTTTAACTTCTGTTTCCTCTTGGAATAAAACATTGTGTTTTTAAATAGTCCTCTTAAAACCCCATTACGTGTGTCTGTGGACTCTAGTTACTACACTTTAGACTCTGTGGAGTCTAGTAGTGTGGACTGTAGTTTCATCATGTCGCAATGATGGATTTCGATTGTCGGATATTTGTGTGATGAATATGCTGCTTGCTGTGGTCTGGTTGTTATAAAAGTAGTTATATTATGGAAGACCTATAGAACAAGTAGGTACATAGTATAGTACTAGTACAGCTGATCACCTATAACAAAAGCTCAAATCAATAGCTTACCTTGGTTGTAAATGAACTGTGTCGCATGTATTTTTAGATAATTTAGGGCCAGTTTCAGAGGTTACTTACTGCTAACCACTATCTACCAGATACATACAAAAATGGAACGGAATATGAAATTATCTGCCAGATAAACTATCTGGAACTTATGAGCAACCGGTGAAATTGGTCCTTAACCTTAAATTTGTTTTATGTTTAAACTATACAACTTTTAGGACAAACCATAAATAGTTCTTCAAGATCATGTAAGTAGTTTCTGCGTGAAGGTTTCTCAACAAAACAGCCAGTAATTTAGTGCGCTATTTCGATTCTAGACATTGTGTTTCAATCTTGTCTCTCTTAAGTTTAAAATTATCACCCGTTGTTCTACTTGTAGCGTAGACTATTTATAGGCCGACCTATTTTCTGCCTACACTATTTACAGTAGAATTAATTGTGAATACTTGTTCTAATTTAAGTAAATCAGACGGTATGTTTCAGATACAATGTTTACTTGAGTGTCCTGAGTAAAGTAATTTGCTTTTTAGTATTTGTCAACAATTTTTTTAAATTAATTTTGCTTTTGATTAGTTTAGTTTTAAATAAAGTATTTTAAGACTTTATTGACGCAGCAATTTACTGTAAAAGTGTATAACAATTTTAAGAATTCGACTAATTGCAACGTACGTTATGAATATAAATCAAATAAATTGTATGTGTACGATAACACAGGTTATGATTAACCCGCATCGTTGAATCCTAATTATCTAGTATCTTGATTAGAAGTTACATTCAATAGAGTCGTAATTCATTGTTCTACAATTAAGTTTCCATTCATAACAGATCTATTACTAGCGCATGTAATATTATCAATCTCGCGGACAGTCGAAATTCTGTAATTTACTTTTTATTCGCTTAGTTTTTTTGGAATACATTCTCAAACGTTCTCTGGAAACACGTAGTACTTAACTACTATAAACAGGTCAAGTTTTTGGGAATGCAGGTGTCATCCCTGTAACTATTGATCTGATTTTGAAAATTCCTTTACCAATAGAAATTCACGTTATTTGTACATTTTATTGACAATATTTTACACTGTACAGGTAGTAATTCCTTTGGGATGCAGGTTAAATCGGGTGAAACAACCAGTATAGGTGTAGAGCTGAAGTGTTCCTAACTTGGACAATATTTGATACCGCCAAACAGTCAATTACATCAACAATTTTAAGTAAAGATACAAGGCCGTTTATTGAGGTCCATTATCAACAGTTAAGGACTTTGAAGAAAGAAGAAGTTGAGTAAGGTCCGAAACGATAAATAATAATTGTTTGGTTTTTGATGAGCATTGGGTATAGTTGACTATGATTAATGAAACATCATACTCTTGGCTAACGAAAAGGTAGTCTGCTTTTCTGATTCAGCAAATCATTCTGCGTCATACTGCAGCCATCTTTTTTAATAGTTAACTGTGAGAGTAGGATTGTTTTGATGACTTAACAATTTTTAACTTAACTATACCTACGAGATGTAGTTCACTCGGGCAGGAAGTGTAACAAGCTAGTAAAATACAATCATTGTACTAGAAAACAAGCGAGTGGCATACGATTGCTGCTATCAATTTATCATATGTTTTTTTTTATTATTACTTAACACTTTGACAATTACATATCTATAATAATAAATTATAAAGTGGAAATATTTGTTTGTTTGGAATGAATAAGCTCAAAAACTACTTCACCAATAAGAAAAAACATTTTTAAACTTATATTAGTGCGTAGGAGAAAATTACAGTGCAAATCCAAAAGGTAAAAATTATGATGACCAAGCGAGGGTAGTTATAAAACCTTGCGCTTCACGGACACGACGCTAATGGTCATCAGTCCACCCGTGACCACGGCCGGCGCGATTTGGCCGAAACGTGGGGTAAAGAAAAAGGTATCGTACCAACCTTTATATTAATATATCGCGATTAAAATCCAATTGTGTAAAAGTTGCGAAAGTTCGAAAACCTTTATTTAGATATCGTTTGATACATTCGTCGATTAAATTTAACCAGATATAAAATAACGAATAAACAAAGTTCCATTCGTGAACACATTTTTGTTTAGATTTTAAACCGGGAATCCTATTTTGTCGTATTGTCTCGTCTCCGGTTCGAGACAACATTTTTATTCGCGTGTGATAAATCTCATGTGTCCCGCTTCGACGTTTTCAATAAAGTCTTATTCATGTAATATGAATACAATACATCAAGAGGAACTGTGACGTCATTATGCATGCGGTTTCATCTTTCCAGGATGGGAACTAGACTGAAAAATTGTGGGAATTAAGATATTTAGAGGTATGTAATAATTTTACTAGCATTTTTGATGAATGAAAGAATACAACTTTGGCAGTTGTTACGAGGAGTAGTGGTAGACAACTAGTCTTACCAAGGCGTTCCGGTTTGCCCAAAGTGAGTGGGTTGAGATCGGACAGGCAGTCACTCTATGTAAAACACTAGTTCCCAACTCCAACCGGTTAAGACTGAAACTTAGCTTGGGAGAAGGCAGGCACTTGGTGTTTGTAATGAAGGAGGATGTAGTATTTTTAATGATTAATAAAATTAATGAAGACAATAAGGATAAATAAGTAGTGCTAAGCAGTTCTATTAACATAATGCCTATAGTTTTAGAGAATATAATTATATTTCGTAATTGTTATACTTTTTCCATGTTATGTAGGCACGAGTACGTATAGCTTACAATTTTAATATCTGCCTGCAAAAAATGCTGGAATTTACTGTTCACTGGGCATTCTAGCAAAAGGTCACAGAGAGTCGACGGATATAAAGACCGCTAGATATGTTTTTTATTTGTTTACGGAAAACATGCTAATACACGCAACTGCTGTAGTAAAAAAAAAACAAAATATCTTATAATCTAACTACCATCCCTTATAAACGAATGCCAAAATAATAAAGTCTGTACCGCAATTCTCTTGGGTATAATCAGGTAATGTTTCATAGCGAATTTCCTCGAAATGAAGTTCTTAAACAGTACTTTACAGATTCCGAGATATATTCGTAGAATTCTTCAAACTCATTCTGGAGCGCTGTATTTTGTAGGCTAAGTCATACTGCGAGCGAGATACGAGTATTTTAAAGGCGTTCACAATATGCTAGGCTATGCAGTGTTCGATATCCGATTCCGATATCTAAGCGACACGCAATTTACCTCCGATTAAGTTCCAGTTAGTTTATTTGGTAGATAATTTCATACAAATTCTGTTCCATTTTTGAATTTATTTGGCAAATAGTAGCTATTCGGAATCGTGAAACTTATCCTCAAAGTTGACAGACATAGGCCCGTCAACTAAGCCATTTAAATCGCCTTTATTTTATGTTGTATAGCCATAGCCATTTACATATTGATAAGAAAATAAGAAGATTCTAGGGTATCAATAATTTGCGTAACCTAATACACAAAAGACGTATGGGACAATGAAGTACGTAATTGACGCGATCACTATAGCAGCCATTATCATAACTTTTTGAAGTTTTTCTTCTTTTAATCTTATAATTCATTTAGGACAATCTAATACCACAGTAATTCACGCAGATGAAAACAGTAGAGTTATTTTGTTCCCTAAAATATGATTCTTAGCTCAATTTCATTGTGTTTGCTGAAAGAAGAAAATTAAAAACTATGTAGTACTCTTATGTAAAATTATTCGTTATGTTTATATAACTAGTATGCACAGACGCCAGACGTCCCAATCAACTTCGACCCATAATATGCTTTAGCGATAAAGTTAAAAATCGATTAAGAAAACTTAAGAGATTATAGTAGCTTGATGTACTGGCATCTATACTATGATCAGTGTTGATACCCCGCTAACAGTCTAACCAGTCTTTACCCACAAAGTTCGCCCCCATTGTACCATTTCGCGTTCCTTCGCTTTATGGCCAGTTAGGACAATATTGCCTCTCTCTAAGATCTGATAAATAAAAAAAACTTTTAGCGACAATGTTTTTTATGGTACATGTTTTAACTCGGATAAATGTGGCACAACTTTAGATTTGCCCTTGAGGGAAGACACCTGGGTCTTGGGTTTTTTTAGTCAGTGATTCTTCATTGTTTTGTTAAAAATAAAATTATTTATGTATTATGTAGGTATAGTGTTCTGCTTGAGCTGTTACCAATATTTTGTCTGAAAAAAATATTGCTCATACGTATAATTCTCATATAATAACTATAAAAAAAACGACTTCAAAAAAAAATAAAAAAAACCGACTTCAAAAACACTGAAAAGTGAAAAAAAAGCTTTTAAGTACATCGCTCTGGAAGTCGGTGTCAAGAAGTTGCAACTGTAATACTGTATTTATTTGGACACCGACTTCGTATTATCGCTATTCGCAGAAAAAAAAATTATAATAATTACGGAATAATAGCGGAAATTAACAATAAAAACCGCAACAAATTCCCCCGTTAGTTTGTTCCTGTTACCAATAAACCACGGTATCCTGGGTATTGGAAACTTTCTTGCAGTATGTTGTGTAGTGTTGAATAATATCTCATGCTGGGTTACGAAGCATCATGGAACTTCTTGATAGGCATGTAGGTTTTTTTTTATATTAGGAACAAATGTTGGCTAATGCTTTGGCTGATTTGTTGGAAGTGTGATGGCAGAGATTGATCTTTTTTGATTTTTACTTTTTTTATCACATTTACGCAAAATAAGTTATTTTTGTTAATTAGTGCTTTTGCATCATCATAATCCACATTCACTTGTAGCCTAGTAATCTCTGCTCATAGTCGTATATTATAATTACGAAAATAACTCTATCTGTCTGTTTGTCATGCTTGCATGCAAAACTATTGCACTGATACAAATGAAGCTTGGTACACACGGTTACACATCAAGCTATACAAAACTAGTATAAGCTGACCTTTCAATTTGTAGAAAGACCATATAAAGCGAGTCCAAGACAAACTGGATTTTTATAGCAGTCTGTACAGAGCCTGAGAAAGGATAAGAGCTACTTTTAATCCGGCAATGGGAAATTGTTGTCTCGTGACGCGAGTGGAACCTCAGAGAACAGCTAGCCATGTATTAATTGACTGTTTTAAGTTAATGATATTACTAACTGAATGACTTGCTTTCAAGTTGCATCTCGATTTTATTGTATAAAACACTCAATTCTCGTCAAGACAGGCTGCCTGGGAACAACACCAACTGTTAGGTACTCCACAGTAATTAATGTGTGTACAAATATAACCTCAATAGCTGTTCTAGGGTCATTACTTTGTAGGTTATTGTCTGAATGGTAAATTACGTTCTATTGCAAATTAATTTTGTTATTGTAGGTGAATAGGTTTGCATTTTCTTCAATGATTCCAAAATTTAATTCAACAACGAACGACTTAACGATTCCAAGATTCCAAAATAAGTTTGAATTTTCTTCAACGTTCCAAAATTTGGTTAATACATCATAGTTATATTAACCAAATTTATGATTAACGCTCAATCCTTCTCCGTGGGAGAACAGGCCTGTACCCAGCAGTGGGACGATAAAGTAAAATGGCTGATGACGATGACATCATAGTTGTATTTACTCACTTATCTCACTAGCGTTTTCACGCACGCCCCGTGGGATCAACTGCACGCAACCAGTTAAAAAGTGACCTATAGCTTTCCTCGATAAATAAGCTATCTGTATTTTTTTTATCGGTCCAGTCTTGTCAAAGATTTTATGTTTTTAAGGGCCAGTTTCACAATGTCCGAATAGCCACTATTTACTAGATAAATTCAAAAATGGAACAGAATTTGTATGAATTTATCTACCAAATAAACTGACTGAAACTTATTCGTTGGTGGTGTAACAGGCCCTACGTATATTATGATGTCTATTGAAAATGTTTCTCCCAAATCAGAATTTCCGTCTTGGTTTTAGTAGTATAGTCTGGTTTAGTAACAATAGAAATGGTAAGGTGCTGAACAACCTAAACATTTTAAGCATAAGGGCAAACACAGGCAGCTGATCGGAAAATTGAAGTCTAGAATTACCTTAAAATATACTTCTTGTCCAAGGTTTCTTTGGTACTTAATCCTTTTAGGAACTAAAGTCTCAAATATTATTCCTTTGACATTGGAAGGTTTTCAATTACGATAAACCAACCAACTAGCTGTTTGTCTGAATCATCCTGCTATCTGTGTTGATATAGGACATTTTCAAGGTCATTTATATTTTTTTAATATTTATGTAACACAAATTAGGTAGGTTTACCTACTGACATTATACAGTCAATTTTCCGTTCGGCCGAGCGCTCTTTCCTGAAATAGCTTATAACTAAAATAGAAGTCCAATACAAGACTCCGAGTGCCTCTCGATCAGGTAACGACACTTGTATTACTGTCTCGTTCAATTTCTTCGTTTTCCTATTGTTATTCCAACAGAGAATCCTATTGGAATGGGATTTTCGAAGAATATCGAAACATAGTGTGAAATGCAGTGATAAACTCGAGCTTCGAAATAAAAATACATGTGCTGGGAAATTTTGTAAAATGTGAAACTTTAATTTTTATTTATTTTCTAACATTTATATATAATTGTTGTATAATGTTTAATAGATTATAATTAATTATGATTATCAGCCGTCTTGTCATCCCAGAGCTAGGAACAGGCCTCCTCTTACACGGAGAAAGATTGAGAGAAGGATTGAGCGTTAATCACTATGCATGCTCAAGGCGGGTTGGTGATTTCATTTAATTTAATTAATCATTGGTGTCTAAGATATGCCTGACTTGGAATCGAACCACCACACTTTTAAGAGGCTAGTGCTATTAGTAGTACATTAGTAAAAAATTTACTAACTAACTAAAAATATTACTAAGTATATTATACTCATTTTTATATTCTTTAGACCATTATTCATTTAGCTACTTTACCGTAAAACAAAAGCATATTACTTAAACTTTTAACTCGACACTGTAACTTTAGCAATTTCGTAATAAGTGCAGCACTGTTGCTGTAAAAGATTTACAAGAAAACTTTTACAAGGCAAATAAAACTGAATGCATATATTAAGGCATCTACCCACTGTGACGTAGCTTAAGGAAACGAACATTCATATTAATCGTCGCTTGACACGTCTAGAAACGAAGCCAGCAATTATTTCACTGATAGAAAACGATATCCTTGTTCACCCCTGGCAATAAAAAAAAAACAACAGCTGTACTAACGTGAAATGAGCCTGCAACCACGCCTTAATCTTGTTGCTCTGGTGATAGTGTAAAATTTCCCAACAGCCATCTTTATCGAGCACACTGACGACTGACTGACGACTTAGTTTATGCTTAGAGGAAGCCTATACTAATAAATTATAAAAGTCGTGGTGGCCTATTGGTTAAAGGATCAGCCTCGAGTATGAGGTGCGGGTTCGATTCAGGTCAGACAAGTACCAATGCAACTTTTCTAATTTATGTGTACTTTCTAAGTTTATCATTGACACCAATGACTGAATAAAGTGAAGGGAAATATTTCGAGGAAACCTGGACTATTATATAAGTCTGAAATCACCAACCCGCATTGAGCTAGCGTGGTGATTAACGCTTAATCCTTCTCCGTGTGAGAGGAGGGCTGTGCCCAGTAGTAGAACGATAAAAAGGCAGATGATGATGAAGTCTATACTTTTTTTTCTATTGGCGATAACCGCATGAAAATCCGTGCCTACTGCACGGTTTTTGAGTTTATCACGAGCATACAAGCAGACGCAGTGGTAAACATTCTTTTATATTATTAATTTTTAAACTTATATCCTAGGAACTATTTTGCACACCCAGATAAAAAATCGCATATAAACTCCCTCAATAAATAGACTATCTCATACTGAAGGATTCCTCAAATCGGAGCAGTAGATCCGGAGACAAGCGCGTTCAAACAAACAAACTTAAGCAAGCGAACGGTAATGATAAATGCACCTGGACCTAAGACAAGCAACATTACAGGCACGTCTAGCCGTCAGAAGTCAGCGATATCTTATCGCTCGCTAACAGCTGGCCAAACAGACTCGAGTTTGAACTGATCAGACGATAATGTAGTTAATTTACTCTAAGTTCATCCAAGTATCTGTTTACTAGAGTTATGGAGAAGATGAGTAATATGGACAAATGGATTATTTATGTGTTGTTAAAGAAAATATATGTTATGGGTGTAATAATTAGGTAGTAAGATTTGTTTAAGACATATAACTAAAACTTATGTGATTATTAGAGTAGACACCAGCACATTACGCTACCTGAAACTGTCAAATTTTTCCATTCAACTTTGAACCATATGCATTGGCAATAAAGTTCAAAATCTACTTAGGGAGTTTGACAGATTGTAGCTTGATGTGCTGGTGTATGTATAGAGGCATCAGGCTACTACAATCAGTCAAATTTCCTTAATGGATTTTCATCTTTATCGCAAAAGGATTATGGTTCAAAGTTCAAATGGAAAATTTTATAGTTTCGTGTAGCCAGAGCTGTACATAATAATAAATAATAAATTATTTCGTTAGTAGGTACGAAAAGGACAAAAATTGATGCTTCAATTTATACATAATTGGCAGTTATTACGCATAGTCATGCAGACAGTATGACAACCAGTCTTATGAAGGGGTACCTATTGGATTGGTCATTTAACCGAGTAGGAGTTCAGATAGGCAGTAGCTCCATGTAAAATACTGATATTCAGCTGCATCCAGTTAGACTGGAAGCCGACCCTACCATAGCTTGGGAAAATGCAGATGATGAAAAAGACAAAATTATTACTTGTCACATAATAGCTTTTTTCCAAGGAAGTGAGCATAGAGGTAGATTACGAAATAGATGTTAGTTTCAAGTTTTCCTTCGATTGGTGAAAGCCTATAAATCTGAATTTTATTATTTTAGTCTTCAATGCACATAAAAGTCATTAGGCTTACGGATCGTATCAATTAACTTTGCATTCTTGAAGTTAGAGCCATTTAGCCTCACGCATGCGTAGTATTCTGTTCGCATTTTTTTTAATATCCACAGAAATTTTCATAAGATGTGTGAACAAAGGCAATATAAATTTTTATTAGCACTTATCTTTATGACGAGATTCCTAGCGGTGGAGGCCATTTGCATAATTTCACTAGAATTTTTATTAATTTAGCTGCCTCGAAAGAATTTCTTAATTTATTTTGATAACCGTTTTAATTTATGATTAACTACTCTACTCAAGCATTCCTTGCATGCGTTCCTTCTTTAATAGTCAATGCATTTAAAGGAGTTTCTATGTTTTTAGGATTTTAGAAATTTTATGAACATGTTGTTAAAAATTAATCAATCAATACATAAGTTAAACAATATTGAAGAGAATAGTAAAATAAAACTAAAAAGAAAATATTATAATTTTCCACAGTTCCAATGGAATTAACCTCATTATTTGAACTGCACTGCTTTTGAACTTTTTAAATCTAAAAATAGATTGATTACCCGAAAAAAAACTGAAGTAACTTTTTCATTTTATTTAAATAATCGTAACAATGAATTTCAAAATATATAGGTCCTTAGTGGCGCCTCCCACCATCCCTCCCTTCAGCAAATTAATTATCTTATCTCAGATTTTCAGAACCCGCGTGGCTATTACTTAGCCACAAGCACCTTACATAATATAAACGTGGGGCTAATATTGAAATTACAAAATTTATTCAAAGATTTTTTTCTGTATTATTAGTAACTCAATATTATAATATCATGTCAAAAATAAAAATTATCTCTCGCATTTTAAAATGAATAGAATTTTATTAAATAATGTGAGATCATTAATTAATCCGCTGCTATCTCTCCCGTCCGATCTATACCACGTCACCAATATAAATGACATCTAATTACTCTCTCTCCGCGTCCGATCACATTTTAACTACCCTCCCATAATCCATTCTAAATCTTTAATCCTTAAAAGAGGTTGTTCAATAATTTAAATCGCTATGATTGATGAGTGTCGATTCTGACCTTAATCATGAAAATGGACGCCATTTGACGGCCAGCGAAGTGTTAGTTTAGGATACAGGGATCAATCAATGTTTACTAAGTTACTTCTTGTTATCTTAACTATAAGCATATTGTCATGGGATTTTGTTTGGGTTAGCGTCTGCGTTGTTTGCGATTATTGATTGTTTTCATCCATCTATCAATCAGAGTGATAATACAATACAATAATAGAGGATAGAAAAATTAATATGAGAAACTACATTCGCTCATGAAAAGAGCAAACTACTTCCTGCACACTGATTCTGATATTATAAGCTATCTTACTAGCAAGTTTAATCAAAATCCGTCAAATATTTTCAAACTTCTATCCATCCATACAAACCTTCGCGTTTATAATATTAGTCTAATGTCTTTCTCTAAAGTTGATTATGAACTTTCCTTGTATTTTATTTGGTGTTATCAGGTCGAATCAAAAGACCAAAGGTGCTTAACAATTTTCTTACCATTTTTGAAAAAGTAATTTATCCGTATATTAGAATGCATGTAATGACTTCTGAAGAAGAAGCTCTTCGCTCTACGTAAAATACTACTCAGCTTCATCTTTTAAAGATTGGAAGCCAACCCCAACATAGCTTGGGAAAAGGCTAGGGAGATGGTGGCAATAACTTCTAAGAAGGAAAACATTTGACAGTCGCGCGTAACTGCTAAACATTCGCTCATTCTATCCATCAGTTTGGCTGATGCAAATTATCACAGATACAAATTGCTCCACAGATATTGTTCGTTGGAACATTTCACTGGCAACAGCGTATTGCGTATCTGATCATCAATTACCTGGAGTTCCTCGGAACTGATTAATGGTGGCACCTTGTGTAACGAGTAATTATTTCCAGATAACGGTATTTTACTATTGTAGATATTGTTTTTAATTAACATTGTTTCACAGTGTTTATTTATTGAAATAGATTAGGCTATTGTCTTTATTGTTTGCGTAGTGTATACGTAGTTTAGGGCTAATCTTTTGTTTCGCTGATCTGGTTTCGACCACATTATACCTATTAAATTGCTTGTTATTGTTTTAGAGTAGCTAAGTATACCTAAATAGGATCAGGTATACTATATGGGGCAATTAGGTATATTGTTTTTTTGTTATGCCTAAATTAACATTGTGATTTTTGGGCAGTTTTTTCTACCATACCTTCTACCTAGCTGATAGCAGATAGAAAGTGGTTTTTAGATACCTTCAAAAAGAGCTGATATTCAGCCTACTTTGAATAAAGGACTTTTTATCTTACTAAACCTCGAAAATAAATATTAACTTATTTAACCAATCTCTTTCAAATAAAAATAACATTTATTATTCCTTTTTTATATTATGATATTATTGCATGGAATATAACACAAACAATTTCGAGGGATACAGGAATCGATTTCGGTCGCATTAGTCACGAATTTCCGCGTAACGACATGTCGCCTGACAAACACGATTGACACTGGGGAAACATATTCGTAACGATAAAATGATCCGTTGGGTTTATTTGATTTGGTAATCATTTTAGATAGCATTGTGTAAGTTATTATTATGAAAACACCTGAATTTTTGAAACTCTATATAAATGTTATATAATAATAAGTATAATATTCGTCACACATTCACACAACGTCATTTAGTCCCAAAACTAAGCAGAGCTTACTAAACAACTGATAAACGGACGCAATTACACACAGACTAAGTCAAACACCCATGTTCATGCACACAAATTTTTGGCTTGTGCAGGAATCAAACCCGCGATCTGTGAGTGGCAGACAGATTCACTACTACGCCGTCTGGTCATCAAATATTATCGATCGAAAGTTACTCGTGCCAAAATTCAGTGAAAATAACTTTTTAAAAACACGCAAGAAGACCGCCAAAATCATCGATCGTAACAAAATTTGTTAACAGGACAAACTTTTTTAATATAATCAAGTTTCTAATAACATTATGAAATTTCTCGACACTTCCCTCCCATCTGAAGGTACTTTACAGAAAAGAAAATGTCTACCACTCTACGTTGAGGAGCAAATATTTACTCTAGTACTACACTAGATGGAAATGCTAATTTCCAAGTGTTAGCTTTTCTCGAAGCACTTTTAGTATTAGCTTGAAAACTGTTTTATACATTCTTATTCATAGTAAACATTCTTTTATGTAGGTTATAGGAAACGGTATTTTTTTCTTTTAATCCACAATGTAAAAATGAATCGCTGAATTTATTGCTAAGCGCAAATCTCGAGAACTGCTGAACCGATTTCCCTACTTAGGTATTTTTTTTTAATATTTCTTGAAGTACCTACGATGGTATAAAAAATAATAAAAGCAAAACAAAAATGAAAGAATCGAATGTTAGGCCTGCTGAAGTTTGCTGTGTTAGCTGGCTGCTAATATAATTAAATAGGTATACCTATATTTTTGATTACCCGAAGCGCATTAATTTCCTAAGACACAAATTGTGTCAAGAAACGATTAATATGCCCGCAACTTTTATGAAATATTTGTAAAAAAAATAGCCTAAAAATATAAGTCCAAGAACAAATCTGGGGATTGTTCGTTAGAGTTTAGAGAAAATCTACAGAACAAAAGTGGTTTTAGTCAGTAAAAGTCTGACACTCCCTCCAGCTGCACCCACAGTGAGACAGGTCGTTTAATGAACAGGGGTTGAAACATTAATTCCAACGAAAGCAAAAATCACATCCCAACTTGTTACCTGTCGTAATATCCAATTATTCAAATTTGAAATGAGAAAATTCGTCCAAATTACAAATTTCTACTTATGAAGCACTTAATAAAATGAAACTTAAGTGAACAGACAGACCGCTGGCTCATCGATCATCACTTTCTTGGAATTTTTTAAATTCGTCTTACGAAATAGATTTGTGGGAATCTTTCACTCGGTTCGTATATCTGGCGTGTTGCCATTTTGAAACCATTTCTAGCAATGTTGCAAACCTCATTTCTATAGGTTACAAATTTCCTTAAACTTAACTTGTACGTATACATATAATATATTTCACCAATTAATTTGTACTTAAGAGACTTTATAAGAATCGATAACGATAGAACGAACCGATAATCGACGCCTTGGAGTAAAAGCATCGTAAATGTCAAAGACGTAACTTTAGAAGAAAAAATATATCTTCATATATTCTAAATATATATTCCTAGAAACACAATGAAACACATTTTAGTAAAAATGCATTTCCTTGGTTATCATCCTAAGATGACAATAATGGACTCAAGAATAGTTATGCCAACTAACTAGTTTTAGCCAGCGATTTTTTTATTATTATTTTTTTGCCCCACAAAACCGTTGTACCTAATGGTTTGTGGGATCGATGGGTTTCATTCGCTTTTCGAACTAACAGTTCTAACAGTTCAAGAATTTTAGGAATTTGACCTGTACCTAAGTCATGAGATTTCCGCTTTTAAGCAGACAAATATGTATACCTACTAAGTTTTCAGCTTTATAATATTATTGTTTTATTTACCTTCTTAATAAGTCGCTCATTTGCTTATAGGAAACAAATGAATGAGTTGTTTTAGACCAATAGTTCCAGAGATGGCCTGTTTTTTACTACCTTACTTATATTAGTGTATGAATCTCTATAGGTACCTATATTTATCACTATCATTTAACTTATGCTACGAAAACTGAAGTCATCCAAATGTCAAATTCGGACAAAAATTCCATCTTACTTTGTTGTTATAAATATAAAAAATATAAAATATTTCTGTTATACTTTTTTGAACACGAAATATACTATATTAACTTTCGGTTTTAGAGGAAATGATAAAAGTTTCGTCCGTGGAAATATTTTTATCTCCCCTGGGAGTTTAGAGTAAATTACTTCTGCGTGACTCGTTTTGTGTTCGAATGTTTCTCGAGAGTTTGTTCTGTACGACTGGTAGGTAAGTCTTGATGACATTTGGTAAAGATTTAAGATTGCTCGGCTCATTTCATAGCCTGACTAAATTCTTCCGTTACTTCTTTTTTTTTGGGAAAAATCCAACAAATCATTTTTCTACAATCTGTCAAATTTCCGTTGTTGATTTTTAATTTTATCTCTGAAGCATAAGGTTCAAAGTTGATTGGGAATTTTTTTCAGTTTCCGACAGCTTGATGTGCTGGCGTCTGTACATCCTTGAAGCCAGCTAAAACAGTTAACATACCGTACGGTGGCTTCTTATCTGTTTAGCCACTGCGCCAAGTTATACCTACTTTTTAAGTATCAAAGACCCTAAATTTCAAAATAACGTATGCTTAAAAGAATGAAACAGACACCTACACTTGAAATGTATAGCGCAGTAAATCTTCTTTAAGAAATAAATGGCGTGGCAAACTAAATTCTGTTTAGAGCATGCAAACGCGTGTAATGCTTGAGAACGGTGACATAAGGACACATTTATCAGACACAACATGAAGTAAAGGTTTTGTGTATATTTTAATGCTGGAATTCACACGTTTTTCAGTGTTCCTTGCATGTTCTTGACGAGCTTCTGAGCTGTGCTTTTGTAAAGAAGATATTTTACATACATCTATCTAAGTCTTTCAGTTATGTTGTAACAGTGTAATAAATTAATCGATTTAGAAGTTATTTAGCTTAGGCATAGATAGAACACAAGGGAAGAAAATTCGTCGTTATATGTAGGCTGTACTAGTACATGTTAGTATATCGCAGTCTTTCAAACTAAAAATGAAAAATATAACCTTATTATTTTAACGATGTGCTTTTGTTTAATTCTCCTTAGAGACTTCTAACGATTTAATTTCAACCTTATCAATATCACCGCAACATTGATATTCCTTTGGTACTACAAGCCTAACTGTATTGCATTTCGCAAAGTCAGCGTCAGCTCTTGAAGCGGAGCGCCTGCAATGAATCATCCGCAATCAGGTTTTACCGTGACAGATTGCCGTCATTTATTGTTCAGGAAAGAACTTAATTATAAGAAAGACTCATAGAATGCCATTTTAAAAAGAAAAATCCACCATATTTTATTTTATAATTATTAAATTGCGAGAATAAATAGATTTGCCATTTAGAGGAGTAATATTTAGTGATAAATCTATCTTGGTATAGGGTTGGTTCAACCTACTTGAATCTGTCAACTTTAACCAATCGAATATTAACCTTCCTGTATTGCGATAAGGTTGAAAATTGATTAAAGAAATTTGTCAGATTCAGGTAGTCATGTAGTACAGTAAAGTCATGTAGGTACCTACAGACGCCAGCAGGTCAACCTGACCGAATCTGTTAAATTTTACCTATCGAATATGAACCTTTCCGTATAAAATCTGCTAAAGAATGTTGACAGATTGTTGTAGCTTGATGTGCTGATGTCTGTGTAACAAAAACGAAGAAATAGATGAAAGTTGAAAAACCAATAAAGTTGATAAATCAAACTCAAAAATAAAAGTAATTTTGTTTGATGTTATAATAATTACGATGTTATATACGATCAACCCTTTATGTTGAAAAGCAAACACTCACAAATAAAAATCGCAAATTCACTTTTCAAATCACGTTGCCTTGAAGCTTTGATTTGAACTGTAAATAATGTGGTTTTTCCATGTTGAAATATCGGAGAATGCTCTCAATGGAAGGGTTTTATGTTTGGTTAAAAGATCAATTTTGATTAGCCGTTTGTGAAGTTCGTATTTTAGTCAAACATTGCTTTGATTAGTAAGGTATGATTATGACAAGTGTTATGGATCAAAATGGTAAATATTATCGACTATGGTGAAATTATAATATAAAAGCTACATAAGTAATGTATTTATGAATTTTAGGATTAATTGTGTTATTACACATTATGTAGGAGATGTACTTATTTCACTTTTAAATAATTATGTCGTCATACATACCAGAAACTGTATTATACTTTGTACAGACTCCAGCACATCAAGCTACCCGAAATTGTAAAAAGTTTCCCAATCAACTTTGAACCATATGCTTCAGCGATAAAGAAGAAGAAGTTTGGCAGATTATAGCTTAGCTTCATTGCGTCTATGCGTCTGTACTTTATGTATAGCATAGTATGTAATGCTGTTGTCGTAACAATAAATAAATAAACTACCCGACCAACTCGTAATACACAGTGATAAGTACATCATAACAGAAAAGTTTTCACAAAGTAATGTTCAACAAAATTTATGACATTTCCAACTCAATCGCTCCCAGCTGTCGTGAGATAATACTTTTATGAATATCTGAACAGCGAAGCTGAATAGTTTCAAAGTCAAGGTCTGAAGAGCTCTGAAGAATATTAAACTAATCACCCATCAAATTCTGATGCCTGAACTTAATTTTTAGGACTGATTTCGTCTTTTTTGATGGTCGTAATTTGGAATGGATTTAAAAGCAGGTTAAGTTTACTTTACCGCTTATACCGACCGCTTATTCTGTATCTTTAAATTAATTATATTCTGATAATGTCTAGTTCAGACAAATTATATATACATTTATAGGTTCAGACGAACCTATAAATATTAAATAGTTAGTATAAAATTCAGTTTAAAATAAAATTTCTTTAAAAAAGCTGATTTTGTTTATCTTCTGAATCATGGACAACATTCGTTTTATTTGGCAGAAAGGAACGTACCCTACAGAGCGCGTACAATTAAAAGGCTAGCCAACAGTCGCATGTCAACAATCAAATTCGTTCAATGATTTATTGACCATTTGATGACAACAGTCGAGTTATTAGAAATTTTCATAATATTTCCTCAGGGTAGGTACTCAGTACGCCTTGACGTTTATGGTTGGGCCCACTTAGGTCGCAAAAAGGCGAGTGCGCTTACGTGACCAGAAACTTGAATTTATAGTGGTCCTAGTTTCCATGGTCGTGACATATTCTGTGTGGCAGATGACCCCAATTTAGTTTTATGGTTACATTATTCTGATAGGCTTAAATTTGCTTTGGGGATGAAGTTGTATATCTTGATTTGGACCGTCTGTAAGTTCGAATTAGGAGCATAAAGTTTTAATGTACTATTTTGTTGGTTAACCCAGAATTCTTGAAGCATTGAAATCTAAAGATAAAATATTAAACTTAAATTGAAAAAAAGTCAGTTTTCGAAACATCATTTGACTTCTACGTTATATCAAAGTCAAACTCGTTTATTTCAATTCGAATGGCAAAACAAACTGTCACTGCCTATACATATGTCTTCTCGCTGGGAAGAAGTGGCGCAACGAACTCCCCAGTAATACTAGTCTGTTAGAGTTGAAGAACCAGATTTATATAAATCAGGTTCAATCTCAATTAATTTGAGAAAAAAAAAAACATAATTATCATTATGATAAACAATAAATAATTAAAAAATCAAAATTATCACATGTAGCACACAGGTTTATACCCATCTTTAAGTACCGAATCTCAAGAGAAATGTCTCCTCAGTATAAGACAGTGAAATAAAATATCTCACTAAAATCCTTCTGTACAAGACAATAGACTCTACTATCGAGACTTTGGAGAATTTGAAATGAGGGAATGGGACAAAATGAAAATTTCTCCAGGTATAAAGGGCCGATATTAAAATTCATTCATTGCCGCTTTGAGCAGACCGACCTGGATTGCGAAATGAGATTCGCCCGACAGCTTACGTGAAATCCGGTTACTTACACCAATTTAAAATTGTAAAACAGAGGCCTAGTAATTACAATATGAGATGAATGAAACGAGGAATGCTTTGCGCGAAATTTTTAAAGAAAATTGGTACGCAATTCATTTTCTGTAATTGAATAAAATCTACTGAATACTACGTACGTACATACATATGTACGGCTTATTATGTTGGTCAGAAGTGCAAATCTATGATGCAGTTGAAGCAACAAGGTTGACTACAGACAGCAATAAACACATAATAAGAAAAGTAACGACTAAAATATTAACAAGGTCATTGGATAATGTGCCGGGGCTGCGAGTTGTTCGCAAGAGTTACCGTGGCCCTGGCACACAGAGACCTCCAGAAGAACTTAGTGGGTTTTAGACGGTAAGAGTCCGACACTCACTTCAGCTGCACTTATAAGTAAAAAAAATACGTCTTCAAGAATATTTATAATTGTTATATTTCCTCTAATAAACAAAACACAATCTTTTTGGACACATTATATATATACTGGCCACTTTTGGAAGATGAACCAACGTCTAATTTATTAAAAAGATAATAAGCCAACAAAATATTACCCACTTGAAGATTAAAAGAATGCTTTTTCATAGTCAGCTTTTTATCATCTCTCATCAAGCCTTGACTAATGTTGGGGGAAATATTTTATTTTGACGGATTTTATACTTTCTTGTTTTTTTTTAAGACTTAAAGGCCAAGCGTAGAACCTTTACCATAAAAATTCTTGTGAACATACCAGAAGGCGCCGATAGCAAAAACTAGTATGCTAAAAGGTTATTTATCAAATAAATGCACTATTTGAAATAGCAAAACCAAATACCAAATCGATACTCATAACATAAAGCTGAAGATTTTGTTTGTTGGTTTGTTTGAATGCGCAATTATTAAGGAGGGTTGTAAGCTAGCCCTTATTTGAGTCCGCTGGTGGAAGCAAGGGTGAAAACTATAATCAAAAACAATACTGTCGTAGAGACAATCATGTTTATTGCTTGCTTAACAATTTCATATACATAAATGTGATGTTCAAGACCTAGTCATGTATCTCATCATAGGTCTACTACATATGTGTTTGATTAAATAAAGAATATACATATATTGATTTTCATATGTTTTTAAATTGTAGTCCATAGTGTTATTTCCTTTTTCTTGCTGTTTCGAAGATAGCGTGGCATTTGTTCGTGTCCTATGTCCTAATACACTAAAGTCAGGCGATAAGGGTATAGTATTTTTTTATTAAGATTAGAAAATTCTAGGGCAAGCTTGTAAGTTTGGCGCAGTACGGATCAATAGACGTTCTCCGAACAAAGTAGTTTTCTAGTACTTTTGAACTCGGAAAATTAGGACACTGTACTTATGTGCAAAGTAACATTAAATTATTACGTGTTAGTTTGATATGAGAGAAACAAATTCGTAGCCATATTTTCCATCTTGAAAAAATTGAAATCATAATAACTAGATAACTTCCAAGCGTATATTGTATTACAAAAGTCTAACTGTAACAATTCACGTAGAATTTCTGTTTACGTTTATAACCTGTCAAAGATATACAAATAAATACCAGGAATCAACTAAATTAATGTGGTTTCGAGGTTTTAAAGGGTTATTTGTCATGCAAAGTGGACCCTTTGCCCGTACTTTGCTCATCAAATGCCAACCTCTACTTTTACATCCAGGTATATAAATTCGTTATTATTTAGGATGTATCTAACCCTTAGCGCATTTGCGTTCCGTGGAAATTACTTCACGCAACCGGGTGTAAAGAATTTTTCAAATCGGACCAGTAAGTCCTGAGATTAGCGCGTTCAAGCAAAAAAAACTCTTCAGCTTTATAGTATCTGTTTCTGACATCCTCGTTGGTCTAGTAGTCGCAAGGCGCGACTGCTGTGCACGGGGTCTCCGATTCGATTCCCGTGACGGGCCAAAATCGCTTTGTGGGTTTAAAAAACTTTCATAAAGCAGTCTAGAGTCTGGAAGTTGGTGATTGATTCACCCGTGCATCGGAGAGCATGTAAATGTCGGTCTTCCGCCTAATTTCTCTCCGGTCGCGGTCGTGTCGGATTACCGTCCCATCGGACTATGAGAGCGAAGGAATAGAGAGTGCACCAGTATCTGCGCGAATGCTTGTGCACTATAATATGTCATGCGCAGCTGGCTGATCTCTATAAAAGAGAACGGCCGTAGCCGACAATCTGCCTGGAAGCTGTCATCATCGGTTTTAATAACTCAATCCTGAATAAAATAAAATACACCATAATGAGGCGTACAATTAAGGCGTCCATAAATTTATGTAGGACAAAGAGTCATATTTCTCTTTTTCTCATAGCATTGCAAGCCAGTGTCAAAATGTATGAGATGTTGGTGTAGACACCAAGGCTGCAGTAAAGTAAATGTTTGCCTTGGTAGGCGTCGCGCATCCACATTCCAAGATTAGATGTCACTCACATCGGTAGACGGGGGTGTATGGACCGGCTATAGAGTCAGCGGTAAGCGGACAAAAAACGATTTCTGTTTTTAAATAAAATTTTCATTGTTAGGATTTTTCTTTGTAACTAAGGTTTATTTATCCATGATTTTTAAACTGAAATCTACAATGTTGCATGTAGTGTCCATTTTTTCCCTCTATTCTTTTTAATTCATAGCAAAATATCAAAGGAAAATAATGCAAATCCAGTCCCGTGTTCAATGTGGTTTGAATATTTAAAATTATTTGCGAAAAACGCTGACAATACGACTTAGCTTTATTTACGTAACATGTAAGTAACTACGACTGAACAGTTTGTTGCACTACTCATATTATCACGCATGCATAAAATATTTCACATTTCAGTACTTAAAGAAGTGACGCTAGTCAATACATAATCTCTCTAGCATTGGAAAACCGAGAAGTTATTGTTGCTAAATGGCTCGCAATGGCTTATGAAGGACTGAGCAATAATATAAAATTATAATTGTATAAAGTCTAAGTATTTTAAAACTATACCACTTAACCAACAATTAAGTTTCCCATTAGAAACTACCTGTATACAATTACTTTAATATTTATTTCATCACCAACCTTTTTGTGCTGGCCCACTGCTGAGGACAGGCCCTTTTTAACCGACTTCCAAAAAAAGGAGGTGGTTCTCAATTCGGCCGGTATGTATTTTTTTTAATTTTTTTATTGATGTACACCGATTACTCCGAGGTTTCTAGTCCGATTTGTGTAATTCTTTTTTTGTTCGATGCAGTATACTTGTCATTTGGTCCCATAAAATTTTCATCCAATTTGGTTCAGTACTTTTTATTTTATGAGCATTTGTTTGATTTATGTGGATGATGTATATGGATGATGTTATAAAGGGCCGGTTAATGAGAATTTCCCATAAACTTGAGTTATGATAGCTATTATAGAAGGTGTGGAGTATATAAATGGATAACGAAACAAGATTTTGGACCTGATACTAAAAAGATAATAATATTTTTTTTTTACAAAAAAATAAAACCGGCTTCAAAAACACTGAAAAGTGAAAAAAAGCATTTAAGTACATCGCTCTAGAAGTCGGTGTCCAAATGAATACAGTATTATAGTTGCAACTTCTTGACACCGACTTCTAGAGCGATGTACTTAAAAGCTTTTTTTTCACTTTTCAGTGTTTTTGAAGTCGGTTTTTTCATACAAAGAAGTATTGAGCATAGAATCCCTATGCTTCCTCAAGGCGGATTGGTGTCTAAGTCTATGTCTAGGTTTCCTAAGATGATTTTTCCTTGGCCTTTTGTCGGTCATTGTGTCCAAGATCAACATAGAAGGTAAATTTGACTTGAAAGAAGTTAATCCTTCTCCAACAGTTATCAAAATTAAGATGAAGATATGACGAAAATAATGGAAGTACCTACATATATACTTGTACATAATCACTTGGCCAACTTTCTAAATGTTCATTTTGATCTAGCGCAGACATAAACTAATTAGCTCGTTCTGAAACACTGCAGGTGCATTAAACGTCACTATGACACTCAGTTGAGCAGTGACGCTAATTAACAGTTTAAGTTTTAATAGGTATAGTGTTACGAGGCGGTCGCTCGGTAAAGTTAATAGCCTTTATGACCTGAATACATAAGCGTAAATACGTCTATGCAGGGGTCTTATGTTTTTCGCTGGAGTAATATTATCAGAGCTTTTTCCTTCCTCAGAAAAGACAAAAGAAAAATTGTGAAGTACCTATGTGCTTGATTCCGTGGAAGAGTTATTCGTTAGAGTAATAAGTGGTTACCATAGTCTGACCCTATAAAATAATGATTTGTTTGGGCTATCGATAGTAGATTTTGTACCCTTTTGAATCTATAATACTTCTAACAAACTGGTTAATTTGCCATCAATACAAATATGTATCTGCCGTAAAAATCGTTTAAGAGTTTATTTTCGTGTGAAATTTGAGAAAGTAGTAACCGGGTCGACTTGAGATAAACCGCGAGTATGGTGTTTCGCTCGTTGTCAATCATAATGTTTTTTTCTTATGCTATAAGTATTTCTATGATGTAATTGTTGACCGGTTTTTTCTATTTTAGTTTAGTTTTTTTTTGTGGTTAATGACTATAAAACTACATCCTCGAATTCAAATAGGACTGCTAAAAGTGTGAATTTTTGTATTTCAATGTGGGTGCAGACGCCAGCACATCAAGCTACTACAAACTGTCAAAAATAGATTTTCAACTTTATGGTTCAAAGTTGATAGGGAAAATTTGACAGTTTCGGGTAGCTTGATGTGCTGGTGTCTGTGCTATAGTATTTCCCTTTCTAAATCTGCAGGGAGTGCAGACAGTGTCTCACATCCAACTCTAAACATGGCCGTTCAAACATACACCTTTTGTTCGCCATCAAAGAATACAACATGTTTTATGTACTCCGGTCTCCGATGTCAACAGTCTATGTTCCCATTATTTATTCAAACGCGAATATTTTCAAAGTCATTGTTTCACCAGGGACATGTATAAACATGATTTCAGGGGTACCATGTGTTGTTTTATGGGTATTCCAGAAATTTTGGTCCGAAAGGTTCGAAATGCTTTTTTAAATATTAAATTATGATGCTCATTTGTCTGTTGTGGCTGGCGTAGCTGGCGGCAGGTGCTATTTTTTGTAGATATTTGCATTCACATTGTCATTAGGATTTTACGTCTTTTTATGGGGTTTTCAATAGCTACCAAAAAGGTTTGGTGTCACCAATAGACAGTATATGGAATAGTACCTAATATTGGACATCGTGTTACCGTAGCTGTGGTATACACAGTTTTCAAGCATATTCCTAAATTATAATTATAATGGCGGTCTTTGAATTTCTAAGTCTTAAATTCCTCCTTTATACTAGTGGGTTTTAGAAACTCATCTACGTACATATTTAGTTGCAGTTTCATGTTATAAAAAATAATTGTATTTATACCTATGTATATCTTAGTTTACAAAACAATTTCATCTGCGTATAATTGCATGTAGCGATGACGTCAAAGGTAGTGAGTCGTTATGCTCCCATAAGCGATGCAATCTTTAGGCCATTAGTGTAGTGCATGGATCTATATTGTCACGTCGTTTGTACCGCTCGCAGCTGAGTTATTCAATAAATATCGTGTGCATGTACCTATACAGCTAAAAGATATTGATGAAATTAATTCAAAGTTTTTAAAATTAATTTCGTGCTTTGCAATTTTTGGCATTTTGTTATTTCATCTTTTTACTATAAAGTATAGTATACCTACATTATTTTTCTCAACATAATTCTCAACTTTATATTTACTTATATTTTTTTTATAACGTATATATAGGGGTGATAAGAAGAACAAAAAATAGTGTTTCTTATGTCATTTCGATAATGTTTCTAATTATTGAAATGACGGATTGAACGCATTGAAGTTCGGGAGTGGAGGCTTGTCACCTTAAGTAAAATTAGTGTCTAAAAGTCACGTAACATGAAATTTAAATGTGTTGAATCCTCGTCATTTTTTATTTTATTAGTTTGTGTGAGAAACGAAACGTATTACTTACGTCATGCGTATTATCACATTTTATCCATCATTATTTGTAGGTACCCAATCTAACTACTGTTAGGAAAGCGAGGATTATCATTAATGTCAATATTGTGACTATAAGAAATACATAGCTTGAAATCAGGTAAACATATGCATATACTTACATATACTATATTGACTGCTTCATGATGCATTATTTTTACACGGTTCGGAATATATAAATTTAGTGAAACTTTGCTTGCCAATTAGTCGGTACCCACTCATTAACAACAGCTGGCACTCACGGTTTAAGGCTATCGGCACATTGGACGTTTTTACGAATTCTTGACGTGCGAATACGCACGCACGAAAAAGCCCATTATGTTGAGTAAGTGAGTACGTGAGACTATCTAAGCGTATATATTCATTCGTTGTTTATGTGTAGGTATGTATACATGTGTGTGTTTTCTTGAAGAAACCGATATATGTATAGATGTTGAGCCAATAAATTTATTTGAATAAGGGCCAGTTTCACCAGACTGGCACTATATTCTACCAGATAAATTCAAAAATGGAACAGAATTTGTATCAAATTATCTACCAGATAAACTATCTGGAAATTATCCGTAACCGGTGAAACTGGCCCTAAATCTATCAGAATCTGGTAAACGTTCGGACAGAATCATAGCAGTACATAAGCATGTGTTGAATTCCGATATTTTGTATCCAGTGTGCGCTGAGCCTAATATTTCCGGTCGCCTGTCAAAGTATTCTGTAATACACTTGAACATTTCAGTAATTGGAAAATATTAATTTTAATTATTTCAGTAAATAGAGCTCTATTTTTTGACATGTAATTTGGTTTAAGTACCTACTTTTAAAAGTCTTTGAAGTTCAAAGACTTATGATTAGTTAATAAGTTATTTCTTGTAAACTAGGCTATGTTTTTATTGCCAACTTAACGTTAAAGATTATAGGATACCTAATATTTCTCACAAACGTCTATTTAAACCTGTTATTAATGTCTACTGAAAATCAAGACGCAAAATTAAGGCTGCCTGTCCACGGAAGCGTAACAAGGCAGCAGTACGGAGAAACGGAGAAATTAGAATCAATAGCGTTACTCAAATCTGAAAAAAAAACCCTTAAAGTTAATCCTATTGGCTAATATTTCTTCGTTTCTTTTGCACAGCAGCCTCGCTCCACTTTTGTGGACAGGCAGCCTTATACAACTGCAAAAAACAAAAACGCGTTTTACCTGGCATTTAAGATTGGTACTATTGTAAATCGGGAACAGGAATTTAATTAAATGTATGATTTGAATTTAAACACACAAAATAGATGATAAACTTGCAATGTAATAACAAATATTTAAAAATATACATATATACACATTATAGATGATAATTTTGTAATGTAAAAAACAAACAGACTATTAAACAATATGCATTAAATCATTGTTAATTTTAATAGTCTCATGAAAATATGTTACATATGTAGGTATATCGCCAGACGCCAGCACATCAAGCTACTACAATCTGTCGAATTTCCTCATTAGATTTTCAACTTTATCGCTGAAGCACATGGTTAAAAATTGATTGCGAAAATTTAACAATTTCGGGTAGTGTGATGTGCTGGTGTCTGTACATCAAAAAAGGCAATTAACTCAGTAGGTAGGTACTTGGTGGAGTTCTAAAAATTGTTTTCTCCTCCTCCCAACTGAAGCCACTCACACAAAACAAATCAGGACAATTGAATTTTCATGACAAAAACAATTTGGTTAAAACCAAAGAAAACACTGAGCAGTATTCCGGGACCCTTCCTTCCGTGTTGTTAGGACACGAGGTTATTTGTACGGAGTTTTGCTGTTTATTTAAATATTCGGGTGCTTTTTTTCTTTATTGGATTTTAAGCAAGTTTTGGGCCTGTAAAATTGATATTATCTATACTAACATTGTAAAGAGAAAAGATTTGATTGTTTGTTTATTTGAATTGAATTGGCTCCAAAACTATTTGACCGATTTGAAAAATTCTTTCACTGTTGGGAAGCTGCACTATCCGTGGTGAACATGGGATATGTTTTATTCGGGTACGCGAAGAAGTTCTTCGGGGACGCGACAGAAATCGCGAGAAATTGCCTTTAAAAACGTGATCTAAAAAAGTAACTTGTAAAGTGCTAAGTTTAAACCATCAACCTTGAACAAAATTGATGGTCCAAACCTAGCACTAAACCATGTACTTTTTAAAACAACGTTTTATAATAAGGTGGGTAGAGTTTGTTTCTTAATTTGAACGCGCTAATCTCAGGAATTACTGAACTGATTTTAAAATATATTTCAATGTCACATAGCCCCTTTATCGTGAAAGGCATAATTTTCACGGAACACGGTTGAAACTGCTGGTAGCAGCTAGCAAGAGATATATTTTTGATAACTTAAGTACCTAAGTAAAACGCACAATAATAATTAAGTTACCTTATTATTTAACCAACAATATCGGTGCCGGCTTAAATTCGCTGATTAATCATTCATCAAAAAAGCTGAAAAGCTTTGGATGATATTCGAATAATTACCACCCGCTGACCGTACAATTTGATCGCGTATTTGTAGACGTAGGTAAATATAAATAACCATCTGTGGTATTGGATAGACTCAATGCCATCCAAAGCGGGCCAGTGCTTGCCGCCATTAGGGCAAATAATTGCAATCCTGGCCAGCAAATGCTCTCATTTATAGCTTGCATTCTCGCTGGTATGTATATCTGTGGAGCTGTGTTCTATCTGTGTATACAATTAACATCAAATTCTGGATTTTATGCTTTGAACTGATTGAAGACAAATGGTTTGAAACAAATTTTTCAATATTGGTCTGATCCATATTTCACAATGTTCGAATAGCCACTATGTATAGAACAAATTCAAAAATGGTACAGAATTTGTAGAATTATCTATCAAATAAAGTAACTGGAACATATTCTTAGGTGGTGAAACATGCCCTAACCTAGTAAGATTTGAAATGGAACTCGTGTTTTTCTTCGATTGACTGAATTTTAAACTCAACGGTATGGTAATTAATCTCTTATACATAATAGAATGTTGAGTGGGAAACTCTAATTAGTGCAGGTCATTAAACTTGCACGCTTGTCCGGTAATGAACCGCGAGCCTCTGAGCGCGGGACAAAATGCCTTTTGTGAATTGTCCGCAATGTGGCGCGGAATTGTGGCAGTCGGTTAGAACTCCATATTCTTTTTTTGAATATTTCAGCTTGTTTAGATTTTTTTCTCAACTTTTGAAATTCCTTTTTCGAATGATGAGATTTGTAATGTTGGTTTTATGTTTTTAGAAATGAGGTTTTTATTGTAAGCTTTTGTATAGGTACGTTAATTTACTAAACGTTCTAAATTGTTACTATGAGTAGTATTCTAGCAGCATCGAATTTTTGAATAGTGGAACAGTTAAATAATTAGCAGAATTCGAGTCGAAATGATTAATAACAATACCACTTATGATTAGACCAATAAAAATACACTTGTTACTGACGCTAAAAACAAAAAACTCTGAAAAACAATGAAATAAGACATTTTATTTTTCTCACAAAAGGATGAAATTTCTTGCGTCTCTTAACCCTCAAGATGAAAGCAGAGGGTCCCCTAGAACGGGTTTATGAATCTACTTGGAATTTCATTACGAAATTTCGTTCGTTTCTCGTGTCATCGATGGGTTGAAGAGGACTTTTGGTATTGCCTATTGCCTTTATTTGTAGTTAGAGCACTTTACGGTGAGAATTAGTTTTTAGATGGGTTGAGTTTGCGGGATTGATGAAATTGAATGTTTTAACTGTCGGTACACGGAATCTTTGTTACAAAATACTGACTCAATTTAATTTGTTCTGCTATCGTTGTTGCCCAAATACCAGGTACCTACAACTTATGCAGGAAAGGTTCTGTAACATATCATGTCGATTCTACGTATCCAACATAACCTTAAGAATCTATGTATCTCAATATAAAACAATAACATACATATTGTTAAGGACATTCTAAGATTTTTTTTTTGTCCCATTACTGGGCACGGGCCTGTCATACAGAGAAGGGATAACATCCGTTAATGACCACGCTAGCTCAAGGCGAATTAGCTATTTTAGACTTTAAGAGTCCAGGTTTCCTCAAGACATTTTCGTTCGCGTTTACTCAGTCATTGATATTCAAGATATTATTATAGTAACTTGTACTGGGAATATTGTGATAAATAAAAGCTATCGCCGTTCCACTACGAGATCAAGATAACACAGTTAGTACAGCGGCTGCCCATTGTCTTACTTAAGTGTAAAGTTTCATAATGCGGCTCCACTAGTCAAAACTTTGTTTACCAATAAATACTTACTATGACGAACGCAGTTTAACTAAATGGTTAAATTGTTTTAGTTTAATGGCCCACTATGCTAATGGTTATAGGCAATATAATAGCAATTGTTCCCACTAAAAGCATGATCATAATATTTATAGTAAGTCTTAAAACACAAATTTTAAATTGAATATAGTTTCAAAGGAAAACATTCTTATTTCTGATGATTGCTTATGCGCAACGACTAAAACTGTAAAACTGCACTCTACACCGTGACTATTTAGTCGTCTTACAAAAGTGGTCCACCTAAAGTATCCGACATAAAATACCTTTAGATGCGATTATTATTTTTATATATAATAATGAATATTTTTTTTATTCCTCAAATCAAAAAAAACGTTTACTAGTCATTGGATACATGAACTGGGCTACTTTTGTAAGACGACTAAACAATCACGGTGTGTAATTTAACCACAATTTTTGAATTTTTGTAAAAATATCAAATTAAACTACTTACAATATTTTGAAATAATAACGAAACGATAATAATTTATCTTTCATAGTTACATAACAGTGATTAATCATCACAAATATCACGGACTCAAAATTTATATCCAAGAGTTAATAAAAATTTGTCGTGTTGATTTTCTCTCGCAATAATAATTTAACGTCTCATTTGCGAGTTCAAAAGCGTCAACCGCAGACGTGTCGAAATATCATTGCACTCGAAATTAAAATACGACCGAGGTGGGATAAATCGTAATTCATTAAGCCATGTTTAGGAACATTGAATTTTTAATTAGCAAGCTTAATTAATTAAGGGACTTTCAACTTTTGCAGTTGTTTTAAAATTATTTTGCGAATGTTGGAGTTTTTTATTGGATTTGTTTTGACTGACTGCTTAGAGGCTCCTTTTACGAACGAGGCCTTTGTGTTTTTTTTTATAAATTACACTATTTCACGGGTAGGACCGTGACGTTGGGAATGTGCCTACTTGCAGTCTTAGAGTTGTTAGGCTATTCTTTGTTTTAAGAGAGAAAAATAAGTCCCATTCCATTTTTTCTGTTATCCCATTTTTGTCTGATTATAATTTTTGATAAAACTACCGTTTTCGAGAAAAATCAAAAGAAAAAAAATTTGATCTTCAATATCTTTTGACGCACCCATAGGATTGATAATCACTTTTCATAGTTCATTAAAATATTCAGCTTTTTGAGAATTTATGCACCGTTAACCTCACTTTTCGGTATATTTTACTGGCCAATAAAGGCATGTAAATTATCGATATTAAGAATAGGCTATGTATTTGCTATCCTGACTAAATGAACATTAAAACTACCATCTTCCCATACTAAAACCCTAAGTGAATTAATGAAATTCAATTTGTCTATGCCAATTAAATCCAAGCGCATCGGCCAGCCGATTGCACCTGAGATACTAGTTTATGACGTTACCGGCATACTGCACAGCGAACTGCTGCATTGTGAGATGGTGTCAAAGGTGAGTTAAGTGTACACGTGATTCTGAAAGTTCAACTTCTTTATGATATTTTCCATCAGCATTAGTATTTATTATTCTAGAAATACCTTCTAAGTTTTGACCTAGCATAGGGTTTTTCATCCCACTGTTGGGCACAGGTCTCTTTTCTCACAGAAAAGAATTGAGCGTTAATCACCACGCTTGCTCAAATCATCAAATATTAACGTTAAATTAGAACAAAATGGCCATTAATTGCGAAAATGACATTAGTATTGAACAGACTATTTAAAAAACATATTTTCATTCTATTCGAATTTCAAACCTCTAAGTTTATAAACATGTGTGTCTGTTGCCTTATACTTGATTACGTCATCCTTCCGGTTAGGAAGCAATAGCAATTAAAGTAATTGCATCAACATGAATGAGTATACCCGACCGATGTAATCACTTAATTGCCTATTACCCATTGTTGTTAATCACTAAAAGCATCGCCCTGATAAGATCATCACACCTATGTATGTACTCTTAAGTCTCTAAGAATCAAGAACACACCATGCCCAAGTCTAGACGTACATAGGTCTTTGTAAAGTAAGATAGAGTAACATAAGTTATAGAGTTGTACTGCAATATTTTTTTCCAAATTTTTTATTTCAACATGTTTTCGATAAATGAGGAAAAATATGATACTATTGTTTAGTTTTTCATTCTTAACATTTTTACTATGAAAAACAGTCACATAAAAAATTGCGATCCTCCTTTTCTGAAAGTCATAAATGCAATTCAAACCCATATAAATGGCACTGACATATTTGCCGTCAATCTATATATCAATATGTCAATATTATCCCATAATTTTATGGACAGCAACGACACCTAAAAACTAACCCGTGGATAATATCTGCCTCTAAAATCGAACCAGAAGTGTTAGAGCCTCAAAGGCCGCCAGCATTCTGTCAAGGGCTCCCCCAATTAGTGAAGTTGTTTCAGTCTTTGCTAATGATGCAACTACAGTGTAGTGGCTTTGTCATCCGTTGACGGCACGTATGTTTGCGGAAACTTACTCACTGAGTTCGCTTTTTGACCCATTGTCAAGAAAAATGTTGGGCTAATTTTAGATCTGAGAATTTCTTTAGCACTGTGATGAGCTCGTGGCTAAGTAATACCTAGCTGTCTGGGTCGATCGCTTCGCTTGGCACGGTCGATCCTTGGATGGGTGAATATCTTGTAATGATAGGCTCTCGTACGGAAGGCACACTAAATTGGAGGTTCCGGCTGTTTTTGGCAGTCGTTACGGGCAGTCAGAATCCAGAAAGTCTGACAACCAGTGTTACCAAGGGGTGTCGGCTTGTCATGGTACAGGCAGTCGCTCCACGTAAAACACTGGAATTCGGCTGAATCCGGTTAGGACTGGGTGCCAACCCCAACATAGCTTGGGAAAAGGCTAGGCAGATGATGAATTTCCTTAGCGCTGTGAGTTTTGGAAAAAGTTTTACTGCAGGGTTCAATGATAACGTGGTATCCAAAATAAAAATAGTCAATTTATATTTATTTCTTTGATTTGTACTGTTATAGCCACATACGATATGAACAAAGAAAAAATATACAAATCACAATACTTTTTGAAATCAAAATTGGACATGATCCAGGTATCTATTTTATTTATTTTCACTCCAAAAATGCCCTTGTTTTAATTCCGATTTTCTCCTCAGCATTTTAGGCAGTGTTTATTTTTTTAGGACCCTGCTCCTGTTTGCCGAGGAAAGTGGCAAGAGATGAAATGTTCCACAAATAGAGCATTTCTGTTGTAGAAAACAAATTGTAAAGGTTAGGAAGAAAAAGGTGATGACGACAAAATATTAATTTTCAAGTATTCATAGTTAGTTCCCAAACATGTGTACATACATATACATATAATGCTACAATACACGTAAATGTTAAGGATACCCAAACTTGAAGGTTTCAACATATATACACACATACATAGGTTCACGTATTTATGCTTGAAACATCTTGTAGTGCCACAAAAACTTAAGGGATAATGTGTGGAGTTCGAAAAACGGACACGGCTCTAAAGACCGACGTACTTAACTTAAGGAAAAAATTGGAGAGAAACAAAGCTTTCTCACGTTTACTCCTTTAGTAGGTGTTCACTATAAATAGAAAACACAAATGTCTTAAACGTAATTTTGATCAATTTCTTTCATTCATAGATTTTATAAATATTTAATTACGATGAAATATTTCATACATTTTTCTTCTGAAAATAAAGGAGTTAAATCTGTCCCAGTACAGCGTCAATTTTTTTTACTTCCCCAAATTGGTCCTTAGATACGTTAAGGACCAAAATGTTTTCTTTCACTTTCTACATAGGAAAAACATTAGTTAAAGATCAAATTATTGTTATGTTTCATTTTCCTCGAAGCACGGTCTCGAGTGGGGTCGTGAGATAAAGCTAGTACCTGCCTCTACCTGTAATTGTGGTAGCTTGTTAAGATGCTGGGCGGCTAACGTTGAACGTGATCAATAAGCTCTCGACATTGATGTTTCTTCATAATGAACTGTAGGACCTAAATATTGGACGTAGCACTTACTGAGATTTCAAGACAAATTGAACTAGACGTCCTAGTTTCGTTATCAAAAAAAGAACAGAATTGTTTGTTTTTAGAACAGCAATGACAGGTTTTCTCATACGTCATATTGTAATTAGACAAATTGGAAACTGACGTCGAAAAAATCTATTAAAAATTAATACTTTATCACCAATTTAAAACAGTTTATCCAACACAAATTTAACTCCGAAACTAATAACGGTTCTAAAATTAAGGTATGTTGCCTTCGGCGTATACACACGGACTACATGAAATATATTGCCTAAATTGGACCGGATCAATTTTACTATAATATGTAATTTAAGGAACATAAGTTTAACCTTTTGACCGCCACAGTCTTGTTTAGACAGATGGCAAAAAGTACCCAGCACGCCACGGTCACGACTACATGAGAGACTTTAGAATTAAAAATTTATCATCATCAGCCGTTTCATCGTCCCACTGCTGGGCAGCTTGAGCGTTAATCACCACGCTTGCTCACTGCGGGTTGGTGATTTCAGACTTTATAGTCCAGGTTTCCTCGAGATGTTTTCCTTCGCCTTTAATCAGTCATTGGTGTCCAAGGTAAACAAGGTGTCCAAGGTAAAAATTAATAGTCAGTTTTAATTTAAAATATACATAATATGATTCCGAACTCACCACTATATTGTAGGTATTTATAGATGAATTCGTAGCTTGGCGCTGAGGGTACGTCTCTTTTTTTAGGTGGTGGTCAAAAGGTTTAACTGAGTACACGTCAAAGTTACACAAAATTACATATTTACAGATGAGCCTAAAAACATCCGTACAGTAATAAATATTGGTCCTTCCGTACAAAAGGACCATTAACTCCTGGATTGCTACTTAAATACGGGTAAAACAAGTCAATAGGATTTAAAGTTAAACACAAACAAAGAGTAACCCTCAAATTGCCGCCAGCAAATAACTTAACCCTCTTGTTACCTCCAAGGGATGATCACATTAAAAAGAAAGAATTAATAATTGCGGCGAACAGAAATAGCCTGAAGATAAACGTGTATCTATTTTTGGTTAATGTTGGTATCTTTTTCGCTTTTTTGTACGTAACAGGTTTCATTATAAAAAAAAAACAAAATTGAAAAAAATATAATTTGATTTTACTGTTTTTTTTTGTATGTTATTTATTACTTTTTACTGCAACCTCTAATTTCACAAATGCGTGCTTTAGAATAATGTTTAATTAGGTAAGATTTCTAATGCGATGTCGGAATAATTGCTCTTTAGTGTAGCAAAATAATGTACTGTAAAAGTATATTTTAATATCCTTTGTAATTTACTACAAAAGGTGTAAATCTGACGTAACAAGGATTTTGAGTTCTTGTTGAAATTGTTTCTAGAGAAGAGTGGAGGTATTTCTTAGATCTTTAATGTATTTTATTTGTTTATTTCAGTGTTATTTTCATGAGCTAGGAATGTAGCAAAAAAGGGAATATGCTCATTAAGCGTCTAACTCGATACCCCTTAAAAATAAGCGAGTTTTGTTTTGATATAAAATCACCAAATTCTATAAAGTTCACCCAATTTTATGTCCGTCGTCTGGTTCTGAGCTATCCCGCCACCAAATGTCAGCTAAATTGGTTCAGCCGCTCTTGAATTATGAAATAGTGTAACTAACACGAAATCAACTGAAGACTTTGTCTGATTTTTTGCTTGAACGCAAAATCTCAGGGCTGATTTAAACAATTATTTTAGGTTTAAATAGCCCGTTTATTAGAGGAGGCTTATAGTCACTATTTATCCAGGTGTCCGGAGTAGTTCCTACAAGACGCGGGTTAAACAGCTGGCGCATTCAATTAGATTATAAGAATACTCACAAAACTGACCCTTACACTTTATATTTAACGATTTATATATAACGATTACGATTAAATAAGTAGTTAAGTATTGGTTTGAGAACTATATTTATTTATTATTAACAGACAAAGATCAAAAATATTATCATGATAGATAAATTAATATAAACGTGAAACTAAATAAATGTGAAAACTTTTTGTTTTGTCTCAAAAAATAAACCTGTTTGCATAACTCTTAAAAAATACAGTTTCATAAAAGTGAAGAGCAGTAAAAATATTCCGGAGTTTAGCGACACAAATTGCTGCGCTGGTGTCGGACACTCATTATCGCAAAACTTGGAATGAGGTTTTTCATTTGAATTTTCCAAGAAAAGTTACCTTGGCATGTAAGACTTTCTCGTATTGGGGTAAAAAACAAATCTAAATTATTTCGTTTAGAAGTTTAATAGCCAGTGATATTATTTTACGTCTTATGATTTACTCAATATAATAACCCACGCTTAAGTAAACCATTCAATGATGAAACACCATCTGTTACAATATTTATAATGTGTTGTTGTACGTACCAACCTATGGAAAATTGCCAAGAAGCTTCTTTAAAATTCAAAATACGCACTGTACTGAAGTCGTTTTTATTTACAACAATTCATATAATTTTAAAATTCTATTAGTAAATAACTTTGTTTAAATATTGTTCGGAATCAATCTGTATCTAACTAACACCGTCATCTAGCCCCAAACTAGAACCAAGTAGAGCTTGTTCTATGGGTAATAAACGTACATATATGTTTTTTGTGTAAATAGGACATACTATACATAAGAACACACAGACTTAGTCATTTTCATGCACATAAATAATTGCCTTATGCGGGAATCGAACCCGCCACCTTCAGCGTGGTAGTCAGATTCACTTACTACTAGCGATTTAATACATACTAACCCATAAAATTTTTATTCCAAGAACTCTCTAGTAGATGTTATGTAATTAATTTTGTACCTACAAATATTTTGTCTACTGTAATAATAACACTAAACCACAGATTGTCCATTGTTTCAGGTACATTTAATTATTCTACTTCCCTAAGTGAAAACATGAAACCAAACCCCAGTTCTGTGCCAAGAGAGACTTGGTAAATGATCTCTAGAATTCACAAGCCTAGAGATACAGGTGAGTAAAGTGTTCTCAGGTACAATCGAGTACAGTGGGTTTAGTATAATTTTGTAGGTTGATTGATAATTTGTAATATTTCGTTACTGATATTTATTAAGTCTCTTTAACTATCTCTTACATGGATCTAATATCATAAGGGGCACTTATACACATTCAGTTATGTAATAAAATTAGATAGATAAGGCAAGTCCGCTTTTTATTAGTAAGATAACAAAATGGAATTTAAAATCTTCGTCGACTAAAATAATCTCAGAATCCACTTTCATAATATTGGCATAGAAGTAACTAATGCTTTTGTATAATAGCAGTTTTTTTTTTAAATCTAGTGCTAGACCTTATTTTCGTCTTAAACAGGAGTAATATCAGCTAACATGTCTCTCGTTGATAGTACGTTAAGTACTGAGTGGTGGGAGGTCGCCACCTGTCAAAGCTTAGCAATGACGTCACAGTGTAAAACAGTGTAGTGCGTTAAACTAAGCCTGCTAGCAGAGCTTCAGTCGAGAAGCAACGAGGTTTGCATAAGTAATTTTTAATCTGTGCTCGCGAGATAGTTCTTGTAAGCGTTTCCTAAGTGGATAGGGCTGTGTTTAGATAGAAGGAGTTTTTTTTTTCAAAACTAAGACTTCCAAAAAAATATTTGGGGGCATTTTCAAGTAGGTATATTTTCGTAATACAAAGCTATAGGGTGCAGGCAAAAGCCTTGTTGTAATGTTGTTAGCGTAATTTACCTTAAAAAAGAATTAATGTGTAGTGTTATTTTAATTTCTGAAAAAATCTTACAGTTTAGATTGAATAAGTTACAAAATTACTAATTTACATTTAAATTTAATTAATTAATCCAGTAAAATTAAAACAATACAATAAAACCGACTACCAATCGGAGGACATTCAATTTCCTCAAATTGAACTATAACTTTACAAGTTTGAAAGAGCAATTTAGTTATGAAACTCTCGTATTTAAACATTCAATGAAGTTAGGCGAAATCTTCTATAATTTTATTCTTATAAGTTTAAAAGTTTTTCAATGTTCGACACTTAGAAAGCAGTCTTCATTCTATAGAATGACAGAATGAAATTGCGTCATAATGACTTGGTGATAAATATATTAAGGATAGAATAAGAAGCGAAATTATCATTCTGCTATTTCTAGGGATTCTGTAATAATTTTTTAACATGCTTATATTAGCTTCACTTGTACATAACTAACTATGTATGTAGGAAAATCTTGGAATCTTAATTGGACCCGCTTCCCGGTCTTTGATTAGGATGTATTTTGCACACGTTCTGAGTTCTGGTGACAATACATGACTAGCTAAGAAACGTCATTACAAATCCAAGATGGCGGACTGTCAGTTTGAAATTTTTGGTGCGTGATAAAAGCGTGTTTTTATTTTTTTAACAATATATATTTTTACAAATTAACGAATAAATGAGCTAAGATTACACCTGACGACATAGACAATAGTTATAGGTTAGTACTATTTCTGTTTATATGTCACTGTTTATTCCAACCTGTTATATAATTTCCATGAGAAGCGCCAGTCAATTGGCAGAGGTGTTCATGTTCAACTCGACGCCATTACTGTACATCTACACGAGCTGTATGCCGGCTAGCTAACATGCCCCCGGACATGACACCAGGAATTAGTTTAGCAAGTCACGCTAGAAACGACAACGTCGTGTGAATTTGTTAGAGTACCTACATATATCGTAGTACCAATTAAAGCATTACATTAATGTCTAGTCATTCTTATTGGTTATTAATGGCGCCTGTTATTAGGGATATATTTTTTAATTCTTCGTAGGTTTATATTGCTAAAGCCATATATAGTGTCAAATTGAAAAATTAGGTAATTAATGTTTATCGTAAAAAACTTCCTAGACTTCACGCTAAGAAAACAATATATTATGAGTGGTACCACTTTCAAACTACTAAAGCGCTGCAAAGCGTGGTGTTAAAAAGTACCGCCATTCGTGCTAGCTTTAAACCTTCTTCTTGGATTAAGCTAATAGTCTAAATCAAGTACTAAAGCCGGTACTGCTTAAGACCTCGTTTTGTAATAAGGGGGCTACTGTCCACTTTCATTTTATTTACATTGTGCTCGTGCCGTGAAAAAATATTTTAAGCTGTATAAAATCAACTTATACTTTAACTAGCTCATCTAGTACCTACATACTAGTACATCTGTGTGTCATGTCAGCGACATAACGGCCTAATGACTGAGCACTCAACTGTCGTGTCATCTAAGTTATAGCGGACTTGTTAGCGGTAATACGTCTAGTTCACTAGTTTACCTCTAACCAGTATACACCGGTTTTAAGACTGTTAGGTAAGGCTTACTAAAGGATCAGAGCTTTTTGACATGAAATGGATGGTACAAAAATATTTTTGTGGCACAATTTTACTGGTAAACTATGTGTGTCTCAATAATTTTATTGGGTGTGACTGCAGAGTAAGGTTTGTAGTATAGTTTTAAGAATGTAATCTGAATAACAATTAAATATATTTTTTCGGGAAAATACGCAAAGAGCACCCAGGATTACCCTTTCCAGACAGTATCCAATAAGGAATTATCCATCTATGATATGAATATTAATCTCTGAATGTGTAGCTAAGCGCACCTTGTGAGCAGCTAAATCCATTTCGCAAATTTATTTTTAAAGAATATTCTCTGAAGAACGAAAATGATCTACGAGAAGCAAAAAATAAAAAAAGCGTTTATAAGTCTAAAAACAACACTTTGAATTTCCTATACAAACGATTCGGAATTAAATCTAACTTTTTTATCTTACTTGTTTAACCTCCCGAATAGCAGAATAAGAAAAAAAAATATATAAAAATAGAATAGTTCAATAGCTTTTTATTACAATAGTTTCACCAGTTTTTCGCCAGTTTCGCAATGTCCGAATTTTTATATTAATTAAAAAATTTTACAATTTTTTTTGCTAAAATAGCCTATAATTTGCTATAATACTATCTACCACATAAATTCAAAAATGGAACAGAATTTGTATGAAATTATCTACCGAATAAACTACATGGAACTTATTCATAGGTGGTGAAACAGGCCCTTATAATAAATAATTTCTATTAAATTATATCGTTACCATTTTATCCACATGATCCCTTAGAACTGGAGACGGTGTCACGTTTCACTTGACCCATTTTCTCCTGTCTCCGTACACATCAATCTCTCGATTCTTTTAGAATACGATCTCTCTCCACATTAACAATTGAAGCACAATCAGCTTTGTCCCCCGGGAGCTTGTCCTTTTCTGATGTTCAATTATTTCTTTCGAATATCGTTTTATTAGTCTTATTGTATTTTTAGGGTCTTATAGAAACAATGTTGTGGACTGATAGTTCAGCTACGTAAAGCTGTAGGTCTGTCAAATTTCCTTAATAGATTTTCAATTTTATCGCTGAAGTATATGGTTCAAAGTTGATTGGAAAAATTTGTCAGTTTTGGGTAGCTCGTTGTGCTGGCGTCTGTATTAGAAGGTGAGTTCATGGTTTGATACAGTGAAATTAAAGAAAATAACATTATTATGAATTATATGAATTCAAGGTTTGGATTCAATTAAATTAAAGTTTTCTTTTATAACATACTTTGAATAGCGAATTTTCTTTTATGATGAATTTCTTGGCAATTTCGAAAGAAAGTGTAGTTTAAATTGATGTGTTTTTAAGTAAAATTTCAAAAGAATATTACTCTGAACGCGATAAGAGTGCGATGCCCTCACAATTTTCTACCTCGATATGAAAATTAAAGAAAGCAAACGGTAAATTGGGTTGCTACCCCTCCGGCATATAATATTAAAAGGTTCGTTCTTTCAATCGTGAGCTTAACAACCCATTAACATTCATCAATTTATAAGCAGAGTTTTAAAAAAAATTCTTGCTAGAATTTCTCTATAATAAATTTTATATTGTTTCTATTCTTAACTCTTATTCGTTCAGTTTTTGACAGGTCTATCAACAGTTTATACAATGATTGATGTTTAATTATATTATTTCATAGGTGGAGCTTTCAAGAAGGTATTTCTTTGTCCGAACCATGTATACATATTGCAAAAAAAGTTTTGAGGTTTTGTTTAGTAATTGTTAACTCACCCATTTTTCAACAAAAATATTCGTAGTCACAAAAGCATTTCACGACAAAGCGTTATCAAAATTTCTTTGAGCATTTTTCTGGACGAATCATTTCAATTTTAAATTACAAGAATAAAACCAGTTAAATAATAAAAAAATGGAGCGCAGAATATCAGTATTGACAAAGTATGGCTTTGTTTATGCTTTCGACGAAAGAGAGATATCTTGTTTATATTTCGAAACAAACCCAATCTCTGTGTTTACATTCACTGTTGTGCATAGAATCGTACCTCGTACACTCGAGATCAATGAAAATAGGTCAAAAATAAAACTGTGAATATTTGTGGTCAGACTGTTATTTATTTTGTACACTTCAATCAACCAACCGTCAAAACTAGGAAGTCTGTTGAGCGGACCCGATGTTTTTGCAATGTATACGTATATCAAACAAGCTGCGGATCAATTAAAGAGTGAATGTGGACACTCACAGTTTAACCAACTTTGTTTGATTTAAAAAGCAATGCCAACGTACAAAGCTTCGCCAAATGCCCCAGGGATATAAAGCTCAAGTTTCTAATATTTCTAGTTTGAAATACAATTCTATTGCTTTGCAGACAGATCGTCTAAATCCAATTTCATGCGGATCTTTGACCTCGTTTTATTTCAAAGCGGGAAACATGAAAATTTGCTACTTTACTCATGGTGGAAGCGTTGTGGGGGTTAAACCTGTCACCGCAGGCTCGGGCCGTCTATTGCCGTTCACACGGCCTACGCCTTTAATTTGTATTCGGGATATTATCGGACGCTTGAAGCCGACAAGTTGAGCTAGTTTTAATCCGGCTGCCATGTCAGTGTGTACGCCCCCTGAGGGTGAACCCGGGTTGCAATGTTTGTACCCGCCTAACTAATTATCATTTTCGTTCAGCGTAAATTGGGCCATAGGTGTATTCGGTTGATAAAGTGGTAGTGGTACCTTATTAGGATGACGTTTTGTGTAAAACTTTCTAGTTCTGATAAACTAAAACAGTACCCTATTTCATACTGATTCGATTCTTGAATGCTGAAATTCAAATTTCTTATTTTTTAAATTCTTTATCAGCTTCTTTTTTCATATCCCGATGTAAATTAAGTTGAAAGCTTTTTCGTTACAACAAAAAAATCGATCACGACAAATAGAATTAATGTAATTGTTCTAGACAAATCTTCTTAATAACAATTAATAAATTTGATGACTCATTCAAGATAAAAATATCAAAAGTAAAAAATAAAATAAAAAAGGCGCACTTGAAGGTCAATTTTACAAAAGACAACCCTTCACCACTTCCTATGTATAAATATTATTCCTATATATAAACTCCCCTGCATTCAACTAAATCATACCAGTAAAAAACTACGTTATTGATGTAACAGCAAGCCATCAAATTTACAGTACAAATGTCATTTGTCTTTGGAACTCGAAAAATATAAAAGTGAAATCTAAATAGTACTAACACCCACCATTCTCGTCTTTTCAAAGCTTGGTAAAACGAGCTCCCTGTCCGTTCAGTACCAATCGTGGAGCAATATCCGATGTATGTAAGATCTACACGAGGGCTGCCGGAAAAGCCCGATGTATCCCGAAGGCTGGCGAAGATTGGCAGCTCGGAATAATCGGAAATATTCACGTCTACATGCCTATTATGTTACTGGGCTATGCAGTGTACGTTTAAATGATTATACATCATTTGTGAGAACGTTTTTTTGCGAAACTGAATATTAAATTAATATGTTATGTATTATGTATATATTTACAATGTTAAAAAAATTACACGTTTCTACGTAAAAATCAGCATAAAACAGTACATCTCATACATACATTATTTGACGACCTCGTTGGCGCAATGATAACCACGCCGGAGTGGCGAGCTGAGGGTCCCGGGTTCTATTCCCGATATGGGCAACATATTGGACAATATATGTATGACGAGCATGCTTGTTGGATGTTGTAAAGTGATCAGTCACTTTACCACAGCCAACAAGCATGCTCGTCATGCTAAGTTGTATCCATATCTGGTTGTAGAGTCATAGATTTCATGGCTTTACAGACACAATAATATGACTTTATATAGTGAAGAAGCAAGTAAAGCTAGTTTGTTGACCATAAAAAGATAAAGTACAGACGTCAGCATGTCAAGCTACTACAATATCTCAAATTTATTCAATAGGTTTTCAACTTCATCGCTGAGGCATATGGTTCAAAGTTAATTAGGAAAATTTTACAGTTTCGGTTACCTTGATGTGCTGGCATCTGTACCTGCGGCAGGATTAAAACTTTAAGCAGTAGCATGAAAGTTTAAGTAGTGTTAACTACTTCTGTACACTCACATCCCACTTAGTTGTAGCAGTTTATTAGTTAACTTGTATACTGTACAGTCAGCAAAATAGAAGGAGCTTACTTTATTCATAGTGGAAAGCAATAAGCATGTCAAGATTATCCTTAATAATAGCATTGCAAAAGTAACTCTACTTGTCTATCTACCTGTCTGTCACGCTTTTACACCAAAACTACTAAGCCATTAAATGAAATTTGGTTAATACATAGATGGTGTTCAGCCGAGAAAGCACGCTGTTGATTTTTATCCGGGTGCAGCAGTTAGATTGGTTTTAAATATTATTGAATCAAAAACAAATTTCGGATAATATTGTTTTTATCTTCGTATTGCGAACACACTTTACATGTTGATGACCGCGCAATGGTTATAATGGCGCAATGGTTACCACACCGGACTGTCGAGCTGAGGGATCCGGGTTCGATTCCCGGCACCGTCAACATTTGTGTGATGAGTATGCTTGTTGGCTGTGGTCTTGGAGTTATAATATTTATTTATAAATATATAGTTCTAGGTATATGTGTATAAAGTATATGCAGCTTATCAGTTGTGTTGGCTCCCATAACACAAGCTAATCAATAGCTTACCACGGGGGTAACCGGCCGATGTAAAAAAGGTGTCCGGGAAAAAAAATTTGAGCACATCATTTCTAATTTGAACTCTAACTTTTCTTCAACGTTTCACAACTGTGGTTTCACTTTTGATGCTGACTGTACTCCCACGGCAGTGAGTTATTAAGACGGCGTTATTGATATTGCTTGAAGCTACAAGTATCGGGTAACCTCTTAATCAATAGGGAAATACTGATTTATCCGACAACTCCTCTATTCATTATACTCGTAATATACATAACTTTATTTATCTCTGTTTATTCCACAGAGACTAATATTTCAGTAAATTACAAATATAACAAGAAATCGATACATTGTTCTAATCTAGAATGATACCTTATTGCATTTTGTATGTAATAAAGCAGATAGAAGTTTGTTCAAATACCTGAATTAGTATGGGTTTGTATATTTTTTGTACTTCGTAAGGAAATAAATTAAATCTTAAGTAAATAACTTCCTCTTGTTATAATATAACCTACAGTAACAATAGGTAGATTTAATTTGTCAAATTGAAACTTAATATTTACAAATAATCGGAATAATCCTCGAGTATTATATGGTAAAATATTTTTGCTCAAATACTTTTATATATACAAAATATTTTGCTTCTTGTATCTATTTAAAGAAACAACAAAGCTATTGTTTTTATCTATCGCACTGTAAAGTTCATTAAGTGTGGACCAAGTAGGGCGTAAAATCGATGACCGCCTCGGGGCCCTTGCGGCCGGTAAATCAATTTGCGAATATATCTGATACAGCCGAGGTATACGTATGGTGGTTGCAAACGCCACGAGTGTACTTAGGACCTTATACATTGATGTGTACTTGTGGGGTTGATTGTACCCTCGGGGTCGCGGCGGAAACTGAAAGTCGAAATGGCTCTATGGAGACGAAAAAATGTGCAACAATTTCATGTCATTCTTAGTTACTATTTTTTATTATTTTGTGATGGATACAACTGCCAATTCATGGTGGCCTAGTAATTAAAGCACCAAGTATGAGTGTGTGGATTCAATTCCAGGTCAAGAAAGTACCGATGCAAGTTTTCTGAGTTATATTTACTTTCTAAGAAGGTATATCTTGGACACCAATGACAGATTACAGGTGAAGAAAAACGTCTCGAAGGAATCTGCACTGTAAAAACTGAAATTTCCTACCTTCAGCAAGTGGGGGTAATTAACGCTTAATCCTTCAAAGTGTGGGAGGAGCCACGTGTCCAGCAGTGGGACGATAAAAAAATGATGATGGTTCACACACAGGTAGAATGTGTCGACTGTTAACGGAATAGAGAGCTTGTTTAGTAAGATTGTTTTCATTGTTCCGGGATTCTGGTGAGCTAGCTAGTGTTGTATGCAGGATCTGTGGCGTCCCTAGCTTGTCAACGACGTCAGTTAGGATCGATACTGTCCTGTCATGTTGCAGAGCGGTTGCAAGAATGGAGACCCGTAGCCTTCTAGAGGAATATTTTAACCGTAATCATAATATTAAGTCTTGCGTATCAGCCGCTCGTAATGCCGGTCGACGGGAAATGCCGAAGCAAACTTTTGACACTTATAGGGGTGGCCCGTTGTCGATGCGTCCATAGTCGATTAGCAAGTTGGAAATAGACGTAACGTTAAAATTCCTTCCAATTTTACTTTAATAGTATGTTTACCTTCTGTTTAACTTTTGTTTGTGGTTTTCTGTGCAGTAAAATATTGTCATTTTTCCCCACGACTGTTGGTAAGTTGACGTCAGCACATCGAGCTACCCGAAACTGTCAAATTTTCCCAATGAATTTGGAACCATAATATGCTTCAGCGATAAAGTTGAAAATCTATTCAGGAATTTTGACAGATTGTGGTAGCTTGATGTGCTGGCATCTGTACAAGTTTTTTTTTTAAAATTGATATGCAAACAGGCAACATAAAAATATCCTCTATTATTTTAATGTGAGTGTAAAATACTTCTTACCAAGTTTCCTTAAAGTTTTAAGAACCACGTCACAACAGCTATAGCCTTATTAAATATGCCTATTATCCTTAAAAAGACGGCTCTAATGAGATGAAAGAGAAGCAAAATCTTGAGTTTATTAGCCCATTACACCTTATTATGTTTCACTTTGTACATTTTGAAACTAAATCGCTTCGTTTACTCGGCGTATTTTGTTTGATGTATTGCCTTTCAAACTCATTTGGCAGTCAATTTAATTGACGTTGACATTTTAAGGAAATGTGATGGCGTCTCAAGTTGTTATACAATATGCTACTTGATGTATAGGCACTACTACATTCTGTTATTTTTTCTTAATAGATTTTCAAATTTTATCCCTGAAGAATATGGTTCGAAGTTGAATGGGAGAAATTGACAATTTGAAGTATATTGTGCGTCTGTTTATTATAACTCAAAAGTAACGTGGCTTTTATTAATTGTAGAATTCAATAAAATCGAGTTCATAAACAGTCGACCTGCTAGATCTAAATTTTGTACATTAATCAGATGGTCATTTGGTGGTACTTTGTCATTAATATAATGGCCATTAAGGCACACTCAATGCGGTCATTGTTCATTAAAATTTAGTATAAATAAATGAAATAATACAGTAAAATCCATAACAGTGTAAATATGTACCTAATCCTTAAAATTATTTAATGGAAATTACTATTTTGTTTCAATACTCTGGTCCAAGCTATACGGGTAATGTAGTAGCATTAAAATCAAACAAAAAAACTAAAACGATTCAGATAAAACTCTCGTATCACATTTCAAACAAAAGTGACTAACACCATTTTTTACCTCGCCACTCATCCAGAATAACGGAGCACCTCAAACCATTACGCGATTGCACGATAGCGATTTTTTCATACATTTCGCTATAAATCGCTGCCTCTGTTCGACTATATCAGGCCGTAGTTTTATTATTCAGCTCAATGGATTGTGAAACTGATCGGAGATTCATTTTCCAGTATATTTTTTCAGTGGAAAACGCCCATGGTGGAAGTTCACTAATTTCTGTCAGGCGCAGGTGCGTCCGAAATTTTTGCAATCAAAGTTTTTTAGACGTTTTAACGGAGTTGGAACATTTTATTATTATAGTTTGAGTTTTGTTCACTGTTTTTGTTTATTGGAAATTATTTATTTTATAATATTACTTGCAGTTGATGCAATTTGTGAGGCCATATCCATGGTAAAAAGCCGACCTCACACTTGTTACATGTTCAGAAACAAAAATGAGATTTGAAAAATATGCTCGTCTAAAAGTCACATTTTTAATATGAACATAAAAAAATACATATATAATAGACAATCAATAAAAAAGCTGTGCGTCTGTATGCATAAGTCAGTTACAATTTAATATCTACACTCGTGCTAATCTCAAGAACTATTGTATCGATTTGAAATAATATTTCTATATTAGGGTGTTACCACACCAGTCGATCGACCGTCAATAGCTGCCACGTATCGATGTAAAAATGGAATGGTCGATGTCGATCGATAGTGTCCATCATACTAATAGTATCCATCCAATCCGTTCTAACATCGATCGAAGGCATCGATTGACGGTCCATCGATGGGTCTGGTAACACCCTTAGATAGCCCACTTATCTTCCGAGCGCGTGGACTCTTTTCTCGAGACGCAGCTTAAGCCGCTGGCAAAGGCTGACATTAGTATTAAAAATGTCTACCTACTATCTGAAAAGTAAGATAAACTCCATCTTTTCTAAGGCTTGTCTCATTTCTCCAATGTAACACATTTCACAATACAGCGCAACTCGTTTCACGTATATCTTGATATTTCGCAATCGTAACGATGTGCTCAGACAAATGGACCGGCGCGGGCGCGGCGTTACGATGTAGAATTGTGTCTAGTATGAAGATTAACAGCACCTTAGTTTTGTTGAACAGGCTGGTTTTGGTAATAATTTGTCTTTAGTGTCAGATTTATAATAAAAGTTTTGTTCTAAATGTATGTATCTAAGTTATACTTATACATACATAGTGTAGAAGTACTCGGCCAATGACAGTGTGACTGTATTACGCCGTATTATTATATGTGAGTTGAGAAATCAGGCTAGGAATCAATTTATCATTTAAGAATTCAGTCAAAAAGAGCACGGATAATCTTGGTAGTATTTTTTTTCTCCATAATTTTCCTACATTGGTTTATACCTGTATAATAGGCATGGCCAATTAAAACTAATCAGACCCTCCTTTAATTTGGACTTAAATGTTGTACAAGTGTTTTTATTTACCCACACAAACTACATATGTATTAGCAATGAAGGTCCGACACTTAATTTTAAAATATGTCATCACACATGTTGTTTTACTAGGAACTACCTGTAGGTACATACACTTAATTAATCCCTTAATTCCGTACTAAAACAAACACACACACATAAAACAAACTACGACACCAACTTTGAACAAAGCGTATAACAATGTAGTCTAATTTAATTAAAATAATAAACTACATACGTATGTTACAGCAGTTACTCGTCTCATTTGTAACATTCAAACTTTGTGTTAATTTATGCAGTTTTGATAGCAAATATTTTGTATGCGTAATAACTGTACACATAGGTAAGTATATTTACGACCTCAATGATTTTAACTAAGACTGACTGTGTCTTCGATCTACGATGCCCTTATAAAATTAAATTTGATTTAGATTATATATGATACGGAGGAAGGGACGTTTACTCTCTAGTCTGGGAGTATGACGTATTAATGATCATTCAAATGGACGAAGGGGCTCCGTAGAGAGCAAGTTAAATAGTTGGACCCGTATGAAATAGGAACTGTTGATGTCAATGCATGACAATGTTTACGTATACTTATAAAAGTAAACATGGAACTAATCTAATTTGTAGAAAAAAATATGGATGAGATGAATTTCTATATAATTAAAAGAAACGACACAGGCGTTGAAAAATTTAGTTAAAAAATTGGAAAAGTTAAGATAACTTATTGAATCAGGCGTTACTTTTCGGAAATCCATTACAATAAATGTTAGAAAAGAATAATATCTAGCTTTAATTCTCATGACATGTCTCGCGGAATAATTCTTACAGAATTATTCTTTTCTAACATTTATTGGAAATGTTAATTCAACATTCTAAAGATTTAAAAAAATTTGCATAAAATTGGAACTAAAAACAATGTAAAAAGTCAGAATATACAAAACGGCAAGAACAGAAAAATGAGACCAATAATTAGAAGCATTGTCCAAAGAGGCGAGAACCCATCATTCGCGCTGCCACCTTTTAAGTGCGTAAGCAAATCTTCTCCAAGGGCCTCATTGGGGGTTGAATTTAACTCCAGTAATTCTTGACAATTACTCCTCATCCTGTTGTTCTGATGAAAAGGCCTGCTGAGTTATTAATAGAATTTCCTTAAACTAATTTTCTTGAGGAAATTGGTTTCGTTAGGCATCGTGGTGCATTGAAGTGGATTGATGATATTATTATTTGTTGCAAATGACCCCGTTTGTTTGATCAATTTATGCAAAGTGAAAATTAATTAACAGCGCATGTAGATTTAAGTTAATTACTGATTAACTAACCTGATTTACCGAGTACTATGAATTAAATATTTATTAGAATTCAATTATTATTTATATGAATACTTTTTTGAGACTATGTATAATCACAAAAATCTACATTCTCTCTTTAAATGTCATTTTGTCTAAAATTCGATTATACATAATTTCAAAGATTCAATATGCATTATTTTCTCACTTCGATACTTCCCTGCACATTTCTAGATGTAAAACCAAATGTATCGTTTCATAACCCAGCTTCTCGATGTAAATCCTGTAGGATAAGTTGATTTTTTTGACATCGATTTAAATGTATTCCTTCCAGCATCATGGTACCAATGACAATGTTCTCAAGTACCCTCTTCCGATCCATTACTTTTACAGGCAATTGAGAAATTATACTAAAGTATTAGCGTAGATCGTGGCCCACTTAAATTTTAGGGTATAAGCGGTCGTGATTTGTTAAGGTCTTTTATATTCACCGCTTGTCTATAAAAGATGGATATGTTAAATAATAAATTAATTTCTTATAAAAAATTTTAAGATGGACCGATGATCGTGCCTTGAGGTAAACTTCGTTTTAATTTTTATTTCCGAATCATCTGTAGTGTTTTGGTATTTTTATTCTTCAATATTCGTACCTATATTCCTTTTAAGGATATTTCCGCACATCAAAGCGTGCCTTTCGATCTAATATTATGTGAATAACTAGATGGATTTATCTGCAACATACACTGAGAACGTTAACTTTAGTAACCCGCTTAGTTGCACTACCACTGGTAACTTCCGCCACTTTGAAAGTTACTCACAACTTGATCTAGAAATGTAAAAGTTGACAAAGAGAAGCCAAGTAGGGACGGCCACTATTTATACACCATCTATATTCTACCCTGAACCATTGCATGACTAAAGAGGGCATTTCCAATAAGCCTTTGTCCTTGAATGTTGAAGATGAAACCTTCGAAATGGTACTCAATAAAGATTCAGATGAGCAACAAAAGGAAAGATTCGATAACTACTTCAAGCTTTACCAAGATATTTACGTAATCTATGGGCATTACTATTTCAATAGGTCCTTTTGTTGTGACGAAAGCAATGAACTCAAGTATTGGAGCGTCAATCTTTGTTATGGAAGTGTTGGATTGTATAATGATGCTAAAACGATTGAAGATGAGAGAATTGTTTGTTAGATGAATACACGCATCAATATTTTGGACTGGAAAAATCTAATCTTTATTTAAAACTTTTAACACAAAGTTAATCAAGTAGGTACCAAAGTAGGCTGGGATATAAAATGTTGCATAGATGCAACGTTTTTGTAAGAAATATTTTACGAAAAAAATCTTACAAATATAATAATACTAAGATATTTTTCGTTAATAAACACTTAATTGCTAGTCAAATATAAATAAAATCTGTAGTAACTACATTGTAAATAAGTACATTGTAAATTCCAGTGTTAGGTAAAGAAAATAATAATATCAATGAGAACATGTCTAGCACCGATGGAATCACTGCCAATTTTATTTTACGTCCCAAAGAACATGCATCCTACATTGTATGTTGTAATGCATGTGGCCTTTGTACACGATTTTCAACTTTATGTTTTTTGTTTTAAAGGCCAAAGTCATTTGGCCATTGTGAAACTTTTGTATCTTTATTTATGACGTTCTCAAGTTAGATCTATTACTTTCCATCGGGTTCTTGGTGAGAAATAGATTATGGTTTTTGAGATGTTTCCGATTTGTATTTGTACAACGTTATTTTCGCCATTCTGAGTGTGATATGAAATATTGTAACAATTTGTGTAATAAATCGTTGATTTTATTAAAAGCTTTAGTTCGAACCCGTAGGAAATCATTTTAGTTATGGAATTTTATGAAGTATTTTTAAAACCAAATGATTTCTTTCTTTTACCTATAATTATGCAATAGTCATAGGTTTTTATGTTTATCGAGTGTGTTATGAAAAAATGCGAATTTTTGAACAGATTATGATAAACTTTCATACGATTAAGTCAAAGGTGATTCTGACGGGCGAGAATATTTTTTTAATTTTGGAGCTCTTACGCCAGTTTTAAAAATGGATACTAAAATAAATATATAAAAATGCAAGAACTGTTAATAGAATAAATTTAAATATACCAACATCTACCCTAAACTTTGACACATAAATTAGATTATCGCATGAATTGCGATCCTAAAAGTTGGACTCGAAGGTGAGACGCACTTTAGACAAAAACATTTGATAAACTTTATCCATTGCAAGTTTGATCGTATATGGAGGCTCTTAGCTTTTGATGGGATCTACGTCTGTAGCAAAAACTAGCTTCAATTAATTTTCCACAAAATTGCAACGGTTTATTGATAGACATATAATGCCTACATTTTGTAGGCATTAAAAAACCGACCAAGTACGAGACGGACTTACTGAGAACCATACCAATATTTATAAAACAGCTAAAAATTGTCTGTTTCATGGAAGCTTATTTATAATGATAGGAACCCGTCCTTTAGTACGGAACTTTAAAAACTATAGGTAAGCAAAAATTGAATGAAATATTCCAGCTTTTTTTTTGCAATCATTTAAAAAATACTGGAATATAAAGTAAAGGAAGCATTTACGTAAAAACAAGTCCAATTAAAAAAATATATATGCGAATATCAAAAAGATTTTCATTGAACGCGAAAAAAAACTCGTTTCGGTCCGATCCAAACAAATGACACAGGAACTTTATAGACTCGAAATATTGAGTGTTAAAGCTCAATATTTTTTTATTAATAATAAATATACCTAGGGATTTTAAATATTACAAATGCTAAAGCAACTCTGCCTATAATTTATCTGATCATTCTATCTGCTAAGCCAATATTACTGGACCGGTGCTAATGATATTTTGGTAGACAGATATCCTAGAGAGCGAAAAAGAAAAAGGGATACATTTATCCGGATGTAGGAAGCAGTTCCTTTAGCAAGCGGGTGGAGCCGCGGGAAACAGGTACTATTTGAGTTGCAGTGAGTCGTCTGGTTCAAAATAAAAATGCTTCATTTGTAACAAACTCCATTTATCTTTCAAAAACGACACGGTAGAACAACTTCCTAATGATCTTCTTTCTGCCCGTCCTTATGCCAATCATGGTCAAGGAAATACAAGTGACTGCACTTCCCACAAAACATACTGAGATAAACTTCTTATAGTCCACGACAAGAGCCAAGCGTATCTTACGATGAGTTACGATCTCCTTCGCAGCAAACTTAAGCGACATGCTGGTTGAAAAGAAAATACACTTTTCTATTTTCAAAACTTTAAAAAGTTGGCAAAGAACATTTTTATGAGTCTTTTTGTTGAGAAAAACGTTGTCGTTAAAAGTTTAGTATTTATTATTTATTAGTAACGTTGTTGTAGTTTAAGCGGTTATGTTTTTCAAGTTTTTATAAGTAATATTATTTTTATTAATAGTTTTGGAGGATACAAATTCGCGAAATGTATTTTAGGAAATTCTAAACATTTGCCAGTACAAACTAGTTTCAAACTCTTTGGTTTGATGTATGACAATTTTTAGCCTTTTAATATTACTATAAATAAAATAAAAGTACATAAATTCTAGGTGACCTTTTCCATTTTACCGTGTCTCACTCCCATAAAACTCCCCACTCAGTTTCATGGATTATAAAATTTTCCGTTTAAACACCTCGTAAAACAACAAATATTGATTGAATTTTTTACCCGTTCGTTGTAAGGGTACAAATCTTTACAAATCCCGCCCTGATGACGGCGTAACGGGTCTATCGATTACCACAAAATTTATGATCCTACGTTTTTGCTCTGACGTTGAAAAATAACAAATTTAAGCCGACTGACGTAAAAACTGGGTGGTGCGTAAAAAAATGCTATGTTTCTGTTAATATTTTTGGAAAGTATCTTTTAAGATTGTTGTTGTAAATATGAGTTTACTATTTAGAATACAGACATTATAGTTTTTAGAATAGTTTAATCTATGTACCTAATACATTTATATACCTTATACATTTCGCTTTACTGATCATATTCCTGTTGAAATTATTATTTATGTTACATCTTTTGATACATAATTAAGTCTAGCAAAACAGCACGGCTTATCGTAAAATCTGTTTAAATCTGTTTTTTCGAAAATAATATCAATATAATTTTAGGTATTTCATGAAGTTTGACTTGAGTCTAATTTATTAAATAGGTACCTTTATTCTAGGCTGGTATCGTTGCAAAAGAAAAATGATAGTTTTAACTAGATTCAGTGACTAAAATAATATTACAATATCAACACTTACGCAACTGAAACAAGTCAGTCCCATGCCATCTTTGTACTAAAATAGCACTATTTTTCTTATTGACATGTCTCTAAATATCAATTTTCCGAATTACGTGTATCGGATATATTAGTAGGTAGATAAACAAACAATCGACGCATCTGTCGAACATGTCATGGCCATTGATACTGTTTGATGTGCGATACTCTATACTTCGGTATTTAAGTAATCGCTTCTCGAAAATTCCTGACTTAATCCTAAGACGGATCACATACTGCCACGCTTACTTAGTTCGAATCGCAGCATCCATTACCACGTCGGATTGCGCGTCTTTATAATCTTCACTGATTATGTGCGTAACAGCTTTCACTAACTCAGGGATTAACTGTGAAATATTCTCAAAACGGTGTTAAAATTTCTCACATAATAATTATGATTGTCAAGACCACTTGCTCCCAGGGACGATGACTTAATGTATTTGTTACCCTAAAGGCAAGGGTGTCACAGCCTACACTGCCTGACTCTCCTCTGTGTTTTTTAAGCTCACAAGGAGCAAAAGTATAAAAGTGCATATCTGGCTATTGTTTATGCGTACAACTGCCTCGTTGGTCTAGTAGTCGCATAGTGCGATTGCAATGAACGGGGTCTCGAGTTCGATTTCTGAGTTGAGTCGGAAAAGTCGTTTGGTCATTTTGTGGGTTTTTAAGAGAATTTCATAAAGAACCCGAAGTTTGAAAATTAGAAAAAAAAAACGTGCATCGGAGAGCACGTAAATGTAGGTCTTGCGCATGATCTCTCTCCGGACTTGTCAGATTGTCATCTCTCTTTCTATGAGAGTGATAGTGCTCCTGTCTGCGCATTATAATTATTATGCCCTGTGCAGCTAGCTGATCTACTATGACGGAACGGCCGCCATGGCCGATAATGACGCCAAACAACTAAACGGCTTATAATATGATAATTGAACAGATAGAGGAAATCCTAGAACAAGCAAAGCTGGAAAGGTAAAAACTGAAACATTTGTAGTCGACGCAATTCCATGTTAGGTAGTGTGTGACCCGCTTAAGGATAACAATTGTGAAGTGTCAGATACACGACTCCTATAGTCCTATGTCACGAAGGAAGTAGGTATTATACTAGTCCCTTTGGACCCCTGAACCTTTTCTCATTACCGTTACAGTAAGTTCCGGTATCTTCTTAATATAGTATTGTTATCTTAAGTGATTTTGGGTAATTAGAAAGACTTTATTGGGTGATATTTCTTCATCTGTCTTCTCAGTATTTAATTGCTTTATCCCATCTGACTTTTATTTAATATACTTCATTGTTGAGATCGTATTAAAGAACGCTCTCTAAAAATAAAGTGTAAGCATAAAGAATATTCAAAGTGTATGAGGTTATTACAAAAAGTTAAAACAGACATTTACATGTGTTAAAAAAAAGTCCAAATAAAAAGATAGGCAAACAAGGTCTCATTGTAAAACACTATTTAGTAAAACACAATGTGCCCCAGTGCTTAACATTATTTTGATATAACAATGCTATGTTATAGTTTCTAAAATACTATTTTGTTTATTTTTTTTATTAGTATTCCAAACATGCATTATTTTCGTATTCAATATTGTAGTTTTTACAACCTCAATTTGCATTATTTCCTTTTTTTTAATTTGTTAACAATATTAATGTTTAATAAAAAAAAGTTAAATATCTTCATAAATATTTTTTTCAATAAGTACAGACGCCAGCACATCAGGCTTAACGAAACTGTTAAATTTTCCCAATCAACTTTAATGCATTAGCGTTAAGGTTGAAAATCCATTAAGGAAATTTGACAGATTGTTGTAGCCTGATGTGCTGGCGTCTGTACAATGCTTAAAACGTTATCTCCGGGACAGCTGTCTTGCAATAAGACTGAAGTCAGTGGATTTGCATTTTAATTTAGATGCACAGCAGGTAACATTTAAAATCTTCTGCAAGCAAGAGCGAGATGAGTTGAACTCCAGAGGACTAGCCATAAAGACATAATATAAAGAAGAAAATGGGGTTATGAACACAAACACATCTTCTTTAATTTTAGTTATGAGAAATATGATTTATCTTTAGTTGTATCATTTGGTGTAGAGTTTGTGACATTGTGTTTTCTACAGATTACACGCTCACTAACCCCGCCAGCCAGCACTGTGTTGCATTTCTAACGTTTTCAACTTCGTTGTTAAATCAGTACACAAGTTTCCTCATCAAACAATAATCAACTCGAAGACGTCGAACTAAAGCACATTTTGCATTGGCAAATATTTTTCCAGTATCTTTAAGAGCTCCACGCTCGAGTTAAGCTTTCAGTAGTTGGTGGTTTTATAAAATGGAGTGAAGAAAGTAACGTTCTTGATATGTTAAAGCGCTTAAAATTATGTGATGTAAAAATGTCAGCGGCTTTTTGAATGTTTACCGTTCATGCCTCGCTAAGGTTTTTAGAGAAATTAGCTTTAAGACTTACCGACACTGCTGTCGTCTCTTTAGCCGTCTGTTCACGGGAAAATTAAGAACTACTGAACGGGTGCGGAAGGTTTACGTATAGATACAATCTACATAATGAAGCTGAACAATCTGTATGTGTATATCTGTTGCGCTAATCTCAAGAACTACTGGACTGAATCGATTTTTTTATATTCAGACTACATCAAGCCTCTTTATCAAGGAAGGCTATAGGGTACTTTTTATCCAGGTGCACGGAGTAGTTCCCAAGGGACGCGGGGGAAACCACTGCTGGAAGTTTTTAAAATTATATTTGCATTAGAAAATCAAACGCTTTCAAGTATTAATTAAAGCACATTTTATTTAAAAACTCCCATCCATTTATTAGCAGTCTCAAACTAAATAGACAAACTTCAATACCTGTTTCCATTAGTAACAACCCGTGCAGTTTTCAAGTCAGCAAGTTTCAATAAAGTAATTGCTAATCTTTTCAGTGTAGGTAAAATGGGAGACTCGTTTTCAGTTGCAGCTGCTCCAAATCCGCTAGTTTTCGTCTATTTTCGGAGCTCGCTCAATGAAAACGCTGGCCGGAATAGAAAAAGTTTGCCATTTTTTCGTGGATTTTGCAAGTCGGGTCAAGTTTTGTGTACACAGTGAAAAGCACAGTCCTTTATTGACAAGCATTGCTGTTATGTTATACGTTTTTGTAGCTAGATCAACTTTTAAAGTTTAAATTTTGTCTTTATTTAATTTAAAAACAAAGATTATTGGCGATCAGATAGCGTGGTATCGTCGTAATCGGCATGCCGTGCAGGAGGTATCGGATTCGATTCCCGCATAAGTCAAACATTTGTGTGCATGAACATAGGTGTTTGACATACTCTGTATGTAAGTACGTTGATCAGATATCTAGTAACCATAGTACAAGCTCTGCTTGTGAAAAGCACAGTCCTTTATTGACAAGAATTGCTGGTATGTTATACGTTTTTGTAGCTATATCAACTTTTAAAGTTTAAATTTTGTCTTTATTTAATTTAAAAAGATTATTGACGACCAGATGGCGTGGTAGTAAGTGAATCTACCTGCCGCGTCGGAAGTTTCGGGTTCAATTCCCGCATACGTCAAACATTTATGTGTATGAACATGGGTTACTTAGATTGCGTTTTTCTATTATAATGTGTACGTAAGAAAAGTATATAAGTAAGTTTATCAGTTGTCTAGTACTCACGGTATAATAAGCTTTGCTTAGTTTGCAACTAGATGACGTTGTTTGAATGTGTGAGGAATATTGTTACATTATATAGCAATTGAAGCCAAATTGATAACAATAAAGGCCACGGAATAATAATTATGCTAATCATCAATGCATCTTGTTTAAACTAATCAGTGATCTATCAACTCAGATGATGTTATCATTGAAAGATTAGAATATCTACTAAGTTATGGTAATAGGTACATACAACTCAGATTCCAAGTCAACAAGAAAAATATATTATATCTTTGTGGGATATTCAAATGAGATGAGGGTATACTTAATGTGGATAATTCGGCTCCTATTGGCCATAGAGAAGGAAACAGCTGGTATAAACAGCGTTTCTTGTTTTATTTTTGTAAACAGATAGAGAAGATTTGATGAGAATGACGTAATGTTGCTTTTTTTGTCGTAGGTACCACAACTTTTTTTAAATTTGGAAATCATCAAATGACTCCTCTCGCTGTAGGTGCAGCTGAAGAGAGTGTCAGACTTTCACTGAATAAAACCCACTTTTGTTCCTTCTGGATTCCTTTGTGTCAGATGGCCGTGGTAACTCGCGTGAACAATTTCCTCAGTACCGGTAGATAGATAAGATTATACCATGTGTTGTGTTTGGTTTCTGCACTTATTTTTTTACTTTCAGTTGGGTTTTGCTAAGCTTGGAATGTTTACTAAGTTTGGTGAAAGCATAAGGTCACTCATCCCTTAATTTCAATCATATTAAAATTACAAGAACAAATTGAAAGTATAAGAGCGAGTTATTTGAAATTTTGCATGGAGGACATAAATTTATGCAATCAGTACGTAGTGTTACGTGGAAACCAGCGAGCAACGAGCCTCTCAATACGTATTGACTGCATGAATGCTTACCCTGTAACATGTTACGTCCCGTAACGTCAATCAGTACCTAGCTTAAGAATTAGATATTGACTACGAAAGGATATTGTGAAAATCGACAAAAAAGAGGGTAAAATTAGCTAATCGCTAGTGAACTCACGGACAATTTTCTGATATCCTTAAAGTTGATAATACCCCATCTTATAGAGTAAAACAGCATTAACTATTCCTCACCGCCCTCCCATATCAACGGACCCCATTTTTAGACGAATCGGAGGATCACTAAAACGGACCTTTTAGCCAATTGGAGGGAACCTCTTTAGCTGGGAACGGTCACTCCACATCTCTCATTATCTTAAATAATTAAGTGCTTTCGGAATTAATGAATGCTTTATTTATGTGTTGTGTTTGCACTGATCAGGGTCGGTAAAACCTCTACGGTTAAAGAGATATATTATTGCAAACGTGATTTCTCATTTTTACTGTTGGAGTATCAAGAATTAGGTACTGTAATTCTTCTTTAACTTCTAATTGATATTATATTCTAATTATTTATACTAATATTATAAAGAGGAAACCTTTGTTTTTTCGTATGTTTGTATTGAATAGGCTCAAAAACTAGTGAACCGATTTCAAAATTTCTTTTATCATTACTTAGAGGGATTCTTCCGAATACGTATAGGCTATATTTTATTCCAGATATTTTAGTCCTGAATAGATAGGATTTTTCGTGGTAGTGAAAATTGTGGAGTAAGGCGTCGAAAAAACTGCCGTATGTTTAAAAAATAAATGTCCACCCGTGCGAAGCTATAGGGCGGGTCGCTAGTCTATTATATTCTAATTAATTTCTATTCTAAATGATATTTGTTTAATGGTTGAATTCTGACTGAAAATAGAACGCACAGAAACTTAATTTTACGCTATGACCTCCAGAAGTTAGGCAAAAAAGCTAACTGGGTGAGTTAGCTCAATATAATTTTCCATTTAGCCTTTGAGGCCTATCCAACAATAGACTGCGAAAATCTTACTTGATTGATGTGCTATTCTGATATGATTGTGAAGAAAACCAGGCCCTTATCATCAATTTATTAAGTGAGTGTCAAGGTCTTAAAGAGGTATCACGTCTCATTTGTCGTCCTCTTAATGTCTTGTCGAGGTATCGTCATTAGTATTCATCTCCTTTATGGTGTCCCACTGCAAGACAAGTATTTTCTTAATGCATACTAGCAATATTAGACATTTTAAGTCCAGATTTCATCACAATAGTTTCCTCCACTATTACAATCTTTGATGTCTAAGATACACGTAATTATCTATATAATATTATTATAAAAAGCGAAGATTTGTTTGAATTGAATAGGCTCCAAAACTACTTGACCGATTTGAAACTTTTTTTACTCTTGGAAAGCTACATTATCCGGTACCTACGTGAAGAAATTTTCTGGGGACTCGGGAAAAACCGCGAGATACTGCTAGAAGTATGTCAAGCAAAAGCATGAACCGATTTACCAGTAGGCACAGACGATAAAAGGTAAGGCATATAAACCATACCCTCGGGTAGTTCGTCAGTTTGTAACAAATTACTTTTACGAATAATTCGTGTCTCATTTTCCACTTCACTTACCATTATATCAAGTAGTTTTACAACAAACCGACCGGCTGTCAGCTGTTTGATATCTAGTTACCGACTCCACTAAATCGTTATACTAAGTCGAACTGTTGGCTGTCGTAATGAACGAAGTTGTTCGGAGTTCGATAATGTGGACGATTTCAGACGTTCTGTTTAGACGACGTCTACTGCGATATTGTTTCGTAATGGCGAGAATGATTTGTATTCGGGTTTGGTTACTGATCAGAACAAACATTTAAACGAGCGTAAAAAAATTCCTCTCGTAAATCGGGCTAAATAAATTTAGATTGCTTTTATACCGATAAACACTTTACATATTCAATCTGACACTGCACCATTATTATGATCAGCCTTTTAATCGTCCCACTGCTGGGCACGGGCTTTCTCTCACACAAAGAATGAGTGGTTATGCAAGCAATAGAGCAAGCGTTCCTGCTCTATGCGGGTTGGTGATTTCAGACTTTATAAGCCAGGTTTCCTCGAGATGTTTTCCTTCACCTTTAATCGTGTCAGTCATTGGTGTCCAAGATACACCTAGAAAGTACTATATCTTTGAAAAGTATCATTGGTACGTGGCCGGACCTGAACGCGCACACTCATGCCTGATAGGCTGGTGCTTTAACCACTAGGCCACGGTCTGACACTACAATAAAACATAATTCACGTCTTCACTATTCAAATAAATCCACAGCTAAATCTTCTTCATACTACATTTCATATGTTGTGCAATTTCCTCGGAGATTTCATGCCCCAGATAAAAAGCTCTTGAGAGTACTTATTCCTTATGTTCAGAGATTATTTATTCATGAAATGTATGTCTCACATTTACATTTAAATACTAAATATGTTTATATGCATCTAAGTCTGACTTACATCTTGAGGTTTGCTGAAATGTGACTGGTTTGTTCTTGTGGTGTCTCTTTTACGTGATCAAAATAATAATATGTGTGCTAGATAGTGGGAGCGGTTCTACCCGCTACTGAGGAAACTAAGTTATATATTATGTTATTCTGATATATCAGCCGACAAGTTTCATTAAAATCAATCCAGTAATCACTCACAAACTTTCTCATTAATAATATAAGCTTATTATTTAAATAAATTCTAAGATCTCTCAATAACTCTTTCAGTTTAGGGGTGCGTGATGTTGTATATTATGGCGTTTTTATTGTTTCGATGTCCACGACCGTCTTCACAGTATCTTTATAGAGGTATCCCATTCACAATGAAATCAACATTAAGACGCCATAGTTATAACGTCTACAAACTTTTATAGGCGTTCATAGATTGCTTGTAGAAATCCGTTCACCGTACAAAGATAAACACAGACCGCAACTACCATTAAGAGTAGACAGCGCTTTAAAGCGATTTTCTTGGCAATAAAACTTCACCTAACAATAAAGTAGGAGTAAAATCGGCACATTAATGTAAGCGGCATTTACGAAGCGCTTCAAAGCGTAACCCATATAAGAGGCAGCCTATCTAAGTAACGGATATCCGACAAAAAATACTAAAAGCCGAGATGTAACATGGCCGCTTACGATGAAGATGCTTTCTTTTATTGGGAGTCTTCAGTTGCTTTAGTTTCGAGGAAGATTCGAAACAGAGGCTTTTCTGAAACAAACAGTTATATTTTTTGGATATTTTTTATAGACTCTGAATTTTATGAAGGTGGGTTTGGTTGCATTTTGAATATATTATTTTATGCGTGTTCTCAAAAAGTGATACTTGAATAAAATCTTGAAAGCTAACAATGTATTTCTCCAACTACTAATTAATAACGAGATATACTATGGGATATCTATGGTGATTATTATTAGGTAATTTCATAAACTTTTATTACGAAAAATAAACAAACAGAACCAACACTTGAACCAAGTCAAATGCGGTCAATTAAACCCGCCATCTCGATGCAGTTTCTTCTCAGATCATTTTACGTTTTAATTAAGGGCATCATTAGCCGTAACGGAGGCTAGCAATTACCGCCGTCTCCCCCAGCGATGATGCAGCCAGTGTGATGCAGGCCTTTTTTATCTAACTTGGAAACAAAATTACTTCTAAAAAAGAAAAGTTTTTTTTTTATTTCGTCCGTATCCTGAGGTTTTATTAATTTATGAATATTTTATGATTTCATTCAGTTGTGTCAGTTTCAATTTCTATAACTTTTTAGACCCAGTATTACACACGGGAGCTCTATATCAATCATTCAATTCTGTAATATAAAAACAATAGGATTAATTAAATTCTAGCTCATTACCTCATGACCTCGATTAGGTGTTTTCAAGTATAACTCCAATAAAATTTAACAAGCTTCTTACAATTAAATCTCAAACTATGCCCAATATTGTTGATGGCGAACTAAATATGCTGTAATAGTGGTTTCAGTTTACTAAAATTGTTCTAAACTTTTGATGAATTTTCAGACGTTACATTGCAGGAGATGCAGTAAGTCAAGTTACATTATTTTACTGTGTACTTAAATCTTTCAAATGTTGGTTTAATATAGAACTTACAGCGCTTGCACAGAAGAAGGTCTTTCGGTGCGATTTTTAAAAATCTGTCACGGGGTTCTAACAGTCGTCTTTTGCATCGTTTTTTTTATACACGCGAACCGAGACAATGCCGTGCGGAAAAATCGACAGAAAAATGTGCCGTTGTGAAAGCGCTGTTAGACTTGTCTGTAACCATAACATATTATTTACATAATGTTTATAAGAAAATATAATAAATTAAAACGGACTTGGCATTTTAAGTAAACAAAAGTAGTATATGAGGAATATATTTTATAAGATCCTAAATTAAGGTAATTATATTCCTACTTACTTTTTATCCTAGATTATTTCAAGTCGTGAAGGCACTACTTAGCCTTTCAGTTCAAAATATCAACAAACCAATCGATGCCGTCACTTTACCATATAATCTTCATAATTATTATACGCGTTAGGATTTACAAATACTTAATACAAGTTGAAACACTTTACTCTGACCATTTTTTTTGAAATGAATTCCAATTTGCTTTTAAAATTAAAAAGAAAAACCGGTTCTGCTCTTCTGAATTTGTTTTAACCCAATACGTTCCTGCTGTAATTTTCTGTGCATCGCTCCATCTGCGGCCGACGTGTCCAATCTGTAAATGAATTGCTTTTTGCATTGTCCCGGCTATTGGGCACTGCACAATGTGCTTCCGTAATTTCACTAGTTTTTCCAACTTTCGTGTCATTGGTTAAATATATTTTTTTAATATTGTCTGCATTGCTATTTACTTTTACTGTCAAAATTATGACTAAGAGGGCGAATATTCGAGAGGAGCTTGTGGCTAAGTAATAGGCGCACGCTTCGATCGATCATAAGGTTAAGCTACACTTGCCGTGGGCGTTCCGTGGATGGGTAACATGTTTTGGAAGGTATGTTCAGTAGCATCAGCCAGCGGTTTTGAAACTATTTCACGCATCTACATAAAAAGATAGGCTATATCCTTTCTATGTAAATGGTTTATCTAATAATAACATGTTTTTAATCGGTATAATAGTTCCTGGATGAGATTTGCGTGTTCATGCAAACAAACAAACTCATTAGCTTTATGATGTTACTAAATATATACAGGATCTACATTATTAAAAAAATAAACTCAGAACCTATTTCCATCTTTCAAATAGTAAGGAAAGCAGACTTCATTATAATAGAGATGCACTTTCAAAATAAGCTTTTGTAACAAATTGAATTCTTATTCAACCGTCCCAATCGAGTTAGCAGAGTTTTCCAAACTTATCACATTGAAACTCAATAAATCAAGTCTCAAGTTTGAGGCTAATTCTACGTAACTCGATTTTGTAGTACGGAACATTTTTGGTACAAATTTTGGTAAAGATTTTACATTGAATGTAGAAGTTCTTGTTTCTCTGACAAAAGTTTTTTAAGTCTATTCTTAACACGTTAAAGTCTAAATATACCTAAATTTTTACGTAAAATATTATTTACATAGAATTAAAATAAATATATACAAACTTTTAAAATAAACCTAAATACAAAAATAGGCGTCAAAGTACTCCTTCACATCGCTGTCATCCGCTAAGGGGTCCAGGAGACAAGCCGCTTTTGTATATACATATATACATATGTATACCTACATTATATTCTTAAGCCTTATTTTTAATTAAAATCTTACAACTATTCCAACAAAAAGAAAACTTAAACCGCAACAATGTACACCAAAATTTAATTCCACATTGTACAAACTAATTTAGGGGCTATAAAACACTTGTGCTCCGAACAAACATAATAAAACTATTTTTAACTTAACTGCTTACAAAGGCCGTTGTAAAAAAATACCCTGACAACATGGCGCCCGTGTAAATAGCAAAAGGTTATGTTTAACACCATGAATGTTATAGCGGTTTCCACCAAGTAACCTGGTTATTAGAGCGTATAAAATTTAAGCTTCAGCAAAATGAGATAAAGTACTACGGTCCACGCGTGACAAAGGTGAAATACCACACTAAGCGACATTCAACCTTAATACATACCGATACAGTCGATTTTTATTAAATTATAAAGTCCATTTTGTTATTTTTTGTAGAACAACCTAATCGCCTCTGACCGCAACGCTGTTAAAATCAACGCTAAAAAGCGGAAAGTGAAAATGTACCTATTTGCTATTTTTTTTGTTGTAAATCAATTTTCGTTTGACTGAAAGAAAATTTATTTGATTTACAAATTGATTATGTAACGGCTAAGTAAATGAATTGACGGGATATATACATACCTTCTATAGTTATATTCACTCGTAGGTACCTATATCTAACTTTACATATTTAACTATAATTACAGATCATGTAAAAGAACATTGACAGGTTGGTTATAAAATAACATAAAAATAAATAAAAAACAGAAAACTGGTAAAGAAGGAATGAAAGGTTTGTAAACGATATCTACCATTTATGATGAAACTGCCAAAAGTATCCATGAACCCATCAAGTACCCAATGAGACTGTCTTCCATAATTTAAAAATTCCAGCTATCGCAACCCTGCACTGGCAGTTAGCAGTGCAGTGAAGCGAAAAGTTGTGAAAAGATAATCTATCCTTACAAGGCTTCGCCTGCAGCATTAAATTGCATAGTCAAGGATTAGTGCATTAAGTTTACTGGGTAATTGACCACTTAATAAAAGTATAAGCATCTTTTTCATTTTCAATGTTTATTTTCGTCCAATATCAGGTAAAAAGATGCTGTTGTTATTACATAGGCTACTTTATCCGGGGCGCGAAATATTTCCGTCAAGATGTGGATTAAACCATTGGGAACAGGGTAGTCACATAATAACACTAGCTTCCGCTAGCAGTTTCGTTCCTTGGGAAATACTCCCCGCAACCGGATAAAAAGGGGCCTTCCGTGATAAATGGGCTATAATATTAAATAATTTCAATTCCGAAGTTCGATTGCAGGGCCTTTTAGATTCAAATTGATTTATTTAGAAATATGGACGAATATGGGTAGGATACAAGAAGGACTTTTTATTTATTTATATGACACAAGTACATTATAACATACCTTAATATCTAGATATATGGAGATCTTGCCTAATAAGGCATATGGTAGGATTATGGTCAATGCACCTTTTGGTAATCAGTATATCTATTGCAAAATATTGCTTTATTTGTTTATGAAAAAATAATATTAGATGACATTTAAACTGTACATACATTCACTCACATAGTTAACATTTTATATCAAACTTGTCTCCTGCAGTGAACTAGTAAACAAAACACTAGCTTACTTTATAAAATGAAAAATCATTTTCAGTTTTATTTTACATGAAAAACATTGGTAACAACGAATTGTCTGCGGTGTTGTTGCAACCAACCATTGTTTCAATTCTCGCGATAAATTATTTGGTTACAGAAACCATGTGTGAATTTATTTTGGTTTTATTCCGATAAAACAACTGTGATCATTTTATTGGGTAAATAAAACGGGTGTATTTAAAGACGGTTATAGAGTTTGTGTCCTTGATTTATTCGGTTGGTTCTTTTGAAATGACTTATTATTATTCTCGTAAAATTAAATGTAGACCAATGATTACGAGTATAGTGGGAGCTATTTATATCCTATTTAATTTCAGGATTATAATTGGGTGGCGTTTTAATGATAGTGTCGTATTTTGACGAATGCATCATCAAGGAAGAAAATAAATATAAAATATTGTTAACTATAAGGTATAATTTATATAATATATGCAGCTGGATGATCTCATGCGAATATAATCACTGCGGCTGATAATCGTTCTGGAAGTCATTGCACTCTAATTGTTTGGTGATCGATTTTTAACCGTATTCTCAATCTTCCTTGGAATATTCCTACCTATGTACATAATTTTCCTTACTTTCTTTCGTATCAAATTGAAGTCCATGCAATTTAATTGCAAAGAGTCTGCTGCTGTCGGTAACATTAGTATGTCGGTAACATATAACACACTCATAGACACGTATTTACTTATGTATGTATAGTTAAACACACGATCGACGTCAGCATAGACGCAAAGTTGGTCCGCAGCTGCTAATTTTCCCTGCAAATCTGATCCTGTGAAACATGTATGCCGTGGTCGCCAATTCAATTTTGTGCTTTCAGAACTTTAAAGCATCTATACCGTATGTTAGTTTAAACGTACTTCTAGGTATAATCTACTTATACTTTATAGCTTTTTTTAAGTTGTAAATAAAAGTTATGGTGCTATATTAAGTTTTTTACACACTTAGGACGAAAAGCGAATATGAACAACGAAAATGGAATGCAACTGCAATCTCCCTTAATAGATTGCTGCAGCATTTGACAGTTTGGTAGCTTGATGTGCTGGCGTCTGTACAATGAAGAATTATTTAAGGCAATATGTACAGTGGATACTCAGTTGAAGAAATGCAAATTAAATTTATCCACTGATTTAAAAGTACTTCTTCTTCTTCCTGCCCTGTTCCCAATTCTATTTGGGGTCGGCGCAATGTGTTTTCCGCTTCCACTCATTTCGGTTAGACGTCATACTACTATCCACTCCCTTCTTAATCATATCCTCTTTCAAGCAATCAATCCATCTCTTTCTTGGTCTACCTCTATCTCTCCATCCGTTCACATTTATACTTAAGACACGCCTTGTAGCATGTGTCTCACAAGATGTGACAAACGCTCATGACAAACGCTTACCTCTAATTTTTTTTGTCACTGGTGCTACTTTCAGGCTTCCTCTGATATACTCGTTCCTCACTTTTAAAAGTACTTAATAAAGAAAATTGTACTTAAATATTTTGCTTCGATATAAAATTCAGTTCGATTGGTGTAAAACCAATACTTTGATAGAACATAAATATATTGCTCTACCCACACATTTACTCGGTTACTTTCAAAGCGTAAACGAAAACATAAAAAAATCCTAAAGTCAGTTGAAATAGTTACCTGGATTTAAAGTTGAAACCAAAGTTTGTTTAAAAACAGTAAAAGAAGCTTTTTAAATCAAATATAAAGCGTAAAAATGTTTGGAAGTTATCTCGTAGAGTTCAGAATAACCCTCCTTTCATCTTTTATGTGCAGTAGGAATGAATAAGTATATAAAATAGGAATGCAGCCTTTTTATTTCCACTGTATAACTGCTTTTCTTTAAATGTTAAGGACCAGCCTTTTTTTTGTAGGTATTATTCCAATTTTATGAAATTATATATTTTTTTCCTTAAAAAAAATGTATAATTTTCCTTAGAAAAAAAAATAGGTTTAGATATTTCTGCTTATAATAATTATGTAAGTCGTGGTGACCTAGTTAAAGCACCAAGCCTCTCAAGTATCTTGGACAATAATGACTGATTAAAGGTGAAGGAAAACATATCGAGGAAACCTGGACTATAAAGTCTGAAATCACCAATCTGCACTGAGCAAGGATGGCGATTATAAACGCTCAATCCTTTTCTGAGTGAGAGGAGTCCTGTGCCCAGCAGTGGGACGATAAAAAACGTGGTGATGATGATTATGTGACATGTAAATTTCCCAACTCACACTTCTCTTCAATTATATTTTTTCCTTTCTGAAATCGAATATTTGATACGCATAGTGTTTTAATAATCATACATGTTGACTTTAGCCAATCTACCTATAGCTATAGGTACTTCTAGTTAACCACAAAACCCCTTATTTCTTCAAAACACTCGATCCCCGACACAGAAATTCTGTCTCCCAATGCCCTCCAAACTCTTACACAAAACAGAGCCTTATCACCAGTTCCCAACCCAAATTGAGCAGCTCTTTAATCGAGACCATTCACCGAGAACGCCAGGAATTTCCTAATATAACATTCACAATAAATTTTCCATTAGCCAAGTCTGTCCGACCGACATTATACGCGTGCTAATGTACGCCAGATGTATGGAATTGTTCCCTCAGTTAATTTTAATAATAATCTTTTGATGGATGTGTTATGGCGTGTAGGTGAGAAATAATGTGGTCGTATTAGGAATGTTTGGTAGAATTCCTGTTTGGAAGTGTTGTCAAATTTCCTTGTTGGCTTATTGTATAATATTTTAGGCTAAAACTCACTTAAAACAACGAAGTACTACCTGTATTTCTCATTTTTTATTGCGTACCATATACTGGTTTTTAGTATATCAATAATTTAGTCACAATAAAATTATGGACCCTGTCGGGCACAGCTATGGAGAACAAACAAAAAAAAATAAGGCACAGCATATAACAATAGTAGTAGAAGAGAGGTTTGATGGGGTAATTTATTTGTATTGTTATTAGTTAAGTAGTTATTAATTACTAGTAGTTATTAATTAATAGTTTAACGGCCTGTTTCACCGGTTACGGATAAGTTCCAGGTAGTTTATCTGGTAGATTCAATTAATTTCATACAAATTGTGTTCCATTTTTTAATTTATCTTGTAGATAGTGGCTATCCGTAACCGGTGAAACTGGACCTAAAAGTTTTATTTCTTTTATGCAAAGAAGAGATATTCAATTAAGCTGTAGCTTTCGTTTTTTTTCTTTTCAAAATTTTGTTGCATGAAACATATGGTTTAAGAATGCATTTATCGTTACTGATTTCGTTGGCCAATTTGTATTTAATGTACCTCATAAAACTGAACTATTATAGCTATTCAGACTAAATTCAACGAACTGTAAGAACTTTATACAGACTATTGTTTTTTATGACGTCATAAAACTATTAGAGCTAACCGTGGCCAGTCGCATTTAATAGTATGTAAAAAGGTTGACGAAATTCATAGTACAAAGACCTAGCTGTGTTTTGTGTTTTTGCTCTGTTTTTTGGAATGCTTTTAAAATGCCTTTGTAGAAAGTTATGAAGCATAACTAATTTACTGTAATATTTTATTCAAGTTTCATTTCAAATTATTCAATTGCATTATACATGCATAAAAGAAAAGGATAGGCTTCGCGACTTTTCATTATTAAGTTAATGATACTGCAGCATTATTGAGAAGGAAATAATAAATGTTCCAATACAAAGGCAGTTGGTACTTATTGATTTGAGGGCATTGTGACGAGGTTTCTGTCTCTTGAGTCTTAACCACCGATAGCTTGGATCCTGTGCCCAATATCGGTGCCCCATTTTTTATCATAAACATTTAAAAATGTAAATAATATTAGTTGGTAAATACTCGTAAATGATAAGGTTCGAATAATATAAACTAAAATTACTGTCTATACAGTCAGTTTTGTTTGCTTGCTTAAACGCACCAGTCTTGGGAACTACTTGACCGATTTGATAAATTATCGATCGCTGCAGTATCATAGTATCATATGCAGTATCATATCACTGCGGTGACATAGCTGGCGATGCCAAACAAAAATTATTGTTATTAAAATTAACATTATAATATTTATTTTACATCGATTATTTCTAACATGACTGTCCTATTTTATTAAAACAATGCTTCACCCCCCGAACTTTTTCTAACAAAACCAATAACAATGGTTTATCTGCCGTTTAAGAAAAAATAATTTCCGCTCACGTTTGACTCCCAAAAATATGTAAGCAGTAATGAAAGTCGTAGTTCTATTAAGAAAATACATCAACGCACAAACGGACGAACTCATATTAGAGAAAATGGTACAGAAATGGGTTCTATTAATTTTATTATGATGATATTATTCGTGGCGTCTTTGCGATGGTAACGTTGTTAATAGGAGACTGTTCTCTTCTGTTCCATTTCTTGTAAAAAATAAGGGCTTTTAACAGGTGGGTCAAGTGGTATAATTAGTTTAGAAAGATTTTTCTATTTTAGTGTTTAGTCTTGTGACTCTTAGGGCCTGTTCCACCACATACGAATAAGTTCCAGATAGTTTATTTGATAGATAATTTCATACAAAATTCAAATAAAAAATAAAACTGGTTTAAAACAAGAGGATGTCCTAAATTCGAAAAAAACTTTTTTACTAATGTTAGTCGATTATCTATTGATGAATTAATTAGTAGGTAAAAACCAGTGAGTATGATTTGTGTCGATGTTTAGTCATACAGTTCTATATTTAATATTATTAAGAGGAAAGATTTGATCGATTTGGATAAATTCTTGCACTGTTGGGAAGAACCACACTATCCCTGGTGATCATAGGCTATGTTTTATCCGGGTACGAAAAGGAGTTCCCCGCGGACGCAGGAGAAACCGCCAAAAAGTGCTAGTTTTAAATAAATCAATTTTATGTTCAAACGTTAGAACATAACCAACATACCTATCTATAAACCGTTTTTTTTTTACTTAACCCCTTTCAAAAAATCAATATGAAAGATTTTCAAAAATAATTAGTTATACCCCTTTTACTTACATACATAATACATTTAATTTACCACAAAATTGCCTTCATTGCATCCACAAGTATTTTGCGGGAGTGCTTTAAAAGGTTCTAAGGAATGTATGAATATTTTTGTGACCGGAAATTACAGGCTCAGAAACCCCTTTTCACTGTATATTTCAAAGCCTTCCCGAATTTACAAGATAAATAAAACCCTGGCAATGAATTTGAGTATTGTCTGTTAATTAGACGTGTAATTTTAATATTTAATTGCGTTCATGAATATTAACACTGTTCATTCTTTGATGTTGTCTGCTATTAGACTTTTGGCAGCTCCTTATTTTTTAGATGGGAGAGAGGTTAAGAGAATAAAAGTTGAAATTTTAACGTTCTCATAATATTATACAAATATTACAAAACAAAAGAGTTTGTTTGTTTGCTAAAACGCACTTATTTCAAGAAATACTGAACTGATTTTCTTTTCAGTGTTTGATAACCCATTTATCGAGAAAGGTGTTACTTTTATCCGGGTGCGCGGAGAAGCATCCTCGGGGCATGGGTATAACCGCTGACGGAAGCTAGTATACAAAGAAAAAATAGGATAAAAGAGGACCAAAATGCTTTCACGCCACTTTTCCAATTATTCACATTTCTAATAGCATATATAGAGAAAAAAAGCATGCGCAAATCTAATTTCAACAAAATCTTAGGTACATGCTGTTCCAAAGATAAAATAGAATAGCCTTTTAGTCCTAAAAAATCCATACGTAGTTCACAAAAACATGGAAGAGAAAACACAAATACATATATTTCATATCTTATTTAAAATAAACAGCGTATTTTATGTTATTCAATACAAATTCTTACGCAGCTAAACCGTCAATAGATTTGACGTTCAATCATAATATCTGTTTGAAGCTTACGAGGCATTAAGGGGATCAGGGTACCAGTTTTTACATGGCACGGACGAAATATTTTCCCGTGTATTTTTTTTTTATGTTCCTTAATCCGTTGTGTAGAGATGATAGGATGAAGTGTTGGAAGTAGGGTTTATATTTGTTTTTTTTCCGACTTTTCAAAAACATATATCATTTACGTTAATGTGTCTTTAACTTTTTATTTAGATAGGCGTGTACAGAAAACAGAAATAAAATGATGTAAAAAAATCCGAAGCTTTCATGTGTGTCAAAACAATTCCTAGACTAACTTCTGATATTTATTATCTACGTATGTAAATAAAGAAATTAAAAGAAACTTCAATGTAATAAATAAATTCAATGTATAAATAAAGCAAATACTATTTCGGTTTGTATAGTAAAAATATAAGTGGTATCCAGCTTTGTGACACGGAAATAACTTACAAAATCTTTTAAAAATAACATACAGAAGTACAATGTTTCAGAATCTCCTGAAATCCTATGTTTTATGACGTTATATATAAAGCATAGCTTTGGGTCACAGATGCCTGAAACTGTTAGGGATATTACAAAAAATAACCACAGTGAACTGACTACAATTAAAAATAAAAACTTTCTCGTTCTTCTGATATTCCAAAAACCTTCAGCTACCCACAAAATATGTAGTTTGTATTTGAATTACATTTTTTCCAAATTTAATTTTAATTTTTCTCTTTTAAAGTGCACGCTATTGGTTTGAACGCTCGTTTGAACAAAACGTTTCAACAAGCTGCTTTAGAGATAAAAATAAAATTAATTATTTAATTCAGTTTTTCGTAGAGAATGATGTTCAGGCGCCAGCACATCAAGCTATAGAAACTGATAACTTTTCTCAATTAACTTTGAAACATTATGCTTCAGCGATAAAGTTTATGCACTGGCGTCTACTTACAAAATAAATTCTAGTGTTATTGTTAAAAGAAATTTATATTATACAGACATTTTCGTAGATATATTTCTATTCTACTATCATTTATTTTGAAATCATCATATACAAGTAACAGCGACAAAATTCATCTGAAATCTTATTTATTAAGTAAATTAAGCCCTCATTACATGAAGAGGTCAAGTTGGTCTTGTAATGTCAGCTAAGAGAATTTATTATCAGGAAATTAATTTTTGCATTGACCTTTACGCTAATTATGGACGGATGCGAGTAGATCAATCGAATATTAACCTTCCAGTATTGTGATAAGGTCGAAAATCTATAAAAAAATTGAAAGATTGTAGTGGCTTGATGTGCTGGCAATCTGTACCTTCCAGTTATTTGATGCTGATTATTATTATATACATACATAGAAAATCATACTAAATCAAACACCTATGTTCATACACACAAATGTTTGACTTATGCGGGAATTGAACCCGCGACCTCCAGCTTGGCAGGCAGATTCACTACCCACTACGCCATCTGGTCATCAATTGTCTATATTAAGCGGAATATTATGGCGTCTTGTTATGTTAATAATATCTCTATTTCCTCCATGTCTGAAGCTTGGGAGTAAATTTGTTGAATATGAGTATAATGTGTGTTGTAGTATACATATATGTATGTATATGTAGATAGTGATGTGATGGTGCGGTTAACATAACAACAGGGTATTCGCCCCGGGTGACGCTGTCAAGATAGACGAGTATGGTAGGATTTTAGTTAAGATTAATAATTAATTAAGTTTAATTATTATTTGACATGTCATGGTTTAAGTTCACTTAGACATAATAACAAATCGTTGTGAAAATATTGTTTAGCGATGGTGAAGGTGAACGTAGAAAAGTTATGCATTGCTCCTGTTTAAAAAAAAATAGCTATGTGATTATAAAATAACAGATGTTCGATTTATGTAGTCTTTTTTAATACGTATCTCCGAAAATGCTTGTTGATGGTGAGTACAGACGCCAGCACATCAAGCTACCTGAAAGCCCACTCTGAAATTTTAATTCGATGCGAAGATATATAATCTTGGTATTTTTCTTGTCTTGATGAAACAAAAAAATATTTGTCGAATAAGTATTTTTTTTGACTTGACCTTGACTTCTCAAAAAAGGAGTAGGTTCTCGATTCGACATGCTCATGTTTTTTATCAATGTATATGGTTTTCATTTTTGACAGGTTTTCAAATATTCTTTTTTGAAACTTTTACAAAAGAAATTAATCGGTAACATTCTCTCTTAATATTTTTAAACCAATCCTGAAGATAACATCGATGCTAAAGTACCTACCCTCTTATACGAACTTTAGTTTGTTAGGCACGTATGACCCACAAAATGGCATTTTAATGAGCGGATCCAGAGTACCTTTACCGCAAAATCCGGAGTCAGGATATAGAGTTTGACCTATTGCAAGCCACACCACACTACAATTAATATTATAGTACATTTAAATTATACGGAAATGCCATCGTTGTTTCTGTAATGAGAAGTTTTAAAATTGCATTCTGTTGCGCCATTATTAACCGCGTATAAGCATGTGAATAAAAATTGTATAATATTAAAAACATGCTTATTATACTCCAATTTATTTTGTAATTATAATTTGTACATATATAATATATCGAGACACCTACAAACCCGCCGTTGGTTAGCCCCAAGACAAGCTGTTGATTAGCTTGTGTTATTGGGTTCTAACACAACTGATAAACTTTACACATAAATATACAGTTACTTTTTAGTCATTTTAATCCCGTGGAGGCTCGAACCAGTGGTCGAAACACTATAGATTTATAAAGATAAAATTTAAAAATGAACTACTTTTTTATATATTTAATAAGACATTTTTGCCTGGCAGTCAACGATATAATGAGAGTATTAAAAAAAGTACTTTACTTTGTAATTTCGATTAATTTGTAATTCGAAAAAACTTTACTTTGTAATTCGAAAAATTTTGAAACAACAAAAAAAAAACACCTACAGCTAGACAAAAAAACAACTACAATCTATATTTGGTCTACCGTATCTTCTCTAATGCTATAGAAATTACCTTACAAGTCTGTCCTCCTTCGCATTTTGAGCCAAATTCGATTATGCCTTCTCGCTGTCCTGTCTGAGCAATTGAGCAGTGAACATGAAGATGAAATACATAAGTAATGGCTCCGAGCTCGCAGGAATTATGCAATCGCTCCTGTAAGGGATTTAATGGCGAGGTGACTTGTTCGGACATGGCTGGTGAATCTATGATATTGAAATTGAGACGTGAATTTGAAATGTTATAGAATTTATAGTCAAGACTAGTGAGTTGGATTTGAATATTCCAGTTTGAGAAATTGTATTTAGTTTATTAATTTTTTTTGAATTCTTCTAACTAAACAATGTAGGGACATTACATTAGAAGTGTAATATTGATTTAATTTGAAACTTATTTCCAAAGCATAAAGAGATAAATGTACCTATATGGTACAATGATTTACACAAAAAACTAACAAGCGTCGAAATATTCAGCCTCATCGCATTAATGATGAATTATTTCTAGTAGGTGTAAGTATGTTGTATTATAACCTTCTCATTATAAAACAACATACTTAAGATTCTTTTCTCAAAATTTTATACTGTTTATTTAAAAATCATCAACAGGTGATAGAGTAGTCGTTAAAATTTTATCTTATACTGCAATGCTATTGACGTAACACGATCGATCTCAACGTACTGCAAGTTGAATACCTTAAAAAATTAAACTAGGACAGTTTGTGGCAGCTTCGATCTACCAAAACAATGACTAGACCACGACAGCCACAACATAAAACATTCATATAAACAGATCCTGAAGGTACAGACGCCAGCACATCAAGCTACCCGAAACTGACAAAATTTCACAATCAACTTTGAACCACATGCTTCCGCGATAAAGTTGAAAATCTATTAAGGATATTTGACAGACTGTAGTAGCTTGGTGTAGGTACTGGCGTTTATACATCAACCTGTAATACGAGTCTGGCAACGCTCACTTCCTTCCTCCGACACGACGAATTTCAACCAGCATCGACCATTGTGTAGTCCTCAAATAATTCAGGAATGCCCATTGTGGCATAGCCGACATTAGACGTGGTGCTGCACGAGCTTAGATCATTTAACCAGCCGGACACGCTTTTGCGATAGGTACCCTGTGTTTCTGCCAAAGGTAAGAGACCGCTGGTGAAACTCAGATGTACAGACAGCAAAATCTCTCTCAAATTCTCTTTATAGATACTCAACTTTATCGCTCAAGCATGCGGTTCAAAATCGATTGGATTTTTTTTACAGTTTCGTGGTAGGTCGATGTGCTGGCGTCTAAATTTGTGTGCGTCAAAATTCTCGTGTGCGTGTTTGTTTCACGTAGATATTTCTGCTGATGGCGGGTCCAGTTGTTTATGTGCTCTAAGTGCAAGAGACTCTCGTAAAACTCATACATATAGGACCGTCGCGATACTTCGCTTACATATTGAGTAGTGTTCGCTTTATTGCTCCAGTTTTCAATAAGAAGTATTTCATGTGTTGGAGTGTGATATTGAATTTGTTTAGTAAGTCTGTGCTTATCGAGTTTTTAACTGATACATAATTATGGCGATAAGTAATGTAATACATACGTATATTATAGTTGTTTTTTTCCATGTAGTGTATATGGAATACACGCGTCATGAAATAATATATCGCTAAATCGCTGTCTTACATTATGTAAATATGTATAATGATATTTTTAGAAAAAAATGCACAAATCCTATACTTACCCTTCATGCATCTCAGCATCTTCGCTATTATTTACAACTGTTTGATTTGCCAAGTTTCATCAAAATTCGTTCACCCGTTTAGACGTGAAAAAGTAACAAACATACACTCATATACATTGTCTTTTATAATCTAAGTGTGATAACTTAATGGTGGAAGTGCCAGAAACTGTCCTGTCTCTCAAAGTTACAGGTCCCAGTCTAATCGATCGCCCATCCGCCTTCAACTTCGTAATGCAGTCCACGTCCTGTTGAAGTGCTAAGTGCATTGCTGATATGCATTAAGTATTGGAAGAATACATAGTTGCATGTTACAGGCTATGGAACTAACATTGAATGGTCATTCAAATTTACGGTTTCATGGTTCTTCCATACTAATTATTTTTAACTCATACAATATTTTAGACACTAGTAAGTTTTATTATTTAGAATTATTTAGTTTAGGAATTGTTGTTAATAAAGCTGTTTTTTAAATATGTTTTTAATTATTATCTCGAATATGTTAAATATGTTAAAAATTGATATTATGTAAAAACAGAACCATTTTCCATGAACAAAACCATCGCATCCTTGAGGGCGATAAATCAGAAAATTCAATTAAATATTCAATATAAATTAGAAACGAAGCTTAATATCAAATATGACCATTTATGAAGTACATAATAAGCTCTTATATTGACCCACGGCATGGGCACAAGACTCCTCTCACACAAATAAGGATTGAGCGTTAATCACCACGGTGCTACATAATTTGATATAGAATAATAAACAAATTCTAAAAACAATACGTATAACGTACGATCCTTACCTATGTTACCGTGTACACGCGTTATATAATATCAAATTCCAATAATCTTATAAAAAGAACGAGTCTTCCCAAATCGTATTACCTAATATTACCTGAAAAAGTTCCGAAACATCAGCGAAAGAAAAATAAAATACTCTCATCATTGAATTTCGCAAAAATACACCCAAGGCCGACATCAAAGGGTATACCGGAAATTATTACATACATACGTAATTTTAAGATCCAAAATATTTTTGTAACATTGTCTCTGGGTAATTTTTATGTAGGTAGATGGGTTAGGGTGACTTCAGACTTGCGTTTTTTTGTACGTATACATTCGTGTCATATACGCACTATATTGATTTCGTTGACTCCTTCGTTGGTCTAGCAGTCTACTGAATAGCAGACTACTGTGCACGGGGTTTTGTAGGGCATGTCAAAATAGCTCTGAAAGATCCAGATCCACTTAGCTATAAACGCCAGCACATTAAGCTACACACACAGATTGTAGAATCTGTCAAATTTCCTTCATAGATTTTGAATTTTATCGCTGAAGGATATGGTTCAAAGTTGTTTAGGGAAATTTGTCAGTTTTGAGTAGCTTCAGGTGCTGGCGTTTGGATAAAATTCAGTCGAATTTGCTAGACTTACAAACCATTTCAGTGTGATTTACATTCATTCATTCATTCCATTCAAATTCAGGTATAAATCTATATCTATAAATAGCATCCCATCCATTTGACCAACTTACTTAACCCGTTCACTGCTGAGGTTATTAATACGATTATAAGCCCAGCGGATCGGCCGCGAAAACTTGTTTTACAGTTGACTAAATTACTTCAATGAAAACTCAGTTGGGGTCAAAGTCTTCGTAAAGTTTATTAACTAATTGAATGGATTTTCATTCAATTTCGTGAGTTTAAGATTGAGATTTGTAGTATTGGAAAGAAATGAGGGACAATTCATGAATCCAGGACAGCTCGCGCCCACAAAACTTATTGCATAATTTTGAAGTTACGTTTTATGTAAAATCTGCAAATGAATTTAGAATGTGTTTATGGTGCCATGAAAATAATCATACCTACATTGTGATTTATGATTTAAAAAATATCTACTGTTTGCCAGAGATAGTCCAAAAACTCAAGGCATTTGCAGTGTCAAACTCAAATTCAAACCCATTCAATGAAATTAGGCCGATAAATGAAAACTTTTCGAACGTCAAAACAAAAAACAGCCCTCAAAACGCCCACCCTTAGTAACCAATCAGGAATCAATCCAACCATATACAATAAAGTATCTCAATTTCTTTTTCCATACAAAGCACATGACGTTCAATTAACCTAAGATTTTATCACCAAGTGATCGTCAATACCACAGCAGAAGATTTAAAAATATGTCCGTCTTTTTTAAAATAAATTCCGTATCAAAGTGAACATTTTCACTTCATTCAAGTCCGTCCATAGCTTCAATATAATCAAGCTGGTAATTCAATCCTGCTTCCGATCGAATATTGGTTCCTATTTAAATTCTGAAATTGAAATCTCATTCCAATCAAAATTCAATTCTTCTTTAGAATAAGTTTAAACAAATCTGTATTCATAGAGACGAGGTCAGAAGAATAGAAAAATAAGCCAAAAAATAATTAATTGTGGTAGAAACGTTGGATGCAAATTCAGCAATACCAAATGCGTAATAAATCATGCTACTTTATACGTTTCGAATCCAGACCCGTTTAAGAAGAAGGCGGTGCAATAAAAAGAATCCCTAGATTATCACGTCCGATGGGAGCTTGAAATTTAATTGATTTAGTGTCAATGGACTTTCAATCGAATATCTACAGCATTAGGATCAATTTCGTTTATATTCAAAATGGAAAAGTCCATTCTCCGGATCACAATTGCTCTGCCCGATACGGCGAGCATAGAGAATTTTACGACCCAAAGATTCTTCTAAATCCGTAGATTCGAAAGTTCGCGAAGGCTTAGCTGAAGTCTTTCAAGTTGTATTCCCGAAATTGTTTTTGGATGTATCTAGTTTCTTTTATTTCGTAATTTTGACCTGGAATTGGGAATCTGTTATAGTGAAATTATATTCAGTATAAGATACAAAACTTAAAGATTCTGTTCCAGTTTAAATTGCTATAGTGCTCTTGTCATCGTCGCCATATTTAATTGTTTTTCCCGTTCATAAAACTTTTGGTTATCATGAAAATCTTCAAATATTTTGAGATTCTTATTTACAACTGCTTCCATATAAAACTATAGTGTATTTATAGCTAAGTACTGTTTGATTAATATCTTGTTATAACAAGCATCGATATATCCATTATATACACAAGCTCCACAATCGATTGATGGCACCGATAATCGCAATCAACCACTTAATTCGGGCTTTAATAAACGGAGATTAAACATGGAACTGAACACTTTGCTAATGAAGTGGCAACACGGCGACAGACATGTCGATGTAATCAAACATAATGAACGATGTTAATTGATTTAATTGGACCATGGTGCCGTCAGATGTACCTATTATTCAAATGCAGTGATCAATTTTGGGTGTAAATTTATCAATGATTCTGTTAGTTTGCAGTTCCGGAGTTTTAGTTTTCGTAAACTGATGATGTAAGTCATCATTCAGGCCGGTGTTGATCATGACTGTGGATTGATATAAGAGGAGGGGACGAATGAAAAAACGATGGATGAATTGTGTGAATGATGAAAGATGAGAGATAAGAAGAAAGAGAGAGAAGAGATGACGTGGAAGTACAGAGTATTGAAGAAGAATTAATTAAAATATATAAGAATTTGTGATAAGGGCAGGAGGATGATGTTGATGATTGATGGCTTGTTCCACAGGAAAAAGGTGTGCTTGAATTTAGCAGCATCAGTATGTTATGTGTTTCAACTCATTATGATGATTGATCATGTCAAAGGGGAGGAATATCATCGATCAATCAAGAAGGATATGCTTACTACGAATGCTCTGAGGATAGATCAGTTATGCAGGGCATACCTAAAAGTATGATCAAATTGAAAAGTCGTATGGGTCAATAATTATCAAACTTTTTGACACAAGAACACTAAAATTACTTATGGGTTAAAGTTTTTCGTATAATACTTTTGCATAAGCACTTAAAGAAGATTTATTTGAGAAACCAATAACGACATTTTTTTTTCTTTGGCACTTTTGGGTAGAGTAGTCCTTTTTTGGAATTCATTTGAGATAATATTTTTGTTTGTTATTTCAAACTCCATATATCACAAAGTCTACCAGTTTTCATAATCTTTGACTTTACATAGAGAAGCAGTTATTTGATCTTCAGCATTACAGATCAGGGGAAGCTTAAGCCTTTGAAATCGGATCAAAAGTTTTTAAATCTTCAACGCTGAGGTAGCGTATGCTAAGTTTGAGTAGATGCCAACGAAAAGGTTAGAAGTATTGCCTTAAAAACGACTATTGATCAACATAATATATATAAAAAATACAAATGATATATTATTGACCTTTTAAGATTTTTCAGATTCTTGTAGTCAAGAAATATTAAGTAAGTACAAGGTAATTCCTGTGGTTCCTAACGTGTCCCGAGAGGGTGACCTTCCGCACACAGATGAAAAGTAGTCTATGTCCTTTCTTTCCTTTCAATCGGTTAAGAATTTTTAGGCTGAAGGCGTTATAGACAGACAGAGTTACTTTCGCATTTGCTTAAGTAAAGAATACCTAACCTATGCCTAAATTAACATAAAATTGATTCAAAGATATTTTGTTTTAAAAAAAGGTAGAAGTCGTCAAACGATTATGTATTTGGCTGTATTTTTTTTTTCAAATAATAATGAAGCTAGAGGTTTTTATTTACGAGTATTAAGATAGAATAAAGAAGTACCTAATTAGAGAATTAGACTACCTCATTAGCTGCATTATGGTCAATAAATGACCCTGAAAGTAGCTACCGATTCTAAAAATGATCATTAATTGAAACAGTAGACAGGAAGAGCTTTGATTAATTGATTAACAGCTTTAATCATGGACTAACGTCAAATCTCAAATCTAATAAAATCCAGAGACACATTTAATTTCCAAAAATGTTGAAGTCTGCAAAATAGCCAATAAAATCATAGATTGGCAGTCACAGATAGGTGCCATACATTCTAAAAAATGCAAACGGTTGAATGCGTTTCGCCAGAATTTGCATTTAAATCACACGCTGCGTAGATACGCCCGATTTTACGATTTCGACACTAGCGACGTGTTGGCGAGAAAATTGAATCGTTTGAATAATTTATTGACAAACAATTATTTTGATTTCCTATACCTTTAAAAAAAAGACAGTAACACTAGTGAAAGACTAATGACATTCACTATTATTAATTAGAGAAATTAAATAGGCAGAAAATATTTTAATTTGACTTTTCAATATTTTACAGGTATTTATTTATTTTTATTAGAAAAGTGTCGATCACAATATTTTTTTAGAATATTTTCACACAAAACCAGTTAAGTGGTTTGACTGTGGATCATATCACTGGATCATTAAAATGCGGCATAAATATTACCTTTTACCTCATATCATGTAAAATAAAAATATTATTCTTCCATGATCCAGGCATTCATAGAGAAAAATCAGTCTATAAAAGAGAAAAATATAAATATAAAATATAAAAGAGAGTACATAAAATTCCATTCAGTTTTTATTTTCTTTCTATATTTTCGCTTTTCATTTTTCATTTTGGTATCCGTTAACCATTCATACATTTCGTATGCTGATTTTGAAAATGGAAAAATAGCAATCGACTGTGTGTGGTATATTTTTGTACGATTGCATTGAAGGGTACCTGCATACTTTAGCTAGTGAAAAATTAAATGACAAAGCTCGAAATTTTGTCGTGTCATGTTATTATTGTTTGAAAACCCATTTTTATAACTGAAATTTGAATTCCATTTCCTAATCATGGTTTTGTTAACTATTTTATAAAGATCTCAATATTTTAAACTTTGTTATACATTATATTTATATACTAATGATGGGAGGCGAACTCTTTTTTAAGAATATATGTTTTTCATTGACATCTCATACATATGTATGAATTTAAAAATATTTACAATTCTTCCGAGTATACTAGAACGTAAAATCCATTTAATGAAAAAATACGACAAACAGCTAACAAAGCTATGTAAATACTATTTCCTAAAACGGTACGGACTCTAATTATTTTCAAATACGAGCGCACACAATAGGTACCTTGAATCACTCATTTAATTACCACATCATACGGCAAAATTATCCTACTATTATTATAAAGGCGAAAGTTTGTAAGTATGGATGTATGGATGTGTGGATGTATGGATGTTTGTTACTCTTTCACGTAAAAACTACTGAATGGATTTGAATGAAACTTTACCACAATATAGCTTATACATCAGAATAACATATAGGCTACTTTTTATCCGGGTATGGAAAGTACTTCCCTCTGAAAGCGGGTGAAACCGCTGGCGGAAGCTAGTATAACATAGTTATCTAAATACTTACATGGTATGCATCATAATCAAAATTCCACGGCTTGGAATGTCAGACATTTATGAGACCCTCATAATAAATTGCACCAAATTAATCTTCTTGCAAAGGGGTGTTTTAAAATAAGTCTTATAATAGTGAACTGATTGAGATGCATTTTGGTTGTATTTAGGGAGAATTTCGTGAACGTTGTTTGAGTAAAAGGGTGAGAAAATAGTTCTCTAACGAAGGCGAACTAAAGTGACCGATATAGTCCACCGGATCAGCAAGCTGATGTGGCAATGGGCAGGCCATATTGTTCGTAGAGCAGATGGCCGATGGGGTCGAAAAGTGCGAGAGTGGAGACCACAGACCAGCAAGCGCAGCGCAGGACGTCTACCAACAAGATGGACGGACGACCTTTGTTAAGGTCCCCGGAAGACGCTGGATGCAGGTCGCTTCTAACAGGTATATGTGGAGATCTAAAGGGGAGGCCTATGTTCAGCAGTGGACGTCCTATGGCTGAGATGATGATGATGATGAAATACATAGTTCTCAGGGAATGTGGGACACAGCTTGTACAAATCATCATTTGCTTAGCCTTTCCCTAGCTATGTTGGGGTCAGCTTTCAGTCTTAACTGGATGCAGCTGAATACTAGTGTTTTACGAGGAGCGACTGCCTGTCTGACCTCCGCAACTCAGTTTCCTAGGCAACCCGGTAAGACTAGTTGTCAGAATTTCTGGTTTCTGACTATCCGTAACATGTAGAACAAAATAATGAGATCCGTAACGACTACTCCTCTTGTAATTATGTTAAGTATAATTCATCATTCATTAGTCAAATTATTATCTGGTGTTATTTGGTATTTAATAAAGTCTAGCCGCGAATAAAAACAGATATTTTAGTACAGACGCCAGTACATAAAATTTTCGCAATCAACTTTGAACTATATGCTTCAGCGATAAAGTTGAAAATCTATCTAGGAAATTTGACAGATTTTAGTAGCTTGATGTGCTGGCGTCTGTACTTTAAAACGCAATGCTATACAAACCTCTTTCGAATACTAATAAGACAAAAAATTTCAAATTCACCATTCCAAGCTGTTAGCACGTAGGGTGTAATCGAATTTTGTGGTCCCTGAATGCTGACAATAATAAAGGAGTTGTCGCTTATGTATTGAAATATTTTCAGTTTGAGTCGTTTTGAGGTTGAAGAGAAATCGATTTGCAGCTATTTACAATATTTATCGTGGTATCATTTGAAAACTGTTTGTGTCTCTTATACCTATGCTGTGGATAACTGTGTGAGTTTCACATTTATAATAATATATTAATTATTGTTCATATTCTTTGCTTAGATATAATTGTTTGTTTTAAACTCAACACACAGGTCTTACTCGCGATGAAAAAATTATAAAGGCAAGTACGCTACCTCTATTTGTAAAAATCTTCATTAATTATTTGTTTGTCCCAAATAAATAAATTTAAAATATTAAAAAAATATTGTAATTGATTTAGATTCAACATTATTGAAAAACATTATCAAATGAAGCACCGATTAAAGTAAATAATTATTTTTTGATTATACTATTTTAACCCTCTCAACAATTTTCAAGAAATTTTAGTTTATAATTGCTATCCACGAAAACTTACCATGGATAATATTAATATCAAATACTAATAAAGTCACTACAACGACAATACAGGCAAACCATTTAATATCTCGTCAATATGAATCTAAACCTGAGCTCCCCAGGGAGGGTTGTGTGAACTAAATCGAATACAAACTATGCTCCAGTAACATTATAAATGATCACGCATATGACTGTGATCATTGAGGCATTTCCCCTCAAATATAGGTCTTTGTAAGAACCATGGTGATATCATAATTGTTAATTAATAATGTACTTATTGTTCTTGAGGGAATGTACTTAGTGTTAGAAGCGGCCGTCTACAATATTGTTCGAGTTACAATAATTGGACAATAAATAAGATATATACATATAGTGATGAACGATGAGGCTATTGCATCAGTTCAATGAAAATCGCTATTTAAGATTTCTATGTCTAATCCAAAACATTTTTTTTAAGTGGGAAATCATCAAATGAAAATGTCACCCGCTGAGGGTACAGCTGGAGGAAGTGTCAGACTCTTACTGACTAAAACCAACTACGTTCTAGTGGTCCGACTTTCTATTTTCTGGCTACCCGTAACGATTGAGTAAGATGCTTGCTATGAATGGCAGCTGGAACCCACCAATTCAATGAATCTTTCGAAACACGGAAGAACTCGTCATGACGAGGTCACCCATCTACGGAACAACCGCGCCAAACATTGTTTAATTTTAAAATATTCTTACTCATATTATAAAAACCTTGGGAAATACACGATTTTTTAAAATTTTGCCACTGCGCAAAATCTTTAGTTTTTAAATAAAACATTTCTTAGTAACAGCTTTATCTCGCCAAAAATAAATGTATCCAGCAAAACACATGAAGATGTAATTCGACAGGCTTCCACTTTCTTAAAGTATTCATTACACGTGGAATTAAGTTCTCTGAATAGAAACAATTTGCTGTAAAGCACTTAGCGGTTTTAAGCCTTACCTCAGTCATTTCCACCGTCCCAAAACATGCCTTCTTGCCATAAGCATAAAGTTTAAATTTAAATGCAGCAAACCTTTTGTAATTTACGCATCTGTTTCCAGAAACCTAGTTTGGAATCTTTTTAGTGAAAGTTTGCTGTAATTTATAGTTTTAAAGTAATTTTCGGGTGTTTTGAATTGAAGGCTAATGTAAAGTCAATAATTTACATTATATAGGTAATTACCATAATTTAGATCATAATCATGCTCTAAACTTGAGTGGGACATCCTCGAAACTCAATTTTGGTTCGTCCGGAGGTCTTTGCGTGGCATGGCCGAGGAAACTCTTGAGAACAATCCGAGAGATGCCCATCATCACCAGCCCTTTTTTTATCGTCCCAGTGCTGGTCACAGGCCTCCTCTCACACTGGGAAGGATTGAGGGTTAATTACCACGCTTGCTCAATGCGGGTTGGTAATTTCAGACTTTATAAGTCCAGGTTTCCTCGAGATGTTTTCCTTCACCTTTAATCAGTCTAAGATATTTATTCTTAGAAAGTACATGTAACTTAGAAAAGCGACATTGGTACTTGCATGACCTGAAACCGCGCACTCGTACTCGAGAGGCTGGTGCTTTAACCACTAGGCTACTACGACTTCTTCGACGCTCATACCCTTATCCCAATGTGATTAACAGGTCAGCGCATCATATTTTCTTCATCTGTACTTCTCTGTTTCACGTCGTCTCATAATTAACATTCTTTCCAACCATCTTTCAACCTACTAACTAATTATTATATTTTCAAAAATCTGCTACAAGATCCTAAATTATTAATTGCGAGAGTGTTTTATTATGAAAATGTCTACAGGGCTGTTTTGTGATAAATGTAACGTATAATTAATCGAAGTCTTCACTAAGAGAAATTGTCTACCTTTAAGTTAAAAGACCAATCAAAATCTTTAATCCATAAAATATTCAAGGACCTATCAAAAGATTATACTAAGTAATTGGAGAATTGCAAAAACTTGACCCCAAAAACAATCCGTATTTTTTTTTCTCAAAATACGCAAACTTATAGAATTTCTAGACCCTAATAACAAATTTGAGTCTTAAAGTAAGTGTCGGGCCTATAAATTATCACGATCCAAATTAATGTCTGGAAGTCTGACACGTTGAATCTTTTCGTAATATATCTCGAGTAAGAAACTGGGTTATATTTTTGGCTTTATTCGCTAAAAATTTGTTGATTTTTTTTTAGTTCGCATAAAATTATAATGGTCACTATAGCGTATAAAAAAACTTATTTTGCTATTCATGTTCATATAATTATACCAACGGGTTCCGGCAGTTTCACCCACATTGCGTGAACAGTTCCTACTCCTTGTGCCTGGATAAAATATAACTTGTGTCACCCGGGGATAGTGTAGGTTCCCAACAGTGAAAGATTTTTTTCAAATTCGTTGAATAGATTCGGAGACTAATCAATCTAAACAAACAGTCAAATTATATTCTCTTTATATCATCATCATCAGGCTTTTTATCGCCCCACTGCCGTGCACAGGCCTCCTCTCACACTGAGGGATTGAGCGTTATTTTTGTGACATTATGTATAGTTTTAGTATACTATCTACGCATACCAGAACTATTTTCAACAATTTCATCAGTATTATAATCATAATGTCGTTATTGCGAGGGATTAAGGGCTAAATAAATTAACACTTTCAACTGTAGCCTTCGAAAACTAGTTATGTAACATTTTTATTTTATCGTATGCACTGACGCAAAACTTCAGAATTTATTTTTGATCTAACAATAACACAGTAACAATATAAAAGTGAAGGTACGCGGACTTCATGTTAAAGTTATGGAGTTGAGCCCAAAATAAATGCTGTTTGATTCCTCCTAATGTTAAATTATAATGGGCAATTTGTGAGGATTCCAACTTTGTTGCGATTTATTATAAACATTTTGTTTTGTTGGCTATTTGCATTTAAATTGCTTTGAATAAGATATTACTTCGGAGCTCGGTTTAGCGGCAACTCAAATAATTCTCCCAATTTGATATAAATAAATTGACTGTTTTTTAACCAAATAAAGAAATAGCCTCATAATAGGGTAGTTGACAACTAGTCAAATTCATTACTTTTATTGAACTGTCAAAAACGGTCACTTTCTATTCAATTTGTATGAAAGTTAGAATATCGTCTATCGTCACATTTTTTTACATCAAACCATATTATACTTATTTTACTTAAATTATCAATAAAAAAATCCAATAGATTTTCCTTCAAAACGATGGATGAAAGTGACACCCAATTATAAATGCAACGTTTGTGTATTAATTACTGCATTTTTTTTATTGTCAAGCCCTCAATTTTCAGTACAACTAACGCTAAATACAATCTAAACACGTGTCTGATCATCTTTCAGTAAGAAAAAAAAATCATATCTTCACATTATAATACCCATGAGACAAAATACACTCAACGAAAAAATAAAGTGCTCCTCAGATCATAACTGTAGGTACTTATACACAGATTAATGACCGCCGACGTAGCTAAAGATGTATGCAAGGAAAAATTCTGAAAAAAGCCCGTCATTTTCTTCAGCGTTTAGTGAATGGAGCGACAAAAACGAAACATTATGTATGACAAGCGAGCCGTCTCGAATTATTGTGAAGGTTTTTGGCATGTTTATTTAGCTTTTTATAGATGGCTTTACTTAGAGGTATATTGTATATTTTATTTGATGTTTTTGTAACTCATTTTTTTAAAGACTCGTTTCATCTAATTATTTACTTATTTCAACCTTATCACTAACATTACAGTCTTACCAAGGGTATTGGGTTGCCCGGGTAACTGGATTGAGGAGGTCAGATAGGCAGTCGCTCCTTGTGTAACACTGGTACTCAGCTGAATCCGGCTAGACTGGAAGCCGACCCCAATATAGCTGGGAAAAAGGCTCGGGAGACGATCACTAACATTACAGGCACATAACCTAATGCGTTAGTGAGGCATTTTAATAACTGAAATATCATCTAGCAGTTTCTCGGTGGTTTCTCTCGCATTCCGGGGAACTTCTATCCCTACCCGGATATAACATATCCCATGTTCACCGGAGATAGTGTAGCTTCGCAACAGTGAAAGGATTTTTCAAATTGGTCAAGTAGTTTTGGAGCCTATTCAATTCAGACAAACAATCAAATGTTTCCTCTGTATAATATCAGTAGGTATAGATTTACACACTAGCTTACTTGTATATTTAATTTCGATTTCACAAAATCGCGTCCCTCAATGTGCCTACAATGTTGCAGCTATGCTGTATTTTGTCTCTATTGCATTTTACTTCAGTGACAAGGCGTGTGCTACGTTCAGTATGGGTATATAACTTGCCTCTTTCAAAACTGAAGCGTAAATAAAAAAACTTTGTTAATAGGACAGTATTATTTTACTGTTTATTTTTTTATTTTGGTTTGTAGCGTCAAATTACGTCTGAAGCTATTTTAATCAAAATCATATAATTTTATTAAGTAAGTTGTTAAGCAAAAAAAATAGAATAAGGGCCGGTAGATGATGAGGAAAGTAGTACTTGTAAGCAAAATAAAAATATGTTTTATGTAAATACATAATTTTAAAATTACGTTTTTGGGGTACCTACAGCCTAAAAATTAGTTAGCCTTTCTTTATATAAATAAAAACCTACACTTCTGTCCCTTTTTATAAAACTCTGAAGTCCCCTCAAGTCTCCGGTAGCCAATAAATCGTTTTTATTTCCCCTTTGAGCTAATCCAACCAATGTTATATAGGCGTAAGTGAATTGTTCCACTTTCACGGCTCACTGGCCCAATCAGTCACCATGAAATTCTCATGCCATAACGTAGAATACGTTATGGAATTGAACAAAAGAATGCTGATCCGACGCGATCAACAATTCAGTTGGGATATGTTGCACAAAATCATTTGGGATGATACGTGGAGATCAGAAAGAGTAAAAAATAGTTGGGTAAAAATAGCTGAGAAGATGTTACTTGAGCCAAGCTTTTTTTATTCAAATAAGCACTAAAATTTTACCATTCGAACATTAAACTTCCACTATTATATAAGGTAGAAAATTCATTAAAGAAATATGATGGATTGAGGTAGGTTTATGTGCTGGCGTCTGTACATGCGAACTGATCTTTCAATAATCAATTTTACTATTCATATACATATAAAAATGAATCCCTTTTTCTCTTGGCCACGCCATTACGCGTGAACGGCTGGACTGATTTCATGGTTTTTGTTGTTGTGTTTATTGTTATCAAGAGATGGTTTTTTAATCAACGAAAAAAATAACAAGACAAAGTTTATATAAGAGTCAAGTCATCTAGGTACCTACCTACTAGATAAATCTAGAGTACTTTTGCAGAATTACCCATTAGGATTTCAAACTTAATAATTCCAGTGATGGGTTGGGCACTCGTCACAATAATCTGGTCGAGTAGCTCGCCCATACCAAACACTCCTCGATATTTAGTTCCATCTATCATGCTGCAGCCTCCAGCATTATTATTCCGTTTACCACGAAAATTTATTCAAGTTTTTCTCCAAAATGCTTCATATTCATGAATTGTTATTGTCAAAGGCCTCTGAACTCCTCGGCAAAACATCAGCAACAAAAACGGTATTTTAATTAATGAACAATTTTGATTTGATTAAAAGCGGAGTTGTCTTTAATTAAACCTTTCTATTGTCGGATTACATTCAACTTTTTTCGAAACCGGTTTTGTAGGCAAATTGGGTTAAAAGTGCCTAATAATGGTTTAGGGTTTTTTTAGATTCATTGTTGGTAATTAGTTGTTATAAAAACAGATGTTATTGTAAGTTTGATAATATAATATCGAGACACCTTTTACACACGGTCAGTTAGCCCCAAGGTAAGCTATTGATTAGCTTATGTTATAGGTGCGAGCATAACTGATAAACTACATAATATTTTACCCATATATATTTACACATTCATTATTACATATTATAATAGCCAGACCACAGCCAACAAGCGAGCCCACAAATGGTGACCGCATCGGGAATCGAACCCCTTGGCTTAGCAGCCCCACGTGGTTACGAGCTGAATTTTCCCTCATCCAGATAAAACGTAGCCTATGTCCTTTCTTAGGCTACTGACTATCTGTCTACTAAATTTAAATCGGTGCAGTAGTTTTGGCGTCTAACCGGTTAAAGTACTGGTACTCAGCCGAAACCGGTTAGACTGGAAGCCAACCCCAACATAGTTGGGAAAAAGGCTCGGGAGATGATGCAGTAGTTTTGGCGTGAAAACGGGACAGAAAAACAAGGTTCGCATTAAATAGTATTAAGTATGATTTTGTAAACATTTTAATACTCTAATGAAGTTTGAAAATTGCTTTATAACATGTCAATGGTTTAATATAAATTCTTCAGTAGAACTTTTGGAAGACGAACAGTTTAGTATCTACTAGGGTCATGCCCACTGAGATTTGAATAGGCCAAAATATTCTAACTATAGACGGTAAATGAACAAGTGTCCCAAGGGTCTACCATCTTCCTCAGTTCTTGATTTCTACCTCGCCTCGTAAATTTAGTTCGACGTTGTTCGGGTTAATTATATACCTACGGGTTACTGGTTCAAATAATGTTTCTGTAGTAATTTTTTGAGTTGGGTTTCAGTGTTGGGTGATAAATTTCATGGATATGAATTATTGTAGAATTGCTATTTATTATGAAAAAAAAAATAGACAAGAGAAAATTAATGTATTTAGGAAATCAGAGGTAATTAAGACGCAAACTACTAAAGGATATGTTACAGCAATATATATGTATATAAACATATTGTATCATTTTTAACTTTAGGTAAACGTACAGAAACATATAAATTTTACATAAAAAACGACCTTTTTGGAAGTCAGCTAAAATGAGATTTTACTTACCTACACAAAAATCAAAGGAAACATAAAAAAATGTGCTTCCATATTGGTTATAGCAAAAACACGAACGCGCTCTCAACAAATAGGAACAAAAATTTCATAATATTGATTCTTTGTAAAATTACGTACCATTTGATCCAATCTGGGCTCATCAAAAATATCCGGTGACTAACGAAACCCGACCTTAACGGTCTTGAATTAAAGTTTAAAATTGCAAAGCAAATTTCCCCTTTTCCCTGAAGCTATAATTTCATACGTACCTAAGGAACAAGCTTGTCATTGTTATAAACAGGTAAGTAGGCAGGTTACTGAGTAAATATTGGATTAAGGAGTTTTGCCCGATTCGATGCCACTTTTTGTGAACTTTTTGTAGGAAAAATCTAAGAAAATATAATTAGTACTTGATCCCAGGTAACTTTCAAATAACATTTAAACCTACTCTGTTGACTAAATTTCATTCGTGAAAACATATTCCCTTTTTTTTCAACTAAGTCATGATTATAACGACCTGTTGTAATATTAAACAACCTTTTTTTGAGTCCAAAATCATCAAATGACCCCCTCCCGCTGTAGGTGCCAGTAGAGAGAGCGTGAGACTTTTACTGACTAAACCCATTTCTATTCCTTTTGGATTATTTTGTATGCCAAGGCTGCAGTATCTCTTGCAAACATTCTTGCAGCCCCATCAGGCTTCAGCCCTGAGGGCCCCGCTAATTTTGCTAACTGCTCTTCTCATATCACTATTTGTTAGGGAGGTCCAAAATGAAAGCCGTCACTTGGACTGCCTACATTGAACACTACGAAAGGTACCTTCCATAACATCTTATCTCAAGACTATGATCATCATTATCATCAGCCTTTTTATCGTCCCACGCTGGACAGAGGCCTCCTCTCACACAGTGAAGGATTAAGCGTTAATCACTACGCTTGCTCAATACGGCTTGGTAATCTCCCTTACTATTTATATTACTTCCTTAATATTTATTTTAATTTTTTTCTCGTGAATTTCCTTAGCCATAAATCAAATTTATCACCTTCCGACCTCAATCGCACCATAATGATTTATAATTTGAGTTTAGCGGTGGGCTCATTGTGGAATCGATTTACCAAATACCCATACATCACTCTAAATTTAATACTCTGTCGATGCCGAAAATTCCACAAATTCATACTTGTAATTAAATTTTAGGAACACGGAAAATTCTTCGATGTAAAACTGATTTTCAGTAAGAAATTTTATATTATAGAATGTTAGAAGTGTTTTATGGTGTAGCTTACATGTTACGAGTCATAATTTATAAAGATTTAGTTTGCTGGAATGTGCCAAGGAGTTCAGCAGCTAGTCTGAATAAGGATTTTATAATATTTTTCGCAATGCAACCAAACAGTGCTTGTACGTAGGTATAATAAGTTATAAGCACGTCTGTAACAGCGTTCATTTTGCTGTGATCAAATAAATATATCTACTAAAAATCTAGTGTCTAATAAATTGTTAATTACAATAATTTGCAAAAGTTCAAATCTTACGAAAATTCAGAACTAGAAAACACGATTTTAACAGACACGGGGTTCTTGTTAATCAAACAAATTATCTGAAAGAAAATAATTACAGTACATTGTACACCCAGTGCCTCGGCTCATTGAATTTTAATTACACAGGCTATATGTGAAGGAGGTAATTTATTGAAGGCTTTTTACGTCACATACATGTATAACATTACAGTGAATTTAATTTTATATTAATTTGCTACTTCATTTCTTATAGCTTAGGAAGAGGGGTTTATTAGTACATCAATCTTTATTTTTCCATAGATTTTTGAAGGTAAAAATTTATTTATTGGTAAATTTTATTATGAATTTTCAGTTATAGTGGCGTAGTGCTTAAAGCACCCACCTCTTAAGTGTAAGGTTGCGGATTTGATTCCCAGTCAAACAAGTACCAATGTCCAATGAAAACATCTTGAAGAAATCTGAACTTTAAAGTCTCAAATTTATTTCAAATCTTCATAAAATAAATAAATAATAAATCTCAAAATACATAATTATTATATTATGAAATGCTTTTAATGAATCATTTTTAAACTCACTAAAAATACACGATTTATTGATACGTTATTATGTAGTAAAAACTGGAACATTTTAAATGAATACATTTTTTTAAATCTTGTGTAAGTGGAAAAACAATGCCAGTATCGGCAATTGAAGTGCATATTCGTTTCTTTACCAACAATATAATAAATGTTATGTAATACAATTCTCAAAAAAAATACAACAACTCTTATGTTTGAGCCTCTATGCGAAAGTTGATCCATAATGACAAGTCTTACTTCTGATTTCACTATCATATCCTATAACATGCCATATCCATTTACTACATAACCCGTACAACATAGTGAGCAGTCCTTCTCGAGTCTCTCTCAATCAACATTATAGCGTAGTGAGGAATGAACAAACTGTATGGGAGCGCTCTTCCGCTGTATCCGATGTCAGCTTAATGATACCCCGGCAAATGATGCATTACGCTTATGTTATGTAGCCTGTATTGAAACATAGCATGTAGAATGAGTGTCTCGTTGGTCTAGTAGTCGCCGCTGCTCAGCACGGGGTCTCGGGTTCGATTCGCGGGTCGAGCTGAAATTAAAGCAGTCTGGAGTTTGAAAGATGTCAATTGATACACCCGTGCATTAGAGAGCACGTCAATGTCTGTCCTGCGCCTGAAGGGAGATCTGGTTGTGACGGAATAGAGAGTGCACCAGGTGGCTGCACATTACTATGACTTGCGTAGCTGGCTGATCTCCTTAGAGAGTAACCGATTTGATTTGATAGAACAATCGATTGAATTTCGTTGGGTTACATCACTATTGCTATCAGTTATGAGTTGAGGGGGTAACATAAGAACGAGCAAGAATTATAATAAGTCCTTAAATACTATCAAATCTCGGAGAACGATACATTTTTTACGCATGGTTTCTTTGACGTCACAAACGAAGTACATATATATATACTGATTACAAAAACATTGGAGTAACATTCAATGTTTCTATAACTATCCATTTTGCTTCACACACTATGATCAACAAACCCTTCCCACATAAAACACGTATCAACCACAGAGACCTCAGCTTCTAGTTTCATTGGGTCATGTGACCACAGCCGTGAAACCTGCAATCAATTCCCGGAACGACTGTAAAAGTCACACCAATACAATTTTTTATGCTCACGACGACCTAGTGAAAATTTTACTTCTGATATTTTATACTCCTAGACTAGTAAAATTGGTGTGGTTCCGTAGTAAGTCTGGCGTATTAAATATACATGTAATTTACCTACAGAAATAATAATCAATCATCACCCTGGTACTGACACAGAAGGACGAAAAATCATAACTGAAAAACTAGTCGCTGTTTAAGTAATGCAAGCCCTTTCTTTCAATTTCTAGCCGACATTCAAGAAGATAACATAATTCCTGTTTAAAAGACTGGCAATTGTCCACCACCAAGCAATCCGTCTGATCGTTAGATAAGACAAAGAATTAATGATGAACACAAGTACCAAATAAGACTAAATTAACGCATTTATTATCTCGCGACCTCTTTCCCAACTATGTTGGGGTCGGCTTCCAGTCTAACCAGATTTAGCTGAGTACTAGTGTTTTATAAGGAGCGACTGCCTATCTGACCTCCTTAACTCAATTACCCAGGCAACCCAATATCCTTCGGTTAGACTGGTGTCAGAGGCTTCTGACTACCCGTAACGACTGCCAAGGATGTTCAATGATAGCCGGGACCTACAGTTAAACGTGCCATCCGAAACACAATCATTGGTGTCTAAGATATACCAAGACCTTTTTATAAGACCAAATTAACGCATTATAGTACCAAAAGTTTCGGAAGCAATACGATGACAGACCGTCTCGAGTTCAATCTAGGTTCCTGTTAGTTCGTACGGAACTCTGAAAACGATAAATTTTACACTTCGACAGTTATTCTGGATGCCAAAGTTTATCTAGGATAATATATTTTTAAGCTCCTTTGTGTCGATTGTAGTTTAGTATCGGACAAAGAATTTAATATAAGACAGGGTTTCTGTTATCTCGATTTATAGGTTATTGGAAGTAATTTCGTGTTGCTCGCACGATATTGAAAACTGCGTTGTTTTGCGCTTTAAGATTCTTGAAGATTCTTTTTTACATAATAAGGAAGTAGTTGTAATTTTATCATCATAAAAAGTATGCTATGTTAATCTAGTTGGGTAATATTTTTATGCCAGTCATCTATCCGCCTAGCCTGATACCAAGTTAAAAATTGCGTTCAGTGTAACCAAAAGCTGAGTACCAGTGTTTTCCATGGAGAGAGTGCCTATCTGACCTCTTCAATCCTGATCAATTCTGACATACTGACCTCTTAAATTCCTTAGTTACCTGGGTAACTCAATACCCTTTAGGAAGAATGGTTGACGCACTTTCTTGCTTCTGACTACTCGTGACGACTGCTAAAGATATTGAATAGACAGCTGGGACACACCAACGTGCCTTCTGAAACATGGAGGACCTCTTTATTTCAAGGTGGTCACCCATCCACGGAACGACCGCGCCAAGTGACCGAGTGGCTGTTACTTAGCCACTACTATATTATTGTATTAATTTATCTGTATTTTATATTTATCTTTTTCAGGTAAGCTTCGAATAAAATAATCCTCGAAAATTACCTCTTAATAGGTAAGTTCATGGCACTCTACCTCTTAAACCGTTTAAATATTAAGATTTCTTTTGGAAACAATATTTTCTTTTACATAACAGAGGGTCTTACTCGCGATTAAATTATAAAGGTATGCGCTACCTCTTCTTTTTATCTCTTTTCTATTTTAATATGTGTACGAGTCGAGGATGTTTAATAACATTTAATGTTTACTTTTTATTTTGGAAAATGTTTCGTATTGTATCAGTAACAATAAGATTTTGCTTATATATAAAAAGATACACGCTTTTACCAAGAAGAATTCAGTTATTTTTATAGGGTTTCGTGAGTGAGGACAAGGGACATTGCATTTATAAAACAAACTACATATTTCGCGGATCCTCGGAACTGTCCACAAAATCAAGTTTCATGTAATTTCCCTTTTGGTTTCTTTGAGATTGAGTTTTGAATATATTTTTTTTCAGGAAGAAACTTTTCAGGCTTTGTTGTTCATGTAATTATATTTATCACATATCTTTTTGGTAGAAGGATACCTACGGTTATGTTTAAAAGGGGAGAAAAGGGGTAGATGATTTTAAGAATCTTTTTTTTTTACGATTGCTACAAACCAAAGAGAATATTCTGTACTAATATTTTAATGATAAAGAGTTTGTTTGTTTGCTTTTTCAGGAAGGACTTCTTCTTTAACTTAATAACTTTGGTCTTGTCGTTGCAGCTCCTTCCATTTCTGCCTATCATGTGCCAACTCTTGAATTTCCACATACGTCCCAACTTTCACCTTTTCTGTAATTTGACTAATGTTTATATTTTCGTTAAGTAATGGTCCGAATTATAGGCATCTTCGATTTTAGTGGGCTATGGACTACTGATCAATTAAAGCTTTAGGCTACTTTTTATTCGGTTGCGTGAAATAGTGTAGGTACACAGAATGCGGGTGAAACCTCTGGCGCAAGCTAGTATAAAATAAAGAATGTTATTTAATGTTATGATAAGACCTGAAAGAAAAAAATATGGTTTATATGAAGGTTTAAATATAAAAACACGCTTACTTTCTTTAATATAATTTAAATGAATTGACCGTTGAATGTTTTTTCCACTGTAATACGATTGCAATAAAGTTTGGGCCATGAAAAATACTGCAATTCATCCACAATATCAATCTCGCAGCCGGGTGTCGAATCCAATCTATTTGAGTACAAGCTAATTCGTTATGTATGTACAGAGGAATGTTATATTCATGAGTTTATTTCCTAAAACAGAACGATCCACACACTGGGCATAGCAAATAAAGGAAACTTCTAGTAGAATAAACTGATTGGTTTAAAGAAGGATAGAAATCTGAAACTTTGTATTGAATTAAAAACTTCGCTAGTAAAAATAGTTTCTTGGAGTTACATCTTGAAATGCACGTATAGAATTCTATAAAAAAATATTATCGTAGTACTTTTTTTTTAGACAGACTTCGTAGTCAGTGCTACAAGCTTTCCCGTAGCAAGGAAGGTGCGCAGCTCCATCTATGTACAGGAGTTGGAATAAGTAAGATCGTGTATCTTGGTAAGTGTTAAATTACTAAATATTTAGCAAGGATTTTCCAACTTTTTTTGGAAAAACTTAATCCATTTTTGAAATATAATAAACAAAAAACGTTAAATGCCTTATATAAAATCCTTTTTTGAGCACTTTTGTAAAAAAAAATATTACTGTTTTAAACTTACACTGACTTCAAAGTTTCTTCCATTTCATTTTGTCACAATCTCAAGTGTCCAGAATTAATAATAAAATGCTAACTTCTAATCATTTTATGCTGCCTTAGTACTTTATATTAAATCGTTGAAATCACTCTTACTTTAAAAAGTTGATAAATGTAAAATACGCACGGGCTGTTTAATTTGGTTTTAAACAGCGCCATCTATGACCTGGAGACTGAACTCCTTAGTGAGCCTTCTGTCTAAGTTGTACAAAGCTGGACGGTGGACGGTTTCGCCTTCAACTGGAACTAAAGTTTAACGTGTTTTGCGAAAGTATTTTGTATTGTTTATTACTTGTAAGTATTTTTGTATATGTGTAATTTCTGCGTCATACCTATGAAACTGATAAAAAACCCTGGCCACACTCGGCTTATCTGTATTTTAGATTTTTCCTATATCAAAAGTTTTACAATTTCAAATAAATACCGAGTACATAATTAAATATACATTTTAGAAACTCAAATATCCAATAATTAAGATATCAATGGATTCTAGTGACTAGTCAGTATGTGTTGTTAATAAATAAGTCGAAGAAAATAAATTGTTAACATATTATGTAGTATAATATTATTTTATAACAATTAATTAGGGTTAATTATAAGTAACATTTTGTTGGTTTATTTTGTGATTTGAGGACGTATCCGATCCAGCATTTTCAATTTTCATAATAGCCCAAGAGCCCACGACAGCCAGACCTTCGTTATTTTATAAAAGTTGAAAGTTTCTCTGTACATGTCTCCTATACAGGTAAGAACGACCAGCGACTATAAAGTTTGGGTTGTGGTTACCTGGGCAGGTAACAGGTAGTAAAGGTGTATAAAATAGTACTTGAAATTCGTTAAAGTATAAAGCTCAATTTTTTAATATTTCCTTCGGGATAACTTTAAAAATCTCGTCATCCATTGCCGGACACTTATGACAGTTGCTACCCCCTGCCAGACACCCCTAAACTTTAATAAATTATAATTATACTTTCGTTATAGTATAAAAGCTAAATTTTATATATGTTACTCGGGGACCTACAAAAAGATGTTACCTCAATAGCCGGACAGTTTTCGTGGTTTTTACATCTTGCCAGACACATCGAAAGTCCACTATAGGTGCGAGCGCGAATGCTTAGTCGATCACTATTTTTAAGATAAGTATCTAATAAAAAATAATTTTATTACGTTCATAGCCATGTTATATACAGTAAAAATTGATTGTTTAATATCATAAAAATATAAAAAAGGATAATTACAAGTAGAAAAAGATAATTAAACTTATTTATTAATTTAAACATTGTCGTCCATATAAAATAAAATCAACTATCGTTTTTTATAATAAGTTATCTTGAAATAATGTGTTGATACTTATTTAACAAGTAATAATACAAAATCAATAATATAATTTTTTTTTTAAATATATAATTAATAAAAAGTATACGTTTATCTGATTCAGACAATGACTATAACAGAGTTCAAGGGTTAAGATTGCCGTTTTAAGGCGTACGGGAACGCTTTTTTTTGTTTAATATTAAGGCATAGAAACATTCGGATTAAGCATAGTGGTGCGTGGTCAGATTTTCCTGGCAGTTGGTTGCACGTCGTGCGGCCCTGTGTACGTACATGAATTTTAAATATAAAACTTTGAATGAAAATAAAAATCGTCTAATAAAGATAAAAAGTTTCGATTCAACAAACCGGTATCGTAGGTACAACACTGCACGAAAAAGCTGACAACATTATTTGTAAATTTGACATTTGCTTGTGTCAATTTGGTCTACGGGAATAAAAAACAGATATAGTCTGTTGAAGAACAATAAAAATTAATTTGATCAAAAATGCATTCCCGAGGTTTTCGCTCTAAGATCGCATTGTACCCCCACCAAAATCAGCCCTTTTTTCTTCTTCTTCTTTTAAATAACAGATGGTGCGCAGTAGAAGAACGCACTCGACTAAGCGCTCTATCTCACTCGCACCTACTTGAACAGTTGTTACCCCGCACTCGCACCTATAGTGGACTTTCGATGTGTCTATATGTGTGTATATCGACGACAATGTTTAAATTAATAAACAAGTTTAATTATCTTTTTCTACTTGTAGTTATCCTTTTTTATATTTTTATGATATTAAACAAATCATTTTTTACTGTATATAACATGGCTATGAACGTAATAAAATTATTTTTTATTAGATATCTTAAAAATAGTGATCGACTAAGCATTCGCGCTCGCACCTATAGTGGACTTTCGATGTGTCTGGCAAGATGTAAAAACCACGAAAACTGTCCGGCTATTGAGGTAACATCTTTTTGTGGGTCCCCGAGTAACATATATAACATTTAGCTTTTATACTATAACGAAAGTATAATTATAATTTATTAAAGTTTAGGGGTGTCTGGCAGGGGGTAGCAACTGTCATAAGTGTCCGGCAATGGATGACGAGATTTTGAAAGTTATCCCGAAGGAAATATTAAAAAATTGAGCTTTATACTTTAACGAATTTCAAGTACTATTTTATACACCTTTACTACCTGTTACCTGCCCAGGTAACCACAACCCAAACTTTATAGTCGCTGGTCGTTCTTACCTGTATAGGAGACATGTACAGAGAAACTTTCAACTTTTATAAAATAACGAAGATCTGGCTGTCGTGGGCTCTAGGGTTATAACAACCTCACGGCGGACGTGCAATCTCTTGGCAGTTTATGCTATCCTAGTCCTTTTTCGCCGAGCGCTGAAACCTTCGGCTCGTTTCTATGGGTTACGTGACGTCATTCATACGTGACGTCGTCGATTTCGAAATAGTAACGGGAAAACTAATGTTAAAGTGAAAATCATTAATAACCAACTTTAATTAAAAGGTGGAGGTCCTCACCACGGAATGTTTTTTTAGCCCCGCATTAATTTATTTAATTAATATCACATTTTAAAATATTATATGTAAAATATGTATCACACTGGCATCGGGAACTATTGTCCGACCTTCGGGCGGTCATGTTGATTTTAATTTAAATATATATATGCATCCAATTCTCAATTATATTATAAGACTACAACAAGTACACGTCATCTTCAGTAAATAAAAAAAAAATATAATATCATCGCAAAGCTTTTGGCTTTCCCCGAGCTTTTCAACTGTGCATCCTTCAACAGCTTATTCTACCCTAGTACTTCTGACCGAAGCTCAGAAACTTTTATCGGCTACGTTACCACTGTCGCTACGGCGCTACGAGCCACGTGTAGCGTCGGCCTACGCCGTAACTATGGTCGCCATGTTTGTGTCGTCAGCATGGATTCTCGTGCATTCCCCTGCCCGTATTCTAATTTATTATTTAGGTTTGGCGCAGTGTACCTTCGTCTTCATACATTCCTATCTGATTTTATCTCACAAGTCAAACATTGATCCATCGTTTCTTTGATTGTTTCTCTACATCTAATATTTTCGCATCAACATGATTCTCATTCCTTCGCATAATAGCTCTAAAATGATAGTTTGATGTTGGGTTTCCACAGAGCTCCTCTGTTACCAGCGCCACCTTCAAACTTCCTCTTATACACTCATTCTCAATCTCTGTCCGCTCTTATCAACATGAATTTTATGTGTGTTTTTTCTTTGTAAGTACCTAATTCGTTCTTGTCTATTATAAATGTATTAATTCGATAGTAGAAGTTTACTTATTGTATAAATAAATTTTAAGTTCACATTAACTTTGAAAGCGACAGTGTCGCCGATCTTTTGGTAGTGACTAGAAACACGCTTTGAGTCGAATGAAAAGTGACGACCCGCTTGCGTTGCGACTGGTAGTAACAGTCAGTTAACAGCTGTGTAGTTCTTACGCCCTGCGGCAGATGTCACTAGTTCAATTATGCTTTCCTGTGGTAGTTTACGTTGTACCATGGTTGTAGCACAAATGTGCTTAAAATAATTAATTTTACTAGTATCATATATTTTATAAAATAGCTGAAGTGATATTATGTTAATATTAGCTTTATGTTAGATTGTCTAAGATAAATACATCGAGGTTTTTAATATATGTACGTAAAATATCATAGAGCAAAAAAATACGAATCGAACAAATATAATAAATCAACTATTTTATATAAAATGTCGATCATGTTATTTCTAATTTGAGGTACTGCATTGATTGATGCATGCTTTAAAATGATATTATACTTTAATTCATCTTACTGAATTTTAAAAATCTGCCGATCGGGTCCATGACAATTTTATATCTTTTAGTATCGTAGATTACCATAACCATAAATATACAAAGCTTTGTACAATCATAACTGAATAAACACTACACGCAACTGAGATAGGTCTGTATCTATCTACGTACAATTTTCATTCATAGAAAATGTAGGGGGTGAGTTTTATTCCGGGAGGGTGGGACAGAGCACGGTGAAGTGAGAAGGCAATATTGCCATCTCCTAAGCTTCCTGCCAGCCTAGTACGTTTGACCGGAGCGCTGAGTCATTTTTGTGCGGTCGAGGGCAATCCTCGTGGCGTGGGTAGTTAGAATGAAAATTACATATTTTGCTACGCTCATTTTACGCTACGGTGTACCGCTACAGTGAACGGCTACGGTTTTCGTAGTCATATTTGTAGCGAAATATTTAACATACAGTTGCAACTGTATTTTTTATGGTAATTTTAGCCGAAAGCATTCATTAACTTTTTAATTTAAATTTAACCTATGAAATCAGATATTGTTTTAGAAATTCCAGCTTCATTTAAGAATTGTAAATTTTTCATTTTTCTTAAGCTGTGTTGAGACAAATATAATCATACTCTAACATAATAATTATATTATGATAATAATTTATATGTATAAAATGAAACCTAAGACTACCCCCTTATTTTATTTCGATGAATTTTTCCATCTTGTTTCAGGTGAATCTATTTCAAAGTTATGCTGCCTTAGTATTTTTTCAGCTGAAAATCCACGAAGCCGTCGTATAAAAACGGCATACAAGCATTATCTGTGGTTGTCATCACACTGAAATTATGATCTATTTTTTATATTATGTACACTTATATAGCTTGAAAATTAATGAATAAGTATTTTCGACGTAATTCTAAAATTAGGTAAAAATATAATTTTAAATAATAAACTTAATATATGTAGGTGTTTATTCATAAGTATAAGTGTAGTAATTAGGTATAATATGGGTGTATAATATTTGCAATAACTATATTAAATTCCCCAATAAACTAGAATAATTTAAAGAATATAATAAGTTATGGATCTCATTTATAGACTGGCATTTTTTCCGTTAAAAATAACATAACAAAATCAGACAACTTGAGCTAAAGAAATAATTAATATAACTAAAAAATCTTATTGAAATTAAACTTAATAATAATAAATTCCAAATTTCAGCGCGTATCTTCCTGACACGTTATGAAATCCTGGTACTATCGTACCAACAGGTTTGCCTGAAAAACATTGCTATCTAGCTGATAAGCCAGTATCGTGGCAACCGTCATTTGTATACGGCACTAGTTTTAATGAAAATTATTGTGTTACAAAACTCCTTGTTTTATTTTATTTTGTGTTAAAAGGAGACGAATTTTCTCGTATACCTACGGTTTTATACATTAATTGGTTAGTATTTTGTCATCTCCCGAACCTTTTCCCAACTATGTTGGGGTCGGCTTCCAGTCCAACCGGATTCAGCTGAGTACCAGTGTTTTAAAAGGAGCGACTGCCTATCTGACTGTATTGGGTTCGTATTCGGTTGTCTATCTTCGTATTGTATATCGTATTGGGTTGCCCGGGTTGAGGAGGTCACCTCCTCAACCCAGTTACCCGGGCAACCCAATACCCCTTGGTTAGACTGGCGTCAGACTTACTGGCTTCTGACTACCCGTAACGACTGCCAAGGATGTTCATTAATAGTCGGGACCTACAGTTTAACGTGCCGTCCGAAAAACAGTCATTGGTGTCCAAGATATGTATACTTGTAAAGTACATACAAACTTAGAAAAGTTGCATTGGTACTTGCCTGACCTGGAATCGAACCCACGCCCTCATACTTGAGAGGCTGGCTCTTTAACCACTAGGCCACCACGACTTTTGGTCAGTTTTTTGTAAGGGGATAAAATTGTAGGCAATTCATAGCTATTATAATAAACGTCTATTAAATATCAAAATAGTCATTAAAAATTGTTACAGAAAGAAATCAACTTAAAGAAATAATTGGTGTGATTATAGAGTAAAACTTTCAAAATATTCACTGGGTCAGTTACAGTGTAGATAGTTATATTTTTCGGGAAAATTCTTCTAGATCTCAAAGTTCCCAAGGTACAAATACGCGCCAAAACTTATATTTTTAAATAACTCCTACTATATCATGAACTTCTGGTAGCTATGAGCGCTGCACTGAGAACAGGTTGCTACAAATGTGTGCCACAGGTAGATGCAAACGTTGCTGTTCAACTCAAAATATCTCAAAAATACCACTTTAAAAATCTTTCATTCCAAACCATATCCTAGAGGACTATGAACTCCTAGTAGTTACGAGCTGTAGTTTGACGACAAGTTGCGAAGAGGGAGCTAGTTCTCGATTTTCGCCATTTATCTCGAGTTCGAAGATTCCAAGTCTACCTCGGTGTGCTACAGTTTGCTACGACAGTATTTCGTATGGGTTCGTTCGTAGCAACATGGTAGCAACGTTTGACAACAATCGACCTTCAAGTGTGGTTTTTGTCTGATTCTAGATTCTAACCAACGCAACGTTAACAGTTGCTACGATATGACATCCTACCAAACGAAGCAGAGCACAATCAAGGATTGATAATTGCTTTCTACAGTGGCGTTGGTTCCATTTTTATGAAATAAAAACAGTACTTATTTACGGAAATAAGAATAAAATTCTTAACATTAAATAATAAGCAGTTTTTTTATTGGTATCAATTATCAGAAATTGAGAGCACCTTTTACAACACATTCGCTTAAAAATATTAATATCAACTGCAAAATAAATGGTAGAAAAAGCATTCCTCGTTATTTTTAACCAATTTTAATAAAAAGAGGAGGTTCTCAATTCCATCGGGATTTTTAAGACTATAATAATTTTGTTGTATAATATCTGTGACTATCTATAACATAATTTATGCTCAAATTATCACAGACAAACCCCCATCTCCTACTGTATGATGAAGTCTCAATAACGGGGAGCAGTGTACTGACGACAAGTTGCTAACAGGTGTGCCACAGGTTGCCGCGAAAGGCACTTTCAAGAAAATATCTCCTATTTTATTATGATCTCCTAGTAATTATGAGCAGCGCAATGACGACAAGTTGCTAACAGGTGCGCTAACAGGTTGCTAAGGAAGGACTGACTGCTAGATCTTTTAGATCATATTTTATAAGACTTAAGTCAGTTTGCGTCTAAAAACTGGTGTGAGAAGTTAATAGTTATTTTATCACTTTTTAAAAAGAATTCTTAAAAGAAAACTTTAACAAAGAAATCTAAAACTTTAAAAAATCTTCTAATAATTGTAACGTTAATTAAGAAACATAAACACTATTATTAATTATGTAAGCTTTTTTACAAGAGTGCCCAAGAGGCTGGTTGGTAGCATTGCTTCATTGGATCGCAATTATTCGTTATCTAAAGTAATAGGCAAAATTTGAGTAACCTTGCCAATAAATAAGTAGGAGTACATTATAATTACATCGCTAGAATAGAAAACGAGAAAATAACTTTCAAGAAAAATAAAATGTGTTCAACTAGCAGTCTTCCAAATTACTTTAGTAACAATACCCATATTATGAGTAATTCAATAAAATTTTAAAGTAATTTAAAAAATCTATTTGCATATGAAAATTTCTATCCATTATTTTATGCTACCCTCTCATCTAAAAAGGGGCGCGAAAAGTAATTCCTCCTTTAGTATTTTATGCTACCCTAGTACGTCCAACCCTTATTTCAACCCCTACGTTCAATTCGACTGCAAAGAACCAACCCCTACAGTAAAAATATTTTTGTTAAATGTATTCACAATTCTAAATAAACTGCATACTTAAGTGTTTATTACTCGATTTTTTTTAATCGAAGTTGCTTTTATGTTGATTTTCAATAAACTGTTTTATGTATTATTTATGGTATTCGTAGGATTTTATTCTTATTTGGAAAGAAAATAATAACAAAGAATAATATTTAAAAAATATTATTTATGGTAAAGTAAATGAATCAGATGAAAATGTGTGCAATTCGTCAAAGTACTCCTCTACATCACTCATTAGAAAACGAACACAAAATCTATAACAAAACGAACACAAATAAGTTTGAATCTATCGAGAAAATATCACAAAAACTTATAAATTTTCCTTCACCTCCATATAAATCATATTGTCCTAGTACTTTTTACCTGAACATTCGATTCTTCGTCGCTTAGCATTTTCGTTGCTACGAAGGTTACGAATTTCACATGGTTGCTACGCGTTGCTAAGAATAACACTGCGAACAGAATAGAATTATGAAAAAGGATCAGCGGGAAATCCCGAATTTCGTTTTATCGTCTACTGCATCATGTACCCCTGGTACATTTGACCGGAGCGCTCAATGCCTCGTATTCGATTGCCCTTCAATTTCTAGGGCCACGTGCCGCGCGCCGTTGTTCAAGGCTATCGGCGCCGCACACGTGTTTGGGCTTTGTAAGATATTAATTGCGCCCAAAAATTTATATTTGCTGCATTTAGTGCTTTAGTGCTAGTGCATTTATTATCGAATTATGGAATTGAGAATCAATCTGAAATAGAATGGACATAATAAAACAGGAATAATATACAGAAACAAAAATAACGGTCAACATTTTATTAGATTATACAACATTTTACAATGAAAATGAAAAGCTCAAATTATAAACATTGTGTTAATCTTGTGTTAGTAAACAAAACTGTTACCGCCTACCCACCCCGTCTCACCGTCTCACCACCCTTAGCGTTGTCCCTTTCTTACAATTTTCCTCTCGAAGCTCCGCCCCCTAAGCAACTTTCTCTTTCCGTACTGTCTTAAGCATTTCTATAACACCCTTCTGCGTTTATGTTTGCCTGGTACAAAGTAGACATTTTCCGCTCTAATCGGGATTTCCAGAAATCTATTAGCCAGGCGCGAATTAGTTATCCGCTTATCCCGCCGGGCCATGCTTTTCACGACAGTTTCACCGAAGCTTCGGAAAATTTTCAATCTCTTCGAATTTATGTTGTCCTGGTACCTTCGGTCGGCATCCTGAAGGTTTCGACGCCGTTGTCAGGGTCGGGGTCGTCGCGACGCCACGGTCCCTCTATGTTAAAAAACGCTCTCGCAACCTCCTTAAAGTATTTGCTATCCTGGTACATAACAGCAAAATGTCCCCCATTTGCCGTACAGCGCCACGCCGCGAAGTGACGCCATCTAGGCAATAGATAAAGAAGTTTTTGTATAAATAGTACCCTGATATTAGAGTGAGTATATTTTACTCTTAGCTATTATCACAGGCTATATATTATTATAAATAATTTGGGTAAAAATATTTATATTAAACTATAAGAAGACAGAAGGAATAAACTTTTGTATTGGGAATAAGGTAGGTACAGACGCCAGCACATCAAGCTCCCGATACTGTCAAATGTTCGCAATCAACATTAAACCATATGCTTCAGCGGTAAAGTTAAAAATTAATCAAGGTTTGACAGATTGTCGTGTGTAGCTTGATGTGCTGGCGTCTGTACCTACCAGACAGGTGAACTTATTTACACCTTCACGAAAACTCCAAACGAAATGAATTAAAATAATCTTTAATTTTAACCTAAGTCACACTTTCACGATTGCTTACACATACAATTTAGCATCATTATTGTAACTTCAGCCAAAGCGACAATAATTAGCGAGTCTAGACTTCGTCAACATCATTCTCCAGTTTTAAAGACACTTTGCTGTTCTTCTACAGTTGATAAACTTTATCATCTATCACAAATAATTTTCTGCGAAGGAAAATTCCTTAACTTCTATGGTAGTCATGTTTTCCTAGTACTTGAATATTGGAGCTTTTCCTAGTTCATCGCGCTATTGTTTCTCCTTTCTTAGTCATACTCTTCATTAATTAATGTCATTGAAAGTTTTTAATAAATATTATTGCAATCTGTCTCTATTTTTCTCGATGTTCACAATATAATCTGAAAAAGCTTGTTGCTTTTTTTTTAATTTAATTGAATTTGAAAAAGTTGCTATCGCAGTTCAATTTTTTGTTTTATTTTTTTAGTTTATTGCTGGTGGAAGCTATATAAAAACCAAACGACTGACGTTTTTGAATTATATTATTTGTTTTAAGTAGTTTTTTTAGTTTATAAAAATATACTTTATATTATAGAATTATAAAAATGCGATTTATAATGCTTAGAAAAACTACTTACTGTAAGTAAATATTTTTTTCCAAAAATGACGTGTAAAATAAGATATTTGTTTACGTTACTGTGCAATTATTACCATGACAACGATGCTCACTATTCATATATCTTGCAGTCTATGCTGCCCTAGTACTAGATGCCGGAATCCTGTAGACTGCGGCAACAATTACGTCATCACCTACGTCACAAGTAGCCTGGCTAAAAGGCAGGCTACGAGGCTACGAAGCGAGCACAGTAGCGCCATCTATTTGAATGTTGCGGGATTACGGCGTGTGGTTGAGTGTGCGGCACACGAAAAAATATTTTATTTATTATCAATTATACATATTTATGTAAATAAAAATAGAAGCTTTTCAAAAATAATTAAATTACGTTTCATGGCACTCGTATAAGAATTTTTAGTTATACTACGGTAGTCCAGGTGACGCATAGTTAAATGTATGTAGGTTCCTCCGGTAGGTACAGACGCTAAGCACATCAAACTACTACAATCTGAAAAAAATCAGAATAGAATATTTTCAACTTTATCGCTGAATGTTTTCCCATAATTTGGCAGTTTCGGATAGCTTGATGTGCTGCCGTCTGTACACAGCTTTTGCCGCGCTTTTACCAAAGTTAACGTAATTTTAATTTATGCGCTCCTAGTGCTTTTGATCGTAGTTTAAAACCTTTGCTTCGTGGCCACGAGTGACAGCGCTTATTTATGACGTCATCATTAAAAAGAACATGGTGGTTTCAGAGCGATCTCAGATTAATGAGGGACAAAGAGCGATGATCATTTTAAAGTTTACTGACTACGGTGTACTGTAATACTTTCGATTAATGATTATTTTACGAGCAAATTACTTATTAAATAAAACTCTAAGGATTTCTTTTTAATTTCAAATATTTTTATTATACCACTGAACTATCGAAGTTTCACCTCCACGACCGAAAAACTTTTCCTTTTACTCTTCATCTGTATGCTTCCCTGGTAACTCGGATTCGCCACCTCCCCCAACTGGTCGATTGACTGGTGTTATGCACTTCTACCCACAATCTTTTGCGTTAATAGCACCGAGACCTAATACTGAGCTTGTTAGTGAGGACCCCAAAGATTCTGTATTCGAAGAGATGTTCCCCTAGTAACTTATCGATGAAGCGTCCCCCAAAGCATCCTTATCCTAGGTGTTTACATGGAGACCAAAATGAAAACGGTGTCGTTAACTTGTTAGGATAAAGGAAAACTAGGGAAAACTTTACATTATATTGACAATGTAGTAGTACCAATCGTAGATTACTTTATTAGGATTATGGACCAAGTATGCCTGAAATAAAAAAAAGTTTTATTTTATTTATCTTTTTGTAAACTTTTTGTTTACTGTTGCTATTCTGAAAACCAGAATAATATAAATATCTTAGGGACCTCCTACACATTAAAAGTGTTTTTTGGGCAACAGAGAGCTCCATCCCCTGCCACGGGGGTTGTTCGCAAGAATTACCGTGACCCTGCCATGAAAAGACCTGCCTGCAATATTTTTGCAAAGCATAAAATATTTTTAGGCGCGAAACTTAGTTGTATCAAGAGCTCTTCTATGCATTTATGCAGTCCTAGTTCTCTCCTTTTAAAATCTGAAATGTCCGGCAAATGTTACGTCACAGACAACGTCACTTGGCAACCGAATGTGAAAGTTTTGATGAACTTATTCATACTTTTTTAAATGTCAAAATTAATAGATTTAATTGTTCACTTAAAATATAGAAAATATTTATAAACTTGACTTCATAGCTAGTTTTATTTTTAAGTTAAAATTGTGTAAAATATATTTTTTAAATTTCAAAATTAATAGATTTAATTTTACACTTAAAATACAGAAAATACTTTTATAAACATGAATTCATATATAGTTTTATTTCTAAGTTAAAATAGTGTAAACTACATTTTATCGTGAGCTTCCGAAACCACTCTTTCGCGCGCTATTTGAAGGCAGGATCTAGAAAACTCTCACAGCTTAATGTGGCCTTAGTATTTTCCTTTTAAATGCTGAAAGATCTCGCACCTGTTACGTCATATTCAACGTCACCCAGCAACGGAATTTAACTGGCTTATTAACCATCATTATAATCGGTAGATAAAAAAAAATTACAAACCCTATTTATTTGGAAATGTGTTTAAAATTTTAATTATTGGGGTTTTATGTTCTATATTACAGAAGATTGATGACTAATAAAACGTTAATAACGCATTATTTTAAGCGGTAAAAAAATAATATCATCAGCCTCCTGCCCCTATCCCAGGTTTTATGGTCGGCGCAGCATGTTTTTGTTTTACCCGCACTTCTATCTGCCGTCATCAAATTAAAAATTAAATCAAATAATTGTATTTGTATATTTTATATTTTTACTAATAAAATATTTTAAAAATATCCTATAATTCAACCATAAATGAAATTATAATCCTGCTATAAAAGATTATTTATTAAAAAAAATACCTGTCTCGCGCGCAACCTGTTGGCCTTGAACTTCCTCTCAATTTATGCTACCCTAGTCATTTTCTTTTAAAACCTGAAACATCCAACATTTATTACGTCTCTGCCAACGTCACTTAGCAAGGCTAGGCTTTACTTCATTATTAAAATACATACTTAAATACTTTTCTCGCTCTTATGTTTTCCATCCCTTACAATATTTCCCGCGCACTCTTTCTCTTTGACCTCTTGCTGCTCCTGCTCCCCTAGTATATTTAACAGAATCCTGAAGGTTTTCGCAACTATTACGTCACTGCTGACGTCAGTCACTTGGTAACCGAGCTATGCCGCGGCAATATTCAAAGATTCAAAAATAATAGGTATTATTGGGGACACTACCGTAACCCCCCATTACTTTTTGATTACCTTATGAGTGGTGATTGGTAAAGGGCCAAAAAATTTTAAATTAAATTCAATTGATTTTCATGTGATGTTAAAATATTTAAAAACTAGCTTCCGCCAGCGGTTTCACCCGCTTTCTGAGGGAAGTACTTTCCATACCCGGATAAAAAGTAGCCTATATGTTATTCTGATGTATAAGCTATATTGTGGTAAAGTTTCATTCAAATCCATTCAGTAGTTATTACGTGAAAGAGTAACAAACATCCATACATCCATACTTACAAACTTTCGCCTTTATAATAGTATTAGGATTGTCTGCCTACTTTTAAAGTTTATAATGTCCTAGTACTTTTACCGAAAGGTTGCTGGCGCTATTGTGCCTGCTACGGTTTCGTGAAATGAAAGATGGCGGTTAATTTAATTTATTATAAGTATGCTAATAAAGAATTGAGTATTGAGTATTAAGTCTTACAAGTGTTTTACAATTAAGATCAATTAAATAAGTAACCATAAAATGATAATTATTGTTTAAACCATCAGCCTTTTTATTTTCGCAGAATTGGATTTGGCCTTTTCTAATACTGGGACGGGTGGTTAGTGAATGTTAATCATCACTCTTGTTCAAGACATACTGGCAATTTCATTTTCAAAGTCTAGGTTTCCTCGAAATGTATTCTTCACCTTTACTTAGTCATTGATGTCCAAGATTTATGAAATATATGTATATGTAATTGTAGTTTACTCCATACACTGTTGTCGTGATGGTTTTGTAACTTATAGAGAAAAGCACACTACTTAATTTCACGAGTTTATTGTGAATCACAGTTAGAAAAATTGATATGAATATGAGAGAAGGATGTTATAATTAGATATGTAGTTAAACCTTTTACAAAGTTCTTCGCAATGAAACTTTGACTGTCTTACTGGCGTAGCGGTGTTAAAGTATTCTGTTTCTTGTCTTAGAAAGAAATCGCTTTCTCTTCTATAACGGTATTTTGCTATTGTTCGCATCACAAAAGTAATTGATTTTATTTAAAAAAGGACAGAAGCAATAATTGTCAAAAATCAATTAAAAACGTAAAGGATTTACAGCCAAATATGTAGTTTTAATTTCACCAGTTGCTACGCGACCTTCGTAGCGACCGTCGAGCGAGCGTAGCCTTCAGTACTCCGGTCATTTGTACCAGGAGAGCACGTTTCAAGAGGGTAAACTTTCAGTTACTATGGTGACACTCTCGTAAACTTTTTCAGGAAGTTATAAAGTTAATGGTTATACGGTTTCGTATAAAAAAGTAAGACCGAATACAGTGGTATAAATATTATGATTATTGAACGAAATTCCTTCAACTTGAAGGAAAATGCTGCAAGCTATTGAAAAGTGTCTAATTTGAATCTCAAATTAATCTTTTTGTTAACAAAACTTTAAAGAGGATTTTTTTGTCATGATTTTTTCCCGTCACTATGGGGAAAATTTCGAGAGAAGCCTGTGTTTAAGTTTCTCTACGTTGTTGTAGGTCATGGTTGAAAAGCAGGACGTACAAGTACTGTACTATGCTTTCTCGCTCAAACGCATGGCTTTACAAATCGTTCTATCCTACTCAATTTTAATTGTACTTGTGTCTGTTCATTTTTAGAGGTCCTGAAACAATTTGAAAGCTTTAAAGTATGAACTGCTATTAAGTTATGGAATCCTAGTATATTTCAGTACTGTGCTGAAGATTTTGGTCACTATCGTCGTCGCTACGAAACGCGTAGCGAGACTACGAGAGTTTTCGTAGCAACTGGAAACTGATAAGATAAAGAAAATGTTTATATTTTATTTACTAATCTGTGCCGACAATATTATTTATTTTTAAAGTATCTAAATGAAATAAAAATTTAATAGAAAAGAAATGTTCAAAGAAACTAATACATAAAATAATACTCAAGAACTAACACTTTCCAAAAATATTTGACAAAGTTTGCTCCCTGCAAATACCTTCCAGCTTTTCAGTATAAACGCCTCTTCATAACTTATGTTTCCCTAGTACTTTACTTCGGAGCGCTGAAGCCTTCCGAAACGTTTACGTCATCACACGTACGTCACAACACCACTTTCACTATCAACGACACGCAAGCAGACTTTATTATCATCATCCTCCGAGCATCCTCCTGTCCTCATCTTAATACGGTAGTTGTTTTAATGGTTAGTTTCTATGCAATTTGTATGTAGCTAAGAACTTTGACGTCACAGATTTTTTACATCAATAAAAAATATTTAAACAGTTTTTCTTTCAAAACGATAAATGTTAGTGACCTTATTTCAAGATATTATTATTTCAAGAAAGCATCTTACCTGTTAAATTAATATTATAAATTATATAACAAAATATTAGTTATAAAATAAAACTTACCATAAGCAGTGTAACATGATAAAATAAATTGTAACCTGTTAAATTGGACGGTAATCAGTGTGTACTAGATTTCAGCTTATTTTGTTCAGCTGTTCATACAAACATCTAATACACAATTCATTCATAAGTAGAATTTAGTTAGACACAATAACACATAGATATTGCCGTTTCTCTCACGCTGGTAAGTACATCTTTCCATCCTTCCCGGTTTTGCTGTACTTTTCACTTTTAAACTTTCACTAAGTTTCAGTGAAACTTATTGAAAAGCTTTGCTATTTCATGTTATCCTAGTACATATGACCGGAGCGCTGAAGCCTTTGCGAGCCATTTGACGGTCACTGAGGGTTGCGTAGCGGCGAGTCTTCATTTATTTGGCTGCATACTTGCTTCAAATAGAATGAATTTCAGCTGAAGATTTCAGTAGATTTCATTTTATACACAAACTTTATCTTGCGTGTATTATTTTACTGTCCTAACCATATAGTATTGAATAAAGATATTTACATGACATATTTACATATATACATATTACAAAAGTTGGTAACAAAAATAATAGCTCGTACTTTTAATTTTAAAATATCCTTTATTGTACAGACGCTAGCACATTAAGGTACCCAAAACTGTCAAACTTTCCAAAATCGTTTTTCAGCTTGGAACCACATGATGCAGCGATAGATAAAGTTGTAAATCTGATGAATTTGACAGATTGTAGTAGCTTGATGTGCTGGCGTCTGTACATTATTATAAGAATCCAACATTTGTTTTAAACAAATATTACTTCGACTAACTATCGTGATAAACTGTTATCAGAGAGATAGTAGCAACGCACGTGGTGAGCTTTTGCTATCTCGTTCGTTCATTGGTTCTCTCTATATCTCTTTCTCATTGCAGGGTTACCTGTGCTTTTCGAGTATTTAGGAAAAATGTTTAGCGTTGCCCTCTAATAAATATGCTCTCCTGGTACATATGACCGGACCGCTGAAGGCTCCGCTCGTTTGACGGTCGCTACGGAGGTCGCGTAGCAGCGAATTGAACTTGCAAGTTTTGTGTAGTGGAGAGTGTCACTTTTAAATGCATAATATGTATATTGCAACTAGAGAGTTTGTTATGCAATCAAGATAAGAATATGAAGACAAGTACACGACAATCTACAACTAATTATATTTTCAACAATATTTTTAAAAAAATTTTTTTGAATATTTTCTATAAAAAAAACAATCAACAATAATTATTGTTATTTTTTTATATTAATTACATAACTGGTCTTGTTTAATTACATACTCGTATATGCACGTGTTAATGTATTAAAATTGATAAAATTTGACAATTCAATTTATTTATTGCCTATTGAAACTTACTGTAATTTAGCTAAATTGAAATATTGAAAATAATTTGAGCAAGTTTTGTGTTGTTTAAATCAATTATTGGAACAAGACAAATCATAAAAATAGAAATGTCTGATTAATAAAATCGTACAACACTTGTTATCTTTGGAGTGCTTTTGAATCCATTGTTATCTTATCATTGCGTAACTTTGTTTGACAGGAGCGATCCACGTGGTCGGTATGGCTATTCTTCTGCTTTCAAAAAGCAATAAGATTATTACACAACATATAAGCAAGCTTATACTTCTTTTATCTTGTGTAACAGTTGAGGAAAAAAATTAATCTTTGAATAAACACAACAGTATCGCAATAGCCATTAAAAACATATTTTTAACTTTTAAGTTACATAGGCAACATTTTGGGAACAAATTTTAGTTAATTAAGTTACTAAATTAGCTTAAGCAAATAAATTTTTCCTATGAAACAGGGTTGATAAACACATCTAGATATACATAAATAGTAAGAAAAGGGGGGAAAAAACTTAGTTTTAAAACATCACTTATGTGAGAAAATCTAAGAAAATTAGGCAGCTGCGCAGGACAATAGAGCAACAAACATTTTGCGCAGATTGAAAAGCTTTGCTATTTCATGTTTTCCTAGTACATATGACCGGAGCGCTGAAGCCTTCGCGAGCCATTTGACGGTCACTGAGGGTTGCGTAGCGACGAGTCTTCATTTATTTGGCTTCATATTTGCTTCAGCTACAATCAATGAATTTTAGCAGAAGATTTGAGTGGATTTCATTTTGAACATAAACTTTCTCCATCAAACTTTTGAACAAAGACAAATAACAAAACTAGTGCACCATATTTTTAAAGAGAACATGCTAAGGATCATTTTTACCACAAGAAAGGTCATGAAAACGAGAATATATATATAATTTATCATCACAGTCGCCAAATTGTACGCAAAACGCCGATCTCTATGAAGGGAGCGCCTTCATAGAGACCGGCGTTTTCTTCATAGAGATCGTTGATCCCTAGGTTATTCAACTTTTTTTTGGTAAACATGATCCTTAGCATGTACTGGATGACCTGTAAAAATATGGTGCACTAGTTTTATTACACCTATATTTATTTATGTTCCAAAAGTTGGTTACAAAAATAATGAAGTAGTTTTTATTTTAAATCACCTCCAGATGAGCACATCAAGTTATAAAGGCAGATTGGAGAATCAGAAAAGAGTATAATACTAATGAATATTCTATACATTGACCCCGATGGTACTCAAAGTTTGATACTATTTTAGGTCTTTTTGATATTTTTATGTTGTATGTTGAGAGAGCTTGCGTTGGTGTTGTTAAAGAAGTTTCATACATAACTCATACACAGCTATCTTTTTCCTTCACTATTTTTATCCTGTATTTGTCTCACCTTAACTTTAATTAAGCGTCTACGTAATTTTCCATCTGTGTACTTAAGGTGTACTTTCAGGCGAGCTTTCACTGAAAATGTAAACTTCTATGGAACATGCGATCCTGGTATAAATGACCAGAGCGCTGAAGGCTTTTCGTTTGACGGTCGTCGCTAGGAACGTTTTCAGTACCACGTGGAAGAAAATTCATTTTTATTGGAACCATGGAGTACAAAATAAATTGGAACAGAGTTTTCAGGGTTCATTGAACTATATTTTTAGTTTACTCTTTTCTATGATTAGCTTAAAAAATATTCATCATTTTAGCTGTGATTTCAAGCGACGACCACTTTAAATGATATTTTTTTAATAAAACTATTCATAAAAACTGATTTTTTGAAAGCCAGTTTAAGGTACACTCCATGTCCTTAAATTTATGGGTCCCTAGTACAATTTCACCCGAATGCGCAGGTCTCCGGCTCCATTGTCGAAGGTCAGCTACTACGCAACTTGCTACGCGCTGACTACGGCCGACTACGTCGCTACACTCTCTACACGCTACACGCGGCCTACAATGCATTATGATTTGTTAAACAAACGTTTTAACAAGGCATCAGTAACTTTATTGCTTTTTTTTAAGGAAAATTTATTTTTTGTGATGTTGTGATATTTCTTATTTATTTTTATGTTATATCAAAGATAAAACCAAATAAGTATGTTTACGAGTAAGTTTTTTAATAAAAATAATGTATGAACATAATTTTTAAATATAGTTTATAATTAAATAGTAAGTAAGTAAGTAAATTACCAAATACTTAAAAAAATAATTCATACTATCTTGCCAAGTAAGTTTTCACTGTAAAAAAATACACATAAATAAAACACTAAAAGGAAATAATTAAAATTTAAATACACTCCCTAATATTCCATTCGACAACAATATTAACATTTTGCTTCTACATTCTCCGAGTGCTACGTAAACTCGTAGCCATTCGTAGCCAGGGAACGGTTGCTACGTGACGTCTACGATGACGTTACCGTAGTGACAGGCTTCAGTATTCCGACAAAATATACCAGGATGGCATAAACTTCCAAGAGGTTATATTTCAGTAGATTTTCAGTCGAAAGCCTTTCTCACTCTAACGTTATAACTGTATCCTTGTTTCGCATATGAAAGCTTCAGTTTGCTACAGGTGGTTTTGCAGCAGAAACACTGATTATTATTTTTATCAACTGGTTATATCTATGCACAAAGATTTCATTTGGTTTACATTAATTTACGACGAATATAAACAAAAAAAAATAATTTATTCAGTTGAACAAAAGATTACAAAAAAAAATATAAGAAAATGTCATCAATCCTTAGAGCTCCTAAAAAGAACTTCCATAATATTTAATTAAGACCAAAATGACAATAAGTTACTTACATAAGAACTATTATAAATCCATGGTTACTAAAGCCTATGTGATGCTTAATAAAACAGAGAGACTTGGCTTCTTTTTCCATTTTAATGTTTTTCGTGAAAGAATACAATCAGATTCAATAAGTAAAACAAAGTGAAGCTTTATCAACCTCTTTGATGCTTTTGCTACCCTAGTATACTATTCTGCAGATCCTGAAACCATTCCCTGTGATAACGCCATGCACGACGTCACGTAGCTCGACTGACATATCGTAGCAACCGTAGCAATACTACTTCCTTCTAGCTATCATTTTTCTACACAATATTTTCTTTCCAAAAAACTACTTTTATCATTCCAAAAATAGCAGGTTTTCTTATATGTAAGTTATAGTGTTAGTTTTATCTAATAATAAATATTAATTAATTTACCAAACAATAAGTGGTTAATTTTCATTTAATATATTTTATCATTGGTACCTATAATACAATTTTTGCAAATTAAAATTGGCATAGTTAGTTAGGGGTCAATTTCCAATACTTAACCTTCTTACAACTTATATTTGCCTAGTACTTTTTATCGGAACGCTGAAGCCTTCGTCAGCGTAAACGTCACGTTCAACGTCACAGACAAAGCCTCCGTCGCTACGAAACGACCCGCTACAGATTATGTGACCCTAGTACATTTTCCCGCTATGCTGACGCGTCCTGCAACGATTACGTCACTGTCGCTGTCGGTCCGTATTTCCTAAGATCATAGAAAAATGGATGAAACGGCACCGTGCGGTATCTGAACTACCAATCTTCTGAATGAGAAACATTTTGAATTATTCAAAATAAAATCTGCAGCCACTGAAATTACATTGAGTGTAACAATACCTACTTATTGGGAAAGGATTAAATAAAACAAAATAGTACGAGGATCGCCAAATATATTTTTTTAAACATCTTGTATATTGTGCCTACATTCTGTGCCAATAAATTATTATTCTATTCTAGTACAATTATTAATAGAAGGCTCTAACTTAGACTGCTTTAAAAAGGATTATGTAATGAAAAACTTAGAAGTAAATAATTCGCTTCTTTTCTATATAGGCGTTTTTAAGTTGTACTATATCGGAGAACTACCTAATAAGGCTCAGCTAGTGTTTGCGGTGTAAGCACATAAAAATGTGTTGATTAAATTATAATCAATTAAACATATGATAAAAAAAACATTGATATCACAATGGAAATTATCAGTGTTTCTGTACTACGTATTAAAACATATGCCCAGTGGTTAAACCCAGCCTCTCAAATATGAGTATGCGGGTTCGATTCCAGCATACCCTTGCAACATTTCTTATTTATAGTAGTGCACGGACTGAAAATGACAGTTTCAGTAAAAGTTTTACTTCTAGCTCTCAAAAGCCATGCTGTCCTAGTACACTTTCCCGAAGAACTGAAGCCTTTCACATCGTGATCGTCACTGAAAACGTCATACCGTGTTTGAAATGACGTGGAACTTTCACTTGTTTTTTGTAAGTTTCAGTAACTTCGAAAACAGGTCAAAAAATAAGTTAAAAAATTTAATCACGCTAATTTCAAATGTAAGAAGAAAACAATTAAATAGAAAACATGATAAGATACAAAATATTATATAATAATTGCGATGAGACATTTTTCAAAACTTGGTTTTCTCTACTTTCACCGACATACATACTTGCTGCATACATACATGCTGAAACTGAAAAACTTTCATAACAAACTTTAAAACCCTTGTGGCTTATGCTCTCCTAATACATTTTCCCGGTGAACTGAAGCCTTCCCGCATCGGTAACGTCACACTCGACGTCACACGTATCAAGCACGTATCCATGAAACGGGCCAACTCACTTTCTTCTTACCCTGAAAATGCCATCTCCTACCTATCTATGATAGCCTAGTACATGCCACTGGATAAAGCAACCTCCCTCAAATTGTCGTCACTGCTGACGTCGCAGGTTTTAATTTTGACGCGCACGCCCTCTGTTTTTATTCGTAGAACTACATGATGAGAAAACTCTTAAAGTTTCCACTCAAAGTGAATAGGTGGCGTCACTATTGTAGCGAAAAAAAAATGTGACATGTCTTGTTAGCCACTTGGTAGCCACATTCGATTGGATGTGCAAGGTTTAAAAGTCTTTTATCTCCATACTATCCTAGTATTTACGGATACAAGTATTAAATTCTTTGGTTGCGATCGCTGGTGTTGCTACGACATCGAACGATGGACGACTTAGGCCTCTGCCTCGAATTTAGCGGGCAGCGGGGCGGCAGCGGAGCGGCAGCGGCGGCGGCGCGGCGGCGGAGCGGGCAACGCATACCTGTTCTCCAAACTAGCGGGCAGATCGCGCGGCACTATAGCGGTGTAGTGTTGTCAAAGAGTAAAGTAATAAAGGGAGCCCTCTTACGTCTTTATAGTTTCTATTTGTGCTTTATCAAACAAACTATATGTTCTATATGTTCCTCATACTCTACTTTTTATATTATTAATAATTATTATATTTTAAATTAAATAAAAACGATCTTGACGAAGCACCATCTCTTGATATTTTTTCGTATTTTCTAGACAGTAAATAGTTCTGGGGCCAAAAAAATAGATGTCAACTCTTCAATTACTTCGCTGTCAAAATGTACGTAGTGTCCTCCCCCCCTGAGTGTTGTGTTCGTGGTTGTGTTGTCGAGACATTTGTTTTTATTCGCAAACGAAATGTCTGAAAAACGGCAACATCTTTTTGATTCAAATTTATTCCTAACGCTCGATTTATTGTGGGCAAAAGAAGAAGTGGATCCCTACTATAGGGCAAGGAAAATTAATGGCGAGTTCTATCGAAATTATGAAGAATAGAGACAAAATCCCGACAAATTCTACGACTACACCAGAATGAGTGTAGAAACTTTTGACTATATTCTTGAAACTATCAAGAGTGAGTTTAGAGTCTGGAATTAATCCAAAACAAATTTACAAAAATCATTGATGACACTTAATATAACATAAAATACTATGGCCATCTCTCCCGTATGGCCATCTCTAAAGAATTCACAACGCGGCGGTCACCGCTTGACTGGAGCGCACCGCTCGTTGCCCGCCGCCGCGCCGCTCCTGCACCGCTGTATTCGAGGGCCGGTCCATTTGATTATACGCGTAAGATCTTGCCGCTCCCGCGCCGCCGCCGCCGCCGCCCCGCTGCCGCCCCGCTGCCCGCTAAATTCGAGGCTGAGGCCTTAACGCTGCAGGATCCTACCACTAAAAGTGTTAAAACCTTGTCGTTTCTTACAATATTCTAAACAGCTTTGAGTTTATATGAGATTCATATATATTTTTTTTTATAATCATAATATTTATTGCTTTATTAGTGAGAAAGTACTCAACATTTTGAATAAGGCAAGACCTTAGGCAAGACCTTAGAGTAATTACTTAGTGAAAAAGTACTCAACATTTTGAATAAGGCAAGACCTTAGGCAAGACCTTAGAGTAATTAGTAATTACTCTAAGGGCAAGACACATCAAGCGACTCCGGGCCGACTATTCACTCTCCTATCAGCTTATGCTGTCCTAGTACATTTGACTGAAATGCTGAAGTCTTAGGTCACGAATGTCGCTACGAGACACGTGTAAGCAATAAAGGGACGAGGGCTACGAGGTGAGACTACGAGCTACGAAGTTTGTAGCGCCATCTGTGAGAAAATAATGAACTTAGTTTAACTACGTTACTTGTTAAAGCTATGTAGTTCTATGATTGAATTACGTGGGGCGCTAAAAGCTTATCAGCAGATTTTTCCTCTGCCTATATCTCAGATTAATGAAGATATGAATTGTGTTTTGTTTTCTTAAGTATGATCGTACAATTTTGGTCATGTTGGCCAAAGCCCGCATTGGCCAAAGACTGTGGGATTATTATACGAAAAAATTTTCGTAGCTCTAGTACTCAAAATGTTCCAGAAAAACATATGTAGGTATTAAACACATCAAATCAAGAAATGTCATGTCAGATTTCCATCCCGTCGCTGTGAGAGTGAAGGAATAGAGAGTGCATCTGTCGGTCCAAATGCGTGTGCACTATAATATTTTCTGCTGGCTTATCTCAATAAGAAACAGCCACCGCGGGTGACAAACTTACAATCAATTTAATGAAAAATATATAATATACCCATTTAACCTGAAAGAAGTCTTTGTAAAGTCTGTACCGCAATTCAATCCTTATAAAGCCATGTAAGTTAAAATTAAATAAAGCACCTTTTCGTACAATTTACAATTTCCTACGTCCATAGCGATGAAATTGTTCAACTTATTAGGTTTCCCTATTACATTTCCCTGGGATCCTTCAAAATTTTCTTTTTAACAAGGAACAAATATAAATCTTCGTTATTTGCGATAAACAGTTACCAAATCCATGGATATTTGCTAAACTGTCTATCTTGCTCAATATCTGACGGAAAAAGTTTTTTTTTACAAATTGCTAGGATAAGGGAAAATGTATCCTATTATTTTTATACGTATATAATTTATTTACCTCAGCTTGCTATTTATTTTTACGATATTTATTACATTTTGTATTGAAGGTATCTTTTGTTAAGTTTTTTTTAGTATAGGTATTATTATTCTAAAAAGTCTAATTTTAGTATATTTATGAAGCAGGTAATTTTTTAAATTTGATTATGAAAGACATTGTGATTCTGCACAATAATAAGAAATAAAAAAAAAATATTGTGTTAATTACTTTCTTAACTAACTTCAAAACAAAATATTATGCGATACAAAAAGTTTGAACAATAACGTTATCAACTGAATCAACTGAAAGCAATACAAAGCCAAGTAGCAATGAAGGACCATTTTGGGAAGCATGCAGTTAACTCATATCCCACCTCATATCCCAGGGGTCTAATAGACCGATCGCATCAATCTAAAGTTTTGACGAACTCATTTTATGTTGGTCCTATTTGTTTCCGGGTTCTTCTTTGCGGGATTTTCTATTTAATCGTTTCGAATAAAATTATCATCCTTGGGTGTTGGGTCTAACATAAAATTTCGTAAATATGATAATTTATAACAATCAATAACTCAAGTTATTTGACTTATACTGGAAATATCGACATGATACAGACGCCAGCAGGTCAATCTACCCGAATCTATCAAATTTTAACAATCAAATGTTAACCTTTTGATACATTGTAATAAGGTTGAAAATCTATTAATAAGAATTGACAGATTGTAATAGCTTGATGTGCACTGACAAACCGACGGGTCCTACGCATAAAGTCGTAAGCCTAAAAAGTCAATTTTTGAGGAGAGCAGTTTTTGTATGCGTTAATGATAAAAGTTATTGTGAAAGATTTTCAACAGAAATTTTTGCACTAACCTGTCAATTATTAGTTAAATAATATATACTCAGACGCTGGATATTAAAAGGAAATGTAGTTAACGAAAAAAACTAGTTTTACTTACTTACGACCATATACTTATAAAGAAAAGGTCGTATCTTATTGTTGCGACTATATGCTTTCATAAACGTAATTATAAGCAACACGAATAAAGTCGTAAGTTTGAATAACGACTATATGCGACGTGCAAACTATCGTATCTCTCTAAACGGGGGCTCTAAACGGGGTCGTAACAAGGTACTTGATGTATAAAAACCACCGTAAAATTTAAGTTGAAAACATTTTTATTACAATAACCCTCATGAACATAATTCAGTCTTCTTAACACATAAGTCTCGTTTTTGTAAATTAAAAAAAAAATTGTTAGAACTGGCGGTTTTTAAGAGCCACAGTGGCTCTTCAATACTAGCTGCTGCCCGCGACATCGTCCGCATGGGCATTAGAGTAGTAAAATGATAAATTTGCTTTACTGTTCTTGTATCCTTTAACATCATGCTCTAATAACTAAGTAAAAAAAACACTCCTATTGTGTAAGTTGTTACGGTTCGTCTTTCTGGTAAAGTAGGTAGTCGATAGTGCGACTGCTGTGCACAGGTCTCTGGTTCAATTCCCGGGACGGACCGAAATCGCTTTATGGGTTTCTTGAAAATTTCATACCGCAGCCCGTAGTCTGAGAGTTGGTGATTGATTGTTGGTGATTCGTGCTCCAGAGAACACGTAAATGTCGGTCTTGCGCTTGATCTCTCTCTCCGATCTTGTCGGATTGTCATCCCGTCGGACTATAGCACCTGTGTCTACGGAAATTCTTGTGCTCTATATGTTTTGCGCAGCTGGCTGATCTCCTTGTAGAAACCGTAAAGTTAACTATACCAAAGATAAGCGACAGTTCTGCGGCTGATTTTACATTGCAAAGTATTCGGCTGCTATAGCAATAAGCGCTGAACTTACATTGCGGTTTGCATATCAATCATGGAAGACTTATGTTTTAATATCACAACAAAACACATGCCTCGTGTGCTAAGGGTGGACATACAGGTGTGGACTCTGGGGCCCGCCTACTTCTGCTTCTCGCTCTGGCCTTTGTCTTAGAATTAACTGAACTTCCAACAGAATGGCTTCTGAACTTAAGTTCTTTTAAAAATATACATATTTGGTGTCACTACTTCAAATAATAATGCAGGCTTAGTCACTGCAAATTGCATCGAGGTCGACATAGTTGGTTTAGGCACTACGTATGCACTCTTCTTCGCTAGTCTAGTAATTGCATTGCGCAACTGCTGTGCACGTGGTATCGGTTTCGATTCGGTCAAACCCAAATCGCTTTGTTAGGAAACTAAAAAGCAGCCCAGAGACTAGCAGTTAGTGATTGATATACAAATGCATCGCAGAATACGTAAATATCGATCCTGTGCCTAATCTCTCTCCGGTTGTATCATAATTGCCGTCCCATTGGATTATGAGAGTAAGGAAATAGAGAGTACAGTACACCTAGGAGGCAGTCTATATTATACATTAATACATTACTGCTGGACATGTATGAAAAAGAGATCGCCATAATTTGGGATGTCTATTTAAGTGGCTATATTCGTCAATCCTTAGATTATTAGATACTTCCTTATCGATTTGATTGATTTATCCTTATCCTTTTACGACTAAGATCCTCGAAAACAGATTACATATATATTTTGGTTGTCACCACCTATGTAAAGTCCACTTTTTCTTCCTTCAAACAGCAGCCGCCAACCCTATTCGAAGTGTTTGTTCTGTTCTGAATCGTTTCGGAAGCGTTAACTGAACTAAATCCATTCACTTTTCACCAGTTATTTATTAGTCCTATTATGGTTCCTATGGGTAAATAATTTCTAAATGATAATAATGATATTTATTTTGCAAATAGGTTGAAATAAACACTTTTACACGTCAATAAAGACGTTGCTCACACACTCACAAAATAAAATGCATCTACTTTAAACAGTAGGTTTACATGTCAGCAAGGAAAAAATATATAAATATATAAACAAAAAAAAAGAATGTAGGTTACTAAAAGAATTATAACATGTCAATAAATTTGTTCAATAAAATAAGGAAAAACAGTAGCATTAGTAGTTTTTTTTAAACAGCTTACTGGGAGTAGAGCCTTTTTATCTGCTAGGTAGTCTAAATTGAAAAACTCAATAATATATTGCCTGGTCCGGTGATCGAAACAGACAAATCATGGCTGGCAGTCATGCTCGCGGAAGGCAGTTAAAAAGTTAATTTTAACGCTGTTTTAACTAAAATTTGAAAAGTAAAGAATCGTATCTTACTTTTTTAGCGGAGCATAAAGCCGTATGTGTATGATACGTCTATATACATTTATTCATTTTTATATTTAAACATTGTAAATGGTCGTAAGTCTAAGATACGACTTATAGAATTAAATTATTGTGTAGTATAAAGTCGTAACTGACCAACCTTAACGTTTGGTTACAGCGCATATAGTCGAAACATAAACGTTTCGACGTTATGCGTCGGAGTTATCGTTACATACGACCTGATAGTAGGGGTCGGTACTAAGCTCTGATTGACCGACCGCGGACGATCGATCGGAGCAAACCGTCGGAACTTTTCGCGCGACTTTATGCGCGGTAGCGTTTAAATGTTAAGACCATTATCCATTAAAAATCTCGTTATTCATATGAGATATTAAAATTTTGATTTTAGTAATACATACTACTCTTCAAGATTGTTGTAATGGCCCAAAAAAACGATTTTAGGTAAAAATAGTGTTCCGACCTTATGCGTAGGACCCGTCGAAACTATAACTAATATTTATAATTTCTATGTTTACTCAAATTCTATCTGTTCTGTTCCCCGTATGAGAAGCGGTTTTCTCATTAAAAATTATAAGGATAAACAAAAGCTACATGATATAATATATTTATTCATATTCACACCATTTTTTTCGATTACGTGACCGGCTCTCGTTACGGTAAAGTCTCAGGTAGTTTAAGGAGAACCTGATGCCTCAGACGAACTAAACTTTACCTTTCGTATACTCTTTACACTGCCTTCTGACGACGGGTTGAATTGCTAATAAGGTATTCAAGAAAATACTCACGTAAAATGGTAATAGGCCAAAGCTGGAAAACTTTGAACTCGGTTAATTTATTGGTACACCAACGGCATTACTTACGAGGAAGATAAATACAACAAAAAAACACACACAAAATATAATTTAATAATATTAGGGCCAGTTTTATGATGTTTGAGTAGCTACATCATCTCCCGAGGCTTTTTCCCAACTATGTTGGGGTCAGCTTCCAGTCTAGTCGGATTCGGCTGAGTACCAGTGTTTTTCAAGAAGCGACTGCCTATCTGACCTCCTCAACCCAGTTACCCGGGCAACCCAGTACCCCTTGGTTAGACTGGCGTCAGACTTACTGGCTTCTGACTAGCCGTAATGACTGCTAAGGATGTTCAATGACAGCCGGGAATTACAGTTTAACGTGCCATCCAAAACGCAGTCATTGATGTCCAAGATATACTTAGAAAGTACATGCAAAATCGAACCCACACCCTCATACTTGAGAGATTGGCTCTCTAACCAATAGGCCACCACAACTTTTTTTCAAGTAGCTACTATCTACCGTATAAATTCAAAAATGGAATAGAATTTGTATGATATTATCTACTTAATAACCTAATTGGAACTTATTCGTAAGTGGTGAAACAGGCTTTTATTGGTGATACACACAAAACAAATGTATTATTCGGAACTAAACATAACTTTGCACCTTCTCAATATTATTCCGAGAACATTAAGTAAGACAAAGACTTTGGTTTACTTCCATAAAGTTTTAATGGGTTTTGTTTAGTAATTTATAATTCGGGGCAACAACAATTGGCTGCAGTGTTTTGTAGTAGATAATTCCTTTTGGGGCAAATGTGCTTAGGTATTTGTATGTATTTCGTTGTACAGACGCCAGCACATCATGCTACCCGAAACTGTCAAATTTGTCCAATCATCTTTGCTTAAGCGATAAAATTGAAAATCCGTTAAGAAAATTTGACAGATTTTAGTAGCTTGATGTGCTGGCGTCTGTACCTTCCGTATGTAAAACAAACAAACTCTTCAGCTTTATTATATTAGTATAGATTTAATAAAAAAACTGGTTGGAAAATAACAACTCTGTATATAATTGCACTGCTCCATGCAAGACACATCTACATAATAATATATAAAAATAAATTCCTTCTTTCCCTTGGTCACGCCATTACGCGTGAATAGCTGGATCAATTTCACTTTTGTTTTGCTGTGTTTGTTATTGCCAGGAGAAATTTCTTATAAAATTCAAGAACAACAGGGCAACGTCGGTCGGGTCAGTAAGCATCTAATAAAAAAAGATAATCTAATAAAAAACACTAAAGTCTGTGCACTTATTCCCCACCCGTCACTAGAAATTAAATCTAAATGCTCCAAACTAAATTAAATGAGTCTACCTCTGTCCAAGTGTGTGAACCTGGCAAGATAAATATAAACAAGTTCAGACACTTTATCCCGGGATCCCGGGATCGAATCTCGGGGGATTTCCACATTATTGCACATTGTTTTTGTTCACTATAAGCTAGGGGTTAACAGGCTAGCGATAGACTAAAGGGATTTACAGGAATCATGAATTAAATACTATATGTATACAGACAAGAAAATAGAAATAAAAATGTGTTTTTGTCAATGAAAACGTGGCATCTGAGTTTGAGCAACTTTTAGTTATAGCAAAACAAACGTTTCTTTATTTATTTTAAAATCATCATAACACATGAAACACTCATAAAATAAATTGTGTGTATTGTTTGCACCACCGTTGTTGTAAATTTATAATTTCAATGTACAAAAATTGCTAAGCCAAAAAACTAAATGAATAAATAATTAAAAATGACATTAATACTTTAAATACTTCGGTAGTAGAGTATACAGAATTTAAGTATACACAGAATAAGCACCTAACTGATTACCATAAAACAGCATAACTTTATAATTTACATTACAGCAAGCATATCTCCAGTGATATTTAACTTAATTAACTGACTTCTGAAATGAGTGAGTATGTGAGTTCGAAGAATGTTGACTGACTTCTCAGGAGTGAGTTGTCTTTCAGTGATAGTTTAGTTTAAACTTGTTTGTTTTGGGTGACGTCTGCACTCAGTACTTTATATGTATAATTGAATTTACATAAATGCTGAAGTTATTTCTTAGTATTTGTGAGTATATTTCCTTGCTCTGAGCTACGATGATTTTATTTATACAAAATTTAGAATTTCAGAAATTTAGAAAAAATGCAGGCATCCATAGGCCATACATAAATTCTTTGTATATTTTGTTAAATATGGATAATTAGAGTCGTGACTGTTATGTTACTTTCTAAGTATGTATTAGACACAAATGACTGATTAAATGTAAAAGAAAACATCTCTAGAAAACCTCAACTAAAAAGCTAGAAATTATAAGAACACTAATTACGCATTGAGCAAGCGTGGTCAATTCTCCGTGTGCCTCTCACACGGAGAATTCACCAGACCAGCAATAAAAGTATAAAAAAACGGCTAATGATGACGTTGAATTATAAAATAAAATGCCAGCTTTTATCGCAACAAAATTATTTTCCCTAATTACCGATAAACGCTCACGATGAAAAACCAATTAAAAAGCAGGTCACAAAGATTGTAACTAATTAAATTAGAAATGATCCCTCCATATTGTATGAAGGAAGTTTGTGCGAGTTCGCAGTAAAACTTTATGTTAATGAGAACTTACAACGAGGGGGGATAATGTTACGTGAGTCGAGTGCTTCAATGCCTTTTTGATGAAATATTAAAATTATGGCCCCTTATGAACGTAGTTAAGGGAATCAGAGAGAAACGCTGTACGGGTCCTTATGCTTTTAAGAATTGTAAATTAATTTTGACAAGAGGTAAAGACTTTGGATTAACATTGAATAAGCTTTTTTATAAAGTTTTCCTAGCCTTTTTATTTAAACCTTTGAAGTCATGGTTTAGGTCGATTCCTGCACATAGCAATTGACACAGAGATAAGTGGTGCTCAGGAGAAGGAGATAGGCTTTTTATCCTGATACGTAGACAATTAGCGGGTGTAATCTAGTTTTAAAGTTAAGCCAACGTTTTATAATAATTTTCACTCTAGTCACGATGAGACTGTCGTAACCAAATCTCGTGTTTGTTACGATTTTGGTAGGAAAACTGCTTTAAAAGTTATTAGTGTTACTGAACGAAATCGGATGAAATTTTATGGGACAAAATGGCAAGTATACTGTATTGAATAAAAAGAAGAATAATACTAATCAGACTTGTAACCTCAGAATAATTAAAAAAAAACACACCGACCGAATTCAGAAACTCCTTTTTTCAGAAGTCGGTAAAAAAACACATAATCGCATATGTATTTGTAAAAGATCACCACAAAATTTGTTTTAAGGATTAAAAACAGCAACTACATTGTTTAAAAACTGAAAAAAAAAAACTATAATTTAGTAAACCTGGCACGTTTTTAGTCCGACAAAAAACCACATTTAGCAACGTTTTATCATCAAAATTTATGACAAGTTCACGTCGTAAATCTTTCTACAACATCTGAGCTAGTATTTCAAGCGTTGACAATTTTTCAAATTAATTTAAATCTAATTGTAGAGGGTAAAAAGAACATTTTCATGGATCACTCATAATTTCTTTAGAGACGCAAAATGTATGAATATGTCTTTAAGATGTTATCTTCGTCTCAAGGTGGATAGATCAATCAAATTTCTTAAATGTAAAAAAAAAAATCTATAATGCGTAGTTGAAATCTTAATAATTACTCTATATGGATATTTTTTTACAAGAAAAAAAAGATTAAAATGTAACAAAGAATGTAGGATAGATTGCTATTAGGGTTGCAAGAAATAAGTACCACAATCTGTCAAATTTCCTTAATAGGTTTTAAACTTCATCGTATCATTATATACGCGTCGCTTCATCGTATACTTCAATACGGCACCAGTTTCGGGTAGCTTGATATGCTTCAGGAATCGAGTGATACCGCAGAAAATAATAAAAAATATATCCTAACGGAGAACCGAATAATTCATACCATATTTATCATGTAAATAATAATCTGTTATATGTATGTCACCGGGTAACCTCGAAAATGAAGTATCTTCGTGTGACCCGCACAAGGTCGTAAGAAAACGCAGATTAATAATGTATTCTAACCTCGTTCTTTGCGAATCTACACACTGCGTGTCATGTTCAACACTATGGACGTAAATATTTCTCTTGATGAAATAAATAATCATTGGGTTTAGATGATCAAAATTACTTAATGAAACTAGTGAGTGTTATTAGACTTTTGGAGTAAATACAGTTATTAAAGAGACGCCAGCACATCAAATTACTAACAATCTGTCAATTAACCTTAATAGATTTTCAACTTTATCATTGAAGCTTATGGCTCAAAGTTGAATAGGAAAATTTGACACAGAAAACGAGTAAATTCAAGCTAAAATCCGTAAAAAATATCTATTTCCGGAGACAAAAATCTAGAAAATATTAATCACCCATCTTTATATACCTAAATATAAGTTAAGTCCCTTGAATTTTCTTCCTTCACAAAAATGCTTCTTTACAGAACCTAAACTAAAACAACGCCACAAGCAAACAAGAAGTTTAAATCGAATAAAAACTTCATCGACCACGAGTACAGTTAACAGGATTTCGAAGTTAAAAGCCGGAACATTTTCCTTCAGAGGAATTATCGCAGTAGACACAGACGTGATTTTCACACCAACTACAAAACAGTTGGAACTGGGAAGTGGGAAGAAAATTCGTCATTCAAGACTTTTTAGTTTTTGGATGGATTCTGTTGCTTACGTAAACTTGTCTATCCAATATAGTCATGGTGGCCTAGTGGCTAAAGAGCCAACCTTTCAAGTATGAGGGCGTGGCTTCAATTCCAGGTCAGGCAACTTTTCTAAGTTAGTATGTATTTCTAAGTATATCTTGGACACTAATGATTGACACGTTAAACTGAAGGTTCCGCTTGTCATTGAACTTCCTTGGCAGTCGTTACGGGTAGTCAAAAGCCAGTAAGTCTGACGCTAGTCTAACCAAGGGGTATTGGGTATTGGGTCGCCCGGGTAACTGGGTTGAGGAGGTCAGAAATGCAGTCGCTCCTTTTAAAACACTGGTACTCAGCTGAACCCGGTTAGACTGGAAGCTGACCCCAGCATAGTTGGGAAAAGGCTCGGGAGATGATGATGATGACATAAACTTGTCTATATGAGCTACTACTCGTTGCTTCCCACGGCGAATATTTAAATGGGCGTCATGATTTTGCTTAAATAAAATGCGAAATGTCAAAACGTGTAAAATGAAGAAAAATAAATTTTATTGAGAAATGTTTTGAGTGCCTTTAAGTTTTACTGTAACTTGCGTTCAGGAAAATTAACGAATACCGATTTGTCAAATAGAGTGCCTTTGACGGTTACAGATTTTTATTGCACATGGACAATAATAAATTTGCTCTGCTACTTGGCTTTCAATCTAATTGCGTTGTTATGGTATGTTCTTTTGGCATTTAAGAAACTTAAAAAGGGCATTCTCTAAAAATATGAATCGGCTTCGAAAGGCTCAAAAAGAGAAGTCTACTATACAAGGCAACATTCAGTATTGTGGCTTTAACCCATGTTATTATAACTTATGAAATATTATCCGAACTCAAAGGTCTAAAAATTACAGTTCAAAGGTTTTCAAAATCATGACTACATAATTAAGTAACGCAACATTTTGCTATAAAAGAATGAATGTGTGAAGTACGTTTTGTGTACATCCAGTTAGAACAAGGTGGTTGCAAGAAAACAATTTGATCTCCGACTCAAACAATGAAGGGTTAAAACCCACAAATATTTTGGACATTCACAACAGGAGCATTTTATTTATTCCGCTTTCGAAATGTAACCTTTACTGCATCGTTAACTGTGGGACTCATTCTCTGTTTAACAACCTCTAAAGTTTTTATTCCTGCTCGAATGTCAAAAATGTCTGACATCGTAATGGTGACAAAATAAATCTGCAGGAATATTGTGTTTGGTTCTAAGTGTGAATTACTTTTGTAAATGTATTTCTGTGTTTGTGATTTTGTTTAATTGTGTGTTGTACTTGTAATGACATAGATGGTCAGTGGTGACCCATTGACAGACCGGCCGACAAACAGACGCTTGGCTCGGAAATGTACTCATAGGCCTTGACTGCACTCTGCCGGAGATGCGAGTTGTTCGCAAGAGTTACCGTGGACTGGGCACGCACGGATCTCCAGAAGGAACATAGTGGGTTAGGTAGAGCGTCTGACACTCCCACCAGTTGCAGCCTCAGAGGGAGCGGTAATTTAATGTTTTTATACGATAAAAATACAAAAATGCCCATACAACCGAGAGGAACGGAGATTTCAAATAACCAATGGACTATAATTGTTATTCAATTATCTCGTCTGCGCCCGCCAGTAGTATTCCTGAGCGGAGAAATCCCATTGGTTGTCTAAAAACTTCTCCGCTCCGTTCCGCTTTAGTGGAGTCTGGGCCTTACTTTAGAAATTGGTTTTTATTTACGGGTGGAAATTGAGAGAGCTATCAGATATGTCGAGGCCGTTTCTTTACACGTGTTATTATTAAGTTATATTTGAAAGAAAAAGTTTTGTGTCTTACAGCTTTTTTGGAACATCTCCAGAAATTGCTTTACTTAAAAGTTGGATTAAAAAAATATGTGTTTATATCATATTTGGCTCGTCAGATTTCTGTTTCTGGTTTTTCTGATGTTTTCTTAGAATTAGTTATGAAATATGACCAAAACTAAAAAAAGACGATCCACAAACTCTCACTTATTTGCATTATCCCCTCTACCCGTCAATAGATGGCGCTGTCTTCAAGTACCCTCAGGATGCATCGAGTGCTAACCATTAACAACGCAGAGTGACACTCAATTAAGTGCCTCCTCTTCAGCATGAGAAATAGGGCCATCGTTTACTATGGTTTTCGCAAGTTCTTTGTATTTTACTACCAACATATTGATTTTCTTTCTTCTAGAGTCTTAGTACTTCCGATTCCTACACAAAATTGGGTTGTATCTTTGTGTATTTAACAATTTTTATGGATTATTTATTTTGTATTACTAGATATCTCTGATGTTTATAAACATTGATAGTTATGGTCGGGTGTTACGCACAATTTGTAACTCATCTGCCTAGCCTTTTCCCAAGATATGTTGAAGTCGGCTACCAGTCTTAAACCGATGCAGCTGAGTACTAATGCTTTACGTGGAGTGACTGCCTGCCTGACCTCCTCAACTCAGTTACCTGGTCATCGTTTTAGAACCAAACTTCTTATAATACGTGAATATATGACATGTTTAAAAGAATACTAATAAAAACGTCTCCAAATATAATTTTCTCTTAATTTGAACTTAGACAAAAGACTTTTCTAATGGATTGTTCTAGAAGCTCATTAACACAATAATTGTCGTTCAAATCAAGTCATTATTACCTTATATACGTATAAGTAACTAAAGAAAATATTAATTAGCTTTCTAAGTTAACATAATTTTAAATGCGGGCTAGACTTTACCTTAATCTGGCGTGCAAAAATAAGATTAGAATTTTCAGCTAAATGGTAACATTTATGGCGCGATTTAGACCACTATTAGAGGTACAATTTTCTTTAGTTAAGTTGTTATTAGCTTAGTGAGGTATAAAGATACAGAAGTAAAAATAGGGCTTGTATCTTCAGCTCTATATTTTGTTCTTATTAAGTTACCAGTAGGCTTAGCATGGCAACCGTAGAAACAACTTTTGTTTACCGGAAAATGGTCACAATGACAAAAAAGTGACATATTGACGTAAGATTTTTATTGAAATTTTTTGAAGAAATTTTCTTTTCTTCGTTCGACATAAGTTTACAAGTGGTTATATGCGAGTTGACAGGTCGTGCCATGCTCGGGCAGAAGACATGTTGACATTGACAGAAAGAGCTTTGTCTTTTCTTGACAAAATAGATATAGAATCGCCATGCTAAGCCTGCTGGTAGCCTAAACCAAAGTTAGATAGAATTATGTATATTTATTTGAAACAAATTTTATCGTATACTAGTGATTATGATTACTTCGTCCTCTAGTTTTGCCTTAACTGAACTAAAAGAAGCACGTATTTTATTTTATTCGTCATGCCTATTGTTTGTTGAGCCAGTTGTTTGTTTGAGAAAACACAACTGCTTTAGTCATATTTTTTAGTTAATCAAATTCGGTGTTACAAATAATAGTAAAGATTTAAAAAAATATAAGTATGACCCTTACATATGACTTATCTTTCACAATATATTAACGTAGAAAAATATAGCTTGGTCTAGTTTATCTGGCATGGGTAGCTCCTCCATATTTTACATAAACTCCTTGCAGCGAGAATGAAGTGTATTGGATTTCCATGCATAATGCAAGAGACTATTGAAGCATGCTATGTATTATAGTGTCTGATATTGTTGTCAGCTTTTATTTTGATAGAGGATATAATAAAAAATGATTTGGTTGAACCTCTTGGGTCAATCACCTCATCATTTATGTATTACCGGCTATTTCTTCTAAAGTTATAATTACGAACTGAGGAAACTTTTTCTACTAGGAAATAGAAGTCTAAGTATAGGCAAAATTTACTTATTTCTTCATAATATTTTATGTAAATTCATAACTTTTACGTAAAAGTCGTCGTTACATATATTTTATCCGCCATTTTACTTAATATTTTTCACAGAACATGCTCGTGCCAACCTCAGGGGACCTTGACCATGCCATAACGTATGTCCTCGAAGAAACCAGGCTTATATCCTTATAGCAAAACCGATGTTACTGCCAACTACACAGACAACTAATACTGGATGTGTTGCTGAAACATTTCAGCGAAATCCCAGGAGCATGGATATTGGATAGATTCAAATTTATACTGTGTTGTTCTTGAAATGAAGTCTATTTTAGTTTGCTGTAAAAGTTGCAAGATATTATAATGTTCTGTTTTTAAAATTACTTTTATTTTATATAATATTGAAAACTATTTTTGATTTAATTTCTGTTTCTGTAACATTTGCGTTAAGTAACTTAGTCAACATTAAGATTTTTCATTTAAGTAGGTAGGTATGTATATGTAATTTCATAGGTAATTTCAAGTATTTTTTTAGCCTGTTCACCAGGTTCCTATGTACCTAACCACCAGGTACCTAAAAAATTCAGTAATATACACACATTCACGAATATCTAAAAACTTTCACATTTATTATTACTGGAGTGCATTGAGAGAGAAACACTGAGTCTTTCAAATCGGACCAGTAGTTCTTGAGACTAGCGCATTTAAGCCAACAAACAAACTCTTCAGCCATATAGTCTTCAGCTATTAAGTATAGACCGTGATCTGATATACTTTCACTCTTCTATTTTTTGTGAATATTATCAAAAAAAATCAACAACGTCGTTATTTTTAATGCAAGGAGCGTTGCATCTATCTTATCCTTTGTATGTCTGTCCTCTTGCATCTTTTCTAATAATTGATCCCTCTTACCTCAAAAGAAATATACAGTGAAGACACAGTGGGCTTATGGCCTCATCCCCTTACTGTCTTGGTTTGTGTATTAAAAGTGGACTTTGTTATCTAGACTTAAGGCTTATTTTAAGAAATATATATAGGTTACTTTGAATATTCTGTGCAATTCTAATATCATTCTTAAAACTTATTTCTAAAATAATAAAAAAAAAACTAAAACTAATATAATTTTATAATAAAATAACTAGCAATAATATTATTATGTTTAAATATCTTATGTATTTTTAATGATCTATGTAAAGGAAATGCAATAAAAGGTCTATCAGATAACTCCTTGGAACAGTAAGTCACGCAAACCGTTTGTATTATACACGTTCTATTCCTATTTTACGTTCACAATATTTATTTCTATGAGAATACATTTTATCTCGGCTTTAATACCAAAGAAGGAAAAATATTTAAAAGAAACGATTTTATATTACTTACCTACCTACCTCTATATTCATCCAAATTCATTTTAGGGTGAATCTTCGTTTTATAAGGCATTTGAGTGCTTTTGAAAATGACTGCGCTCGTAATGATGGGAAAAGGAGAATTGGATTAGTTCGTTCAGAAGCGGTTCACGTTATAGCAATAAATTGATAAAATTATGACGGTTGGTCGTGTATTTGGGATTTTTTTTATGATTTTACTACAGCCTTTCAATAAAGGAGGAGGTCCTCAATTCGTTTACGTATATAAATTGACAGCTGTACAGTATCAACAATTATTTAGTTGGTGTTAAAAAAAAACAAAGAGTCTCCATCTTAATTGAATAAAAACGTAAAAATCGGACAAGCTTGATTCAAACTCGCCCACTGAAGGTTCCGTACAAAAGTTCACTATAAAATTAAATAGTTTCGAAGACTTTTAACTTAAATTTCAGATCGATACCTCCACTCATTCCCAAAATAAAGGTAGGTACGTGACAGACATACAGAAGGACAGCAAAGTACTTATGAGGGTTCCATTACTCAGTACAGAACTCCAAAATTCCAAATAATCTTCTCGTACCTTAAAATATTATAACAAAGCAAGCGGCTGGGATTAAGTTGTTCTTTTCTCGAGCGACGTACAATATAATCCAGTGTGCATTTATGAACGCGCGCGGTTTGAAAGCTGGTTGGAGCTAAAAAATATACAATGCTGTGAGCTTAAGAACTTAGGGAGACAACGAACTTAATTAGTCGAAAAGATTTTTGTTGAAAACATTGTTTTAATCAATTGTTATAGATATAAGTAAAACTACACAAATCTCACACACAGACACAGTCCCCCTTATTATAAAACGTGGTCTTAAAAAAGTACCCCGTTTAATGCTAGCTTTAATCCATCTTCTTGAACAAAGTTAATGGTCTAAATCTAGTACTAAAGCTGGTACTTCTTAAGACCTCGTTTTATAATAAGGGGGAGTGTATGTAAAATAATAGATACAGCACTTTCTTTTAATGAACGTTAATCATATGCTTCAGCGATAAAGTTGACAATCTATTAACGAACTTTGACAGATTGTGATAGCTTGATGTGCTGGCGTCTGTACTAAGTAAAAAACTAAGACAAGTTTTATACATTCACAATCTTTAATCCATCATTAGTCCTACTCAAAGTCCACATATCAAAATGACGTCATCCTACACAAGACGACCTCTTTAAAAAGACCAACAACGTCCAACATGCCATACTTGGTTCAAACACTAATCCTAAGCCCGTTCACAGAGCAAGCTTGGTATAAACCCCCTTATCTGAACAATGCAGGGTACAGTCGTGAAAAATCTTCGGCGTCGACAGAACTGGTAAGCTCCATGTTCACAAAAATTCTGATAACGTTTCGGTTCAGTTTTGTCAAATATTCTTGCTGTATTCGTTATGCAGAACTCCAGTTTTGGGGAATGCTGTTTCACAAAACACATTTTTCGAACATTGATAGCATGGCGTTCCATGGTACAGACGCCAGCACATCAAGCTACTACAATCAGTCAAAATTCCTTAATAGGTTTTTCAACTTTATCGCTGAAGCATATCGGTCACAGTTGATTGAAAAAAAAAATACAGTTTGGGGTAGCTCGATGTCCTGGTGTACTACTTTTTATATTAGAACGACTTTCTTCTGCAGTTTCGAAAAACCTTCCTCACTAAATGGACCAGCTCGTCAGCCAGCCAGTTAAATTGAAAGATTTTTCCTACACGGACCTAACCAAACAAACATTTTGTAGTAATAAGAATAACATTTTTTTATACTAGAACGGCTCTCTTCCACAGTTTCGAAAAGCTTTCCCAAGGAGAACAAAATAAAGCCTTGCCCAGTAATATAATTTCTATTTTCAATCACAGATTTGATAGAAACGTATTATGTTTTATTTCTTTGAAATATAGTGCTTTTTATATAACACATATTCCGGTGGTGAATTCAACTACTGAAATTCGAAATAACCAGCAATACAATTAGTTACGATCATCGTTGGCCTCATCTAAAAGTTATATACTCTCAATACCTCCTCAAAACGCTATCTCTTTTTCCTTAATAAAATTAGACTGAGAAATACCATCACATTTGATCCATAAGCAAAAACAGCTACTTATGCCAATATAAAATCTTGCCAACTTACCAAGAATTCCCAAAAATACCTCAGAAGTGTATTTATGTTCCTAAAAACATAAATATAGACAGTACATAATTTACTTTCAAAACAATAGCGAACCACTATTTCATAACAAAGGCAAGGCTTCTTTGAATAAATCCGTCTGCACACAAAATGGGACAAAGCGTTTATTTATAAGTCTTACAAACCCGTCGTGTACAGGCGCAGGAAAGTGTAGCTCTATGTAACTTCAGGTAGTGTAAGGAAAAATTTCATGGCCATCTATCGCATGTCAATTCCAAACACAAAGGAGACTTTTTCACAAAAACTTTTTTTTACAAAAAGTAAGCATGGCGGATAACTCCTCAGGTATAAAGATGTGCTAAAACGTCACTTTAGGAAGTGTGACATAGAGCCGTCTCGCTGGGAGCAGCAAGCCGCCCAAAGGCTGGAGTGGAGGACTTTGGTTAAAAAATAAAGTCCGTAATTTCGAATTACAGCGGCACGTTGAGCTGGATACAAAGCGTGACCGTGAAAGCCCGTCCACCTGCGGCGATCAGTTACAATAACATCGATGGTGTGCTCACATGTCCACAATGTGCACGGATATTTCTAAAGAAGATTGGATATATAAGCCACATGAGAGCACACGAACGACAACAACAACGGAGTTGAAGCAATCGCCCTGGCCGAAATCGGTCGGATCACATCATCATCATTACTACCTAAAAGTAATGACTGTTTGTTTGTAATGTAAAAAAAACAGGATCACTAATTTGATGGCTTAAAATTTCTAGTAGGTACAGATACCAGCATATCAAGCTATTACAATCTGTCAAACTTCCCCAAAAGATTTTCAGCTCTGTCGCTGAAGCGCATGATGCAAAGTTGATTGGGAAAATTTGTAATTTTCAGGTAGCTTCACGTGCTGGCGTCTGTACCAATGTCTTTCTTTAGAGTTGACATGAATTAAATCATGCTATCTAAGTCTCACGAGTATTCCAAGTAAAGTTTCAAATAATATAAGAACAGTAAAAAATGGATTTCCGTATTTCTTTCAAAGACTATCAATATTGGTTGAGGATATGGCTGGAAATAATGTCACTTGTTTGATGACGTCAGACAGGGAAATATGAAAGAGAAAACCTGCTGCGCCGACCCCAAAATAAAATAAGGATAAAGGAAAGAGTGGGATGTTGACTGTCAATATTGATAGCTCTACTGCTGACCGACATAACGCAGTACCATAACGCCTCCCATTCTTAACAATCAAAACCTGGTAACCTACGTATAAATACAGGCTCGCAGTATACATTTCTCAGCAAATGAACTTGTCAGCTGTCTATTTCCATTATACGGCGATTGGTGGCCGAACGCGATAGGTTTTACGGTACAGCGGCCGTTGTTTGAATAGCTTTGTTGTGCTAAGCAGGCTTTGGATTAGAATTAAACGATTAAATTGGTAAATCCCTACAAAGGATCTATTGTGGGTTATTTTAGGATCTGTATAATAGTTTGCAGGCCGTCTAGTCGACAGGTACCGTAATTTTAATAAATTGGAAGATGGAAAAGAGTGAGGATTTAAACCCCCAAATAATTCAAAATTAATTTTGGGGAGTATATGATTTTATATCTTCTGCCGTAAAAACTAGTACATTTTTACTAAAATGCCAAAGAAATTGCACAGGGAAGTGACGACATTAAAACTGCACGTCACGACATTTCCGTATTTAACTAGTCTCACAAAGAAGTTATTATTTTGGTTTTTTTTTGAGGTATTAAATACAGTGGTTTTTACCATACTTTAAAACAAAAGAAGATCAGAAATCCTCTAAGTCTAATCTCTCTTTTATCGTATAAATTAAGTTGCGCTGAAGGGGTACCATTTTAGAATTATGTCATCATTTTTGCAAGAAGCCCCAGAATTTGCTAATCCGTATCTTTTATTATATTGCGAAAAAGATTTTAGTAGTATTCAAGTACTTACATGATTCGATGTAAAATCCACCAAAACCAGTGGAGTTTTGAATTTAGAAATAAAAGTGTAATTTTGAAAAAGGGTTCAATGCACGCTCGAATTTACAGTCGGGATGATCCATTGCTCCTAACATTTACAAATAGGGATTCAAAGTAACGCCTGCGGGCTTACATGAGCCTTATTTGTTACCTACACAATAAATATACGCATTACACCAAACTTATCACTTATGAAAAAATTTCTTTGTAAAATATTTTTTTGAAAAATCTGTGTGTTAAGATACCTTCACCTTGCAATATGAAAGTACATATTTTTATCTATTTTTAAGTAAAAAATAAATAATGTACACAAGAAAATTAAATCTTAACCATCATCATCATCATCACACCCTTTTTATTGTCCCACTGCTGGGCACAGGCCTGCTTTCACTAGGAAAAGGATTGAGCAATCTTAATATCTTTTAAAATTATTTTTTACCAAGATTTTATTCCTTTTTTCGTGAGAAATCATCAATTAATGACTCTACGCGCTGTGGGTGCAGCTGGAGTGTCAGACTCTACTGACTAAAACCCACTATGTTCCTTCTGAAGATCCCTGTGTACAACAGTTACAGTTACTTTTACAAACAACTTGTAACCCTGGCAGAAAGATTTTATACCTGATCGTATGATTTTATACCTTGTAAGAGTATAAAAAAACAACACATTAAAAAATAACACCTCACAGTAACCCAACACTTAATAATCTAACCATACTGCAAATCTTCGCACACATTTGTTTCGACCGACCCTCTTCAAGTTGTCATTATGTGATTCTACACCCTAAATCCTTGAGACCACCGTAAGATATACGCTACCTTTTTATGGGGCATAAAGATAAATTACTGTGTGAGAAAGGGGTTTTAGATCGCAGCAGTCAATTGAGACAATAGCTTAAGGAGTCTCAAGCTTTTTGTTATGTTTTTTTAATAAAAAACTTTCGGGGTTTGCCGAAAATAGCGATGAAAATATGGATATAAAAAATTGTATGGGTTAACCATGAGTACACGTAGCTTCAGATATCGTAAGAGGTCGCAATGACCTTACACACGTAATTTATAGATATTCTCTCTAATACACTGAAGGATCAGGACAGTCAATAATCGTGATCCCGTCCAAAACCTTATCTTAGCAATGGATGCATACCAAATATTTATTTATTTTCATAACAAATAACTGACGATGTCTTAATAAAAGTTCTTCACTTGTTATTTATTTAGGGCCAGTTTCACCGGTTACGGATAAGTTCCAGATGGTTTATCTGGTAGATAATTTCATACGAATTCCATTCCATTTTTTAATTTATCTGGTAGATAGTGGCTATCCGTAATCGGTAAAACTGACCCTAATATATGTTTGGCCCTCTTATATATTTTTACGTAATTCTATCATAGTTAAGAGCTTCTTCAAGAACCAGTTTTATAATGAATTTGAATTTTACAAACTTAAGCAAACTTCGTTTACTTTTGCGCCCGGTGTCTTCAAAGACCAACAATTGAATCCTGGGGACTTTGACATAAAATCTTACTTCATTTCAAGGAAATTGCTAGAACTGAATTTTAGAGGTATACCTTGATAGGTAGGTGAGCGTCCACCTTGATTAGTTTGGTATGATTTTTTAGCACATTTTTTTTAGTTATTTTTATAAACACATTTATAGACACTAATGACCAAAATCGGTGAAGAATAAATTCAGAGTTTTGAGAAAATATCTACAAGTACCATTCTAACTGGAAATTAAATGAATGCTACAGATTATTATGCAATTCGAGATTATATTATTATGATATATTTTCGTATGATCACAATAAGTACCCTACCAACCAAATATCGAATTTATAGCACACGAGATTTTTATATGATACGTGATGACACGCGTTTTATTACTTGTGACTATAAAAAACCCATAAAAGCCGCTATTGCTGTGCCCATGGTATGTTCGTTGATCTAAATGTCAGTGGTCGCAGTCTGCGGTCAGCGATTTTGTGGACATTGTGGGATAGGATACTCATGAACTATTGGTATGGAAGTGTTGGCTTATCATTCTTCGTTACTTGATTATTAAAGTGTCTCTCTGTTTCTTTGATTGCAACTACAGTAAACATTATGAAATAACAAGCCAGCCTAAAGTCAAATATTTGTCCTTTACAGTTTCATCCATCAATCTATCTATCGCTTTAGTTTGCAAGAAATGTGGTACATTCAGGTGATAAAATATTACAAAATCCTCACAAATAGCCAGTTATGACCATAATATGAGATACCACACATATAAAATACAGATATGACAAAGGTACTCAGGAAGAAACGCTTATGACCAATCTCAGGTCTGAATTGTAATGCTGATTAATTAAAAAAAAATGTTCGTGCACATTTGTGCTCGTCGGCGCGAATGTACTATTGACATATTATGTTTGCTCACAAATGTTGCCAACATTTTAGGAATGATTAGGCGCAATTTGTTACTCCGTGCTAGTGCCGCACAGCGATGGAATCACGCCTTTAGATTTTAAAAGTTATTAAACTTTCACGATAAGAAGAATAAGCTATATTGTATAATATTTAACTATATCATGTTAACTTTCATAAGTCTCAATAACAATGGAAAACTTTAAGGTTAAAATATCGTAGAGTTCACCAGACGTGCACTTAAGTTCACTTTAAAATACATAATAATATTATATTTATTTAAATTATTAACTCTATTGAAACTACTCAGTTGCAAGCAAGATAATGTTTTTCTTGCTTCCATTATGTACAAAGTGGTGAAAGTTTCTTTAGATTTTATAAAGAAATACTTTGTGAAATATCAACTATGTTTTTTTTTAGGGCACTTTGAAATGATTAAAACGTACCAATATAGTAAATATAACAATATGTGTTGTGGAAGAAAAAATTGTTGCACAATTTAGCTTATAATTCTTGACGAAAGCTAGGTTAAAACTTTAACATAACTAAATGTAAGTGCCCAAAACTCTCACATGCTCGTATTGCTGGTTACTTTGAGTACCATATTTTGGGTGGGATGAGTTTGTGGTATTTGGCTTCAAGTGGGGTATCTTTCTTTGCCCTTTCCCCTATTTGTGCCGCCAGGAGAGACTTTACCAACTTTTCTTCCTTCTGCAGCCCTTTGTGTATCAGGGCTGCGATAACTCTAGCGAGCAATCGATAAAGTATAGGTATAAATAAATATAGTATAGTATATGTATATCTGAGAACCCTTCAAGCTTAGCTTTATAATATTCATCAAATCTTTAAATTGATAATAAACTGCTATTAAGAGTACCTACTTATAAATCGTCCACTATGTCAAATTTTGTCAGCCTTCTTTTTCATCAGCTAAAAACTTTTAGAACATCACCGTAAAAAAATTGAAATCGCGCAATAACCGTATTCATGCAGTGAAGCGCTACTAACGGTTTGTCAAGCAAGCGCTTTGCATTGAATTGCCCTCGTTTGATAGCCAAATAAAATTTCATAGCTTTGAATGTTCTTGAAACGCGGCTGTAATCAGAGGCATTCACGATATTGGATGAACAATATATACTAATATTATAAAGTCGAAGAGTTGGTTTTATGTTTGTTTAAATGAAAGCGCTAATCTCAGGTAATGCCGGTTTGACTTGAAAAATACTTTTATGTTAAATACCCCATTGATTGAGAAATGCTTTTTATCCGGATGCTTGAATTAGTTCCCATACATATAATCATCAAAAATATGATATATGTCTTACTAGGGGTTTGGTGTAACCCGTATATGTTATGTCAAAAGTTATGAAAGTTCAGTACAATGTACTTATGTAATGTATGTTATGAACTAGTAATATGAAAATCTAGCCTACATCTTAAGTTTGTTTTGTTTAAGTATAATTCACAGTACGAAAGGGAATATAATGACTATAAAATACACTTTTCTTGTTGTGTAAATTCAAGATTATTAAACGTATTATTTTCAAAAGAAATGTTTATAAATAAAAATAACTGAACAATAACGTAATTTACTAAAGCCTATTTTTCCACCTGAGGTTTAAATCTAGACATACAATCTAGATTTATGAGGCCCACTTTATTCTGTTCACAACAGAGAAAATGTCGATGGTAAAATTCTTTAGGGCTTTAAAATTGCAATTTTAAAATGTCTGTAAGGCCTCCATTAGCTATATATTTTAACTTATTCTGGGCAGTTAACTACTTTCTGCAAATATAACTTTTAACTTCTAAAAAAAAAATTACTTATTTCATTATTTATTTACTAAGGAATTATCAATGCGGGTTGGCCGCATTAAGCAAGCGTGGTGATTAACGCTCAATCCTTCTCCGTGGGAGAGGAGGCCAGATCTTCTCCATAAGATCTTTTTAGCACCATATTATGCAACTATATTTATTCAAAATTTTTAAAAAGATTTTATAGGTGTATTGGTACAAAAAAAATGAGTATACACGATAATAAACAAATCACTTCATACGAGTTTTCATCGTCTTGAAGTGAAAACTTTGGAAGTGCATTTTAAAATTTAATTTATTTTGTTGCATATTTAGGAAGATAAGGTGAGGAAGCATATCCTATTTATCTTCTTTTTGATAAGTTACATCTTTTACACTTACGAGTTTTTCACTGAAACGCGTAGTTTTTTAACTATAAACACATTTACACAATCGTTCAATATAAAAATGTGCAATGTATGTGCAGACATCTGTCGCTGCAGGACAGTCGCTGACCATTCGATATGCGGTCATCGCAGCTGGAGGGGAAATTGTGTGGTTTGCTAACCGAAGTACGTTCAACCCACCGAATATTATAAGCATACTGTTCGTTTATTGTAGTGATATTTTATTTCACTCTTATACGATTAATAAAAACAGATAGAAGAGCGTGGAAGACAAAAACAAGCTGCGCCGACCTCAAATAAAACTTGGGTTAAGGGCAGGAGGATGATGACGATTAATAAAAACGTTTTTTTTTCTTTCACATTCACAGGAAGCAACTGCGTGTCTGACCTTCTCAACTGAACTGGGCAACCTGACATCCCTGGTAATAATAGTTATCAGACTTTTCGGTTTTTGACGACTGTCTAAGAAGTTCAAATGATAGCCGGGACCCACCAATTCAAAGTGCCTTCTGGTTTTCCGTGGTGTGACGAGTAGAAACTAAACTCGTGATGACATGGTCACACATCTAAGCGTTCCGTAACCTTATGATCAATAGACCGGTGTGGTTGTTACTTAACCACGAGCTCAACATAAAAGGAAACAAAATTAAAAATAAAATATAAAACCATTGAATCGTAAAATATCACTTACCATTTGAAATAACCAAATAAGAGTGAACACACATTCGCGACCGTCTTTTGTTCTTAATCGAGGGGTCCATTAATTCTGTGTTCGGTTCACCGTGGCCACTCGTCTGTGAACTAAGCTTTTTCGGTTCAAGGATTCTGGATGACGCAGTTTTCGGTTTTTACGGATTCTTTTCGATTTTTCTCGTATTTATGGAGAAGAATTTCACTGATAATTAAGATAAGGTCAGAGGTCAGACTGAAATTGTAAATATTATCTTCAAACCTCGTCAAATGACTTTGCTGATCTGTAGCTTTGTTGCTACTTAGTGTAAGAGTAAGACATCATCCGGTAAGATGAAGATAAAGAGAAAATGAGGTGACTAACCAAAAAAATTTTACACACACATAATTACCATCGCTACATATTATCAAAACCCACCTTTACATGTATGTGACTAACTCAAAAACTGTTGCACGAAAAACCAAGAGATAGAATGAGTCGTTAGGAAGGATTAGAATAATATGAGGTGAGGAACTAGGGGTTCCATTATATACTCACAAACTAAATCAGCTTACCGCGCTGCATGTAAAACAACTAAGAACTACCCTAACATAATTATTTGCAGCACCAGCAATGAAAACATTCCGAAGGCGGTTTAAATCCGATCAACCCTGGCCCCATTCAATTGAACAGAGAGTGTTGAACTTGTCTGAAATAGTTTATTTGTTGAAAACTTGTTTCATCGATATCTGCCTAGGGAAGTACTGCCATGGAATGGAAATTTTCCGATCTACAAACCTTTTCTGAACTATGTTTGGATTGGAGTCCAATTTGTCCAACTATTTATAGTCCAGAAATTATAAGCTTTATAATGTGATCAATATTAGAGTCTCTAATAAATTGGCTGGATTTTGATGATTCAAACATCATTCTCTTCACATACCTGTAGCCCTTTCTGACTGCCGTAACAAATGTCAAAGATGCTCAAATGATAGCCGGAACCAACCAATTTAACGTGCCACCACTGACCACCTGATCACCCCTCCATTGACCGACCATACCAAGCGTTACTTAGCCACAAGCTCCTAAACATACTGTAGCAAATCACCCAAAACATTTCATAGCTCACAAAATCCGTATCTCAAGTTTACTCAGTAAACTCGTTTCGCTATATCTTCTTTCTCTGGACGATTTCCAACTAGTTTTCCGAGCTGAATAAATATGGCGCGATTTGATTCCGTACCGTTGTTGGAAGTTTTGTACACCATCACTCTATTACGTACTTACGTTTATAGAGGATACACTAGAAAGTTCTTTCGAATGCTTGAAGAAGTTTTTTGTTAAGAAAGAGGTACTTACAAGCAATATCGGTTGCACTTGACTAGAAAACTGCCTCGTTGGTCTTGTTGTCGCGCGACTACTGTGCTCGCGGTCTCGGGTTTGATTCCCGGGTCGGGCCGAAATCGCTTTGTGGGTTTTACGAGAGTTTCATAAAATAGCCCAGAGTCTAAATTTTGGTGATTGATACACCCGTGCATCGAAGAGCACATAAATGTCGGTCCTACGCCTGATCTTTCTCCGGTCATGTCGGATTGCCGTCCCACGCCATCGGATATGAGACTGAGGGAATAAAGAGTATACCTATGTCTGCGCAAATGTTAGTATACTATAGGTAATATTTCTTGCGTTACATGTAATTGTTTGATCTACATAGGATACATAACACATCGCATTTTCAATCCATACAAGATATTCATATTTACAGACAAACAGACACACAATAACACCAGATAATGATGCCTTTGATTATCGAGTGTAATACATATGATTGACGTGAATAGACTGGGCTAATTCAATAGTTGAACACACCTGCTCGTAATCCTATAAGATCTATTTCGGTATTAATATTACTGTAAATGTCATTATGTACTTGTAAGCTATTTATATTGAAATTGATGATCTATGTGTTAGAGTACGCCAGTGGGCGGTGAAATTAGGTTGGTTCACTATATTATGTTATTAGTATTTTTTTTCAGTTATGTATGTAAGTATAGAGTTACCTATATGTATATCTTTTTATGAGACGTGATGGATATAATAAATGGATTTAATTAAATATGAGTTTAGGCATAATATATTAACGCAACAAGCGGGTCTTATTAGTGATGTAATTATATACATAGGTAGGTATACGTCACACAAAGGTACACATATTTTCTGCCGAAGTTTCGGCCGCATTGCACCAACCGCGGTCACGGGGGGATAGAGTTGATGAGTTTAGATAGTTTGTAGAATGACTGGCTTGAAAACGATTGAATGACCATCAGTTTCACTGTTTCCTGTAGGAATTATGACCTACTTCTCCTCTACGGCACCTATCCATATGCTGGACTTTATTTGAATTCTTTAGAGCTTTTGTGTGTGAAAGCGTAGTAGAAACAAATGAAGTCGTGTTGTTAAAACCCTTAGATCCATACACTCAGTTTTACTTCAAGCATAGATTTAAAGAGTCATTAAATTGATTTCTGACTTCTTTAAGCATGTTACCTATCACATTAAATATTTAAGGTGATATACAGCCGCTGTGTTACATTTTTTGGCTGCTCTTTATGATGATAGTACTTTTCGTACCTATATATAAAAATAATAGTAGGTTCTGTTGTAGGAGCTTATTTTAAAATATTCACTGTCATAATATAATTATGATGAAATTAATGAGAAATAAAAACGCGAAGTATACAAACGCAAGCTAGTTACAATTTAATTAAGTGCAAAGAAAAACCTTTTAGATAGCAAAATAACTTAAGCAGTTACAACAAACTGTTGTGAAAGTTTTCCATCTTGGTTAATTGTGCTGTGCTAAGAGAAGTGCTTGAATTAAAACTGGTTCCTTAGTTATTGGATGAAAGTCTCTTAACAGACTTGATACACGGGTCGGTAGATACAAGGATACTCTATCCAGGTGTAGCTTTATTGATGACAATAATAGAAGTGGGTGCAGGTCCACACCACTAACAATGCGGCACCTTCTGTATTGTCCAATGTGTCCCAATACCTGCACAGAGAAAGACCTGTATGCTGCCACTAACATTGTCGTGTGAGTGACTAATTATTAGGAAGTCAATAGGAAGGTGATGGCATCCAATTTGGTGATAGGTTTGGTAGGTAGGGTGACTTTGTTAGGTAGGTACAGATTGCTTTCATAATAATTAAGGAGCCTGGCCATGAGGTTATAATGTATATCAGTTTAACGGTTTTTTTTTTCACTTTTTTAAACGATATCATTTATGTAAGTGAGTATTGAAAATGTTCACAAGATTTTTTTTACAAGCTAATACTTATTATTATTAAACTTGCAATGTATCTTTGGTTGGGTTTTAAATATTGCAACTTAATTTTGAAGAAGATATGTATATTTATATGATAAGCTATGTATTTCAGACTAATAGGGAGTACATACGAACTCAAATCTGTTGAGAAGAGATAAGGGGCTGCATTTAATGCATCTAACGAGATGCGCAGTCAGGCTCTCGGCGACGCTAGTTAGTGATTGATAATTCACAGAATACTAGTTAGACTTGTTAATTTGGCAGGGTGTATAAAGGGAAAGTGTGAAAATATTCTACAGGAATTACTACCTATATTAAAAAATCGATATCGAAAAAGAAAATTCCTTTTATAAGATGTAGGTACTCGTAATATAAAAGCGGTGTTTTCCTGCACCGTAAAACGTGTTGATTTTAAGGAGGATAACATCAGCATGTATAATTTACAAACACAAGTGAGTTGCACCCACAAAGAGGAGGGGGTCATTTGATAATTTCTCAAATAAAAAAAGAAACGGCCTTATGAACCTTTTGATCAATGACAAATAGCGACAAACGACACGCCTAACCTTTGATCAAAACAAAGGAAGCAATTTATTTAATTGCCACAGAAATTGAATGGGACCATTACTAAGTAAATATTGCCAATTATAAAATTTTAATCTAAGTAAAACCTTAATTAGTCCCTTTTCAATTTAGTTGAAATTTTAATGAATGTTTCATTAAAATTTGTTACTTAATAATATAAACACATAACGCAACCCTTGTCTTCCTAAGGGACTGCACGGGTGTGCTTAGCACACCCATAATTTGCGAGTAATACTTTAAAAAAATAACTCATGAAATTGGTAAATACGTTACAAAATGGTTTTTTTTATTTTAGATGTTATGTTTTTGTCAATGGAATTTATTAAAGTAAATTTAACGTTATTTTTTACTCTTTTTTAGAGTGACATACCCAAAGGAAAAACTTTAACTAAGTCCATCCGTCTGTCACCAGACTTCATCTCGTGAACCGTGATAGTTAGAAGGTAGACAATTTTCACAGACAACGTATTTCTGTGGCCGCTGTATTTTTATTTTTTTGCACAACCGTGCCTAATGGCGATTTATTAAATTAAAGATACGATTACCTTTTGAAATACCCCATAAATGCTACGTACTCCACACTCACGGGAACTACAATTGGCCCTATCTAATCGGGGAAAATGTAGCATTTTAACGGTCTGTGATGTACCCACTATTTACTTATAATCCTGCTACCTAGATATGAATATATTAATCATTGATACTCAGTAAAGGACAGTACATATTTACCCAAATCTGAAATAGATACAGTCCAGTAGTGTTTGAGCTCAGCTGTTACAGACATACATACATAAAATTCTTGCAGATTTATCATAATAACGTAGCTATTTTTACCAACATTCCAGAACATTCGCAACAAAGCAGAACATCTCCAAATCTGATAGGCCACCGTATACAGCAAATCACTTTACACAATGCCTGCAGCACAATTTCCAATCTCATTCATGTCATTTTGTTCCTTTCACGTCGTTTCGAATAGGTAAGCTTCCAGTGCTATTCATTTGTCTGTTCCTATTTATTTTTACTGGCCAGTACTAACAGGTTACTGTATTATTTTTTTATTTAATGTTTTATTCTTTTTTTTAAATCGGTTGTGTTGGTGTTGTTAATTTGAAATGTTTGGCCACTTTCTGTGTATTATTCGTCCGTAGATCGAAAATATTCGAACTGTAATCTTTAGAGTGTACGTTATATTTTATTAAAAAAAAAAAAATATTTACTTGCTGTATTTTAAGTTATTTGGTTATGAAAACATGTTTTATAAATATCTGTATTAACGATCACACTATGTATAAGTATCTGTGCACGTCGCAATAGTATTAAATGCTTTTATAGCAAAACGATGCGGTCTATTAGTTTCTTAGATTGGCGTGTTCAAGCTTACAAACACACGAACCAAAAACTCACTTCAGCTTAACTTCTAAACTAAACTTTAGTTTCTTTGAAATTTTAGTATAGATTAGGAAAAATTAAAGGATGGTAACAAAACACTGCCTATTGCTATTGTTCTAATTATTCTTCTATACATTTGTATATCTACCTGGTAGTCTTTAAATAGTATATTTCTAGCCAACTTTAATTACTTAGTAATAACAAAGTCTTTATTTTATTTACAGGTAAGTGTCGGCGTCGCTTCTATTTCAAGATGCAGTTTATTGCAAGACAGATTGCAAGACATTAAAAGGTATGCTTAACTCGTGCTAATTAACTTAGCTTAGCTTGAATGCAGAAGAGTCCTACTGCTAGAAACCTGCCATAAACTTGCCAGTCAAAGAAAATAAGCTTCAAGAACTTCACGTGAGTTAACAAAAATCTTACGATGAGTAGTTTTACAAGGTTTGTATGTCATTAAGGTTTAACCCCTCAAATGTCTTAAGTAATAAAAAACAAATCAGATATGACATTTCCCAATTTAATTTGAAAATATTCACATTTTCAAATGAAAATTACCTAAATACTTAACTTAAGTTTTTTAAATATATTTATTTTTCATTATTCATAGGACAAGTGATCTTAAGACAGTCGAGAGGTTAAACGTAAATAGTATGCAGCTTTATACAATCAGTGGTCATCTATTCTATTTGTTATAAAAAATTGCAACAGTTGTATTGTTTTTCATCTAACCCTCAATATTCTATGGAATTTCTCAAGGTATGATAAATATGTAAATAAATGATATTTATTTTGCAAATCGGTTGAAATCAACACTTTTACACGTCAACACATTTTTTATAAAAAAACGAGATAAGGTTGGTATGTACAAAAAGGTCCGGAGTTCACAATGAGATATAATTATCCAATTCATAAAATATTATTTTCGTATTTGTATAAAGCTTCTTGCACATAATATTAAAACTTTGTTTGGAATCCTACCAATATTATAATCGCAAAAGTTGGTAAGAACATACACATATATTGGTCTATGGATGTTTGTAACTCTTTCCTGCAAAAACTACTGAAAAAATTTTGGTGAAACTTAGCAGCAATAATAGCTTTATTCATCAGAATAATATATAGATTATTTTTTATCCGTGTGCAGAAGGTAGTTTCCACATAAAATGGGTGAGACCACTGTCGAAAGCTAGTTAATTTATAATTACCTTCACGTTAATTAGGGGGTCCGCAGGGGACTCCAATTTAACTTGCTCCTTATCTACCCTTCTAAGATTTGTGGTGCCCGATAAGTGGGTGAAAGGTACCTACTTTACTTTTACGACAGCAAAAATGATAGGGGAATGAGGTCTGTTTTGAGGTATGAGGTTCTCACAATTCTTTAAATAGGCAAAAATGAAGTTTTTTTTTTTAATTTTAGAATTTATTTAATTATATTCTAATCTGGAAGGAAACGAAATGGTCAATATTAAGTAGGTGGATAGATGGACTTAAAAAATAAGTCCCGATTATATTTACCATATCATTGACTATAGTAATTATGTATATTTTAACGCTCCACGTAAATCACTAGTACTCAAGTGCATCCTCTTAAAACTGGTAGCCAACAACTTATCGTAGCTAATAACTGGTACTCATCTGCTTAGCCTTTTCCCAAGCTATGGGAAAAGGCTAAGCAGATGAGCATGTATATTTTAACAAGTAAAACATCTCAAGATTAAAAATAGATCGACAGCATATTTTTTTTCGTGTCCCCAATATAATCGAACATTTTTTTCAAATGATTAAAGTCTATCTTTGATCTCGCCATTAGTCATTTCGTTGAATAAAAATAAATTATTACGGTTCGTTTGATAGAGAAAAGTGTCAATAGTAAAATGATGGATCTATCATAGAATTAGTGTTATATTATTACGAGAATAAGGCTTGCTTTGATGTTCAATTGTTTTTTATGTGATAGTTAAATGTGAGGGTTTTTGGACAAGTCTTTTATCTGTTGATGGTCATGTCTGTATTCCAGGCTAATCGAATGCTGTTGAGTCCCAGTGTTTTACATGGAGCGACTGCCTATCATACCTCCTCAACCTAATACCCATTTTAAATATGACTGGTTTCCAGACTTCAGCTTTCTGACAGGCTGCCCAAAATGTTGAAATGCCAGTCGAAGACCACCAATTTAAAGAGCCGTGTGAAACATGAAACATGGAGAACTCGTTATGACAAAATAATCACCTATCCATAGACCGACCGAGCCAAGCGTTGCTTAAACTTATAAAATGTTTCTTAAATAAACGCATGTTGCAATATTTTTGCGTAGGTGGTTACTGAAGTGGTGGTCTTTGAATTAACCTCGGCATTATTCAAATTAACATAATATACATACATGGCACGATTAAATCCCTTCAATATTAAAACGTAGTGACCCAAAACAGAAGCAATGCAGAAATCAATATATCCACGATTATTGATGTTCGGATAACCAAACGTTGCATAAGCTAATCACTAAACAGAACATACGACTCAAATTTACATGAGAATAGCGAAAGTTTAAGCTGTAAAAACATTCAAGAAGAAAGGGTGCAACGAACTGTCGAGGCACATGTCTTTCAAAGGTTATAACATTATTGAAAATTTACTTTGTATGAATAAAACATACGTATTGTAATTTTTGTCAAAGATTTTAGCACATCTTGTCATTTCATTCTTGGCAAACCTTAAATAAATAGATAATCTCTATGTATATAATTTAATAACATTTGGCAATATGTATGTATTTTTATTTTTCGATAATTAAACAAATTCTTTGAATTTGTATTAACATAGCAAATTAAATAACGTGGCAATGCGGCCAGTCTTCTGGGCACGTTACCGGATGGCAGCGATGTGGAGGAGTACTTTGACGCCTAGGGTTATATAGTTATTATTATTTATTTATATTATTATATTAGCAAATTATTATGTTACTATAATAGTCGAAGAATATAAAAATAACATAATTAGCAGAACTACTAAAAAGGAAACAAGTGTTGTCGCAAGTGTATCAGTGGAGACTTGTAAATGTATGTCGCAAAATCATGTAATTTTCACCTATTGTAATGGCTATTAGTCTTCCTTATATATATAAATTAATAAATTTGATGAAACTTCGACATTATAATCTCTAATCACCGATCCACTGAGTGACGCAACAACTCACTAACTCTTCGTATTGGAAATAACCGACCTACAGTAAAAATGCCTATGATGATGAAGGATTCCAAATCTGCCTTGATAAATCTGTATTATAGTCAATCAAACAGTCTAAAAACTTAGCAGTGCCCCAAATTCTGTGTGTACTCTGCGCCTTATCGTGTTACAGATGAAAGACAAACTGGGGTCTTGTCTCGATTAATGCAGACTGTCGTTTTGGGAACACGATCGATAATGGACTTTGATTAGTTATGAATAGAGTTGATTTGAGATTAGCATAAGCTCTTCATATTATTAGAAACTAGTTTCAGCCTGCGGTTTTATCCACGTTCCGAGAGAACTACAACTAGCCTATTACTGTCAAGTTTCACTAAAATCCCTTCAATAGTTTCAGCGTAAAAGAGTTAACAAACATACATATAGTCACTAGTGTGCATATTTATAATAATATTAGTATGATAACTGATCATTTTCCTAGGAAGTTAATGCAGTTTTCTAGGAAGACCATAAAACTTTTTTTAATTCCTGGGTTTCTCTTACTAGTATCGATCAAAACTATATATAGAGGAATCCTTCTGCGAAAATACAAGTTCAACAAACCATAACTCAAATTTGCTAGAAAACTATGCCTTGAAAACTATATATTGCCTTGTAAGACAAAAATTAATAAAGAGTCTATCCCCTTTTCCAGAACTTAATCTGTAGTTAATGAAAGCGCTTTATATATTCTTATAAAGATATTTCTACGTAGTGTTGTGGATGTGATGGGAACAGTAAAAATTAATTGAGGAAAATGTTTGGGTTCGCCGGCTATGGATAGCTTTTAGTGCACTCTCAATAGCCGATAGACGTGGTGAAAACTATTTTACTTATCAATGTCCATTGCCTTATAACATGTAATGAATACTTTTTCGCTATGTATTTACTTTAAATGAAACAAGACAGTTTTAAAATTACAAATTAACTACGTTATCGCGTTAAAGTTATGACGTAATATTTTTTTATCTAACATGCTCAAATTCTCTTCATCCCCTCTAAACAGCGTAAAACATATTGTATACGTGTATGATAAAGTTACGAAGAAGCCAGCTTGTTCAACGTTATATTACACTCTGAAACGCCCCTTATATTGACTTACGAGGATTTCCAAAACAACAATAAGTCCCTATCATATTCCGTCAAGGGTCGACATAAAAATATGAGGGTCAAATGACACAATCCCGACACGATTTGCGAAGTCTTTTATCTTGTTAGAAAAACGTATTTATTGAAAGCAAATTTTCATGGTTTGATGTATTTTTATTGATTTAATAGTTTAAAATCTTTCAAAATCTTCAAACAGTACAGAATAATTGATGATACAAATTAAAACATATTTTTTTTAATGTTGGCTGTATAATAAAAACGTAAAGTAATTCAATAAAGCGATTAAATTTCCATACGACGAAGCTTAATTAAAGTCGTTAGGGTCAAAACAGAAAAACAACCCTAATTTTCATTAGCGGAAAAAAACGGACGAAAACAGTCAACGTTAATTCGCCGGGGGAATCCGGGAAACGATTAAATTACCACAAAAAGCAAGGAAAGCCGAATGACTGCAATAAAGCTATATTATGTTATGACGCCGCCACTCAAATCTTAGCCATTAGGTGAAACGAGCCCAGCTTTATTAAGCATCTACTAAGCTTTACAATGATTGAAGTGAACATGAAAAAGAAGTGCCTATAACACAGTTTTACCGTCAGTTAATTAGTCGAAAAGGATTATTCCGTCCCGTTACAGCGATAACAATCCGTTTTAGCAACTCCGTTCAGCTTAATAATTGCAATTATGTAAGCCACGGGGAGTGAAGCTGCTTCAAGCGCTGTAATAGTTTGCACTCGAACTTTTCCTTCGAAGATAGATAAGTAAGTAGCAATAATGAGTGATTTGGGTTTGTACGGGCGCAATGCAGTTATAGAAGTAGTTGTAAAGGGGTCGGCGTGAGGCGAAATCGCCAGACGCGCCGATAACGTTTCGCCGTAAGCACGGGCCGTGGAATCGCGAGCGTTCCGAGTTACGTAAAACCGACGCGGTTTTTTGTGAGCGGTGTTTTTAAAAGCCAGTGTAATAGTGAACTAGTTAAAGATAATTTTGTGTGTGCTTTTACGGAATATGTGAAGGTTTGTGGGTTTTTTTTTTTCTCTTAAGAAAGTTTGTTACCTTGTAAGTTTTTGTTAATTAAAAGTTTAGGTAGGTTATTGCGGTGCTACATGGTATGTTTGTATTTTATCTGTATTCGGTTATAGCAGAATTATTTATTTTAATCACAAATATGTACTTATTTGACTTTCAAATAAAACTTATTAACATTTTCAGGGTCTTAACCATAGGTATCGTTGTATTTTGAATTCATATAACACATAAAATATCTGTGCCACTACAAGCAGTGTTAAACCTGTAAGTAGGCAGTATTTAAAAAAAACTGAGTTCTTTTTTTAATTTTTCATCCTAGTATAATGAATATTGATGAAAAGTTATTATTTTTTTAGTAGTACCTTTAGTACTACCGAAATTTGTAATATGAACCTAATCGTCAACGATTTATTATTATTTCTTTTATTTTTAAGTACTTTAAGAGTTCATATTTAATTAATGTGTTATTATCTTATAAAACAGCAATAATATTAAACGAGCCTCTATCCCTTAACTAGCTAGCCTTAAGAGACTTGAAAACTGTACCAATAATGTGTACTGTTATACAAGTCAATTTCTATAATAAATAAAATTACACCTATGTTTGCATCATTTAGTATTTACGAGCTTATAGGCGCAGTGACCTATGTTCAACGCCTGTGTCAAGTTTACACAAAATTTAAGAAAATAATGCAAACTGCGTCTACAAAAAAAACGAACAATTTTATTCAAACACGCGTAACGTTCATGGCAAAAACCAAGTATAAAGATTTGTTATTATTTTTCATGCCATCCATAAATATTAAGATGAGAAAATAATGAAACCGTCATTATTTCTCGTCCAAAACACTATTTACATAAAGCCTACAAAAACGTAATAACCTCGCTATGGAAATAATCATATTTGCGGGCTGTAAGCATCTGGGAGATTGGTTCACGGGAATTCTATTATCAGATCAAGTTGGTCTATGCGGCTGTTTGGCACATTTTATCACTACATTATTATTTAATATGACTTTTCATATAAATCATCATCTCCCGAGCCTTTTCCCAACTATGTTGGGGTCGGCTTCCAGTCTAACCGGATCTGGCTGAGTAGGTACCGGTGTTTTACAAGTAGCGACTGCCTATCTGACCTCCTCAACCCAGTTACCCGGGCAACCCAATACCCCTTGGTTAGACTGGCGTCAGACTTACTGGCTTCTGACTAACCCGTAACGACTGCCAAGGATGTTCAATGACAGCCGGGACCTACATTTAACGTGCCATCCGAAACACAGTCATTGGTGCCCAAGATATACTTAGAAAGTATGTACATACAAACTTAGAAAAGTTGCATTGGTACTTGCCCGACCTGGAATCGAACCCACGCCCTCATACTTGACAGGTTGGCTCTTTAACCACTAGGCCACCATTACAGGCATATTACATAGAACACCAACCTTTTTACATGAGCTGATAAAAAAAATAGTGGCCACTGTTTACTGATCGAATTCTGGAACTCAATTTGAATTACGAATGAGTTCGAAAACTTGAAGGTGTTGAAATAAGCGTTCAACTTCTGTAAGTAGCAAAAAGGCTTTTCGTTTAACCGTCTTCACTACCAACACTACTCGCGAACTAGTCAAGTCCGACAAGATTAAAACAGCGAAAAAACTTAGAACACATTTTGAACTTTATGTCTTTGACTTAGATTAGAAAGTTGCATAAACCTTGAAATCAATTGATTCCTTTGAGGCTGAAGCGGTTAATACGGTAGCTAGTTTTTACCCTTCAGTATTAATAAGCTAATTGGCAAACAAACAGCGACACGTTAAGCCCATCAGGGTATCTTGTTAGGGTAGTGCGGTTGAATTCATTGAATAGTATTAGGGATATGTATAGGCTCCTGTATGTTAATTGACTATGAAATTGATATGTTTGTGAATAATTGATGGCATTCAGCCAGCATGATCTACTAGAACATTATAAATGGAACGCAATATTATTATTTTTTTTTGCATATTTTTTGTATCATTTTCAGTTTGTCTCTCTTCTAACACGGAGAAGGAATGAGCGTTTATCAAGGCGGGTTAGCGATGTTAGACTTTAAAATACAAGTTACCTAAAAAAAATTCTTCCACTTTATTTGGTCATTGGGGTCTAAGATATATTTACTTGGAAAGTACATAATAAATCTTAGAATGCTCATTGCTTAGCTACATTGGCATTTGCACACTTACACAGTACACATTAATTTAAAGTTTTTTTTTATCCAGGAGTAGAATGGGCATGCGGGTAAAACTACTAGTTTCTTTTTAATTATGCCCTCTAATTTCCTTATTTTCGCCTTCGATTTCATGGACTCAAAAGAGGAGTTAGCCAGCCATGTCTGGGGGACATCGATCATTATCGCTGACAGGTACAGCGAGTGGGTGATGGATTGATCAGTATTCGTTTTACCCCACATCTTGTAGTCGGAAATTATTTTGTTTATGTTTCATGGTAAGGTTTTTGATGAGGGGTATTTGACATATATAATACTGGGCTTCAAGCTGAGAAAGCAGGGGATTCATCAATCTATTAAGCCATCTTATGTTTGTTAAGCTATATAAGGAGAGAGTACCTATATTAAATGAATGTAATGAAATATGTTGTCTTTAGAATAATCGTATAGACATTTTATTAGATCGCTATTTTTATTGCACGACTTAAAGGAATAAAACCACATTCCAAAAATAAAAGTCCTGTGCTTTATTTTCGCAAAGCTAGCTAATAAGGATTCAGAGCCTTCATTTTTCTAGAACTGCTCTCGCTTACGGTAAGTTAGTCGCTTCGTATAAGACCTCAGACCGCATTTTATGAAAGTGTCAATGAGAAATTAAAAATTACCGAAACCCTAAATTTTGTATCTAAATGGTGAGAGGTGATAACCTCCTTGATACCTCAATACTCGATAACAAGATCCAATTACAGATACGTATTAATATTATAGATTTTTTGATATTATCAAACCACAGCTTTAGGCAATAAATCTTTCAGCACTACAAATGTAAACTGCGCTCAAACTGATATTTCAATATATCGAAAAAACTCCAAAAAACTTTTTGCGGCATTCGATCGTAAATTCTATTTGATTAATAGCGCCTGTACAGCTTTTTGTGTATTCATAAATTGAGGAGCAACTTATCTTTTTCATCCAATTTTTGTAAATTGGTGCCTGATTTTCTCACGACGCACACAAATGTCAAATGTTTGACAGACTTGGAAATTGAGTTATTGTGTGTGTAACTTAATTGTTGTAAGAAAAATAGCAAGCAAAAGAAGAATGTTGAATAATATACGAGGAACGCTTTTTTTCAAAATAGGTACTAAATTCATATATATTTTAGTTCGTGGTATAGTCAGTCGGCTTACAGATCACAAATTTAGAGCTATTATGGCGTGCAACTTAGTTTGAAATGGTTATTATTTTTATATATTTGTAAACCGAGAAAACTAAATAATTCTTCCGATTTACATCTAAATGTCGGGATTAAATTGTAGTATGATTTTGTTAACATTAATCAAAATTTATTTCTACTTTAATTTTCGAAAAGAGATCTTGTTTATTGGCTCACTCGTTTTTATATCGAATAAATCAGCCGAAGTCCCTTGGGCATCAAATTCGATTCACCCCTTGAAAGCCTACACACATATACACACATGTGTGAACATTTCTTTTTGTGTAAGCTGTGTTAAAAAGATTTGTTGGTAGTGTAATTTTTTTCTAAATTTCTGAAGACAACAACGCATTTAAACCCTTTTTTTTTCTAACTTAAAGACTTTTTAAATATAGCGAAGTTAATGTATTGGTGGTAGCTTACTAATTAATTGCGTGTATAGCCACCAGCACATCAAGCTACTACAATCTGACAAATTTCCTTAAAAGATTTTCAGCTTTATCGCTGATTTATATGGTTCAAAGTTGATTGGATTTCTTTTCAGTTCGATACAACGTCGGCGTATGTACAATCTAACACGTAGTTGTTGGCAGAACTATGTAACTATCACGGTACACTTTGAATAGTAACAACGCTTTTCCAAAAAATTATGTCTCACACCACGAACCTCTTCAAACGCCTCCAACATAAACACTTAAAGCACTCTCTCATTTAGAACAAACTCTATGCAAACCAAACTAAGCATAAATAACTCTAAAGACACACATTATACATTAACTCAATCGCAACAAACCAATTTATTTACACTGTTTCCAAAAACTGCAACATTTACCCAGAAACAGGTAACAGAAGAAATATCGCGTTGTATTTATAGAAAACAGACGTGAAAATAGTGATATAAATAACTATAAATCTTGCCTAAAGATCATAAAGTTCCCAAATCGAAATACTCTAGTGAAATCCGTTCGACCGAATCTGGATTTACAGCTACGGTTATTTTTAGATTTAAACGGATCTTACACAGCTATATGATGTACTGTCAGTGACGTCCGGAGTGTATCCGAGTCTAATGATAGTCGATTGTCTTTTTGAATCGTATTGTTATCGATTTTATTCATATCTCGTTTATACTTTTCTGACATTTTCTGTACTGATTTTTACCCATGATGCAAAAGGTGTAAAAGTTTTGCTATGCGTATATTGACCTTGTTCAGGATTTTTTTTTAACTGTCATCATCATCAGCCTTTTTTAACGTCCAACTGCTGGGCATAGGCCTCCTCTCACTTGGAGAAGGATTGAGCGTTAATCATAATCTCAATAAAACTTTGCTCAATCTGGGAACGAACCCATTAAATATTTGAACCATTTATTTTTGTTACACACATAAGTAAACACATAAAAAGGAAAAAAACACAGAGTTAAAAAAAAATTACAGATTATTAAAAACTAAAATTACATTATTCAATTTGTGTAACAAGGAGCCATCTCAGTATAGGCTGTGCGAGTATTATAGATATTTCATCATTAACAAAAAGTTGTCTTAAAAAGTCACCAGCTTTAGTAACAGGTTTAAGACACCATCTTCATCAAAGTTATCTTCATTAAAATCGATACTTACCAAAAAATAAACAAACACAAAACCCGGTACTTTTTAAAACCACCTTTTATAATAAGGGGGTAACAGTTTCTAGATTGAGTGGCATATGTAATTTCCATAACATGGAAAAGCTTATACGCAGTTTTATAACCATCGTACATAGGATTACCGCTGACAACATCGCAGGGAGTGTAATCCAGATTATGCAAAGCAAGCCGACCCGAAATTGGGCTACTGAGATACCACCAAAGGTCAACCCGTAAGAAGGTATCAAGGATGCATGACTTGACAAGATCTGATAGTGAAAATCATTGTTTGATATTCAAATCACTATGTATGATGAAATATATGTATGTATAATAAAATCCCATGTAAATATGTTAGCGATGAAAATGAAAGCTATTGTTAAAATTAAAAACTGCACAATTTTTTTTTTCTTTTAAAACTGCTTGAATTGTCATACTTTTGTCACTAATATAGATGCACAAGGTTTACGTATATATATGTACATATATGATCATTTACCTAAACATACGACGAGTATACATATTATATGTATATCCTTGATATAGCTCCGTCGAACCACTATTGTTAATTATTACGTCATTATTGTTATATTATGTAAAAAGGTTTTCAAAATTTTATGACTGGTTTGATCGCCATGGAGCTATTAAAGTGCCCATTCTTGCCCATAAAAGAATGTACCGATTGCTTATTATTTACGTTAGGTAATAGACGGTCAGGGAATGGACGAGCCTGGCTTCCTGCCATCAGGCTTTTAGCAATGAATTTATCATTATACATTATGTTAGACATATATAATATAGTGTATGTAAATTGTAGTTTTCTTCCGTACGCCAATGAGCAGCAAATCATTTTTACGTTATTTTTCTTTAGATAAAGGTCTTTTTTATGACTTTCCCACATTAGGGAGTTTGTTCTAACATTTATTTTTACCAGCGATAACACATAGGAAGTGGTGAAAGGCGGGCGTTTTTGGGGCTGTCTTTTGCGGAATTGAACTTCGAAAGTGCTGATTTTCAGCCTATTCTGAATAAATGACTCTATCTTTATGTTATCTTTATCATTGTATCAAACACGCTTACTAGAAAAGCTATGAATATATTTTTTTTCGCGGAGCAATGCAAAATGGCGGTGAAAATTTTATATTGCGAGCGAAAAAGTAATTTTCTCTTTTATTTTTATAGACGTGTCTATCACACATTATTTAAAATTAAACAATAGAATACCAGTACCACAGCGTCACTAACAACTAAATTAAAATCCCACAGCACATCGAAAATATAGACACACCATCTTGAACTAGCAAGAAAGCTAATCACTCCCACAATTGATGGCAATCTGGAGTATATTAATTGGCATCTGATATTGATTAAAGGTACTCTCAACGATATTGCGTTGAGCTGTAACTTAGAACTTAAGCGCGGGCCTGTCTAGATGTTTAATGAGTCTGTAAAGATGTTCAGTGCAAAAGTTAATTTTGTACGCAATATTTTATTGGTTGCAGGGCCAAATTCTTCGATTTTCAGAGCTTGCCATTTCGAAGCAATACTTTAAATTAGAAGATTGGTAATAAATATGCATAACAGCTTGGATCGTGTGTTATAATCTTATTCTGTTCACGAATTATATATTTCATAGAAGTAAATGCTAAAAATAATATATCTTCACCTACCAAATGAAAGAAATTCTTGGATCAGTTGTCATAATCAAAAGACTTATTCCACTTAATTCCCAATTAAGTGTTAAGCTTTAATCTTGTCGTCGAAAAGCGGCATCTATCAATTTGCCTGAATCCTAATTTCAGGAAAATATTAGATATTTTTAAACAATTCGCATGGAAATTGACAAACTTCTACATCTCTTAACATATTTCGTTTCCATTCAATGAAGCGAGTTTTAGGTAACCTATGGATTTTGGCACGCGTTTAGCAGAAGTTCGAATTTCTAGTGAATAGGTATTCAACGCCCCGCAATCACTTCATAGTTGAGCAAACTTGGATAGCAAAGTATAACTTAGAATTATTTAATACTAGCCAGCGGTTTCACCAGCTTCCTCAGAGAACTTCTTCTGGCACTCGGATGATACGTAGCTTGTATTTTATTCTGATGTGTAAGCTACATTGCTGCCAAGTTTTATCAAAATAAGTTTAGCAGTTTAGGAGTGATGAGCTTACGTACATACACACACCGTGTCGCCTTTATAATATTTTATCATAGGTAATTTTCAAGAAAGAAATTAAATAGATATCTTTATAGATGTACAATATAAGTCCTGAAGAAGACTCAAAAACCGTTTATAAATCCAAACATTTTTATCCTAAACTAACACAATTAGAACTAAAATAATTTATTTTTAACCATACAAAAAAGCGTATTCTAAGAAATCGACATTCAGCATAAACACTTCAAAAGTTGGAATTACAGATAGACAATCTAATATAGATCTGTCTGTCTTGATGTTTTGTGAACACGCCTGCGGTTCACTGGATCACTCGATGTTTGATCTAGACCGTGGCAATTCGGCAGTTAGTCAATTTACATGACTATTGGGCTAGATGAGAATCTACCAACAACAATTATAGCAGGCTAGCGTTAAGTAGCGTAAGTCTTTGTGGCTGAATATTAAATTGACTTTGAAGAATAAATTATAATCAAGATTTTTTTAAGCTCGTTGGTCTAATAGTCGCTTAGGGAACTCTATGCTATGCATGATCTCTTATTCGATTCCTGGGTTGGGCTGAATTCGCTTTGTGGGTTTTAAGACACTCACAAATTAGCCCAATGTTAGGAACTTGGTGGTTGATGCACCCATTCTGGGTGTAGGATTGTCGTTCTATCGAACAAGTTAGGTACCTACTTGTAAAACACTGGTACTCAGATGCATCTGACATGAATGGATCCCAAAATAGTTTGGTAAAAGCTAGACCGATGAATGTTTTTACCTATGAAATTATAGGTAAATTAAATATATTTTCGATATTAAAATACATACAATAAGCTTTATATTGTTCCATTCAAACTTTTGTACGTAAGTATTTTTATTTCTCTGTTGTAAGGTTCTTCGGACGAAATCCTCAGAAAATAAAAACCAATAAAAAACACGGCTTCAATATTTTCTTAACAACAATGAATTCTAAGGAATGAATTTTCTATAAATACGTGGATTCTGAATTATATTGTTCTAAGGAATTTCATGTTTTTACGATTCATTGCGGTGTGGCACGACATATCCAGAAGTTTATAGCTCTCCTGTCCTGATTTTGATTTATTTAAAGCAAAGGGGAATATTTTTATATGTGTAAGGATACATATTTAATGATTTGTTATTGTATTATTAACTTTTTGAAGTTTCGTATTCGGAAAAATCGAAGTATGACATTGAAAATTCTGGTTGCTACCTGTTGTAAGTGTAAATACATTGACTACTAAAATTAATATATTTCTGAATATACAGTCGCCAGCACATTAAGCTACTAGAATGTGTCAAATTTATTTGATAAACTTTCAACCTTATCACAATACCAGAATGTTTATATGCGATTGGTAAAATTTGACAGATTCAGGTAGGTTGACCTGCTGGCGTCTGTACATACCTACATGGACTCTTACTCTCTTTATGGGTGCAAACATTTTGCTTCGCTTTTAAAAAAATCTCTGTATAGTCATCTCCATTTTACGATACTCGTACATACATACAAGCGAACCTCAATTACGTCTGCATTAAAACAGTTAAAAGGAACCAACGTATCGTAAAAAGTATCGACATTTTGCGAGTTTTCAGTATTCAGATGGTTTTTATTTTAATTCATCGTGACCCTTTTGTCAATATCATTTTTATCGTCTGAAAAATGGTTGATTGAATTGTAAATCAATTGCTCTCGAGTCATTCAAACTCTTTTGTGTAGAAGTGTTTTTTTTTTGGCAAAGAAAATCAGCTGCTTGCATTCATTTCTTGCGTTGTCTTTAAAAATATACGACTAAATTAAACCCAACTACGTTCTATATATATTCTAAAACATGTGGTACCTAATTTAACAGACAAAGTAAAAACATATATTGTCAACTGACAGAGAAATAAAAAATAAGCCATAATACATTGCAATCCAGATGCCAAAATCTTTATGTAATGCCGATGGCAATTCCTTCGCTATTCGTTTTAGTGACAATAAAATTCATAGTCTTGTTATAGGCTATCTATGATGCGACGTCACGTATCAAGGCCTGTCATAAAGGATTTTGATTCCGAAAGAAAAGGTATAAGCGTAATAAAAGATACATTTCTTACACATTGTTTTATGGTTAAGTGTGATTTGAGGTAGCTCGTTGGTCTGCCGGGGCTACGGGTTGTTCGCAAGAGTTATCGCGGCCCTAGCATACACAGACCTCCTGCAGGCTTAGCATGGCGATTCTACATATATCTATTCTGTCAAGAAAAGACAAAGCTCTTTCTGTCAATGTCAACATGCCTTCTGCCCGAGCATAAGCCGAATATGGTGCGACCTGTCAACTCGCATTTAATAATGCTGTCAAATCGCGTTCATAGGTCCCAACCCGCACTTGGCCAATTTTTATTGGATTGAGATAAATTCAGGATCCATTAATATGAAACAATGAGAGTGGCTTCTTGTGTGAATAAAATGCAGTTCATACTCAAAATAATTTTGTGAATATAACATTTAAGTAGGTTTATAGTATTTTGGTTGATTGATTGATGCACCTTTATACCAAAAATCACTTAGCGTTCACTTTTAGAACTTGCGAGCGAACGATAAGCTTCTTCCACGCTATATTTTGCCTTCAATTTGAATTTTAGAGTTATTGTGGGTATTTTTAGATTAATAAAAAAATACAATCACTCGAACATACATATAGATCATCTAAGGACGACAGGCCCGTGTCGGAGGCCCGTTCTGTTCCACGCGCTCCTCAAAGAAAAGTCAGCAACACCGGAGTGGATAAGGGCCAAGATCTGCCGGGGCTACGGGTTGTTCATAAGAGCTACCGTAACCCTGGCATACAGGGATCTCCAGAAGGAATATAGTGGGTTATATTCAGTAAGAGATATGTAATTTAATCTTTATGTTCAATCCCAAATAAAACGGAGTCGTTTTAAACTGTAATATTTATATGTAGTACTTTTCTATAACACTTTTTTTTAAACCACGTTCAAACGTTAAAAATTCCATACTTTCCATTAAAAGAGTGAATCAAACTAAAAATCAAGTCCAATCAAAAATAAACTGCAAATTCAACTGGGTAGAGTTTAAAAGTAATTTAAAAATAACGGTTGAAAAACTGTACTAATGGTCGTGCGTGTTCGGAATGAGGAAAGTTACAAATGATTTTAAAAACAGTTGCGAATTATTTTTATACCTTCCCTGAAAAAAAAAACCTTAATGTACTCGTATAATGTTAGTATTTTGTAATTTGAGGGCTAATAAAAAATATATTCTACAAAATAAGAAAATCTTCGGTCTTTTATAGACTATCCTCTCTCAACTTATTTCCTAAAACATATTATATAATTTATTGACAACAAGAAATGTTGGGAAAATCATAAAACCAACTTATACTAAGAATTGTTTTAATATACAATGTGAACAACCTGATCAGACGACAGTTGACAGATATACTTGACGTTTATTTTCAGCTGCAACCAAAATCTTCCTGCATTTTATTCCTAAAAATTACTTTGAACTATATATTATATTGCGTATATGCGCATACGAGTAAATAAATGGTATATATAATAATTTCACGCCCAAAATTAGATGTTATGTACATAAAATATAAAAAAAAACATTCGATATTTGAATTTCTCGCTACTAGTGTTCACCTTAAATATATGACTTAATTTCTCAACAGTTAGACCTAAATAAGCCTTTTGTTGAGTGAGTGATTTAGGTGAGTCTAAACGTTTCTATATGACAGCTAAGCCCTGTCTTATCGTCTAATGAGTGAGAGCAGCGTTGTCCTTTTCTTATCTTTGTTTCACAAATGTCGCTTTTATGGGCCCAAAAATAATAGGTTATAGATATAGCCTTATTCTAGACATATAAATATTTCGGATTCTGTGCTGTCTTTTTTTTAACCCAACACAGCGAGTGACGCCTACTAGGTTATAAGTAGCCCGCTAATTAAGAATCCCATAGACAAATTTAAAGAGTTTATATTACTGTTTTATTGTTTGTCAACACTGCGATACCTTTAGCAAATAATATGCTGATTTATAGCCTGAATGTATGAACAACAAGATCTAGAAAGGCAGGGCCAATTAAAATGACAGTAAATAAATAATTATTTCATTTCACGCACTGTAGTAGAATAGATATTGAATTATTTATAATACCTTCCCGAATGATACAATTGTGGTAGGAACTTTTCATTTCATCAACTTCAATTTAGTTCCGAGTGAGGAACCTAATTGAGAACAAGAGGGATTATTAAAATTTTCAGTAGCACCATTCTTTTAAGGCGAGCGATAAAAAAAAACGTTGAGTTTTCATTTGTTTTTATTCTTTTCCTTGTCTTTGGCGCTTCCAGATTCAATTTGCGTGAAACCAATTATTGGGCATCTTTTAACGGCTTTTCAAAGGAACGTTCTTAATTCAAATGTTTTAGTTATTGGTTTTTTGATTGTTTCTTTTATTTTTATATTTTGTGGCCTATTTTTCTAACATCAAATAATTGCCATATTCAATTATAGAATAGTATTGATTAACAGTATATAAACCTAGCGCTCATAATCCCAACTTCACTATCAAGCTTTACTGAACACATTATGCGTACTACGTGTTCAAGGAGATTCCGTAAGTCGCTACTAAGCCGAAACCGTGTCGCAAACCACGAACAAACTAACATTACTGATTGTAAGGCTGTATACATATCAGCGGAGATTGTGCGACGACCCTTTATCGACCGTAGGAATAATGACATAATGTACTATATAGACATAATGTAGATAATGAAGGTGTGTATGCGTCCTTAGAGTACGCGATATTCGGAAGCGTTACTAAACTTAAATGTAAACATCCCAAAGTTATTATTACGTTACGAGGAATTCCAAAATTAAATTTAGTTATTTATATTCATTATTTTGAAGTAAGTTTGGCGCCATGAAATTGCTCAAACTAAGTGAGAAATAATAAATTTATGAATGAAAAATCTCCTTTGCAATAAAGTAAAACAGACCAGCAATATATAAAATCAAATGCAAGAGTTTACAAATAATTCTGCGTAGTGACGTCAGAGATTTATAGGCTGATCTCTACGATGTGCCAATATTTTATGTATTTTAACAAACTGCGTAGCGTCACGGCAATTTATTTGGAAATTCATTATATCTCATCTGTTTTGCGTTGTTGTATCAAAAGCTTAACCATATTTTATCAAGAGCCTAGCCGCTGAGTAGACGCCGATAAATATTTGGGTAAGAACCTTAGTGCGAACGCCAGTCGTAAGTCATATTTTCGAATGGCGTTCAGAGATTGTTCTCTCTAAAGAGATCAGTCAGCTACGCAGGACATATAAATAGTGCACAAGCATTTGCGCAGATACAGATTCACTCTTTATTACCTCACTCTCATAGTATGATGGAATGGCAATCCGACGCGACCGGGGAGAGATCAGGCGCAGGACCGACATTTACGTGCTTTTCAATGCACGGGTGTATCAATCACCAACTTCCAGACTGCTTTTATACAGGTATCTTAGGGACCTCTTAAAGCACTCCAGCTGCACCCTCAGCGGGAGCTGTACCTTCATTTGATGATTTTCCGCGGTCAAAAAAAGGTGACAGAGAATACCTGATGGAATGCTTTGGCGTAGACTTATAGCATACTTAAGCATAAATCGTTATACAGAACAGTATTTTGCAAATCAATTGTTCTAACACCTATTTAAAAGTCTGTTTTTATACGATGGATAATAGTTTTCAGACCTATTATTGCACTTTAGCTGAAAACTAACAAAACAACACGATATACCGTCATGTTCAGTAGGTAATTACTTCACTAACAATTTTACAAATGTGAAAGAAATTACAAGCGATAACTACGAGCCGACCGCCATTCGTTTTAGTAGTAAACGTCAAGTTATACTACCAGTTTTAGTACTTAAAACATTCCGTGTACTTTGTTAATAGGGTACGCGAATATTGAAGGTATAATAGAGACAAATATTTGCTATGTAGTTTGAAGTAATTTAGGAGTATGAATGGTAAACAAAAGATAACGATCCGTCATTTTATTATTTGCTGATGTGTTTACTAGTTTTTTACAATGTTAGTGCTAGGTAAGCAATATTATTGCTTACATTAGAAATATACTTCCTGAATTTTGAAATATGCATTATCAATTATCTGAAGGGAGTAAAGCTATTTATGGATAGTCTTATATATAATGATAATTTATTGATAATCCTTTAAGTTATTATATAAAGTTGAAAATTTTATTTTTTTATGTAATATGGGAATTTATAAAGAAGTCTGTACCAGAACTTTAATAAATAATAACTTTAACATCATATTGGTCAAAATTATATTTATTTTACTGTTTTTAGTAACTCAAAATGCAATTAACAAAACCAAAGGAAAACAATGACTGAATGAATACACTATAAAGTTAATTACCTCGTTTTTATTCCTCCATTTACTAATATTTGCTCTTAAAGCTTTCGTCCTGTACCTACATATACATAGCCATTCTGTAAAGAGCATATAGCTAGTCCCATAGAGATCCTGTATACTGAGGGACCTTTCAAGGTCAAGGGTGATATTGGATATCATGCATACGAACAACTTGGTATGCTTAGCTGTGTCTAACCTGACCTGGCTCTTGCTAATCCCACCCTTGTTGTATATATAGCTTGTTAGGTCCTGTATTTGGGGTAACCTACTATTCGAGTCACGTTTCTTCAACAAACAATGTCGGCAAAAGTAGGTAGTCAAATTTGAGCGTAATAATGGACGATGGCTTTAGGACATAACATAGCATTTGGACAAACTAGGAACAATTAGGACCAGGAAACTTTGCCCTATATACATAGATTTAAAATAATTGAGAGTAAAGTCATCAAGGGATACAAAACACAAAGAGAATCTATGCACTCTAGCATTTTTAATATCAAGATCATATTGTTGTATGACATTAATCGTAGAAAGTAAATATAAAACTCAGTTCTTTGTCTCAATTAATCTTTAGGCAGGTAGGTATCCCAAACCAATGGATAACCAAAACTTGCACTTGCAGGATATTGTAGTGGGCTCTAATTGTGTAATAAACAAAGTAATTTTCTTTGTGCAATGAAACTGGTTCTAGCCATATCATTAAAAACAAACACAAATTTCTACTGTTAACCAAACGTAACTGACGTAGGAGCAAAGAATCCTCAAAATAATCTAATTCATTACTCATTCAACATTGCGCTTACTTGAATAATATAATGGGATGTGCTACAAACCGTTTTGTTGTTTATTAATAAACACTGGAGCTTAGCTTCATTTTGCGAGTTGAGAGCACTCATGCGCTTTATTTTTGTAAATTTAATTTTAAGTGCCCAAGGACCAAAATGCGTGAATAATGAAAAAAAAATGCGAATATGTAACAGTAAAAAAAATATGTAATATCGTATTTGTGAATGGTCATTTTTAAAATCTGGTAGGTAGTTTTCGAAAGAGTGAGAAACATTGACTTATCATATCAGTGTAATAAGTCTTAAATTAAATAAATTAAAAAGAAGACATTTCGTGACACAGATAATCAAAAGAACTAATACTAATACTAGAAGATAACTTACACAAAGTCTAAATACACATCGAGTTAGCAAATTTAATAAATAACCCTAACTAAAGACACATCAAACTAACTACATAGCTAAAGTTAATATAAACCGAGCAGTTAAACAGAAACCCGTGTAGTTTACTTCACCTTTATCGTACGTAGTCTAGATTTAACTAACAGATTTCGCGGTTCAAATACAGTGTTTGTAGACAGTTAATGGCTCCCTGTAATAGCTACTGACTAGGAATTGCAAGTTGTAGTAGAGTGCATTTACAATGAAGCAGTACTGTTGTAAATAATAAATGGGTAAATGAAATTTGATTTTAGGGTCAGGGAAAATAAAGTTGTGAATAGAAAATTATAAGTGGCTGTTCATTGCTTTTTCATCCATTATTCGAATGAGAATTGAAGATCATCAGAGGTCCTGATGTGACTGTTGCAAGAGCTACCGTGGCCCTGGCATACAGGGACTTCTAGAAAGAACATAGGGTATTTTAGTCAGTAAGAGTCTGACAGTCCCTCCAGCTACACCCGCAGCGGGACGGGTCATTTGATGATATCCTAGGTCCTGATGTTATGATGAATAGGTGGGAATTTAACTGATCTGAATTACTGCGCGGTAAAATGGACCTATACCTTCAATATTAGGTTACTCATTGTTTTATTTTGTAAAATCCATAAATGCATCTACAAAATGTCATAAACAACTAGGCATATAAATAAAATGTAACGAATTGTGTCCTTCCGAAGTAATCGATATGAAAAGCTTTATTCGTGAAAGAATACCAAAAGTCTGAAAGCCCATAGAATTCTTAATACGTGACCAAAAGAAAGTCGAATCGGAGACGGAACAATAAAGACAAGTAGGTAAATCTGCCTCGCGTCTCAAAGGACTCGTTCCAAGGACTCGGCCTACGTTTTACAACTTTCCAGTGAAAAGAAATTATATGCAAAAGAATTTATACTAAATGTATTACATGTGGAGTCTTTATACCTATAAGGGAGAAATTCAATTAAAGTAAAAAGCTAGGCCAAGACTTTTTGTAATCTTTTTTTGAAAAAAAAAATGACAAAACAGCCGCTGTGGAATAAAAACACCTCCAAATAATTGGGATCAACTTGTAAAGAAATATTTTGCTAAGAAACTAACTTTGCGTCTAGCTGCAGGATTAGCATGGCGATTCTATATCTATTCTGTCAAGAAAAGACAAAGCTTTTTCTGTCAATGTCAACATGTCTTCTGCCCGAGCATGGCGCGACCTGTCAACTTGCATATAATCACTTGTAAACTTATGTCGATCGAAGAAAAGAAAAATTTCTTCAAAAAATGTCAAAGGAAATCTTACGTCAATCTGTCAACTGAAAACTTGTTTCTGCGGTTGCCATGCTAAGCCTGCAGGAAGCCTAAATTTTGTTTGGGTTCCCCACAGAAAAGTCCGCTTAAACAGTACACGGCCTTCTAGACCGATCTGCGCAAAGCCACAACGAAAAAAAAAAAGAAACAAACTTCCAAAATTTTAGAATAAATCGAGGCATCCATTTTAACCTAACCCCATTCATATTCATTGACCCTACCCTCAGAAACTACTCACGAAGTCTTTATCCACTCTCCAATTTTCCAGACAATGTAATAGGGAACACGCGAGTGACGCATACAAATTACAATATGCGGAACCTAGCCCTAGGTTGCAGTAGCGTCGTAAGTAAAATTGATGTAAGAGCTATTGATTGAATTTGCAGTTGCGCCTTTTTGACATGTAGCTGTGACAAGGGGGAGAAGAGCCAAATTGCGTCATGTCTAGTCAATTTGTTTATGAATTTCATGTAAGTAAATTTACTTCAAAAAGTAAAATATCAGTCCAATTTTCAATCTATTAAATGAAAAATTTAATCTGACAGATTTTGACTTCATATGATCAAATTCATATTTTAAACATATTCTAATATAATTGGATTTTTCTAATTAACAGAAAATAAAAGCTTTTAAAAAGAAAATGGGTACCTATGTTTTTCATTATATATTGCATTGTAGCTTCACCCTAATAGACCGCTAGTTCAAATTAGATTAGAAAATGGCTGCAATGACGTCACCGAAATTCCGTATAACATTGCGATATGGACTATTAATTTGATGATCAAATTATGTCTACATCGCTAATTAAAAGTAAGCGTGTAGGCGTAGACGTTCATTCATGTCACATTTTAATTAATAAACTTACGCTTCAATATGCCTACATATTATTGAAGTCTATTTTGTTTTCAGTGTTTCAATTTTAGAAAAAGTTAAAAGACTGTTCGTTAGGTAGGTACATAATAATATGCGTATTTTTAGTTTTGTAATGAAAAAAATGAATCGGTTTACTAAAATATTCCACTATCAATATTGCATTATGTTTTCAACATTAGTCTGTTCTTACTTGGAGTTGTTATGGAAATACATTTGATCTGGGCCTTTACTAATCTCACAAATTCGTTTTTAGAACAAAATCCGACAACCGCAGACCGAATCTTTAAATATTCTATTGTTTTTCTTATTTCTTAACCCTATTCATTAAAGCAGCCACGTAATTACTTACGTTAAAACAACCTTAAAACGCTCGTAAGCCAGTATATCAACCAGCCCGCATAATGCAACCGTTTGGCTTCAGTCCACCAGTGCACAAAAGTGTGCTTTGTGTACATTGCCAAATTAGTCCATGCTTGATGACCCTGGTGAGAGGTGTCGATCAATATGCGCCATTCAAATCTGTATGACAAAGCTGTTGTTCCGGATTTATTTGAGTGGGTTTAGTGAATGTAAAATCGGTTTGAAATATTGTGTGCTAGGAATTAAACGTTTTTGGGACATGAAAATGATTATCATTGTCAATAGTGGTTAGTTTTTCGTGACACTGTTTTGCACAGGTTTATTCTCAAACAAAGAAAATGTGGTCGTAATTTTCTTCATTATCAATTAGTGGTATCTTAAAGTGAGTATATTATTTTAGATACAACTAATACAATTAGTAGTCAGTTAACTTTACGGTTGTTTTAATTTGGCTTGAAACAGAAAATAAAGGCTACATTCTGACTAGTTTTTTTAATGTCCAATATGAAGCTAGCTTTTGACAAAATTCTAGAGTTTATTTTGAAAATGAGTTGATAATATTCCTAACAGAATGTGTTATGCAAATCTAAATTATCTCCAATAGTTAGCGCAGTAGAAATGTTGTTGAATTTCGAAATACAAGCCAATAGACACCAGCTAATTAGCCGGTATTATGGTTTGCGGTAATAGCATAAGCTCATGTTAGCCAACATGGATATTGCATAATTATTTTTACTAACATAAATTGGAAATAGAACAGTTATATTTTAAGCACTTAAAATCTATTTCATTCTAGAATACTCACACAATGAAATTAGCCAGCGAATCTCCCAGCATTATTGACGAGAAATAATTCTAGACAAAAAAAAATATTATTAGTTAAGTTGTAGTTAATAACACATATTGTTAGAGTAAGCTTATAAAAACTGCTTTTAAACAGTTATTACCAAATATATTTTTTTAACAATTTTTTGTTACAAAATTGATAAAAAAAAATTGTAAACATTTTCTTTAAACAAAGAGGTCCTAATCAATAATTTTGATGCTGCTTTGCTTAGAAGTAGGTAAATGAAATGAATTAGTTTACAATATCTACCTCAACAGGCTATCGCTGTGTGATTGAATTTGATCGTCTGAACACGACAGCCGTCTACAGAAATGGTGTCTTGGATTAGATTAACATAGAGATGAAGGTCTTGGCTGTCGGTGACAAACTTTACCTGTCGTTCACAGATATTCATGGGCAATTTCACCAATTCCTTCAGATAAATAGCAGTAATTTTGTACAAAATCATTTTGGCGGATGGATCCCGTCTACAACTTGTGAAATATTCTATAGCTGCCAACAGATATGATAAGGATAAAATAAATCATCTCCAGCCTCTTTATTGTCCTACTGCTGGGCACAGGCCTCCTCTCACACTGAGAAGGATTGAACGTTAATCACCACGCTTGCTCAATGCGGGTTGGTGACTTCAGACTTTATAATCAAGATTTCCTCGAGATGTTTTCCGTCACCTTACACCTTAAACTTAGAAAGTACGTATAAGTTAGAAAAGTTACATTGGTACTTGCCTGACCTGCGGGCTTAGCATGGCGATTCTATATCTATTCTGTCAAGAAAAGACAAAGCTCTTTCTGTCAATGTCAACATGACTTATGCCCGAGCATGGCGCGACCTGTCAACTCGCATATAATCACTTGGAAACTTATGTCGATCGAAGAAAAGAAAAATTTCTTCAAAAATGTCAAAAGAAATCTTACGTCAACCTGTCACTTTTATGTCATTATGTCCATACTCCGGTAAACAAAACTTGTTTCTACGGTTGCCATGCTAAGCCTTTTGGAATCGAACCCGCATCCTCATACTCGAAACGCTGGTGCTTTGACCACTAGGCCACCACGAAATTAAATATGATTCCTCAATTTAGATTTAAATATTAATATTTTCACATTTATTCAATTCTTCCGGTAAATCATTGCATGACTGGCCCTACCTTAACGCTTATGTATATTATCGTTGAATGTGACGTATACCCTCTTGGGATAATACAACCCATACCTAGTAGATACGAACGGTTCATTTCCTAAAACGCAAATTAATGAATATTTACAATTTCACTAATATAACAAAATGGTCAACCCCACCCTATTGTACGTACCTATTTCTTTGAGTGACGTCATTTGTCACGTTTTAATTACAATTTACCGTACTATGTCTATTTGAGTTATGGAGTTGTCAGAAATTGCTATTGGAGTTTTGGCCATGGCCTGTTAAAGTGATTAAAAAAAAATTACTACTAAATGCCTGTTAGACCCTTTTTTTCGTGGGAAATCATCAAATGACCCCTCCCGCTGAGGGTACAGCTGGAGGGAGTGTCAGAATCTTACTGACTAAAACCCACTATGTTCCTTCTGGAGGTCCCTGTGTGCCAGGGCCACGGTATCTCTTACGAACAACCCGTTAGACCCGCCGTAGAATTTTAGTTGGCTGATGATTGCTTGATAGGTTGTAAGGCAATATCATATGGATATATATGTGGTTATTGTGCACACACATTGCAATAACTAAAGTAATGTTCGACTTAACATTTTACTGGATTCATGAATACCTTCAAACTAACTTGTTTCTGACTAACCGATAAGTCTAGGTTGTGTAGGTCTTAACTATAACTGCTGTATTAACTTTTTGTTATTTTGCTACCTTTAAAGTTTCTTAATTAATTTGCAAGATCCATAAGAATTTAAGTCTTGAATAAATTAAACACTTTTTGGTCTCAAAGAAAAATAGTACCTACACTGCTTTAAACCAAAAAAACTCTTTTATCTAATGATGGATGAGTACCCATTATACTTTAAGATTGATCACCGTTACCTATATTATTTGCAAACCCTAAGAAGAATAGACAATAATAATATAAAGATTAATTCATACAATAAAAAATAACACCACCTAGAGCCAGTTTCACAATTTCCAATTAGACACTATCTACCGAATGAATTCAAAAATGGAACAGAATTTGTATGAATTGAGTGATTAGGTCAAAAATAAAATCCTATATGATATTAATTTGGTAAAGCATCTAAAAATAATGTCACTTTCATTTACAGTTTTGAAGGAAAACCTAAACGAACAACAAAAGTAATGAATCTGATTAGTTGTCAAGTACCTAATTATCTACCAAATAAACTAACTGGAACTTATTCATAGGTGATGAAACAGGCCCTTACACAAAATGAAGTTACCAGAAAGATAATAAAATGCTCGTGAAGTAGTTTTGGTAGACAAAGTTTTTGTGAGGCCAGATGGTATGTAGTAATGAGCAGACTGCCTCGTTGGTCTAGTAGTCGCAAGGCGAGACTGCTGTGCACGGGGTCTCGGGTTCGATTCCCGGGTCGGGCCGAAATCGCTTTGTGGGTTTTGAGAAACTTTCATAAAGCAGCCCGGAGTCTGGAAGTTGGTGATTGATTCACCCGTGCATCGGAGAGCACGTAAATGTCGGTCCTGCGCCTGATCTCTTTCCGGTTGTGTCGGATTGCCGTCCCCACGGACTATGAGAGTGAGGGAATAGAGAGTGCACCTGCATCTGCACGAAAGCTTGTGCACTATAATATATCCTGCGGGGTTGGCTGATCTCCTTAAAAGAGAACGGCCGCCGCGCCGTGGCAGACAATTGGCCTGGACGCCATCAGTAATGAGCTGCTTTGTAACAAATAGCCACTTGGCTATCAAATAACAATGTTAAGAATACTGTTTGGATAACGACCTGAATGTCATTCTATGATTAAAACGTAAACTATAAAGTTGAAACGACTCTGTCTTTGTTGCCTTTACAATGTCGTGTAAGTTTAAAAACGTCGCACCTTTTTTTTGTAAACGAGAAATGTTATAGGTTTTAGTTTACTTGAAAGGGTTAGGGTCTTATGGATCAATATATCAGTTTGGTATTTATTTCAAAGAAAATAAGTTTGAATAAGACGAGTAGCTGGATACAGTAACATTATTAAAAAGAAAAAATGTTTTCTGCTCAACATCTTACGTTTTTTCATCGTCCCACTACTGGTCACAGGCCTCCTCTCACATGGAGAAGGATTGAGCGTTAAACACCACGCTTGCTCAATCACTTATTACGTATTATTGAGATTTACTTAAGGACTTACTACATCATCATTGACACAAAATGATAGATGTCACGAAAGCCACATATAAAAGAATACAAAAACAGATTCAAAAAGATAATGTTTCTTTTTATTGACCTTTTCTCATGTAAAAAGGTTTTACTCGAATATTATTTCGATGTGAATTGAACCATATGACTTGTCATCTGTCGAAGGGTGAAATATGTATTGTGACGTTGACCGAACATTTTCCTATAAATATGAGATTTTTATGTTAACAACGACAATATTGGGTGATATTTCAGGAAATATTTATTAATATTGATGAATGATATTTTGTGTATGACAATCTTGATAAATATCGGTATTCGTACACTTTATAAGTACTTTTTTAAATAGGTATGGTTGATTAAAGTGTGGAAGCCGACCCTAACACAGCTTAGAAAAAAGGCTAGCCAGATAATCGTTGATTTAAAAATATCGAAAAAAAAAAACTCACTATTTTTGAGCTCATAATATCAAAAATACCTGTAATGTTTTTCATGAAAAGGGCTGCCAATTCCCTCATACATTCTTTCACCGGAAAGGTCTGCCTGTCATATTTACGTTCGGAAACGTATGACCCCCAAACGTGTGACCCCTGAAATGTTCAAAAAATATCCTCGCGTTTTACGAACATTCCAATTTCCTGTAGGGGATTTTATTTTATTTACTTTATTGGAGCCGTTTCTGTAAGACTTTTTTTTTTGTTATAGATATATGTTAGAGAATGTGTCTGGAAGGGCCACTTTGTGTTAAATTGAATGAAGCAAGTTGATACTTTCTTTGATGAAGAAAAAAATATTCTTTCTGTGAATATGAGGAAAATTATATAAAAAATATTTGGTATCGATTTATCATTGACATGTCATGATAGTGTTTTTGACTGCCTTCGGTATTGTTGAAGGATTCTTCATCTAAAAACTACTAAGGTACACTTGAAACGCCTGAAAAATCTCAACTATTGAATTTAAAAGCCACAATAAAATTCAAAGTAATAAAGAACATTCCATTCATACATATAATCATACAAGATACACATAAAACATTACCTTACTAAGCAGTGGGGTCAAATTCAAATCATTACATTACGAGACAAAAAAAAAATTTGAAAAATAAAAGATATCCATTTAATCAAATAAGAATCCTGCAAAAATCTTCCAAGTTTTTTGAGCACTGAGTGTCATAGCGCTGAAATCGAATTTCTGGAGGCTCATATCGTGGAACATCACCAATCAGTACAAGTACGAAGGCGTTGTATATGTGTGTGTGTACAGCTATTCAGATGTTCACCTATAAAAGCTTGGGAACGCTGTGTCTAGACTGTGGCCCTTAAAGGAGATTTTGAGGAAAATTGTCTTGGAATTTTGTTGAAAATAAATTGATGATATTTATATACATAGGTTATTTGGGTATTTTAGCATCCTTTTTATAAATGAAACATACAATTGAATTAAATGGAACTGTGTTTTATGTTTGGTCTCAAGATTTTACACCTAGAAAAAAAGTGCTCGATCGTTGTCTAACGCCCGAAATTAATAACCTATCTATCCGTTGTTTTGAGATTGAATTTTGACATTAGCTCCATATAATTTGTGTCAAATTCCTATCTCTTGTAAGCAAAATAACGGATAGATAGGTTATTAATTTCGGCCGTAAATAATAATCCGGTCATCTCATACCTATATTGAAATACATCATATATATATATATATTTTTTTCATTGCAAGGTCAAGGATTTTGACAAAGAGTGATTGTTCGTAAGTCAAAGGGCTCCAAAAGTAACAATATCGGGTTTTAGTAAAAAAAAGTCTGACATTCCCTTGCCCCAGCTGCACCCACAGTGGCTAGGATCGTTTAATTGATATCCAACTAAAAAAAATCTCATTCTAGAATCTCATACTCCCGATTAACAATAAGATTTATTAAATCACCCTCAGTTTTCATGGCTCCATTTTTAAGCCTATCTTCGCAATCCTCGCACAAGGCGGTGTATACCTACCGTAATAGCCTTGTCGATTACTTGTCGTATATTAGCTATAAGCTATGTTCACACGTACGGCGGCCTACGGCGGAAAATAGCTGAGACGCAAGGAAATTACAGAGAGAAACATGCTCTTAATTCTTATGGCATATCCATTGCTGTGTATGGGTACATTGGTTTTTATTGTTTTAATGTATGTTGAACAAAGCGTGCAATGTATTCAATGGTTATGATAAAGTTATGTAAAGTTATTTTTTTCTAAATTGTTATTTTTAAGTGAAATCTTGTAACTAATTCATCGTTTTTTTTTTCTTTTTAGGGATAATTAACTAAAAAGGATAGTATATTTTGCATTTTTGGTGTTATCTTAAGGTATTCTTACAATTTGCAAGAAAATAAGAGAAACATTAGCTAATCCAGGTTAGTAGCACTTTCGACGTTTGGGCCCTAAACTGGAGAGGGCGGGGGCTGCATTCAAGCGGCTCTTGCCCAATCTGGGGGGCCCAAATGCCTCCTGCCGGAGACTCTACGCGGGAGTGGTGCGGTCCATGGCCCTCTACGGGGCGCCGGTGTGGGCGCGCTCAATGCGCTTGCGAGCCGTCCACCACCTCAACGTCCCACAGAGGGTCATAGCCCAGAGGCTAGTGCGGGGGTACCGCACTATCTCCCGCGAGGCAGCGGGTCTCCTTGCCGGACTGCCACCGTGGGATCTGGAGGCGAGGGTCCTCTCGCGCCTGTACGACTGGCGCGAGGAGGCACTGCGTCGGGGGGAGTCCCCGTTACCGCGGCAAGTCGCTGCGCAGCGGGCAGTCCTCCAGCGCGATCTCATGGTGGAGTGGCGAGATCGCCTTACGCAACCCCGTGCAGGGCACGCCACAATAGTGGCCATAGTGCCCCTCTTCGACGAGTGGATTGGGAGGAGTCATGGCACCCTCTCTTACCGCCTGACGCAGGTCCTCACCGGACATGGGTGTTTCGGGAGGTACCTGCATCGTATCGGGCGGGAGGAGACGCCGGGGTGTCACCACTGCGCGGACCAGCTAGAGGACACGGTGGAGCACACGGTGGAAGTGTGTTCTGCCTGGGCGGAGCACCGCCGTGTCCTCACAGCGGCAATTGGCGGCGGCGACCTCTCGCGTCCGGCCCTGATCCAAGCCATGGTCCGGAGCGAGGGAGAATGGGATGCCGTCGCCTCCTTCTGTGAAGCAGTTATGCTAGCAAAGGAGGCGGCGGAGCGGCTAAGAGACCGCACCGCTCATCCCAGCCGTCGCGGCAGGGCTGGTACCGGTCGACACCACGGGCGCCGGGTGTCGAGGGATGACTCCCGACCACCGTAGGCGCGGGTTTGTGGGCGGTGAGTGTGGGTAGCTCATCGTCCGTACGTCTAAGGACGACAGGCCCGTGTCGGCGGCGCGTTCTGTTCCACGCGCTCCTCGAAGAGATGTTAGCAACACAGGAGGGGCCCATAAAGGGCCAGGGTCTGCTTGGGCTGCGGGTTGTTCGTAAGAGATACCGCGGCCCTGGCACAAAGGGACCTCCAGAAGGAACATAGTGGGTTTTAGTCAGTAAGAGTCTGACACTCCCTCCAGCTGCACCCTCATTTGATGATTTCCCACCAAAAAAAAAAAAATATCCATTGCTATGTTTATTGCTATAGAATAAATTTGTCGTGAATAAAATGCGCGATGTATGTTAATGCCAGATTAGGTGTTGTTAAAGTGCAGATAACAGAGAGAAACGCGATCTTCAATCTTATGTAATATACATATATTTATAATAACAAAATGTATCTTGGATAAAATCAGCAGTGTATTCTAAAGTTTTAATAAAGTCGTTTAAAGTTATTTTATGTAGTAAGTGGTGGTGAAAATGCTGCAAATGACAGTTCAGCGTTAGGTGCTCAGCAATGTGGCACAATTTGCAAAGATTAAAATAAGATTAGCATTTACAGTGTGTGCTTAAGCTTGCGGGTATATGCAGATTTGACTTCGCAAATGTAATGAAAATACAGTTTTCCGTTTAGCTTAGACTTAGCATTTTAATGTTCTATTGTAATCGCTATTTGACTTGATGTCATATCGAGCTACTGCAAACTTCATTTTTTAAATAGATTTCAACTTTATCTGCAAAGTATAAGATTAAATTTTGCTTATCTTCAATTTTCGAACAACTTTCGAATTCATAAAAATATCCATAACGTACACACGCCAAAAGCTACCCGAAACTGTCAAAATTTCCCTAATTAACGACGATGATGAAGTTCAAAATCTATTAACGAAAATTGACAGATTGTAGTAGCTTGATGTGCTGACGTGAACAAACAACAAGAATAAATATACCATGATAAATGATAAATGAATGAATCTAATGAATCTAATTCTTATCCTATGGATATAATTTATCCCTAATAAGCATAATCTTACATATAAACTTCAACTGAACATACATCTAATGTGATATTACAAAACCGCATGACACTTCTAAACTCTGATATCATCACCAATGCTGTCAAAAACAAAAGTGACCGTTGCCTAGCAACACAGGTGTTTATTGTCTATAGAAACAGATTACCCAGATAACTTATCTAAGGCTTGTGAATCTATCAATACCATGTAGTTTTATCAGAACTATGGCTCACCAGCATGTAGTTTCACTAAGTATTTTAGTTAGTATCAAGTTATTTTCCGTTCGAACCAAAAGTTCTCGCGGATCAAAAGTTTTGGACTATGAAAAGCGCTGCAGGATAAAAGTAGGTACTTTGTACGTTACAGAATTTCTTCATATTGTTTGTATAGTTAGTTCTTGTATACAAGTGTATGTATTTTTTCTTTGCGTGTTAACAGGGTGGCATTAAGGCGGTTTTTTATATTACACAAAGTTTTAATAAATAAATTAACAGAAGCATTTTTAAATTGACATTTTGAAATAAATTTTCTTCTTGGAATATCTTTTTAGAACATATTCGCTTCTCAGTTTTGATATACTGTCAATCACAAACTTATCATGCAAAATAAAAAAAAATAATGTACATAGCTAATGAGATATCTACAAAACAAAAGAAAGTGAATTTCAACTAATTGGCCAGAAAATTTGGTCCCTACAATGTGGCAGTATAAGTTATGCGTATCGTCAACAACCTACTTTGTTTTTGTTTATTTCCATACTTTAATTTATTACGTGAAAACGCACAGAGGACCAAATATTTTTATTGTTCGCTGCATGCCACGTGAATATCGTGCTACTTAATAACATTTTGACACGCGTAACAATACCTATATAACTATATTTATACGTACATACTAAGCATTTTGTTTGTTTACGTTTTTTGCTCCTGAGGGAACACGTCATGCTGAAATAATCTTTAACTGTCATGCAATAAGTCATTTTTGCTTTCATATCGATAATGTATGTATTTATATAGAGCTGTTAATTTCAAGACCAAAATGCGTTCGTTGTTTGAATATTGAATTTTCTATTTTATGAATATCCATGATAGTATATTATATGTGTAAATATCATTTATTCGAGAAAGATACACTGACACTAAAAATAAATGTTCATTCGCAATAAAAGCCAATAAAAGAAAATAAATACAACTAGTATTCACAATGTAAAGCCATTTTCGTATAAAAATACATACATACATATCTCATAGGTATGTCAACATCACAAGAGCCTATAATCGCTTAACCCTTTTCATTTCAAGATCAATTTGAGCACCCTTCATTACGTTTTCGATAAAAATATCTGAACTTTTTCAACCGTCTATATGACTTATTGACATTTTTGCTAATAAAGGGCATTCGAGTTTTTTATTGTCGATAACAATGAGCCTCGGGGATTGTATCGTCATACACTAGGCTAAAAAGGTCGTGTTTTGCTAGGGTTAGATTATTATTATTAATGTTGTGTTTCTTTTTCTTTAACTTAAGAGCCTAGCTCTTGTTGGTGCAGCTCCTTCCATTTCTGCCTATCGTGTGTACTTCTTCATTGTAATTCTTTCTCTCCATCGTCTTCCAACACCACAACTCAAAAGCTTCCAGTCTGTTTATGTCCTGCTTAGTCACAGTCCAAGTTTCGCAACCGTACAGCGCAATGCTCCAGATTCTTTACTTTGATATACAGTAGAGTATCACCCATCTCATTTGTATAGCCTTTTTCGAAGCTATGTTGGGGTCCGCTTACAGTCTCAACGGATGCAGCTGAGTACCACTGTTTTACTTGAAGTGACCGCATATGCACTCTTTAACCCAGTTGACTGGTCAACCTGATACCCCCTGGTAAGAGTGGTCAGACTTTCGGGCTTCTGACTACTCGTAGTACCCATAATGACTGTCAAAGCACACAGCTGTAAGCTACTTATTTAGCAATCATGTCTTCCGAAACACGGGTCAATGAAAATGGTCATGTTCTAACATTATAATTTTATTATTCCTTTCGTTCTTGTGACTTACGTTCCAATAAACGTTGGATGTACTGACTATGATGACAAATATGATAGCAACCAGTAGGTACTGCGAAACACGGTCATAAATTCATGCCCAAATATTCGCATGGCAGATAAAACCGCATTGCTTGTAAATCTTCAAGACTTCCCATGTACGTCAGCTCAGTATACATACGCTTACACCATATACCTACCAGCTTTCAACTGCATATCTACATCGCACACAAGTGTAAAATAATACACTCAGGACCAACGATCTTGGGTCAGTTCCAGAATATTCCGAATCAACAGTTCCGCAGTAATAAAAGGATCTTTTTAAAAAGAAAGAATCAATTTTATTGTTGTGGTATTGTAACAATTTATTTAGAGGTTAGTTCTAATTCGGAATGATTCAATATATTAATGTTTTAACATATATAACAACCCAGGATTTCTCCCCGATTAAAACCGCGTCTCGAGGGTATATAAAATACTCACCTGATTAAAACTAGATTAAAAATAGCCTATATTCTTTTTCAGGACACAGATATGTTTAAAAAAATATTTCATTTACTTACATCAGATCAGAGAATCAGTAGTTTTGGCGTAAAAGACAGGCGAACAAAGAGGCATACGGAGTTAGTTAGTTAGTTTTGCATTTATAATATAATTAGTAAAGACTATTTCAGCAATATTCACATTTCATTGATAAAAAAAATGTTATAACGACCCCGAATTTCTGCTCTCGAGTGTACGCAAACATTTTGAATTGACGGCGCCTCACAGATGTCTTTTCCCATGGCGTCTCTTCGAGAGAAATAGGCTTATTTTTCTTTTTAAGTAAATGTATTTGGGGCGTCAAATGAAAATTTTCGTGGGTAGTGATGTAAAAAATAAGGGAACTGTGTTTATTTTGGAGTCATGTGTGCTGAAATACAAGAATATAGGAATGCATACTTTTATTTTGTAGAACAAACCAGGTGGTGCTGGTACCCTATGTCATACAAAACTACATATTATTCTTAATAAACTAATCTTAATCGTAATAGACATCTCGTAGCGTAATCGCATTTTTCAAAATGTTGCAGTAGGTAATAATTTCGTGTGTACAAACTCTATTTGTTGTACTTCTATTAATGAATAATCAGGCATATTATCACTTTTTTACAAAGGAATCCAAGCGATTTGTAGGTACAGATGCTAGCAGATCAAGCTACTAAAATCATTCAAATTACCTTAACAGATATTCAATTGCTTCGAAGTTGATTTGCAAAATTTTACAGATTCGGGTAGCTTGATATAAAAAACATACTATTTAAAAACCATTATCATAATTTTAACTACGACTTATAGTCATAATTTGATAGTAAAACAATTATTGTGTTAGCACTTAGGGTAGTTTGTAATTACTTAAGTATGCCCTCTGACTGGCATCGATGTGGCTAATTGTGGACGCTGCCCACACGGGAATGACAAACAACTCATATTATGGCGATAATTTTAGGCGTACCACGCACCTTGGGGCTTCTACCATATGTTTATTAAAATTTGCTAAATCAGTTTAAAAATTAATAGATCTGCAATCTAAAGCTTTTTGTCTAGTTTCATTCAGTTTCATTCAGTTTCAATTTAGTCTTCTTATTTAACCCCTTTTATTAACCCTATTCAATTAACATGGGCTTTATTTTCTCTGAGTACGAGAAATAATTCCTTCTAGACGCGAGTAAAGCCTCAAGAAACAGCTAGTATAATAGTAAACATAGACGAATATAACCACAGAATCATAGCGTATGATCTGAATTATCAGAACCCCACAAAGGCATGGAACAAAGGCAGATAGAGCCATTGTCGCAGACCGATGGAACATTTTAATGATGCTAGTACGGTCGGCTGAATTTGCGCAGAACAGTAAGATTCTAAAATTATACGTGTTTTAGTTGTGAATGATTTTAGTTGTGTAGTTAGTAGTGGTAGTAATAATGGAGTATTTGAATTTAAGTTATGAATAACTAGCTTTCAATAGCGGTTTCACCCGTGTGTTCTTCGCGCTGGATAAAATGGCTTTCAATAGTTTCACCCATGTCCTTTGAACCCAATAGTTTCACCCAACTTTGCGCCTTGATTAAATGTCGCCATTCTCAATAAATGGGGTCTCTAACACAGTAACGAACAACTAATTTTTGGGATGTGATACAAAATATTTAGAAAATACTCACGCCCTTATTATGTTGGTAGCTAGACAGTAAAATGCACCAAATACATAAAAAAAAACAACTAAAAAAAATTTTTAAGGTTAAGAACTTAATTTCAGTATTCTATATAAATATTTGGCAATTGTAGGATATTTTTTTGCTTTACATACCTGCTTTAGCTTCATATCAGTCATTATTATGAAGCTTGCAATCGAACAGTCCTAAAGAATCTCTCAAAACACCCCTATAGTCTCATAGCTCTGGTCACCCAAATAAGGCTGACAAAATTTCACTACTTAACATGAATATAAGGCCGCTAGCAAATTGCTTAGTTCATCTTCAATCTTAAGCGCCACACTGTCATCTCCTCCAATAAGCTTAATAATGCCTGTTAGCTGAACAGCCCCCTCGGATTTGAATGATCACTTGAGCGTCCGTGGATAAGCTCGTTACAGTCTTACCGTTACTTTGTTCTGAGGATAGGTATATCGATGTTGGGGTTCTTCGATATTGTAGAAATTAATTTAGTGTTTTCATAGTTAAATGATCTCCTAAAAAAGCTAATAAGAACAAACAGGCTTAAGACTAAATAAGATAAGAAGGTTTTTTTTTCTCTTTATTTTTTAGGGACTTTTATGGTTACAAGGCCCCATGTCAGCCCCATCATAGCCTAACCTAATTTTAAACAATATTGTTATTTTCTATAATATAAATTATTTATTATTTATTACCACGTACTTGCTAGACCTACAAAAAATGAAGTCATCGGCATAATGCCAAGTGGCCATGTTTTTCTCAATAAAAGGGCTATTGAACACTGAAAGAATTTCTCAAATCGGCCTCTTAATTCCTGAGATAAGCCCAATTCAATTAAGATCAGTGTAATATTATTATGTCCTTAAGCTGTTGTGTAAAACACAATCTAGTTTTCATAACTGCCGGACAAAATCAGCCTACTATTCAAGCAAGATAATGAAATGTACCCTAATGCATCGACCGACTGCAACTGCATAGTTCGTTAAAGCTGAACTCCAATAGTATTACTGCATACTTCTGTCGAATACCTTTTGTCTTGCTGTGTCATTCCCTTGGACTTGTACTGTGGACAAAAAACGTTAGAAAACTTTTGCTACCAGTCATTATAATATATATGTATTACGAGTATGACATTTAACGTTAACTAGTTACAATTCTAGTTTCGAATAGTGAGCTTAATTTCTCAGTATTTTTATTTCTGCTTATAAAAATAAACCTAATATAAAGATACATTATATCTTAATATGATAAAGCTGAAAAGTTACTTATTAGTTTGTTTGAACACGCTAATCTCAAAAGTTATTAGACTGATTTTAAAAACTTTTGCAATACCTATTATATATAATTATGTTCGTTAGATAGCCCATTTATCGAGAAAGAGTATGAGCTACTTTTTATACGGGTGCTTGATGTAGTTCCCAAGATATGCGAGTGAAGCCGCTGGCGGAAAATAGTTAACTTTACAAACATAAATATTATGAAAAAGAAGTAGATATCACGTATTTAAAATACTATACTCTTTTACAACATTTATGATTCTTCAACAAATGGAACAATTCGAGAAAATTCTATATTGTTTGCTGATCTTATCTGCCAATGGTACATGGAAAGTTTGTTCTTAGTGATTCTGACGACTGACGACGGACGTAAGAATTAGTAGCTAGGAACTAAGATTAATTGTTCGGCAGTCAACTCTAGTGGGCACGGTAGCCTTGAGTTTATGGGGAACTATACAGTCTTGTGATATATATTTGGTGGTAATAGATAATTCGGTTCTCATTGTTCATACGTAGCACGCTGAAAGTTAATTTAAGTCACACGTGTGTGAAAAAATTGTTGTGTCATCTGTTTTTTTTTTTTTTTTCTGATAGCGAATTGAACACCAGATCTTCTAAAACAATTAATATTAAACCAAAAATGGTTTTGTAAAAAAGCGACTCGCCGTCATCGCATTTTTTCTCTCCCTGAACCATGGCTTGCACCAGAGACGGACGCGAGAGGTTGCCGCTGCCAATTGCCGCCACGAGGACATGGCGATGCTCTGCCCAAGCAGCGGACCCTTCCACCGTGTCCTCTAGAACATATAAACATACTTGAGTAAGGTATATATAGCGATCACTAACCTTTGACCCCACTGTTCCACTGTTTTAACACTGACATTCTAAGAAAGACCTCTTTTATTAGATTTTCTTGCCAACAGCCAATTAGGTTCTTAGAAATATTAAAAAAAAGGGTTAGCTCGTTCTAACACTATCAATATTAGAACAATGTTACTATTGAATTCTCAAAAGAGTTTAAATTTTCAGAACTTAGTTCATTAATTTAACAGCATTAATTAGTGTGTTATAATTAGTTTGACGTATTGTAGTGATGTCAAAAATAAATAAATTTATTTCTTTATTGATCTTTGAAAAGTTTGTAGTATTCTGAAGAGTTTAGTTGTTTGTTTGGTCGTGCTAATCTCAGGAACTACTAGACCAATGTGAAAAATTCTTTCAGTGCTAGATAGCCTATTTATCGAGGTAGGCTATAGCCTACTTCTTATAAGGGTGCATGGAGTAGATCCCACGAGACGCGGTGAAACCGCCGGCAGAAGCTATTTCAATATAGAGTATGTCATTAGTTGTTTTCGTTGTTGTGGTTGAACATAATTGATGAGAACTATAGACTTATGAGTATACAATTCACGAACGTTTTATTATAACAAGCCTGGGATTACCAAAAGGTTGTAAAAATTAAAGTACAAAATCACTATCAACAGAGTGATTAATGAAACACTGTGCGCGACGCACCTTTTTATACTTTTAGACTTTTTAGATTTATTTTTATTCTTTTATATTTGAATTTTGATACTTTCTACTTTTGTTTATTTGTGAAATAAAGGCAGTTTTCTTTTCGCTGCGGACATAGCTGGTAGTTTAATTTCGCTAGACTCCACCAAAGGTAGCAGGAGTTCACAGCCAGCGCCAAACTGACCCGAGACCCAGCGCCTGAGGATAATCAGGCTCAGTCCCCTTCATCGTGGTCCTTCGAGGTCCTTCGGCAGTACTGGTTAGTATGGTGCAAACTCGTGCGGGTGCTAAGATGGGAGTTGAAGGAAACGTTGTGGAGAGCGAGCTGGAGCAAGCAGGCCCCAGCGTCTCGCACCCCGCAGCCCAGACCCCTTCAAGGCCCGTCACTGGCAGTCAGACCCCGTCGAGACCGGTGAGTATTTCCTCTCAACGTTCTTCTGCTACTATGGTGGCCAAAAAGTTAGCTGCAGAAGCTATGCATGCGCGTCGCATGGCTGATTTAGAACGCGAAGCCGCTGCGCGAGAGCGCGAGGCAGCGGACCTAGAACTTCGCGCGGAACTGGCGGCTATAGAGGCCGGTGCTAGTCACCGTAGCTCTAGGGTCAGTCGTTCCGTTGAGGACTGGCTGCAAAAATCGCAAACAGCGCTTAAGGCCGACCCTTCTGGTCCAATCGACCCAGTAACTGAGTTTTCCCCGATTTACCCGGTCGGTTCTCATCAGCCGCCCCTAGTTACCCAAGTATCCCCTATAAAACCAGCTAACATTTATCTTTCCAGTGATACAGATCGTCTTCTCAACTCCTTAGGTACTCTTATAGATAATGTCAATAAAGGCGCTTGCCACCGTAGAGACAGAGATTTTAAACTGCCGGTTTTTGACGGAAAATCGCATCTAGAATGGCTTTCTTTTAAAAGAGCCTTTCTGGATACGATGCATTCGCATTCGGCAGTGGAAAATATAGCTAGGTTAAACAAAGCGCTGAAGGGATGCGCTCGTGAAGCGGTCATCATGCTGCTGGCGACGGCGCGCGAGCCTGGCGTAGTGCTGCGTGCGCTCGATACGCGCTTCGGCCGCCCTGAGCTGATAGTGGCTCAAGAGGCAGCTTCAATACGCGCGTTACCGCGCGTCGCTGGTGAAGGTAAAGATCTTGCTATTTTTGCTAGTCGTGTTCGTAACTGTGTGGAAGCGATTAGGTTACTTGATCAGCCTCACTACCTAACATCGCCAGAACTTATTCAGTCAGTTATTTCTAAAATTTCTCCACTATTACGAGCGCAATGGGTGGACTACGCCAGTCGCCGCGTGGCCAGTGGTGTACCCATACTCGAGATGTTCGCTGATTTCCTAGCCAATATAGTCGAGTTGCAGTCTAGATTTGGTCTTCTTCCTGAGTCGACTGTTGCGCTGGGTGCGACATCCACCGCTAATAGCCGAGCCAGGGATAAGGTGCACGCAGTCGTTGATGAAGAGAAGTCTCGTTCAGCAAGATCTAAAAATAGTTCATCCACGGCTGCAGCAGGAAAAATTTCATGTACTTTTTGTCAGCAAGGGCATTCTTTGACACATTGTGACAAATTTATCTCATTGTCAATAGATGACAAATGGAAATTTATAAAAAAGAAAAGAATTTGTCATAGATGTCTCAAAGGAGGTTGGCATAGATTAAGTTTGTGTTCGGCAAAAAGTTTGTGCGACATTGATGGTTGTACATTCAGACACCATAGTTTGTTGCACAACCTTAACCCTGAGCGCACAGCTGCTGCTCACGTAGGTTTGGAAGAGGATGACGATTCTGCTCCGTCGACGTCGAACTCTGCTCCTTGTGCGCAGAGTTCGGCACAGTCTGCAGCGAGCTCTGCATCTTCTGCATTCAGCTCGACGCCGGTAGCTTCTCTTGTTGAAAAAGGGGAGAAAGAGATCTTGACCCACGCTTCAACATCGTTTTCAGCCGAAAGCTCAGCGCGAGCAGTGAATCTTCGCCCGTTGCTGAAAGTTGTCGCTGTGACCGTGTCTGGTCCGTCTGGTAGTATCGATACTTACGCCTTGTTAGACGACGGGTCGACCGCTACTTTCATAGATGCGGAGGTTGCGGCTAAGATAGGTGTTACGGGGCCAGAAGGGCACGTTCACGTAGATTGTATAGGGGGTCTTAATAAAAACGCAATGGTGCGTTACGTCGACTTCCATATTAAGGGTCGTCATGCGAAAGACAGTCATATTATTCGTAGGGCTAGATCGATAAGTGGCTTAGGGTTGTCGTCTCAATTCGTCAATAGGGACGCCATTACAAAATATTCGTATCTTGCGGATCTTGCGGAAGAGTTTTGTTACGGAGAGGTTCAGCCGACGCTAATTATTGGCATAGACAATTGGCATCTCACCGTATCCAGTGCCACTCGCAAGGGTTCTAAGTCACAGCCTGTCGCAATTCGTACAGCATTAGGTTGGGTATTGTTCGGTTTTAGTTACAGTTCGACTACTCAGATTGTTGTCAGTCACGCCACGCTGTTTGAGTCCACGACCGTAGACCAAAGCGACCGTTCCGAATTAGAGCAGCTTCTTAAAGATCAGTACAAACTCGAGTCTATAGGTATTTCAAAACGTGAGACGCGCAATGCTGATGACGAACGTGCTGTTCAGATTGTTGAGCGCACAGCACGCCGCTTACCTAGTGGTAGGTTTGAGGTAGGTTTGATTTGGAAGTCTGATGATTTATCGGTACCAAATAGTTACAACCTCGCTTTATCTAGGTTTCTAGGGTTGGAGAAGAAGCTAGGTAAAAATATTGATTATGCAGAGCGGTATCGTGCCAATATTCATGATATGGTTCGGAAGGGCTACGCCGAGCTGTGTCCAGAGGTGCCCACGGGGTCTATATTATGGTATCTGCCGCACTTTGGCGTCGTCAATCCAAACAAGCCAAACAAATTGCGAGTTGTGCACGACGCTGCAGCCAAGTCCGAGAGCGTTTCGTTAAATAGTTTGTTATTGTCGGGTCCCGACCTGCTTCAGCCGTTGTTGGGCATTCTTTTTCGGTTCAGGGAGGGCAAAATTGGCTTAACCGCGGACATTCGCGAAATGTTTCCGCAAATTAAAATTCGCGCTGAAGATCGCGATGCGCAAAGGTTTTTGTGGCGCGATAGCCCACGTGAACCTCTGCGTGTCTATCGGATGTCGTCTATGATGTTCGGTGCTGCATCAAGCCCATTTACGGCTATGTATATTAAGAACAAAAATGCAGCCGAGCATCAGGCACGATACCCGGACGCGGCTCATGCAATCATTTTCGATCACTATATGGATGATTGCATAGTCAGTCTTGATAGCGCGGATGAGGCAGCCAAACTTGCTGCTGAGATTCACGCCGTCCACCAAAAAGGTGGGTTCGAGATGCGTGGCTGGGTTTCCAATAGTGCCTCTGCTCTCAGGTTATTACCGAAAGAAGCACTATTGGAGATGCCGGCAACAAGTCAGTCACATCTAGATATTGACTTAGGTCACTTAGCTCCATCTGTAAGGACGCTTGGTCTTATTTGGCAGCCTGTGATAGATTGCGTAAGTTTCAATATTAAAAAGAATGTGCTGCCAGGTAAGTTCACTAAGCGTGTAGTTTTATCTCACTTAATGCGAGTCTTTGACCCTCTCGGTATTCTTGCGCCCATAGTAGTTACTGGTCGCATTATGTTCCAAAATGCTTGGCGCAGGGGTCTTGATTGGGATGAAGAACTTTCAGCAGAGGATAGTGCATCGTGGAGGCTTTGGTTCAAAGATTTGTTTAGTGTTGCCAATCTACAGATTCCACGCTGCTACTACCCAGTCGGCCGCGAGGTAGACCAGTGTGAGCTTCACGTTTTCTCAGACGCTAGCGAGTCCGCCTTCGCGGCTGTGGCGTACTGGCGTTTCGTACTCAAGGATGGAGAGGTGAAGCTCGCGCTAATTTGCAGCAAAGTCCGCGTAGCCCCATTAAAGCCAGTATCCATCCCGCGGTTAGAGTTACAAGGAGCGTTGATCGCCGCGCGCCTCGCTTCAGCTATTTGCGACTCCCATCGTTGCAAACCCGTCAGGAGAGTCTTTTGGTGTGACTCCATGACGGTGTTGAGTTGGTTGCGGAGTGAGGCACGCTCATTCAAGCCATTTGTATCGCATAGGGTCTGCGAGATTCTGGAGATAACCAGTGTTAGTGAGTGGCGATGGGTGCCCAGTACATTAAACGTAGCTGACGAAGCAACTCGAATGAAGCGCACTATGTTGTCTCCCGAGTCGCGCTGGATCATTGGTCCGGATTTCTTGCTTTCCTCTGAATGGCCTAATGAACCTAGTAGTTCATCAGAGTGCCCGGGCGTCTATGAGGAGAAGAGTAATCCGGGACCTACATTTGTTCATCTTATTGGTAGTATCGAAAAGTCTGTGCCTGTCTCAGCAGATCCTAAGCGTTTTAGCTCTTGGCTGAGACTGGTACGAGCAACGTGTAGAGCTCATAAATATCTAACGCGCATTAGACTTCATTCATTAGCACAAAGGGGGTTAGATGTTCATTATTTAGTTCGTGAGCGAGGGGGCATATTTACCTTTTCCTTTCAGCCGTCAAGCTCTCTTGGCTCTTCACATCCAACGAATGAGTCAGCAGACGATATGCGCCTGGCTGAGACGCACATTCTGCGCCAGGCACAACTAGACTCATTTCCCGATGACGTGATGCGTCTTAGCAGCCATCCACCTCTGCCCATACTTCGCACCAGCCGACTGTTTCGTCTTTCCCTGATTATGGATGAAGAGGGCCTCCTACGTCTATCCAGCCGTATCACTGCAGTGTCGGGGGTGCCTGAAGCCACAAAGAGCCCCATAGTCCTCGATGGGAAGCACCCTGCCGTTCAACTACTAGTGGATCACCACCACCGCCGAGCCGCCCATGCTAACACAGAGACCGTGGTCAACGAGCTTCGCCAGGGATTTTACCTGCTCGGCTTAAGAAACGTCGTCCGCTCTGTTGCCTTCCGTTGCCAGTTGTGCCGCATACGCCGAGCCGAGAAGTTCCAGCCGCCCACGGGAGACCTACCGGAGGCGCGTTTAGCTCACCACAAACGCCCTTTCACTTTCACCGGGCTAGATTACTTCGGACCAGTTCAAGTGACCATTGGCCGGCGACGAGAGAAGAGATGGGTGGCGCTTTTCACATGCCTAGTAGTCCGTGCCATCCATTTGGACGTTGTGAGCAGTTTGTCGACGGATGCGGCAGTTATGTGTCTTCGGCGCTTCGTGGCTCGGAGAGGAACGCCTTCAGAGATCTGGTCGGACAATGGCACTGCTTTCGTCGGGGCAAGAAGAGAGCTCCGCGCGCTATATGGGGACGCAGCGATGGAGTATGCCGCTGTAGAGAAAATTAACTGGCGCTTCATTCCCCCGTCAGCGCCATTTATGGGTGGAGTATGGGAGCGACTCGTGAGAAGCGTCAAGACAGCACTTCAAGTGACCCTCACTGAACGTGCACCGACGGAAGGGGTCTTGCGGACCGTGCTCTCAGAAGCAGAGGCGCTTATCAACTCCCGCCCCCTGACGCACGTTTCTGTTGAGCCCGGCAGTGAAGAGGCGCTCACTCCTAACCACTTCATCCTTGGAGCTTCGTCGGGGCGTCCTGTTCCAGCAACCCTATCAGACCACGACCTGGTTTCAAGAAGCGGTTGGCGCAAAGCTGTTCGATTGGCGGATCACTTCTGGCAGCGCTGGGTCAAGGAATACCTGCCGATCCTTATTCCCAGACCAGGGCAAGGCCAAGTCCCAGAGTTGGCTGTAGGCGATTTGGTCCTGGTGGCTGACGGCAACCTACCGAGGGGCTCCTGGCCGAGAGGGCGTATCTCAGCGACTTATCCGGGCCGTGATGGCATTGTGAGAGTGGCTGACGTCACAACTGCAGCAGGCACGCTTAGGAGGCCCTTGAAGAAGCTGGTGAAGCTGAGGGCTTGACTCAGGGGGGAGGAATGTGCGCGACGCACCTTTTTATACTTTTAGACTTTTTAGATTTATTTTTATTCTTTTATATTTGAATTTTGATACTTTCTACTTTTGTTTATTTGTGAAATAAAGGCAGTTTTCTTTTCGCTGCGGACATAGCTGGTAGTTTAATTTCGCTAGACTCCACCAAAGGTAGCAGGAGTTCACAGCCAGCGCCAAACTGACCCGAGACCCAGCGCCTGAGGATAATCAGGCTCAGTCCCCTTCAAACACAATAAACTTACTATATCTATAGCATCTAAATGTGTGTACTCATATTCCCTTCAGATATTGTAGGTTCCTCTCATAAACACGACCTCCTAATTTCTATAGAATGACGTCATGAGCCACAATGCAACGCGTCCCGCATAGAAATTCTATTGGAGTGCCAACAATAGTCATATCTACATAGTTGCGTCGATAGCTTCGTTAGTTATATTGACTCTCAATGTACTATGGGCCAGTAAAGAGACAGTATTTTCATGATTAAAATATTCTTGATGTATAAGACAATCTTTAAATAGATTTCGTCTTTTCTGGTATATTCGTAATATTTTTGTGGTAAAACAGGACGCGTTCGAGGAAAATATAAAAATTTAATATTAAAAAATCTAATATACCACAAACTGCTAATACATTAAAAAGTTTTACTCACGTAATGGGACGATGTAAAGAAAATTCGTAGACCTAAAAAGTTGGACGTTAGCAAATTTTTATGATCACCTTAATATAAGAGTATAAAGAACACTTGTAGGTTAAAAACGGTTAGATTAAAATTGATTTTTTTATAGTTAGCTAGTTCAATGATAAATAGGTATTGGCGTTTTTAGAACTACACTAAGGTTAGAAAAATTATACCCGAAATTGGATGGATTCAGTCAGAATATGAATAAATGATTGCATTTCGGTTATTTTTCAATTGAAGAGAATGTCTTGTCTGATCTGGAATTGAACCTGCATGCTCGTACTTGAGAGGCTACTTTAAACACTAGGCCACCCGACTCACGTACTTTTCATAGACTTTATTGATTAGGTATACTTGTATCATTAAATGTGGTTCTACTTACAAACGTTATGTTTGTATTAAGAGCAATAATTATAATAAAATCTATCTTACTCTTCAACTATTAAAAGCGCCAGTAAAGAAATTACTATTTATTGGATATTTTCGCTAAAGCATAATTACAAAATTTCTCCATCACAATAGCTTCACCTCAAACTTCCCATTCATCCGCATTTTTTTCAACCTTCAAAGAGATGGTAAACATCTTGGCACACAGATACCTTTTCATCAAGTTAGTTCCCATTATGGTACGGCTTCATTGAGTCCCGAATATTTTATGTGCTGAGACCCAACCCTCCCCGCCCTCCGCCCATCAATGCAAACCTCTCATAATTGAATTTCAGATGTTTGCTCGCAAAATTTTCTTGAGCAACTGCTTCCGTAGATCTCAAAGGAATGAATTTATAGTTTTGTAGAAACTAACAAAACAGTTTTTTAAACAAAATATTGCGTGGAAATATAATCTAATAATATAATAGAGAATGCTGTAATAAAATTCAATCTTATTCCATTTAAAGACACTCACTCCTAAAACGAATGGAATGGCAGTGAAGCTTAAAAAAATATTAAATTAAAAAAAAAACTAAATTTTTGAATACTCATAATACTATTTTTAATTCAATTGAATCAGAAAAATATAATGAAAATTTCGAATACTCGGTAAAATCAAATTTTGCAAAGTGTTTTGTTTTAATTAGCTTGTTCAAGAGATGTGCTCGTTTAAGCTAAACAAAATCTTCAGCTTGTTAATATTCCTATAGATAATATAACATTGAAGGAAAAATACCTCTTTACGTCTTAGCGTGCTCTTGAAGAAGGAAATTGCATGGAAATTAATTTGCTCCATAATAGTGTATCTGACATGTTATCGACTTTTACCGACATGAACAAAATAGATCTTGAGACTGAACACAAAGATAGCTGGTACACCGTTGTCATTCATTCATTTCGACCCTCTACGTAGAACACTCTTCGAGTCTGTGAGAATTTCAGTGACATTTTTGCTCGGGAATGAATGGACCTATATTGACGTAGATTACACATAACAATATGTATTTATACATGCATTTTTAAAAACCAAACCACAGTCAGCAAGCATGATTATCATACGATGTCGACCGTGCCAGGAATCGAACCCGGGATCCTCAGCTCGGCAGTCCAGCGTTTACCATTGCGCCAACGGGGTCGTCGTAACTGTTTACATACATAGATTAAATAAATAAATTAAAGAAAACACGTACGTAAAAGAAATAGGGCAGTTCTAAATATAGGAAACTTACTAATTCCTATGTTTTAACAATTGAAGGAAGTTGTAAACACACTACACCGAGCTTTAGTAATGAAAGATCGTTATTCTATGAATTGTGTGGCGTTTTGAATTGTTTTACAGTTAATGTATTTGTTCGGAGCTCGACCACCTGTGACCTGGATCTTGTTTGCGATGTTAATGAAATTGTAGCCAACATCTGTACGTAATTAGAAGTACTACGGACTATGATCTATTTTCATTAGACTTGTTTAACATTTTGACCGTCACAGTCACGTATAGATGACAAGCTAAAAAGTGCTCAGCATGCCACGGTCAGACAGACTTTTAAAGTTAAAAATTATTAGTCAGTTTTTATAATTCTATCGAATTCCGAACTCACTAATATACTGTAGGTATTTATGGATGAATTCTTAGCTTGGCGTTGAGGGCACGACTTTCTTCTTTTGACGTAGCGATTATAAATGTTAAAAATTAATGTAAAAAAGTGACTTGTTAAGCCTATCACACATTTCAAAATTTTATTTCGTAATAGCCCAAATTGATCAGGGGTCGGCTTTGCTATAAGTACCTACAAAGCGATGCGCATTTAATCTACATTAATTGACCTAAAAATTTTATTTATAAAGCTGAAGAGTCTGTTTTCTTAGTTTATAATAATTTGTTCATGAATTGAGCAAATAATATCACAACAAAGTTAATGATGTGTAACATTTCAGCCACTCGACCACAACAACGTCAGAACGACCATAACGACACAGACGGCCATGACGCTGATAATTGTGGAATTAACACAAACCATTAAACAACAATTTAAAAATAAAGAAATACCCAATAAATTTCCCGCTCAATACCTTTACCCACCATTTATTTTTTACAAAGCAGAAAATACTGAATAGTCTGTAAATGACAATAGCATCGAGGCCCGATCTCTGGGTCTTTAATAGGCCTGACCGATATTGGGCGTCAAACTAGATAAATCTCTTTGCCACTTTCCTATTTCAACCACAATTTATCCTTTCTTTTGATTCTGATAGTATCGGAAGCGATCTCCGAATTAATCTAAATAGGTATCAGTTGCCTTTTGTAGACTACTGTTCTGTTTTCTTTGGCCTGATAAGACGCGATGAGCTTTGTTTTGAAGTTTGGGAAAGTCTGTTCTTATTTCCCGTCCCGTAGGAGCTATTTCCACTTGAATAAAAGTAGCCCACAGCCTTTATCGATTAAAAGGCTATCAAATTCTGAAATTGCATCCAAATCTGTCTAGTAGTTCCTAAGATTAGCGCCTTCAAACAATCAAATAAACTTTCCAGTTTTATTAAATTAGAACAAATAAAATAAACATGTTTTTTTTTATTTAACGTTCCTGCATTAAATGGTACGCAAGTTTGAAGGATTTTTTAATGGTACAGACGCCAGCACATCGAGCTACTATAATGTGTCAAATTTCCTTAATAGATTTTCAACATTATTGCTGAAAAGTGTGGTTTAAAGTCGGTTGGGAAATTTGGAAGTTTTGGTGGCTTGATGTGCTCGCGTCTCTATGTAGAAAAACTAATTGGGTAGGTACCACTGCTATAGATTATTCAGGAGATAGGTAATTCTATTTACTGAACGTTATCTGACATCTCGCGTGCAGACATGTTCGTATGTCGAACAATTTGCAGGTAAACAAAGGTTAGCCTGACTGTCATAATTTATCATATTAATGATCGACGTTTTGAGCAAAATGGTTTTTTTTTTGACAAAAATTCTGTTTCATTTCGAGAAGTATCTGTGTCACTTGTTAGCCCTAAGTTAAATAATGTTGTCTTAAGTCTGGGCGCAGGCCTCCTCTCATACGGAGAAGGATTGAGCATTAATCATCACACTTGTTCAACGGGAGTTGGTGATTTCGGACTTTATAGTCCAGGTTTTCTCGATATATTTCCTTCACCTTAAAGCAGTCATTGATGTTCAAGATAATTATATACTTAAAAAGTTCATCTTACATTGGTACTCGCCTTGCCTGGCATCAAACCTGTGCAGTCATACTTGAGAAATCGGTGCTTTAACCACTAGACTCCCATAACTTTAGTATTGATACAATACAATACAATATTCATACGTCTGTGTTAAATGTACTGAGTAACATATAAACTTTAATTAATTAGCTTCTTATCAATAATTTCAACGAATAAGTCGACGATGTTCATTCAAACCAATAAAACATTTCATGAATTTGAGTTCATCATCAGTAAATAGTATTTTTATATAAAAATCAAGAAAATTACCATGTTTTCAGCTCTATGTATGTTTTGTTCAATTAAGTTGTATTAGTCGATTTGTGTTAGCACTAACTGCGACATACAATTAGCTGGGAAAACTAAAGCCTTATAATAATTAGACAGTAACAACATATGTTCCAGCCACTAAAAGCCACTGTGCGTCCATTTGAGGTCAAACCCAACAATAGTGCGTAAATTTTAGCCAACAGATTGCTCTCCTATTGTTTACCAGCTTTACACACTAGTGTATTTTATTAAACCATTTTGTAGACATATGCATGTAGATTTTGTAACTATATTCTGGCTACAAAAGAAAAAATATTATTCTACTAGCGACCCGCCCCGGCTTCGCACGTGGTGCGTGCAATGCTGATACAAAAATTATAGATATAAACCTTCCTCTTGAATAACTCTATCTGTTAAAAAAACCGCATCAAAATCTGTTGCGTAGTTTCAAAGATTTCAGCATACAAAGGGACATAGGGACAGAGAAAGCTACTTTGTTTTATACTATGTAGTGATTTTCAGGGGAAAACGTGGAAAGTAATAAACTTCTGCAATTTGCTTGTCAAAAATTATTTTGTATTTAGAAGGAGACAAGTTCATCTAATACTTTTTTACTGTAGTTAGTGTGACTTAAAGTTTAATTAGTAAAGTAAATAGTAATAGTAAATTAGTAAAGTGTTTTTGTACGACATATAACCACACTTTTATTAATTTGATGATTTTTCATCATCCTGCCTTTTTATCGTCTCACTGTTAAGCATAGACATCTCCTCGCACAGATAGGAATTAGGTGTTAACCACCACGCTTGCTCAATGCGGATTGGTGATTTCAGACTTTAAACTCCAGAACTCCTCGAGATGTTTTTGGTGTCCAAGATATACTTATAAAGTACATAATTAAAGCTCAGAAAATTTGCATCGACACTTGCCTTACCTGTAATCGATCCCGCACACTTATACTCAAGAAGCTGGTGCTTTAACCACTAGGACTTGTGTAATTGGGCGTAAATGATCGAATATTACCATTTATCATCCTATTGCCTAAAGTATAGAGAGTTCAGACTTACAATATTAACACTAAGGGTCTGTTTCACCACTTACGAATAAGTTTCATTAAGATTATTTGGTAGATAATTTCATACAAATTATGTTCCATTTTAGAATTTATTCGATAGATAGTAGCTAATCAGACATTGTGAAAGCGGCCCTTAGTATAATTATAGATATTCTATGTATATCTTCAAAATAAATCACCACTTACTTTACATACCACAGCACGAGTTGATTGAACGATCCCACCCATCGATAAATTGACCTCAGCAAGCGTAATAGACCACGTAATGAAATTCCAGCTCGTATTTACTTGAGCATTATTTTCGGTTTAAACCATAGGTGTTTAGTTTTCGTTGCCAGAGTAATTATTCATTGTATACCGTGAAGAAGACGTATCGGCTACGTAATGACTACGTAGGCAGGTATCAGTCAGGGTTACGAAGGATGGCCACTCTATAAATCTAGCACGTTCATCGTGGTACAGTTAGCTACAAAAATATATATTTAAGTGATTAAAACTCACTTTTATAATAAGATGTTTAATAAATTGAGAATTTTTAATAAAATTATAATAATAATTGTATGACGCAATAATGGTTACTTTCCTCTTTATTTTTTAAGGATTTTTATCCTTAAAAGGTATGACAGAAATAATGTTCCAATAATGTTTAGCTGTTCTTTTACCAATATGTATGTCATTTAATTTAATTTTAATTGTTTTGAGAGTGTATTTGTGTTTTTGATTCATTTTTCTATGATTTATTTGGTAAAGTGCAATTAAAAATACTAATATCATTCCGGACTACAGGTTTTGTATGCAGATTCATTTTTGACAACTGTACACGTTTTGTAGGTACTAAGCAGTTTTTTGTTCCCCTTACTATTATAATAGGTACGTACTTTTAATAATACAAACTTATACAGTGAACAAAACCCTATTTAAGACGAAGTTAATTGATTGTGGAACTCAGTAACTGAGTTGACTTTGTCTTATCGTGTTACCCAATGGCAACGCCTTTAATCCTGATTTGATTAAATTTTGGATGAATCAAAGACAATATTGTATTTAGACTGGATATTAGAACTTAGTGTTTAATTAATCTGACATCTGATTATGAATAAAATATTAAAAATTAGCTGTTTCTCTCGGTTCCTCCCGTGTCCCGGGATAAATTCTTCACGTACGATAAAATATCACCTATGTCATCCGGGGAGTAACAGTGTAGATTGTGACCAACAGTGAATGAATTTGACAAATCGATTCAGAAGTTTTGAGGCCAGTTTCACAGGTAACGGATAGCCACTATCTACCAGATAAATTCAAAAAGAAACGGAATTTGTATGAAATTATCTGCCAGATAAATTACATATATGGAACTTATCAGCAACCGGTGAAACTGGGCCCTTAGAGTGCTAAAAAATGGTAATATTTAAAAAAAAAACATTAGCCATCTCATAGTTTCCTTCTTCCTAGCTTCCACCAACAATTCCATCTGCGTCCAGATGAAACAAGCTTGCGCACCCAAATAAAAAAAAACAATAGCGATCCTCCATAAATGAGTATCCAACACAGAAATATTTATTTTTCTAATCTGCTTAGTAGTTTCTGACATTATCAGATTCAAGAAAACACAAAAAGTCTTCAACTTTATAATACTAGTATAGATTTCTTATTCGTCCCCACGGACCCAAGCTTCAAGACCAGCATATAAATGCAGTAAACATTTAGTTATGGGATTATTGTGAACTCATATAGCTCTGGAATTCAGCTCGAACAGAAAATAACCTTCGCCTTAAGCTTGCTGGTATTTCTATTGTCTCATGTATAGTACAATATCTTAGCGAGATATTTCATTTTCATTCCATGAGACGATATTTTTAGTGGTTAGTCAACTCTTTGTATTCTTTGTATTTTAAGACTGCGGTAAATTACTGTTTGATTAAGTTCTGTTAGGTTAGTATAATATTATTTGTAGTGTAAATTAATAATGTAGGGATTTTTATTATGACTTCTCGCAGGTCAAGCTTGGAGGTTGTTGACTGCCTAACTGATAGTGTAAATAAATAAAGAGATAAAATTTATACTGCAGCCAAATACAGTAGATATGAATTGTAATCTTCGCTGATTTTGTGAGAATATCAAAATAAGGTAACAATTGAATATCTAGCAAATATTTAAATCCCCCGGTGTTTAAGTTTGTATTGGCCAAACTGTCTAAAAATATAAACAATTGATTGAATAACGAACACTAGAAATTTTGAGCACTCAACTGTAAGTAATTTTTGAGCGTCGTATATAGCAGGTCTCATGTTTTTTTTTTCAAATGGGCAGTTACACAGAAATATAGCTTTTTTATCATCATCATCAGCATTTTTACCATGGCACTTTAGAGCTTTACCACGCTTGCTCAAGGCAGATTGGCTATTTCAGACGTTGAAGTTCAAGTTTCCTTAAGATATTGTCCTTCACAGTTATCAGCAATTGGTGTCTAGAAAGTACATATAACTTAGGATAGTTGGTAGTTGCCTGACGTGGAATCGAAGCAGCACACTCGTACTTAAACTTACTTTACGCACTAGTCAACCACAACTATTATTAATATAGTTATTTAGAAGCAAGTATTTAAGCATAGTATATTGCAAAAAAAATTTTTTTTCGCTGTGAAATTAATACATAGACTCCATCAGAAAGGGTTAGCAAAACAAACGTTTTGCATCTATCTAATTTCGTCAGAAACCGGACGCGGATCTAAATTGATACCAACAGATGACTATCGAGCATTTGATCAAAACACTAACACTTGTATAGACGCGAACACAAGTCGATACGAAATTACTTTCGTTGAATTGAATGGAAATAATTCGTTCCGTATTGTGTTGATTGATTAAAGATTAATCTGGTACCGAATGAAAGATGAAATGTGGGTGGACCACCCATTAATGTACTTTGTTGTCAATAGATTCTGGAAATAATCTTTATTCTTTAGTAAACACGAATGTGACGTAATTAGATATTTGGAGGTCAAGAACTAATTGAAACGCAAAAAAAAATTGGTGTTATCAAACATCAATTATTGAATCAGGCGTTACTTAGCGCTATAATTTTATAATTATTACCAGATATTTTTCTTTTGCAAATAAAATAAAATCAAACTTCGAGTCATAAGCTTCGAATCTAATCAATAATAATCATAATTATCACGTCATATTCATTATGAAAGCGCAGTTTGATCTTGACTTAACTAATTAATTTCAACATCAATTTATAATGAAACAATTTTCTTCTTGCGTATACCAACACAAGTCCGTTTCCCGCGCTATCGCTAGTACGTCAGAGACGCTGCGTTTTCCGTCGATGTGTTATTTTGATTCGACGTCTTGAAGTGTCCGACTCAGATCGGTTTGTAAAGGCCGAGCCATATCGAAAGATATGGGAGATTAGAATTGCACACTATGTCTGCCTCATCATAGGATATTGATCGCAATGAACGCTCTCCTGAACTCAAACGATAAATTTTGATGTGTTTGCGGATAAATGCGAGATAATTTGTCAGAATGATTGAATTTTTATACGAGGATGATGAGTGATTTATATTTAAATAATTAGAAGAATCGGCCTCCAGCCATTCTATTGAATATAAATAAACATTTTTTTAAATTAATAATTTTAGACTCACACATATAACATATTTTCATCTTTCACATATCTTAAAATATTCTCTAACTAGTCCGAGTTTTTTTTTTTTTGAGATTCTACTTTTTTAAACGATTTTTTTAAATACTCATAAGAAAACTTGCATGCTATTGACACTTGATACCTTAAAAAAACTATCATCTTTGGAACACATAATTTTATTCTAACCGACTTTCAAAATGATAGTAATATCTTAACTGTGGAGCACAAGCCTTACCATATGGTTAGTATCAGCGTTGAACTCAATGTGATTGATGTTTGCACGTTGGCGCCTCGCAAAGTCTTGTTATTTCCTAAATAATTACTAACATCGGAACATGTCGGTTGTGTGGATGTTAGACACATTTTACTATGTCAAATTATTCTACCTCTGATTATTACTTTCCACCGTATCTTCCATGGATTTGACCTCCTCAAGGACTAGTAAATCATATTGTGTTTAAAACTGTAAATCAAAAGAAAAACATGCTTAACCACGTTCATTTACAAACGTAACCATGATTCCAATTAAAACGAAAAGTTTCCACAAATATATTATTATTAATTAAAACAAAATTCTTCCACAACGTAAATCAACTAAGTAAACATTTCGAACTTGTAATAATTTTCAAAAGATCTATTATCGTTGAACTCCATTTCAATGTAAATGATCTTCAGTAAAACATAGCTATGTTTATTCTGTAATATAAACAGAGTTCGTTCTGTCTGTGTGATCGTTACGAGTTTTAACAGACATTTTGAATTTTACTAGTGTATTAACCTCCTAGGGTCGTGGGTTAGTTGCCTCAAAAGGACTAAAATGAGGCCTTAAAAGTATCATTGCTAAATTTTTCAAGAGCTTTTTCTCTTAGCAACGCGTTGTACAAGCTAAAATTATAGTCAAGTACTTATAGAAAAAAATATTGACAGAAATATAGCTTTTTTATCATCATCATCAGCATTTTTACCATGGCACTTTAGAGCTTTACCACGCTTGCTCAAGGCAGATTGGCTATTTCAGACGTTGAAGTTCAAGTTTCCTTAAGATATTGTCCTTCACAGTTATCAGCAATTGGTGTCTAGAAAGTACATATAACTTAGGATAGTTGGTAGTTGCCTGACGTGGAATCGAAGCAGCACACTCGTACTTAAACTTACTTTACGCACTAGTCAACCACAACTATTATTAATATAGTTATTTAGAAGCAAGTATTTAAGCATAGTATATTGCAAAAAAAATTTTTTTTCGCTGTGAAATTAATACATAGACTCCATCAGAAAGGGTTAGCAAAACAAACGTTTTGCATCTATCTAATTTCGTCAGAAACCGGACGCGGATCTAAATTGATACCAACAGATGACTATCGAGCATTTGATCAAAACACTAACACTTGTATAGACGCGAACACAAGTCGATACGAAATTACTTTCGTTGAATTGAATGGAAATAATTCGTTCCGTATTGTGTTGATTGATTAAAGATTAATCTGGTACCGAATGAAAGATGAAATGTGGGTGGACCACCCATTAATGTACTTTGTTGTCAATAGATTCTGGAAATAATCTTTATTCTTTAGTAAACACGAATGTGACGTAATTAGATATTTGGAGGTCAAGAACTAATTGAAACGCAAAAAAAAATTGGTGTTATCAAACATCAATTATTGAATCAGGCGTTACTTAGCGCTATAATTTTATAATTATTACCAGATATTTTTCTTTTGCAAATAAAATAAAATCAAACTTCGAGTCATAAGCTTCGAATCTAATCAATAATAATCATAATTATCACGTCATATTCATTATGAAAGCGCAGTTTGATCTTGACTTAACTAATTAATTTCAACATCAATTTATAATGAAACAATTTTCTTCTTGCGTATACCAACACAAGTCCGTTTCCCGCGCTATCGCTAGTACGTCAGAGACGCTGCGTTTTCCGTCGATGTGTTATTTTGATTCGACGTCTTGAAGTGTCCGACTCAGATCGGTTTGTAAAGGCCGAGCCATATCGAAAGATATGGGAGATTAGAATTGCACACTATGTCTGCCTCATCATAGGATATTGATCGCAATGAACGCTCTCCTGAACTCAAACGATAAATTTTGATGTGTTTGCGGATAAATGCGAGATAATTTGTCAGAATGATTGAATTTTTATACGAGGATGATGAGTGATTTATATTTAAATAATTAGAAGAATCGGCCTCCAGCCATTCTATTGAATATAAATAAACATTTTTTTAAATTAATAATTTTAGACTCACACATATAACATATTTTCATCTTTCACATATCTTAAAATATTCTCTAACTAGTCCGAGTTTTTTTTTTTTTGAGATTCTACTTTTTTAAACGATTTTTTTAAATACTCATAAGAAAACTTGCATGCTATTGACACTTGATACCTTAAAAAAACTATCATCTTTGGAACACATAATTTTATTCTAACCGACTTTCAAAATGATAGTAATATCTTAACTGTGGAGCACAAGCCTTACCATATGGTTAGTATCAGCGTTGAACTCAATGTGATTGATGTTTGCACGTTGGCGCCTCGCAAAGTCTTGTTATTTCCTAAATAATTACTAACATCGGAACATGTCGGTTGTGTGGATGTTAGACACATTTTACTATGTCAAATTATTCTACCTCTGATTATTACTTTCCACCGTATCTTCCATGGATTTGACCTCCTCAAGGACTAGTAAATCATATTGTGTTTAAAACTGTAAATCAAAAGAAAAACATGCTTAACCACGTTCATTTACAAACGTAACCATGATTCCAATTAAAACGAAAAGTTTCCACAAATATATTATTATTAATTAAAACAAAATTCTTCCACAACGTAAATCAACTAAGTAAACATTTCGAACTTGTAATAATTTTCAAAAGATCTATTATCGTTGAACTCCATTTCAATGTAAATGATCTTCAGTAAAACATAGCTATGTTTATTCTGTAATATAAACAGAGTTCGTTCTGTCTGTGTGATCGTTACGAGTTTTAACAGACATTTTGAATTTTACTAGTGTATTAACCTCCTAGGGTCGTGGGTTAGTTGCCTCAAAAGGACTAAAATGAGGCCTTAAAAGTATCATTGCTAAATTTTTCAAGAGCTTTTTCTCTTAGCAACGCGTTGTACAAGCTAAAATTATAGTCAAGTACTTATAGAAAAAAATATTGTTGATTACGGAATGCGTCCATGGGAAACTCAATCTTATCTCGAGGTTCATCATCATCAGCCTCTTTATCGTCCCACTGCTGGGAACAGACCTACTCTTACACAGAAAAGGATTGAGCTTTAATCACAACGCTTGCTCAATTTGGTTGATTATTTCAGACTTTATGAATGTAGTTCAGGATTCCTCGAGATGTTTTCCTTTTCCTTTGATGAGCCATTGGTGTCCAAGACATACTTGGAAAGTACATATCACTTAGAAAAGTTGCGTTGTTTCTTGCTTGACTTGATATAGAACCCACGCTATTCTAATTGACGTCTCTTCTTGGTCTCACGGGATCATCTATCTCGCATCAATCACATCTCAATCAGCGCAGCCATGTGAACGTACATATTAATAATAAATAAAGTATATTTTACTTATATTTGAAAATAAAGGTGGTTGCAAGCGATGCCGCAGAGTAGAGCGAGTTTAACAAAACTTGAATGGTATGATTTTCGCTGAGTGTCATGTAAGCTTACCACGTAGGTGAGAACGACAGTGTTATAAATCCTTGAATACAAAATGTATCATGTTTACTCAGCTTAGTATACAATTAACATTTAGTCTAATACAAGCCTGTCAGCGGTTTGCCTCAGCTGTGCGAAATTCTATGTAATTTATATTAACACGAGCTTCCAACAGCGGCTTCAGGATCTTCGTGTGGGATCCACTCCGTATTAATGGGACTACCAGTGTTTTAGTTACTATTTACAAAATGACGAAATGAAGACCTGTAAGACTATTTAAAAAAAATATCACCTCATAAGAAAAGCAGTATTTTTTATATTAAAAGTTATAATGAACTATTTTATTGAAATTAAAGATGTAAGTTCCCATCAAGTTAACGAAATATACAGCAGTCACTTAGACATTTTACGGCCTATTTTTCAAGACATTGTAGAAAGCTAATCCTTAATCCTTGCTAAAATAACTCACTTAGAATACAGTGCATTCGAACGATATTTTTTTAGCCCGAAGGTTTTATTCAAATCCAGCCCTGAAACTCTTTGAACTAATTGTATTTCTACTTCAGAATACATATAAAAACTTAGTCAAATATTCCCAGGTCATTTTATGACCAGTTTTACTCTAACGGGTATTTTCTTTGACATTAGAAATACTTATATAACTAGGTTTTACCCGCTTCCAATGGAACCACCCAGATAATAAAATAATAGTTTATTATTTTATTTTATACTTTTTAGTACGATTTTTGTGTTGTAGTTTCAAGTGTCATAATTGATTTTCATTAGTTGAATTTCGACTTTTGACCAATTTTAGTGCAAGATGGGTTCGCGCAAGAGTATCAACACAAATCGCGTCCCACACTAAAGGCCTACCCATCTTCCAAGGGAATAGCGACATGCCGTCTCGTCTCTAACCATCGTCGTGTGCCAAGCCATTAGGTTCTAGTACGGCAGGGACCCCGACGACGACAAGAGGGCGACGAATGATGTCGTTGATATTTGCGTGCCGTGCAATACGGCCCGCGCTGCGGCCGCACGACAGGCCGTGGTGTCCGAGGCTGGTTACAGCTTCACCACAGTGGCAGCTATGAGGAGATAAACAAGGAGCTCCTAAACGTAAACAAGTAGCGAGTCGGAAAGTGGTGTCGTCAAGCATGGTGCCAATGTTGAAGGTAGTGCCTGAAACCGAAGCCCCGACTCCTACCTACCCACAGAAAGTAAGCGCGCTCACTCAGCAGGAGTGATTGCCGTTTCTATTAATTTATCCGGGTTACTCTGCAGAGTGGCTCGTCCCACTGTCTCTGGGAAGATGGGCTGATGGGTATATCTATGTTCGGGCAAGTAATTTTCCAGGCATCCATAGCCTTTTTTTTACACACTCTTAGACTCGGCGAGCGTGTGTTGCGCCGTATCCTCCCCGCAATGGACGCCGTGGTGGCACCGAGCGTTCAGCTCCCTGTCTATGCGGCACTGGTACTTGCCGAAGCAACCGTGCCCCGACAGCACCTGAGTCACCCTGGACGACAGGGAGCCGTGCCTTCTCCCGAGCCAGACGTCGAGTACTTTCCGGATCGCCTCCACGGTAGCGAGGCCAGCGGTAGGGCGCAGAAGCCTTTGCCGCCATTCCGCCACCAAGATCTGACGGAGCTCTTCTCGAGCTCGAGCCCCGTACCCGCTCTTCCTCGCGACATCGATATAATGACGCGAGTACTTTCGCCTCTAGGTCCCAGGGCGGGGATCCGGCCAGGACGCAAGCCGCCTCGTATGAGATCGTGCGATACCCGCGGATGACTTTGACGGCCATCGCCCTCTGTGGTTTCCGCAGAATGGCGAGAGTACTGGCCGTTAAGTCCAGGGCCCCCATACAGGGCCATGGATCGCACGATTCTCACGTACAACCGACTACAGGCGGCGCTCGGGCCCCCCAAGTTGGGAAACAACGTTTAAACAGCGCCCGCTGCACCCATCAGCTTGGGCGCCAGTCGCCGGAAGTGGGGTCCGAATTCCCATCGGCTGTCGAGCACCAATCCCAGATACTTTATGGTGGACTCGACAGCTATCCGGGCCCCGCTGACCACGATGTGTGATCCCGGCGCCGGCGCACGTCAGGGGCCATGAAACACTATGGCCTCCGACTTGTTCAGAGCCACCTCCAGGCCCAGGCCCACCTGTGACATCGCAGCCGTGACTATCAACGTCGCTTCCCTGTGCGAGCTCTCCCGTGCTGTGACTAGCGTGTCGTCCGCATAACACGTCAAGTAGGCGCCCGAAGGCATCCATAGCCTCGGCTAAGTACGGTACCTCAAAATCAACCAGTGTTGGAGCTAGGATTTTCCTGGTGAACTTTTCAGTACCTTGAACCGAGGATATGAAAGCCGGTAAACTAATACTCGTAATTTTGTGGACGCCGAGATCTCCCATACGGATGGGCAATGTAGCTTGCAGCCAAGCTTGGTCGTCCAGAACAACATTAAGAATGGAACTGAGGGTATGGCGATTAATTTTGTCAACTTGGTCTATGTTTCCAGAGATGAGAAGAACGGAGAAAATTTGAAAATTTTGGACCAAAACAGCGGTAACGAATAATTGTGATGGCTGAATGCATATTACTTTGTTGTCATCATCATTACAGCCTTTTTATCGTCCCAGTGCTGGGCACAGGCCTCCTCTCCCACGGAGAAGGATTGAGCGTAAATCACCACGCTTGCTCAATGCGGGTTGGTGATGTCAGACTTTATAGTCCAGGTTTCCTCGAGCTGTTTTCCTTCACCTTTTAATCAGTCATTGGTGTCCAAGATACACTTAGAAAGTACGTATAACTTAGAAAAGTTACATTGGTACGTGCCTGACCTGGAATCGAACCCGCACCTTCTTACTCAAAAGGCTGGTGCTTTAACCTCTAGGCCACCACGACTAATTTGTTATAATCGTTCCGAAATGTGATTAAAATTTTATTTTTTTTCGGTTATAAACGAGGAAAAAGATTGTTCTAAGATGGGAGACCCAAGGAGGCGGAGAGAGTGCTTGTCTATGATTTTTATCTGTGGAGCTATGGAATGAAATTTGGCAGTTGTCAGTTGTCAGTCTGTCTTGTCAAAAATAAATAATTCGCATTTGTAAGTTTGAGTTCTTAAACAATGGAATGTTTATGCTTTAACTGAAGTAAATCCTGAAAAACAGTCTCTACATCACCTCCAAGATTGCTCTTACTCTATACTCTTTCGATAAAGAGTCTGCCGGCTATTTGAGACGGCAGTCATGCGCAGATCGCACACTAGCTCTGTCCCTTTCACTCTCATAGAGGATCTATGAAAATAATAAATATTAATCCTGGCGGCCCTAACGAGGATAATGGAAAATTGTTAACGAATTATTGCATTGTCATCGGTCCTTGAGACATATGCAAAGTTTCAAGTTAATCAGACGTCTAGAAACCGGTGAAAATGGTGCTCAAAGATTCCGTTACATACATACATACATACAGCCCAAGCTAATAAAAGCGTGTTAAAAAGTAGCCTATAGTCTTGCACGATAAGTGGGCTATCTAACACTAAACATTTTTTTTTTTAATTTTGGACTATTACTTCTTGAGCTTAGCGCATTCAAGCAAACATACAAAACAAACTCTTCAGCTTTACAGTATTAGTATAGATGCGAAAATGAGTTAGTTTGGTACGCTTTTACGTATCACGGTTGAAACAATTGGTAATTTGGAAATGTAATGTAATTTGCATATTGATAGACAGTATCTGTATGAGGACGGAGAAAGTCTAAATGCGAGGTTCTATGCGGTAAAAGTAGCGGGCTAAATCTAGTTATAAAAAAAACTTAGAAACTGTCAGTCTGTGCGTGAAATCTTCCGTCCCCAAGAAGTAAGACAAATAGCGGGATAAAACCCAAGTAAACGTTACTAATGAAATAATAAATGGGTTTTCTCCGAAGAAAAACGGCAGACCACGGGAAATTGTGAAACTGAAAGTTTCAAAGAAAAGAACAAGGTTTTTGCAGGATTAATTGAGATACCTATATTTTTTATTTAAAAGTTTTTAAGCCGCTGATTTAAAAATGATATCATTTTTGTTATTACGTACCCAAACCAATAAAAATGAACCGACTTCTATTTAATACCAATCCATTTAAGTACCTTCTTTTTTTGAAGTCGTTTATCATCAAATGGTTGTGGGTGCAGCTGGACGGAGTATCAGAATTATATACTGACTAAAACCCACTTTTGTTCCTTCCACTAACTCTTGCTAATAATAATTACGCAGCCTTAACGGACATATTCAAGTAGGTACCTAGTGTTGAGATTTTGTCAGGTTTCTTTCTTTTATTCCAATAAGCTCTCTCGCTGAATCATATGGTTCAAAGTTGATTGTGAAAATTTGACAGTTTCGGGTTACGCGATGTGCTGGCGTCTTTACATAAGAACTGATATAATATTAGAACTACAAGAATTTTGCTCTAAATCTTTAAGTCACCTCCACTCTCAGTAGATAAAGGATCATAATATGATGTGGAGGTAACTGATACCGTCGTAGCGAACACTTGATTTCCCAAAGGAGCTCACAGATCAGTGGAAACGTACGTAGTTATGTGTAAAGCCAAAAATTGGCCACGAAAAGTTGATGAAGACATTTTGAGGGACTTTTATTTATTTTAAAAATTTTAAACATTGGTGTTACTTTAGAAAAAAAGTTTCTTTCATTTGCCTATATTGTCCCACAGCTGGGAAAAGGTCTCCCCTTAAGTCTTTCGTCTATCTTGCCTCAAGCATGCCGCAGTCATTCAGTGAGGAAAATGTATAGTGTCAGTGGTTCCATGGTCTACCTCTAGGCCGTCTTCCATCCTTAAGCATCCTTTCAGTGGCGATCTTTGACCACTTATCTGAGCAGGTACATCCGACTGTTGTCATTAACATTTTTTACAAACTGTATCAGCTTGACTCACCTGGCTAAAAATTGTCTGTGAATTTTCTTCAAATAATTTGGAATAAAATCGTTTAAAATTAGAATTGTAGGTGACAGAAAAAAACCCATACAGGCCGAAATTATTGAAGAAACCAATAAGAATTCACCTTCATATTACCTCACTTCGTGCTCAACTTCTGCCCCACGACACTGATACTTACGCTTATAAGAATAAGATTCCAAGTAGCCTGCCAGATGAAGGGACGATTAAACCAAGTAATTTATATTTTTAAAAGAGTTTCGAGACTGATGTCGACGTGAATAAATTGCGTTATAATCTACCGTCACCGGCTTCCTCAGTAGTGAAGTCCGTAGTTCCGGGTCAGCGGGACTTACTCGTTTTTATATTAATGTTCCTTTAATTTTGTTCATTAATTTTCTTCATAGTTACTGGTTTAATAATAAATTGGGGTCGGGGTAATTATGTTCCTATTTTTTTTCTTTATTATGTAGAAATGTAAATTATCAAAACCTTTTCCCAAACATATACCGCTGTTAGGGTCAGCTGCTAGTCGAATACATTACGTACAGACCGCAGCACATCAAGCTACTGCTACAATCTGTAAAATTCCCTTAATAAATTTTCAACTCCAGCAGCTTGTTTCAAAGTTTGGAAAATTTGACAGTTTTGAGTAGCTTGATGTGTTGACGTCTGTACAATCGATAGTACGACTGCAACAAATGGTGGTCAGAATTTCAAGCTTCTGACTACCTGTAACTAAAATTTTAAGATTTATAAATTGAATAACCTAATTTCTCAACCGTAAAAAATAATCAATCGATTGTGTTCAAAACTGAATCCAAAATTAAAAAAAAAGTTACTGGCTCAATATAATTTTAAACCGTTATACTCGTACCTGCACGCCACCCAATCCCGGCGGCCATATTGGACGGCCGGCTCTAGCGAGATATAAATTTTACACGTAAGCTCGCTATAATGAAATGCCCCGAGTGGGTTAAGTTGCTTGAATTACGAGGACTTAATCGCTAAGGCACAGGAAAATAAGGCGATTTTCTTCCAGAATATTCTCAAGTATCAATTTTGGCGCAATAATTAATTAATTGGTTATTTATAAATGGGTTTATTTTGTCTCGTAATTGGTATTGGAAATTCGATAGTGTTGGATTTGTTTCGCGTGTTTGTTTAAGAAAACCTGAGCTCATAGCCTGAAGGGTATCAAGTAAAACATAAGAGACTTTTATTTTCAGTTTTCAAGTCTATCTTTATAACAAAACACATACGATCTTCTATTCTATTCATTTTTTTGTAGCAAACGGTGACGTCGATGCCGATGTTGACTATTCTTACAATATCAGAATTGGTGAGAGAGCAAATAGTGTGGATTTCGATAACAAAGAGGATAACGGTAGAGAAAATGATCTTAGACCACGGTCAGTAAATCAATAGACATAATAATCAACAAATTCATTAAGTCTGTTAGTTGGCATAAATGTTGGTCCGATCCATATTTTGAGTTTGTTTTTCTTTAAAATTTATTAAAGTCGAATTTATTTAAGTGTGAAAATTTTACAAAAAATACGTTCAGATATTATAATCCTGTAATATTTAATATCAAAACCACTTCAACATATAAAAAAACTTAATAATTGAAATTCCAAACTATTAACAACTTTATAATTACAAAGTTAATTAATTAATTTGATAAAATTGTTATCAAATACTTGAAATGAGTTTTAAATTGTTTTAGGCAGAGCTCTTTTGGAATCCCTAAAATAAATGAGGTTATTTTAGCAGTTTTTAGACAAAAAATTGACTGCTTTTTAATTATTTTTGGTACCAACTACGCGAAAGTGTATAGGTAATTTATATCTGTTATTTTATATTAATTTTAAAACTATGAACGACCATTTGAAATGCTGCCTTTAAAAAGTTGGTAATACAATTGTCTAGCTACGAGACGAGTGTCCTAAAAACCAGTCAAGTGCGAGTCGGACTCGCGCGAGTTCCGCACCAGTAACTGTAGTAGGTAACGAGTAGTATTTTATAAAACAGCCAAAAACTATGCATGTTTTCTTAGATTAAATATTAAGTGTATTTAAATTGAATAAGATATTCAATGTCCCGGGAATATTTCAAGCGTTTCTATTATAAATATCTTGTAAAAACGGGCAAAAATACATTTTTATAATCGTTTTTCTTTTTGAGTATGGAATCCTAAGAAGCGAGCAATAGAATGCAATTAAAGTTCACTGTCATACGTCAACGAACTACCTAACGTAATTAAATAGTCTACAGGTTACGTAAAGCCCAAAAAAAAATTAAGGTGTGCATATTAACATTTTTTTATGGTTATGCAGGTTATGGTTTTCGCTCATACCTTTATTATACATACATATGTATGTAATCTTTTTTAAACGGCCGAATGATACGGATTCTGACATTAGCTGTATTGGCAACAGCTACACGAGATTAAGATATAATATGTGAAGCATCATCTAAAACTCTTTCTGTTAGTCTCCTTTATACTTTTCTTCCCAGCCATATCTTTCCTCCCATCGCTGGACATTTTCCTCTCTTTTCTCTATTATATATCTATAGGTAACAGTAACAACCTAAAAAGAACTTGCATCTGACAGGCTTTTTTTCCAACAAAGTTACATAAAGGTAAACAAACCCTTGTAACACAAGTGACGCAATAAATCTATTGCATGTCGTGTGTCGTACTATTTGTACTAGCCGCTGTTTAAAATCACAAATAATAGGTATGGGAAGCGTCGCTCTGTTTGTGTTTACATACGTGTCTGATACGCGAATGGGTTTGTGCACGCAAAGTTTGCTTTAAGGGAGTTCAGTGGTATATTTGTTGTTATTGTTTTCAGAAGTCTATGAAATAAAAAGAGGAGATCCTTTTGATTAGATTAATCAGTGGTTTGATTAATATTTTTCCGTATACTGACCGTTCAACCTGCCGTATGCAAAATGCAAAAGACGCTTATCGCCGTCTCCAGAAGAGCAAGAATCTTTTTTATTTATATATACTGGGATCGCTCTTGATCCTAGTCCAGTCCGGAGGGCAAGGATGGAATCTACGGTGGTACGAGCTTACCCAGAAGAAGTCTATTCACTCTTACCTTAAAGAGTCTTGGGTTGTAAGAACTCGGAGATACAGACGCCGGAAGAGAATTCCACACATTGGCTGTGCGCATTACGAATGATGATGAGAATTATGAATCTCAATGACATATTTTATCGCAATTGCTTTAACCGTTTTAGTGTGAAAGCATAGCAAGCAACAGACAAACTTCGTATCGTATTTATGATATTAACAAGCATTACATTGACTATCAAGTAAATTAGGTTGCAGAAATAGCAAACAGGCAACAAAAACGCTGTATTTATTTATTAGCCTCTATTGTCAGTTTTTCAGCTAACTATAGGTACTTACATATTACAATTGCAGTTTTATAAATGCTCTAATTTTGTCTCAATTTATCTTAAAACAACACCAGATTATACAACTCCATCCGAAAACAACCTCTTATTTTCGAATTAACGTTTCCCCCTTTCTCGTTCATCCTTATCATCCGTATGATTAAGGCCTACCTTCAAAGACTGAGATAAAGATAATTCCACTACCAGGAGAACAGATCAAAGCGAAGCTAAGTTGAGAATGTACACCGTAATGTCATGTCGCTTACAGGGATTTATTAGATGAGCTTTGACCCGCGACTCCTTATCCTCACGTATCACACCAAGATTATACATATACATATTATAAAGGCGAAAGTTTATGAGTGTGTGTGTTTGTTATTTTTTCATTCATAAGTAGCTAAACGGATGTTGATGAAACTTGACTATAACATAAAATTATATATCAGAATAATATACATATAAGGTGCGATGGACAAAGTTCCTTTTAAATACCAAAGTAACTCATCTTAATTAATATGTCGTCGTAGTTAATCTGTCTGACACACGTCCACGCCAAAACTACAGGACCAATTTAAATAAAATTTAAAATTATGATAGCCCAGATAGCCTGAAACCGTTTGGTTGCGGAAAATAATTCCTACGGGACGAGAGTAGAACTGCGGGGTACAGCTAGTCAAGAAATATCTACACCTTAAAAGAATATTAAACTCGATATTCAGCCTCTTGTATTCTAATTACGTAGTCATAATCTTAGATATTTTGTTTAATGGGCTAATGAAAGGTAAACTTAATTTAATTAATAAAATATCTTCATAATGGAGTATTTGGTATTATTTAGTGAGAACATTTTAGTTAAGATGTTGAGATAAGCTCGCTTTTCTAAATGTATTAACTGGATTAGCCAAGTTTAGAATGGTTTAAGATATTAAGCAATTATTTAAGACTAAGCTAAGTCTTGCTAAGATTCTATGTATTACAAAGTATACGATTTTCAAATTACTTAAGCTATTAACTCCAATTAAGTTATTTAAAAATAAAGCTAGCAAGCCACTTGCTACATACATATACCATAGTTATGAGTGCTATTAAATTAGCTAATTTTATATTTTAGTACATAATGCGTTATCAAAGTGTTTGATAACCTACAAACAATAATGAAAAACGAATATATATTACATTTTTTTATACCTTTGTAGTGAAAATAGGCGCCAATTGAGTTTATCATAAATTGAATCGAAATACAAAAATTCAATACTCAATTACATTGAAAACTCCAAAATGATTTGAAAGCAATTTGTACTCACTTTTCGCAGCTGAAATTCTTTTCAGAAGATATCAATGACTCATTTTCTATTTATGATAAGGGGTATTTATTATATTTTTCATAATTGCGACAGCAGATTTGAGAACTGAGTCTATTAAAAGATACAATGTTCAACTGTTAACAAAAGAATATGGCTTATTGATAGCTGTGTATAACATGGCAAAATTTGGATGATAGCTAATCAATTGCTCGGATTACTGTTTGCGTAACCCACAGTAAATGCACGCTTCAATCGATTATACTAATCTGAAATACCGATAGGTAATACAATAGAGAAATGGGTAGATGCCATCATGATTACCTGCCTAGCCCCTTCCCAAATTGCAACTGAGCTGTTGATAATAGAGCAACTGCCCCTGATTGCAAGTTACACGGGCATCCCGATACCCTTTGTTAAGACTGATTCTCGGACTTTTTGGCCATAGTATACCTACCTGTAAGGACTGCCAAAGATGCTCTTATGAAAGCCGAGACCCACCAATTAATTCGCCTTACGAAACAAGGAAGTCGAAAAGCTAGGCAGCTGTTTGTTTCGAAAAAAGCTTGTGATTACATAATTAAAGATTTGAGAAACGAACTATGCTTTTCCAATCACATCCCCTTGATGAGTTTGAAATGCTGTAGTTTTACCAAAATATTTTTCATATTATATTATATACAACAGTCGGGTCTTAGTCGCGATGAAAATAAGAAAGGTATGTACGCTACTGTAGACCCGTGTATTGTATTATATTTAAAAGTCGAGAAAACCTAGAAACATTGATTTCTTCATAATTACATAGAGCTTGAGAAGTTGAGACTAAGTAATTGAGTAAACAAATCTTATCAGACTCTTCAACAAGGTTATAATTGCTTTTCTGAGAAGTAGTCTCCAGTGTCGGCCGCTAGATATTTACATACATTCAAATTGCTGTCAACAAAGTGACAGACAGGGTCGGTATTTCAAGTAATTTGAGGTAAGATCAAAGTGCGGTGTTTTCTATTAATGTTCCATTTAGCGGTTCTGTGATTTATAAGATGAAACTATGGGTATATTAAACATACAGATTGTATATAATTACAAAGTCTCACTACTAGTGCACCACATTTTTACAGGTCATCTAGTACATGCTAGGGATCATTTTTAGCACAAATAAGGCATGACATAAATAACATATTTTATTAAATTTATCATCATACTAGCGACCCGCCCCGGCTTCGCACGGGTGCAATTCTGATACTAAATACACTACAGAAAAACCGACTTCAAAAACACTGAAAAGTGAAAAAAAAGCTTTTAAGTACATCGCTCTAGAAGTCGGTGTCAAGAAGTTGCAACTGTAATACTGTATTCATTTGGACACCGACTTCTAGAGCGATGTACTTAAAAGCTTTTTTTTCACTTTTCAGTGTTTTTGAAGTCGGTTTTATTTTTTTGTAAAAAATTTTTATTTTTATCTTTTTAGTATTAGGTCCAAAATCTGTTTTCGTCATCCATTTATACACTCCATACCTTCTATAATAGCTATCATAACTCAAGTTTGTAGGAAATTCTCATTAACCGGCCCGTTATAACATCATCCACATACACATCGTCCATATAAATCAAACAAATGCTCATAAAATAAAAAGTACTGAACCAAATTGGATGAAATTTTTATGGGACCAAATGGCAAGTATACTGCATCGAACAAAAAAAGAATTACACAAATCGGACTAGAAACCTCGGAGTAATCGGTGTACATACATAAAAAAAAAATAAAAAAAAACATACCGGCCGAATTGAGAACCTCCTCCTTTTTTTGGAAGTCGGTTAAAAACTGTGAACGTTGTATATGTATGAAAACAGGGAAACAATTTAATTATTTACGACATCACATTAGAAACCTCAAAAATAACAGTACTTCTCCACTATTTAATGGATGTTATTATATATATATAAACCTTCCTCTAGAATCACTCTATCTATTAAAATAAACCGCATCAAAATCCGTTGCGTAGTTCCAAAGATTTAGTGGGTAGGACAGAGAAAGCGACTTTGTTTTATATTATGTAGTGATTTGTCAAATTGTACTTGTGTTCTTACGCATAACGCCGGTCTCTATGAACGCGCTCGTTCGTTTAACCCTAGGTCATACAACTTTTTTGTGGTATGTACTCAGAAAAAAGGGTAAAAGGCTAGAAACAAATCTCATTCGTCTTTAATTTTATTTTACAACCAACATCAAGTTTATAATTACATTTTAATTAAGATTACGAAGTCCTAACGAAATCTTACAAAGTTAAAAATAGCGAAAGCAATCCCTGATTCTGAAGGCACTTCTTTTGTTAAGAAAAACCTTCGTTGGTCCGAGCTAGCTCAATAATTAGTTTGAAATTGTAACATACGAGAAAGGGAAACTTCTCCATTCAGGATTTTTTCATCGACGTAGTCAAGTACCTATTAAAGTACAGAAGCCAGCACATCAAGCTACCCAAATCTAAAAAAAAATCTCAATCAACTTTGAAGTATATGCTTTAGAGATAAAGTTTAAAATTTTGTAAGGAAAGACAGATTGTAGTAGCTTGATGTGCTGGCGTCTGTACCATACTACATTCCTTCACTTGCTGTTACTGCCCGTATCCAGATAAGTACCCTTTCTCCTTTCTAAAGCTCTAGACTGTCTGTGTACCTTTTCTATAAATGGGTTAAGTATTTTTGGCGTGAAAGTGCAACAAACAGACAGACAGGGTTAGTTTATTATTTATAACACTAGGAAGTACGATCTATTGGTTATAAACTCAATATAAATTATATTTTTAAATAAAGATGTCCTAGTCTACAGCTAAATAACATACAAATCACAAAAATGTTGACCGTACCAGTAATTGAAACTGGGCCCCTCCATTCGGCAGTCTTATATTAACCATTGCGCAAACTGAATACTAAATACAAATGATTAATATATAAACAAATCAACTGAAAATCATTTTTTGTACAACTGTGCAAGACATAGTCTTTTAGGATGGTATTTGTGACTATAATAGATTGCCATTACCTGTCCTCCATTTAAATTAAACATATAGGTACATACCTGTTATGTTACCATGTTACTATATACTTACCTTTAATACCGTTTAAAACACGTTCCCACGCCTATTAAAATGTCTTTGCCTTTACGGAAATATCATACCATTATAATATATAAATTTCGTCAAAGTGAAAATTAATTTCGTGCCTTTGATCAAAGAGTGATATTGAATTTTCTACATCAATGTAAGCTACGTATACAAGGCCATGAGTGAGTATACATACAAAAAAATACACGTTCCTATTACGGAACACATATTTTATACTTGTGAAATGCTGAAATAAAAATATTAGTCTAGTACCATTAATTGTTATTACATGTAATAATACATTAGGTTTGTATATTTAGGTAAGTAATTATAGTTATTTCTAGCTCTTAATTAAAAAGAATTAGTTGTTCGCCCACAAGGGACAGAAATACATGTCCATTTTTCGACCGCTTTTACCTCAATTGGGGGAATAATTTTCAAGTGGAATACGTGATCGAGGCTTTTTGGTAAAAAATCCTACATATTTCACTAAGTTTTCAATCTCCATTCTTCACTAAATAATGTTATAAAATAAAGTTTTCCGCCATGCGTGTCTGAAATTTTACAAAGAAAAGCTCGTGGCTAAAAGCCGCAAGAGTATATAGTATAAAGTAAATCAACGGTTAGCTCGCTCAGTCCGTAGATGGGTGACCCTCCTGTCACGATGAGTTCCTCTGTGTTTCGGAAGGCACGTTAAATTGGTGGGTCCCACTTGTCACTTGCACATACATATATTTGGCAGTCGTTGCCGATAATAAGAAGCTAGGAAGTCTGACAACTAGTCTTAGCAAAAGCTATCGGGTTGCCCAGTTAACCGGGTTGAGGAGGTCAGATAGGCAGTCTTTCCATGTAAAACACTGGTACTCAGGAGCTGTATCCAGTTAGACTGGAAGTCGACCCCAACATTGCTTGGGAAAAGGCTACACAGATGAATCTGAAATTTAACAATGCATAATACGTTCGTTTTTTTGGCACCGAATACTAAAAAAACTATAGATTCTATTCTTACTAAGAAAATAAATTACAAACACTTTATACTCTCAACTGATTTATAAATCTCATTAGCATGGATAGAAAAAGTAATTCTTTTAAATATTTTCTAACTCATTTCACACCAATGTCGTAAGAAGGGCATTGTAAAGACAGAAATAAACTGTATTTACCACTATTGTAAACATACCACCTTTATGTTTGCAGACCGGCTGTAAAAACCTATTGATATCAATAAACAGCTAATGTTGTGCAACTTCACACTATACACTGGTAAACAAAACGTTTATAAAAAGCGTTATTTCATAATAAAAGGACAGTCATTGTTTGACCCTGCAAAAATTAAATTATGATTAGACTAGAAGTAGATTCAGCTAGACAGAATCGACATACTGGTACGTTATTTCTAACCTCTAAGATTGTTTTTCCTCTTTATTTATTTTTAGGGACTGACATACACAGATGTCTGTGTATATCTGTGTGTAGACATATTATATTAAGAGATTCCTTTACTAAAATTTAACCTAGTAAACACAAACACACAAATTCATTTGTGGACCTGATTTAAGTCATTGTTTTTACAAGAAATAACTCCGATTTCTAAAATTACTACGTAATATGAAACTTGAGAGGATATTTCAAAATTAAGAATTTTTGAAGTATCTTTTTATATATTAGTAATTCCATGAAATTGTACTTTAAACGTGACTTAAATTTGAATTTATTTCTACTCAGAGCTTATCGGAAACAACCGTTCGATTGGACAGGCAATTTCGAAGGAAATCTCATTTTTATGATATACTTTCTTCAAGAATATTGTTTCCTGTAACGTTGTATTTCTTAAATTTAGTATGCTGCCATTTTCTTCTAACCTTTTGAAAAAAGATCTTTCATATTTAATACAGTTATTATATTGTGAATATGAAATTAAAACTATATTTACATAAATTTGTACATAAGCCATCAGGTCAACCTACCTGAATCTGTCAAATTTACCAATCGCATTGTGATAAGCTTGAAAACCTATTTCGAAAAAAAGGTCAGATTGAGGTAGGTTTATGTGGTGGCGTCTGTACGATTTTAAGAAAAATCTTAGACATATCTTAGACGTAAATTCGGAGTCTGTAGACCAATACAAAATACTATAAACTAGTTTCTTTAAAGAAATTAGACAGGAACACTCTTTTTCATTTAGGTAAACAACGGTAAAAAAATATATAAATGTCACATTATAAAAACCTAATCAAAATGCCATCACCGCGTAAAATTGACACGCCATACTTAAACACCGGTGATGGAGACATTAAAAAGATATGACAAACTCATTTCCCGAAATAAAAACAGTAAATAAAAAAAAAAAAAAAACAGACTTCAAATGCGACTGTAAAAAGTCTTGAATATTTCATAATATTTTCTGTTCTTTAAACTTGAACGCACACTTTAACTGAAAAAAGCTATTTCAGCACAAGAGCTTGTCGTATTTATGCTATAGTACTCTTTGATTGAGGTAAACATTTTGCATATAGCTGGTGCTAAACTTTTTGAAATACGGCCCATATAGTTCATGTCAAGAAAAAAACATACCAAGAAGTTTTTATTAAAACTTTAAATGCTAGAGATCGGATTTTAAAAATGGAAGGGTTTTGTGCCTAACTTTGGTGAGTGGTAACCTGACACGGCTGCTGTTTTAATAATTTCTTCAATTATTTTAATCTGACAGCAAATATTGCTTTTAAAACATGTTCAACATAATCGTGATAATTTTGAATACATTTTCAAACTTGTACCGTTTTGTGAATACATCTCCAAATAAACTTCAATTTGTTCAATATATTGGTGGGGTGTTTTGCGACTAGAAGCGTAATTGTAAATTATAAATTATAATAATAAAAGCGTCTCAATTGTAACATTGCAGTCTGATACCCCGATGTTGTAGAGACCTCGATATTTACTGCCTAATATTTCAGGGTATTTGAGCATCGCCGAATCGAGTTTCTGAAGCTATCTTATGGCTTCTACGATTCAGCGTGGACGTAGTATTTGATATGCAATTCAACAGCTGAGTAATAAAAAAGAAGGAAAACTCATTTATCTACACAAATAACAACAACAAAAAGAAATAAATAAACTTTTACAAACAAAAACGTGACCACAAACTATACATATAAAAGGAAACGAGCGTGCGAAACATTTCACTAACAGAACTACGAGTATATCAAACTAATATTAAATACATATAGTGTATTAATAAAAGTTTTATGTATTCGGATGTTTATTACTTTGACTGCCTCGTTGGTCTAGTGGTCGCAAGGCGCGACTGCTGTACGGGGTCTCGGGTTCGATTCCCGGGTCGGGCCGAAATCGCTTTGTGGGTTATGAGAAATTTTCTTCAGCCTGGAGTCTGGAAGTTGGTGGTTGATTCACCCGTGCATCGGAGAGCACGTAAATGTCGGTCCTGCACCTGATCTCTCTCCGGTCGTGTCGGATTGCCGTCCCATCGGACTATTAGAGTGAGGGAATAGAGAGTGCACCTGTGTCTGCGCGAATGCTTGTGCACTATAAAATGTCCTGCGCAGCTGGCTGATCTCCATAAAAGAAAACGGCCGCCGTAGCCGACAATCGGCCTGGATGCCATCACTTTGAAACACAAAAACGTGTCAGTAAACAGCTTTTTTCTTAGAACAATATAGGCTGCTTTTTAACTGACTGCGTGAAATTGTTCCCTCAGGATGAGCGTGAAACTGCGAGGCAGCTTTTCTTTTAACGATAAGATAGATAGTCAATTTGTGATATACTTAGGTACGTAAATATTATAACAACTACGAAACGGCAAATCTCTTACACTTTAAATTTTATGATTAATTATTATACTAATTAATCTAGATTAACACTACCGTTAAGGCGATCAAACCTAATCTATCATCAATCTCCACAAGTATTATATAAATCAGTATAAAAAAATTAATTCATTATATTCAGCTTTCGAACGTACTTAGCAAACTTTCAAAGGTCCATTAGTAGATCAGAAATACGCAGAATCATCGTATTATACTCGCTAAGTTTAAGAAAAAACGAAGAATGACCAGAAAAACATTTTATGAAACGAAATATATTTTTAATTTCATTAAGAATGAGCAATTTTATTTTTATCCACGTGTCGCAGTAATGCTTTTAGGGTCGTATCATAAAAACCAACTCGGAAAGGGACGTCCCCGTATCAACTCGAGCCGTACGGTTGCATTTGTTTGAAACTGTCCTCTGCACCGCACTTTGAATTGTATTCACAACGATTTTGATACGGTTATTTACGGTATGCTACGACCTTAAATAATAAAAAAACATCACAGTCAAAATGAGTTTTTCTTTATTAAAATTGCAATGGTTTACATGTATTAGTAGATATTTTTAAATTTTGGGATGTGTGCAAAATGCTGTGCCGACCTCAAATGAAACTTAGGATGATGGCAGGAGGATGATAATGGGATGCCGAAAATAATAAAGAAAATGGAAGTTAATGAACTTGTAGGGTCATTATTTATCATGTTTATCATCTTATCATGAGGAAAATTTACATGACCTTGTTGATAGGTACTCAATAAGCAATTATATTCGTCCTTCACGGTTCCAGGCTTTCGGGATTGATGATCGTTGCTTGGCTCACTATACAGGGTGTTGACGTAATTTATAGACAAATTAGATGACTAGTTTAAAAAAATACTTAAAATTCGTGTTCATATTTATTTTGTTGAAGGGATTTAGTTATATTATAAATTTCATTGTCATCATTTGATAAAGTCATTTCAAATCGAGCATACATTTTTTTGAAATGAATATTTCTATAACGTATTTTAAAGACATTAAAAATACCTATCAGTTTTTATTTTTGTTGGTAAGTCTCATGGTTTAATTTCGAACCTGCAAAACTTGCACTAGGCCATTACAGCTTGAAATTCTTGACACGACAAAATAAATATAAGTTTAAATCGCAGCGAGATAGAGGTCATTTTCTCAAACTGTTCTCATTTTAAACTGAAACAAAAACGTATCTCTAAATTCACAATTACTATTACAAGTGCCAAAAAAGTATATTTTTTTAGAATGAGAAAACTACGCACTGCAGATTTTACTTTTGAAAGTCGAATAAGTTGCCAAAAATTCTGTTTAACGAATGACTTACCATGTAGCACCTCTAAGTTATGACACTTGTTTCAAAATTATGTTTGTTCCAAATTCAAGAGGTAAGAAAAAAAAAAGAAAACTTATTTAAAATTCGAATAGAAAGTTTCATTTCGAATGTCAAGCGATTTATCACTACCACGCTAACTACAAAATATTCCTAACCCATTTATTTTCCCTTCCAGTGACAGTGACTGTGTCGAGTGATGAATAGTGAACAGTGAACAAAATGGACAGAAACACGGCCGAATCTAGCAAGGGCCAGTTGTGCGGGCAAGTGCGTCGGTTCCAAGACAAATCGCCCGATTTATCGTCCGATTTGTCTTTCGAGGAGTTGAGGAATAAGTTCGATACTAGGGCGCCACGCGCGGCGAGGAACGAAATCGCTTCGAACCCCGCTACGCATGGCAGCGCGACTAGGCAAGTCGTCAGTGGGAAAGTGTTCAAGAAGTGCAAGAGCGCTACGTTTCAGATAGATGGCGCCACTTATACTATTGGTAAGTTTGTCGCTCTAGTTCGGTTTTCCACCACTATTTGTTGGTGGCGCTAGTTGTATGTTTATGGAGTTTTCGTTTTAACAGCGGGATGAATTTAATGTGACTTTAAAACCATCTTTTAAATAATTTGTGGATTTATTTATGAATTGAAAATGCTTGTAATATTTATTTTAATATGAAAGTGAACCGATTTAAAGGGAAACATTGCGACATATTCTTATTAAATAAATTCTCTCCGTTCATGACGTATTTTAATTGCATTACCTACATAAAAGATAACAACAGTTTAATGTCAAACAAGATTTTTTACGATTATGACTTGTCAGAAGGTATTCATTACAAGTCAAAGGAAATACAAGTACAAATCATAATCAATATTATTTAATACGTAAACTTAATTTATCTCCAAGGTTTACTATACGACAATAATTTATAATTATTAATAACAATTGCTCATAATTATGCTTTGACATAAAATTATGCTCGCACGTGGTAGGTGGTATAAAAATTTGTTTATGACATTTAAATGTATAATAATTAAATTGAAATTAGATTAATATTTGTTTTGCTATTTAAGAGCTATTTAATACATTAACAATTTCCAATAAATAATTTTGTAAATCACAATTTTGTTCAAAGAACCTGAAATTATTTTGTTTAGATATAACATTGATTGGGGTGCGTGTCAACCAATTCTATGAAACATGACATTTGTTATTCAATAGAATTGATTTATAATGATTAGCATATTATTTTCTATTTATTTATAAATAGAAAATACATAAACGTCCGTACTTTAGGTATAAGTATAGGATATAAACTGTGATATACCTTACAAATTGTTGACAGTAAAAGAGAAAATACATTCATTGGCCGTATTGTTTGAAACCGAAGTCCTTTTGCATAGATCGGCACCGTCCAGCGAGGGTCTTTCTGGAATTGGATTTAGGCATACAATATTTGTTTCCTTTTTTTCTATTAGAAATTCAGAATCTTCAACGAAAACCACAACGAAAAAAAGCGGTGAATACAACTTCGCAAACAGGTTGTGTATTTGTAAAACATCTACCGCTATCTCGGTTGTAGTATTATTCAATACTCATAAACTAATAATATACACTCGTAGTAACAATATAAAAGGGCCCAAATACATCTCTGCCAATATTTATATTCCATCGCATTAAAATAAAAGTTTTGCCTACCCACCCAGCGGAACACAACACCATACAACGAAATTAAAACAACAACAAAAAGAAAAAAAATACACAAAATGGCGGGAAAATTCCACAACCCGAGGTTTATCTTCTGCAGCGATAAAACAAATTGTTACCGTGAGGGCGAAATGCGTTGGGACACGCGAACTCCGGCTTACTACTGATCCTATTAACGCGAAAGTTAATGTACTGGTACTGCTGAAGTTTTGCTCACACTCACAATACTACTTTCAGTGAGGTGCGAGTGCCAGCCATTGATACGTAGTAGAAATAATAGCATCCAGGCTTATTGCCGGCCACGGCGGCTCGCTCTCTAAGAAGATCAGCCAGCTACGCAGGACGTATGATAGTGCACAAGGTATTTGTGTAGACACAGGTGCACTCGCATAGTCTGATGGCACGGTAATCCGACACTTCTCCAATTCAGTTTATCCTAACCAAATAAAAAAAAACATTGTGCCATAATTTTATATCAAGGAATTACCTAGCATATCCCTTAATTAATAGCCTGTTGATTATTTAATAATTTCAATTTGATAATACCAAAGGAACGACGTTCACAATGAAACAAATTGTTTTGCCTCTCTGTCATTTTGTGATCAATCACATTTCAAAATAATCGAATTAACGCCAAGACATTCCATATGCCATAAATAACATAAAAACTTATATATTTAAGACCATTAAAAACAAACAAATATTTCCTTTATATCTGAACAAGAAAAACAGAAATTTATTTTTAGAACGCTAATGGCCAGTTTCACAGGTTACGGAGAGCCACTATCTACCACATAAATTAAAAAAATGGAACAGAATTTGTATAAATTATCTGCCAAATAAACTATCTGGAACTTATCAGCAACCGATGAAAGTGGCCCTAAGTTTTGTTTCTGCATTTTAATCAAAGGATTGACTTTTGATTTCATCTCAACTAAAACTCAAGGTTCATATTTGACTGACTGCCTCCATCAAAGTGCCCGAACTACCTCAATGATCAACTAACACTAACTACTCACGATAACTTACATCTTAAGCTTGCCTTTTCCATTTCAATGCCGTAGGGTCCAAGGTTACGTTCCAACAAAGGGACGAGCTGAACTTTGTGACGTCACTGTTAGCTAGTTTCTCAGTTTTCTTTCTTTTTGTTAGAAGATCAAACTATGAAGTTGTGTTGTTCTTTAACAAATGTCTATTGTTTCTGAATTCAGTTTGATGGGAATAGTAAAGCAATTTATATCGTATTATAAAGTTTTTTTTGGCGGTCTTTGTGATTTGTGTAATATGTTTTTGGGTTATTGAAGAATTGTTTGTAATTCTTGTATTGTTTTTAGTAAGCATTTTTACATGACTTTATTTAGAATGTATTGTACATAATATTTAGAATGTGCAGACGCCAGCAGATCAAGCTACCCCGAATTAAAAATTTCCGAATCAACTTTGAATCATATTTATGCCTTCAGCGATTAAGTTGAAAATCTATTAAGGAAATTTGTCAGATTGTAGTAGCTTGATGTGCTGATGTCTGTATTTAGCAACCCCCTGTTAGTCTGTACCAATAGTAAAACTACACGCTTCGGAGACTGGCAAATTTTAAATAGAAACCATATCATATAGGTAGTTAGGTACCACTGTAGCTGTGTGGGGCAGGGATATTCCTAAGTCATTAAAATTAAATTATCGTTATGTAGGTATTCTAGAAATGGTCTATATCTAACAGACTTGATAATGTCCAAATCTACATTTACCATGGGAGAATAATTAATCACCAGTATGACACATAATGAGCTCAACATTGCTTAATAGGAAACTGCTAACTTTACCCAATCGACTTTGAACCATATGCTTCAGTGATAAAGCTGAAAATCTTTTAAGGAAATTTGAGAGACGGTAGTAGCTTGATGTGCTGTCTGTACATCAGCTTCACGGGCAGGAAAAGTAGGCGGTATTCAAAATGTAGGCCGAGACAATTACTTGGTTAAATGTGCAGTAAAATGACGTCATTGCTCTGAAGAGTGGGCTTTCTTTAGCGATTAAGCAAAGCTTGATACTGATGTGATAGAAATTTAGAAAAGAAACCGTATTTGGCTTGTGTTATCATGATAATTATGAACTTGATTATATCTTATTTTAGACGACCCTTTGGCGCAATGGTTATTACGCCGAACTGCTGAACTGAGGGTCCCGTGTTTGATTCCCGGTATGGTCGACATTTGTGTGATGAGCATGATTATTGGCTGTGATCTGGGTGTTATTATATGTATTTATAAATGTATATGTGTGAAGTATAATTATTACAAGTAGTTTATCAGTTTTGCTGGCATAAAACAAGCTAATCAATAGCTTACTTTGGGGCTAACCGACCGCGTGTGAAAAAAGTTTCCCGATACATTATGTAATACTATCTTGACGATAATTTACATTTATTTAGGTTAAAGGTTTCCGTAATAAAGCTGTTGAACGGATTATGAAGTATAAAACATTGATAAATGATACAATAATAATTTGTTCAGGTTACGGAGGAGACCGCAAGAATGATAAGGTACACTGTGCTCAAAGATAATGATAGTAAATTAAAGATAACATACAATAAAATAAATCAATTAAATACTAAAGTACTTATATAAAAAAAACTTAAAACTTTTTTAGTTGACCAAATATTTTTATTGAAGGCTCTGATAGATGCGCAAAAAGTGATAATTGATTAAGGTTCTTATTATATTAATATAGGAAAAAAAGGATTCGCCTATGATTCGGAACGCCGGAATTAATTAATTACGTAATCATTATTCATAAAGGTGTTAAAAAACTAACATTGGCAACTTATTTACCTATAAGAAGCTACTTGAAAAAAAAAACGCAATAAGCCACTAATAACTATTGAATATTTTTTTGTATTACTATGTGATCACTGCCGTCATTGAATTAAAAGTTAAACAAACAAAAAATGTCAGCGTAGATTTTTTTTTTGCAATATCTACTGATTACTTACGAGTATTTGATAAAATAAAAATGGCTTTTGCGATATTTTGTTTTTGTATTGAGAAGGCCTAGAAATGTGCATCACCTAGATGTATTTAGCGGTGCCTATTTCACTAATTCTTTTTATATTTTAAATAAACTGTGATGAGACACAATAACTTCAAACTTTTTTTTTTAAATTGCTATTTTACAGAAGTGGTAGTAATCGAATCTTGAGAAAAAAATCACATTCAATAAAAACTTTATTGAGTGCTGTCTTTTGAAATCATAACAACAAACTACGTAATATATGTTGTGTTTATGTATCTAGAAAAAACTTAAAAATAAACTTACAAAAATATGAAACAAAAATTGAGCTAGCATTTAAACAAACCTACGCCTTAAGGACCTTCTTGTCTATAAACACTGGTTGAAAATGAACCAAAGTCATACTGCTTAACATAAGCCCCTGAAGCCTGTGCAGGCTCACAAAATATAACTATTCTGATATCCATTCATAAATTAATATTAATTTACTTTATAATTAAGTTGCAGATAATTTTAAGAGGATAATTAATATTTTAAAAGCGCTGAGCTCTGAAAAGCTTTTTAGAAAATCTATTAATGGGTAGACATTCACTGATAAATTTTAATTAATTAAACTAAGAAACCTATTTCGATTTTTAAATAAAAATTGGTACTTGGATTTTGATATCACTCAAGAGAAATTGTTTCATGAGTGATAAAGTAAATTATGTCGCTACGGCCGAATATTTAGACTCGCTTAAACGTTGTGAATATTAAAATATTAGATAGATCGATAGAGTATTCTTTATTGTACATCATAATAATAAAAACACATGAAAAGGCAAACACAAAAAACAATCTTTTATACAGACATATTATGAATATAAAAAAATATAAATACAAAATATTATAAGGGCAGGAGAGTAATAACGATAATCAATACTTATATTGTAAGGAGCTAAAGTTTGTGAGTTTATAAACGAAAACTCGAGATCTATTGAACCGATTTAAAAACTTCTTTCACCCAAAGAAAGCCACGTTATTTGTGTATGCCACGGCACCAGAGAAATTACGAGACACATCTGACAAGTTATAACTGTGTCATTGATGAGGTCAAAAATAAAATACTTTATCTCATTCATTGGTAAATCATCTTAAAATAATGTCATTTTCATTTATCACTAGGATAGAAAAATGTATTTATTTATAAGCACACAGCTTGATATGAAAAGGCGGATATTAATATGCTCCAAAACTACTTGACCAATTAGACAAATTCTTTCGCTGTTGAGAAGCTACAGTATCCCCGGTTAAGTTCCCTGTAGACGCAGGAAATCCGCGAAAACTGCTAGTTATGAATATGTAAATTCGACTAAAAACCGAAGTAAGTAAATAAGAAAAATCTTCCAGGAACTACTAGAAATATGGCTAGTATAAAACGTACACTTTATAGTATCCTCACAAATAATTGCATTGTTGTTGCCTGTTTGTAAATAAATACCAATTTTATTATCTTGGTAAATTAACAAAGTAACATTTTACGAAGACAAAACAATCGACACACGTACATAAACACAATTACATGTGTATGTTAACAATAGAAACATACACCGTACTAGATTTATTGCAAAATTAGAACTGTTACGACCACAAAGAATCTACAATACGTATAGATCGGATATTTTATTGCAAAACTGTGTTATGTGATATTAAGACTGTTTTATTTTATGTTTAGAAATGAGAGTTGATAATAATTTTAGATGCCTATTACAAATGTTAAGAGGTCTTCTTAGACTAGGTACCTAATATCTATCATTTATGACGAACAAATTAGACTACCTAATCTGTCATTTATGATGCATAAATGATGCCTCATTTGCCTAGCCAGTGTAAAAGTATCTCATAAGAAGGGCCCTTTACTTTTTAACCCTATGGCCATATTTATTAGGCACTATTATACTTGTATGTATATGTAGTGTATCACAGCAAACAAAAAGAAAGACTTTATACTTTATATAATTTCATTTTATAACGGAACATACTTTCAAAAGCAGTTAGCCCATAGCTCAAACTTAATGTCCCGGGGATTTAGAAGTGTAAGTCGAAGCACTAATGAGGAGCTACCTGTAGCGGATCATGTGGAGCGAGCGACAGTCGCGCGCAGGCTTCCACGCGGTTCGGTAGCCCCGTCATGCCGCTCGCCGCTCCCCGAACGCTCCGTCCGAACATGTCCGAACACATCTAACCGACACCAAATTCAAATTCATTAAAAAAATCCCCCACTTCGGAAACCAAACAAAGTGAGTTCAAAGTTCGGTTTGCTGTCGCGAATTTGGGAAGGAAACCACCTGTTGGGCGCGATTTGGCATAGTCCAGTGGACAGCGTCACAATCTGTTTACAAGAGGGGGGCCACCCCCGTGGCTCATGACGCAACATTTTATGGGCGCCCTGTGTTGCGTTACTATGGCGGAAAAACAACACTCGTAGCTTGAAAATAGATTTCCGTGTTTCCAAATGCGAGGAGCCAAACATTCATTACACGGTTCCAACACGCATAATTTACGATCTGTTTAAAAATCACCATACCTTCATGTGCGTGTGTTTCTTAAAAATAACAAATGACGTACGACGTACTAATACCAACCGTTGTTAATTTGTAAATGCTAAATTCGCGGCTAATTAATGACAACAATGCTTCCTTCATAGTTGCTTACAAAGACCCACTTGAGTGTAAGAACTTACATTTGATGCGATAGTTAGAAGCAATAATTCATACGCTAAGCGTACGGAGAGTTCAAGGTTTGATCAACAGTCAGGTGATAATTGCGTCTTCAGAGCTAAATAGCTCGATAATATAAACAATGGAAAATCAGGCCAAATGGTTGGTGAATAAAAATAGTTCAGTTTCAATGAACTGGCAGACCTGAATTTTAGTCTTTTGTACCGATAAGTGCCTGAATGATAAATAATTACGCAATGATAATTTGTTTACTACTGGGATTTTATCTAACCGTCATAAATGATCCATTAACTAATCAATGATACGTAAATCCTTCTTAAGTTTTTATCAGATGTAATACGGGTTTACCTAATCTCTCTATAATAGTTGTAAATGGATACCATTTAGAACTAGTTCTAACTAAAACTATTTATTAACCTCCACCAAAAATAAAGATGAGTTTGAGCAATAAATCATAATTTATTAGTTCTAGGTCGGTGAGCAATGAAAATGTCTAATACACACTCTTAATTTACGGGAGTTCTGTACCATATCATAACAGTGCTGAACATAAACATATCAGGATTTTTGAACGATTTGTGTAGCAGTGAAGTGAACGTAGTGACGTGATTTAGTGACAAAGTGTTTGTGACAGTTTGTGTGGAGATAGCGTATGATGTGATGATGAGGCGAGGGAAAGTGCTGCTGGAGAGCAGCAGGCAGGGCTCAGTCGACGGCAAGGGCGCAGTGGCTAACGACAAGGAGTTGGTTCATAAGTGCCACAGCGATCCTGGTGGTGGGCGCGCTCTTGGTGCCGCCCCAAGAACGCATAGACATCGATCTGCGTCGGGCGCTACTAGGAAATGCGTGCTTACACTCGATGGATACTCGTATGTCATTGGTGAGTTAGTTCGAGCCAGCTGAGCAGTTCTTACGTCAAGTTATCTTTTTAAATTTTTATCGCGTGTCACGTTACCAATTAATTTGAGACCGACAGCGGCACTTCTAATAAACTTTGTTTCAACCGACGATAATTACAACCATGTGACTTTTTCTGCCTATAACAACTACTCGTATTACTTCATACGAAATGCTATTTTTATAACGAACATTCTTTCGGCAATTTATGATGTTATCAAAAACAGATCGGTAAAATTTTGAAGCTTCTCAAATCTATTGACGTACTTATTCATTGACTTACCAGATGGTGAAGGTAAAAATACGTGGTTTAATAAATATAGTTTCAAAGAGAAGTAACAAATTGTTTAGCTACACCCGAACGGCTTTCAATCTTTTTACCAGGTATACTTTGCCATGGCTAAGTAACTCCGGGTCGATCTGTCATCAGGTTAAGTGACGCTTGGCGCGGTCGTTTTTTGGATGACCCTATCTTGTGACGAATTTATACGTGTTTCGGAAGACACTTTAAATTGGTAGGTCATTTTCACAACTTTGGCAGTCGTCACGTATAGTCAGCCAGAAAGTCTGACAATCAGCCAATACTAAGAGATTAATAATTATGGAACTATCCAAAAAATATGAAAAACAAAGACATGGTTTTATTCAAAGTGATTGATTATGGAATTGGTAGGTCACACTATTTCTGATCATTATGAAATAGTGAACTTAAGCATACATTAATCAACGCCTAAACAGTGCCATTACTATAGATAAAAATGAGGGATATGGATCACACAACTGTCTGTAACAATTACATACAAGCACCCAATATGCTGTCTGTACTGTGATCGTTTTTTTTTTCATATCTACAACACATTTAATCATGAATACTAGCTTCCCGTGGGTACTACTCTTGGGTAAAACGTATAACATACACCTATAGTCTCCCTTAATGAGTCGGTTATCTACCGTTGAAAAAAGTTCCTGAGTTAAACGCATTCAAGGAAACAAGGAAAAATAATCTCTTCAGCTTTAAATACCTAATAGAAATTAAAAATCATTTATTCAAATTAGGCTACTAAATCTGCACTTTTTAGACAACGTCAAAACAAAAGACAGCCCCATAAACGCCCACCCTCACGATATTAGTATAGATTACCTAAGACCATACTGTCAAAATATCAGACTATTTTCAACTGATAATATTTGCCTGATATTTGAAATTTTGATTTTCGTGTACTCTGACTTCTTAAAAAAAACTAGATCTATTCGCCCATCTTTCTTTCTTAGAGCAGCATTTCTCAATAAGTAGCTAAGACAGTTCATTTCAGAGACACAAAAAAAGGCCTGACTACGGCATTATACAGTTTCCCCGGCTAACTTGATCCTAATTAGAGTTCCGACTTTGTCCTATTGTACAAGACTGCTTCATCATCCAATAAAGTCTTGTAAATGCTTCATTATCAGCTTGTCTGTCCCCCTTTTAATAACCCTGCCGACGATCAAAGTGGACTCAGAACGTCAATCTTAGCCTCCCTCTGTGTATTCGTTTTGTTTTTTTATCATCAAAGAACGCTTTTCTGAGCGGTCAACGAATCTTCTTTAGCATTTTATTATTGTATTTTTAATAACGTTTTTGTGTTTTCTATTTAATTTTGTTGGATCTGAACTGAAAAAGCTACCCTTTTTGCTATTTTATCTTATACATTATCATATAACATCTGTCTAATTTTTTATCTAAATTGAGGTTGGCTTTCATTCTAACCGAATGTGTCAATATTTTACATGCAGCGACTGCCTGTCTGACCTCCATAGCCCGAATACAGGGTAACACTACACCTCTTTAAATAAAAGACATTTTTGACTAGACAGTTTTATATTACAAAAATCCTTGCTTGGCGAACGTTTCTATATGAAATTATCATCAGAATATGTAAAAAAATCCTTTTATACTAATACTGTATAAATTATATAACGTATTAAAAATATTAGTCTGACTTTTTGATCTAACGTACGTTTAATAAAAATGATTAATTTACTCCAACTTTCATAAATTTATATTCTAACTACATGAATATTAGAGCAACGAAAAAAATAATAAAGAACGAAATCTTTAATAATGTGTTATTTTCTGTCTACCTATATCTCACTTTGATATTACAATGTGCAGACGCCAGCACATCAAGCTTCAAATAAATCAACTTTGAACCATATGCTTCAGTGATAAAGTTGAAAATCTATAATGGAACTTTCACAGATTGTAGTAGCTTGATTTGTTGTCCGTACGAAACGAATTATATAGAAGGTTCTAGAAATGGTTTGTTGCGGTCAGTGGATATTTTCTTTTTATGATCTACATTGACATTAAAAAGATTATCTCCTTTTCCAAAAACTAGACAAACCTTCGGAAAGAAAATGTTATTACCGTAATACTTTTGTTAATGAGGTCCCCCATTACTTTTTATTCCTTCAACGTGTTTCTATCTCACGCTTAACGATATGGTTATTTTTATGTATCCTACGAATAAGCAAAACATTGGATTGTCTGTTTGTAACACTTAAATAACCGCTTTGCGGATGAATTATATTTATAAGTATACAAAAAGATTTTTTTTATTATTTTGTCTTTCTATTCGTTCCGGCTTATCTCTGAAATGGCCGAACCAATTTGAACTGGACTTTCGGGAAGAGTACTTTATGCTACATTTTCTCCAATTGCGTGAAGTAGTTCCCTTCCTTTGAACTAAACTTTCGCTTATAAGCCTGATAAACATCTTCATATTATAAAACAAATTCTTCAACTGCGTTTCTCTCTGTATAACTAACTTAAACATTACTGAACGGATTTTCATGATGTTTCCATCAAAAGGTAAAGTATTTAATCGTTCATAATATGACGCGGGTTGAAAATGTTAAATCTCAAAATACTATCCCTACATATAATGCTCTTTGATAAATTTTCTACCAAAAATATAGGATTTAATAACTGAGAACATCAAACGAATGTCATTTTCTTTCTCCATTTTGATTCAGCCATCAATTTTTATTCATAGCATGAACTAAATGGAATGTAAGCAATTGCACACTGCTCTCGAAGATAGCGTCAGATTATATATGTATGTACTGTGCTTAGGATAAAAGGTATATGTATTTTATCTCTCTAAGTAATTTGTGGACCTAGACCAAACCGCGTGTATCGCAGCCTACTGATTGAATTACTATTTCAGTCAGTTGGCATAAACATATTTATACAATATGTTGAGTTTTTCTTTGATTTTCTGGTGATGTTTTTTTGTTGGAGTAAGATATGGGTTGGTTTTAAATTCTTGCCCGGACAGTTGTCTTGTAAAACTTATTATTGAAACGGTGCAATTCTAAAACATCGGGAAAAGAGAGGTATCGTATACCAAAAAATCGACTATATTTGCAATGTATCTTCATTGCAAATATAGTCGATTTTTTGGTGGAACGCGTTTCTTTAACTCCACGAAAGTCTAGCATTTTGTTTCAAATATAATACTTTTGGTACTTTCATTTGGCTATGTTTTTTTATTTAATTTACGAATATCGGCTCTCAAAGCATTTCTTCCGAGTATAGAGACCGTAATTCAATACCGTATTTGAAATATTCTGTTGCAAAGACGACAACGTAATAAAGCCGAAGATTAGAACATGACAAAGCCTTTAATCTTATGATGTACTCACTTATTAATATAATCATCCTTCTAAGCTTTTTGGGACGAGCAGGCCTTTGGGGAAAGGAAAAATAAAATTGATTTTGTTTGTGTACGTTTCGGCTTTATGGGGTAGCAGATTTTTTAGAAAATGGAATGAAATATGTGCTTCACGTAATTTTGTTATGGGGCTTATTAATGAATAGGGAAGACGCAATATTTTTATTTTTGTTTTTATTTTAAAGAATTCCATGTAGAATAGACCACAAATATATAAAAAAATTTAAACACTGCAATTTATTGTAAAAAAATGCAGTTTTAAATTGACAATTTAAATTTTCGCGCCAAAACGGGCCTACGGTTCCGATGACGTCATTCGCGTCTGACACTAGTCGTACTTGTTCGTTGCCGGCTTTCATTCATTTGCATTTTTCTCGACTTTCGAGATATTTTTCAGTAAAAATTTAAAATGGATTATCCGTCAACATCAGGGGATCATAACAATACCACCAATGCTCCGAAAAAATCCGCGTTGACTCATGTTTTGTGTCCATCTACTTCAACAAAGTTTTGACTGGACCTTCTGACCCAAAACTAAGAAAAAAGTGGTTCCAAGCTGCGAATGGGAAGGATAATTATTATTCTCCAAAAAAACGCGAAATTCTTGAGAGCATTTAATTCATTCCTTCAGATTTATCCCTATTATACTAGAGACAAACATTTAAACTTTCACATTTGTAATATTATTAAGATAGTACTTGCTGATGAAGAACTAAATTATTATTTCTTTCATATTTCAGATTCATCTTTAGAGTGTTCATTAATCACAGAAACACATGATTCTGAAAATTTTCAAATATCCAATGATAAGAGTGTACAGGTGTCTATATATCCTCAGAAACGATTGAAACAAGCTCAAGTAGAAATGGAAATACCCCAAAAGACTGTAGCTTTATCACCTAAATAAAATCAATAAATCCATTCATTCCATTTTAATCTGAAAAACACAATTAATTTTCGCACAAACTAATTACATTAATGTTCACCTTTACAACTATCTATAACCTCAAATAAGTTGTCATAACGGGAGTGACGTCACTGAACGCTGATTGGTGTTTTGAAATACGTTTCGTTTCAAGTCACTTTAACTTTTAATTATTCGTAAAAATCAACATTATGTAAAATAAAAACGTTACAGTAGTCTTTCTTTTATACTTTTTTAAAATTTTAATGATAAAATTTTCAATAATATTACATTTGCATCTTCCCTATTGTATAATTTCATGAAGCTGTTAAAAAATGGTCCAATTCTTGCACCAGAACATTATTAAAAAAACTGTCCCTATGTGTTGAGAACAACACATAGGGACAGTTTTTTGCTACTTATATATACTAGACTAGACTATAATATCTCAGCTAAATGTTTGGCACTAGGTTTGTAACCAGCTGATAAAACTACTTTCGAATTCATTATTTCTTTAATATGTTTTGGGATAAATAGGCGTGATGCACTCATCAACACTTTTATGTTTTTATAAAAAAATCTTGTATAATCACCCTCAGATACAGTTGATACCAACCTATAATATTTGTTAACTGACTGGTATTTTAGACGCGCTACCTTTAAAACAACTCCAACAGAATTATCGACCCTTGCTTTCAAAGGAAAATCACTTCGCTGTCAGTTTAGACGGAAGCTGCATGCTGTCCAGGAAATTGCACAACATTTTATAATTGAATATGGACACAACGGATAGATAAATAGTCGTGGTAGCCTAGTTGTTAAAGCACCAGCCTCTCAAGTAAGAGTGTGCGGGTTCGATTCCAGGTACTTACCTACCAATGCAACTTTTCTAAGTTGTATGTGCTTACTATACATATCTTGGACACCAATGACTGACTAAAGGTGAAGGAAAACATCTCGAGAAAACCTGGATTATGAAGGCTGAAATAACAAACCCGAATTGAGCAAGCGTGGTGGTTCTGTGTGAGAGGAGGCCTATGCCCAGCAGTGGGACGATAAAATGGCTGATGATGATGATGGATAGATAAATAGCGCTTTCAGATTACAATATAGTTATTTAAACAAAACCAACTCATCCATGTTATACCCCTACTAATTTAACGTAAATAATGCAACAACTAATTAAATAAACACATCAAAATTCAATTGACTATGATAGGAATGGAAAAATAATGATGTGTTCAACGAAATTCGAAGCTTTATTGCAACAGGCGACGCCAAACCCGTCGTCAGCGATTATCAAAATCTGTCGTTCCATCTCTCGTCTACGTTCGCTCGATGACGTCATCAAGATAAATGATAACTAAACGATAACCCGCTATCGGGTAACGGTGATGTATCACTAATCGATTGTGTTTGTAGTTTTGTTTTACCAGCTCGTAGCTGATAATGTGGAGTTTATGTTCGTCGGAAAGTTTCGTTTCACGCAGGAACACACGTGGAGTTGTTTACTTTTTGTTTGACGTGTGAAACCTTCACGCTTAGTCGTTCACGCTAATATATTTAAATGATTTTTTTTTAATCTCTCTTTCCAGCTATGTATCACATATGGTGGTGGGGTCAGCTTTTCAAATGTTTCTTCTCCACTTTGTTCTGTCATTAACGTCGCTCTCAGACAACTGGCACTCTTTCCTGGCCTTTTCTACTACATCCCTCCATCTTGTTTTAGGGCGATCTCTAGATCTTCGATCGGGGATGGAAAGTTGCAGCGCCAAATTTCCTACATTTAAGTGAATACATTGAAGAATATATTGACGACAAAATATTTATGATCATGGCCGGTTTCTTCAGCGTTTTTCCATAAAAAATAATAAATAAACCACCTATCTACTATATTGTTCAGATCTCAATATGAATCATCCTATAGAATTACTATCAAATCTCCTAATAAATCATGACATGAAAACTTAATTAATACCATACAATGACAAGGCGAATTAATTGACAATATAACCATTACGATAGAATATTCAAACTTAGATAATAGTAAATTATCCAGAACCAAAGTTTGTTAATCGTGTGTCAAACACAATTAAGTTTGGGTGACGTATACCGCTGGAGGGGAAGTGTAGTGAAACTAAACTCGCTCTATTGATCTATTGCGATAGAGTAATTTCAAATGTAAACTTGTTTGAGAGCGTAAATGTTAGTAGTTGTACGCCCGCTTATAAACTATCCTTTAACCCTTCCCTGGGTTGTTCACCATCTTTATAAAATAATATTTCCTCAAAAAGTATTCATACATAATTATGTAAATACGCCAGCACATCAAGCTACTAGAAACTGTCAAATTTTCCCATTCAACTTTGCTTGGAAAGTAATAAAGTTGAAAATCTATTTAGGAAATTTGACAGATTGTAGTAGCTTGATGTGCTGGCGTCTGTGCATATGCATGTACAAAGTGATATTTATTGATTACTAGTTACCTATACTGTAGGGTTATGAAAGGCAAAGAGTTTTCACATTAAGCTATACCTATACAAATTTTGTTATGTATAATGATCAATATTAAAAAATCAAATAGTTTTTCCTTCAAAACAAATAAATAAAAGTGACATTATTTTAAGATGTGACTGAATATCATAAAAGATTTTGCTTTTGCCCAGGTCAGCTACCCAATTATACCTAAAAGTATACAAGCTACGAGTACACTAGATGTTTTACAGTTACGTATGAAATATCAAAGTCGTGATTGCGTGGATTTGAATCAGTGGACCATATACAGAAGTGGGCCCGCCTTCGATTGCTTGTAACAATGCAAGTTGTTTTGACATTAATGCGAGTCTTGCTGTCACATTAGTTAAAGGTTAACAGTTTGATTTTTACTATCAAGTTAAGAAGCTATCCGGTTCTAATTAAAGTGTTAGTTAAAGTTAAATATATATTATATTAAAAAATTACAATTTGTTCATTAATTTCTGAGACAAAAAAAAATATGAAGAAAATAAAAATTAAAAAAAATATATTTTCTTTGGTATCACTAAAGCAAAACATATTTTTTGTCCTTTTTAAAAGTTTTAGTAGATCTAGAGTTAAGCATCATACAATCTCACAAAATCACATGCTATTCATATACCTGTATAAGTATATATTACATCCCAGATAAGTTTTACTTTAAACTACTAGAGTTAAGCTCTTAGCACGACTGCTAGTCTCACAAACTAAAAATACATGCTCACGATATGCGTTTACCCTAACCTCCAGACTGGAGTACAGCCTGATTACTGAACCGTAATCAAATTTTGACCCAAAGTTTAATGATGTGACACTAATTACTAAATTATGATTACGATAGCAATTAAATCTAATTAGGCTACGAAATGAATTTACATTTTATATGGTACTTAAGTCAATATGCTTTTACTCGTCAATAATTATTTGGTTTTTCATAATATATTACTTGAGTCAACATGTTTTTTATCTTAACTAACGTTTAAAAATTGCACCTACAATCTACATAAAGCCAATCTTCCAAAATGCGCGGCGAAAGGCGCGTTCGACACGCGGCTCGCGCGTCTTTGTCATCATTATAGGAATATAATATGTATGAGATTGATTTCGAGGCACGCAACAGCTGCTCGGCCAACGTCAATCGCAAACCGCGCCGGCTATCAACCTTTACAATGTTATTTTAAACAAACTCGGAGTACTCCGTGGTCGTCAGTAGTACATCAAAGTATAGGCGATGAAATTTTCCTCGTACTTCAAGAAATATTATAAAAAAGAGTTAGCTAAATTTGGTAAGCTGTTCCCCTGAACCGATCTGCCGACTGATGTGCTGCTCTTTTATACTTTAATAGTTGCTCATATCGTGTGTTATATTATCTTTGGTTAAGGCTTTTCCGTCGCAAACCGCATATCCGGACCTCTCGGAAAACTGGCTTAATACAAAACACCAAATAATTTCATGCAAACTAAATTCCAACTATGCATAGTTTTATAGATAATTGCTATACGTAAAAGTTATAAAAGTCTTTTAAATGTTTGGACACAATAATAATAAAAATCTCTAATTTGAAACTCAAACATACCTATAATATTTGTTATAGAAATATTGTCGTAAATCAAGTGAACAAGCGGAGAAGCCCTACAGCTCGTTAATTGCACCAGAGTCGCATAAATTGGATAATTTACTGCATTCGCTCAATTAGCTTTTAAAGGTCACAGTGTGTTCTGTTCGTGATAATATTTTGTTGATAACACTTTAAATGGAAAATGCATATTTCGAATTTATTCATCGTTATGTCGTTGAAGAATTATGTATTTTTTTGGAGATTCAATCTGTGATGATAATTTCGGTAGGTATTGATAGATCCAAATAAAACTTGCAAAAATTAGAGTTTTATAAGAGAACTGGCTGACCCTCAAATGGTGTCCTGTTATTTTGTTTCATAAGAAATTTCTTGTGATTATAACAAACAGAACAAAAAAAAATGTGAAATCGGTACAGCCATGGTCCCGCCGTTCATGCGCGATGGCATGATCAAGGGAAATAGGGAATTATTTTTCTATATACATAATATATGTAGATATCAAAATGTTTTAAATTTTCCTGCCAAACTGACAATTCTTTTTTCAAATAAAAATAAAGCAGCTTATAGAAATGCATAACGCATTGAATCCAAATAATTTAATAAGAGAGTCAATAAATATTATAATGCTTAATATGACCATAATACGGGTATTAACCATCACAACACGCTTACGTATTCATGTATGCATGGAATACAAATCATAATCAGTTTCAATTTCAATAATAATCATAATGAGAAAATTCATTCGTATCAAATTGCACTATGCGGGAATTCATTTGTGACAACTATAAATCAAACCACAGGCTGATTCATGACTCATGACGAAGAGAATCATTTTTTGTTTTTACTACTGAAACCAGGGAACCGATTAAAACTCAAACTAAAATTTGTTTTTTCAAATTAGGCTTATGAATCAGCACTTTTCCAACGTCAAAAACAAGAGAAAGCGCAAAACGCCCACCCTAAACGATTTAAAAAAAAAGTTTCACTATTGCGAAACTACACTATCCCTGGGTAACATATCCATTATTTTATCCAGGTACAGGTATCTAGCCTTCACGGGACGCAAGTCAAAACGCGGAAAATAGCAATAGAATATAAACAGGCGGGAATAACTAGTGAGGTATAAATATTTGGTATAAAATTATTAATTTTACATATATCATTCCTTCTGTGTACTTGAAGAGTCTGGGCCCAGCAGTGGGACAATGAATCGGCTGATGATAAATGAATGAATTATCGATCGATCAGGAATTTCTCAGTAGCAGATCGGGGTTCGATCGTCAAAGATGCTAAAAAACCCGTTCGTCAAAGTTAAAGTGATATTATCTTTTGTATTCAACCCTGCAAGAAGGTTCAAAAGTACAAAGGTTCTTTGACATTAATGATAAAATCAATAAAATATACTCTACGAGCGAAGATATAGGAGAGTATCAGTACTGATCTATTGAGAAATAGGATAATGGTACAGCTATACTCATTCCTAATTTAAAAGTAGCTCTGTAAAGAAGGATATAACTTTTCTAAAATCAAAAAGATTACTGACATTTTACCATCTAATCCTACATAAACAGAAGGCCAGCCAAGCCGGTTTCTTAGTATAATGCACAAAGGTAATGTCTGACGTATATCATGTGTCAGAAACAACAATGCTAAATGATGTCAAAGCGAATGAAACTTCACATTGTATGTTAAGAAGTGATATTCTGTACTGATAATTATGCTACCTTAGCATAGGTTCTTAGGGTGTTTTCAGATAGCATTACTTAGAATTGCGTTTACTTGATATGCATCGATGCGCGTTAATGCTAATACTAGTCTCCTTTTTTTGGGAAATCATCAAATGACCCCTCCCGCTGAGGGAGCAGCTGGAGGGAGTGTCAGACTCTTACTGAGTAAAACCCACTATGTTCCTTCGGGAGGTCCCTGTGCGCCAGGGCCACCGTAACTCTTGTAAACAACCCGGAGCCCAGGCAGACCCCGGCCCTTATGGGCACCACCTATTTTGCCGACACCTCTTCAAGGAGCGCATGGAAAATACAAGTCTCCCTTGAATTGTATTATTTTATTTGAGGTAACTTGTATGTAAATAAATGTAAATTACATTACCTTTTTAGAAAAAGGATGCTTATTTGGAGTTTATTGTTTTCTCATTTTAAAACCCACTCATGAAACAAACTAGTGTGACGTCTTAAAAGAGGAAGAAAATGCATAGTAAAACAAAGAAAAAAAAATATGTACGGTAACAATATATACGGTTAAAAATTGTTTTGCTAATAATTGATACAGTAGTTGTATGATTCTGTCCTACGCTTGTTACCTGAACTGTCCTTATGCTATGATTGAGCGTTAACGTGCGTTAACGCGCGCTTCATCCGAACACAGCCTTAGTCCATACACTTGTTTGGTCTGGTATGTGCATATGTTAACCCTTATTCGCGGAGAAGAATATAGGTTTGTGCAAATGATTGACGTGCTATTTCTTTCGCTTATGTTATTGTGTTTGGTCAAGGATCCTATTGTTTGATTGATTTAATATGGTTGTTTCTTATTTTATGTAGTAGTGGTTCGTGAAGTTACATTTTATTTTAGACGGATCGGTGTTGCAATGTTTGATGACTTTTAAGCTTTGTTTTCGGCAGACCTCATTTCTTCGTGATAAATTGGTAGGTACATTTATGTGGGAGATAATACCGACCCCAATGCGAGGAGGAGTGTGGAGGGAATGTAAGACTTATATTGACTAAAACCAGGATTTTGTTCCTTCTGTGGCAAGGACCACCAGATAAGGAGCACGCAAGGGCGTGCCAGGGCCACGACCAGTCTTGAGAGAAATCCCACAGAAAACACCGATCCCTAGATTGGAAAAATTAAAATGAAATGTTTTTAAATGAAGCCTTTTAACTAAACATTTTAATTTTTGCAAACAGTATTGTAAGTACTTTTTCCTTTAAAGTTAAACAGAATTCCTTAAGCAGTAGCTGTGCAAACAACTTCTAATTGAATAAACTTCTGCAAGTTACTCTTAAGATTGCTTTTAAGAACTTTATTGGGGTGACTTATTTAGAGCGAAATAAGGGGTTTATTATTCTTAGAGATAATTTTCCTCAGAGCTGCTTAATTTTTTTTTTCGTTTCCTTTTAAACGAACACCTAATCTCTACAAATATTACAAATATTTGTGATAATTCTATAAAAACGAAACTAAAAAAAACCTAATAATTATTAAACTAACTTTTCAATATTTTCTTTATTTCAGAGCTGTTATTCTTTACTACGAATTTATGACTTACTAGTATGTTCTGTTGCACCCACGTTACTTATATATAATAGGTACGTAAATTCTATCTCAAACATTCTGCATAATATATGTATATTATCATTGATACACTTAATTCATTGATGAACCGCATTGCAACTCCTATAGTGTGTAGTGAGTCGATTTTAAGTTAATGGCGAAAAGACTTTGTTTTAACATAATAGTGATGTTTAATCAACTGCAATCATTTTCAATACTTTTGGTCAAACGTCGAGCTGTTATTCTTTATCGACACTTTTTTTCGACATTAAACTTCAAAGGGCCATAAATGTCCCACCTTTAATTGGAAATGGGGACATAATTATTGGAATCACGCCATGAAAAGAACGAAGCATCTGTAATAACAGGCAAAATACTTTTTTATAATGAAATATTATGGATGCCTTTACCACCAACGGTTTATGTAGGTATATTTCTTAACAAGCTCGTTAAATTAATTAATATAATTAACGAAGTAGTAGAAAGTTGGTGAAACTGGTTCCCTTGCTGATCTAGACTGAGTTAAGACGAAGCTTTTCTATTTAATAATTATTATTTTGAAAAGTATTGGGTCACTGCAGCGTTTGTTATTGGTAATCTTTATGCGCTACATACAAAATAACTGTACAAAACTTGTCATCTTTGTAATTTTAATTTATTAAAAAATCTATTTATGATAATGTTTTTCGGACCTATAACCCACGCACTTAATTTTCACTAACAATACTATATTAATAGCTTCTAAATCAATGACATATTCCCCCTGGCTGGAGGCCTATTATTATTTAGGTACCCCCAGGAAAGCCTGGTTAAGCAGTATACGGCCTCCTAGGCTGAACTGCAAGATGTCATAACAAATAAAAAAAAATGACATATTTAAAATCGTCATTAATCCCTCTCGAAATCAATTATTTAAGGCTAGTCCCATCCTTTTGGGCCACAATGCACCGCAAACCGTTGTTCGGAGCACGTGGCCTTTTGTTGACATTTTCCGCTCGGGTTCAGGTCGCAACCACGCTAGATTGACAATTCCAACAGCCTCGTATGTCTGTCTGTTTGGGACCATACGCTTTCGGATGAGATTTCCAAAATTGTGTGGTTCTGTTTAAGGGTTTCGGTTCTATATTTTTGCATTGCAATATTATGTTTATGTAGATTGGTTGCTTGGTTTATCTGTAATGAATTTATTAGTCTTTATTTTAGTATTAAGTAGTTATCCCTAAGTCTAATCATGAAATCAGAAGAATGTTAATTTTGCGTTTAATTTACGGAATTAATACAGCAATCTGGCGTGATGGCATCCAGGCCGATTGTCGGCTACGGCGGCCGTTCTCTTTTATGAAGATCAGCCAGCTGCGCAGGATATATAATAGTGCACTAGCATTCGCGCAATAGCAATCTGGCGTAATTAGGCACAATTTCTTTGAATCCATTTCTGAAACCAATTATTCACCTTCAGTGTGATTTCAATTACATTTCCCCTTATTTCTGGCTCGCACGTTCCCAACACCAATGACATTTATTAGAACGACAGAAATACCGGAGCCCACATAGGTACATGTGGACTTTTGCACTCAGTCCACACCCCCTCCAGCGTTTGACATCGGCTGTCATAATATCGAACACAACTGCCGCTCTGGACGTTGTACAAAACGTACACGTCAATATGGGAGCTATTTTTGCGCGAAATGTATTTTGATAAGCGATATAATGAGAAAATTGTGCCAAAATAATTTCTGTACGAAGCGGTATTGGATTTTATTGGGTGTTGATTGAGAGAAAGGTTAAGCTCGCTTCAGATTTATGACCTAAATGCCTGAGTTGCGTTAAACCTCTGTTTATTATCATGAACGTATGCTGATCCATTTAATGGTATCCAAGTCCACGCGTACTTGGATCCCATTAAATTACCCAACAGTACTTTACAGTGAATCTCAGACGAGTCCAAAAAAGTTCAGAATTATGCTGTTAGAAGTATTCATATTAGCAAGACACAAATTATGACAAAAATGGTGAATATTGTCTTACTAATACTTCTTCTTCAAGTTGTAATAATAGTAATAAAATCGTTTCTTTTTTTTAAACCTTATTACTTTTATTAGATAGTACAGATGCCAGCACATCAAGCTACCCAAAACTGTCAAATTTTCGCAAACAACTTTGAACCATTTGCATCAGCAATGAACTTGAAAATCTAACATTAAGAAAATTTAACAGATTGTAGTAGCTTGATGAGCTGGCTTCTGCACCTACTCGCTCAAAACCGTGATTGAACAAATCCTAAACTTGACTGTAACACGTCTAAGACATGACCAAGTCTCAAAACACACTTAAAGCCGGACTACAGCATATTATCACATTTAGAAGGTTTCAATCCTATTAGTGTTATTAATTTATCGATGGCTGATTACATCTCGTGCTCATTAAAGTAAGTAATATTGCTCTATTTACGAAACCTGATACACTTTTGATCGGCGATGCGTGAGTTTTAGCGCCCATTTCAAACAGGTTTGACTACTTGCGCCGCTCGTTATTTATGCTAGATAAATGTTTATGTATGAATGAATGTTTATTTTAAGTATTTGTTTTTGTGAGTTCGTTGAGAGTTGCGCTTTGCAATGTGCGGTGTTTTGGCTGTTAAAAGGGAGTGATTGACTAAGTCAGTACTAAAGACGATGGGATGAGAGATGTGGTTGATCTTGCTGGTCAAAACATTAAATACAGGTGTTACGCAATAGGTTAGTAGAAAAACTCAAATAAAATGACACTCAAAGAATATTATTCTTAAAACAGCATCAAGTTCGGGGAACAATTGGAGCAGCAAAATCGAAGTCTTTCTGTTTTTAGTTTCATGTACCTAACATAACATTTATAGTCAAACAAAAAAAAAATAGTAAACTACTCTATAATTTACACTATATATTTTAAAACAAATGACAGTCGCTCCACACTATGTTACATTTTTATTTTTAAGCTGGACATAACCTAGTTCGAAAATCTGCCCAAAAAAAGGTAAACCAAATATATTTGCCGATAAAGAGCTCACAAATATTTAGAGGCTTACATAAAAAGTGGACGGAGTATGATGACATGGTACAACAATCTGACATACATATCGTGCAAGTAAGCTGGACAGATTAACGGACGATTTAATGAGGATTAATACAAAAAGTGACGCACCGTCATACGTGGAATAAAGTGGGTAAAATATTTGACCTTTTTTAAGCGTGTCGGTGATTATTATGATTAATTGAAAGATATTTATTACAATTTGATAGGCCTTTAATCATGTATTTATATCTATGGGACAACACAGTAGACTTACATGTAGAGGTGAATTAAAAACAAAATGTATAAAAATTATAAGCTTAGTTTTTGTATTAAATGCTATGGTTATTGTCTATTTCTATTTGTCAAGTCATTAAAACTTTTGAACTACTTCTTACAAAGTTATCAGCCATATCAAGAAAATACATACAATTATCAGCATTAACAAGTGCACTCAATAGTAAAAAAAATGTACCAAAAATCTATCGCATCCCAATCACGTGACTTTGTATCCGTCAAATACACTTTTTCTGCTATTTTCCTTCACTGAAAAAGAAGTATACGAACCTGCCTGCCTACATGTCGAAACACGCCCGTTCAGCCCTTATTAGACGGACGGATCTTATTAGAGTAAAGGGTCATTTATAAAACGTTTTACGTCATCGAAGCCGGCTAGCTGTCGGTAAATGCATTAGCTGATTGGCGATTCCATCAGGTCATATTACATTCTTACTTAGCCGTATTGCTTTTTAATTGTCCAGTTTTTTCCATGTTTCGCGAAAAGGAATTGGTTTTTTATATATATTTGTGTCTGTATAGTTAATCCTAAGCCTAATCTTATCAAAACGTTGAGTAAAAAACGTAACCTTAAATGTTAAGCACTGTAGAGATTTGACCTCACTATGTTTTAAATTTAATGATGGGACTGGCCAATACGTTTTTTAAATATAGAGGATAAAAAAGTCTGTAGATAGTTTTTTTTTATTGCCTTACCCGACGGCCGTCAGCTCCCATAAGAAATATAATAAAAGTCAAATTTTAATGTTTAAGAACTTTCTTATGGAATTAATTATCAATCCTGATACCTAGAAGTATTGTCTTCAAGTTAAAGATAACGTTACCACATTACCTACAGAAGATTTCATTAGAAAGAAAAGACCAAACTCATAATTGAAGTTTTAGGCTCAATTTGCAACGTCACTTCGAGTGTGGCCTTGCGGTAAATAGGATCGTTAAGCTGTGAAATTGGTCCTTCAGTCCCTTATTGGGACCGAAGGACTAGTAAACCCCATCTCTGCGTGAAGATGTCACTTTAGCAATCTTAAAGTAGGTTATATAGGAACTGTTGTTCGAGAAGTGATAACTTAAAACATAGCTTCATTTGCTATATATTCTCATTATTTTCTTTTATAACTTACTAGCGGTCGTCCGCGGTTTCGCTTGCGCGGTTGTCGGTTTTTGCGATAAAAGCAGCCTGCTCATCTCCCGAGCCTTTTCCCAACTATGTTGGGGTCGGCTTCCAGTATTACTAGATTCAGCTGAGTACCAGTGTTTTACATTAAGCGACTGCCTATCTGACTTCCTCAACCCAGTTACCCGGGCAACGCAATAATACACTTTGGTTAGACTGGCGACAAACTTACTGGGTTCTGACTACCCGTAACGAATGCCAAGGATGGTCAATGACAAAAGCAGTCTGCTATTCTGATTTATATAACCTATAATTCGTTTCATTAGATACTAATAGGTTCAAACTAATATTTTTACATCCTCCATCCTCCCACATTTTATCCTGTTGGGGATTGAACTTATGAAAATCCTATTTAAGCGGACGTCTTCATAATAGTAGTTCTAATAATTATTTTCAGTTAAATCAGTGTAAAATCTAAGAAAAGAACCTCTAGGGTAGCAATCTGGTTAAAACCAAAACCGAAAAAATGTACGCCAAATTTTGCGCCACGATCATTATGTTCTAAATACAAAATCGGTTACATCCAATGTAACAGTTTCGAAACTCAATATCCGTTAATCTTTTACGACCATTAAACGGTAAGTCGACTATTTTGAGTGTCCGGTAATATGGATCAATGACGTCGGATCTTATAAGGGACGCTAGTTTACAGTGTAATGGTCCAATTGGCCGAGAAACCGTGTTGACATTGCACACACGAAGCGAGCTTACAACTTAACGGTAATGCAAGTTGATAACTTAATAACTTAAAATTACGGTTATCCTACTACTATTATAAAGGCGAAAGTTTGTAAGTATGGATGTATGGATGTTTGTTACTCTTTCACGTAAAAACTACTGAATGGATTTGAATGAAACTTTACCACAATATAGCTTATACATCAGAATAACATATAGGCTACTTTTTAACCGGGCATGGAAAGTAGGTACTTCCCTCAGAAAGCGGGTGAAACCGCTGGATGGTTATGGTGATGATTTGGGGTGGATTGAAATAATGTCTCATCATCATCATGTGAGCGTTATCCCGGTTGCAACGTTTCGGGCCCAGGGTCCGCTTTCCTGCTCCTTCTCCTCCACTTGGCACGATCTTGGGCATCCTTGTTTGTCAGTCCATTGGCACGCATGTCACCCCTTACGACGTCCAGCCAGCTTTTCCTGGGTCTACCCAGTCTGCCACGTCCGGGTGGAGGAGCCACAGGATTAAAATAATGTCTGTATTCGGCAAGAATTCCTGGATGACCAGTGTCGTGAACACTCAAGACAAAAAAGTCAATATCGTTAGTATGTTCTAACGTGTTTTTGTAAAGATTTTTATAAAATCGTAAAATGCATTTTCTCGAGTTCACTTTGAATTTATCGATCACTTTCTTCAGACATTCTAATTCATACCTCCCGACACTATTTTCGTCTTATTCATACATTCAAACTTTAATTCAGAATCAGTCGTAATTAAATGGGATAATTAGTCTAGAAGTTGGTTTAAATGACATTGTATCAAAGATAAACGGATATTAGAACCGTGAAAGGTAAATATCAAATGTTTTGCAACGATGAAATGTTGGCAATTAGGCACTGGTGAGTGGCACAAACAGTAAGTACTTAGAGCATATGACCAGCTGGAACTGTCATTAACATAAATCTCTATACGAAAAAGATTTAAATTACTCGCGGAGGGCGAGGCAACGCAACAGAAAGTGATAACTCATTCATGCATTTTTATTAAGCACGAAAATGATAAAATTGACAAGCACAAGCATTAATTTGACCAACTTACGTTCATACGCCAGCACATTAAGCTAGCCGAAACTGTAAAATTTTCCCCATCAACTTTGAACCATGTTTCTAATAAAGTTGAACTACCTATCTATTAAAGAAATTCGACAGATCAAGATCAAGCTACTACAGCTTGATGTGCTGGCATCTGTACATTCAAGTATAAGTGGCGTAGTTTTATCAGAGGAGAAACAGGGCAATGGCTTATCCAGTCGGTTAAATGCTCTAAGAGCAAGTACGACTATATTGATTGTATATGTGTTACGAGGCTATACGATTGTCGATTATATCTAGTGGGCATTAGGAAGACAAATGGTGTTTTTGGTATTGAATGCCTCCATTACAATGTAGCTTATGATATAGATTGATATGCGTAAAGGCATGTTCAAACGGAAATTAAACATTTGTATGGAAAATTCAAATGGCTTAAATTTTGCTTTAACTCCAATAAATTATTAATACATTGGCAATTTTTTTGGAAACGAAAGGAAAATTCCAATAAAATTTCATAAGAAGCTACTTGTGAAGAAACTAGCTTGAAAATGTAATAGTCACTGTGCCCGCCTATTTTATACATATGCCAGCACATCAAGCTACCCGAAACTGTTAAATTTTCCCAATCAACTTTGAACTATAAGCTTCAGCTATAAAGTGGAAAATCTATTAAAAACTATTGAAAATCTAAAATCTTCTATTAATTAATTAACATTATCGTAACTTGATGTGCTGACGTCTATACAGCTACTGCGGCTAAGACTCAAAGTAATAAGATTTTTTTAATCAATGTTGGCTCAATTACCCATAAGGTTCATATAGCATCTGTAAGAAAAGAAACAACATCTATTATACTAAAACGACAACACTAAACACGATAACAATTTGACACAAATTAGATAGCTACTCTATTTCAACGAAAACGTTCCAAAGACAACAGATAAACACTCCTCAATCGCTTAGTAGCAAATACATATTATTTCAAAACCGGTTCTCTTAATAGTGCAATAGCTTGTATCTAACAGTTCGGTACACGAATGTAATTTAAAATGACGTCACGCGAGATAAAGTAAATATCAGAGGGGTATGTAGGCATTAAGTGATCGCGATAAAAATATGTTTTTTTCTGATAATTCTTAGTCAGTCAGCTGATGTAGTTATGCCCAATTCTTATGTTGAAAAATAGTGTATATTTTTTTTTCTACACGAGTATAATATTTTAGTTCGGATAGGCAGTCACTCCACGTGAAAAACTGATGCTCAACTGCATCCGGCTAAGACTGGAAGCCGACCCCAAGACAGCTTGGGAAAAGGCTAGACAGATGATGAGATGATGAGTATAAAACAAAAGTCAGAAGCCTGTAATTATAATGAAAAAAATCGAAGCAATAACTTTTCGAGTTACAATATACATAATACATAGCGAAATATTCTTTAAATTTTGATTTATTCAATACTCTACTACTAGAAACAGAGCCAAAAATCTTGTAAATTGAACATTAATTTCTGAACGGCATAACTTAACGACTTAAGTTTTTAAGAACTGTTCCCTTTAGCAAGCAATTTATCAAATACAACAGCTGATGTAAGTGCTGACTTCTCTTTTTTAAGAAACAGCTCAGTCGTTCCAATGCTCCTTTGAAATACACTAATGTGTGAATAACTCAGACAGTTCGCTTTATACAAAATTCTATGTTATTTTAGTATGAGACTAAAGAGAAATTGACAGAGATAGACTACACAAAAAGAGTGAGGGATAGTTATCAGAAAGAATCAAATTAAAATAACGTAACTACAGATGTTTCCAATATAGGTAAGTATACACAGTATAAAAAATAAACTTCTGTACCGTGATTTTTGTTGTCAATCAAGTATTTTTAAACTCAAATAACATAAAAATGCACAAAAACCAACATGTCAAAGTGTTGCGAAATGGAAAGGGAGAATATTTGTAAAATTGTTAAAATTTACTCGGACGTCAATCATTGCATATCAGTCCTTCCGAGCATGGCTTGTATTTCATGTCGGAATATTTACAAAGACAATAATATCGAAAGGTTTTTTGGGAATATATGTAGTATTTTATTATTCACGCTAGCAAATTTATTTATCATCAACCTGAAAAAGTTTTAATTTGAACCATGTTGCTTAGGTCGTTATTTCTTTGCATACGTACCCGCTAAAGTAAAGGATTCTTCTGTATTCAGAAACATGAGGAGAAAGCTAATTTTATATTTTACTTGCAGACCCGACCTCTCTTTGCTTTGGGTAATATTTATGTTATAATAATTACATAATTCAAATAGGTAATTGTTATTGTTACAGTTTTAATCCGACAAAAATAATTGTGATGACCTCTTAGAGACTCGAGCTTGTAGGCATTTAACAAGACAAATTAATTAATTAAAACGATCGATGTTAATCTTTGATCATTTGCGGCATGTGTCATTAATGTTAGGTAAGTCACAGTGCGTTGGCGCAGACGTAAGGTGTCGTATTCAATTAATAACGATCTACGGTTAGCCTTGGTGGTAGAATATTTATTTTCAGTTCAAGTGGCAGTTAGGTAGATTATAAATGTATATACAATGTTTGACATGTCAAACTTCTGTTTAGTTATTTTTAGGGCCAGATAAATTCAAAAATGAAAGAGAATTTGTATGAAATTATCTGCCAGATAAACTATCTAGAACTTATCATCAACCTGTGAAACTGGCCCTTAGTCTTTGTATTTTTTTTTGTTGATTAGTCGGCTAATTGATTAAAAGAAGCATCGTATATGGTTGCGGTTTCCGTATTTAAAATTAATGCAAGAAAAATCGTGCTTAGAATAAATCGTAATAAATTATTTACAGTAAGTAACACGACCACAAAATTTTGTACATAAATTAATCAAAGAAATTAGTTGGCGGTTTCAGGTAATTTATTTTTGCACGCCTCTTCATTTTTCATGTTCAAAGGTCAAACCTTTGAAATAAGTGGAGCTGAGAGCGGAGTGAAGGCGCTTTTTCTTTGAAAATCTTGTAGGGCTGCACAGTCTGACTTAAAATTTTATGAACATTAACAGTTTATTTTAAACTGGGTTATTTTATTCGCTATAATTATTTAATTATGGTGTTTACTGTTTTTTTTTTCGATTTTTTCGTCGAAAATTCTTCTAAAAACAAAGGTTTGCTTATTAACCAATGCAGAAAAGTTGAATCAAAGTCCCCTTAATTAAATATTTAACACACATACGTAACTATAAATTCATAACACTTCCTCAATTTATAGGGCTTGTTTCACCACCTACAAATAAGTTCCTGTTAGTTTATTTGGTAGATAATTTCATACAAATTCTGTGCCATTATTGAATGTATTCGTTAGATAGTAGCTATTTGCAAATCATGAAACTGGCCCTTAATGTGGTACATAGGTTCTACTTTCAAATAGATTCCATATTTAAAACAGCCAATTAAAAGAAAACAACTGGCCAGTAACTCCTAACGCTTCATTTCACATACTAGTTTTTGGAGCGAATGATCCGCAGACGAGCGTTTTTCTACCTAAAGTTCGGAACGCGCCTTTCAATCCCATCTCGGTATACCGTATAAGGGAAATAATGTATCGGATGGGCTGAACATCATTAGTTTCTTAGGATAATGGCGCAGTACAAGATATGCTATATGATATTACATTTATAAAGTCTAAAGTCATTTTTCTTTCTAAGATAACTTAGCGGATGCATGTATAAGATGCCAATTAAAACTATTATCATGCTTTAAAAAGTGTTTTCTACTATAGGAGAAGTTACTGAAGAGTAATAATTATAGCAAGGTTGAGAGAAGTTCATAACTAGAAACAACTAGGTAAATAATGGCTATCGTGTCTTGGCATTGGATACCAGTTTGAACAACAAACAATAAATCCAGGGTAAATATTACTTAGGAGAAAAAATCAATAACGATGCAATAATTTTATGAGACTCTGGAAGTTGGTGATTAATACACGTAAATGTCGGTCCTGCACCTGATCTCTCTCCGACCGTGTCGGATTGATTGAGGGAATAGAGAGTGCACCTGTGTCTGCGCAAATTCTTGTGCACTATAACTCCTTAGAGAGAACGGGCGCCGTGGCTGGCAATCGGTTTGGACGAAAGGAAATGATGAAAGTTATACCTAACTATTAATGAGCCTTCTAGAAAAGATTTTAAAAGTCGAAACAATAACAAAATTTCACAATATGAATTTAAAACTTCAGACAGTGGTTGGAAATGATTAAAGTTTTGCGACAGCTGAGCTTTATGGCGGGAAAGTTTTAACGGCTCTTACGTCACTATTGTTTTTAGTTCGACCTGCTAAACAAACTACCTTATTTCTAGAAATAGCATTCAAAACTACCCATCTATCATTTATCCCATTCTTCTTCCTCTGGTGGTGGTTCTCCACCACTAGAGGTTAGCCACCAACTCAGCGATTCGATCAATTTACTCCTTTCTCATACCAAGCAAAGCAGGCCCTCAATGCTGGCAATACTTTGTCCACTTTCTGATTTTCCGTAGCTAAGATTTCATGTGCCTTATAACGCGTATTTTACTTATTATATAAAGCTCACCTAGTTCTCCAAAAATAAAAATCTCTCTCTGGATGATCGAATCTGACTGGATACAGTTGAATACCTGTAATTTAGAAACTACAAACTCCAACATCTATTCGATAAACTAACATGATACCTTTTAGTTTTCAGTTGGAATTTAGGACTTTTGAATACCCGTCAAAGGGAAAACAATAAATGGATTGGTTACCTCTGCTAGCTTCTCAACCGCCATCAATGTGCTCTGCGATGCTCAGGTGTATGAAATCACCAATTTCCAGAGTCCGAGTTGGTATTTTTTTTAAGTGTCTTAAACCCCACAAAGCGATTATGGTCCGATCCGGAAAGCGAACCCGAGACCAAGTACTCAAGAGTCGTGCCATACGTCGACTTCTAGACAAACGAGGCAGTCAAACTAACTTCACATTCCCTACTAACAAAACTTCCAATCTAATCTAAAGCTGGAACATCATCTTAATACTCTTATAAGACCCAGTCAACTATTTGCTTTCCATTTACGGACACAGTGTCAGCTTTGGCAAGGAATTTGTATAGATGTTATCACACTGATTCAATATGGGCTTCACGCGAAAAATCTCGTGTTAATTGACGCGTATTTCCTTTTACGGACTCCGGTTTATGTCTGCAAGATTTTTTTTCTATACAACTCTCGTAAGTGATTTATTAAGCCGTTAGATATTAAATGATACTAGGAGGTAGAATGTCATAAAATATTTGTGGGCTATCAATCTGGATAACATAGCTCCGTGTTATGGAGCGCATTCTACGGAGTTAATAAAAATAATCTTTAGTATCTTAAGATTATAGGCGTAGATAACGTTGCATTCTTGTTTGAAAATGGAAGGGCTTCGTCATATTTGTACTGGATATGGTTATGTTATTTTGGGAGCATTGATTGGATGATTGTAGTAACCTGGGCCAGTCTTCTATGTATTATGTCTCTTATAACATACTTATAACATATTAACAAATAATATATATGGACACCTTTTCACACACGGTCGGTTAGTCCCAAGGTAAGCAATTGATTAGCTTTTGTTATGGGCGCCAACACAACTGATAAACTACACATTCATATGTCAACTACATGTTGTCTGGAGAACAGCTAACAAACATGCTCATCACATAAATGTTGACTGCACTGGGAATCGAACCCGATACACTTAGCAGTCCGGTGTTTGCCATTGCGCCAACGGGGTCGTCGTCATAATTCGCTGTATATTAATAGAAATCATCGCTATTATAAATCTTCTAAAATACTTTTACATTCAAATTGAAAGACTCAAAGAGCCCTTTAAAAACAGATGCGCAAAAACGTGACATTGCTCGTATTCGCTCCCATTCATCCCAGAAAGACTTGAAAAGCAATACTTTTAGTAGCAAACTCACTCCACTTCGCTTTTACAGCTAGTACAGTGCTCAACCTTACATCAGAACATATGAGTAGGAAACTTTCCTTAAACTGCCTTCATTTTGTGAATTCATACCAAGTTATGACGTAATACTTTGGACTGGAACAAATACTTCAGTAGTTCTGGAACTTGATATGAAGCAAGTCTTACTTTAAGATAGCAAGAATTTGATAGTTCACGTGATAAGCAATGTTTGTAATTAGTTAAATTAGCTTGTTTCTTGTGAATGAAGTCAACTTTCTAGTCTTTCAATATTTATGTATTTTATGATACTAGCGGTGAACAAACTTGGTGGCTGTCGGTGAAAAAATAAAAAAAACTCTGACCTGTTAACAAGTGATTTACTATTCTATAAATACGTAAATCCTATTAATGATTCAATGGTAACGACGGCGGATTGCCGAGCTGAGAGTCCTGGGTTCCATTCTCGGTGCGGTCAACATTTGTGTGATGAGCACGATTGTTGGCTGTGTGTGTCTGGGTGTTAAAATGTATATTTATATATACATATGTATGTGTGCAAAGTATTATGTAGTTTATCAGTTGTGTTGGCACCCATAAAACAAGGTAATCGATAGCTTACGATAGCTTACTTTAGGACTAACCGACGTTGCGTGAAAAAGGTGTCCCTATGTATATTATAAGATGCAGTTTTGTATATATCTATTGCAGCAGCGGTAACACTAACAAATTGACAATTTGGGCACGGTATAAACAGTTCTAGCATTTCTGTCATCACTTTTTAATTAGCTTAGCTTGTCTCAAGACATAATACTAGAGTGAATATGTCGTCCCGGCTTACAATCTGTGCTATTAGACGGATTAGCCCCCAAATCTACAGGTGTATTGAAGAGGATTGCAATCTATTTGCTGAGTGACCTATACTAAGTAGGGCATTATCCAAATTAATACCCAATAGATATACAGGAACAATAATGCTTTTGATAATGGTAAATAAGTGATTTTTAATTCCACATTTGATTATATTCTGTCTTGTAATACTAGCATTAGTCTGGCCTCTTAAAAGACTTTCAGTGTAACTTTCAGATGCGGCTGAGTACCAGTATTTCGCTAAGACAAACTATCTGAACTCCTCAACTTTCTTCGATTCTTCAAACCAACAGACAGGCATGTCTTGTTAGGGAGTTTGCTGCGCCACTTCTCCATCCCAGCAAAAAATACATAGGTCATGGCAAAGGGTGTGTGTTTTAGGAGCTATCTATTGTAATTTTAAACGTTCAAAAAGCACTGTTTTTTAGGCAATTTTGAATAAATGATTTTGAGTTTTATCAATAAAATTCTGAAATCAGTGCAACAAATTACAAATTGTATCTTACAATTCTCCCAGTCTGCGAACTTTGCTATATAACAATGGGAAGGCCGTAAAATATTAACAAGATGTAGGCGTTCCCTGACAGTTTGAAAGGGTAGCCTTTCTATTGTTTAGCCATTTAATTAGGGATCAAAAGCCAACACTCTTGGGCGACCTTTGAATTGAGAGTGAGTTCAATTTCCAATTAATTTATAAGGTACATTTATACATAATGTTTCTGTAATGCTACCTTTGGAGTGGTTATGGCAAGCTTTTCTCGTATTCATTTACTCTTTTTATGATTACAAAGAATTTTATATGAGAACTTGTTATTATGTTAATTAATAGAGAAAATTAATTTCAGTGAGCTTGCGGTTTGAGTCGGGTTTTATTTCGAATACATGCTCATTTAAGAGACATTATATTAATTAAAGTTGTTAAATGGAATCTGTTAGTGAACAAAGATAATGTTATAAGTCCCCATTTGCAAATAGATTCAATAAGGGCTGTCAAAATTTTTTTAAATACCACAACCACGCAAAATCCTTATAAAACTCTTCTTTGCAAAAACTCCCATTATGACTATACTGCAGTACATCCCAATAGTACCTACAGTAAAAATCTCCATGAAAAATACCATAAAAACAAAAGACCCAATTCCAATTTAACGTAACTGCACAACGAAGCCTATTGTCTGCGAAACTGCGAGCCATTTAAACGCGTCCCGCAAAAACTCGATTCCGATGCAACAAACGATTTACTGGATACTCGATACGCTGTCGATCGCAGCACGCTGGTGCTCGGTTTTGCTTCACCCCATGCGGTCTAGAGCAACAGCCGTGCGCAGCGGTCTGACATTGTGTAAATGACGGTAAAGGTTACTACACAATGTGGAAATGGATGTGAAAATCGAAAAAGCGATGTATCAATTTGTAGGTACACAGGATATTGTGTGGTACATTATAATTAAGGGAGTTAATCGTTATAGTTATGATTTTTGCGTTCGGGATGCTGCACTTTTGAATTCCTTTATTTTTTTTTGTCCACATCTCAAGGAAACCACGTCTCGAGCCCTGATATTAGGTATCCTGTCCTTTCCTCTAGTCTATCACATATCGCCATGCCAAATTTAATCTCAATCAGCTCAACAATTTTGTTCTGAAAGCATAACAAAATAAAAAACTCACTTCCGAATTTGGAATATAAGGAGTCACGTGATGAAACGGCGGATTTTTTTATGAATATAGAAGTTTTTTAATTTTTAATCTGGGGGCATGGTAGTGCGGACTTGGCGGAGGCCAGGATTTTGTTAGCTCATATGTATTTTCCTATAGTCCGTGCTTAGAAGACAATGTTTTAGAGTGAGCACTCACCCTAAGCAGCGAGTTAGGCACGGTGCAGTGGGCGTGCGGTGGCGGCGGTCAGCCGAACAATATTGTATTTTTACCGCTGAAATTCTGCGTCAGTTTGTGCGGCAAAATAACGAAGTTCATAAAATACTTTCGAAAATTATATTTTTACACGCTTTTCTTAAAAAAATGCATGCGCAAACGAAATTCTGAAATCCAGTTTTCCCATTTCCCTTTTATGGGTAAACTTGTTTTCAGAATTCCTGGCTTTTAACTAACGACTTCCAATGATCTTCAAATGACAGCGGGACTCACCACCTTGCCTACTGCTGTATTTGCAATATACATATGTATACTGACATTATAAAGCTGAAGAATTTAATTATTTGTTTGAAAGCGCTAATATCAGAAACTACTGGACCGATTAAAATAATATATTTCATTGTTAGATAGCTTATTTATCAAGGAAGGCTACTTTTATCCGTGTGCGTAGTTTTCTACGATGAAACCGTTGTGGAAAGCAATTAGGTAAAAATAAAACAAAAAAAGAAATGCTGAGTCGTTTAATTTTATTTCCAAAAGTCAGAACGAAGACAGCATATCAATTCTCACTTGAACAAGTGAAACAAAAACCATTTCATTGAACGTTACTCTTTGTACATAAAAATAAAAGAAAACTTTTGGAACTGGGCTATTCAAAACGACTTTTTGAATAGCCCCGTTCGAAAGTAGACTCGTTGAGTCTTCAGTTAGTGTAAACACAGTTGTTATGTGTTCGGTTGATGAATAATTTTGTATAATAAGTGTAAAAAGTTGAGTTACATTTAGTCAACTTTTAATACCAAAGCTTCACTCCCAAGGATTTCTAGTGCATTTGCTCTGAACGTGTCCCTGAAAATAAAGGAAAAAACTAGTTATTTTTTTTACAAAATTCATAAGGATCTTGTTTTGCTTAAAATTTACGCTAACACTAAGCGATGCAAAAATTGCGTCACAGAACTGCTCTTAGTATGGCATGTTTAGCGAACAATTGTGAATTGACAGACATCTTCCATTTTTGCAATGTTACGTCACATATTTTTTTGAGCTCAATAAGTCTTATTGAGCTCAAAAAAATATAAGCATCTTTTATAAATGTCATGGTGACCTAGTGGTTAATGCACCAGCCTTGAACCAGCCAGGGTGCGTGTTCTATTCCAGGTCAGGCAAGTACCAATGTAACTATTCTAAGTTATACGTACTTTCTAAGTTTATCTTGGACTGATTAAAGGTGAAGGAAAATATCTCGAGGAAACCTGGACTATAAAGTCTGAAATCACCAACCCACATTGAGCTAGCGTGGTGATTAACGCTAAATTTTTCTCCGTGGAAGAGGAGGTCTGTGCCCAGCAGTGGAACGATAAAAAACTGTGATGATGATGATCTATTATAATACAAAAAAAATATTTGATAACTCATATTTAACTTTTTTGTCAGAAATTTGATGCACTAACAGCTTCTACTGTCACGATTTGTGTAAATCTTATTGATTTTCATTATAATTTGCACTATAGATGTCAAAATAATAGGTCACCTTTGAGAAATTATGCTAAATCTATTAACTGATCGTGTCTCTTGACAAGGAATCAATAACTCTTAGCTAAATTGATGGAGCATCAGTCAACGCGGATCGCTAACCTAATTTAAATAGAGAGCCGAGATAACGTGCCTGCCTTCCTAATGTCCTATCAGTGTATTGTATTGCCAATCTTGTGGCTACAATATTGAAAATGAGCATGATAATTATTATTATTGAAGAAATAGATATATACTATTTAGTAGAATCAATTTCTATTTCAAATTTGGAATTTATAATCATTCAATTCACAAATTATCGGATGCTTTCGCATGCTCGAGTAAGCGTTGCTCAAGTGTAAGTAAAGATTGATCAGGTAATGCTTTTATCTACATTGATATCTCTAAGTGTACAAACGCCAGCACATCAAGTTAGTTCAAACTGACAAATTTTCCCAGTCAACTTTGAACCATATGGTTCAGCGAAAAATTTGAAAATCTATTAAGGAAATTTTTACTGTACGTCAAATTTAATCCTAAATATACCTATGTAACTGATTTACACCAACCTTGAGTATGCCAATATTTGTCACAAAATGAAAAGCCAATCTTTGTTGAGATTCCCAGTTTTTTTTAATTATAGGACAAGTTTATATTACTGAAATTAATCTGTTAGAAATGTTTCTTTTCTTGTCACTCACTGCCTTTTGTTGTAGGCATTATCAAAATTTATTAACATTATCTAAATTAACATGCAAGATTATAAACGTTACAGCAATTGACAAAATGAGCGAAAGAAAAATATTCACCTAATTGGTGAAACGGCTATTTAATTCGGTCCAGTTATAATAACATATCGATGACGTATTTTAAATGAAACTGGCACTAGACCCTCTTATACGAAAAATAAAGCAAAAACGATTTCTAATTGTCATTTGTATCTCAGAGACCAAAACTATGAAAAACGAATTAATATCCGTAATAGTTTAGGCAATTTATCTTCCCTTGATAATCATTGCTCATAGTTTTGTTACTAAAACAAGCGGAATATTAACTAACTTAACCCTTACCGTCTGGCGTTATGCCCAAACTTGTGAACTTTCATAATTCGAGTACACTCAACTATCGTCTTAGACTCGGAGGATGTTTTCATTATAATATAATTGTGTTGTGTGGTTCAATTGCCCCAGATGTAAGCAAAAGATTTTGTTAGTTGGTAAAAAAAAAATACTCACTTAGCTTTCTTGGGAGACTGGATGCTGCTGATAACAACTTCGACCTTTTTGTTAACGCCTTCAAAGTAAGTCAAATCGATGGTGTAGGCTTCGTGTCTGAAGTTCACGACGACGATGTAAGCCTTGTTTTTTATCCATCTGGAAAAGTTGAAAATGGTGGTTAAAATGTAGGTCAATATTATAGAGACAATTTTGTATGGCAATTAACAAAGCCAAAACCTTTTAAAAGGCATAATAATATGAAAATTATAATTAAAACCTAAGCCCCGATAGTAAGCCAAAATGTACAAAATGGCAAGATCGATTTCCGCATATCAGCAAATAAAAGTACCTGCAATGCAGATCTGTAAACATACCAGCCTGGACGTTTGTAAATATTAAAGCGATATACTATGTGTAACGGCCTATGTGCCTGTCCGAACATGTGATACATACAATTCTGTACCTGTCTCCGGATGCTCTCAAGTGGTATTCTCCCCAAATTATTGATAAGTATCAGTAATCTTAGCTGCATAGATAGTATGATTATTTAGTTGTGTTTTGTATTTTTCCGCTCTTCTATGGTATAGATAAGATTATTCTTGATCGATACTATATTTTCGGAAAGTGTAGATACATACATTTATGTTGCAATAATGTAATCACGGTTTAAGGTCAGTTGGATATATTTAGTTCCGTTAATGGGTTGTAAAGCAATTAAACAAATATCTTAAACTAACCTTCTGAACGCAAAAACTCCCTCATTGAAAGCAACAGACTCGTATCTTCCGTATCTGAAGATTTTGTCAGTTCGAAGTAACGACAATGCTTTGTACACGTTGAAATGAGATTTGTCTGTGACCCGCTGGACTTCCACATTTAAATTCTCAAAGCCGGCTGCTACTGGAAGCCAAGTCTTTTCACCATCTGAGAAGCCTGTAACATTCAATATATGTTTTGCGTTAAATCTGCTGATTCATATGATATGAGTCTAGACTGATTTATCATGAGTCATTGTGATGTTTTATGTATTTTCTATATTTTTATTATACCTGCGTTGACATCAGCACTCCATTGGAATGGCGTTCGCTCTGGATCTCGAGACGCCATCCAGTAGTTGATAGGATCGTCAGTGTTGCACCCACTAGGGTCCACAGTATCTTCCCAGCTTACGTAGCCATCAACCATGCCAATTTCTTCACCCTAGAAAGTCACAGTGTGAATAGAAAATAATATATCTATACTGTTAAAAATCCTGATGACTTTAATGATCCTGAACTTACCATATAAGTAACAGCAATACCAGGCATCAATAGTACAATCATGTTAATACCATCGACTAATTCTGGACTGAATCTTGAAGCTACACGGCTGTTGTCGTGATTCCCAGCCTAAAAACATTAAAAAAAAACTTGAAGACAGAATAGATGTTAAAAATAAAACTGATAGAAAAAAGAGTCTTACCACCCAGTTTGCATGTTGGTCAATAGGCTTGAATGTAAGGAATTTATCAAGAGCATATTTAATTTCAGCAGCACTAGACCTTCCATTGACATCAGAAATCAGCACAAAGTTGAATGGCATTTGTGCACCCAAACGTTCACCATTGCCAAAATACTTCATCGTCATCTGTGGACTCGAGTATGCTTCAGTCATCATAACTCTGCTGAGACCGTCCTTAGCCTTGTATTCGTCGAAGATTTCCCTCCATTGGTACACCATTTCTACAGTTTCGTCCAAGTCCTTGGTGTAAACGTGATCCAAATAGTCGTAGCTGTCAGGGTCATCAGTATTTCTGGTTAGAGGTTCATCAGGGTACTTGCCGCCAAAGTCTGCCTTATCTACCTCAAACAAATGAGCGATGGCATCAACTCTGAACCCTGCAACGCCTTTGTCTAACCAGAAACGAACGACATTCTTCATTTCTTCAACCACATCTGGGTTGCGGTAGTTAAGATCGGGCTGGCCGATGACAAATTGGTGAAGGTAGTATTGGCCAACTTCTTCTCTGTATTCCCAGGCACTCTTACGGAAGACACTCACCTGAGGACCAATGGTTTTGTGTTTTTTTTCTTATGTTTCTATGTTAGAGAACATAAATCTCTTTTAAAATCTCAATTAATTAGCCGATTGTGACAGGCTTTAAGCTGATTGAAATTCATTCTAGAGGAATTAAAAAATATATTTTTACCGGTGATAAAAAAAATACTTTTGATTTTCCCTTCATCCATATATTTATGAACACAAATATTGGCTACTATTAAAATAAAATTCCATTTAACATATAACCCGAAATACTCTTATTAAGTAGAATTTAACAAGTAGTTCATGATTTGTACCAATATCGAGGCACGTGTAACGTCAGTTAAAAAAATGATATTTTTCAACGTAAACTCGTGTTGTCGTCATTATTCATAAGTATCTTAAACTTTTAGCTAACGGGTTTCTGTGGTTTCACTTGCGTCTCTAGTTTTGAAACTGGAACAACCTATTTTACAAGGGTTCTAGATTCATCTAGATCTATACAAAATTCAACCTGTATCTCAATTACTTACCCAATTATTAGGCGGATGCATAACACCATTTTCATCAACTGTGCCATTTTCCCATACAAAATAATCATAATACTTCTCGTGACCTTTCAACGCCTCCTCAAACCATACACTTTCATTACTTGTGTGGTTCGGTACGAAATCCAGAACTATTTTAATATCTGAAACGTTAAACGAAACGCTGTTTATATTACTTGTTGGTCTGTTTGTTTATGAGATGAAAATATTCAGGGAAAAGTAATCAAATAAGTAGGATTCGTAGACTCTATAAGTGTCGTTGTAGCGTAAATATCAGTTTTGATATTGAAGATAAATATTATAATGTATTGTATTTTGCCTAAGAACTCCTGAAGCAGCTACTCGGTTCGATAGATCAGATTCAAAGTAACCTTGATCGCATTATCATCATCTTCTTTTTTAATTGATCCACTGCAAGGGCTAAGGCCCCTTCTCATACAGAAAAGGAATGAGCTGTAATCACCACGCCTCGCTCAAGGCGGATTGGTGAGTTCAGATTCTAAGTACTGGTTTCCTCAAAAATGTCTTCTTTCACTGATGTTTATCATCATCAAAGAATCATGTACCTTTTTAAAATGTTACAATGGCTTTTTTCATGGACTTTTACATACTTGATACGCATGAGCTATTAGGCACACGTGACTTTTTTCCCGAATAAAGCTTGTTCTAGTTGAACATTAGCCAGAAAGTCTGCTTTTTCAAGAGCTACACCAATCTTTGGTGGAAAAAGGTTAGGTAGACTTTTTAATCTCCGTATATTACGTCAGTAACTCAATTTTCTCAGAAAGAGTCGTATTATTTCCACCGTCGAATGTTGTTTTTATTCCGTCCTCAACATTTTTCGATATTGCATTTTAAAATTCTTGGAAAGCTCTCTGCTGTGATTAATGAATGTATTGTGGTGTCATATTTTTAAAAGCATACTACATAGTCAAGTTACGGAGTCGTCGCTATCATTGTATCCTACTTTCTTAAAAATATGGAAGTTTGTTTGCTTGTATATCGGTTCTTCAATCATCAACATATAGATTGAAGTCTTCTTATCTTAAGAGAACTTTAGATGCATAGGATAATATATGATACTTATACCAACCTAATTCCTTGGCTTTAGCCATTAGATTTTCAAAGTCTTCCATAGTACCGTATTCATCTTGGATTGCATAGAAATCGGAGATGTCATAACCAAAATCGTACATCGGTGATTTGAAAATAGGTGATAGCCAAGTTGCTCCAACACCCATTTCTTTCAAGTATTCCAAACTTGCTGTGATTCCTGCAAACAAACAAAAATATACAAACCTTTTTTTAAAATAGTAATGAAAGTTATAAAAGCCAGCAGACCCCAAAACACCCAAATTTCACAAATTCTTATGTATTTTTGGTGGGAAAAAGGGGCGTAACAAACTCCATAGCAACACAATGTCTGTTTGTAGTTTTGATGAAACTTTTTTTTTATTAAGTAACTCCTAGATTAAACTAATCCTTTATTTATCAAGGTCCGATTACTACAATAGCAAAAGCACAACATATTAAACTAAAGAGAAAATTATTTTCAAAAGAAAAATATATATCTTACCATTAAGATCACCAATGCCATCTCCGTCGCTGTCTTTAAATGACCTTGGATAAATTTGGTAGAAAATGGTAGTTTCCCACCAATCCAGTTCAGGTTCTGATTCACCACTGACAGCCAGTGCGAAGAGCACCGGCAGTAGCAAGATACTCCTCATTCTGATCCTAGATAATAAACAAGATACAGGTGTTAATTAAAAAATATATATCTGTTTCAGAAGGCACGTTACATTACTGTCATTTCTACATCTATGGCAGTCGTTATGGGTAGTCAGAAGCCAGAACCTCTGACAACCAGTCTTACCAAGGGGTATCGGGCTACCCAAGTGTGATTGAGGAGGTAGATAGGCCGTCGTTCTTACCAACTGCATAACATAATCATACAAGTCATGCAAAAGAATAATATATTATTCGGATGATCAATAAATAAAATGTATAAAGTCAAACAATAAGGAATATTTTTTCTTATTTATAACAAACACGTATTAATTGTATTAACACACATTATTAAAGTACGCATAAACAAACTTTATATTCAATAGTAGGTACATAAAAAATTATTAAAATATAGTATCTATAAATAAAATTAAATAAGTACCTTGCTATCAAAATATTATAGCCACTGAATACTTTCACAAATACTCCACAATATCATTGAAGATTTCACAATGTACTCAAAATTTGTGCCGTATATCAACACTACAGATATTTCTTAAGAGGAAACCTTTCCGTTGTACAGTCACAAACGAATGAAGATTTGACATACGATACGGTAAGGTATTAAATCAGTTTATTAAATTACTGTCTGTTGTTATCTACTGACTGTTATTAGAAATTCACTAATAACAGTCATGTTGCATAGAAATTGCGTTAGAAGCGCAACAGTTTTATACATATCCTACCTCATGTTGGTGGTTTTTTCTGCCTCCTCGGAGATTTATTACCATAATAGTAAAGATGTCATTATGATGTATTTCATGGCAAACATAAAGTGTGTTCATTGCAGTGAAAGTTAAAAGAGCAGCATAAAACAGCAGTTCGGCATAAAATTGCCAAAAATATTTAGTACATCAAGCTATACGAAACCAATCAAATTTGAAACAATATGCTTCAGGGTTAAAGTTCAATATATTAAGGGTATATTTGACTGATTGTAGTGATTAGCTGTAAGTACTTAATGATCCCAGAACGAAAATGTTATAAAAGTAAGGTATATAACTATTGTAATGGTAACTATTGTAACTAAGTATAATTGACGATGCTTTATATATCTAATAAATCAATTAATAATAATATTTCACTTTTCCGTTAGTGACTCGTGCCAGGCCTACTGTTCATTCCTGTTTGGGATACCTTTTATCTTTCAACTCATAATAAAGAGGTTATCAAAATAATTCAACTCATACTTGGAACTATACGATACTAAAGTTAGTTATAATTTGGCATTTTGGCCTTCCAGTATACTCACGGCTACACATGAAGCTACATATATAAAACCAGTATATCTTGGACTCGCTTTATATGGTCTTTTTGCAAATCTAACGGTCAGCTTATTCTAGTTTTGTATAGCTTGATGTGCAGCGGTATGTAGATACATGTTACATTTATAAGTGCACTAAGTATAATTAATGTATCAACTTAAAAAAAAAATATTCCAGTGCTACATAAAGCTTATGAATATAAGGACCACATTGCCTCCTTGAAAAATCATAATTTCTATCTACCCCTATAGAAAAACACTGATATATATAAAACATGTACTTACCCCATAATATCAGCTACTGGATGTGGAATTTTCTCTGCATTAGCCTTTATAGTTATAATATATCTTACTCTCGAGATAAATGATATAGACTATTGATAAACATAACTCTGGGTTTATCTGCTCTTTCGTAATTCCCAATATTTTTTTAAATCTCCCTTATCTCTACTGATATTATAAAGCTGAATAGTTAGTTTTTTTATTTGCTTAAACGCGCTCATCTTAGGAACTACTGGTCGGATTTGAAAAAAATATTTCAGAGTTAAATAGTAATTTTACGGAGGACTATTCAAAGCTGCTGTTTATCTTATTATTGGTGGCTTGAACGCTCCAATCCCAAGAACTACTTGTCTTATTTGAAAAATTATTTCAGCGTTAGATAGCTCTTATAGGGAAGGCTTTTAATACTGGAGCTAAGAGGCTCCCATGGGACATGGGTGAAGCCGCTGGTGTATTCTAGTCGTTAGGTAATCTGATAATGGAAACGTCTATTACTAAATATTAAAAGAAAAATGTTTATCATTCTTGCGCCTTAAACTATTCGTACATGTTTAAAGAGCCATTTTATCTCTAATAATGTGAAGTAAATGTAATGGAGCTTTATTCAGAGGTATCTAGTAATTATTGTGTTTACCAAAAATTGGAGTCATAATATTTGTTTGTGTGTATTTTATGTTCGAAATCACCAAACGGACCCATTAGCACATTAGAAACTGCTAGAAAATCTCGACTGAGGTAATAAATAAAAACAAATATTAATAAATACCATTTATTGCAAATCATTAATTTCAATCAATTGGTCAATTTCAATACAAGACCTTCGAATCCGGCAACGGGTAGGGATGAAGCGTTGAACTCGTCTCTGCAAATATAAAAAAAATAGGGAAATATTTTCACGGTTAGATAGTGAGAGACGCAGAGGCAGCATTTTTGTGGCCGAAAGGTCAAGGAGGCGGTCATCTACAATGCACAAAGCATTGTAATAAAAAAAACAGCTAGTATAATATTAATGGGGAAAAAAACTGATTTACTTCCTAATGGTAATCGGGTCTTTAATTAATTAAGATTAAGACTTCTATTCCTAATTCAAAATTATGTTATCTATATCTTCTTCTTCCTGCCCTGTTCCCAATTCTATTTGGGGTCGGCGCAATATGTTTTCCGCTTCCACTCATTTCGATCAGACGTCATACTACTATCCACTCCCTTCTTAATCATATCCTCTTTCAAGCAATCAATCCATCTCTTCCTTGGTCTACCTCTATCTCTCCATCCATTCACATTCATCCATTATGTTATCTATATAAGAGTATATAAAAATGAATCCCCATACCCCTTGGTCACGGCATCATGCGTGAACAGCCACACCGGTTTAAATAAAATTCTGTATACACATATCTACTCTAGATTCAGAAAGGACATAGGCTACTTTTTATCTGGGTGCGATCTGGTGGTCAATATTTTTTTTATTTCGTCAGCACAGAAATCTTATTTTGCCTCTGACTACATTAATTTCATTCCTATTTTGTGTAGTGTCATGTAATCAAACTTACCCTTCATTTTTAGGAGACTGTATGCTTCTTAAAACAACACGTACGCTGCCGTGCACATTCTCGAAGTACGTCAGATCAATGACGTGTTCCACATCACGCATATTCACTACTACCAAGTAGGTCTCGCCGTGGTACCATCTGTAATTATAAATCATATTCAGTACACTGAGTACAATAAATAAAAAGGGGTATGTTGGAAAAGATTTTTTAAGAAATAATCAGTGCCTTTGTACTTAATTGTCCCATCAACTGTGTTCGTAATCCGTTTAGTACAAATAAATAAAAAATAAATTGATGTAGCTGACTACGCTAAGATCAAGAGAACTGGAATCTAACCTATACCTTATTCGGCGATCAAACTATAAATAAATTATTAATTATTTCGTTCATAAAGTAAAACTAACATTGATTTAACAAGATAACTTTTAGGGACTTGGTCATGAAATTTTTGGTTAAGAGATGAGTTACATATACAGAACATGATTACACGCTGAAGCAACATTCGCCCCATGACAAGCTTTTTTGCCAAATAGGTACCCAGATTTTGGCATCATCGCAATATTTGAATCATATTATGGAAAAATTAAATTAAGACTGATTTACATGCTCATAAAGTTATCGTGTTTCATCTGCCTACTGGTGAGATCTATCATCAACTTCAAACAACTTAAGATTTCGACGAAATGGGTCAATGATTTATTAGCTTCGGTAAATATTTAACTTCCATTCACAAATCCAATATTTACTGCTTGTTTTATTAGGACTAATACTAGCATCTGGCCTCGACATCTTTCTTCTTCCAAATTGAGTTCGTAGATACTGATCAACCAAGTTACTTTATACCAATTTTTTGATTTCAATTATGTTAACGCATTTTTGCGTTTTTAGGATTGAATGTGCCAAACACACAAATTTGAATGATTGCTTAATCTTTCACGCTATAACAATGAGCATGGAGATAAGAAGTATACCCTGGAGGTTCGGAACGCAGACCTCAGGAGAGAAATCTAGTAGTATTATGAATTTGAAAAGCAAAACATACCTCCTAAATACAAAGATGTCTTTGTTCATGGCCAAGGAGTCGTAACGTCCGTATCTGAAAACCTTCTCCTGGCGCAGATCAGCTAAGGCCTGGTAGACCTTCAAGTGTGACCTTTCAGCTGCCTCCTGTACTTCCACGTTTAAAGTTTCATAGCCTTCGGCTACTGGTAGCCATGTCTTGTCGGCAGTTGAGAAACCTATAAGGAAAAGGCGAAGATTAGAAGGAGAAATATTAATTTATTTAGATTCTGTTCAACACGTATAATTCCCAATTTGTCTGCAATGTCTTGGTTTATTTCCAAAACTAATACTATGTACGGCACCTATTCTGACCTATTAAATTTTAAATTTCAATATTATCAAACCCATATTTGCTTAATTATTACTCACTATTAATACTACTATGACAAATTCCTCAAAAAAGACCTAAAATATTTATAAAGCTTACCTAGCAACAATTACGCAAACTAACAACAGATATTATTCCGTTATGATAATCAATCTCTTAATAAATCCGCCTTCAATTCGAAATCTTCATATCTATCACTACCTCCTACATTATCCTCGACAGAAATCAGACATAGTGCAGAATGACAAGTAACCTCAACATCCCAATGTTTTTCTAATCTCATGTTGATTGCACTTCATTCAAACTCACCGGCATTTTTCTCGGCGTTCCATTGGAACGGCGTTCTTTCTGGATCACGAGATGACAGCACATAATTGATTGGATCATTAGTATTACATCCGGAGGGATCAACAGTATCTTCCCAGCTTACGTAACCGTCTACTAAGCCTAGTTCTTCGCCCTTGAAAATTCGATCTTGGGTTTAGATGATGTAATGAGCAACAGTAGAATGTGTTTTGTTTTGGAATATTTCAAAAAAAGCAGTGGTTTTAGAAATACTAGTGTGTAATTTAATTTTAAAGACATTTCTGATATTGATTATTATGAAAGAAAAAAATAATAAAATACGCAATGCGAATATCTCTTTACAAATCTATATTGATAAGGAAATATTAATAAAATTTGAGCTACGTTATTCTTCGTAACAATATACAAAAATCTTACCATATAAGTCACTCCCACTCCAGGAAGCAACAATACAATCATATTGATTCCGTCGACCAAAGGCGGCCCGTATCTAGTTGCCATTCGGCTGTTGTCATGGTTACCGACCTGCGAAAGATTCCTTTATATTTACCCATAATACTTTCTTCCTTGTAATTTATTTCAGAAAATCGTTACTGAACACTTACCACCCAATTGGCGTCTTTATCAACAGGTTTGTACGTCATGAATTTGTCTACTGCATACTTGATGTCAGCTGCTGACGATGACGCATCTACGTCGGTGATTAAATCGAAGTTGAAGGGCATTTGGGCTCCTAGCCTATCACCTTCACCGAAGTACCTGACAACATCTTGAATAGTAGCATAAACCTCAGTCATCATAACTCTAGTTAGGCCATCCTTTTCTTTGAACTCATCGAAAACATCTCTCCACTCGTAAACCATGTAGTAGGTCTCTTCCTGGTCTTTAGTGTAAATATGGCTGAGGTAATCATGAGATTCAGGGTCTACATTAACATTACCAGAAAAAGGTTCATCTGGGTATTTTCCACCGAAGAGTTCTTTATCTACTTCATATAAACAGTTAACAGCATCAACCCTGAATCCTGCTACACCTTTACCTAACCAGAAACGGATAATGTTCTGGAAGAATAAAAATTATTTGATTTAAAGAAAATGCTATCTCAACTTTTTTTAGTAAATAGTGTTAAATTTTTACCTTCATTTCTTCAACAACCTCTGGATTGCGGTAGTTCAAGTCGGGCTGTCCAACAACAAACTGATGCAAATAATATTTGCCAACTTCTTCTCTGTACTCCCAAGCGCTTCCACGGAAATGGCTCCTCTATAAGTTAAAAGGAATCAATAAGCATCCCTTTATAAGTATCACAGAAAGTACTTCTAAGTAATTCATTAACATCTAAAGATGAGCACAAAATTTTCCAACTAAATGGTACTCAATAAATTTTCTCCATTACAATCATTAGGTTTACAAAGCAGGCCAAGCGTCTCATTGTGCGTCTTACCCAATTATTCGGTGGCTGCCTGTTACCATTTTCGTCGATCACTCCGTCTTCCCAGACGAAATAATTGTAATACTTTTCATTGCCACTTAGTGCCTCTTGAAACCAGACGCTCTCGTTTGATGTGTGATTTGGCACCAAATCCAAAACTACTTTTATGCCTGTTGAAAAAACGTCTTTGAGATCTTTATCCTTTAAAGTACTCGAGACTTGTCGACGAAAAAACTTTTCTGAATATTTTTTTAAGAATATTTTTAGTGCCATTCAAAGATTTTATTTCTGAGACTTGAATGGAGTCACTTGTAACTTCGTCACGTTGCTATTCATGCTTTTTGCTCCTTCAAAGTGAAGTTCTTATATATTTTTTTCTAATATTTAACTTATTTCTTTTGAAGGACTTTGAATGCAAGTATTACGTCCACAACTCCTAATATGTTGAACATATATGTTAGAAAAAACCATAATAAAATCATCTAAATTGTTACCGAGTTCATTGGCTGTCTCAATTAAGCTTTCGAAATCTTCCATAGTTCCATATTCATCATGGACGGCGTAAAAATCTGATATATCGTATCCAAAATCATACATAGGTGACTGGAACATAGGAGATAACCAGATAGCGCCAACCCCAAGTCCTTTGATGTATTCCAGTTTCGATGTAATGCCTGTCAAAGACGAAGGGAGTATGGTAATTCAAATTTCTTATGCATAATGGAAGTCGTTAACATACTCCGGTATTTCTCTTGGGAACAACTGATTATTTGCTAGAAAATTTTATTCATAATGTGTAAAATTATTGTCAAAGGAAACTGAATGATTATGCGCAGAACAGTGAAATGTGCAAGCGTATAAAGCGCTTGTTTACTCAAACGTAGATATTTAGTATTCAGTAACAAAATTTAGCACGAATTCAAGTAGTAACTATCCTTGTATAAGAGAATTGGAACTTAACTGAAATATTTTAGAAAGAAAAGAGGAATACAAAAAGTACCCACCGTTCAAATCTCCAATGCCATCCCCATCACTATCAGCAAAGGAACGAGGGTAGATCTGATAAAAGATCGTCGTCTCCCACCAATCCAAATCCCTTTCTTCGTGTTTCAATACATTACCACTACACAGAACCAACAAAATTGGCAGAAATAATACCGCCCTCATTTTGGCGGAATGAAGAAAAATTTTCAAAATGTATAGAGCTACCGAATTTTAAGACTGCATAGATTTATATACCTAGGTGGTACTCAATCTTTTATCGAAATAAGATACTAAGTGAGTGGTCTGATAAGGTTTGATCATGTGGACATTTTGAGATTAAATTAACAAACATGATATACCTACATATATATATTGATATTGTGCTTCAGAGTTTTGTTATGTAAGATCCCAATACACGAGACTTATCGTACATATTGACTAAGAATTTGTTATTGTGCTATAGATAGTATTGGTGACTTATCATTATTTTTTACTAGTATCCGCTAGCGGGTTCACCTGTCTCTCTTTTCTGTTTCTCATGGAATCTACTCTGAGCACCCGGATAAATAAACTATCTAACACTTAAAGAACTTTTCATAACGATTCAGTAGTACCCAATATTTTCGCGTTCTCGTAACTGAACAAGAAAGTATAGATTTCAAAGTATCGAGATTCAAGAACCTGTATTCTTATATTTTAATACCAAAAGCTGTTATCGTTTCTAACATTCACTTAACAGAATAAGATATAATTTGTGCTGCTGACAATTCCATTACATTCACATTACTTCATCAATACTTCTAATATGTATTTGTGCTGTCATGTATCATTCAAAATGAAATAATCCAGTATATTCGTAACTCCTGGTAACTCCAGTTTAGGAGATAATGAGTGATTTAAGGATTTTTGAACTCTACACATACTACTGGTCCGAGCTGGTTTTACATCGGGTTTAATTATACATATATCCTAACTCTTTATCAGCAATTATTCCATCTTTTGAATGATTATTTCCTAAGTTCTATGCTTAAAAAATAGGTATGTGTCAAATATAATAATAGTGCATTGTATCATAATAATATGTGACTATCGATGAGCAGAAATGAACTCCACTACAAAAAAAAATATGTATGTATTTTTTATCTTTGTAAGATAATATCACGCTGTATGCACGTAATAGTAGGTCTAACGTATTCTGTGAAAGATGGATGATAACAGACGCGTGTTCTCGATTGCAAGTTACATTAATCTCTTGTAAATCCAATATCAGGCATTTCTCAAAACTGTACCTATATATTCAGTATTGTCATCACATAAAGTTTATGAGGTATGGCCATCAAATAAAACACGATCGACATGATAGAAATTTCAAAATTAATTATTTTCAATACTTAACATTTAACGTAATTGACTGCCAATAAAATATAATTAAGTTAGACCTATAAGATTGTTAATATTTCAAATCAAAAAAGTTTATAATTTCAATATTATTAAAATTAAATTTCAAAAAATGTTATACGTGCAAAAAATTATAGTTGAGAAAGTTAGTCGAGAAATATTATTTGTGGAAAAGGGAACGTTCCCCTGAGCTCAATATGGATCAATTGGCATAATCTATTTTATTGAAAAAGAAGCACCTGTTAACTTCTAAACAAAGTTTTATTTCAATTATGCCAAAGATTGAATTTTTATTCTAAAAAAATAACTTACTTTTCAGCAGTTTTTTCACTAGCTTAACTTTTTACGGTTCAAATCCTGCCACCTCTATGATTAAGTTCAATTAAGCTAAATTCGGTCTTTTAGTATAAATTTTATTTTATATACCTGCCAGTAAGACAAGTCCAAATCTTTAGGTATGCCAACAGGAATCACTTGTATAGAATATTATATAAAAAAATATCTGTATAAAGTTTAGGTAGATACCTTCTAGATTCAAATCAGATGTGTGGGGCTATCGTTATCAATGCATGTCTGCCATCACAGTGAATTTCCTTACTTTGACGGCGAAATCCGGTCTAGAACAGTTTGCAATGTCAAGATAAGACTTATATCTTAAAATAAAATACCTAATCGCCAGATCTGGTCTAAAAGTGATTGTTACAAGAGCAACGTCTAAAGTGCAGCTGGAATGTTGCCTTTGAATCATGAAAAAAATGATATACCTACTGTGCTTGATCTGGAGTATAGTACATATTATCGAACTCGATGATATGTACTGTACTCTGTGAAATTTCTTTAATCGATGTTCAACCTAATCACAATACCGAAGGGTTAATTATTCAATTGGTAAAATTTGACAGATTCGGGTAGGTTGACCTGCTGGTGACTGTAGGTACTTCCACGCTTAGTACCAATCATCGTGCCAATGACTATGACGGTTGCAAAAGCTTAATGAAGAGTAAGAGAAAATAATAGAAATTTAAATTAAGAACACGTAATTGAATCAAATAAAACTCATAACATAATTACTAATAATAATTTATTACCCATTAAGTACATTGAATTGCTCTTAACTAATACTAAATTTCACACACTTTTTCAAACTTGCATTCGGAGTACGAGAGCTTCGTCTGCCGCCAAATCCAAATAGTTAGCTTGGACGCTGTCACTGAAATTCATAATTAAAATAATATTAAATAATAATTTTCACAGTATACATGGAAATAGGATTAAAAATATTCTCATGAATGACCAACGCAACTCCCTTTTGCACACAAAAACTAAAATTGATTTATTGAAATTTGTTATAGGTACAGATTTAAAAAGTATGATTAAAATATTCGCATAACATTAAAAATACAAAATCATCAAAAAAAAAATCTGAAAAATCTTCCTTATCGCTATCCATTGGCAATGTACCCAATAGGCAGAGGCTAAGATACGTGGCAATGCTTAGCCGTTGACTGATATAAAAGCCAGCCTTTGGGTTTCTGGAAGAGTCATAAAGTCGCTTTGGAATATCCTTGAAAAGGAGATATGCCCTCGGACACAGCCCGAGATTTCAACCCCAAAACAGCTCAATAGCATAGTTGCTTATTAAGCTTCAATATTTGCGCCGTTTGAGGTTCTCTGCTTCCGAAGCGGCAGAGCCAGTACATCACGCAGTTCTAGCAAATTGGGATGGAAGAAAACTGATCTAGATCACGCTTGATAATAAAAATAAAAGGCTGCTTGTTATCGTGAAACAGTTCTCACGGGTCGCGAGTGAAACCACGGAAGCTAGAAATAATATACATAAGTACGGGCTTTACATTCAACGACAACATGAGCACAACGACTTTGTAGTCTTTAATATGGTTTCTTATCGAAAGCGGATTAGAGTACTTACAGTTAGCTAGAGAGATCTTATAATGATTTCTACAATATACAAAGTAGATAAAATACTACAATATTGCCATTAGACATTTAACTTTTTCATAGGCAAGTATGAATTTGTTAGCGACTTTGTCCAAATGGAATAATTGCTTCGAGCAACTATGTTATCGGTTCTAGGAGTCTCGTTTGCTTTGTGATCACATAATTACTAAAATTATAATACCTACATAAAATAATATTCCTCACACATTCACACAACGTCATCTAGCCCCAAATTTAACTAAGTAAGTAAATCTTGTACTTTGAGTACTAGACAATTGATAAACATTTGTACATTTCTTTTGTAAATACATACATATTATACATAGAAACACCCGGACTAAATTAAACACCTATGTTCATGTACACAACTGTTTGACTTACGCGGGATACAAACCCGCGACCTCCAGGCAGATATACTACCTAATACCCCATATGGTCTTTGAATTAATTAAATTAACTAACCTGTATGTTCTGGAAGACAAAACACTGCTGACTTCGACTTCCAGCTGGCCAAAGATTAAGTCGAAAGCAGTGAGATTGACCACATGGTAGACTTTGCCTACATTCATCACAACAACATAGGTATCATCGTTGTACCACCTAAAACATTTCAAATTAACTTAAAGTAGAATACCAATATTGAATACATTAAAATACTAAAAGTATTCTATAAATAATTTCGTTTCACAAAACAACGTACAGACGCTAGCACATCAAGCTACTACAATCTGTCAAATTTCTTTAATAGATTTTCAACTTTATCGCTGAAGAATATGGTTCAAAGTTGATCGGGAAAATTTTATAGTTTCGGGTAAGTTGATGTGCTGGCGTCTGTACATGACCCAAGATACAAGATACTCTTGGACAAGAATATTATGTTATTCATCACATATTTACAATTCGAATTTATTTAAATATCAAAATGATTATAGTCTGTTATAATTAAATAACTTAAAATATTACTTTTAAATCTTTTAGTGTATAAGTTAAAGCAAGGGGTTGCCCTAACTCTTACTAAAATTATTCATGAACCGGTTACGATCAGAATTGCTTCTTCTAGTCAAAGGAGAATCAGTTATAGAGACTATAATAATATAAAAACAGATATAGATAGACATTGACCTATAATCATTATCAAACCTTTTAAAAGCATAAACATCACTGTTGAGAGCCAAAGACTCGTATCGACCAAATCTGAAAGCAGGTCGAATACGCAAATTGGTCAGAGTTCGATACACTTGATAATGTGAACGAACTGCCGACCTCTGGGCAGCAACATTCAGATGTTCATAGCCTTCAGCCACTGGCAACCAGGTAATGTCCGCATTTGAGAACCCTGTAAGAAATATGACGTCACCTAAAGTATTAAGGGTGCGTGTACGAAAATCTGGCAACGTCGCAAATAGCTGTCAGATATTTACATGTTTTAATAAAGTTCTCAATTTTATTTTATGATATCATAAAATAATGCTCTGTGGTGCACTAAGAAAGTTAATAGAGAATGCAATTATTAATATCGTAACACGTAATATAGTTATATATGTAAAAAACGTAGTTGGAAACTTCCCAAGTGCCTTTTTTACGAGTAAAACGTTAAAAACATCAAATTTAGTGTTTTAATTGCAATTCCTATTCAATGTTTTAGGGAGCTACAGAGCCATATGTCTTACTTTCATATAGTAAAATGGCCAAATTAATTAAAACGTGTAAATATTTGACAGCTATTTGCGACGTTGCCAACTTTCGGTGCAAGCGCTCTTAAGATTAAACATGCAAATGTTTTCAATGACGAATTTCTTTCTGTATACACTTACCAACAGACTTTATGAAAGAAGGTTTTGTGAACATTAATTCAGAAGGGTTCCGTCATTTGAATTTGAAATCGGATGATGTATATCATTTGCGGGGTAAAGTAGCTTTTATATCTACAATAGCAACTCTCAATTTTGCTAATCCCGAAAGCTTTAAAAGATACTTAAGAAGGTAAGACAAACAGAAACCCTTTTTAAAACCAAAAGATTTTCAAACGAAATACTTATTGAATTTTTATTACATCACTGACTTCAAATAAAAACTTTTAAAATTGTCTAGACAGTTTTAGAATTTGGCTTAAACAGAATGTTGGGGTCTATGAAGATCAACAAAGGCGGGGATAGTTGAGTTGACCTTTAGAGTGTCGATGTACATCAGTAAGCCTTTGATAGAAAATTAAAAGGGCCATTTCCTTTTTTGTCGTGAGTTGACCTCGGTATTATTCATGTAGAAATGCGAAATATTCAAAAGGTTGGCCTACCTGCGTGTTTGCCGTTGCTCCACTGGAACGGGGTCCTGACGGGGTCACGGGACACATCGATGAAATTAACAGGGTCGTCCGTATTGCAGGCTTGAGGGTCCTTCGTTTCGCTCCACGGAACGAATCCATTTACCATTCCTATTTCTTCGCCCTTCAATATATAAGCGTTATTTGCATTAGTGACGTGGCACGTATTTCTTAGAAGGGTTAAGCAGCAAATATGTAATTATATAACATTTATGTATACGATAAAGTTTTCTTTGTGTTCTTTAGACATTTCTATTAAGGGTAGAACGTACTTCAATGGGTTCGAAGGTCATACAAGGAGTATTGTAACAGATGTCGCTAATGACTGTCATGAATTTGTAACGACAATTTGCATATATTCCGCTGATTTCATAATGAACGTTACTGGAGGGAATTTTAATGTCAACGACCTTAAATTTTGAGAATTATGTCTCTCTTACCATATAAGTAATGGCAATGCCAGGGAGCAACAGGACTAGCATATTGAAGGCATCAACCAGCTCAGGTCTAAATCGAGACGCGACTCGGCTTTTATCATGATTTCCAGTCTGAAACACAATTTTGTAGGAATATTTAAACCTACATATCAATAGACAGGTATTACTAATAACAAGATCTTTGTGTTAAAAAATGTATGGTACACATTTCAGTCATTCATCTTCGTAACACAGCAACACTACCTACAATGTATTTGAATATCAACCAGCAACCTTCCCATTATAGAAACACATTATCAGTTGACACACAATTCGATTCCCGAGGCGCTCGATTCGCAACAGCATCAATCATTATAATTATATTTTATTACGTTCCAAGAGTAGAAAGGAAAGCATTTTTTATAAAAGACACGCCTATACTCGTACCTACTGTTTGCTTAAGAAATATTTAATAATCTACAAATACCCTGAGGCTATATATTTGTCAAATTGCGTGTATCGAAATGGGTTATTTGTTAATCTTGGTACATTTTGCTGACATGGCGCAATTAATTTTGGGCGTTGTAACACTTTTCCCCCGTAGAGCAAATGTGTGCCAAAATTAGAGGGCGCCATTGGAGGCCCCGGGCGTTTTGATAAAGTTCGACAAATGAATACAAGTGTCAATTTGTGTCAAGATTTTTTGGTAAAATTTTCTTTTAAAATATTTTGATTATTTAGTATGTATAATGATTTTGCTATGTACATTTTCACGTTCGTTTTGTGTACTTATATTTTTTGTTGACAGTGCTTCCTTCATTATCGTCAGCCTTTTTATCATTCCACTGCTCGGCACAGGCCTCCTCTCACACTAAGAAAGATTGAGCGTTAATCAACACGCTTGCTCAATGTGGGTTGGTGATTTCAGACTTTATAGTCAATTTTTCCTCGAGATATTTTCCTTTATCTTTAATCAATCATTGGTGTCGAAGATACACTTAAAAGTACATATAATTTAGAAAGCATAGCATGTGCTATAAAAATTAAAAACAAAATCACATCAACAACCCATTCCTCTAGATCCATAGAATCTATCTTCCATTCACACAAAATAAGACAAGCTTCCATTTTTAAAAATGAATTTCTACTCACAACCCAGTTAGCTTGTTTCTTCAAAGGTTTATACGTAAGCCATCTGTCTACCGCGTATTTAATGTCCCTAGCGTCCGAGTCTTTGTCCAGGTCTGCGATGAGAGCGAAATTGAATGGTACATGAGCCCCGGCGTGAATGCCTTCGCCGTAATACCTTACTGCATTTTTGATCGTGGTACTAGCCTCCGTCATCATTACCCTGAAAGTGGATATAAAAGTGAGAATCTGGGATGTATCTTGTTCATAATGTATTTTGTAGTTATCTGGGTTTATGTTTGGTGATATCACTGGCTGATATTATAAATCTGAAGAGATTGTTCTTTTTCATTGCTTGCTTGAATGCGCCAAACCTGAATTACTGAACCGATTCGAAAAAATATTTCATTTTTAGATAGCCCATTGTGGAGCTGGTATATTATATCTATTATAATTCGTATGAATTTCTTATAGGTAGTGATTAAGTTTCTTCTTTTTCAATTATTTATGAATATTTACATAATTATGAGAACCAACGTCTATGAGATAATTATTTATACTTGTCAGTATGTACGAACGGTAATATTGTTTCATTTCACACCTAACCGACGCGCGTGCGTCAACGTTAACACGCAATGTGCGTACATACGTTTCGTAGTGTAGTAATAAATTTTCCTCAAAAACAACAAACAGCAAAATTTTAACAACATTCTTGTATTTTTGTTTAGATAATTTCTCAATTTCAAAGTTATTTAATTGATAATTTTAGCTAACAACAAAACACAAAATAATGTGACTAGCTTCCAACAGGAGAATATTGTGTGCTCTCGTAAAATGGAAATTGACATGGGTGCCATCTCTTCGCAAATTGAAATTTCAAACATCTTATGAATTCCTCGTTCTAATATTCATGAGAATTTTAAAAATTATTCCTGTGATTATTCTTACCGTCATATTCATTTTGATGTCATGATGGTGAATTTCTCAAGGGAAAGCAAAAAATTTATGTTTGCAGTTTTGTTTTTTGTTTTGTGTTTTTTGAAGTTTCATGTTGAATTTTATACACCTATCTAAATTTTCTTTTAAATATACTAATGTATTTTTATTAGCATAGCTTGTGAGTGCAGCTCCTTCTATCATTGCATTTTTTTGTGGGAAATCATCAAATGAAGCCCCACTGGGGCTGCAGCTGGAGGGAGTGTCAGACTCTTACTGACTAAAACCCACTATGTTCGTTCTGGAGTTTCCTGTGTGCCAGGGCCACGGTGACTCTTACGAACAACCCGCAGCGTTACTGCATGTCTTTTGGAATTAAATACATTGAAATAATCACAATACCTCGTCAAATTATCCCTGATACTGATAGCATCAAACACATCTCGTAGTTGAGACACCATATCGTAAGTTTCTTCCTGGTCTTTGGTATAAACATGGTCAAGATATCCATAGTCTTCAGGTCCCAATCCAGGCTTACCAGCCAAAGGTTCATTGGGATATCTTCCTCCAAACACATCTTTATCAACTTCAAAAAGATGATTAATGGAATTGATTCTCATTCCTGCCACTCCTTTTTCAAGCCAGAATTTTATAACGTTCTGGAAATGGATAATTTTATAAATAATGTAAATCAATACGTCATTTAGCCTGGTACTGAAGACATCGCAACGTTTCCCTCGATCCTCTTGCAATCATCAAATGATGAAAGTACTAAAATCTTAAAACAACATATCCCTTTCTGGCAGTCGGATAAAATGCGGTGATAAACGTTGGTTAAAATCTACGAGTATCTAATCATTAACCACATCATAGTGGTCGATTTGGGCATTAACTTGGTTAAAGATGGCATGAGTTTATCGGGAGATCAAGGGATTGCTACTGATTAAAGATTATAGAAAACTGTTGTACACATACCAACACATTAAGCTACTACAATCTGTCAAATTTCCTCAACAGGTTTTCAATTTTATCACTGACGCATACGGTTCAAACTTGTTTGAGAAAATTTGACAGGCTCGGCAAATAGCTGATGATGTGCTGGCTTCTGTATCTATACAAAGAACCTTCACAAAACAGAAATGACTAAATATTTCACAAACGAGTAACTAAAAATAACCTTCGATCCTGTTAGAAACATAATATTGATATTCATGCAATCAAACATTATTTACCCTGTATAAAAACCAATTTCAAATATATTTAAAGTAACACACAGGGGCCGTGAACCGCAGATATATTTATCTTCATTACAAGTTGCCGAGTCGCCGAAAAACGTTATTTACAAAATAAGAGTATTTATTTAGATAGTGTATACAGTAGCTATTTATTTATATTGTTGCCTTGTGGATTTGGAAAACAAGCCCAGACAGTAACCGAACTTTTCAATAGTTCATATCTATTCGTTCTTTATTCTCATGATAGAAGTAAATTAGTGATGGGGATTTTCCATTCAATATGATGAGCTAGAAATACCAGAATATAAGTTAATAGACGATTTAGTTTAGATTTTGACCACAAACGGGGTAAAATTGTTGTCATGCGTAAATATTTCCTATTTAAATAATGGTGACCAGACCGATTGCCGGTCACGGCAGCGGTCTCTCAAGGAGATCATCTACGCAAGATATATTATAGTGCACAAGCATTTGCGCTGACACAGGGGCACTCTCTTAGGCCGATGGGACGGCAATCCGACTTGACCGAAGAGGGATCAGGCGCAGGACTGACATTTACGTGCTCTCCGATGGAAGAGTGTGACAATCAACAACTTCCAGAATCTTAAAACCAAGCTTACGCTCGACCCGAGAATCGAACCCGAGACCCCGTGCACAGCAGTCGCGCTGTACGACGACTGGACCAACGAGGCAGACTACTTAAAAAATTACTTGTGTATGTGATGATAGTTACTCATATAACTCTTCTTGCAGATAATCAACCAATTGACTTTAATGTAAAATTTAATTATCATTGCCAACTCACCTTCATCTCTTCGACAACGACAGGGTTTCTGTAATTAAAATCAGGCTGGCTGGAACCGAATTGATGTAGGTAATACTGATCGCGTGTTGGCATATACGTCCAGGCACTTTTTCTGAATAAACTGATCTAAAAGGGACAATAAAACTGGTTACAAACCCTTAGTAATTAATACTAATTATTCGGTGGCGATTATGCTTCTTTGTAATGGTTTTACATTAAGATGATTAAACTATTTGAGATGATATTTGGCTTGGAGATAGATGTAAGCCTGGAGGCTACTATAGGCTTATCTTATCAGGGTAAAAGAAGTAGTCACCTCAGGATGCGAAACCTCCCACGGTCAACAGTTAGAACTATAATTCACATTTTTGTAAAAGTACGAACGCCAGCGCATAAAGCAACTTTCCCTAAAATAGATTTTTAACTTTTTTGCTGAAGCATATGGTACGGTACGTTGATTGGGATTTGACAGATTCGGCTAGCTTGATTTGCTCGCGTCTGTACATATTGTAAATATCGAACCTAAAGCAAATAAATTAAGGGCCAGTTTCACAGGTTACGGATAGCCACTTTCTACCAGATAGGTAGGTTTCGTGGGAAATCATCAAATGACCCCTCCCGCTGAGGGTGCAGCTGGAGGGAATGTCAGACTTTTACTGACTAAAACCCACTATGTTCCTTCTGGAGGTCCCTGTGTGCAGGGCCACGGTATCTCTTACGAACAACCCGCAGCCCAAGCAGTCCTATGTTGTCAAGCTGGCCCTAAGAATTAAAAAGTTAGTAGTAACATTTACCTACCCAATTATTGGGTGGACTTCTCTGACCACGATCATCGAGATGTCCATTCTCCCAAATATACCAGTCACTGTAGTACTCATCCCTATTCGAGGATTTAATGAACCATTCGCTCTCGTTACTAGAGTGGTTTGGCACGAAGTCTAAAATTACCTTTATATCTGAAACGAATGCCCAGTTAAGTAGAAATTACTTAATAGAATTAATTAAACACTCCGATGATATTAGACAGCTTTATCAAGTGTTAATGATTGGATAACTTGATTACATGTACCTATGACACATTTACATGAATAGTAATTGATTTATTCAATGTCTCGTAATATTATTATGAAGATTGTGAACTATTATCAAATACATTTTCAGTTACTCCTAATATCTTGTGCTATTCAGATCATCGTTAAACAATCATCCTTCAGGTATATACGAGTATAATAATTGAAAATTACGACATTTTTATGAACCTATATCAATGTCGAGAATAAAAAATCGATAATTTCAAAACTACAATTGTTTACAACCACTCCCAGATTCACGAAGCAACCAATCAGAAATAATTATAATCGATGAAAAACAACACCGGAATAAATTGTTCAAATTATACAAACAAACAAGCAGGCCCTTAGAATATAAATTGTAAAGGAAAATCTTATTAAGAAAGTTCAAATAACCGATCCGCTGTTATCGAATTTCGTTGAAGAACATTTTCGATAATTCGTTTGTGGGTTATGCATAGATTTATGTATTACTTTATGAATAATTGACTCACTCAGTTCACCGGCTTTTCTTAGAAGTTGTTCGAAGTCATCCATGGTTCCATATTCTGGTTGGATGGAATAATAATCAGAGATATCGTAGCCGAAATCGTGCATCGGAGATTTGAAAATCGGTGACAGCCATGTTGCGTCAACTCCCAATTCCTTCAAATATTCTAGCCTTGACGTTATTCCTGGAATCAGAAATATTTACTTTCCTAATTGTCCTCCAGTAAATTGTAATCAGAATTTTATGAGTCTTGATTGAATTTCTGATAAGGGTTTCAATCGTGTAAATAAATTACTTGATTTAGTAACTACTGCGCGCTGGTCTGGTCTGGTGTGAATGGCTGCATTTTTAAAGTTACTGCAATCGCCCACAACGTCATACCTGCCGTCATCGCTTTAAAGTTGCATGCGCACTGCACTTTTGGTTGTTCTTTTACTCATTTAATTAACCACATTACAAATGATATCCAAGTAAAGTAATAAATTATCTAACCCTATTTCTGGTACTTTGGTGCGCGTGCTGCGTTATCTGTGTAGATAACGGTCCAAGACTGGAGTGTCAGGTAGATTAATGAATTTGGTTAGAGTCAAACGATAAGCAAAGACAGCCTGGAGCTGTCGTCCATTAGTTTTTTTTTTCATGAAAAAACCATTGTAATACGATTTTAATTTGTTCACTGCTGCCTTTTCTTTTCTTAAAAGACGAGTTACAAATGAACGCCCTTTTTGGAAAGAAGTAGAAATTCCTTTAGTATGGTCTTCATCAGATAGATTGTCAGTATTATTGGAATAAATATTTTAACTGGTCAAACTTGTTCCCTTATAGTCTTCAAATCTATTTATGCCGAGTATATAGGTTTTTTATTTTATTATACTAGTTTTATATAAGTGTCTATATATTTATCAGAGTAGCCTATAATTATTCCTTATGTTAATAATCCTCACCATTAAGATCCCCCACGCCATCTCCATCGCTATCCATAAACGATCTGGGATAGATCTGATAGAACACGGCCGTCTCCCACCAGTCCTGCTTCGAGTTTACATGTTCATATCTCCCCTGTGCCGACAGCACTACGGTACTGATGACTAGGAGCTGCCACATCGCTGGAAATGAATTATTGTTATTAGTAATAGTTCTCTATTGGATGACTAAACCGTGGTGAATAACTAATCGTGGTGGCCTCGTGGTTAAAGAGCCAACCTCTTAAGTATGAGGGCGTGGGTTCGATTCCAGGTCGGGTAAGTACCAGTGCAACTTTTCTTGTTAAACTGTCATTGAACATCCTTGGCAGTCGTTACGGGTAGTCAGAAGCCAGTAAGTCTGATGCCAGTCTAACCAAGGGGTATTAGGTTGCCCGGGTAACTGGGTTGAGGAGGTCAGATAGGCAGTCGCTCTTTGTAAAACTACTCAGTACTCAGCCGAATCCGGTTAGACTGAAAGCCGACCCCAACATAGTTGGGAAAAGGCTCGGGAGATGATGGAATTATTGAATCAATTAGTCGAGTTTTTTAGATCAACAGATTTTATACAGGCCGCTTCATTTCTGACAAAAATTAATAATAACGAAGAAGTTAAAACGCTATTCTATATACTATTCTATACACAGTATTCTCGCTTAACGAAACTGTTTCGTACACATTATATAACACCGTCCGATCATTTTTCTAACAGTAATAAAAAAAAACATAGAAATTTCATTATGAATGTAAATTATGTACTTGTACAGAATGTTGAATATGAAAATAATCACATTAATAAAAAAAAAATGAAAACAGAAAAATGTCACGATAAATCAACAAGCAAGGAGACAACACAACCCGTAATGAGATTTAAACTTTCAAGACAGAAAGTAATCACATTAAAACCTAATTTTAATATACTCAAAGCAAATTAACCAAAAACTTACCCAACCAATACTTCATGGTAAACTTTTACGAAAATTAACATGAACAAGATGAAGTTTCCTAATAAATTTTAAACATAATTTTCTGAAGAAATATTCAAGACACCGATAGATACAGACAGTGTGGTTGTCAATGAAATTCAATTGCCAAGTTTAATAAGGAAAACTTGGTTTATAAATACAGCTACCTTGTTGGATTTTCTATCATAATATTTGGTTTTGATTAAGCTAAACAAAAAACTGGCAAAGAATAATATTATGCTGATAGAACTTGATCTGTTACAATGTATTGATAGTGCAGCTATTGTAGCAAATGTCAAACTATCTGTGTGAGACCTCTTTGTTGTAATATTGTATCACTTTGTTTGTAATAGCATAATACATTGTTAGACTGAAGACCGTGGGGTTACGGGTAAGGTGTCAGTGTTTTTAGGAGAAACAAATGTTAATGTATATATTGGTTCACTTTTAAAATGATTGTAATATTAAAATGTTAAGATATACCCGGCTAATGCGATATACTAAAGTGCTCAAAATTTTAATGTTAAAAATTAAACGCATCGCGCTAATATTACAGATAAAGATGTTCAGGAAGACACTGACAAAGACTTTTATATTGACAGGGCTACTTATTTTTAATATTTAAGTTATATCAATTATGAATCCAAAAGGAAGTCAATCCATAAACATGATTCTAATGAAATTTATCAAGAATTCAATAAACAATAAACTAAAGGTATATATCAGTGAATCCAAAACACTAGGAAATGACTAGACTAGAAAATGCACCAACGTTCGCGGATAATTGAATTAATGAATGGCTGGCAGGCGGAAAACGCGCCTGGGTTGTGGTTGAACACCGAGTAACATAGTGAAACTTAATAAGTACCCTGGAAAATTGTATGCGTACCAAAAGGCATTTACATAGTAGTAGATACTTCAAATATTTGTGCTAACTCTAAATTATTGGACGCTTAGCAAAATAATTTCGCATCTGAATATAAAGTTACACAAGTACCTATTTACGTTTGTATAAGAACTCTTTCATTATAATAAAAATGTAACCATACGTACAGCGTATCTTCGCCCGGAGCGTTCAAATTCCAATTTGAGATATTCAATTCTTCGAACACGGACAGAATGTTTTAACATTCGTCAATCTCACAACTAACATTATCAAATTTTGCTTGAGTATCTGCCAGTATTTTTTTATTTTGTCGGCCAGTACTGAGCCTTTAGAAGAAGTATTGCCTTTATATCTTAGGACACGACAATTATTGTTTGAAAATAATTTAATATTTGTATTGGAATTACTATTGTTTCAATGAATTTTCTAAACAAAGACGCGATTTGTTGTTATGATGTCAGCCAATTTTGATATCCTACATCAGTTTTATTTTCCGTACCGTCTTCATTCGTAGAAGCAATCGCGTTTGTTACATTATCCGGTGATTTTGTGACACTGTGCTACTTCATAAATAGAAGTTTCTTGGGATTTAATATTCAATGAGAATCTTATTATACTTACTACCTACCTATTATTTTATTGACGCTCGATCCTTCTCCGTGGAAGAAGAGGCCTGTGCCCAGAGAAGGCAGTGGGACGATAGAAAAAAAGGCTGTGATGATGCCAAACTTAAATCCAAAAGTATCATTCATATTCAATATTCAAGTCCACAATATTGTTATTCTATTTGATATAAAAATTTTATCGTATTTTACTATGAAAAAGTTATTCTATTCAACAATAAGGATGTCTCGATTATTTCGATTTGGAATATTATCCGATTTTGTATCTGTATTTTTATGATATTAATATCGAATATTTGTCTTTTTTTCAGGTAAGCAGTCAAATCTGGTCAAAAATTTGTCTTCGTAAGTAAACTTTGATTTTGATTATTTTCGTATAGGTGTTGACATTTTAAAATCATATTAGTCAACAATGAAATCAGTTGTTATTTAGACTGTAGAAAAGTCGTGGTGGCCTAGTGGTTAAAGAGCCAACCTCTCAAGTGTGAGGGCGTGGGTTCGATTCCAGGTCGGGCAAGTACCAATGCAACTTTTCTAAGTTTGTATGTACTTTCTGAGTATATCTTGGACACCAATGACTGTGTTTCGGATGGCACGTTAAACTGTAGGTCCCGGCTGTCATTGCACATCCTTGGCAGTCGTTACGGGTAGTCAGAAGCCAGTAAGTCTGACGCCAGTCTAACCAAGAGGTATTGGGTTGCCCGGGTAACTGGGTTGAGGAGGTCAGATAGGCAGTCGCTCCTTGTAAAGCACTGGTACCCAGCTGAATCCGGTTAGACTGGAAGCCGACCCCAACATAGTTGGGAAAAGGCTCGGGAGATGATTAGTCAACAATGAAATCAGTTGTTATTTAGACTGTAGCTGTATTTTTGAAAACTAGGTCAAACGCAAATGTAGTTTCTATTTAGTTCAGATGGGTTAATCCAAAAATTTACATTTTGCGAATTTTGCCGGATTATAAATTCATGAAGGCTTGTAAGTTATTTATTAATAAATTAGATTAGGTTATTTTCATATTAATTTGATAAGCTAATGTCTTATTTCAAGGACGTCATATAGGATCCTAAGCGACAAGGGAGTTCAAAGTTATTCCGGACCGAAAATAATTAAAACGTCGAGTTCAGTATAATATATTGTAACACATATTATGATTAAAATCTTAATTTTAAGCAAATTTATCTGATGACTAACGAGTCACAAATCTTCTTTCAATTTTCGCTACATTGACAGTCCTTTTTTGTTTATTTTGAATTGTGAGTATCATAATCCTTGCAGAGATCGTCAACTTTTTTATTATCTTATAAATATTACAGCGAAGAAACAACTACAGTATTAAATAGGTGCTTTTCATTTATTTCAAAATTGAAAACATTTAAAACAAATTGTTAAGGCGGATTTGTTAGTACCCAAACTCACGCTAGTCTATAAATCCTGTTGCCTGCAGGCTCCATTAATATTTTATGAGGTCGCCTTTCTGATCTTTCTTCGCGGATTGAGTTTACGCGACCCAAGGTTTTAATATTTCATGTATGATCCATGGAACATTTACTTTTTGCATTTACTACGAATTATGTAAGCTGTGACTATTAGTGCTTAGTTTGGCTAAGATAAAAAAGTGTCAACAGTCTTGCTAATATTATAAATTTAATATTTTGAAAATCCGTTTAGTTGTTTTCACACAAGAACTGCTTACGTTTATTTTCATGAAACTTGGCAGTAACGTGGTTTATACATTGAAGTAACATAAATAGGTTTTTTCTCCGGTTATAGAAAGCAGATCCTTTAGGGGGAACAACTAGTTCTCAATCAATGTTAAGTATATAGGGTAAAGAGAATGGCATGTCCTCGCCAAACAGTGACGTAATAATAATGACAACATTCAAGACTTGAGCATTTGGAAGTCTTCATCGGCCGAGTGTCGAGATAGAACTCCCGGCCTCCGTGGGCGCTGGTTTGTGGGTTTGTTGTGTTCTTCAAATAACAGTCAGCAAACTCTACGGGGCTCCTTTGGGTCGAAGACTGTCGAGGCCCACGAAGGGCTCAATAAAGTACGAAGATGGATTTTAGTAAGTACACGTCTGACACTCCCTTCTGGCGCATCCTCAGCGGGAGTCGGGGCGGTGCGGATTCGTCTGATAATCTTCTTCTTAAAAATAAAAAAGACCTCATGCATTTTATGTGCTTCATTTACACCATTTTCATTTTTGTTTAGCATACAAAGTATTATTATTGTTTGTAGTTATAATAATAATATTTTCACTAAATGTTGTAAAAATATAAAATCTCGTCAAAATTCTCCCTCGAAATCCGCCATGTAATGCCAATGCCTCATGTTCATACTTTCTTTCTATGATAAAGTAACTAATACCCAATTTGGAAATTCGAAACTTTTTTTACGAGATCTATCCAGTATGGAATTCATAGTAAAAATAACATGAAATTTTCCTCAAAATTCATAATGCTTACAAAGTTAAGGTCATAGCAGTTACATTTTATCTGGCAACCATATTGGGTTTTCGTCACAATATAGAAAGCTTTACGTCTTCAATATTGCAAGTTTGGAATTCTTTGAGAATTTTCATCTGCCTCTTGAAACTTTGTATCTTTGAAATTTAATAATACCAGGATTGATAACATCTATAAACTACACTTTGCGGTTATGAGCGGTTTTCTTTTGAACTAGTTTTATTTTTTGAACCAAGGTAAATATTGTACATAGTTATTTTTAAATGAAATCATTGCAGTAGTTTATCTCAATTTCAGCGGTTAAAACTCGCAATAGTTTTTTACAATTTTAATTTGTCCCTGCATCCATACTGTATAGACTTCAGATATATAATGTATTATTTTAAAGATCCTTGTTATGTGTAAAGGTAGAATAGGACGGCAGGACAGTAAAACAGAATTAATGAGCAAATTTTTAACCTACGATTAAAAAAGAAGGATGCTATAAGTGTGTTTCTGTGTTTTGAAGTTATTGGCGTTTTTGTGGACGTTTTGTGAATAACCTGGATCATAATACCAGATATGTTGTGTTTGGTTTCATTTCGATTCGTAGTGTAATAAATATTACATAAATAGTTAGTAGTAGAAAATTGAAAAATGGAAAAAAATTTTTAATTACTTTTTGCTTTTAGAAATCGCATTTAATAACTAATAAAATTGTAGGTACATAACATTGCACCTAGCATTCTCTAAGACGCAATAACCTTGCAAAAGATAACACGTGGTCGTTTCACACGGTGCTCATTTCTCCTTCCTGTTAACCCTACGTCTTGCTAAGATTACGTCCGACAGACTCGTGTTGTCAGACCGCTGAAGGGTTAACGAGAAGAAAATAATTATTTCACCCTTCGAGATCTGTATTGATGTGAATCTACTAAAAGGTTTATCGATCACAGATTATACTCGTAATAAATAATTTAAATCTAGATCACTGAGACAGTTGCATTGCACAGTTCCACGCCCTCCTCGATGAGACGTCAACAAAATCGGAGGGGCGGCGTAGGGCCGAGGTCTCCCGGAGCTGCGAGTTGTCCGCAAGAAGTACCTTGGCCCTGGCACACAGGGACCTCCAGAAGAAACATACACGTTTACATTCAATAAGAATCTGACACTCCCTCCAGTTGCACCCACTGCAGGATGATTAGATGATTTCAGACAAAAAAAAAAACTCAACAGATTTTTGTAATGTAGAATGATTTATGGGATGCATTCTTGGCACAGCTAGGCCGAAAGTATTGGACGAGAAGATTTGGGTGATAAGAGCTTGTAAAATACTCAACACACACTAAAATTTTAGTATCAAATCCTTGAACTCCTTACACAAAAGTACTGAAATCTTCAATGTACCGCTATGTTTATATGGCAGTGGTAGGGAACTAATGGCCCGTCAAATACTCGTTGTATGTAATGATGTTTATCCACGTGGCAGCTGAGCATTCGATTCGAAGATTATTTGACTATTGTCACGAGTGTGTTGACAATGACGTTATGTAATACTACAGAATTATTTATTGTTATACATATGTTATTTTTTCAATTGTGTGTCGTTGTAAAATAATGGGCAGTTATATAGTGCAGGGCTGAAGCCTGCCGATGCTGCAGGATTTTTCGTAAGAGTTTACTCGGCCCTGGCACACTATCGGCACCAGTAAGAACAAAAGTGGGTTTTAGTGACTAAAATTCTGACACTCTCTCCAGCTGCATCCACTGTGGGATGTTTCATGTAAAGAGATTTCGTGTAGATTCACAAAGAAATTATCATACCAGCATGATTTTTTAAAAGTCCATTAATAAGTGATTTAACGTAACAAAAAACATTCATCCAATTGTAATCTGCAGTTACGTGACGTTTACGTTACAAAATCACCAAAAAGAAAATCCAAATTAACCATAAACCATTATTTCTACAAACCAATAAGAGAAAACATTTTTTTTGTAAAAAAAATACTTCCCTTTTTAACCAACTCGAATTCCAAGGCACGTGAGTGTCTCGCCACAGAATAAGGAAATTTTTGGCAGTTCTGCGTATAAAAATTTAATTTATCTTCCCCTTTTGTGCGATTCGGTGAATTCCTTTTCTACCCCTAGGGGTAAATTTGCTGGCGATTTCACAAAGAAAACTCCCCATCGGCCATCGATAATGGTAAGACATATACAGCTAAAAAGTTGGTTTGTGCGCCCGATAAACCAGGGTCTTCTTGTAATTTTTTTATATAGAATTGTGTAATCTTCACTATATTGATTTATGAGACAGTAACATTTTATTACTCTGAAGTTATTAACGAAAAAAAAAAAACTTATACCCCCTTGTTATAAAACCTGGTTTTGGAAAGTACCGGCTTTAGTACTAGATTTGATTATTTCTTTCAAGAAGATGGTTTAAAGCTACTAATGGCGGTACTTCTTAAAACCATGTTGTATAATAAGGAGGATGTATGTAGTGTGACGCGATGGATATCAGGCAAAACCAAGAGACATAGCTAGTATTACGATAAAATAATAATATATCGTTTGAGTCTGTGGACCCTTTTGTATTTTTGGTCGCGATCTTCACAGGTCTTTGAACAAACAGAATTAGCGCCGTAATGCGATTTGTAAGTCCTAAAAAGACGCTTTAACTTTTTCTAGAAAAGTTTATTTAATTTTGATAAATACTTAAAGTTCAGCAGTAGGTACTAGTCATCATCATCATCATCATCGTCCTGCCCCTATTCCAAGTTTTAATTGGGATCGGCGCAGCATGTTTTTGTCTTCCACGCTCTTCTATCTGCCATCGTCTCCACAAGTTACATTCTTTCTAGCTATAGGTAATATTGAATAGGTAGGTAATATAGCAGTAGGAACTTCTAGTCGCTGAAATTAAACTATTATTATGTTTATATTTAGCCATTTGCAGAGCAAAAGGTTTATTTCGTACCTTTCAGTCGTCTCCCACTTTTACTTCCTTTGTCATAAAAGAAATGAACACAATTTAATGTTCCAAGAACATTTATTAAAATAAAAAAATGTTGTAATAGAATTTTTGTATAAATAGGTGACAAATTGACGATCCCACATTTTTTCCTAAAAACACAAAGCATAGTTCCCTCGTGGAGACTTTAGGACGCGTTTACGGATTTTCAAGCCCTCATTAGAAGGACGCTTACTGACGCTTTTGTTTCAACCCTCACACCAGTACGTAATTGAGGCTCAGTGACACAAAAAAAGAAACAGTTTTTTAGTTCAAATTATTACGCATAAATCGTGAAAACAAATGAATGTATATATTGTTTTATTTTAACTACAAAATGTCAAAATGAAACTAATTAACCTTTATGTTCGCAAAAATCGAGTCGGTATTTTCAACATAACATATTTAAATTATTTGTATTTGGCACAAAACAGATATGAAATGTCCACAAAATAATAAAATAGAACAAAACTAAAAAAAATGCCAACGGCACAACAGGCATTCTAAATACGAAATTAAAACAAAATGGCCGCATAATCACAAACGCTCAGCAAATCACTGAAGCTATTAACAGAAGCAAGATACCAAGTCGCTAAGTGCACTCCCGACGGCTCCTGACGTAGACGTTTGACGTCGCAAGCCTTACATAATGCTACCAAGAGCGGGCGCCGAACGTCCCAACATAAAAATGGGGACTCGTGTTTAAAGGCATATTGTACGTCCGTCGCTGCTTTGCCGTATTTTTGGCACAGCGTATTTTGGCTTATCAGCGGTTCTTCGCTTTATGTTTAGTTTTTATTGTTGTTTTAGCTAAATTTAAGGAATATGCGCAAAAGTTATCTTCCTGAGCCACAAGTCTTATATATAAACTAGCTGTTGCCCGCGACGTCGTCCGCGTGGGCATTAGGTGATTAAACATTCGTCCCGCCGTACGTGATAGCGTGATAATAAGTAGCCTATATGTTTACCCGACCTCTTCGTTATATTCATGCGAAATTTGAAACAAATCAGTGCAGTACTTTTTGAGATTATCCCGGACATACATACAGACAAACAGACAAAAATTCTAAAAACTATATTTTTGGCTTCGATATCGATTGTAGATCACACCCCAATTATTATTAAAAAAAAATATTCGATGTACATTATATCGTTAATACTAGAAGCAGTAGATACATTAGAATACTCGTGCACTATTGAAAATTACACATGTTACAAATTACACAAATACATGTTTCGATATTAGTAACATGAATAAAAAATACCAAGGTAGCCTTATTACATAAGCCTTTAATGGCCCGGTTCTGTTCAGCGTGCGCGATTTCCGCGAAATTTTCCTTTGGCGTTGCATGACGGAATAAATAAATGATAATAGTATTTTCTTTGTTATGTTATAAGATACTCCTATACTTAACTTAAAGTTATATAAGAATCACTCTTGTTGATGAAGTACTAGAAAAAACTTATGCCCCTTATTATAAAACGTAGATTTAAAATGGGTTTGGTGCTAAGTTTAGACCATTAACTTTGTTCAAAATGTTGGTCTAAATGTAGTACCTACTCCGATTAATAATAAGCTATAAATACATACGCGGCATTTTTTTGCTCTTATGACTAAAATTCGATTTTCCAATATATATTTTTTTGGGTTTTTATTAGAACTCACACTAACGCGATATCTGTATAATAAATATCTCATACAAAACAAAGGGCGCTATGATTTGAGGAATCTATAATATGCATTCATAAATTGCAGATTCATATTTTGTCCTAGTTCGTCATCAACAATCAAACAATATTTACACATTACAAAGCCTCAGTAAATAATTTCTTTTTTTGTTTATTATCTTTTTTTATTTTTGATAGCCCATTGAATCTACGTAGAAACACATGCTAAACATACTAAAAATACTATTCACACATACATAGACACTTTCACAACAACTCGTTTCCCCCATAGACGTAAAAACAAGTTGATAACAAAAGAGCCTCGTCAATGAGCTCGTGGCCAGTTCTTGAAAGCAAACCCGATCCTGGAAGTAGGCCGGGAAAACTTTGCATTGTTTCAAGACATGCTTACGTCATTTGACTTTGAGAGGAGGTGGAAAAGCTACTTTAAGTTCTAGGCAGGTAAGACGATATTGCTTTGTAGAATACGGGGACAGTTATGTGCGTTATTAATTTTTGACTGTATGTTCCATTGCGGGGTGAAGACTATTGTATTTTTTTGCAGTATTTTCGTAATTATATTCTCTATATTTATTACCTATGCATTCTAACGTTTAGAATCAGTGTAGATACTTGCAATTGTTTTGCCTGGCCTCCTTAACCTATCTTAGAAAGTACTTTTGTGTTGGTATATCAAAACCTATAATGTTGCTTTAAGTTGAAGTGATGTCACCAACATGGGGGCCCTTTAGGGCATGGGCTGCGGGTTGTTCGTAGGAGTTACCGTGGCCCTGGCATACAACTACCTCCAGAAAGTCCATTAGACAGTCCAGCTGCATTCTCAGCGGGTCATTTGATGATTTCCCACGAAAAAAAGGTCGTGTAATGAACAGGAATCAAATTATAGACAGTTATAGCCAACTTCATGATGTTAATTTAAATTTGAGTAACATTTTCTTTCCTTAAAGTTATTTCACAACAATCAGAGCGGTTTGAGACTCCAGTTCTTAGAAATTTCAATTACAATAATTAGAAATCGGAAGACCTTTGGCGACGTAAACGAATCAATTATTCATGAAGTAGTAATCAGATATTATTGTGATAAAATGTCTGTGAAAATTTCATGGTCGGAACCCGATTGTGAAAATATATTTTCAAATTATTGCGAGAAATAAGTCTCTACTTGAACAACTTTTAAATGAATAACGAATAAGAAACAAAAGATGAATACGAAATTATTTTTTTTAGTCGGCAAACATATCGTTTTTGATGTTCACATGAAGATGAAACGAAAAAAGGTAGTTTTTTTGATCAGCTTCGCTGTGTCTAAAACAATACTTTTTTCGATGAAAACTGAAGGTGTACCCCGATTGGAAAGTATGACGCCTTGTATTATTATTTTTATTTTACGTGTTGATTTAAATTTTGTATGTTTTTCGTTTTTATACTACCAATTTATCCTTATTAAAGCACGATATGTTTTCTATATCTGAAAACCGCTTAAAACTTTAAAGCGACTGAGTCGATTTTGAAGGGCCACGCTTAACCGCTAAAAAACTCCTATTTAAACTAAAAATTCGCATTAGAATCGATTCATCCGTTTAAGAGCTACGGTACTACAGACATACATACACCCACAGCCGTCAAATTTATAGCACACCTCTTTATGCGTCGAGGATTGACAAAAAGAAGGAATCTAACTAAAAAAAAAATGCTAGCATGATGTTAAATTTATTCAACATAATAATAAAAATCCTCAAACCAAAAAACCGCCGCTAATAAAACTCGCATAACATCAAAAACATTATTTAAATTAGTATTACAAATTCTAACAAAAAGCCGTAAATAAAATTGTAGCAACCACGCGATTGCTTCACGATTGCTTATAACAACGCCTAATGACGGTCAACACACGAAGGATTCTATTGCAGTCAAAACGATATTTGCATGTCGATTCCCACAGGGTCGCAATGCGGGAACGAGGCAAGCGAGTAGCAGTTACTGGTTGCGGAATAATTCTGTGATTGTGTTTTAGTACTTCGGAGTACTTAATGGAACAATTTTGTTCCTCTAGGCTTAACTTTTCCTCTGTAGTTTTCAAAATCTAATAAAATGTGTCCAAAACTCAATTGTCGATGACAAAATGGACACAAAATACTGGGTCTGAGTTGTTGTATGCGCAATGTTTTGGCGGGATATACAATGTATCTACCCGCTCTGATAATGTGTGTTAAGTTTTTATTTTGTATTTCTTCTTTTTTGTAATTATTGGACTTAACGACTAAGGCTGACTTAGCACAGAAACGCTCAAGCTTCATAAAATAACTGATTTAAAAAATAAGTGCATCTTCTTTCTGTCATAATTCTCACTGGTCATTCAATTTCAGATGGGCATATTTTAACATATTTACCTAACGTATTGAAATTACTGAATGACATTCGAAAACAGGCTTTAATAGTTGAGCCTAAGGTCTAAATTCGAGTAACAGCATTTTACAATAGGAAAAGTGGACCGTATTTTCAAACGCCTGTTCACAAGAGAGGTGCAATGCGCCAAGTTAAAAACATTGAAAAGTTTAATGAGTGCAGTAATAAGTTAAATGTTTCGAGAATTCGTTTAGTTATTCGCTGAGTCGGATTCACAGTTTATGCCGAGTTCAAATTGTAGCAATTATTTTAATAATTCTGTATTTTAAATGTAGGCAAGTTTTTTGTTAGCTGAAATGGTTTTATATTGGCGTAGATTTTACTTGCCGAATAGGTTTATTTGACCCATTTAAAAATATACATATAATGTTAAGACACTTTTCATACACTGTTGGTTATTAATTCCGAATCCACATACATACTTAATATTTACGATATCGATTTATCGCAGTCAATAAAAACCAAACATATACACAAAGAAAAACTCATTTGTTTAAACAAAAACATATTTCATTCTATTTCACATATTTATAACAGATGATAACAATGGCTCCTTTTGAAGACGGCTTACTTTAAGGAAAAATTGTGATCGGAAATGAATAAAACTGCTTTTAGCTGCCCGAGACAGTTCCGGATCTTGCCTGAAGGCTTTATTCGAGAAAGTTCGAAAGCTCGAAAAAGGACGATTGGTAAGTCATAAAACACGTGCACAGTTCGTATAAGTGCAGAGAACTACGCACGTATGTGGTTGTAGCTGGTTAACTATGTATGTACAAACATCAGTACAACAAGCTCATACAATTTTTCAGATTTCCTTAGTGAATTTTCAACTTTAGCACTAAAACTATATATGGTTCAAAGTTGATTGAGAAAATTTTATAGTTTCGGGAAGCTTGATGTGCTGGCGTCTGTACTTACATAAGAGGTTAGGATACAAGACAACCAGATACCAGATACTTCGGTAAGACTGGTTGTTAGACTTTCAGGCTTCAATGGACTTCAATGGACAGCCGAGATCGACCATTTAAACGTACCTTCTGAAACATGGAGGAGCTCATCATGACAACACAGTCACCCATCCACGGACAAACCGCGTCAAGCGTCGCTTAATCTTATTATCTATCGATCGGTGTAGCTGTATCTTCTCCACATGCTACGCATGAGCAATAAAAGATGTAAAATAATTACACTCGTAAGCAAACTAAACGAGCGATTAAAATATACTCCGACTGCATAAGACTGATATCTCCTGATCCACAATTAATTAGCGCTTTCTAGAGCACCGCATTTATTCCGGAGTGTTCCGCATAGCAATTTAATTTACATAAGGTATATAGGAGACAATTTTAATCTCAGCTTAGTTTTAATACTGCTTTTGTTGCAGCCAGCGTCGTCATGACGAGAAATACAAAAGTAATGTTTATTCTAATCTACAGTTATCGTGATCTGCAGTGCACATCTGCATTTATCTATTCATCATCAGCCTTTTTATCGTCCCACTCCTGGGCATATTCCTCTTCTCACAAAGAGAAGGATTGAGCGTTGATCATTAAATAATATCTATTAGACAACTTATTTTGATTAGGTATGCATCCTTATAATATAATTTTAAATGCAAGATAGTCTAGTCAAGGGCCTAGAAATAACACAGGATACTTTTTACCCTAGTGCGGGGAGAACTGGGTGGAACTGGGTGGAATCTCGGAGAGCACCTGTCGTTGATTTTCGTGATATCACTGGATCTTTGAAGCGTCAAAGTCTTCGGATGAACACTTAAAATAAAGTTAGTAAAATTAGATTACATTTTATGGGACCAAATGGCAAGTATACTGCATCGAACAAAAAAAGAATTACACTAATCGGACTTGAAACCTCGTAGTAATCGGTGTACATACATAAAAAAATATATACTGGCCGAATTGAGAACCTCCTTTTCTTGGAAGTCGGTTAAAAATCCTACAAGCTTGATGCCCTACTAGACCAGAAAGTTTTGAACGCAGTTTTATACTCTAACATTTGTGACATTCACCAGGGATTGTCCTCGATTAACCCTGACAATGTGAGCTTAAACAAAGCTAGATTATCGTTTGATATTAACATTCATGTTTCGTATTTTTGTTGATCACATATTCATGGAAACTGCTTTTGTTTTCATTGTTGTATCAGGGAAGATAATGCTTTCATTTCATGTCATTAAAATCTGTATATAACATAATGAGTAGATAATACCTATATCTATATAACAAAACTCTATGACAATGAAAATGTACAGACACCAGCACATAATTTCCTTAATGGATTTTCAACCTTATCGCTGAAGATTAAATTTCAAAGTTGATTGGGAAAATTTGACAGTTTCGGATAGCCTGATGTGCTGGTCTATGTACATTAAATAAATATATGACATTCCTCTTCACGTAAGTATGAAGAAAATAATATCTAAACCAACATGCTATGTGAGTACAATTAAACATTCTTCTGCTTCTATTATTACAGACGTGCAAGCTTGAAAGAAAAGGGCTCTTCACATTGACCCGAAACATCGCACGACTTAATATATTATAAACTTTTGAGTATGTAACAATCTCATAAAATAAATAAAATATTTACTAAAACAGCTTGTCTTAATCTATTACTGCATACTTAAAAAACAACTAATATAAAACTACAAATATAATAAAATTAATTAATTATTGAATTTCCATTTCTTAAATTGGAACTCCAATAAAAATTGTCATAATACTCAAATTGAGGTGCGTTTTGAAGATTTAAAAATCCCAAGATTTAATTATTTTTAAAATCACATTAACGACAAATTAAATAAGAAGCATTTAAATAAAATTTAATAAATAATTTTAAGATTTAATATCATGCGTTTTGATTGCTGCATCATCGTCGCGTCTGAAGCGCCATAACTTACTTTGAAAAGGGCCCCGAGCTTCGCTTTGTGACTCTACTTTGAGAGACAACGGAATGACTAGAAAAGCTATGTTTTCAAATGACAAAATGGAAAAATATTTTTCATTTAAGCTGTACTGAATCATTGCAATGTGTTGTTTTTGCAAAATTAATGTCTTATACATATAAGAGAATATAAAAGGAAGATGATAAATAAGTAGATATTGATGGAGGAGCAGAGGCAGCTGGTCGATTCTGTAAGCATCACTTCACTTCGCTCAGAAATTCGATTCTGAATCCGCGCTGATTTCTACACTAGCGCTACTCGTGCGAGCGTGTTTGCGAGTTGAACTAATGAACTTCGAGATTTTGACAGCAAAATGTATGAGATGACGTAAACAGATGGATTGATTGAAACACGACATGATTAAGAAGGGTATGACATCTAACAAAGAAGAATGGAAGCGGAGAACATGTTTCGCCGACCAAGACCCCAAATAGCAGGACAGGGAGTAGAAGACCAAATTCCAAATATGTGATACTATTTTTGGTTCACTAAAAAGTCGTGGGGGCCTTGTGGTTAAAGCACCAGCCTTTTCAGTATGAGGGCGCGGGGTCGATTCCAGGTCAAGCAAGTACCAATGTTACGTGCTTTGTTTGTCGCGCCGTATTCTAGGGAGAAATTTCTTAAAAAAAAATATATATTAGAATTTTTAATGAAAGAGATTTGAGATAACTTAGTTTATTTCTTGTTCCATGGATTCCTTGATACTGGAACACGTTCCTAGTCCCTCGGCGCTCATTGGTTGCTCGATGATCGGAAAATTCCTTCACAAGATATTCTTAGAAGATACCTTTTTAATTTAGTTTTGTTTATTAATGGAAATGTGTCTTTTGTAAGTCATGGAAATATTGATAAACAAACTTCCCACTGCGGTTTCATTAAGCAATTAAGCAACAAACTTTAACTTAGCTTTAAAATATTATTATTGACTAGCTATTGCCTGCGACGTCGTCCGCGTGGGCATTACGATTAAACATTCACTACCCTCCCCCCCCCCCGTAGTGATAGCGTGATAATATGTAGTCTATATGTTGACCCGACCTCTTAGTTATATTCATGCCGAATTTGAAGCAAATCCATGCAGCACTTTTTGAGATTATCCCGGACATATATACAGACAAACAGACAAAAATTTAATAACTATATTTTTAGATTTTAGATCACGCCCCAATTATACTTTTAAAAAAAAATATTCAAAGTACAGTTTTGACTCTTCTACGATTTTATTAAAAGTATATAGAGTATAGATTCTAACTGTCAAAATCAGATAGCTAACAATTCTAACATCGCACTTTATACCACTTAACAACTAAGTATTCAATCATTCCCATTAAACACGACATGAAATAAATCCAATAGATTAGCACGTTTCAATCCATGTTACATCAAAGGGATGATATTTTACCCTTATTTGCGGCGTTGATGGGTTGTAACCCTGCAACCGCTACGGTCTGAATAAAACATGGCCGCTTGTACGCCTGTACTTGGCCGGGAAATTGTCATTGATGGAATATGGAGTAGGTGTGTTCATGATCGATGAAAGTTGATGCGATCCTGTGTTGTACACAAACGCTTCTACTGTGCAAATTACTTATAGGAATATAAATAAAAAGATATGTAGTATGTTAGTATATATGCGGGTATAACCAACCCGCATAGAGCATGCGTTGTGATTAACGCTGAATTCTTCTCTGTGTGAGAGGAGGCTGGTGTCCCGCAGTGGGACGATAAAAAAACAGTTTTCGATGATGTGTAAGTAGGTATTCTAATTCTACAGAATAAAATTTAGTTCGGGATATTACTAATTTACCCAATATATGTTAAATAGGTATTTATTTATATTTTAACATGTGTTTATTATATAAACTATTAACAATACTATTTCAAAATTTAATTTATAATGTAAATTAAAACATAGTTAATAAATATAAAAATATAAATAATTACCAAGAAAGATAAGATAGTAGAATGAGAATAGATACAAATTAAGAATATTAATGTTATATTAAGTGTACAACCTTTTTTAAGTAAAATATAAATCTATAAGTATTCAGACCACTTAGGTATAATAGACCATTAATTTCAATGTAAGTAAGCTGATTGTTCAGATTTCCAGCTTAGTACTTTCACGGGTTTCTGGAATATTCCAAGAATTATTTTCTATTTCGAGCTCCATAACTCAATTTAGGCGCTCAATCTAGCTTACATAATTAATAAGTACCATCAATAGCTGGAGGCGCCATTTAAATAAATATTATTTCTCACTTTTGTTTGGGCCGTAATAGATATTAACTTTGCTACACAATAGCTACTTGAGAATCGCTTACAAAACAAAAGAAAGTCAGAAGACCCAATATTATTATTTTCGTTACCTACCGAAAACAATCCAATAAGTAAGAAATAGATAGAAGAACTTTTTTTCCAGCTATGTTGGGGTCGGCTTCCAGTCTAACCGGATTCAGCTGAGTACCAGTGTTTTACAAGGAGCGACTGCCTATCTGACCTCCTCTAATCTATCCTATCTGATCTAAGAAATAGATAGTTAATAAAAGATATAAATGGTAGACATAAATATGGGTAAAAAAAGGCAAGGAAAATGTAGTGAGAATTTTATTTTTATCAATTTCTTGGTAGCAAAGCCTTTCTTGTGAAGTTCGTGTAGTGGGTTCCACGTGGAACTTGAGTCGATTTCCGAGAAAATTTCGATTTCTTGATGTATGTGACATTTTGTGATATCAACTGCATCCTATCGTTGTCCAATGTCACTAAATATGTAACAAACAATGAGCAAGACTGCGCATCTCTTTTGTCTCAGTAGTTTTTTTATTAATTTTATTTTCTACATCTTGCCTCATAAGCCCTAGTGTAGTAGCCAAATTTGGTCAACTTCACCTGATGACCTGTGTCGTGGAAATGTAACGACTGTTACAAAGAGTAGCATTGAAGGACGCTGTCTTTACTTGCCTTCACATACACCACCAAGTTCCTGACCCCGTCCTGTTTCGCTAAAGTTTCTAAAAGTCACAAAGCCTTTTCGGCCTAATCCAGGAATCGAAGCCGACTGAAATCGACTCCGTGCTCGGCAGCCGCGCTTCCGAGGTCCGGCGCAATTTTTCATGCCATGGCAAAGTATTTTTAGGCGAGGTGTAGAGATTTTAATTCACTGGTTGATAGACGTTGGCACACTGAAATTTACTTCCCCTTTACACTGAACTTTATTTCTATATTGATAAATTATAGTTTTATTTGTCTCTTAAAAATATCTAGCCATACCATACTTTAGACTTTGACTTCTGAAAAATTCCTACTGTATACACATTTTGCTAACATTTCTGGCGTAACAGCCTCAACTTGTTCCGACAGACGTGTAATGAGCCTCTTAACTAGTGCTTTATTAAAACCAAGACAAAACACGATCTATTTAGAGCTGAGACATTTCTCGAGGTGAATGTTCTAGAAGGTTTTTGTATTGCTTTTTATTCATGTCTGGTTTAGCAAATAATTCATTATCTTCCTAGCCTTTTACCAACTATATTATCTTCGACTCGGTCAAACCGGGTGCAGCAGAGTACCCGTGTTTTACACAAAGTGACTGCCAATTTGTCCCCAAATCATTTACCTGGGCAACCCGATAGATACCCTTTGGTAAGACTGAACTACAGGTTGAAAGACTTCTGACTACCCGTGACGACTACTAACGATGTCCGAATTACAGCTAGTACCCACCAATTTAACAAGCCTTCCGAAACACAGGCGAACTCATCATGGCAAGATGGCCAAGTAGCGACCGTGCCAAGTTGCTTAACCTTATGGACTATCGATTCATGTGGCTGTGTGTACCTACTTGTCACAAGATTTATAACATAATTGCCAGTCGTGTTTCTTGAAGCTTTCACTGTCATAGTGAAATTTCGAAAATCTTATGATTATTTTAGTAAAGCACTTCTTTGTTGTCTTTTTCTTTTTGACAAATTAATTAAATAGTGTTTTTTTCCTTGGCAATTTTTCGTACAAACGTTGATCACGTATTTACACAAAAATTACTGTTATATTCACAAAATTCTGGGTCGTTCCATTAGAATACGCAATTGCCACAAACCGGCTTTTCATACAATTTTAAATTAACTCAGGATTTTAGCTGTCACTGGCAATTTTGTCTCCGCGGTTGTTAATGTTGAAGGCTTAACTTTGGAAGCGCACAGGATCACAATTTTATGTAAGTTACTGTTAATTAAAAGGTATGACAGAGTCCAAAATATTGGAATTTATTTACAAAAACAAAGCAATGTTTAGGTATTATTGCCAGAAGATAATTTTTGTCGAGTTTCTTGAATTTTAAAGGGCGGTGTTTCTTATTTTAACATTTAAACAGCCTTATAACTAAGTACAGACGCCAGCAGGTCAACTTACGCGAAACTGATAAATTTTACCAAGGGATTGTTAGCTTTCTAGTAATTGTGATAAGGTTGAAAATCTATTAAAGAAATTTGACAGATTAAGGTAGGTTGATGTGCTGGTGTCTGTACAAACATTATTTTAACTAAACGCACAACCATTATTACGGGCAATATGGCTTGACTAATGGTAGCGTGTTAGCTAATTAGCCTAAATTAACAAAATATAGATCCAAATTACTCTATTTTTGTGGTTCTAGTGCCTGAGTAGGTCATAGAGCTGGTTTTGCTTTTTCTTCAGCATTTCTTAATTACGCTTTTGAAGGTAATTTTGAGATCATTACAAAACTGCTTCGTCATTTTGTGTAAGTACCTTCTTAGTTGCATTACGTTGCAAGTTTAGAGACGAGAAACTTCTTCGTTTTGTGTTTTTCACTTGAGAGGATAGTAATTACGTCATCTGCTTAGTCTTTTCCGAACTATGTTGGAGTCGGCTTCCAGTCCCATCCGTCTCATCAATCTCAGATTGTGCCAAAAGTTGCTTAACCTTATGACCGATTGTTCCAACAAGCTCCTACAAGCTTGGAATTAAACAAGAAAAAGTATTGCCATCCCATTAGACCGTATCAATTTCAGCTAATTGACATATTTTACGATAATAAAGACGGCAATGATGTGGTGTCGGATTCCTTTTGATTTCGTATCAATTATATTTTATTACGCGTAAATAATATCATGTTTATCGAGAACTGGCTTTTGATCATGATATTACAGAAAAAAACATGTCAAGTATATTATGTATCCTCATTATCATTGTGTCTTTATCCCAATTTTTATTTGAGGTCCACGCAGTATGTTTTCATCTTCCACACTCTTCTATCTGCTACCAGCTCATAAGTAAGTATCTAACATTCTTTCTAGCCGTATCGACTTTCACACAATCGATACATAGTTTCTTTGATCGTCTCCTTCCTCGACATCTATCCACGATCATGCTCAAAACCTTCTCTACAACATGATCCTCATTCCTTCGCATCACATGACCATACCATGATGTATCATATGGGTAACTTTTGTATACAATATTATTATGATATATTAGGGAAACAGTGTTTGTAAAGAACAAAATGTTAACAAATAAACATAGCCTAACACTTTTCAGCATGTGATTCCCATGAAATTATTTATTGATTTCGCTCTTTTGAAGATTAATTACACAGACACACATTCACAAATATTTCTTACGTCATCACGTCGTAATAACTTACAGGAAAACTGGTTACCCCAAAAATGTCTGAAAAATGTTCCGTTTACTTAGCAACACAGACACGTTCCAACGTTATAACAAATCTTGTAAATAACAAAGCGACTCACTTATGTTTGCATAGACCCTCGGCTCGTATATACTCTTCTGAAAGAACATAACTTAAGCCAGTCCTTTTTGTACGTGAGTCTGTCATTTTAGTGAAAAAAGTAAAGGTTCAGGTGACTTAGTTTGGTCTTAGGCCCTTTTTGATATAATACTGTGGCTTATATGGAGACATGTTAAGAGATTTTTAGGTACAGTGTTTTTTGTTAGGTTGTTGCTTAATTAGTTTGGTCTAAGAATTGGACGGTTTTCGGCTTGATTGCATGTTGTTATAAAATAAAGTAGAAGCATTGCAAAATTCATGCATTGCTGTTGTCGTGACCGTGTCTCCTAAAAACGGGAGTTCAGCAAGATGGTAGACTCTTTTTCTACTATTTTTGACCGAATTTTCTTCTTTTGACAAAAAAGAAGGCTATAGAATATGGGGTCTAAGTTGCAAGATTCAATAACATTACATTCATTAATGAACGAAAGTCATCAATTGACCCCTCCCGCTGTGGGTACCGGAGGGAGTATAATTCTTTTCGGACTAAAACCCACTTTTCTTATTTGTGGAGCTCTTTTTGTGACATGGCTACGGTAACTCTTGAGAACAATCCTTGCAAATAATATTGTACCAATTGTCTTTAAAATTCATTGGCACAAAAAATATTGAAATGGAAATAAGTTTGGCGTAGAATGTTGCTATAAAATTTGCTTTTTATTTTCTATCAGATTGCAGGGAACACCTCTCATGATGCCAGAGGTTTATGCTAATAAAACGAGGGTGGTATGCAAAGCACTCTGGCTTGACTCCAAAATCAGATTGTATGTAACAGATTCCTACAATGTACATCTAAATGAAGGTCGTTAGAATCTAGTTCTATGGGAATTATGACAGCAAATTTTCCGCAATGCTGCAAATCATTTGAGAAAAAAAAATGCATCGGGTAAAAAATTACAAGAAAATATTTTTCTCTTCTCAAAGCCCCATCGTCAAACTCCCGTGCCCCAGTGTCACAGCAAAATAAGATATTTAAGCTATTAGCATCTTTTAGACTAGTCCCGTGGACTGTAGAGACCTGGATTCTTGGAAGGCGAATGTGGGGTCGAAGCCAAAAGCTAATTTAGTATATGAAATGGTGACACATAACCGACGATTATTCATGTATACACAATAGTACTCAAGGACAATCCCCGTTTTGTGCTAAACTATTGCTAAGTATGGAAGAAAAACTACTTGGGCTATTGTGATAGGATGGATACTGATGGACTAGGGAAGGAGAAACTACGGGAACCGATGACTCGCCAGCTCATTTACCGGACCCCGGGGATTAGGATTATACAGTAAAATTAGCATTAGAATTAATTCAAAAGTTAGTATGATAAATAAATATAATAAATAAAAATACATTTCAAACTTGACCGTCCACGGAGGCTGTGGCTGACCGACTGCCGTTATCACACCCCTTTCTCGCATCCAATTAATTAAAACCATGAGTTCATTATTAACAGCTTGCCCATAATTTAACGGCGTTTTAATTGGATTGAGAGTAATGAGATTGCCGAGGACGTATAACTAGATGTTCAAGTGATCCAGTATCCAGTGTAAAAGAGAGACGGCGCTATTGATCATGTCTAGTTCCGTCTCGCTCTCATACTTATCTGTGGATAGGTTTAAGAAGTCGTACACTGCTTCTGATACCTATAAAAATAGATACTTAACTTTAAGACAAAGGATTTTTATTATACGTGCAATATAGAATTATACTCTATAATATGTATAGACGACTGCCGTGCACGGGGCCCTGTCCGTTCCACGTCAAACACTGTCGTTGCCAAACCTTAATACGCGTGCTACAACTTAAGAGCAGCAAAATTTGATCCATAGCGCTATCACCTGGTGGTCTACTAAATAGGCTGGCTGCACTGTCACGCTGGATAAATCGGTTCTCTCAAAGACTTTGAGATTGGACTTCTGGTTCTTCAAATCTAACAGACAGACGTGTTGCTGGAGAGTTTGTTGCGCCACTTCTTCAACTCAGCGAGAACACATAGGATGTGGTGAGGGGTATGCGTTTTTGCATACCCTTCAACTGTTTCTTGTTTTGACGTTCAAAAAGTAATTTGAATAAACGAGTTTGAATTTGAAATCAAAACCAACCTTTGGCTTTTTTTGTCTAATTTCTTATCATAATACAGTACAAAATAATTTATCCCGAAATACTCTTTTTTCTATATAAAATGACTCCATAGTGCCGAGAACCATCCTTATACGGGATGATCCAATTTGCCTATGCCAATAAAATACTTGAATATATGCGCCTAAAATTCCTCTGGGTATTATTATGTAAAATCGATATTCAATTCAATTCTAGTCTGTGAATAGGCCGTATTAAGGTAATCCAGGCGCGTTAACGTAATCCAGATATCAGTATGGAAGGAGAATGATGGTGTACAGGAACAAAGATCTGCCAATTTTAACACGACTGCTATAAGTCTAATGGGTTATGATTTGAATAGTCTAATATTGTTATCAATAAAGATTTAGCTTTTGAATAAAACAGATTGCTAATATTGTATTTTTTATTGCAATGTAATCACTTTACATATGGGCTGTGAAAGAAAAATATTTTATTTCAATATGTGATAGTGGAATAAAATAGTCGTTACGGGTAGTCAGAAGCCAGTAAGTCTGACGCCAGTCTAACCAAGGGGTATTGGGTTGCCCAGCTAACTGGGTTGAGGAGGTCAGATAGGCAGTCGCTCCTTGTAAAACACTGGTATTCAGCCGAAACCGGTTAGACTGGAAGCCGACCCCAACATAGTTGGGAAAAGGCTCGGGAGATGATGATGTGATAGTGGAATAGAAGTTATTTTACTTTTCGTTAGCTCAAGTAAATACTTTTTTTTTATCGTGGGATATAGTCAAATGACTCCAGCTCTGGCTGTGAGTGCTGCTGAAAAGAGCGTCCGACTTACTGATTAAAACCTACTTGGTTCCTTCTGTAGGTATTTTTGTGCTAGGGCCGCGGTAACTCTCGCGAACAACCCGCAGCCCTGGTAGACCACTAACTGTATTGGCTTGTATTATCATTACAAATACAATATACAACTCACCATTTAGTTCTTTAACTTTTGCAAGCATGCCTTCATAATATTTGAGTTCGTCTTTTTCTGCAACATTCAGAATAATTTTCTTTTTTTACAAAACATACAGCCAAAGCATAATAAAACATCCACTACAAAATAAAAATAAATATATTATAAGAAATAATCTATTAAATAAAGTTTATGTACCTTCTTTACTAATTTGGTGTCCTATGAAATAAAAGAATAAAACATTATTGATTTAATATTTGAGTCAACTATTTAGTCAGCTAAGTATTTAAAATTCAATTTGTTTGACTTACGCATGTGTTTCTTGTAGAATCTTTCCTCCATTTTGGCTAAAAATAAATGTTATTATAAGTAACTACTACTTACTGTGCTGATATTCACAAATACATTCAATAAATTCTAATAATTATAAATCAAACATTCAAGAAACACTTTCCTAAAGTATGAAGATATGTAAATCATAAAATTTGATAATTAAATATATTTTTGGTGGGTACTACTACTCACCCATGTCATCAAAGTACTTCTTTACTTCTGTAATATAGATAAAGTACGTTAATAATCAGTGCAGTTTTAAAATATTTGCTTAAATTTAAAATAAAGCTTGATGTGCTGTTGTCTGCAGGTAGTTTTTTAAAATTCAAAAAGTGATTTCAGTCCGACTCTGGAATCGAATCCTTAACCACATGCACAGCTGTCGACTTTGCAACCACTAAGCCAAAGGGGCAGTTAACTATTGCGTTAATAGTTCACGTCTATGTTACCTTTACTATCCATATCAGATTGACCGTGTTCATCGGCTGATGATGATGCCGATGATGATGATCCAGATGAGCCCCCACCACCGCCTCCACCAAGACCCCCTAGGCTCGCCACTAAAACACGTTTCGGTATTAGAAAAAACAATGGTGTTAGGATTTTCTAAATAGTCATCATCTGCCTGGCCTTTTCCCAAACTGTGTTGGGGTCAGTTCGCGTTTTACGTGGAGCGAATACCTATCTGACCTCCTCAACCTCAACCTGGGCAGCCCGATACCCTTGGCACCCTTGGTAAGACTGGTTGACAGACTTTCTGGATTCTGATACCCGTAATGACTGAAAAAGACGTCCAAATGTCATCCGGAACCCATCAATTTAGCGTGCCTTCCGAAAAATGGAGGTAGTCGTCATGACAAAATGGTCACCCATCCAAAGACCGACCAGGCCAAGCGTTGCTTAACCTTATGAACATGCGGCTTTTACTTAGCCACGAGCTGCTCTTTCAGCAAAAACAGGTGATATACATATGTATATGTATTATATTTAAATTAAGGTAAAAAAATGCAATTTTATCAAGATCAAATTAACATAGTGTAGAACAAAGCCTGTAAAGATTATACTTACACATCAGCTCAAGGGCATCAAGACCTTCACTTTTTTTACTGCTTACATACGTGAGAGACAAAAGCTGTGGAGAAAATTATTTATTTATTATCATCATCGAGCAGAATCTGTGACGGCGCAGTCGTAGTGGTTGCAAGCACGACTGCCGTGCAAAGGGTACTAGGTTAGATTCCTGAGTCGGACCGACATGTATGGGTTTCAGAAACTTTCACAGCATCTTGGAGTGAGGAAGTTGGTAGTGTAACAACCACGCAACTGGGAGGGCATTATATACAATTGTATGTACTTTATTAGTATATCTTGGATATCAATGACTGCCTAAATGTGAAGGAAAAACATCTCGAGGAAACTTGGACTATACAGTCTGAAATCACCAATCCACATTGAGCGAGCGTGGTGATTAATGCTCACACCCTCTCTGTGTGAGAGGAGGCCTGTGGCCAGCAGTGGGACGATAAAAAGGCTGATGATGATGATGATGATGAAATTTATTTTTACAATAGTAAAAACGATGAATTACATGAAAACATAGATCAGAAATTAATAATGAATGAGATAATTAAATATTCTAGTAAAAACTCACAATAGTAATCAAATAAAATTGTAAATACATCACAGGAGGTTAGCGTAGGTTTAACTGGTGACGAATGATTAATCGCAGTTATTACACGAGTTCAATTAATTAGCTCTGGTAACATTGCTGGTTTGTTACGAGCGTCAGAACTGCTTTCCGATACGTTAACATACTTTTAATTAAATTAGAAACTAATTAATGGTGGCGGTTTTAACAGCGTGTATTTGATGTCGAATCAGTTGAAATTTAGGTCGTTTTTTTAATTAAAATCTTTCCTTATTAATATGAAATAAGCTAATCTTGTATGTATGTGCTGATTCATTATTTCATGGTAAAAAATAAATAGTAAAAATTTGAAATGACACATGTATTAACATTAAAAAAAGCTCAAAGACGTCGGTAAATTGATCAATTTATCTTCATCGCTGTTTACTGGGAGAGTGTCCAAAAGGCTAGCAGAATTGCTACGTTGAAGAGCAATGCTTATTCTCTGACCAAAGTAATAACCTAACCTTTGGGTCACGGGAAGTCACATAGATATATACAGCAAGTTACGCATTGCCAAAAATAAAACTTAAAATTTGATACTACTTTATTAAATCACTTCTTCGCTTCAATATTATGAACTTCATGTAGATGATGGATGTACAGACGGCAACAGGTCAAACTATCCGAATCTGACAAATTTTACCAATCGACTTTGAACCATAATGTTTCAGCTATGAAGTTGAAAATCTGTTAAGGAAATTTGACAGATTGTAGTAGCCTGATGTGCTGGCGTCTATAATACACAAATCCATTAAGTTAAAATAAAGTACAAAATAATATTTTATTGTATAAATATTGAATTATATAACTCATAAAAGCAACTGTGTTAAAGTCATAACTTTCTTAAAAAAAAAATATTTTGATAAAACCCTAGGAAAGAGCTCGCCAACAAAACAAATTAAGTTTCATTTAATTATCAAAACGACACGAAAATTGCTCGGAAGAATACCTAAATGTTCGTAATTGCTCAAAATATTTGGACAAGAAATAAAATTTTAAGTTAAAACGAAACGCTTTTGTTTTAAATTTACTTAATCAAGTAAGATTAAAATATATTTTCGGGATTTTGAATTCAAATAAAGAAATGGAGGTACCTCTTTTAATAAACTCTACGATAAGTACTATATTAAATATTATAATAAAATAAAATTTAATAAATAATAGGCAATAATTCCGCCTTTGTAGGTATACATTTTTATGTTGCCTAAAGTTTAAATAAATAAAAGAAATATGTGTACCTATTAAAATCAAAATTTTTAAAAAGAACATTCCTTACAATGTCATCATCTCCCGAGCCTTTTCCCAACTATGTTGGGATCGGCTTCCAGTCTAACCGGATTCGGCTGAGTACCAGTGTTTTACAAGGAGCGACTGCCTATCTGACCTCCTCAACCCAGTTACCAGGGAAACCTAATACCCATTTGGCGTCAGACTTACTGGCTTGTGACTACCCGTAAAGACTGCCAAGGATGTTAATTTTTACTCCACTACATGCCTTATAATGTAGTGGAGTAAAAATCCTTGCATTTTTAGTGAATATCAAAATAAACGTCCTATTCAACCAGCGTTAATTAAACTCCTATTCACAAACCTACAAACAAAGGAGGTTTCTCATTATTTTTCATCACAACGCTTTATGCAGTGGACTTCGAGTCTTATCATTCATTGTATAAACTCACTTTATTACCTGTTGTAGTCGGGGTGGGTCAGTATTTAAGTTAGAAGTCATTGTTACACGGCATAAACTAATTATTTATTGAAATAAATCACAAGCACACAAACTTCTTCATTGAAAATCCGCCATAACTCTTTTAAAACTCTACGGCCAATCAGCGGCCAGATACATATATCACGTCATCAAACGCGTCAGCCACACGCTAGCGCGTTGGTGAATATCGGTCGGGAGGCTTACCTCTATTGGACCGCTTACGACCAGGGAAAGGGGTTCGTTCGGATACATCATCCGCTACACACTCCCCCTCGGGTTCATGCAGGCGTCCTCGCACAGGAACCCGCTCCTGATCGGCAGAAACAGGCTTGACTTGACGAGGCCGGCCTCGACTACGTTTCGGTATAATAGGCTGAGGCGGCGTATCGTCCCTATTAACAAATCGCGTAAGCTGCGAAGCATGGAACCTACCCAAGACCTCGTCGGGAGCATCAATTTCAGACACTAGGTAAGTCGTAGGACTAGCTTTCTTAACGGCCTTATAGGGACCATCCCTCTTAGGCACAAACTTAGCCGACAATCCTTTAGCAGCGTTACTCAATACGTGCGACTTTACCAAAACTTGATCTCCAACATCAAACTCTGCAGGCTTACGACTCTTATCTGCATAGTCTTTACGTCTATCCTGTTCTTTTTCCACTTTATCCCTAATCGAAACTAAAGAATCTAAAAATCTCTTTAGATAGGGCGTTATCTGAGGTATAAAATTATCTTTTTCCAGGACAGCCCTAATATCATAACGAGCTTCTACCGGTGAACGTAGGTCCCTAGCAAAGGTGAGATAAGCTGGCGAAACACCCGTACTCTGACACAAGGCCGAGTTCATGGCAAAACGAACCGACGGCAAATGGCTGGGCCATGAACAATGCTCGGTGTCAACTAGTTGAGCCAGCTGAACCTTTAAATCCCTATTCTTCCGTTCTGCTGGGTTTGCCTCCGGATGATATAATGGTAACAAGTCCTGTTCAATATTCAAAATATACATGCACTGTTGCATAACGGAAGAGACAAACTGTACCCCGTTATCCGAGATAACGCGGCGCGGTAGGCCGTACCTGAGGAAATACTCCTCGATTAGCGTCCGTGCACAGGCTTCTGAGGTGGCGTCCACAAGAGCAAAGAGCTCGACCCACCGAGTAGCCGTGTCCTCAACTAATAAAATGTACTTCTCCCCTTTTTCTCCAGGCGGGAGCGGGCCGAACAAGTCCATCGCCAAAACCTCACCCCTCTGATTTAAAACCGGGGTCTGTAGAAGGCCCGAAGGCTTCAAGTTTGACGCCTTGTACCGCTGGCATGTCGCACAAGACTTAATAAAGTCGACGACGAACCGTCTCATTCCGGGAAAGAAAAACCGCTGCGAGAGCTTATCGTCACCTCTCTGGCAAACTTACGTATCTGCATTTTTTGCGAAATCGAGATTTTGATGCAAAAGTGTACCTAATGGGGTACTACACATTGTGGCAAATTTTGGTATTTCTATCTGTAACGGTTACGGATTTCAGGTTTTCAGATTTTGTTCGCATCTGCATTTTATGTTATTACACCCATAGTAAACTAACCTAAGTCATTTAAGATGTTTCGGCGTAGCAGAATGTATATGCTTTTAGTAAAATGTGCCACAGTCAAGTTACGTATCTGGTACTATCGTAACTTTACATTGGTAGCAAATATGATTAAAAGGAGTCAGTTTACCCAAGGGAAACATACGTAACTGACACATTCGTGAATTTACATTGGTAGCAAACATGATTAAAATGAGTCAATCACCAAAGCCAAACATACGAATCTGGCACATTCGTGAATTGACGTTGGTAGCAAACATCGTTGTACAGGGTCAACTCATCCGAGGGACATACGAATGTGGCACATTCGTGAATTTACAATTATATCCTGTACTATTTGTTGAGGAATTGACTTTAAACACTTATGCGAAAATGTTATTATTCGTGAAATAATGACTTATTCGTTACTAGCTTTTGCCTTCGACTTCATACGCAGATCCTGTTGCTTATGTCAGTGACAACGGTTGTCATTGTCCGAGGATCTAAAACGTCTGGTATCGTATTCTAAGAGTTTAGCGTGGGGAAACCAACAGGTTACGCGAGACGATTCGAGACGTTCCAGATCTTTCATTTTGTAAGTCAACAGGAATTGCCCGCCAGACTAAACAAGTTTTGCTAACACGACATTCCTTTATGTGTTATGGTATAGCTGGGCTCATGGAATTCCAAAACAGGTGTTTCAGACCTTTTTTTTCGTGGGAAATCATCAAATGGCCTCCCGCTCAGAGTGCAGCTGGTGGGGGTGTCAGACTCTTACTGAATAAAACCCACTATGTTCCTTCGGGAGGTCCCTGTGTGTCAGGGCCAAGGTAACTCTGGTGAATGACCTGCAGCCCAGGCAGACCTTGGCCCTAATGAACCCCTCCTGAGGTGTTTAGGACCTACGATTTTTATAAGTCAACAGATAGTGCTCATTGGATTGAGCAACTTTTGACAAAACGTCATTCATATAAGTGTCACTTGGCGCTTGGAATACCACAACAGGTGTTCCAGAACTTCGATATTTATACGTCTCTTTCAATTTCTAACTGAATATATATATTATTATGTTGTGTGCGTATTCGGGATGATGTATGATAATCTCGATTAGCAGTTGTCACCCTTCACTGGTTTGACCTGTTTACCTGTCAGAAGATGTGCGAATACGCTGAGAAGTCGAGCGTGATTCTATATCGAAAAATGTTTCCGATTCTTAAGGCAACATCTCAAATAGCTGTCAAATATTTACGTTTTAATTAATTTGGCAACTTTACTGGATTAAAATAAGAAATAGGGCACTGAAAATGTAATATGAATTGCAATTGAAAACTCTAAATTTCATGTTGTGAACGTTTTTTCTGGGAAGCTTGTTCCACCATTTCTTTTTCCCAGCGATAATAAAGGACAGGCTTTTTTAGGGTCTTTTGTATAATTGGCAGTCGTTACGGGTAGTCAGAAGCCAGCAAGTCTGATGCCAGTCTAACAAAGGAGTATTGGGTTGCCCAGGTAACTGGGTTGAGGAGGTCAGATAGGCAGTCGCTCCTTGTAAAACACTGGTACTCAGCTAAATCCGGTAAGACTGGTAGCCGACCCCAACATAGTTGGGAAAAGGCTCGGGAGGTGAATTAAAACATGTAAATATTTGACAGCTATTTGCAAAGTTGGCAAGATCAGGAATAAGTGACCGCTTCCCTGCGTTATCGGATAGGCTAAAAATAAATTAGAGTTTGCACCAGCAGAGTCAAATTTTCGATGAAATGTCATCGACAGTTAGTCCTACAGTGCTACCGCCTTCATCTTGTGAAGATATTCTCAGTTTTTATTATTTTATAATTATACAGTGAATTAGTAATATCTTTGATTTCTACATTAGATGTTTTTTATCTTCGATTTTTATAAGTCAACAGAAAATGCTCATCAGACCAAAAACTTTTGGTAAGACGTCATTCCCATGTTAGTTATGTTGTAGCTGGGCTCTTACCTGTAATAATTAGATAGTTTTAAACCTCTGACACACATTTTGTTTTTCAAAATAGTGTTTTTTTTACTAGGATGAGAAATAAAGACACATTCGTAACTTTACATCACCATGCCTACAATTTATTAGATTTATTCATACCATGGCAAACTTACGTAAGTGGTAGTTTCGTAATTTCAGCGAATATTTTTATAATGTAAGTAACGAAAGTGCCACTTAAGTAAGTTTGCCATGGTACGAATAAATATCTTTTAAATTGTATGTATGGTGATGCAAAGTTACGTATGTGCATTTATTTCAGATCCCTGTAAAATATTGATAAACCGTCAATAATATCTAAAAGAATGACTATTTTGAAAACCAAATGTACCACAATACCCATTTCAACTGTTACTAGAAAAAAGTTATCGTTGATGTTTACTTTCAAAACGCTCCCCTGTAAAATGACGAAAATGCAGATTCGCAAGTTTGCCATAGAGGTGACGTTATGTAAGGTCCTATCAATACCTTGATGCCCAGCAATAGGAGTATCGTGACATTCCTTCAAAACCTCTAGACGTAAACTTGCGGGGAGCACCAATTGTGGCTCCTCTGACTCTACGTCAGGACTGTAGCGATACAAAACTCCTTGCTGCATAAAGTAACCTCGCTCGGACCAGCGTTTCTCTTCAACCGCGTCATTACTCTCAAGACCGGTTATTATCTTTTCTAATTCTGGGTCGTCCAACTGTGCAGGCCTCAAAACAGATGGGCTTCTGGTTGGTAAATCGACGACAACAGAACATACGCCACACTGGTCTCTACTTTCTTCCTCGCAAGTAGGTCGACTCAGTGTGTCGGCTACAACGTTAGCTCTACCCGGAGTGTATTCGTACTGAATGTTGAACTCCTGTAGCTTCAGTGCCCAACGTACTAGCCGACCTGACGGCGACTTCAGACTGAGCAACCATTTCAGAGGTTGATGGTCGCTTCCTACAATTACTTGCTGACCTTCCAGATAACCTCTGAAACGCTCAACTGCCCAAACTACTGCTAAAGCTTCCCTTTCAGTAGTGGTATAATTACGCTCGGCGGGGTTTAAAAGGCGGCTCGCATACTCAATTGGCCTTTCCTCCTTTCCCTCACCTTGTAGAAGTACCGCACCAAGAGCGTAATTGCTTGCATCCGTCCGCAAGATAAACGGCTTACTATAATCAGCCTGAATGAGTATGGGCGCAGACGTTAAGCGATTTTTAAGCTCCTGAAACGCCTGATTTTGCTCAGCGCCCCATACCCAAATCTGATTCTTCTTCAAAAGACGAGTTAAAGGTTCAGCGACTTCCGAAAAGTTCAAAATAAACTTTCTGAACCACGAACAGGTCTGAAGAAACGTTCTGAGGTGGCGTACGTTACTTGGTGCCTTCATGTCAGCAACTGCGCGGACTTTTTCATCATCCGGCATAACTCCATCCTGAGTAATGACATGCCCCAAGTACTTCACTTCTTCGCGCGCGAAGACACACTTTTCGCGATTGGCGCGAAGATTGAACATACGCAGCCTCTCAAATACTGCACGTAAATCGGCGATATGCTGATCAAAACTTTCTGATATAACTAGAAGATCATCTTGATAACATAACAGTGTCACGTTCTTGAGAGAGGCGCCGGAACGCAACCTATCTATAAGACGTTGGAATGTTGACGGAGCGTTTTTGAGCCCAAACGGCATCCTTTTAAAACGATACGTACCAAACGGTGTCAAAAAGGCCGTTTTATCTCGATCGCACTCCCTTACAGCCACATTCCAAAAACCACTGCGCATATCTAATGTACTCATGATGCAATTTCGCTTAGTAGACTGCACGAGCTCGTCTATGAGCGGCATCGGGTACACATCAGTTTTTGTAATTGCGTTAAGTTTTCTATAATCTACGCAAAAACGAACTTGACCGTTCTTCTTAGGCACTAACAGTGCAGGCGATCCCCAAGCTGATTCGCACTCCTCTATAATATCATCAGCCAGCATCTTCTCGATCTCTGACTGCATAATTGCTTTCTTAGCAGGAGTAAGCCGATACGGAGGGACTGCGACAGGAGCATGGTCACCGGTGTCGATGACGTGCTCGGCAAAAGTTGTTGGTTCGCCCCGTAACTCAAATACGTCCTCATTTTCAGAGAGAAATTTGGCCAGAACCACACGTTGCACATCACTAAGTCGCGACGCTTCGTCGTCCCTAAGCAAGCTACTGATAGGCACATTACTGTCCTGAAGTGCCGCTTTTTCAAAGGGGAGATCAAACTGCTCGGCACTGTCACCAAAGTGCCACTTAAAATTACCAAAATCAACACAGATACTAAAATTTATCAAAAAATCTATACCTAAGAGCGATTCATTATTATCCGCGTCTGGAAAAATTAAAAAACGAACGAGCCTGGTTCTACCTTCAAGAGTAACATTCACTTCAGTTGTAAGTACACTCATTACCCTAAGTACACCATCTGCTAGTTTTACATTTTTCACACCGGATGACATTGGATGACCTTTGGCCTTTAGGAGAGCGTATAGCGTATGACCAGCCACACAGCTTTTAGCTGCCGAATCTAACAACGCGGTACCCTTCTCCCCTAAAATACTAATATTTAGCACGGGCCTTAAAAAGGATCGAAAATCGCGATTTCCATTAAATGGTTCTTCACCACTGGTAATTCCGCACAAATGTTGATAATTATTGTTAGGGGAAGAAAAATGTTGAGAACCACTGACATTCTCAGAAAAAGGTTGACGACCACTTGCGAAATGTGAAAAATGTTGAGAGCCGCTAATATTGTTATCAAATGGTTTAAAATCACCCGGTTTATAAACAGGCATAAAGTCGCGAGCGTAAGACTTTGAACCGTCGGAACTACCAGGATAAGATTGACGACCATTGAACGATACTGACCGTGACGCATTAACACTAAAATGCAACGGTGACGCGCGCTCCCCCTGGTCGCAAGCAGTACAAACACATTTTTCAATATTATTACAATTACTCTTTAAATCTTTAGTACAAACATATGTTAAATTCTTAGTACAACATGTCAAATTCTTAGTACAAAAACACGCATTAGTTTTAGTACAAAAACAATTACATTTTTCCCCTAATACAGAACAATTTCGATTATCAACACAAAAACTATTCATATAAGAATTATTATTAACAGTACGAGAACTAGTGACACAAACCCCCGCGCCTCGCACAGCCGCAGGGTTACCTCGAACAGTAAGCGGCGGCGAAACGCGTCGCTCGACGCTCGGAGGCCCGGGCGCGGCCGCCGTACCGCTAAACATCACGCTGCCTCGCGGTGTCGGGGTAGGCACGTGAAGCGGTTGCGGCGCGCTGCCGTCGGAGCGTAATATGTCGCCATGTACGCGCGGCGTACGATGCGACCTGATGTAACCGGTGGGTGCACGAGACTCGCGTGCAGAAGTAAGCGAACAGAACACTGAATGTCCACTGTTTTTATCATTACTAGCGTTACACTTCGGACACTTCGACTTAATGATATTCGCGGCACCACAACCGTAACATTTAATGTCTTTTTTAAACTCACTTTTTGAGACATTTTTATCACTATTATTCACCAATTTCTCGCACGTTTCCTTAGTGTGACCGCTCCGTTTGCAGTAAACACAGAAGGACTTCGTCGTTCCTGTCTTTCCTGTCGCTGAGTCGCCCGCGCGACTAGAAGCGACCACAGTGGACGACCGGGAAGCAGAACTCGACGTGTAGGCACGAACTCGCGCAGGCTCGACGGCGGCGGCGGGTGACCCATCTTCTATATGAGACGACGGCTTAAGAGTTTGACGACCGTTTTGTGACTCATTTAGTGAGTCTTCTACGGCGCGCGCTTTTTTAAGCAACTCTTCGAACGTTGAAACCGTAGCTCTGTCGACACGCTTCCTGATACGACGATCCAACAACCCGTAAGCCATATCCAACTCGACGCGTTCGCACAAATCTTCCGGTGGAAGTTTCGCGAATAAGGCACGAACTTTTGATATAAACAAATCCGTGTTTTCAGTGCCTTGAGTGAGGGAAAACAGCTCGACGTAAATACGAAATGGCGGGCGACGTTCGCCATAGGCACTTCGTAAACGTATGATTGCTTCCTTCCATGACTTCGTTGAGCCCTTAACACCTTGCCACCATGTTCCCGCCGAAGAAGTGAGCAGCATCGACATACCTAAGAGAGCGTTCTCGTCGCTTATGTTTAGGCATGACTTATAAACCTCTATCGCATCTATAAAGTTTTCTACGGACTCCTCTGGACTGCCGCTAAACTTAGATGTACACTTTGAGAAGTTGGCTGTGGACTTCATGATAGCCGCGGCGGCGTTGGCGGTGGCGGCAGACGTACTTGCATCTACCGACGCGAGTAATGGCGTGGACGAACGAACTTCGCGTAAAAGTTGTTGACAAAACTCTGCTTGCGATTGTTGGATGGATGTTAAAAGCTTGGCAAGGATGTCTTGTGGCATCGTTATGTTGCTTGAATGTTCCGGTTCTGATTCCTCGTGAATCGAGTCGTCGGCGTCGGCATATAACGACTTGCGTTTTCTTGGCATTTTGCAAACCTATAGTACCTATTACTTTCCGAAAATGTAACAAAGGTACGGCTCGTGGTTGTACCAACCAGCAAAATTCACAATTAAACACAAAACAATGGCAATGTCACTGTCCATACACAGATTTCTTGCACTTTTGTCGGTCGTTTTCACCAAAACTTTTCGACTTGAACGAACTTGCAACGAACGAAAAAGTTTGATCCGTCGTAACAAAACTCCAACCCCTTAGTTTCAATACGAAAACACACGTTGAGCGCCAAGATGTAGTCGGGGTGGGTCAGTATTTAAGTTAGAAGTCATTGTTACACGGCATAAACTAATTATTTATTGAAATAAATCACAAGCACACAAACTTCTTCATTGAAAATCCGCCATAACTCTTTTAAAACTCTACGGCCAATCAGCGGCCAGATACATATATCACGTCATCAAACGCGTCAGCCACACGCTAGCGCGTTGGTGAATATCGGTCGGGAGGCTTACCTCTATTGGACCGCTTACGACCAGGGAAAGGGGTTCGTTCGGATACATCATCCGCTACACTGTTTACTTCCGATAGTGTTATATTAAAATGATATAAAAAATAAAAAAATCTTGTCTTATCTTGATCTTCTATTAGTTATTTTTAATAGAATCACAAACACTGACTGCCTGTATCTATGTGAAAGTAAGCTCCATCTGGGTAATTACAATAGCTCTTGTCATCGTCAATTGCTATTTTTGGCGATCGAGATTGATTGTTTAGCGATCGATAAAATAATAATAAACGATTAACAGTGCAACTCACAGCCAAAATTGACGACCGCAAGCTGTCACTTCCAGTTGAAAACCAGACCGAAATACACTTAGGCTCCCAAAACACTGCTAGATGTAGATGGAATAAGCAGAACATTGCATAAGATAGAAACAAAACAAAATTTACTTAAACACGAAACATGTAGTCCCAATTGTACACCATCCGTGTTTATTTATTCAGAGCTCATTGAATATTCCGACTTTATTCACGTCAAATGTGAGAGAAATGCTGTCAAAATTTACACAGTTGTTCAGCACGGGTCCCGATTTGCTTGCTTGTAAAATTCAAGTAAACACAGGCTAGAGGCATGAAGCTGTGAAAATGTCCAAGTTCAACAACTTTGTACGCTGAAAGTTGTTGAGTTCATATTTTTGTTTTTATAATGCAAATAGGTAGATTAAATATCCATTTATAGAACTGAGAGAAACAGTGATCAAGATACTATGACAGTAGCTAGCTTAGCAGTTGGCCCAGTTGAAAATCAGCGTCAGGCACTAGTTGTCTGGTATAGCTGCTGACCTGGAGTCCATTTGGCACAACCATATTTTTGTTGTCTATTTATTAATGTTTCATGTTTTGTGTTCGAGTATCAATAAATGTATTTTCTTTCTATATTCTAATTTTGAAACAAAGTTGTGACGTTGACCTAACAAAAAATGTTGACCAAGGAATACTCAGTCATTATGTAACTGTCAAAATAAACGAGCATGGCGATCGAAACTGTCAAATGATTTGTTACGTAATAACAACGCAGGTCCGTAAACCCAATCAATAATTGTGTTCATGTTTGTTAACTTAGAAAAAGTTGACTTTCAGGCATCACATCCGTTGTAATAGATAAGCCCTGTCCCAAAGGGGCGATGGACATACTGATACTGTTGAAGGATTGATTGGTTTGACTGAACTGGTTGTATAAATTCGAAAACAGAGGCCATTTCTTTAACGAAGAAGTGTTATAAAGTTTGTCTGTGTATGTGTACGTGTGCGATCGCGTGTATGTGTGTCTATAAGAAAAGCTATAAAATAAAATGTCGAGCTTGCAGGTTTTTTTTTTAATATTGAGTTACATTTCCAGTACAAATTAGGTCACTTATTTTAATGTATAAAGTTTAAATTTCCTTTGAGGATTGAGTAAAAAATTTAAGATACCTATTTGGAACTGGAATTTGAACTGAAGCTAAAAAAAAATATTTTATGTGAGTGACTTTAATACTAGATAGGTATTTTAGGGATGGTTTACATTACAATTTGAGAAGTGTACTGTAGAAAAAATATTTTTAAAATTAAATTAATATCACTGCTTAGCTATTAAATTACAAATTCTTCGAATTATTCACCAAACAATGTACAACTTTGTTGACTTCTATTTTAAGACATTATTGTGAATTGTAAGTCAAAGGGAGGTTTGGATATATATTAAATTCCTAGTTACTAGTCAAACAGTTGAGCATTCCTTCTGTGAACTCCAAATCGAAAACTAACTGGATTGTCTTTGATTTTCCGGGACTATTTGTCAACAATCTCGAGAGAATTTGCACTGGGCCAACAGAGTAATATTTCACAGAAGTCTAACTTTATGTGCATAGTGCGCTAGACATGACAATTCAAGGAAGTCAGTTTACTTTGTGAGTACAGAGCCAGCACATCAAGCTACAATTTGTCAAATTTCCTTAATAGATTTTCAACTTTATCCCTGTAGCATATGCTTCAAAGTTGATTGGGAAAATTTAATAGTTTCGGGTAGCTTGATGTATTTTGATTGCTCGTTTGTACATAGGTAAAACTAGCTTGCCGCAGGATCGTGTGCCTCAAAGTTCACCAAAATGGAGTGGAGGGAAAAACAACAAATAGAATTTCTTCATTCAAACATCTTGTCTGCACCCTCTGAGTACTACCCTTGAGCGGAGAAATTATATTGATCGTTGAAAATTTTATCTGCCCCTCTACAGCGGTACATCGGTGAAGTCTGGGCCTAAGGACTGGGGAAACGCGTTTATATCAACACTGGCATTGAAGGCGTTAACAATCCGCTATCGCTGACTTTATCGCGACGAATATTTAATATTTATTCAAAATGACACACAAATCATGTTCTTTCATAGCGCAATAAAGTTATCACTTTCTGAGAGTCAACCCGTAAAAAGAAATTAACTGAGAGACGCAGATTCAATGAAAAAACAGTCGGACTATTGATAAACCCGTTTTTTGTATCGCTTAGTTTTCCTCGTCTTAAGAAACCTTCTGTATGTATCTAGATCTTGGCACGGACGTGGCGACGCAGTAATCGCGTAAACCGATTTAAGGTCAAGTGTGAGCTGAGCGCTGACCTCAATTGTGGTCCGCGATAACAACTTGAATATCGATGTCTGCCCGCAACATTTCGAAAGTTTTCCGCTGACTCGTGTCAGGACTATGGAGATATTGAGATTACTTTTTATAAAGAATATTTTTTAATGATGCTATGAGATCAGTGCCGTTACCAGCCTTCCAACCGAGTTTTCAAACTGCACCCTTGAAAATGTTCTAACCAGGCTCTTACGAAATTCAGAACCGTATTTCTGCGCCCCCCCCTAGGGTCTGCGCCCTGTGCTTGGGGACTGCTGGCCCCGCCCTATTTACGGCGCTGTAGGATACAGGGCAGATATGTTTCGGATGGCACGTTAAACTGTAGGTCCCGGCTGTCATTGAACATCCTTGGCAGTCGTTACGGGTAGTCAGAAGCCAGTAAGTCTGACGCCAGTCTAACCAAGGGGTATCGGGTTGCCCGGGTTACAGGATTGAGGAGGTCAGATAGGCAGTCGCTCCTTGTAAAACACTGGTACTCAGCTGAATTCGGTTAGACTGGAAACCGACTCCAACATAGTTGGGAAAAGGCTCGGGGGATGATGATCATCTTTACAATATTATATTATACGTATAAAGCTGAACACTTTGTTTGTTTCTCGGATTAAGTTAGGCCTAGAAACAATGAACTAGTGTGAGCTAGCCCATTTATCGAGAGAGTCTGTAGGCTACTTCTTATCCAGATATAAGCGAGAAGTTCCCTCGGGACACGGGTGAAACCGCTGGCATGTTTAGACAAATAAAAAAAAGAAAATAGATACTAAACACTGTTTTGAAAATCACAGGTTACTTTGGGCATAATATACAGACGCCAGCACATCAACCTACCTCTATCTAATTCCTTTAATACATTTACAACCTAATCACAATAGCGGAAGGTTAATAATCAATTGGTAAAATTTGACCGATTCGACTACTGATGTTTATATGGCTAATTTTTTCCTCAATGCTACATTATTTTCTTCTACTTACTAGGAAGCTTTAACATAAACGTTGAATTAGAGCGGCGCAGTGTACTCAGCCGTCAACGCCTACCACTTGAGGAGATTGGCGGTGCACTCGCTTCGAGTCAACACTTCAGCGGACAAATCGATTGGGGTCTTTGTTCGCTAAAGGACGTCTCTTAAGTGCTTATATTATGTTATTTTTTGGTCAATATTAGCCACGCAAAATATAATGAACGGTGCCAAATATGTTCTACTTGTCTTATAAGGTTTCTTTATAGAAATTATCTTATGTTATATGTTAGCCTTAGAGTGGACTTTATGCACTTGAGATCACAGTATCCGTAACTTTTCATTTTAGGATGGGCCTATTTGAAAAGTTCCTGGACCATTTTATGACTAAGGGCCAGTTTCACAGGTTGCTGATAAGTTCCAGATAGTTTATTACAAATTCTGTTCCATTTTTTAATTTATCTGGTAGATAGTGGCTATCCGTAACCTATGAAACAGGCCCTAAATAGTTAAAACGAGTCTGTAATTCTTACTTCAACATGGACACGAAGAAACGGCTATTAAAATTTTATAGTTCATTATAACACACAGCAAACGTTCCTGAACAGATGAAAAATGAAAAATTCCTGAAAAAAAAAATGCCTGACACATTTTTTATTTGTATTCTTTCATGGATACCTCAGCTTGAGTGTCCCCACTTCAGTCCATTTAGTTACAGCTTCGAGTTTCAGCTGAAATGTTTTTAAAAGAGAAAATTTCTCATTGCTAGGTGAACATTTTAAAATTGCAAAAGTAATTTGAAAATGTTTTGAAAGATCTCATCTTTGTGGAGGGTTGCAGTTACCCGTGGTGTCGATTGTGTGTGGTTCTAATTTGTGTGTTTTATTTTTATTTAATGAAGTGAGTTTTATTTTTATCTAAGTGTAAAATACGTGTAATGTGTAAATAAATATTGTTTAACGGATCTTCAGACCTACAGACAGACATGTATTGCTAAAGAGTTTGTTGCGCCTATTAGGATGGCTCCGTTTGTTGCTCCCTAGTCATTTTGTTCTCCATGGTTGCTCCTTTTCCCTTTTCCGTTGCATGTAGGAAGTGGTCAAGGGTGGTCGTTTTTTGTAAATTCTGCGTTCAAAAAGTGCTGTTTCAAAGATAAGTTTGAATAAATTATTTTGAGCTTAAGTTTTCTGAATATTGAAAAAAACATCAAAAATTTATTCTCTCTTAGGTCTTTCTCTTCGGAAGAATTATCTTGAAATAATGAACAACACCGGCTAGTTGTTACCATATTATTGTTAGTTGCTAGCTGTTGTTACCTGTTTATTTTCTTTCTTGAGAACCTTCTTCTGACAATTAAATAACAAACACATCAACAAAAAAAGGAAAGTCGGTCCAGCCGTTCACGCGTGATAGCGTGACCAAGGGAAATAGGGACTCATTTATATGATACCCTTCATTTCCCACTCAGGAATGATACGTGAGCCAATAACAAAGTTTAAATTGACTCATTCGAACTTACAGTCCAATTTATGTTTATAAATTATTTCAGGTAATATATACTACATCAATTTGACCCCTCCTAATAAACCTTGGGAATATGGGATATCGTATTTATATGGAAACTAGCTTCTGCCGGCGATTTCTTCTGCGTTCCGTGGGAACAACTTAGCGCACCCAGATAACAGGAGCCTATAGCCTTTCTCCATACAAAGATTATTTTTTCTAAACGGTTAAGTAGTTTCATACAAAAAGCCAACTTTCCTGCTTTATTATATTAGTATAGAATAACTTTTATATGATTGTTACATTTTGGATTGGATTTGAATTTTGTGGAGAGGCGAATTTTGATGGATGGATACGGATGAATGTGCCAAGTAGGTAGGTATTTGCAAGCTACATGTATATAATAATATTATTTTAATTCTTCGTAATGGTTGGGCCTTGGAATACTCTATTCGTCTAAATGACTCACTGAAATTGTTATTCTTTGTAATTTTAAAAATTAATTCGTAGAAAAATACTCCTTCATAATATTATAAGCTCAATTATTATTTTTGTAGAATAAATCACTAACATTGAAAAACTTGAGTGAAATGTTACATCCTAACATGTAAAACGAACTATATGTATGTATAATATTTTTTAACAAGCGAACATCATGGTATACTGACTTACTACACCAACTAATTCAGCACACCGACCCTTATTAACCCACGGTCTCCCTAAGGACCACTTTATATGGGAAACGTGCCCAAACTTCGCGAACCTGTAGTGCCATAAAAGGTACCCAACCTATAGGCACTTACGTGGTAGATATCAAAGGTATATCTATCAGTATGATGGGTCAGCGCTGAAAACCAGCGCTGGTGTCTTGCGCCTGCAAGCACGAGACACAGCATTTATGCTGAGCTCTGCCTCTTTCACACATCTGCGACGCAAATGCAGCGTTTTTTATGTTAACAGTTTTTGTGGTCCTTATATTATTATTTGTTTGTTGTTTTTGTGTTGAATAAATGGTCTTTCTTTCTTTCAGTAATACTGTTAAACCGACTTCCCAAAAAGGAGGTCCTCAATTCGACTTGTTTATATTACTTTTGTAAATTAATTAGGCAATATCTTAACATCTCACACTGGCAGCTCTGCTGGGCGTGAGTAAGCCAGGCTGATTGCGTTTGTAACCTAAGACGAAAAAAATCCTAGGCCACAGTAAATTGAAATAGCTAACTTGTGCAGCAAAACTGTGCTGAATGCAAATCATTTTTGTAGGTATAGATTGGCTAAAAATCTGGCGACATCCTATCCCTCTGGGCATTTTTATCCACTCCAAGTTTTGACATTGAAATAAATCACCCGAAATATAAATATTCAAAATTCAAATTAATCTACCCCTTTTAGGCAGTTAGTTTAGTTTCTTTCAATGTATCCCACATTGAAAAAACAAATAACAAACACTTATTCAAGTAATTTTGAAAAATTCCAAGTCGATCAATTGCTATACATATAAAAAATTGCCACCATGTTCACTTCACATTAATTAATGTATTTATTTATTCATTTAAACACCATTTATCAACAGGCAGACCCAATACAATTCTAAAATATTTTGTAACTGACACTTTTATGAAGACGCAGTGAATACTTGAGGCAATTTTGCCATGTAAAACATTTAAAATAAAACTTGTTTTTAAGGAAACGTTATTACATCACAACAATGTTTTTGCGCTTTTAGCAAAACGCTGAAAACCTTAAAGAGTCCATTTTAGTCCGGACGAGGCTCGAATATTAAAAAGGTCGAGTTTCATTGTAAAAACCTTTGGAAAATTTAGGTTTAACCGAAATAAAGTGCCGTTAACTTAACCGTTGTTTATGGGGTTGTATTTCAATTATATTTGGCAACATAAATGTGTGAAGGTTACACTCGAAATCTTTGAGATTTCGGAGACCATAAAATAAGGGGTTTGGTGATACCTATTTAGGTACTCGTGTTTATTAAACTTTAATGTTAACCTATGTTTTATAAAGATTTGAGCAGTGACTTAATAGACAAGATGAAGAAAATGTTATTGGGAACGCGTTTTTTGGTTTCTCCCACCAACTAATAATGACGAGGATATCACGTTGAAATTTTGTGTTACGTCACTTTTACGCGCACATTTTACTTAAGCGTGACGTCACAAGCTCCCACTCCCGAACTTGCAATGCTTTAGTAAAATAATATTTTTAATGTTTGGTTATAACAAGAAAAAAGTTTCCAGTATGTTTTCCCAATCTATAAGACCAAGTAAATAAAATAACTAAAAATACACACACTTTATTTCTCACAGTTTTGACAAATCGGAAAAGTGCAAGGCGAAATTGGCAATTACTGTAATCAAGGACTTCAGAAGGGTATAGTTTTGCTTTGGCAACTATGTTGATTTTTCAATCTTTGAAGTACATGTATGAAAATGAGGGGATATCTTCACATTATTCTAGTTATCTGCCTGATTAAATCGCAATAAATATTTTCAACTGATCATTAATAATTTCAGTTTCACACAGTAGACCTTTTTTCAAATATACTATTTTATATTGCGTTCTTTGCTTTAAAACCTAGACTACAATTATTTACGCTAAGAAAACCTGACGACATCATATTAAATTGTCACTCACGGACGTAAGATTCTATGCACGAAAATTACACACGTACTACCTAGATACATGTAATGACAGCTTATTACGTTGGCGGCCATGATGATTTTCCTTTGCATAGATAATCATTATTTATAGCATGTAATAGCTGGATAGCCTCATACTAAAATTAATATAACGACTGATATGATAATGGACACGGTTTACCCTGGAAATTATTGACATCATCAACCTTTTTTTTATTGTCCTACTTCTGGGTACTGGCTTCCTCTCACACAGAAGAGGATTGAGCGTTAATCACCACGCTTGCTTAATGTGGGTTGGTGATTTCAGACTTTATAGTCCAGGTTTCCTGGAGATATTTTCCTTCACCTTTAATCAGCCATCGGTGTCCAAGATATACTTAGAAAACTGTACATACCATTTAGAAAAGTGGCATTGGTACTTGCTGGACCTGGAATCGAACCCGCATACTCATACTTGAGTGGCTAGTGCTTTTAACGACTAGGCCACCACGACTCACGGAGATTATTCACGTTGATGTTTTTAAATACCTAATTGATTTCTCGAAAGAGCTATCCCGGTCTTCACACAAAGGCCTGCAGAAGCATCGTTGGATAGTGATGATAAAGGGAAGTAACAAACAATACTCATCACTAACTAGATTTTAGATGAATAATGTCTAAATTGTATATAGGTGATTGGACCTTTGTTGATTTTCTACGAAATCCTACACAAGTAGCCGTATGCCAATCAATCGGTACCAGGATATCAGAAATGGCATATAGGTACGTGTATACGTGTATTCTATTATCAAATACTGCCAGAGGTTTGAGCCGAAACATAATCTCGTTGATTTCGTGGAATCTTACAATGATATCGCATTCTGTTTGAGCACCATCCAGGCGTTTAATCACGTTCAGTAGTACCTAGCCCTTTGTTATTCAATCTAGCTTTGTTCTAGATGTTCTAAATTAGACGGATAAGCCGTTTGAGATATGGCGGTCACAAAAGTCTTGATTTAAAGATTTTTAGTAAAAAGCGGTTAATGTTTATTATTATCTTCATAGCAATACTTGATTTGATTTACTTTAATATTCTCATATTATGTCCTTTTTGTCTTGGTTTTAAATTGTTTAGAAATAATTTTACTGCGATATCGAGACGTACAGATAAAAAATATATTTTAATTTTTGTGTAATATTATAAAACTGAAGAGTTTGTTTGTTTGCTTGCTTGAACGCGCTAATCTCAAGAATTACCGATTTGAAAAATGAATTCAGTGTTAGCTAGCCAATTTATTGAGGAAGGCTATAAGCTACTTTTTTATCCGGGAGCGAAAAGTAATTCACGCAGTACACGGGTGATACCGCTGGCAGAAGCTAGTCTCAAATAAAATATCATCGAACAGTAGTGCTAAGTTCCAGAAAAAATCCATAAATAAGCAATACCAATGAAATCTGGAAGTATTTTTAAATCCTTGACGATCGTAATATAGACGTCTAGTCGGTGCAATATGATATGAGAGACGCACGATTTTATTTTACGAGGTCTTTGGAGATGAGATTGTCAGTTTATTAGGTTTGTTTTTTTTTTCATACATATTCACCATGTAGAATTCTGCAGACAGTTCGGAAAATAAGGGGAAGAAATTTACATTTAAAATTTTATATGGACGAGACTAAACCTTTGTACCTACGCTCGTAAAAAATAACTATTTATAGTAGAAATAAATTTTCCCTATCAAGGTATACATAGATTTTTTCAAGTCGGTTCAATAGTTTCAGAGCTTAACGTACAAACGCCAGCACATCAAGCTACCTTTAACTGTAAAACTCTCTCAATCAGTTTTGAACTTATGCTTCAGCGATAAAGTTGAAAATTAGTTCAGGAAATTTGACAGATTGTATCTTGATGTGTTGACGTCCGCATATAAAAAGTAAAGCCTCTTTAGAATATAAGTGCAAGTATGGATAATAAAATAAACCCTTCACGGACAATCGGGGTATAATACAACAATTAATACATGCAACCCGTCATGGGCAAGTACTAATAATATAGTTTAATATCGCAATATATTTTACCAACATTTACCCAGTAGGATCGGAGTGCAACACAAACAATTGGCTGCTTGCCACTTAACAATTCACACTGGTACCTCGCCCAATTAATTAAAATACAATCCGTGCAAATATAATTTGTGCCATCATAATTATTTTGTTATTAATTACGCTGATTATTTCAACAATGTCGATCAATTTAAGCGTAAACATTGTTCGCAAGATAATTGTACAAACGCCAGTATCCGGATCAAGCTACTACAATCTATCAAATTTCCTTAACAGATTTTCTACTTTATTGCTCAAAAGCATATGATTCAAAGTTTGGGAAAATTAGACAGGTATGGGTAGCTTGATGTGCCGGCGTTTGTACTATACAAGTGTAAGTATTTTCGACTTTTCAAGCACATTTACAACGCCTATGTAGGATGTCTGAAGGAGATAATGATATGGAAATTCTTATGTTATGGAAATGATCACCCAAGGCAGAACTCACCTGAACAACATAGGTAGGTACCTAAGTACAGTTTAATCTTACTTTCTTGCTTATGTGGCAGTTAAAAAATGTCAGCCTCTCACCCCTTAACCTCTCGTGGTGTACTTACAATGTAAATAATTATTATTTTAAGTCCTTCTCCGCCAATGTCGTGGAACAACTCCAGGCTGCCGTAGGCTGCTCCGTAACAGCAGTCAGCTGCATTGGAGGGGCTACCGCGAGGGAGTTACCGCGGCCTTGGCACAAAAAGAACAAACTGGGTTTAGTCAGTAAGAGTCTGACACTCACTCCAGCAGGCTTAGCATGGCAACCGTAGAAACAAGTTTTGTTTACCGGAGAACGGACATAATGACAGAAAAGTGACAGATTGACGTAAGATTTCTTTTGACATATTTTGAAGAAATTTGTCTTTTCTTCGATCGACATGTCTATAAGTGATTACATGCGGTTTGACAGGTCGCGCCATGCTCGGAAGACATGTTGACATTGTCTTTTCTTGACAGAATAGATATAGAATCGCCATGCTAAGCCTGCAGCTGCACCCACAGCGGCAGGATCAATTGATGATATCCCACAAGACTACTAAAATATAGAATTCAATAGCTAACGACTCCCTTGTTTACGTACGGGTATATCTTTACTCACCGTCTATGGAAGCACAGGTGTAATGTTACATATAAACACTTACAGAAACACCGATATTTGAACTATAAAACAAGCTGCAACCCAATCAACTGTGTTGTCGTTTGATGTTCGATGCGGCGCGTCGACCCGTGTGGAACCCGTCAGTCGATACCTCCAAACGATGCCGGCAATTAATTAAGTTTCATGACTAGGCAATTTGTATTATAATGTGTGTTCTTTTGTTCAATAAATAACAACAGTAAAAAATGTTCTCGGCTGGACTTTATTTTGAAGTAGCGACGTCTTCATTAAGGCCTGTAAGTTGGGAAAGTCGCATGAAAATATTTAAAGAAAATTTTGAGTTTGTGGCGAATGTACAGACAAAAACGGCAAAGTACTTTTCTTTGAAAAGTTCAAGCCTATTAAGTAATAATAAATTTAGCTCTCAGCACTTTTTTTTCGTGGGAAATCATCAAATGACACTTCCCACTGAGGGTGCAGTTGGTGAGAGTGTCCACGATAACTCTTGAAAACAACCAGCAGCCCCGGCAGACTTCTCAGCACTTGAAATTAAACATTTATAAAGATAATATGATAAACTGTGCTTGTACCTATATTAACGGACATACTTGTGTTCAGCAAAAACACGTAAATGTTCGATGTCATTGGTTTTTCTAGCGTTAATTCTGTACCATTTCTGTTATGTTACTGTACTTTCTATCAGTGATTTCTAACTAAATGTTTGTTCATTTTGAAATGGGAAGCACTGCTTCTGTTACCGATCTCATTTTTGAAGACCGGGCACATGGCAGAACCGGACAGGAGGAAATAAAAAAAAGAGTATCAAAACAGTTTAAAAAAAGGTTTTATTCATTTTTGTAGGCATTATTCTTTTCAGGTAGATGAAATGAAACGATTATCAAAGCATTCGTGCGAAAATTAAAGATAAACATAGTTTGTTACAGTTATCTATTTACATTGTTTATTTAAATACGTTCATCGTGATTGTGTCATGAAATATTAATTAACAGTATTTGTATTATACTCGATGTAATAAAAATACACGTTTCATTTTCAAACTTTGTTTGTAGCCACGTTCAATTGATGAGTCCCGGCTGTCATTTTTATACAGACGCTAGCACATCTAGCTATCTGAAACTGTAAAATTTTCCCAATCGACATTGAACCATTTTATGCTTTAGTGATAAAATTGAGAATCTACTAAGAAAATGTAACAGATTGTAGTAGCTTGATGTGCTAGCGTCTGTACTTTGTTGGTGGTCGTTATAGCTATCTCGAAACAACATCATCCGCCTACCCTCATTCCAATTTTATCCTGTGCGCATGTCTACCATAATTAGGAAGTAGCAATCCCTTACTACCTATGGCCACAATAAAATGGTCAGTAGGTACTACACGCAGAGGATCGGGACTACGTACGACGCCAGCACATCAACCTACCTCAATCTATCAAATTTCTTTAATTGACTTTCAACCTTATCACAATACCGGAAGGTTAATATTCGATAGGTAAACTTGACAAATTTGGGTAGGTTGACCTGCTGGCATCTGTACATACTTCCCAAGCATTCTTGCTCTTTCATAGCCCACCACAACCACTTCTCGAGGCACCGTATCATACGCTTTCTCAAGATTAATGAATACATATAAGGTGCTCTAAAAATATCTGCCACGGCTTCAATGAGAGGTAGTATTGTGTTTATAGATTACAATAGTGAAGAACTTTCGTTCTCTAGAGGAGTTAATTCAATTTAACATTCAATTTAACACATACGTCTGTTTGTAGGAAAAAAAAATATGAAAAATAATCTCTAATTTATCTTCACTACTGTGATCTATAAACAAAATACCTCCTATTAAAGCCGTGGAAGATATTTTATAGCACCTTATATGTATATCTCAAAACATATCCTACATAAATTGTACTTCACAACGTTATCTTAAGGGAGTCGTAGGAGTATTAATAATAAATAACCACGGAATGTAAGATTCATAAGGCAAAAGTTAATAAATTACATTTCGGTACTAATATTGAGATATACAGGCATATAAAGGTATATGTTTATTGAAGGTACCAATGGTATACTCGAGGGAGGTTATGTGTTGGTATTTATGTCAAAAATGTTGCGCTGGTTTGATCTCAAGATTATTATTATCTTTTTAATGTTATATGGAAGCGATTGGTTCTAAAATTGCGTGGCTCAGGGCACGGTGTAGGTAAGATTTGTTTTAGTAATCGATTTTATTAAGTTTAGACTGGAAGCCGACTCCAACGTAGCTTGGAAAAAAGCTAGGCAGATGGTGATGATATTATGTTTCTATCGCCCCAAATGTTAAAATGAACTGAAATACACCTGATTTTTTTTTAATATGTAATGTTTTTGAGTCTAGTGATTCCATTAATATGTTCATCATCATCATCATCACCCTTTTCGTCTTCATAGTGATGGGCACAGGCCAAACACACAACATCACAGAGAAGGATGATGATGATTTCGAACTTTATATTCCAGGTTTCCTCAAGCTTGCCAATATAGTCATAGGAAGTACATATAACTTACAAAAAATTCATTAGCACTTGCTTGACCTGAATCGAATCCGCGATCACACATTTGAGAGGATGTTGCTTTAACCACTAGGCTAACACGAATTTTAATATTTAGAGAATTGAAAATACAACATAAGCAACTAAATCACGGGTTGTCATCAATATAACGTGGTATTCAATCACTGTATAATCCGGTTTTCTTGTTACTACAGAGGTAATATAAGCGAAAATATGAATCGCAAAGTAATAGAGTCTTACCGTCAACCCGTATCGTCAAGAATATCACATTATCATTCTATGATATTATCCGACAAAGTCACTCTACATATGTATATTGAAATAAATAACGAAGCATCTTGCTTGTTTTCACAAACGTAATATATAAATTCAGAAACTGGGATCTTCGAAATATATTCCTGGAATTTCATTTTATTCTATATGCTTCTATAAACTCTTATTATCCTCAATTTTATCAGAACCATGGTTCAGACATCTTTAAGTCATAGTTAGTCAGATATTGCAATAGGTATTTTACATATAAAGACAGCTTAAAGGTCTTCTACACGATCCAAACCAACCGCCGACAGACGTGACCTTGGTCCAGTTAGCGTGGAAATCTACAGACGTCTGTCGGCCGACCAGGTATGGGCGGAGTTAAACAACTTTGGATGCGCTTTGTTGGGAGTACATTCATAGCGACAGGCTGCGTCTGTGGTCAGCACCAACCGTGTGGAACGCTGCAGGCCGACGACGGGACACGCGACCAAGTCCACCTCTGTCGGCTGTCAATTTGGATTGTGTAGAATGCTTTTAATATAGCTTGGTACGACTGATTGCAAGATGTTCGGTCGTCTAACTACCCGTGATGGTGATAAATCTACAAATAACAGCTGGGTGCAGCGAATTATCAGGCTTTATGTTGTACATGAAATGTTACCTCAAATGAGCCGTTACAAAAATAGTAACGATAGTTCCCGTCGCCCGATTTCTGTTAATTCAAAAGAGACTCTTAACAATGCTGAAAGGTTTTCGGATTTGACCTCTATTTTCATTAGAATTAACCCATCCGCTGTGGGGGCAGCTGGTTCCCACTATGTTCCTTCTGGAGGTTTGTATGTGCCGGGGACATGGTAACTCGTTGTTCTGGTTCGGATTTGATGTAAAATGGATAATAATTTGCAGTAGTTCAACTAAAAGGCATTCTCTTACCACACAAAATAAAACACCTGGCTTTGTCATAATATATAACCCAATTCTAATAGAACCGTATTACACACCTTAGCACACATTCTAACCCAAGTTTTCAGTTTACAACGATACACTCTAAGTTACTACCTCTATAAAAAAAAAATCTTTCCAAAATAAGTTTCGTTAAAAGTTTCTTTCGTATGTAAAGATGTTCTACTTGCATCCATTTAAATAAGGCCAATTCGTACAAGCAGCCAAGATATGCTCACTAACCCGACATTGTCATCTCACCAAACGTCCTAATTCCTAGACGTACACCCCACCACACATATAACGCCCTCGTTTGTACACAGATCACGTAATACAAGCGCTGTACGTGAGGCGCCCTCTGTACATATTAGATTTGCGTCCAATATGTGGACGTATTATGTCCCTGTTGTTATGGACTGTTTGTGGGATTAAATCATCCCGCTTTTTGCGCATTTGATTTTCTTTGACAGGACGTTGAACTCTAGAACATTTTTTGTTAGGTCGAAAATAATTATTTTCGATGCGGTAATGTGGCCAGTCTTCTGGGCACGTTATCGGATACTTTGACGCCTAACGACATATTTGTGTACATACTTTTTTTTAAGTATTGTATATTGTGTCTGTGTTTTCATCCATATAAGATAAGACATGTAAAATAAGAGATGACACGGTAAACATTTTATTCAATTTGACACATTCATTGTTCATTTAAAGTAGTTCGTTGTAAAATATACATTGAAAAAGTTTTTATTAAAAAGCTAAAATCTTCTAAATTTTAATTAATTGACTAAAAATTGCAGACGTATACCAATATTACAAGAAAAACAGGCTATTTAAAGAGTCATTACTTCGTAGGTTGATCATTAAAAATTAGCGAGGACAAGGGTTGTAAACAAGGGGTATAATGGAAACACGTACCTCATACAATGTGTTATTGCTTAGTTAAACATTTCATACATTACGGCTTTGTTGTATTATGTGGACTTTCTGGACCGTTGTTAAAAAGGTCCCGTTTGAAAGTTTAATTTTTAATTAAGTGTAATTTTCAATTTGATGCGAAGAAGGGAGGACGATCAAAAACACGATGGAAGAATCGTGTGAAAGTTAATATGGCTAGAAAGAATATTACTTATCTTGTGAGATTTGAGTATTTTTTGACTTGTTTGATTTTTTTAATATAATATTTGTACGCCATTTGTGCACTCCATGATATTTTTTTAAGAACTTTGTTGAACCTACCTACCTATGTTAAAGAAAAGAATAAATGAATTATGAAAGATCGATAGAAGCCGACCCCAAATAAAAATTGGGATAAGACAGGATGAAAATGATGTACTAGAACCCCATTAAACATAGATTATAAAGATTGTTTCAGTATATTAATATTTTATTAATTTTCTGAAAATTTTAATAGGTATAATATATAGGCATTTCAATCACATCCAACTTACTACAAGAAGTAGCTGTTACGAATTAAAACAACACGTAACAAATGCCCTTGTGTGTATTCGCTTAATAAGAGGTGTACACACTTCTAATAACATGTCAATCAAAATAACAATAACTAATGAAAACAGCGTGTATGCGTGCTAATAACAGGCGACACACGCGTCAATTTTAATTTAAACTTTAAATGAAGTCCCTTTTGTTCCGTCTGAGTAATTAAAAGTTGTCGCCGACACGATAGCGTTATCTCCGACCATCTGACGTCACTCTTTGCACTTTGTATGCAAGATAAATGAAAAGCCCTGGAAAGCGATTAAGCGCTGCAGATACCTAAGTATTTTTTTGTCTCAGCGTTTTCTTTGTGAGCTTCGTGGAATTCAGTTGTTATGTCTTGATCGATTCTTGTTTGTTATGATATCGTTAGACTAATTTATTAAGCGCTCTATACCAAACTTTTGATGGAAATCTTGGATGGAAAGGGAGAATTCCTTTACTCTAGCGGAAGTATTTCCATAAAAATTAACAGAAAGGCAGACCAGCTGCTTTTTAAGCGAACCACAAATTCTTTTTATCCTTGTTTATTATCATGTTATTATTAAGTACCATATGCACATTAGCATATCATCTTTTCCATAGCTATCAATATAAATGGCTCCTCCCACTATGGATGCAACTGGAGGGATTATCAGACTTTCACTGACTAATACCCATTTTTGTGTTCTTTCTGGGGTCCTTTGTGTGCCAGGGCCGCGGTAACTCTTGCGGACAATCCAGCTACCCATTAACATACCATCTTTGAACAATGTTGCAAATAAGAAGTATAATAGTTAATTTGCACTTAGTTTAATTATGATCTGTTTTTCCTTTACCTTTTATTAAGTAGGTTGGGGTCGACTTCCAGATGTAACAGATATTTTAATCCTTGCATTTTAGTTTGCAGTTTTAGAGCTAAACTGTGTTGATATTCCAAATAAATGAATGAGGAAGGAAAGAAAAAAGTACCAACCATTTTTTTTTACATTCCAATTCTTCTCTCATGTACAGACCCCAGCACATCAAGCTACAACAATTTGTACAATTTTCTTAAAAGATTTTCAATTTTATCGCTAGAGTATAATAATATGGTTCAAAGTTGATTGGGAAAATTTGTCTGTTTCGGGTAGGTTGATGTGCTGGCGTCTATACTTAAGTTACACATGTGCCCCAACCACACACAAAGGCTCACCCTTATACTCCCATATCACGGCAACAACATCTCCGACGTTCCAACGTCTTCAAATAAAACCACAACTTTATATAAAAGTTTGCATCAAAACCATCTGCGGGTATTACTCGACGCCTACAAACGCAGGTAAGAGTCCCGTAATGAGTTTAGACGAAGCAATTAAACCTGGCAATGTGGGTCGACGGGTCCAATTTTTAGTACTAAGTTATAGCTAACTGAATTGGATTAGAAACATGAGGTACTAACGGTGTTTTGTAGTAAATACATAATTAGGGAGATTTTTACACTTAGGGCCAATGGCGATGAATTCGAGTTATTTATTTTTGTATTTTATTTAAACTTAGAGGAGCTCGTGGCTAAATAAATGCCGCACCGGTCTGATCGTGTGGCATTTACTATATTTATCATAAGGCTAAGCAACGCTTGACGCGGTCGATCCGTGGATGGGTGACCATCTTGTCATGACGACTTCCTCCGTGTTTCGGAAAACACGTCAAATTGGTGTAATTCGAAAAGTAGTAATTGAACTGAAGGTATACCAGTTCCAAATTTCGTGTATGGTTTCCAAATTATGACCATAATAAAAAACTAAATTGCTCATAGACTCGTTTGAACTTTCATTTGTTTCCGTTCATTGTGTATTATATAATTACTGAAATACAGTCTGTAAGTTTTCACAAAAGATGAACAAATATTAAGTCCTCTGCATCGTCAACAAAATACGAGTTCTACTAAATACAATAATATTTTTCCAACACAAAAAAAACATCTAAAACGTCTTTTTCATAAATACAGAGATTACAAGCACGCTGTCAGCTTAGCAGGGTACAGTCGTGAAGAAAAACGAATGGTCTGTAACGCTGTAATATCGCAGACACTCCCCATAATATCGTCACATCACTTACGAGAGGGCGCGGCTTAGTACTGTCGCGTAGAAAAGTGTTTTTCCAACTTCCTATTCTTTTTGTTTTTATAAAATTTGCGATGTAGTAGAGCATGTATGCTTTTAAAAATAATGTCTGGTACGTACTAGTCTCATGTAAAGTAAAGCTGTTGTTGTGTTGTTTTATTATTATTGTATTCAATCCATCATAGTCATAGTTTGAAAACTAATTTTCACCAAATTCTCAAAGTTATTCCCCTTTTTCATAAGTACTTAATCATCAAATGACCCCACCCGCTGTGGGTGCAGTTGGAGGGAATGTCAGACTTTTACTGGCTTAAACGTATTTTTGGTTCTTTTGGAGCCGTTTGTGTCCAGGGCCACGGTACCTCTAGCAAACAAACCCGCAGCCCTGGCGGAAAATTTATTCTCTAAAAATGCATACAACGATGTAAGGAAACTTACATACTTTATATTGTCACTTGAATACCTGAAGTATACGAAAATTCCAAATATAATATTATTATCTTTTTTGAAAGCAGCGTGGGTGTCACGTGTTTTTTCTATTTTCTACATACACTCAAAAATGGAGTAAGATGATAAACAAGTAAATACTTACCCTTTTAACGTGACAAAACACTTTTGTTTGCATTTGTCTCAAACGCTGTTGACTGAGCCAACAACGCTTACGACATTCATTTAATTGATTAAACGTTCTGTAATCGACTGTACTTTGACATCAACATGTGTTAGAATAGATCTACGTAGATATTTTCATAAAGGCATTTTATTTATAGGATGAAAGCTTTTTTGCAACATACATATATACTTAAGAGAAATAAAAAAATGTTACTATATATTTTTCACTTGAAACAAAGGGTTCCTTATACAAGAATTGGGTAGTTGACCTAGGTCAATAATAAAATCATAGGTATTGATAATTTAAGTAAAATAATTATAATGGCTTGAAGCGAAAAAAATGTGACGTCATAATTCTTAAATTCATACAAATTGCATATAAAGTGACATTTTTCGATGATTCAATAAAAGTACCTAATTAATTTTACTAGTTGTCATATTCAAAAAACAAAACCAGTAATAATTAGTACAAACCCACTGAACAGTTTTCATAATGACTTTTTGATTGCAGTCATTGTCCAATCATGATAAGAAGTTTCCAAACAAGTCAAATTAAATTCGGTCATATTTCGTGTTCGAAATTATTGTATAACAAGTTTTTTTTTTTATATTTGTATAAGTATGCTACTTTTTATCTTTTAATCACCCCTAAATTAGTTTTACCTTTCTTTGAGGGTTATTACCCCCATCCTGGACTGTGGGATTGTTCGCAAGAGTTATCACAGGCTTGTCACGCAAAGACTTCCAGAAGGAACATAGCGGCTTTTAGTCAGTAAGTATAGAATCTGACATTTGCTTCAGCTGCACCCACAGCGGGATGATCTGATCTTTTGATGATTTCCAACTTAAAGAAAGGATGGTTGCCCGTATTTTTCTCTCGAGACGGTCCCCATAGCTAGAGTTTGACGAAAACAATTAAATGATAATTGAAATTGTCACCATGGTAACACGATCCTTCGCTGTGTCCGAGGCGTCCATTTATACATATAAACTTGTACATACAAGTACTAACATTTACTAGAAATAGCACAAACGGATATTATCTTATATTGTTCCGACGTACGTAGGAAGTGTTCAATGTATTGTGGTTCCTAATGTACACAAGTACCGTATGCAGTTCAGGCGATTCTCAACCTTAAACTTGAGTAATAGAGATGGTTTTAAATAGTTAGAAAACTGGTGAGAATAGACCATGTCGGAGTTTCTGTAGGTGTTGTGTTTGATATAAAGATTAGACATTAATGAGTATTACTATTTAAATACAAATAAATAGAGGCCTAATACTAGGTACCTATAAAAAACAGCAATTCGTTATGCTTAAGCCCATTTAGACGGGGAGAGTTTCTCGTTTCGAAGATACGATAATTATACGATGATACGAATGATACGATAATTGGAAAAATAGAATGGAAATGGAATCAAAGGAATGATGAAGGAATATAAAACATTTCCTTCGTCTAAACATTCACTCTTCTCGCCCGTTGACATAGGTTACAAGCGGCGTGTCATCTCGCTAAATTCGTATACATATGTCTTATAATAATCTCGCTGGCGATATTTTAGTTTTTGCCTGATTGTAAACATTTTGTTATGGCGATTATTGCTTGCGATAGTCTCGGAGACATTTTTGTACTTAAACGTGCGAGAAACTCCCTCCATCTAAATGGGCCAATAGTGACGGTAGCTTTTTGATATTAGAGGATTTTCCACGTGACAACGCTCAATTCATCGATGTCAAGCGTTTACGTACGACAAAAAACAATTACTAACGAATACAATGACGTCACAATATTATCAAAAACTTATTGAAGGCAGTACCACAAAGCGAGTATCATCAATGCTCCTTTCATCTAATACACTAATGGGTTTCGAGTGCATAATACATGTTAGCCAATCTACGAATAGACTATTCATGAACATTGAACTCTGTGTTTGGTAGTAATTACCTACTACATAAATGTAACAAGCCTATGCATGTCTGCTTTGAATAGAAATTTCTGAATATAACTTTCAATATGAAATAAATTATGATACCTACTCGCGTTTCGGTAGTCGCGTCGAGAAAAAATTATAGCATTTATATACGAAATAGTTATAGCTTAAAATATTAAACGCATGATTTTTCTTCCACTAATTATAATCAAAGATGTTACTCATTTATGTGCAAATAAATTTTTGGTATTACTACACTTAACCGTGACGTCACATGGTCACTCCCGAACTTCAATGCGTTATATTTAGTAAATTTTTCGATCAAGAGCTCGTGGCTAAGTAAGAGCCACACAGATAGAGAAGTAAACAACAATCTTTAAGCAACGCTCAGCGCTTTCGGTTACATGGATGGGTGACCATCTTCCCATGACGAATACCTCTGTATGTATTTCAGATATTCAAATAAAAACATCACCAACTATTATAAAAAATATTATTAATAGAATGTGAATTCCAGGTAACCGTTAACAGTGACACTCAAAAGACAAACTTTCTTCAAGCAGAAGAAAACTTTAATTTCGCATTTAAACTATCAAGTTACAATCTCATCTAGTTTCAGCCACATTATGACGAAGGATCGGACGCTCAAGGATATTATATTGTTTATAAGTACGAAAAACTTTAACTAGTGTTCGAAACTATGGAACTACATTATAATTTTCCAGCTGCAATATTTTTTTTTATGGCCAGCCATAATATACAATATGAAAACGGTATCGATCTCAGTTGAATACGGGATGAAATTCGATGCAATTATGAGGAAACTTGATTAATGGGGTCCATGATTTTGGCTGCAGCGAGCGTTGATTGTTTTTTCTTGGATTTTTTTATTAACTTTATAATTATTATAACTGAATTTTGTATGTAGCTGAAGAGTCTGTTTGTTTGCTTGGACGCGCTAGTCTTAGGAACTATTGGACCGATTTGAAAAATTATTTCAGTGTTAGATACTTACCCGATTTTTCAAAGAAGCGAAGTGCAGGTACGCGAAGTAATCGCCACGGGACGCAGGTGAAACTGATAATGGAAGTTAGTTTCTTAATAAAACTTGTCTGCGATTGTTCTGAAGGTTTTAAATGATGTGCCAAGATGTGCAAGATGCGAGATATTATGTAACAATTATTTAATAATAATTTGTAAATATGTAGGTATTATAAAATATAATAGTTACTAGTAATAAAAAATCTCACAAATTGTATTTAACATACTACATATTGGCCTTAAAAAGCTTATATTTTTTTTTATACAAGCCAACGATGACTTTACTTCGCAATCGACTGGATACTTTTAATAACTTTTAGAACTGAGTATGAAACCTTAATGATGCCTTGAACACATCGACAGCCATCTATAAACAGTCCGTGTTTCAAGCTAACCTATGCAGGGTCACCACTCAATCAGATACTTGTTTAAGGGCCCTTGAAATTCTAGATCATATACTCAGCATCGCAAACAAGACAAATACATAGCTATTTGCATTCAGTTAACAGCTTAGTCGCCATTAGGAACTAATCGGATCTGATGTGCTGTCATTGATTACCTACATAACGGACGGTAATCGAGTGGGCCTATAATGGACTATAATGGTGATGTTATGAGATGGTATCTTTGGTAGTATATTCAAAATAACTGAATTTCTTAGACATCCTAGTCGACTAGAATGCTTAACGATAGAAAAATAAGCAAATATGAAAATAATATTATAAACATGAAAGAATGTGTTTCGTGTCAAAATTAATGAAAAGATTTTGATAAAATTATATAGTTATACTTACAAAAAGTATGCACTATTTTTATCAGGGTATAAGAGACAAGATAATTCTCAAATAAATATAAATACCAACGCTTTAAGTTCGTTTTTATATAAAATAAACACAGTTATGCAGAAAAGCGCTCGCGCATTTACGCTACGTGCCTTGCTACGGCGTAGCCTAAAAGTGCTACGTTCGCGTAGTATCCATGCTTTTGCAAAGCTACAGGACTTTTTTTTAAGTGTCTGAATAGTGGTTTTTGGTATTTAATCATGAATGTTATTACAACTATATCGAGCTAATAATTATTACACAAAGTAAACCCTTATATAATATTTAATAAAAACCCCGTCTAACCCGTTACGAGTACCTACATGAGATTGCATTAATGAAATATCATCCGCTTACAAGTAAAATAAATACCACTTAAAACATGGAGTACCTTTTGAATTAGGCCCTTGACCCAGCCGCCTAACGAAAACCTCCCAAGATTGTGTTGTATTTTATATTTTTCATAAATCATATAACAATACGAGGTCAATGACTTCAAAAGGTCATAAACTTAAAACACCACTGTCGGCATCGTCATATGTTTTGTGTCGGCCACCTTCGAGGTTCGGACGTACTAGACATCACAAAATTATATAAAATTTCACAGGTATTAAACATACATATGTCTCTGATAATTTTAGTACTGAAATATGTATGTACATAACTATACGAATTAATAATTAAGGTAATGAATATATAAAGATCACAACATTTTTTTAAGGGTACTCTTATCATGCTGTATGCACCTTTTAATCATCAAATGACCCCTCCCGCTGAGGGTGCAGCTGGAGGGAGTGTCAAACTTTTACTGACTAAAACCCACTATGTACCTTCTGGAGATCTCTGTGTGCCATTGCCACGGTATCTCTTACGAACAATCCGCAGCCCAGGCAGTTCATGCTGTATGCCTTACCTGCATACATGTGGTTACCGTAACTTCTACTAAAGTTAATTAAATCTATATATTCACCAAGATTTTGTTAGCTACCGCATCCATTTTCAACTATTTCATTAATTAATTTTGCTAAGTAAAGGAATAGTAAGTAATTAAGGTTTCAAATCCGTAGATACTAGGAATGTCAGTAACATACGTGTGGAGATGTATGAAATATATTAATTAACTTCATATATTGTTAACTTCTCAGATATATGTATGTATAAAACTTTATACATATAAAAATATTTCCATAAACTATGAAATGTGGTAGTTTGTGGGTTTAGCTTTTCTCATGTTAGTTTCTCAACACCACTCTTAGGGCTGAACAGATTTTGATGAGAAAAAGATTCTGGTATTTTTTTTTCTTTACATCGGAATAATGACATATAATAGACTGCTTTTTATCCTGGTGAAGAAGCAGTTCTCTAAAAAAGCAGGTGATACCGTGTCGCATATGGAATGTAGATTCGGCTACTTTAGGCTCGTGCCGGTTATCGTTTCGGCCAATTGTCTAATGGCCAAGAGTCTAATTCAACATATTATCTTGAGAGGGTCTCGTTAGGAGGCTGGGTGAAGGAACTGATTTGAAGGTACTACATTTTGTTTTATTTATTTTTTATAATGGTTTGAAGTTACAACATGTTGTTGTATTTATTTGTATTAATCGTATATAAAATGTAATTAATATCGGTATGTTTTTAAAACAAATAAACGAATAATAAACACGAAATAAAAACAGCGTTGGTATGGAATTACCGTTTTACGAAAAGCTTTTGTAAACACTATGAACATTGATTGCATGCAGTGTGCGGTCTATTATTTGTTAATAATATTGGTTAATTTATTGAAATTTAAGTGATCATAGTAAAGTAATATACTTAATATTTAAATTATTAAAATACGTATCCTCTTATAATTGTAGAGCACTGGTACTCAGCTGAATCCGGTAACACTGGAAGCCGACCCCAACATAGTTGGGAAAAGGCTCGGGAGATGATGATATCCTTTTAAATAGTGATGGGGAGTACTAATTTGAGTTTACTTTAAAAACATTAATGTCAAATCTTCTGACAATAATAATAGTCTTCTTATTGTTTGACAGTGTATTACCAGAGTATAACACCACGCGTATTATTATTTGGACCTTATAAATCATCAATTAAGAACTATCCTTTGCTATAATTTTCTTTATTCTTTTTTTATTAGCCTGTACTGTCCCACTGCTAGGCAAAGGCCTCCCCCTATCGTTCCACTTATCTCTATGAACATTGATAGATATTAGCAAAGAAATTTTTTATAAAATTTCAAAATTTATTCTAAAATGGAAAGCGATCGCTTTATTTCTCGAGACTAATTTAAAGCAAAGATTGAAGAACGGGACGCTGAAAAGACACGAATGGCTTTCATAGATTTAAAACAAGCAAAGAAAATGCTTTAGCGAGCTGCCTCAGTGAAAAGTGGTAACAATCAATACTTATATAAGAAAATCGAAGAGCTAACAGAGTTTAAAATAAAGTTAGGAAGCTTCAGTTTAACCATTATGGTCAAGACCTCATAGAAGGGTAGATTAATCTTAGGGATAGTGTTATTATGTACTGTTGTTACTTTTGTAAGTTTTTGATTTAAGAATACCGTTTAGTTAATTTCTTAATATTGCAAACGGGTGCTACATTTGCCAACAAACTCCTTTGCAGTTTGGCAGAAGTATTCATCATCATCTCCCGAGCCTTTTCCCAACTATGTTGGGGTCGGCTTCCAGTCTAACTGGATTCAGCTCAGTACCAGTGTTTTATAATGAGCAACTGACTATCTGACCTCCTCAAGCCAGTTATCCAGGCAAGTTTGGCAGAAGTATTATTTTATATAAACGATATCTTAATATGAGTAAACGCTTTTTTACATTTTATTTCATATCTAGGTCTTTTTATATCTATATTTAGTATACTTATTTCACGATAAAGTGATTCCCCTGACATGTGGAATTTTATTATTTTCTCTTTAAAAGAGTGAAAAACAAACTGGCATAAAACTAAATTCACTCCATTGCACAACAAGAGAATATTCAATGTTTGTGTTTAGAGGTACAATTGAAGACCAAACATTGCGGTTGCCATAGCAACGACTAATCCACTTATTTAGTTACCCACGCGCTGTGTGGGTATTCGGAACTTCGAATTCTGCATTTCAGAAATGCGGAATTATGACGTATGATGATAGATGCGAGGTTGAGTTAAGCTCCTCTAGTAGTATTGAATTTCAATGTAGGTGTTCTCAAGTTGAGCATAGAGGTATTAACATTAGATACGTAGAAATTAAGGACGGTCCACACTAGCGGATTTTACGAAAGGTTTTTTTACGTGGAACATACATACTCCGCGCGATTCCAAGTGTCATTGTGTGAACCTGTTATCCAATCTTTGTTCCTTCCGAACCCCTTTTTCTACTGGGCCCATGGTAAATATAGCAATCCCACAGCCCCGGCATGCTCTGGTAATAAGTCCCAAACTTGACACAATAATGTACATATGTATAAAGTAACATTAAGTTATGTAATAAAAGGCGAAGTTAAGAACGCATAGAAAAGTTATCGAAATTCATCGTCGACCGTTAGTTTAAATTTTACTAAAGCACAGCCTGATACAACCTAAACAATTTGAATTTATATATTTCCAAAAGATTACAGTTTTCGATTATCATTAGCCCCAAAGTAGGCAAAGCCTATTGTATCCTGCAATTCTTTTAAATGGTACTTAAGCGATACTTATAGGTACTTGCTTACACGAAAAAAAGGCCCATTCTCCAAATCTATTACTAAAATAACTTATAACGAGAAAACTTCGCTACACCTGTAATATCTAGCAAAGTTTTCCCTGTACATTTACAAAACAAGTTATTTATGCGTCTCTAATATTTTTTTTTACAAAAGCACATATTTCTTACTGAAGAAAAGTTTTGTTTTTTTTTGTCCTGGTAATAATATCTACCTGAGTAATGCAAGTGAAAGTTAAGGGACGATTTCACCAATCTCTCTTTCTCTCTCTCTCCCTCTGCAAATTTGTACTGGCATTCTATCTTTTGTAGAATTGCATCCTTGTGCCGTGTGACGCATTTTCCCAATTTTTTTTTATTATATGTCGAATCATTGCGTGTGTTACTAGTGCTAATTTAATGTTTTGTCTGTATCATTTTTGTGTTGTCTACACTTCTCGTAAATAAATGTATTTTCTTTTTTTCTATTTAATCGCGTTCAAGCAATATGAGGGGCAAGTCACTCTCTTAAGGCTGTTTTCTTCTTCATGTGTTGAACTGCTACATTATTAAAATAGTTTAACATTTTTATGCTCGTTATAGCCATGTAGGATCATCAATTTTGGTGACATAATTATTGATGATGACGATGATGTTAATGATCCTGCTGCAGTGATCTCTACTATAATTTTGACGCTCATGTAGATTGCTTCTATGCAACAATGCGAAAGCGATGTGCATCTCTGGTCAGCAGGGTACGGGCCAGCTCCAACAGTGTCCTAAACATGAGAGCTGATAGGTTGGATTGCATTTATATAAATCGCTGTTGCGCCATTTCTCACGGGATGGCGCAAAAATAACTTATAAGTGTATGTCCTGTTTGTTTACTAACTTAAAATTAAGTCTTTTACTAACATTTATGAGTCATGGTCAATTGAATTAAGAAACTTTCTATTCTATTCTATAAAATCTTATATATAAAACTTCATGCGAAAATTAAAAACAATAGCAAAGTAGGTATACAGGTTCTAAAAGAATAGTTGTCATCAATCAGTGTTCTATATTATCACCTCGCTGAACAGGACCGTGTCGATAACAAGGCGAGAGATAAATTTATGAGGGGTCCAGCCTCGGGTCCATTTATAGAGATGCGGGCTCGATATTTACTATCTCAGTGTGATAAACAGGCCTTACTACGGTTTATTTCCTTGTTTCTAGAGCTTTTATAACTTTTTAGAAAATAAATTCGTTTGGAATATTTTATTTGGACATCGTATAACATCATCAACGGTTTGGTTTATATGTTTGCATATGCAAATGCATAGAAGGCTACTTTTACACTATTATTTCATATTTTGGGGTTATTATTAAGTTAAATTTTCATATTTCAAAGTTTTAATATGCCAAAGCTGTTGTATTTTCCGTGAATGCCGGAAATCTTGGGATACGGTGAGCGGAGCTCAAGGGTATCCAGCAAAGATTCTGACCGAATTCTTTTGTTTCTATCATATCATATAATTTTATCCGTAAACGATTGTCGGCATTGTGGTCACACTTTCGGGGTGCTTCCCAATGTTCCCAATCCATAAAGAATATTATAAATCTTCGTATGTTAGCAAGGAACCTGGGCTTGTTTTCGAAGGGAATAATTTTGACCTGGTCCAATATCTGTTCGTGACCAAAGCTTTTATTGTCACAATTAAATGTATTTTCCTGGTTACCCATCCAGGTGTCAGTAATGATATTGTACACTGAACCTTAAAAAAAGTCTCAACTGATTTACCCAGTGTTCCAGTCCCAAAATTAACGTACTTCTTCATTCAAAGGCCCTAAACAACTTAAACTAAATTCACTTTCAACTTTCAACTCCCTTTTCACACAAACTAGTGTAATCAGAATCGAAATCTACATCGCACGATGAGAAATAGCGATGTTTTCAAGTCTAAGCCCTTGGTCGACATCTCGGGTTTGCCGCTAACGTAAATCTTATTGGTATAACGCGACCGCCTCCTACTCGTAAAGCTTAGTTCAGAACTCGAGGGAATCGCGCGCAAACTGAGAACCAAGAAATATTCTTTTATAAGGCATAAGCGGTAGCGATTTGTTCCAAAAATAAAATATTCCTCACAGATTCATACAGCCATCTAGTCCAAAACTAAGCAGTGCTCGTACTAAAAAACTGATAAACGTATTTCCTAAATTTATTTTTGTAAATGCTCCACATTTTCTAGAGGAACACCCAGACAAAATTAAACACCCGCTACCATGGCCATGTTCGTACACACAAATATTTGACTTAAGCTGGAATCGAACCAACGACCTCCAGCGTGGCAGGCAGATTCAGTTACTATTGAATAGCGTTGACAGACAAGTTCAATCAACAATAAAAATTAGCAGTGAGACTTTAATAAAGCAGGAAAAAAGAAACGCGAGTCATTATCAAACTTTAATCCTAAGTTCTTTACTTAAACCACGGCACAAACAAGCCTCATCCACGTAAAACATTGTACAATAATAATAAAGAACCCGCTGGCGCACGTAACTTGACACACTACACTCCTTTTATTGGCGTTTTTTATAGTGGCCTCGCAATCGGGACTCCGCCACGTAAACTAGTATTTGGTTTTCTATCTGGACTTGTGTAAACTGTTCCTTCGTTTTGAGGGTTATATGTTTCAACTAGTGTGTAGCCACAACTTTCGTGCTATACTTGAAAATTATGATTTAAATTGTTTTTTTGTTTTTTTTTTTTACGAAAAGCAAGGTTGTGCGGTATTTGAGTTTTAAATTCGTTTAAGAAACAATAATTACCTACATCGAAAAAGCTCCTTATTTGTCAATTGCTTGAAAGAATTGGTATGTAGGTACATACTGTCAGCATGAGCAACTTAAGATCCATTTTGTCAAACAAAGATTATCCAATTGAATTTGCATACCACACTTTTTAAATATTAATCAAACTCCATCATTAGAGTTTTATGAGGTATTTTGAAAAAAAAAAAGATATTCTGGCGTGATATAGAGTCATACAGGTTGGCACTCATTTGCTTACAAGGGCATCACCGCTCGCATCATTAGATACATAGTACACGCAGCTGATAGTAGATTACTCCAAATACTTGTGACACAGTCCAAAGTCACTACAACCACCTCAAAAAGAGTATAGAAATGAACTATCAATAATTATGTCATAATAAGCACGTCAACCTTTCAGTTTAACATACTTTGTGAGCGATAAACGCCAATCCAACCTTGGCTTGAACAGTTCGAGTCACGTGCCGCAAACTTTACCCTGTACAAAGTTAAACTAGCTCTTAATAAACTGGAAGCCCCACAATATACCTATTTGCCTTAGTTAAGGTGTAACTTATGCGATGTTATGAGAAGGTAAGGCTAGGGAATATTACATTGACTGACGAGGTGGTTTTGTGGTGGTGAACTCGACGGGCTTGAATGTAGTTTAGAGGTTTGTAAGTTCGCTATTACTTGTTATCAGCACTTTTAAGGTCCCACTACTCCCACACCAGGACTGGGGTCTCTTCCCATACAGAAATTGAAGGAACGTTAATCATCACGCTGAAGGCAGATTGGTGATTTCAGACTTTAACGTCCAGGTTGACTCAGTCGTTGGTTTCCAAATATGCTATAGGTATATATAGATATACTATATAGATCGAACCCGCACACTCGTACATAGGGTGGTGCTTTAACCGCTAAGTCACAACGACTTGTTGTGCAACATATGCTTTGGTTAAATTTATTGAAAAGTTACAAGTACCCTTTAAAAAAACTCGCATTTTTAAATCGGTTGGCTAACGATTATGTGGCACGAGACAGAACTACAAAATATATCTCAGATCAACACATGACATAAGATGAGGCGAGCTTAGCTCTTCGGAAGAGCTCTCAGTAACACCGGAGACGTATTTTTAATCACAACTTTTTTAATAATTATTTTTCTCAGCAATTTTAGGGGTTTAACTTCCGCATTTAATTTGGGTATTTTGACCAGGACTTTTGAAAAGGAAAAATGCCGGTTCCAGGATAATATTTCAGACACAAATGAATATTAAGAATGTTATTTATTTCTCATATGCATTTAATATTTTAAGCGCAGAGTACAAACGCCAGCAAATCAAGCTACCTGAAACTGACAAATTTTCCCAATCAACAATCATTTCTCATTTTGTATAAGTGGATAAAAATAAGGAACTTACTTAAAAAGGAACTTATTTTAAAAGAGACTCAAAATGGCACGGTACAACGCGTTATTTATTATTTTCTTAATTTATATTTTTCTTCCTTCCTTCATTTCCCGAGTACTTCAATAGATTATTTATAGTCTTCACTTAATACCTCTATTGTCATAAAATATAGGAACAAAGCGTCTTTGCAATACCGAATACTCGTGTGTCTCGTCACTAAATCGGCTTAAAATGAACAACTTGTATTGAGAACTATTGGTTTCCTATTAAAACAATAAACAATCGATTTTATTTTACAATTTTATTGGTACATTTAAAATGTTAAGATCATCAAACATTGAGTTCAATCGCGCCAGAAAAATGGGATCTGTAAAAACCACCTTAAGTGCGAATTTTTTGTCTGATAGTATTTAGATAACGAAGACATAAGCTTTATAAAAGCTTCCATCAAAAAATAAATATTTACTTCTTACATTATATTGGAATAAATCTACAAAAATTTAAATAATTGCTTTTTACTAAATATATCCATTTTTTTGTTACAGGTAAACACTGATGTTTTTGGCCGTATTCAATTTGTGAGTAACAAAGGGTTTGCTAAAATATAAAAACATACAATGGAAACAATGCGGGTTTATTTCCGAGATTCAATCGCAGCCACAAAATGGAAATAATGAAAGACCTTTGACCCACACGGAGTGTATTTATTATAAGCGACAATAGCCCTAATTGGCTGAGACGTCGGCCGGGCCGATAGATCGTGGGTTTGATAACCATTTGTTGTACTATTGATGTCAGTCCACTCCAAAAGCAAGTGTATTTAGCTTAGCTAGAAAGCTAAATAAGTATACTAGTAATTAGCATTTTTTATATTAGGATATATTATATAGCTTAATTAAAATTCATTTTAAATAACAATATCGTCTATAGATATATGTATAATTAATTTGTTAAGCAAAGGAACAATATTGTACAGTTAATATAATTTCGTGAGCAAATGAGCAATTTCTAATAACTATCTATTCATAGCGTTTAGTTATCGTGAATGTCAAGTACTTTATTACAGTTAGTCTTATATAACAGCTAGCTTTATACAACCTGCATAGCGCTAAAATGTTTAGAATGATAATTTTAGACTGAAAAGCAATTTTAATTTTAAAAGAGATGGCAATTCATTTGAATAAAGTAGCATCGTTTCTGGTAGAGATAATTAATATAATATAATTATATTGCATATCAGTATATATGTATGTAGGTTAATATGTTTCTCTGAAAGTATGAACTTTTGACTTAGAGATAATTTTGCAAAAAAACTTAATTTATATTTGACGATTTGTGAAAACGAAGATGAAATTCTTGCACAATTTAAATATTTGAATAAACGCACATAGGTTAGGACGCGGGACACCAGACTGCCAATAGCAGTTCAGAATAATTTATTAAACTCCACTCTTAAGACTGTGTCACACTAAATTGACCAAGAGTCATAATATGAAATATTTACGACATTTTTAGAAGATTTTATATGTACATTCTTGGTTTCTATTCATTTATTAAATTAAGATATTATCATATTATCAAAAACAGGAATGAATACTTGGATAGTAGAAATGCTGAAATAAATTATACAGATGTTCATAAACGTCAAAATAGTCTCGACAAAAGTTGATGCTGAACAAAAGACAAACTAATAAAAGACAATCAAAAATAATATCCAAGAATACAAAGGTCACGTATGGAGACAACAATGGAAGTCCTATCTTTTCTTCGAAACTGTAATGGCGGCGTTAAAATACTATCAAGTTAGCGAGTTTCCGCCAGACAAACTGTAGTTGAACAAATATTGAATACTAGAGGAACTGAGGGCAAATTGAAATGGCTGATCGTGGTTTTGTGGTAAAGCTAGCTTTGGGTCACAGTTAGAAAGTGAGAATGGGTTAAATATAGGAGTAAATTTAAACCAAAAACTAATATAAAATGACTTCTTTATGCTTATCATCATCATGGTTTCAGCCATAGAAAGTCCACTGCTGAACATAAGACTCCCTAACTGCTATTAACCAATTTTGATGCTGTTTTCATAAGCATGTTCCTTCTGCGTGATACAAAATTTTGTATAAAATATTGTTGACAATCAAGCACAGGCATCTAGCCACCCTATTACAGAATTAAAAAAACTGAAATATAAGGCTAAGAACTCAAAAATAGCAAATGTCACCTCATCTTCTACCGTTGCCGCCTTTTCATTCCCCAAGCTTGCCGTTAGCTTTTAAGCTCATCAAGGTATCCTATTTCAACCATAAACCAATGTTTGAGGCGAATCCGTGATGAGAATTTTCCTTTACTTTGACTCGGAACCAAATTACCAATCGGATAGCAAAGTTTAAATTCCGAATGTTGACTATCATGTATCTGGCTGGAAACATAGCAAAATATTAATGATGACAGTAGATTCTGATTGAAAGGTAAAAGACGAACTATTTGGAACGCTGATATGATAAAGTTGATACCTGTAGACAGAACTTTGTGACTAAGAATGAAACTAATTGAATACTGGCCAGTATTTCTGCTTGAATTCGAAATTCAATTCATTTCTTCATTCGTTCATTCGAGATGTTCTTTTTGGTTAGTTTTTCTTTATTCGTGTTTCTCTTTTTAGGTCCCTTTTGCTTTCAATTTTCGAACGATCTTTGTAAAGAAATAAATAACATTGATGTATAACAGATTTTAATCGCAATAAATGTTTTGTTTCCAAAATACTTTTTGCTGTAACCTACTTTTTTTACCAAATCGCTTTTCGTTTTCGCACATCAAGCTACTACAATCTGTCAAATTTACTTAGTAGATTTTCAACTTTATCGCTCAAGCATAATATAGTTCAAAGTTTATTGGGAAAATTTGACAGTTTCGGGTAGCTTGATGTGCTGGCGTCTGTGCCTTATCGCGGTTAGAATCTTTTATCTCGGTATTAAAATCAAACCTAGTATCTACCTTTACAAAACAATCCTTCATGATTGAAAATGTATACGGAACTAAGTTACCTACTGAAGTTTGTGTAAAGTGGGTCGACGCGGCAGGGTTGTGTAACTACATAGCTTAAAGCTACTTAGAATCCATTGGACTGATAGGAATAATGTTGTAAGTCTATCAAAGTACAGGTATATTGTCTTCTGGTTAGAAACTATACTATTATTTGCTATGTGAAATGAATATTAATTTCTTGTCTTATAAATTATTCTAAATAGTATTGACGGCTATAAAGCTGTTAATAAAACAAAAACTATTCCTTTTCGGTTAGTGTGCTTTGTATAGATTAAAGTTCAAAAAGAATTGACAATGTAGTGCAGAGAACCTGGATGCAATGACAAATTAAAATCATTCCTACATTACGGTTAAAATGCATATATAAAATACAACAAAAATCTTTCTTGAAAGAGTATTTTGTCAGCTAATCAGCCATAGAAAGCGGGTTGAATTAGACCACTAAGGCACTAAAATTATATCATTCACAAATATGTGTTTAGTTTCCACATAGATTTCATTGGTCATAGTTTCTTGAGGCGATCCAAGTATACGATACTTTTTGGGAAATGATACAATTAATAGCATATCAAATTTCTCTGCAATGATTACTAAAAAATAATAATATGTAAGTAGGTAAATGCAAAGGGGTGTAGTCGCTTTGATATGTCTACCAAGGGAAACGTTTTGAATCAAACCAAGCTCAAAATTCCGTTCCTTTATAAAAGTTTTTGTGTTTCGAATGATTGTCTATTCTTGAGTAAATATTGAGAAACATTACGTAAATTGACCTGATCTGATTTGATCAATATTTCCTTGCTTCATTCATTACATTATCATCACACGTGATTAAAGTCTTATTACAAAGTATCAATAACTCGGTTCGCCTGAAGACTTATCACCACACCTCGTAGTCTCATCAAGGTAGTGTAAGGCTCTCACTACATGTGCAAGCTTCACCCGAGGGCTGATTGCTAAGGACAATGTCACACGGAATATCAATTCACAACAACAGGATAACAGTCAAAATGTCTGAAGTAACCACTACTGCGCATGACCGAGGTGGATATGGCTTACTTCGGCGTAGAAAATGTATTTGACGAAAATTGTAAAACACGCGGTTTTTTTTTTTAATCTGGCAACTCGCAGTTCAGCCTAGAAGCTGTTTACTGCTTAACCGGACTGGGACAAGCGCGCGGAAAACGAAGAATTTCGTACGTTGACCTCAATATTTCTGTCTCTGTTTCATCCTGGTAGTGATATTGCCGTCACAATCGCATAGAGGTTAATGACTGCCATCGTGCGAGCTTAATGGCAATATAGTTAGGAGGGTGTAACAAAGACAGATATATGTAGGTCAATGTAAGAAATTCTCTGAATTCCGCGTGCGCGGTATACAAAATTGAGGTGAATCTTGCGCATATAGTAGGATCCCAAATCTCATCTTCTATTATAAGCTGTTGTTACGTGTTGCAGTGGCGAGTCCACCGGGAGGCGCGGGCGCACCGAGGGACGAGGCGCCGCCCCGCCCCCCGCCGCCTCCCGCGCCCCGCAACGGCACCCCTCCTAGTAAGCACGGTTATAGAACTATGGCGGTTATGGCGATAGGGACATTATTTTTTTCATCATATTATTATTATTTATTTTATTATATGACTTAAATTAAAAGTCAGAAAAATATATAGTCGAATTAAGAAAGTTTTTTTGAAGTTGTTTATTAATAAGCCTTTGTAGATGCAAACTAAAATAAAATAACATTGTTATATAATGAAGTAATTTTGCTTTTTATCTAAGCGTCCCGAAAATACTGCAGCAAAGTGCAAATTTGACTTCAAAACGAGTTTCTACTACATAAACAGCATATGGACTACTGCAGTGTAAATACGGTTTTCAAGTGAAAGGGTTGAAATTAACCGTTTCAATGAAGTTGGTAAACTGATTTCGAGTTAGAATTCAAAGAAAAAGCGTGTACTGAAGTTAAAACGTTCGCTTTGCACGTGAACGAAGTTTTAAACCCCATAGACTAATGGCCGGTTTCACAGGTTACGGATAGCTACTACAGATAAATTCAAAAATGGAACAGAATTTGTATGAATTATTTGCCAGATAAACTATCTGGAACTTATCAGCAACCTGTGAAAGTGTCCCTAAATAGTATATTTTGTTTGACAATACCATATTCACTGTTATTATCTTAAATTGCATTATAGATTTTGCGAATTTAACTGGCCTATGGCCAATATGACCAATCTTACCTAAACATGGGAGAGTTCCCAGGAATGAAATAGACATAGCCAATAATTATATTACTTTTTTTTTAAGTTCTTTATAATATCTATCGCCACAGCCGCCATGTCTCGTGCACGTTACCTTCGTCTGTCGTCGTTTGTATTTCGACTCCCGCGCATCCAAACTACACGCTTGCGTCATTTTATATTATCTGATGGTTTCTACTCCTTTACACATTGCCCGAAGCTGGCATAGTTTTAAGCGTTCTTTTTTTAAAATAGATATAATTCCATCTTGCCTTGCCGATGCTCATGTCAATCGTGACACAATCACGGTTCGTCCAATGTGATCCGTCCATACGTTGGCACAAATATTGGCACCAACGTGTGGCTTATACCTTTAAAAAGAGAACGCGCGCACTGTTTTTCTTTTATTTATTATTTTCTTAAGGAACTAAAATATTCGCGCTTTTTTCTAGTATCTATTTTAGGCGTTGAAGGTATTTTATTGTTGGATTCGGTATGACACATACAAGTTCAAATTTACACTCACTGTTCGTCATTATCAGCCTAGCCTAGCCCAACTATGTTGGAGTCGGCTTCCAGCCTTACTTACCCAGTATTAGAGTTTCAAATGGAGCAACTGCCTATTTGACCTTATCAACCCAGTTTCCTGGGCAACCCTTTGGGTAAGACTGGTAATTTACACGACTTGACATCAACCTAAACTTTTCAATCATTGAAAATACTTCCAGAAACAGTCATATCCAATAATTTACAAAACAAAACTAACCTAACCAATCAAATACTAAATTACAAAGTTTACCTATATATAATCGTATGCATATTACATAAAACTTCAACTATCATCTCCGTAATATTATTACGGAAATCTCCACATAATCTCACATCCCATCATCTGGGTCCATTTTCGCGGATCCACAAATATTCCAACATTGTATTGTACACATGTAACATTTTCAGTATACCACTAAAACTGAGATCATAAAATTTACTATATCGTTTTCACACACATTGTATATTAACGCTACATTTTGCCTGCATTTGGGTAGTCACAACTTAGAGCATTCAATCAACCGGATACGCTTGGAGAACAAAGAAAAATCGGCTAATTTATAAGCGGGGCGCGGGACAACGCAACCAACAGCCGACATTTTTGATCATACTCTCAAAAAAAAGTGTAAAAAGTGTGCATATGAGTACCTATGACTGTCGATATTTGGCGATGGCACGGCGACGGTTGTTAAAATGCTCAAAGACTCACAATGAATTCACAATATCCCAGCATTTTCATAACTACGTTGTTTATGCAAAAACTTTTGGGGTTAACAACTGCATAAAATACTGGAATACAATAAAACATTCCATCAGAACATACGCATACAGCAACTGTGGTTTAAATTTAGAACTGCTTTTTAAAAAGGTTTTTATTCGAAACATTTTTGTTTTGTTATTAATTTTTCTTTTATTATTGCTTATTATTTTTAAAGCATCTTTTTCGTATTTTGATACAGCAACATTTTCCTTACCTACTTATTTATTCTTATTTTAAATGAAATAAATTGTTGTTATCATACATTATTCGTATTTTTCTATTCTTATTTCGTAAATTAAACAACCCGTCTTTGTGTTGTGCTTGAGTTTCGACTGACGAATGTTTACTTCTAACTAATTATTCTGTTACACTCTGTTAATTTTGAGTGCGTTTGTAAAATCTTGTAAATATTTGTCTTTCAATTACTCTGATGTTTATTTTGCGAATGGTAGAAATCTTCGTGCGTGTGTCAGTCATTACTTAATTTATAATTGTGTAGTGGTGTTCCCTTTAAAATTAGTGGCATGCAACATTTTATATTTCTATTGCGAGTTTTCTTCTGTTTTCCTCAATTTTGAACGAAAACACTTTTATAAAAAAAATGATTAAGTTTTCCCTGATTGATTGTTCATAAATACATGCAAATTCACTGCCTTTTTAGAAAACCCCAATTTCATATTAAACTGTTTAAAAATTGTATAATTTGATATACAAGTTATGATTTAGCTATGATCACTACGTAATAGGTATCTTTAATAAAACAAAGTCTACGGCCGCATCTGTCTGCCTGTAATCTTAAAAACTACTTCACGGATTTTCATTTGATCCGCAGCCGCTCAGTTCAGTAGGTGGTCAACCACCTGGGTTGTGGTCGAAATAGGCCGTGGAAAAGGTTCGATTGTAAAATATGTAGGTATATACCAAAGCGAAGCCAGGACAAGTCGCTAGTCAAATATAAATTAGACAATCAAAATTACCTCATTCTTCAAAAAATCGGACAACCATAGACTCGTTATTTTTTCGCCATCCGGTTCGTTTGCGGATCGTTTTCACATAAACGCGGCTGTTAAAAGCTTAGCACTCAAAACAAACCGATTTAACGACCGGTTTACTGCTCAAACGTGAAAGGTGAGCTTTTCACCAAAATAAGGTTAGAAAAGTTATTTATTGCGTATACAATGCTAGAAATAAAATTTATTTCGCAACGCTGTATTTGTACTGGTATTTGTTTCAAAATCGCTGTCAATTAAATAAATGGGATCATTATTATCAGCCTTTTTATCGTCCCACTGCTGGGCATAGACTTCCTCTCACATAGAGAAGGATCACCACGCTTGCTCAATGCGGTTTTTTTTGTGAATGCCATGTCGCAGTTCAGCCTAGAGAGGCTGTTTACTGTTTAACCGGACATATTCCCTGTAGATGCCTAGAATTTAATGTTCTCAATGCGGGTTGCTGAGTTCAGGTTTTATAGTCCAGGTTTCCTCAAGATGTTTTGCTGGACCTTTAAGGTTAATTTCCTAGATATACTGATATAGTAAATTTAACTCAGATAAGTTGTATTGGCACTTACTTGCCTGTAATTGAACCTTCACACTCATGCTTGAGAGAGAGGTCCGGAACACAGAAACAAAAGTGTTTTAACTGTTTTTGACAGTTTAGATAACCCAGTTGCGTGATTTCTGTGGTCCTGAAAGATTATCAACAAAAAAAAATTGGGTTCAAAACGATAAATTAAAATGACATTATTTTAAAAATGCTTTACAAAATGTGTAATATGATAAAGTATTTTATTTTTTACCCAGTCCACATCCCAATTAATAAAAATAGAGCTACCCAACTCCTGTAGTGCTCGAAAACGCAATTTACTTACACACATTATTAATAAGTTATTTGTAACACAGATTGCCTATTTACTCTCTGATGGAAGAGGTTGTTGTTTATTTATGAATTATGTTGCGTTGTTTCAGGGTAATTTATTACAATTTGTTAGGCCTGTGGTCGCCTCGTAGCGGGTCATAAGATTAATACCTACTTGTATATCTGTTTACTTATGAATAAAGCTTACACATAAAATAAAAAAGATAAATAGCCGAACGCCTTTAATTAAAACATTTACCTACAGAGAAAAAAACTTTATGAATTTTAAAGTATTTAATTCATCATTATACACCGTGACTTTTTAGTCGTCTTACTTTAATTCATCATAAAAAAGTCCCAGTATGTACAAGAAAGTTTATAAAAACCATTTTCACAAGTCACCGCTTTCAAATCTTCAAAAAACATTACAAAAAGCAAAAGCATTTCTCTGAAAATAATATTCAGTGCACGATCAAATTACAATTTCAATTTGTATAGCGCCGGCAATGCAATTCTGGGTTCCCTCCCGTTGCTATGGTTACGGGCGCGTCAACAGACAGTAGATAGGATCTTGGGTATCGAATACTTACAAGGCTCACTATGCTGCAAAAACTTAAACAGTTAACTATGCTAGTTAAGTTATTCGAAAATTTGTATACTATAAAATAGAATGATGGTTCTGGAATGACTAGTAGCTAAGTAGAAGGTCGTGGCTAAGTAACTATGAAAGAATTTGCCAAATCGTTCCAGTAGTTCCTGATATTAAGGTGATGAAGGGCGGGCGTTTTTGGGGCTGTCTTTTGTAGAATTGACCTTCGAAAAGTGCTGATTTTACTTCGAATAAATGATTTTTTATCTTTATCTTTTATATATTAGCACATTCAAGGAAACAAAAAAAAAACTACATTAATATACGTACATTAAAGTCAAACATTTACGCCGTGATAACTTAAATTTTTCTAAAATATAATTTGGCAATATACTTTCAGATTTATGATCATAAGAGCTTTAAAACAAAATTACTTTTAAAATCCAAGTTAAATATAATTGTACATTTTTTCCCTCGTAAACAGTACAAATAACAAAGAAAACTTATCTTGAAGAGCAATTTGAAATGGTAGGCAATTACGATTTTGATTATATTTACGATAATGTTTTGTCTCGCAGAAAATAAGCGCCTTTATAATAAAAGTTAACTATAAAAAGGACAAAAAGCAGGAGACATTTAAAATCAGTCTTTGTTTTGTAATTTTCTTATTATTTTATCTACAAAATTATTTTTAAATCTGTGCTTTCTTCTCCATTCCGTGGGAACGCGCACCCTGATAAAAATAAACCTATATAGGTATACATACAGGCCACTTATATAGGATAGCCTTCCTCCATACGCTATCTAACCCTAGACGATATTTTTAGATTCACGCGTTCAGGATAACAAACAAACTCAACTCTCTTCATAATATTAGTATAGATATAACATGCGAAGGAAATTAAAATATACTCAATGAAATACACTTCTACCATAACATGCCAGAATACACAAGAAAATTCATGTTCTTACCGAAATATCACTATTTGATCACTCTTTAATGAACATGATTGTTCAAAGCGCATAGGATAAAGCTGGGCCAAGATTCGGGCGACTTAAATAAATTCACGAGTAATTAAAAAAAATACCTAAGTGGTTTTGAAATTCCTTTAGCGAAGATTCCAACATAGTTTATGCTGGAATTCTGCAGGCGAAGCTCAAATTGTGAAACAAATGCCCCTCGACAAGCTCGGGGGACACTAAACTTACTTGGCACCAGCAAACCCAATTAACCCGTGCAGAAAATACTAGGGAATTTAAAAGAAAATCCGGTTCTCTATTTCCTTTATGACAAAGTTATGTGGTTAAACCTCTTTAGTTCACATAGAGATAAAAACCTCTTTACATTATCATTTTCTTTTCTCAGGTCAGCACGGAAGTCTAATAGAAAATCGTGAGTATAACAGCCAAAATAGAGAAATATCAATAACAAAATTAACACGATATCTCTTTTCTTTTATAACACTAACCAAAAAATGCTTAACATTTGTTGACGCTAAATGCTGCATGTTTTCAAACTTCTGGCTAGAATTTGTGACATGGAACGCTAAATTCCAGATTTAAAAAATAAATATAAAAGTACTAACAACTAACGAACGCACGGTCGGAATACGAAAATTGCACGTACTGAGGTTGCGTGGAGCCCGTAAAATAAACTGACTAAATCCGTGAATCAATGATCGGGATTCAAGTTTGGAATTCCAGATTTAAAATGGCCGACATTCAGTTCCAGTTGTTTTATCGGAACGATTTTAAAATTTTCTATTTTTGCATTCAATGAAACTTGATTTTTATTTTTAAATTCAATAAAAGAGTAGGTAATAAAATTATTTTTTTTTTAATATTAATTATTATTGATAAATTTAATAAAATAAAGGTACATACATAATAGATTATTTCAAGAATTTTGGAAATTGGAATGAATCAAAATTATTAACACTAAAATATAGATACCTACTTACCTATTCTACCTTCTTTAAATTGGCTATCACTAACTTGACGATACTACTGTATAAAATACCGTATGAGATACGATAAAACCTAAATTACTAATAATCTACTATATAACCGTATAGGGATATTGCTACGGATTTTCTACTCTCTTCGATGTACTAGAACAATTCTTCACTCAATACTTTTTACCTATAGTTTTTACCTTAGTAAATAGATTTTTTTTCCATCTAGTTGGGATATTGGGAATGTAAAGAAATGTGCATGTTTTAATAAACTGTTAGATTGTATTCTGTAATTTTTATTGATTATAGACGTATAATAGTTTAATAATCAGCATGTAATTAATATGTGAATGTATATTTATTAGATAACTTGCATAATGGGAATGTGTTTTTTTTCTGTTAGACTGTATAAATATAGCAATGTTTTGGATGTTCTGTTCTTTTAGATAACTTAAAAATAATTTTATCATATTTAAAGATAACGTTATTCCAATATACTATTACACAGCTTTAAACGATGCATCTACGTACAGACGCCAGCACATCAAGCTACCTGAAACTGTCAAAATTTCCCAATCAACTTTGGACCGTATGATTTAGCGATAAAGTTGAAAATGTATTACTGTGCTGGCGTCTGTACATTTTCTGTCTCTTCTTTCCTGTCATTTGAAATTCGACCTTATAGTAAATCGCGATATTTGTCCACAGAACAAGGAGCACTAACGATAGTGCGCCGCTCCTCCAGCCGCAGTAAGGCTGAAAGTTGCCCGACGCCCACTGACGAACAACTCGACTCCCTCGATTTGGATACCGAACACTTGCCCGCCGTCGACACGCCCGACGCGTGCGATAAGGCCGCACTTAGGTAAATACATATGTTATTAATAATAATACATTAATTGTATAATGAGTCATTAATTTAATATCTTTTTTATAATGGTCGTAATTAACCGAACAGTCATAAAATAATTATAATAGCAAGAAGAAAAATATGTTTAAAGTATACACTTGCAATAACTGGCAATCTATAACAGAAGACAGCTATTGGAATGTCGAGCTTAAAATACACCGTGATTTTTTAGTTGTCTTACAAAAGCAGCCCAGTTAACTTATCAAATGACTAGTAAACGTTCATAATAAAAAATATGAATTTAGGAGATTAGAATAATAAAAAAAAACATTATTATGCAAGACGTGGTTAGAAACACCCTTGCTTTTCATAAATGGAGATGAAATGATCTGCTCGACTCGTGCACTGAGTAGGTATAGTCTACTGTTTGATACGTTAACACTTTTAATAGGGTGTTTAATATTTCTAATGTACCTATTTATCAATTATTAATATTGATACAAAAATAATAGTCGCGCCTAAAGATATTTTATGTCGGATACCTTGAGTGGAACACTTTTGTAAGACGACTAAAAAGTCACGGTGTATAATATTATACATCTTACATTTACCTAAAAGGCAAAATCATCACCATCAACAGCCTTTGATTCTATATTAAAAGGCTTTTCCGTTACATTACAGCCTAAAAGTAAAAGTTAAACAAGCTAAATTATGTAGGTACGTAATAATTTGAATAAGTAGGAAGTAATACCTGTAAAGTCGACCAACAAGTCATACATACGCTTATGTTAGCTTAGGACGACAACCAACTTTGTAAGCCTTTTATACTTTGAATACCAATACGCGATCTTAAGATCTTAAGCATATAACTTTCAATCGCTTAGCGACGAGAAAAGTTGATATTATATCACCTACAACTCCATCTATATACAGGTAATTCTGTAAATGTCTAAACGCAATCTTTAGGGTTATGGCACACGACATGCAAGCATAGAATCGACTACTATTCATTGGAATTTGACCCTTAAATCGCATAAATAATTAATACCTAATATTCCATACACATTCACACATTAACTACATCTAGCCCTAAACTATGTATGTGCTAGACAATTTTATTGAAAAACATAGTTATACCTATTAGGTACTTATCTTTTGTTAATAAATAGGAACTGATAGGAACATAGAAACACCCAGACTAAGTAAAAAAAAAACCATGTTCATGCATACAAATGTTTGACTTATACGGGAATAGAACCTGCGACCTCCATCATGGCAGGCAGATTTACTTACTATTACGTCATCTGGTCGTCTGACATGTTTTATAACGTAAGTATACAAGGCAACGTCGGGGTGTCTGCGTGCCAAACAACTAGTAGCGACGCCCGCTTGATGCGTGCTGACCGCATGCTTATAGCGCGCCGACCGCGAGCCGTCCGTCAGGTGTCAGCGAGCGAAGCAACGCTATATCGAATACCATACAATGTGCTGGAGCTGCGAGCTTCAAACTCACGCTTAGCATGCATTTGGTGAGCTTGAAACTCGCGGTAATATTCGAAACAGAGCCATGCTGCAATAGTGATGTTGCTGAGTATAACGAATAAGAGCTCGACCAAGAACAATTCTTCCTGATGAAAATTTTGTGAGTGTGTGTGTATGTTTGTTACCGCTTGAGGATTTTGATGAAACTTGGCAGTAAATTAGCTTATGTTAGAATAACAAAATAGGCCATATCAATCAAGCGTGGGAAGTAGTGAAAAATAAAGCCGAATGCATGTTAATTGCCTATTCAAATCAATTTTGCTTTCGGTGGTAAAGACGCATGTATGTACCAAGTACATTTTACTACAAAGAAGGTAACTGATCGCACGTTTTAATGCCATTTATATCAACCGAGCGAGCATTCAATAGAATGCTTGGGAACACAGAACACCGAAAAAAATCTCTTTATCTGATTACATATTATTATAATTATTTGATAAATCACTTCTAGGATAGTGTAATGAATAAAAGTACAATCAACTACTCTACGCGATATAAAATCGTACAACTGAAACCATTAAGCACAGCTAGTTTTATTTTATCAAATTTATCCTCCCTTTAATCTATCCTTTTGATAATGTTACGTTTAAAGGATTTCTTATAAAAGGGTTTGCTTATCTTTGTTTCTGTTTTCTGTTCTCCGTATTTGGTTCAAATATTGTTTAAGTACGTACTTATACTTAACTGAATAACAGAGGAAAATAACGAGGCTCTTTTTTATAAGAGAAATGGGTCGATAATACTGGGGTTTGTCATCTGTTTTGAGATATTTGAAACGCTTGAAGACGCTTATCGTATAATCCGCCTAGTTACTACGCACTGTTTACAGTCTTAAAATAATGATTAAAAAACTCATTACTACTTATCATCATCTCTCGAACCTTTTCCCAACTATGTTGGGGTCGGCTTCCAGTCTAACCGGATTCAGCTGAGTACCGGTGTTTTACAAGGAGCTACTGCCGATCTGACCTCCTCAACCCGGGCAATCCCATGGTTGACTGGCGTCATACTTACTGGCTTCTGACTAACCAGTAACGACTGGCAAGGATGTTCAATGACAGCCGGGACCTACAATTTAACGTGCCATCCGAAAACACAGTCATTGGTGTCCAAGATATGCTTGGAAAGTACATACAAACTTAGAAAAGTTACATTGGTACTTGGTTATTTGAGTTTTTGGTTATTTGGGTAAAGAGCCAACCTCTCGCCACCACGACTCAATCTCACGACTCATTACTACTTATATAAATGCGATAAGTTTGTTTGTATGTACATTTGAGGAAACTCCTTATAGAACCTACCTCGTGTTTGGACTTATTCGTGTTGATGTGGTCCACTTAAATGAATAATGAGAGCCATTAACGGTATGAAGTGCGACACGAACTTAGGAATTGCTTATAGACGTAGATACTTAAGAACCAAGAAGAAAAAAAAAAACAAAAAAAAACTTCACCAACTTAAATGTTCTTTTTTTGTAAAGTGTATTGTTTTTTTCACTATGTTTCATCACACTTATGAAATTGCACCAAATTTATGTAGAAACAATTTAAAACCATTTAATTTAAAACCATACAATTTATAAGGCACCATGAAATAATGCAATATAAATACAGAAAGGCCAAGGACAAATTCATTAAATCTATCGCTATCATTAATCTTGAATAAAACGGCAGAAGATTGGTACTCAGTATAATTTATAGTTTAATTCCGACACAGTTAATGAAAGACCTTTGAGACTCCTAGTTCTTTAGAGACTGGCTAGATATGTTAGCCGTCCGCGTCATGCGATATCTTGATATTATTTCTATCGATAAATTAACAATTTATGATATGGACTAATCAAGGTCTAGTATTTTTTTCCAAATGAAGCTCATCACCCTTTCAGTATTGCACAGAAGCCAGTACATCAAGCTATCCGAAACTGTCATATCCCAATCAACTTTGAATCATATGGATCAGCAATAAAGTTGAAAATCTATGAAGGAAATCGGTGTAGCTTAATGTGTTGGCGTCTATACAAAAATAAAAATACTAAGGGCCAGTTTCACTGATTGCTGATAAGTTTCAGATAGTTTATCTGGCAGATAATTTCATACAAATTCTGTTCCATTTTTTTAATTTATCCGGTAGATAATGGCTGTCCGTAACCTGTGAAACTGGACCTTAAGTTTTCATTACCTACCTCCTTCGGCATTCAGATCAGAAACAATTGAAACGCGTCTCCAATAAATCACAGGAAAACTCAATAAGCTGTCATCATTATCATCCTTACCCCATTCAATGACCAGTAAAATAAAGTTTGCTTTCCCGTTCAATTGTCGTGGCAATAAGGTCAATTATTCCGGATGATTTCGTCCGGCACCGGGGGAGATCGGAACGCAACCGGATTGCTTTTGAACAGCTTACGAAGCTTGGGAATTGATATTGTTGTATACTTATCTGTCTGTTGTTTGGTTTGGGAAATTATTTTGAGTGTGAAACTACATAATATTTTGTTCTCGTTTTGAGGTTTGTTGGTACTAAATAGAAAACAAATGACTATCGCATGTTACTGTCTGTGTTTAATCGAAAGATATTTAGGATCAATGAAGGTATTGGATGAAGTAAACGTCACACAAGGTAACACACAATATTCACACATGTCGTGGTGGTTAAAACACTATCCTCTCAAGTATGACTATGCAGGTTCGATTCAAGTCAGGCAAGTAGTTCTAAGTATATATCTTGGAAGAAGAAAGAAGAAGGAAAACAAACCCGCATTGATCAAGCGTGGTGATAAACGCTCAATCCCTCTCTATGTGAGAGGAGGCCTGTGACTAGCAGTGGGACGATGACGAAGGCTGATGATGATGATGATTCACACAAGTTCGTTTAAAGAACATTATGCGCTAGAGACCAGTTGGTGTGAGCTACGAGCCAGGTTGACGTGGTAAACTGTCTTTGGTGGACAAAGGCTATGTTTTATCCGGGTATGGAAATAAGTTCTCCGAGGACGTGGGAGAAACCGCTAGTATTTTATAAAACCAGCCTGTGCTTTGTACGAAAATTGTTTTATAAAATCATTTGTTCAGTACAGATACAAGATACTCTATTATTAATACTGGTGTAATAGAGAAACCTCTGAGCTGCGAACAATAGTACATAGATACTGGTCGCATCGCATCAGATCAAACGATTTGTAATAACGTGATTCTGATCGGCTCACTGGTAACGATATTACAACTGATATTACAGCATATTAGCTACCTTTTCTGTGGAAAACAGTATTATTTTTAGGACGGGTATGTTTACAAAGGGAACTAAATGTTCATCACTCCACTGATAATTTAAATAGTATAAAATGTGTTTCAACTATAGACACTAGATACCTACAAACACAATTATAGAAACGTTCTCTCTTCTCCTCTATACTTATAATGGTGTCCAGAACGATTGCCGGCCATGGCGGCCGTTCTCTCTAAGAAGATCAGCTACGCAGGACGTATTATAGTGCACAAGCGCAGACCGAGATGCAACCTCTATTCCCTCACGCTCATAGTCCGACGGCAATCGATAGTTACTAATATTTTAATTTTCAATTTCTGAGTTATGACGCTAGCACCCGCCTCAAGTACCTACGAGTGAGTTAGATTAGGTTCCATTATATAACTTTCAAAACAAGTATTATTTAAAAATGTAAATAAATAATAATGAATACAAAACCAATCACAATTTAAAAGGTACAAAACACAATAGCGTAGAACAGATTTCATTGTTACAGCCTCTTATAATAATAAAATAGAGATACCCAATAAAGCGCTGAGAGCGATAAATTTTGCTAAAGAAAAGACAAAAGCGCTGCTAACACTCGGAACTGGAAATCGATCTCGTGTTAGAACGAAAAATGCCCCGCTTGAATGAAATATGAGACGCGGAAAGCCTTTTAAAATATTTCCTAAGCAATGTTTTTTATTGGAAAAAAAAATCCTTTTTGTTACAATTAACATACTGTAATTTTACAATCTGAGTACTTTGAAGTATGATAGTTTCCTAGATTTTGAATAAAATTATGGACTATACTGAACTATTATCGGGTTTCTTTTTACGGACAAAAGATTTTCTCAGTAGAAATTGTGACGGTATTTTCAGCAGACATTTTGTTCCACCAAAGGCTTAGTTTACAGGCAATATCATCATAACATTTCAAAATAATATTTCTAAGACCTTTTGTTGCATTAAACTTGTTACAAAAATTAAGAAAAACATGATCTTGTCTGTGGGTTTGTATTTGATGTTACACTTTGAATAATGTTTCAAAATACTATGCTTCGTTGGCTCTCTGTCGCCGTTGCAAAAGCTACTTAAAACAACTTAGCTAGAAGCAGTGTTGCTTAAACAAATAAGTGTTTCGCTTAATAAATTAAACTTAAAATAGTGTAGGTATTATGTAAAAAGCTTCAACCCGCAATATACATAGTCTGCGTTGCATTCAGAATTCAGCTAGATAATATGGAGAAAACTTCGGCTCTTGCGCTTGTTAGTCTATTAAATAGTTAAAATAGTCTTAGGGCCAGTTCAATAATGTCTACCGAATAAATTCAAAAATGGAACAGAATTTATATAAAATTATCTTCCAAATTATTTAACTGGAACTTATTCGTAGGTGGTGAAACAGGCCCTTAGCAGACCTAGGTTCAATCTAAACCCGCAGGTATCCGATAAGATGATTTTAAACAAGCCTAAGGTCCTGTTTCACCACCAACGAATAACTTCCAATTAGTATAATTGGTAGATAATGTCATACAAATGCTGTTCCATTTTTGAATTTATTCGGTAGATAGTGGCTATTCGGACATTGTGAAACTGGCCCGTACTGAAAAAAGAACAAAAGCTGTAAGAACAATATAACCGAAATATCAACCCCAGATATAAGTTCACTGGAATCTCTTCAACACATAGAGCACATGTTATTGATGTCTCCATCAATCACTACCATCTAGCGGCCACATCTAGACGAGGGTAGCCAGCGCTTAGGAGACAAATTGTCCCATGTAATAACACTTTTATTTATAAAACACGATGGCCGTTGCTGCAAGACTAATAAGGAATGAAGTACTTATTCACTTCATATTCCTCTTGTTTGATGTATGTACAAAGATGTATGTACAAACACCAGCATATCAAGCTACAACAATCTGTCAAAATTTTCAACTGTATCGCTGAAATATTATGGTTCAAAGTTGATTGGGATAATTTGACAGTTTCGACACCAGCACATCATTTTACAATCTGTCAAATTTCCTTAATAGATTTTCAACTTTATCACTGAATCATATGGCTTAAAGTTGATTTGTAAAACTTTGGAAAATGTCTTTAAAGTACGTAATACATCATCTGTGTATATTTTTAGCTTAGCAAAAACCTTGTTCTTCCGTTTTCTCACTTTTCATGACCGGTTGAAATATAACCTGATCCAAGATTAACAAAAAGTTTTTATACGAAACCGCAAGCTGAAACTAGCTCGTTCTACTATTTTGAATTTCAATTGACGTTCCATCACTTTATTTGCTGGTCTCCCGCTTCTGGGAACGATGCATCGATTCGCTTGTCACCCCAACCGAGTGATTTGCTGAATAATAGTGATGTTAAGGGTTCGTGACGTCAGTGATGGATTGTATTGGTATTTTTGCTGTTGCAACATTGTTGGTATTGCCAACGTTTAAATGTAATGATCAATATTTACTTTTAAATGGTCTTATAAAAAAAAGTTTCTATGTCAAAGTTCAAAAATATATTTTTGGATATCGAACTAATAATCTCGACGATACGACAGAAGACGTCATAGCGCTCCACTATCCTCCTACAAAGATAATTTTGCTGCGTAGCAAGCTCAGAGTATAGTCATGACACTATCAGTTTACAGGCACATACTAGACTAACCTCTAATACCCATAAGAACACAAATCAAACAACCATAGATTGAAGATAGCAAAGACAAAGGAAGCTACTATCGATGTGAACACAAAATTACGCTGAGAGCACGAAGCGTTGAACTGTAACCATTGATGAACGTCCTTGATAGAGATAATATGAAAGTTCATTGAAACAAATGTTTAAGTAAAATTATATTCAAGAAATGTGTTAATAATGTTTTTATTCTCTATTACTACTTACCTCTGGTACAACAAACCTACTATCGATGTTTCTCATGGACCATCTGACACTCTCCATCCATTTGAGAAAATAATAAATACCGCTTGGTAAGACTGATTGTCAAATATCCCGTCGTCTGACTCGCCGTAACGTCTGTCAAAGATATAAAAATGACAGCTGGAACACACATTGTAACTTTTGCTGGTTGCTGACTTTTTTTTCATGGGAAATCATGAAATTACCCTTAATTAAATAATTAGTAAATTATGAAATTACTGCTGAGGGTGCAGCTGGAAGGAGTATCAAACTTTTACTGGATACTCCTTCCGGAAGACTATGTGTGCCAGGGCCGCGGTAACTCTTGCTATCAACCCCCAGCCCCAGCAAACTTAGGTTCGATCATACCGTACCGTCGTTTTATCCAAGAATTTTTTCCACCGACATAAGTTTAACCACGCATTGCATGCCAACACGGCTCAATATAAAAAAGCTAATTCTGATAACTAATACCCTGAAGTCTTTCAGATATGTTCTATTATAAAGTAGGAAAGTAGACTTAATGATGCTTGAAGCTCGAATAGCCTTCCAATATTGTCTGAAAATAAAAACAAAATACAAAGCACTTATCCTGCTCTCATCTCAGGGATGTGTTATCTACGAGAAATGAGTTGCCTGCTGAGTTTAGAACGACTTTATTACACTCGAAAATTGATATTAAAACATCTACTACCTCTGCTCGCAGGAGATACCGCGTCCTTGGCATACAGTAAAAGTCTGAACCTGGAGGGATCCAGCTGCACCCACAACGAGAATTTATTCTATAAAATAAGTAAAAAACTATATTTTGCAGTCCTCGTCCTAACCAGCCATAATATCATACATTTATGTACGGTAGATTGCAATCCTTAAGTCGGCGGAAAGTTTGATCGCGCACTTATTCAGTATGGCAATGAAGGTATAGGTCGACTAAAAACTTTGATGACATTGACGATTACCTTCAAAGTACATTATCGACGAAAGTCTATAGCTAGCCGGATCGTTGGTCAACATTCTGCAATTTACGAGGGATTAAGATCCACTTTTCAAAATTGGTTAGATGCATGGGGATAATAGAGACCTTTTAAAAACTATTGTAAAGAATAGATTACACAAACTTCATTTCTATTACAAATCGCGTTCCCGCCACTTCTCGAATGGGAATCAAATAAAAGCGCAATATTAGATATCGGAAATCTCAGATAAGTGCGTGTAGAGCATTAGACGGCCAATCCAATTTACGTTGGGTAGCGTGAACCAATATTTGGGAACCTTTTGGCACCGACGATTGGCTGTACTTCATGCCTTTTGAAGTTGGAAATTAGGTTCTTATAGTACTGTTAATGTAACTTTAATTAGGTTTTATTTAATGTTAAATTTAGCTGCTACAACCTTAATAATTATGAAACCAGCTGCTTACCAGTTCGTTATTACTTTGCAGAAATGAATGGCATTATATGTTAGGAATATATTATTTAGATTTAATTACGCCGTACGCGAAACAAAAGTCCAGACTTGATTGTAGTATATAATACAAGCTTCCCGCCCTCAAACGTGGGCGCGCGTATAGTGAAAACATCTTTGTTTTTCTATATCTACTATCAAAAACATATTTAAATCTCCCCGTAGAGTAAATAGCAAGCGAGGTGATTAACGTTCAATCCTTCACCGTGTGAGAGGAGGCCTGTGCCCATCTGTGGGACAATAGGAAGGTTGGTGAAGGATAACGACGTATCCAAGTTCATATAAACCTACGTACTTAGCTAACCCAAAACCGAAAAAAATCCAACAGGCGATAAATCGAAATTCCCCTTTCTACGTCAGCAAATAATTCCTTACAACGAAGCACCGCCATAATTAACCCGAACCACTCCAACACATAAAACGGTACATATAACATACTAGTTTCCACCCGCGGTTTTACCCATTTCCTGGGGGAACTAATTCCCACACTCGTATAAAAGTATGCTATTTACTTATTATACATGTTTGTATATATATTAATACTATTAAACTGAAGGTTTTTTGTGTTGGTTTAAAAACATTTTTTTTTTAATTATTTTTGTGTGGGATAAGCTATATTGAGATGAGACCATTTGCTACTTTTTATCAGTACTCGTAGTATTACCACAAAAAGTAAATGAAACAAAAAGCCGAAGCTTATAAGTTATATTAAGTTTAATCAAAATTATTTCATAATTATTAAGTTTAATCAAAGTTCGTTGAGGCGTGATTGCCGGACTTCTAAACAAAGGGTCCCGTTTGATTCCCGGTACGGTCAACATTTGTGTTATGATCATGTCAGTTGGCTGTGTGTCTGGGTGTTCTAATCTGTATAAATATAAGTAGTATAAATAAGCTGTGTTAGTGCCCTTAACACCAGCTATGCTTACTTTAAGGGCCAGTTCCACGATGTCCGAATAGCGACTATCTACCGAATAAATTCAAAACTGGAACAGAATTTGTATGAACTTATTCGTATTACATTAATATTAATTATTTGTTTTTCTTGTCCACAGATTACGCTATCTCCTAAGACAATTGAATAGGGGTGAAATATCAGCAGAGACTTTACAAAAAAATCTACAATATGCAGCGAAAGTTCTCGAAGCCGTGTACATTGATGAAACCAAGTATGTATCCTAGTTATATGTGTTGTTTTAAATATTGATCTAGACTATGTTGAGAAATACTACGTCATAATTGATGGAAATCGGTTCAAGACAGAAGAAGACTTGCAATGTGGTTTTCAGTTATCATTAATAACTTTTTAAATAAGTAGGATTACGTATTTTATTAATGTAAATAAGTTACTTTTTGTCGAACTTTGCGACGAAAGATTTGTTCTGAAGGATAAGACTGTCAAATTATGCATACAATTTTTGTTGTGTCTTCAAATGACTTAAGCACTTACAGTGCGCATGAGCGGGAATAATCGCTTACTATCCGTCTGCTCTTTTGAACCCTATCAATTAAAATAGAATTTAGAAGTAAAATAGTATTGATAGAAATGTCACAAGATATCCATACAGTCGTAATATTTTATAGAGGTATTAATACCATTCTATGATATATCATTCAATAATCTAACAAAATTCTTTTGTATATCATCACATTAAAAGCTATCATTGTAAGTTCGTCCAAATTCGTAGTATTTCTCAACAAGTAAAAGGTACAATCGGTCACAAAACTCATGACCTCTATGTTTCAGATGTATAGCAGTTCATATTACGTCGTGTTCATAATTCATGACAGGGCAGGGTGTTCGTTTTACGTTACGGAACCTTTAGCTTTGAATTTTTTGTCACCCTGTATATGGATTTTTTATATCGGAGTGTTTTCGTTTTTTCTTTGAATGTTGAGCTGTTTTTCGTATTATTAATATTTAAAACAATGATGTTGATACTTTCCTTGAACCAAAGGCTGGCTTTTATTATACCCAACGATAAAGCGTTGCCATTTCATGTGACAATACTGCCAGCTTATTGGGTACACTGTCAGTTTTATTTTAAATAGCTTTAAGTTTCCCCTCTTATTGATGTTAATATAAAATGGATTTACTTTTATAATAAGTTGGTCAAGCAACTCTCACACTTAAGACCAAAAAATGGGTCATTTAAATTTGGTCACGTAACATCGACCTGCATTAGGTTTTCAATATGTAATCAGAGCTTACAATACATAAGGTAAAGAGTAAGGCAGTTATTCTACCTTAAGTACTTCTCATGTTTTATTTTCACTTCTTTACTTCTTTTATGCAAAATGTTATTTGTTACTTTCACTCTTTCACCTACTGCAGCTGTGCTTCTGTATTATAAGTGCGATGAGGAAGTTAAAAACTATTTATTCCAACCTTCCTCAATTTTACAAACATATGTACTGTACATACTATTTTTTTAAGAAAAAAATATCTTTGTTTCATACAAATTTTACACAATTTCAAGAAGCGTTGCAAAATATGTCAGGGTCTACTTTCGTATATTGAAATGAATGTGCCTTGCAATATCTAAAGTGGTCTAAACCAATATCGAGAGCTTATCGAAGTCCACTCGCCGACAAATGGGCTATTTATCCGGAAAACGACTTACTGTCACTATACCAGATATGGGGGATAACTTATCTTTAAAATATTGCGTAATTTTATTCTCAATGCATTTTTCAAATTGCAATCTTTGTTCTAGAATTTATTTTAAATGATTTCGGTGGGCTTTGAGCCTTCGTATAACGTTTTAGCAATGTTGAAGTTTAGAATTTTATAGTTGTGTCAGTGTATCGCTGACTCCAAATTTCTAGGAAATCTAAAGCATTCTTTCGTAGAGGAGGGCATTAACACAACAGCCGTTTTCTTTCGTGGGAAATCATCAAATAACTCCTCCCAGCTGGAAAGAGCGTCAGATTCTTACTGACTAAAACCCACTATGTTCCTTCTGGAGGTCCATGTGTGCTAGGGCCACGGTAATTCTTACAAACAAACCACAGCCCCGGTAGACTAGCGCATAACGCACATATACAATTTAACGCCTTGGTTAAGGAACATTAACACAATAGCCTTTTTTTTAATAGAACCTTTACAAAATACCTGTGTTCGACCTCTTAATGAAGCCGTAAAGGGAGGAGCCAATTAGAGTGTCCTAATCACGGGAACAACCGAGCTTGGTTAATTAGGGACACAAAACGGCTTGTTTCAGTACCCTCGAAATTTTTTGGCGAATAAGGTCTTTCCGGTTAGGCGAGGCTTTTGAATTTATTTCTTGATACGATTTTTTTTTTTATAAAAAGGGCAAATATAGGCTATGCTTCAATATCACGATTTTTTTTTATATTACTATATTTTATTCTTTCAAAAAATCCGAGAGATATTATAGGTTAAGTTATACGGTTAAGCATTGCAATCCAACTTGACAATGCTGCCAGCTTATTGGGCACACTCCCAGAGAGCAGCGATGAGGAGGAATTTTTAGACGCCATTTTTTTATGTAAATATTTCAATTAACATTTGTAAATTTATAAATTGTAATTATGTATGATAAAAAATCAAGACACCTATAGGTATAGAGACTTGTGAAATGAAATTATTTTAATCCTGAATTCAATATTAATAATAAGTAAAATTTTCAATTTTGTATCCATCATATTATATACATACGTACTACATGCCTTCGTCATTTCTACGCGTTTCTAATATGTTCAAAATTAAATTTTCTTTACCGAGGGTCTTCGCAAGCATAATAATGATATATTAAAATAATGATTGCTTTCAAGAGTGCGAGAATATTTTCCCGTATATCTATGAGTAACTTTCTGAAAATATATTTCATTCAAAATTTTACACCAAGTTTTCACAATAAATTACACATAGAACTTATACTTGCAAAACAATATCTAGGAAACTATTTAAAAAAAAACCTAACTCATCTTTTCATCCGAGTACATAAAATAGGAATTCCTTTTTCAAACATGAACTCGTTACTCACATCTGTCGCGATAGTAAAACAATAAAAACAAAAACAAATACAATTAAAACCAGCCAGCATCTGTTACATTCATACAAGTGACTCCGAATGAATTGTGCGATATACCGCGCTTTATGTGAAGGCAATACTATAGGTAGGTACTGGCTTTATGGAAAATGTATGGCTTTATGATTACTGTTGCATCTATGTTGCTGTTAGTTTTTGTCACTTACTATGTAAAGGCCTGTTTTACCACCTAAGAGTATGTTCTAGTTAGTTTATTTAGTAGATAATTTCAAACAAATTCTGTTCCATTTTTGAATTTATTCGGTAGATAGCGGCTATTCGGACATTGTGAAACTGAGCCTAAGTAATACAAGAAATTAATGATTTATAGTGTTGTTATTTTTTTTAATAACCAAAGCGTTCAGACGCCAGCACATCAAGCTACTACAATTTGTATACTGAATTTCCTTATAGATTAATAATTAGTATATACTTAATAGATAGTATATACTTAATAGATTTTCAACTTCATCGCAGAAGCGTATGGTTCAAAGCTAATTGGGAAAATTTACAGTTTCGGGTAACTTGATATGCTGGCGTCTGTACTAAAGTTGAAAAAATCCGTCATAAACTTCATGCTGAATAGTTTATTTATAATTGCCAACGCTGAATGCTCGCGCTGAGTTAATTTCAGACACGATCTGAATAACCAATGTCAGGTACGCTGGGATTGTTTTTGCCTGATGAATATGTTCCAATTTTTTTTGATGAATGTTATTAACTTTGACGTCCATGAACTAAAACATTTGGTAGCTTTAAATGAGTACCTACCCAGGAAATGTAATAGGTAAAATTATGTAATACCTACACATCAAATAATTTAAAATTAAAGAAGGTTGTAAAACATTTTCCATTTTTACATTTTGTATAGTCCATTGTGAGAATTGGCCGAAAAAGGCTGGAGTCGATAAAGTTTCAATATTCGGCAGAGGCGGGTTTTTCCCGTCATTTCGTGCAACGCATACAATGTAGGGCTGCACGACCAGGTGTAAAATAAAACTCGTTTGCTTTTAAAAAAAAAATTACAACTGGATTGAATTCAATATACCTATTGAAGGTTGGTTGGGTTTATTCAATTCTAAATTTAAATTGTAAAACTTAAAAAGAAAACTGTTTTTATATATTTTTTTTCTTTATTCTTAAAATTTGAGTTTATTTTTCATTCAATTTAATCTATACAATATCAGAAAAGATAAATTCTAGTCTGAAAATACGAAACATATTGCTTTCTGTGAAAGAATATGCGTTTACCCCACAATGAAAGTGATTAAATGACTTCCAATATTCATACGTATTTACCAACTATTATAAATGAATAGGTACCAACGTTTTTTTCTTAATACAGTAATTAATAAGTGTACATAAATTATTACGCTACATAGAAACACAACAGTAAAAGTACCAGGGGTTTATAAATCAATAGGCATGAAATATTCCTACCCTCACTTTCGAGCTCAGCTCGGGAGCTAACCCCTTCTTATAAATTATCAGCACCTTTCATAAATAACCTGTACCTATGTATATGCCTAACATTTCTCTTAATTCTCTCACTATATTATATCTCGCACGATAAATTATGTTTCATATTTTAATAAGATTACCTAAACTTTTTTTTGGAGTAATGTGGTTGTTTTTCTCGTAAATTAACAGTCGTAAATCGACATATAATAGTGATGAACAACAAAGAAATTCTATTCTACTTTTATTGAAAACTTTTACTCGTAGGTATTATTTATTTCCAACAGCGGTACGATTTTAGTCAGTAAGTCTTACCATCGCTCCAACTACACCCACAGCGGGAGTGATCATTTAATGATATGCCGCGCTAAAACAAAACACATAAATCTCCATGTTAAACAATACAATCCAGTTTTCCATTCACCAGGCAAACATAAAAAAGAGGAGTTTATTTCAGCAGACTCGCACAGACATTATGAAGTCACACAGTGTGAGCGATGCGACGCTTGACAGGCGACGCGCGTCGGCGACGGTAGCCAATTGAGAATTGTGGTTTCCAATGAACTTTTTCTAACGGTATTTGTAGTGGGTTGTTTTTTTTATACAGTTAGGTACTAGAAATGTTAGGGTTTTTTTTATTATTATTGCTACTGTTTGTCTCTTCTAGATCACGGAACTTTAGAGTCCCGGATTTTTAGAAGGCGAACATAGGGCCGATACGCTGGAGCCATTTTGAGAGAAACTTTAATGAAACGAATGGTGACAATTACTGTTTTATTATTTTTTACCAGCTCCAAAAAAAAGAGGCGGTTCTCAATACTGTCGGCATGATTTTAATTTGTAAATTGAAATATTTACATGTATTTAGAAACAGAAAGAAATAAAATAAAAAGTGTATAAAAAAATTCATCCGCATCGCTGTCAGGGATGTTAGGTTGTACTGTGTTTTATTTTATGACATGTTTCTTTAAGCATTGAAGAGCGATTACAGGAAGATAAAGAATATTAAAGGAATTTCAACGGAATTATAATCGAATATAAATAATAATGTCGGATAAAAAAACGTCCTCAAGCTCACAATCGCAACTTTATAAGTTATCGCAAACGTACTCTCTTGACTATGTCGGAAGTATAGACAAATGCTTCGACCCATTTAGCAACTAAAACAAATAGCAATCCTTAGAAATTTATTTAATTTTGTCCTCTTTACGAACCTAAACGATCACTTCTTAGCACTAATAAAAAACATAACGTAACAATAAAAAACCGTTACCGCTCGTAAAACGTTATATAAGTTATAAATACATAAGGAGCCACTTCTGCAGCTTACATAAAGGGTAGTTATAAACGTAGTTACAATAGGGAGAAACGTAACGATATTTTCACAACGTTATGACTCAGGTAAATGGACAGAACCATAGATATTGCTGGTAAAATTTTATTTTTAAACGACACTTAAATTTTAATGTTCTTCGTTTTATGTTAATTTTGAATATGTTCTTTAATTGCTGAAGAGTATGTACCTACTGGAAGATATTGTTTTTTACGTGAGACAATTTTTAATTACAGTGGAGTATTTATTTTATTTTAAAGAAGGATTTAGGAAAATTAATACTTTTGAGATATATAATTTGATATATAATTGAGGTAACAAAAAATGTATAATATACTGCCACAACTGGCTGAGTTTAAAAAGTTTATGAAATGGAACGTAGCATTTATTATGTCAACAAAATATTTTTTGACAAATTTGAAAAGTCAGATTCAGATCTCAGCCATAGGACGTCCACTGCTGAACGGCCTGTGTTCAGTCCCTTTTAGGTCACCACATATACCGGTTAGAAGCGACCTGCGTCTAGCGTCTTCCGGCGACCTTTATAAGGTCGTCTGTCCATCTTGTTGGTGGACGTCGTACGCTGCGCTTGCTAGTGCGCGGTTTCCACTCTAGCACTTTTCGACCCCATCGGCTATCTGCTCTGCGAGTAATATCGCATTCTTAAAATAACTGGACCTAAGTTCAGTTCCAATGAAAGTCGATAAATAAATAACTTATTGTCAGACTTTTATAAAACATCATATATTGCACTCTAATATTCCATTTGCACAACTTAAGGCCAGTTTCACAGGTTACGGATAGCCACTATCTACCAGATAAATTAAAAAATGGAACAGAATTTGTATGAAATTATATGCCAGACAAACTATCTGGAACTTATCAGCAACCGGTGAAACTGCCCTTAATGTTTAGAATAATGTACTACATCAATTGCAGTGACTTACAATAAGGAAAATTCTGTATCGAATGAAAATTAAGTTTTATTCATAAAATAAAAATGTTTCATTACCTTAATTGATTTTTTTAAAGCCGAGTATGCTTTTAAATGCGAAATGGCATAATTGAGCTCAATACAGTTATGAAAATGGAGTTATTATTTAAATCCTTTTAAGCTCAGGATTATTGAATATTCACTGTACGAGCTTTTAATAATTCCGGTGAAATATCAATATTAATGCGTGCTGAAAATATTGAAACTCTCTCTCCCTGTATTTAAGTAACAATAAATTATTCTTCTATGAATTGTCAAGTTACCATATATTAAGATTTTTAAGACACGCTCGTGGCGATAAAATAACAACGAAACAAATTTTCGTAACATTGAGGAGTTTTCATTATTTATTTTCTTTTTCTTCAGTTTTTAAAAATAGAATAACATACACAAGTACGTAAAGAAACAAAAAATAAAACATAAAGAAACAAAATAAAAATATACCTACCCAAGAAATAAAGACATACGCACATAAAGATAAACGAAATCCCTAAAAAGCTTGAATCATTCAGTATATTCGAGAACAAAATAAGACCTAGAACGTGCTCCACTTACCACAAACAGTCAAAAATCTCAACCCTTGTTAAATCTGACAAGATCTTTTATTCTGGAGCGAAACAGAAAACAAAAGGATTTCATGACGAGTTATGTAGTGCCTTGTTTTGTGAGAAAATTGCAAAATCTCACATTACCTACCTCGTCGGAAGAATATAATGATCCAATTTCGTATCTCCCGTTTGCTAGGAAAGAGAAAACAAATTATCTTTAGACGAGTCCTATGTAACATACCTATGTATATATATCTAGAAAACTAACTTACATGCAAAGGAAAATATAATTTAATATTTTTACTGTACAGTCAAACAAACATTTTTTTTTTAACAGAGCATAATTCAGTAGTGATTTTCTCCTATTTATTGTATTATTTACTTATAAAGTAATAAAATGTATTTATTAGTCTTTCCTATTGTGATGATTACACGAGCATATGTAGTATTTTGGAAGCCACAGAATTATAAAGGTACCTAATACATATATTATAAAGGTAAATACAATAAGGTTTCATCTCAAAGTAGACACCTTCATTTCACAAAGAAGTCGCCTTTAAATTTTACTTAGTGCTACAAAAAAGGTTAGACAAAATTTTGGTTACACACAAATTGAGCAACCCATCGCCAGCCAAAATCTAATCTCCCAAGAAATACTAGATGTTACAGTTTCTAGTATACGAGATATTGGAAATTCTCATAGAACAATGACGCGAAATTGATATCAATTTATTATTCCACCTATGTACGATCAAATTGCTCAATTTTAGTCATGCGATGCTCGCGTTTATAGCAATTTAGCTCGATAACAACATGATACCATTAATACAGCTGACGTTACTGATATCGTAAACATATAATTATCCGCAATTAATAATTACGGCATTGAAACATTTAATACCTAACTGAAAATACAAGCTGAAGTAGTTCTTGATAATAAAACAAATGAAACGTTTCAATTAATAAAGTTAGAAGAGAAACAGTATTTATTAATAATTGTTATAAAAGCTTGTAAGATCGGCTTTGTTTTCCTGGGAGTTGGAAACGTAGCTTAGATAAATAAACCTTTAACTAATGAATAGTTGCGTTTTCATTAGGCCCTTTTCAATCGTCTGTTTTTGATAATTTTCAGTTCGCAATTCAATTGACTTGAATAAACACACTCCACATTACCGTTAGATCAAAAATATTAGTCTATTTATTTTATCAATCTAGTTATACATAGATTTTCAATAACAATTTCCATTTTACAATGAATTGTCAAAAAATATATAGAACTGTGTTGTTGTATTTCATTCGGAATAGCCTACGGCAACCGCAATTTTCTTACTAGATTTTCAACTGTATCGCTGAAGCATTTGGTTCAAAGTTGATTGAGAGAATTTGACAGTGTCGGGTAGTTTGACATGCTGGCATATTTACAAACAAACATTAAAAATCTTTTTAATCCTATAATCCCCAATTTTGAACTACGATGTTAACTGTACTGCGATCAATACTTTTATTAGAGGTTAATGCAGTATGCTCTAAACGTAGTTGTACTCAGAAGACTTCTTTAATACTAGACAATACAATAACTAGATAATTACAATATATGACGTCATAATTACTCAACCGAATTCTGACTTTCACATTATCACTACATAGTATAAAACAAAGTCGCTTTCTCTGTCCCTATGTCCCTTTGTATGCTTAAATCTTTGAAACTACGCAACGGATTTTGATGCGGTTTTTTTTAATAGATAGAGTGATTCAAGAGGAAGGTTTATACGTATAATTTTAGTATCAGCATTGCACCCGTGCGAAGCCGGGGAGGGTCGCTAGTAGTTTATAAAAAGCAAGTCCTTATTTTTTTATAAGAACTCAAATCCAGCAAAGCTATTTTAAGACTAGCATAACTAAAATACACAGGTAACATGAACAAGACGAGCAAGACTAATTATAAATTCTAAGCCTGCATTCTGTTCAGTGTTCAAGCGTTGTTGTAATGAAGACATATTGAATTTGTGCATGAGCGCAGCGAGGCGTCCTAGCCAATAAACTGCTTGAGAACTAGAGCCCTGGTGGAGTGCCAAGCTTTTAGCCTTTATTTGATCTAATTTTATTCAATAATTTACACATCGTGATTTATTATAGGAAAAAAAAATTAACATTAATAGCCGAAAATATGTGGAAACCGGCTATCATGAAATAAGCATGTTGTGAGGAAGGTTTTGAGCAGGAACGTGGATGGATACAGAGAAAGGGTACGACCAAAGAAACGATGGATGGATTGTGTGAAAGTTGGTATGGTTAGAAATAATGAAATGAAAGAAACTTGTTAGATACCTAACGGCAGATAGAAGAAGACTGTGGAAGAAGAAAACATGCTGCGCGGAAGTCAAATAAAATTTTGGGATAAGGACAGGATGATGAAAAAAAAAAAAACTGAATATAATATAAATTCTATATTTACCTTGAATTAAAACATATCAAGTGTAAAGATTTATCCTGGAATAGGCGATAACTTTCACAGACTAACAATTTCGCACCACTAAATGATATATGGAAGCAAAGTGATACAATTTGCATATGAATGTAATATTTTGCATACATGTTCCGCTTTAAATTCAAATCTACTTTTCATTGAATTTTCTATACAAAAGACACTTTTACGAAGTAATTTAACTTCAGGTAAAAGATAATTATGTAAGTTTGGAATTCTACTAAACTAATATTAGAAAAGCATGTTGTATGCAATGTATGCACGGATGTTTGTGACTCCTTCACACAGAAACTACTGAATGGATTTTGATGAAACTTGGCAGCACGTCATATATCAGAATAATATACAGGCTACGTTATGTCCGTTTGCGGGAACTATTTCTGTGAGGAAGCGGGTATATCCACTGACGGAAACTAGTGGTTTAGAAACTAAGAATCAAATCAAACTTTAAAGGTTTCCACATCTTCAACGCTCACGTTTGAGACGAAACCTTACAAATATTCGATTAAATAAAATTAATTTGAAACCAAGTAAATGTTGCTATTGACATAGCAATTTATTTCTTAGATTTTTCATTAAAACGAACACGCTCCGATACAGATGAAACGCTTTATTAATTTCAAGAGGCTTTTATGATATTTTATGTTTGTCATTAAAGATCATGTTCGCGATATTGTCTCCAAAGCTAACAATTCTAGGATGTTAATGGGTGTGGGCGGATGCGCGCGCGCCGCCAGTGATTATGTCTAACGCAGGGATAGGAGAGCGGAGGAGCAGCCGCGCGCGCAGCAGACCACGCTTCACATGCGACGCCTGCGCACCCCCTGCTGGGCGAGGTGCTCAGTAGAGAAACCAAACGAAGCAAAGTTAATACCGTTACACCACCGCCGACAATGGCCAAGTAGTCGCGCCTCCCTTCTGTCCAATTTGTGCGATTAGGTCTTTCTGTTCTGTTTAAGCTTCAGTTTCAATACTCTCAGTTACCTGTCCTCCTGTTAGACTAGTATTTCCACTATCATTTGCTATTTTTGTCAGCCTGGATGTTTGTCCAGACTGGTTGTTTCAATTTTTATAGGTTACATGTTTCTTTGTAAACGATTTTTCGGTGAACAAGTTATGTGATACTGACCTGATGAATCGCCACAATTTTGTGGAATAAGTAAAGCGTAACTTGTTCCATGGTAGTAAAGCATTTTATCTGCGTCTAGATACGATTAGTTTAGCTCTGGAACTTAGTCCCGTGTGCCGTTTGGACCCTGTGTGACTCGTCTATGTGATCGTCCCCGTCTTCAGCTCCGTTTGTGTGTGTCCTATCCTTTAGGCATGTTCATACCTCATTCTTGTGTCTGGGTGACCCCTGTGTACCATACCATCAAGCTTGTCTTCCGTTTTTACAATATTTTCTTTAAACATTCTTGTGGTTTCAACCTCTACTCTGAGTGAAACCTTTATAGTTTATGTACCTACACGATGTTATTTTATTTATAGTTGCTACTACTGCTTTCATAATATTTTATATAAACTTTAAGAATTCTTATTTCTAGGTATTTTTTAGAATATTCTATTTCATATTTTATGACTTTTTAATACTATATTTTATTTATTTAACTATGTGTGTTGTAAATTTTGCAGGTGTCTTTATTTTATTAAAACCATGAGGCACGTTCATCATTTAAAATTTCACAGTACTCTTTATGTTTTAAATCTTTAAGCCACCGCTGAAATGTAAAGGATTTTAATTATAAGCGTAATTTAAATGATGAACACCCAGAATTCCCAGAAGCAAGTCGATTGCGATAGTCCTCTCCTTGTGTGATCCCTGACTCTGTCCCATTGACGTCGTGTTTTATTTTAGACCGGCAGTGGCGCGCCAGCAGTCGGCCCCAACCCTGGTGTTTAGGTGTGTCGATGTTATCACTTTTTATGCCACTCACAACCCTTGAATCAAACCTGAATGGTTTATCAAAATTCAAAACAACTTCCCCAAAATATTGGAACATTTCCATCGAATATTCCGGTTTCATTCAAGTGGTAATGACAATACGATCCCGAGTTAACCTTGAGCATCCCCAGAGATTCGCTTGTTTTGTCGTGTGGCTGTTGTGTACTGTATTGCTTTCCATTGTCTTGCAGCTTGTGACTAAAATTGTAACATATAACCCAGTGTGTCTGCCAAAAAGCGCTTTGAATACATAAATGATTTAAATTATGGAAGAGATTTGAAATATGGTCCTTTTATTCGTACGCTAATAAAAAGTCGTTTGAATGCTACTCTTTTCATCATAGATGAATAAAACGTTTGGTTTGAGAGTTCTTTTTTCGTGAACAACTATCTTTTGATTGGAAATTGACTTTTAGAATTTTATATGTCCTTTAAAATATTTTGAAACGTTATAACTTGCTTCTTTACACTTTGTTCGGACTAGTTCCTTGTTTATGGCGGCAGCGTATCTGTGTGGTTACTTGGAAACCAATGGAAAGCAATGTAACAGCATTACGAGTTCTTGAGCACGCTGCATGTAACATACTCGATACCTCTAGCTAGTGTACCCCAAGTAGCATGTTCAGATGTCTGCCAACTGTCTACTTCATCACACTTGGTTTGATTGGCAAACTATTTTATCATATCGGTACCCTACACCTAATATTTGAAACAAATACTGTTTTCAATTTCAGGACCTTGTTTTTTGTTTGAACTTTTTTGTCCTCAACAAAAGTTATATCACGAGAGTTCTTAACAAAAAATCTGATATATTGTTCTACAAATCCCCACGCAAAGGACTGCCTATGTTTTATGTCTTGTATACTTACAAACTTAACATACACACGCTTGGGTTGTTATCCTTTGGGTGGGATTTTGTATACACCGTACTTTATCATGCAAATTTTGTACTGTTTAAAGATAATGCAAACAAAACCACCTTTTTACTTTGATAATTTACATCGTAGTTTAAACCGAGCAATTAATTATAATTCCACACTTTTCATATTAACAAGATAGCGTATAGATGTAGTCATTAGTGACCTAATTAAGATTATATAACTTGAATAGACTAACAATGTACATCATTAAGTACATAGTTCATAAATTTATTAGATCTTAAAGTTTTGCTTAGATTATAGTTGGTATGAAAGGAAAAATTTATACATTGTTAAAACTAGTTTCGATAAGAATCTTGTAATTTTATTAACAAGATCAATAGGACGAGAAGGTAACAAACTTGTTTTTAAATAATCCACAGTCTATGGAATTATTTATCTGAAACATTTAATAGTTAAAATGAAAGAACGCGTCGTCGTTAAAGGAGATACGGCAAGAATCTACATAAAGCAATATTGAAATTGCAACGTTGATTGTGATAAAAAGGTGTCCTACCAGCTTTGCAGCTTTTGATGGTAAAAGGAATTAAAGGACAAGAAGTTTAACTTTCCTACGGACATTATGCTAATGAATCGTTGGGCGTGAAGCTTGCTGCGAAAATTAGCTTGTTTTGTCAAGAAATTTCTGGAAACTAATTTTATCTTGGACTGTGTACAGGCGGTTGGCTGACGAAGATGACGAGCTCTCGGAGGTGCAGCCTGATGCTGTTCCTCCTGAGGTCCGAGAGTGGCTGGCGTCTACGTTCACGAGGCAGCTGGCGACGGCGAAGAGAAAGTCTGACGAGAAGCCGAAGTTCCGATCGGTGGCGCACGCAATCAGGGCAGGCATCTTCGTCGACAGGATCTACAGAAGAGTCACGAGCACTGCGCTCATGCAGTTTCCTCAAGACGTCATTAGAGTACTTAAGGTAAGTCAACATAAATACGTTATACTTTAATAGGTAGATATAGAGTAATTTTAGACTTTTCCAATCGGATGTTTTTATTTGATTAATCAAAATTTTGCTTCGACTACGAGTAGAAAACCTAAGTATCAACAGTTTCATGCTTTCAACTATAACATATTGAGTATTTCCTTAAAAAAATTGTGTCTGATTTTAAGCTTTTAAATTGTCATTGATGTGTGGTTCAGGATTAACGCCCATACCTCTGATAATCGTTTACACAAAGGGTATCTAAATTGTTGATGCTAGCAGATAGGAATGCAACCTGCTTAGATATTAATTAGCAGCGCGATTATTTCATCTTCTCGTGATTATCATTTGTCACCTACTTTCGTCTACGATCGTACATTGTTCTTGTAAAAAAGCAATAAAAAAATGGATACACTCCTGGTGAGCAGCAATGAGGAGGAATTTTTGACGCCATTTATTATTATTTTTTTATGCAAATATGTATGATAAATAAAAAAACACAATACAAAAAACAGTAATTTCTCGAAAATCATGTTCCCTACACTGTATATCCATCATTTTACAGTCTAGTATCCCTCGTAAATTCAATCTCAATAACACTAAATCTACATTTATCGAGCAGCGTAATAACCATTTATTCAATATCTCCAAACTAAATTAATAACTACGCGTTAAATTCGTCTGTTGGAGTTAGACTTTGAATACCAAGCGAACAATTAGAATGTTACGGTACGATAGGAGTGTTTCTGAACAATCCAATTAGTTCTGGAAGGTTCGTTTGATCAAAAGTACCCTTAATAGTATTAGCGTTGATGGTAATATGGTTTTAGATAATAGTGGTTGTAAAAATGTTAGTTAATTTGTGATTCGAATTGTGGTTGAACTATTTTTTAGATAGGTCCTCACTGTGCTACTACTACTGTACAGAGCTTCTTAGAATTTTAGTAATAAATTGCTTGAAAATTTGCTATGAATATATTTACGTATGTATTTATGTATTTAGTATGGGGACTCTAGATTTTGGTGTTTGACGTCACCGTTTGGGCCATCCAGCCCCCTGGTGACAGGGTACCTATATTTGAGTACGAAAATTCGTCAGACTATAATTGTTGAATTGAAATGTTGGCAGTCCTATCTCTCTGGATATACCGTAAATAAATGAAGGTTTTTGTATTGAAAAGTACAGACGGCACATCAAGCTACCCGAAACTGGTAAATTCCCAATGAACTTTGGACCATATTGCTTAAGTGATAAAGTTGAAAATCTAATAATAGATTATTAGCTTTTGGTTCCATAAGGAACTTTGACAGATTGTAGTAGTTTGATTTACAGGCGTTTGTACAACTTTTTTCTGCTTAACTAAAGTACGCACTCATGGATATTGCCTTAGGGGTCTCACAAAGTTACTATGTAGGTATGGGTACGTTTCACATTAAGCGCTGTACAGAATTTTTTGTCAAAGCTAAAAGTCAAAAATGTTTCAGCAAAGCTTAATTCTGAAAGTTCGAACACTGTGTGTTGTAATAGAGCCTTTTAACATTTTGTGAGTGACACGTGGGTGCACTGCTTTTTTTTCACGACCTGTATTTTTTAGTTACCCTTGTAAAAGCCACGGGAGAGGAGAATGTTTGTATCTTGATTTTTATTAAAGCTGGCACGCGAAAATAGGTTATAGGAAATGTAAACTTTATCTATCTATTAAAGAAAAAAAAAACAATACCTAATTTGTTTTTTAAAAGCTTTTATTTAACTTGCATATATGTATGTTACGGTGGATTCTTTGAACTCAATTTTGAAGTAGTTATTTTGTTTTTTTTCGACATAGTTTCGTATAACGTGGCCTAAGTCGTCATCATCATCCGTTTTTATCGTCTCACTTCTGGACACACTCTCCTGGCTCCTCTCCCACGCAGAAGAATTAAGCGTTAATCACCACGCTTGCTCAATACGGGTTGGTGATTTCAGACTCTATAGTCCAAGTTTCCTCGTGATGTTTTCCTTCACCTTTAATCAGTCATTGGTGTCCAAGATAAAATTAGAAAGTACGTATAACTTAGAAAAGTTACATTGGTACTTGCCTGACCTGGAATCGAACCCGCACCCTCATACTTGAAAGGCTGGTACTTTAACCACTAGGCCACAACAAGTGACTTCGTTAAATAGATGTGTGATAGCTTTCAACATAGGTGTATATTTTTTTTTAATAAAGGTCTATTTTTATTAGGGTTTTTTTTTTCAAGCCAAAAAAAATCTTTTTTGATTGTAGGTATGGAGATAGTCAACTGTTTTCATTAGAAAAAATAAATTTATATGTAGGATATACCGCGATGTTTTTCCTATATGATAACATGGAGGTTTATTTCGCCGGGAGATAACCTAGTAACCCAGTAACCTTTAGTAATTGAGTCGGCAGACCTCACCTGAATTCTATGGATGTGTATTTATATGAGTTGACAGGAAATTGTGCGGTTACTAACTACCTCGTCGGTACAATATCAGTAGTGAAGACCCATAGGTCATATGCCATGGTCGCAAGTATCCGTCCGTGTTTTTTTTTTTTGCGGTATGTGCTAAAAAAGTAGGTATATCTGATTTGAACTCTGTAGATTTAAATTGTGTATTATGTATTGTATATAATCTTTCAAATTGTGTGTATTATTCATGTTTCACATGTTTGTGCACAATAAAGTAAAAAATAAAATTATAAAACAATATAACTCGTAACATTGCTGCACCAAAAAGATTTATTCTGCATCGAAAAAAAATATTCTGTATGGAGAATGACAAGTCTTTACGGCACATTCTTCATTCATATTGAGAAGAAACATTTCGACAAAATAAACAGAGCTTATGTAATAGATACCTTACTTACAACAAGACACAACATAATAAACAAAGCAGGTAGGTACCACTTTAATTAAAATTACCAAGGTACCTAACCAATGAGGCGAAAGGGCCACAAATCCATCTCAGGTATCAAATATTCACTATTAACCAACAGGGGTTGTACAAATTAACTCCTGCTAAGAGCGAGATTAATTTGTACACGTGTACATTTATCTTGGTACGAAGTATTACTAGTTCTAACCTTGCTATGTTGCAGGAAAGTTTCCTTTCATTTGCTGGATTGTATCGTTTGTGATGATTGCAAATTAGCTTCAGAATTAACTTAGCTTCCTTATTAATAGATAGCTCCCAACAAATTCTGGTTTTCCATAAAATGAATATTAAATTTTTAAGCTATAGTAGAGACTAGCTATCCCCAGCGGTTTCACCCATTTCTTTGGTTACTGCTCTGCTCCCGTGTGTCTTAGCGTGATGGTATATAGCCTATAGCCTTCCTCGATAAATGGGCTATCTAACACTGAAATAATTTTTCAAATCAAACCAGTAGTTCCTGAGATTAGCGCGTTCAAACACACAAACAAACAAACAAACTCTTCAGCTTTATAATAAAAGTATAGATTTTGATTTTTTCAGAATGTGAGTTCTTAGATTTTTTGACCATTGTGGTCTCATTGCAGCCATGCTCAATAAAAAATAAAATATTTATATTCAATGCAATTACCGCTCAAGTCTTCTCCCTGCGAGAAGAGGCCTGTGCCCAGCAGTGAGACAATGAAAAGGCTGATGATGATGATGAATCTATGGAATTAATTAATTGAAAATTTACATAAGTGCCCTAAGAACACGAGGAAGTATTTTAAGAAAACAACATGTTAAAGGTTTAAACTATTAGCTACTAGTCCTTAGATACGTAATTCTAAACCCCTACAGTCTCAAAGTACATCAGCAAGTTCCATTAAATTTTGAAGTGGACCCAGCAATGCATACAATACTTGTACCGTCCGTTTACCTTCAGAATTCAAAAGGCAGCGTTTGAAGCACAATTCTCTGCGAACCAGTGTTATTTAGTTGGTCTTTTGTTCTTTTGACTATGAAGCGAGCTGTCAATTGTTTCCCTTTATTCTAACTTCAACACTTTACGGCACAATTAAATTGCTCTAGGGGATGTTATTTACTCTGTTCATTGCCATTTTGTGTTACTAAGGAAACCATGAGAGGCCCTCTCTATAAGATTATTTTTCACTTAAATCTGTCTGCGATTTTGATCATGGGCACGGGGTAGGGCCTAAATCGCTTTGTGGGTTTTGAAAAACTTCCAAAAAAGCAGCCCGTACCCTGAAAGCATCACATACACCCATGCATCGGGGAGCACGGATGTCGGTTGTGTCTGACCTCTCTTCGCTCGTGTAGATTGCTATCCTATGGGACTTCGAAAATGAAAGAATAGAGAGTGCACCTGTATCTGATGCTTGTGCACTATAATATGGCCTGTGCAACTGGCTGATCTCCTTAGAGAGAGCAGCATTAATTAATAAGCTTTACTTTTAAGAATAGATAGGTTACTGCCTTTCTTTGGATGCTCGTGCCAGTAACAATTTAGCCTGACCCTGAATATAAGATCAGACAACAATGTGACCGGGTGCTTTGCCTAGTGCGGTTAATATGTTTGTCTAGAGAGCTACGCTTGAAGGAACATGTTGAACGGCCAATCTAGTCTGTCAACACACGATTAACTAAGACCGTCCCTGAGGGTAGGCTGCCGGATTACAAATCCAACTTTATTATGTGTATATTTCGGGTAATATGTATATTGAAAATCTAGAATATATGTAGTATTTTTAATGGCAATAATATAAGGACATAGAAATTGTAGTTGAAAATAAAAAAAATTAAAATATTTTTTTGGCAGAATAAACTTTCGCTGGATTAGTGAAATGCTTTAATTATGTTGAATAGTTATGTTTAATGAAATACTGAAAACTTCGCTGGTATAAGCATAAGTAATCGAATTATAAGCCCACGTTGTGAAAGTTATCATATCAGTCTCTCATGTTAATCCCAAAATCATTAACAAAAATAAATCTAATCTTTTGTCTGCTACTGTATAACAATAACGATGCCACAACAATGCTAGGCACAGACGCCAAGCTACTACAATCTGTCAATTTTTTTTAATGGATTTTGAACTTTATCGCTTAAAGCATATTGTTCAAAGTTGAGTGGTATTTGACACTTTCGGGTAGCTTGATGAGCTGGCGCCTGTACCATGAATTTTCACTACCTAAGGTATTAAAGTCCTCCTATACAAAATAGAGCTGTTCCAACCATTTATTAAGTTCTACTGATATTAAACTTCTATTGCAGACGCTGGACGAATGGTCTTTCGACGTGTTCGCCCTACACGAGGCGTCAGGCGGCGCGCCCGTCAAGTACCTCGGTTACGAACTCCTCAATAGATACGGCATGATACACAAGTTTAAGGTAAGGACTAGTTAGAAAACGCTATAAGGGATCAACCTCTCTCCATTTAAAAAAGCAGAAAAATAATTTAATACAATGCCAACAATATAATGGCCCATCCGGGATAGATGTGAGTACTGTTTTGTAAGCACCTTAAAAGTGTGCTGCTATGGTTGAGCGTGGAGTATCCCGGGCTGTGGGATTGTTCTGTGTTCACAAGAGTTATACCGCGGCCCTGGCACGTAAATACATCCAGAAAGAACAAAAGTGGGTTTTAATATGTCTGATACTCACTCCCTTTGCACCCTTCATAGCCCACCATTTTCTTGATAATTTCCCACTCAAAAAAAAAGGCTAAGATAACTAAGTTAATTTATAGATTAAAGGTGGCATCCATTTACGTTAATCTACTTAAATTTCAATACACGTAGTTAACTTACAACAGTACCCTAATCAAAGGTAACCTAAATCTTTGTCGGAGGCATTTTAAAAAATCAATTGGCCCAAATGTACTCCGGTAAAATGTGGATAAGTTAAATTAACCTTCGTTTTGCAAGACATTAATCCAATTTGTCGGTTTGTTACTCCTCGCGAACTTTGCGTTCTTTTGTTTTCGTTTATCTTTTGATTAATTTGGAAAGAGAAGCTCAAAAGATATAAGGATGGATTTCTTGGATGTAGTTACGTCTTTTTACGTTTCATTATAATCCCTTGCTATAAAAAGTGAGCATTCTTAGTCATGATCATCATCATATTTTCGAAAATTCGTACAATTACAAAAACAAGTAAAGATATAAGATAAAAATGTAATAAATTGTCCAATTTACTTTCCAAAAAATAACATGTTGGCGAACTTTTATCTCGCAACATTATTTGAATATTAAAGTTGTGATTTCTTCAAAAGATACATCAGGGGAAGGGAAGCCTTGATGAAAGTTATAATAGACGTTCAGAGTTAAGTTAAAAGTTTCAGTCAGCACGTTGGCAGTAATTTTTGACGAGTCCTGTTCGTACACTTTTGTAAGAGAAGAAATCTCATGAAATTATAACGCGGGTGGCCTTGGAACTTTGTCTGATAGCTTAAAACCACTGCAGCACATAAAATCACAGTAAAGTCAGTTGAGCGTTAGATCATCAAATGACCGCTCCCGCTGTGGACGCAGGCGGAGTGAGTGTCAGACTTTCTCAGACTAAACCTCACTTTTGTTCCTTCTGGAGCTCTTTGGGTAAAAAGCCCCCGGTAGCTATTGCGAACAATCCCGCAGCATCCTCAACAGTTAAATGGACTTTTCTGATTCTTATCATTGCCAATACTTTTCGACTAAATTACTCATTTCTGAAAAGAGTATTAATATTATTTTTTTATAGGATAAATTTTATCTAAAGTTACCTAGATTAAAACATACATTGAGACAGACAGAAAGTCAGGAAGCGACATTACTTAGTAACACTATCTAGTGTAGTAAAAATAGCCTCAATATTTTCAATGTCTCTTACAACCGATTCTGATTCACAAATTCTTTATTTATGCTAAAATATTCAAAGCATTTCAATTTTTGCATCAGTCTGAAGCAAGTGAGAGTAATGTCGAATAAACTTGGGTACTTACGTCTTTATTTCATGCGTTCCCGGCAGTTCTGCATGATGGAATTGAAATGGGATTTCCGAGTGTCTAAGTTTAAAGTATTGCGTTCCAGGCTCTGAACTACTTACAAGTGGATATTGCATTTGAATAAGTGGATCGGTTACGTCTATAGGTGGGGACTTAGTTTTAAATGGGTTTTGCGACAACCCTGTTCAAATGATGAATGGTTACAAAACAGATTATTAGGTATAGGTAGTCATCTGTTTTCTCAGTGGTTAAAGTAGTCATATTATAAGAGGCTGATACAATATCGTCGTGGTGGCCTAGTGGTTAAAGCACCAGCCTTTCGAGTAAAAGGGTGCAGGTTCGATTCCAGGTCAGGCAAGTAGCAATGTAACTTTTCTAGGTTATACGTACTTTCTAAGTTTATCTTGGACTCCAATGACTGATTAAAGGTGAAGGAAAGCAACTTGAGGAAACCTGGACTATATAGTCTGAAATCACCAATCCGCATTGAGCAAGCGTGGTGATAAGCGCTCAATCCTTCTCCGTGAGAGAGGAGGCCTGTGCCCAGCAGTGGGACGATAAAAAGGCTGTGATGATGATACAATATCAAAGTCTCTAAGCCGTCTTGATTCCTAAAAACTTACCTCTATAAAATTAAGTTCTAGCTAGTATCTAATTACGTCCTTTATAATATTTACTAATTACATTCGTTACAATCTTCTCGTTCATCAGGTCCCGCCGACGACGCTGGAGAACTTCCTCAACAGGATAGAAGAAGGATATTGCAAGTTCCACAATCCTTATCACAATAATCTCCACGCTGCTGACGTTGCACAAACTGTTCACTATATGCTGTGTCAGACCGGATTGATGGTAAGCAAAAATATAATTTTATCTAAAATGGAGGTCTGATAGGCAGTCGCTCTATGTAAAACACTAGTACTCGGCTGCATCTGGAAGCCGAACCCAACATAGCTTCAGAAAAGACAAAGCAGATGATGTCCAAGTTACGATATAAAAACAAATATAACACCAAAATTAGGATAGGTGCAAAAATCTGCCGAAACCCTCGTTCAGATGCCGCCACATCAAGCTACAATCTGTCAAATTTTGCTTAATGGATTTTCTAATTTATCCCTGAAGCATATATGGTTCAAATTTCATTGGAAATGTGACAGTTCCGTCTGTAAAAACCCCAAATTAAAGAGAATTAAATCTATATTCAATAATGTATACGACATGATACGTATTTTTTGCTAAAGTTATACCTACTACTCGTATAATAAACACGCAAGATTTAACACCAACTAAATTTACATGCCCTATTAAGAACCCAGACTAACAAGACTAACATGAATCTTGTAACCAGACTAAAACTAATTTAACAACTTGAGTCACAGTGAACTTAAGACCCTATGGAATCCTTTAACTAATGTTAATTACAATGCCGAATAAACTGTGTGACTTACATACAAAGTTCTACAAAATTATCCCAAAAACTTTTCTGAAGAACATTTCCTGCTGAATGTATTTTGGATGAACTTGTACTTAATTTTGCGTCGAAATTGAGGAGGTCAGATAGGCAGTCGCTCGTTGTAAAACATTGGTACTCAGCTAAATCCGGTGAGACTGGAAGCCGACCCCAACATAGTTGGGAAAAGGCTCGGGAGATGAAATGTACTTAATTTTGCGACCCCAAATTTTGTCTTCTCGTTGACAAGTTGTAAAATTATTTTAACAGCTTTTTCTTGGCGCTGGGAAATAATACCTACTTACACAAAGTTTTGTGTATTATTACAGTTCAGTGAAGCTAACCAAGATTTCTTTCTACAATTGTAAAACGTAAAAACGTAAAAAGTATATGGAAATGACATTTACATTCGATAAACCACGTGGTCATAGCGTGATTTGAAGTGTCTTTCCATACATGTTCTTCGTTTCTATCGACGTTTACGATATTGTAGAAAGACATCTTGGCTAATCCCGCTGTCTATTATTTCACTTTCAAATGTAAAATGCCATATCGTCCCTAAACATTCATCTGTAACACTACTAAAGAGCCTATTCGATCTCTAGGGTTCTCCAGGATTCTATCTAGAAGCCAAAAATCGTGATTTGATTTATGAGTAATATTAGTTGGAAGCAGCAGGTAGCCTTCGAACACTAGGATACGTCGTCTTAAAATAATCACGGCCATATAAAAGCCAAAAAAAGTGTATTTGTTTAGAGACCAGAATCTGAATCATATGCTATCGAAGATTTTTGAAGCCTTGTCTATACTATTAAACAAAACCTCTTATCCGCAGAACTGGTTATCAGACTTGGAGATCTTCGCGACTTTGGTAGCAGCAGTGGTCCACGACTACGAGCACACTGGCACCACTAACAACTTCCACGTCATGTCAGGGTCTGACACGGCCTTGCTGTACAACGATAGAGCGGTGCTGGAGAACCATCACATAAGTGCGGCTTTCAGGTGAGTCTAATTGGTTTTTGATGGAAAGATCGAGAATTTTTTTATGGTTTGGAAATTGTGGGTAATGAAAGTGAAAATGTGAAGGGTACTTAAGGAAATCAGAAAGACGGTCGGTCTGTATAAAATACTGGTATCTTCTCAGCTGCATCGGTTAGACTGGAAGCCGACCCCAATATAGTTGGGCAGACTGCTGAGCTGATTATGAATGTAAAATCAAAATCGTCAACATTACAATTTGCAACGCACACCCATCACTTTGAAATCTTTATGTTTTGATTTATGATTGGTCGTTGTTTTATAGAGAAATAGCCATATATTTAAATAGCAAGTAGTAAATTCCTCAAGTACTAATCACAAAATCTCCAGTCAAATATAAAAAGGCTTAAAATACCAATCAAAAAATAAAAACAAATTATTTATTCGCTTTGAACGACATCGACTATAAAAATTACTGAATTAAAGGCAACAGTAATGATGAAAATTGAGAGCCGCTAACAAAAGAGTCCCATATTTTCCCTCAGAACTCGTTATAATAAATGATTTCCCTTGAGACATGAGTGTAGCAATTTTTACTGAAAACGGCCAAATTTCATCCGATACGTGATAGGTAGTTAGGTACATAACATTTAACGATTCCTCGTAAAGTCCAGTCTTTAATAAAAAAGGCGTTAAAGATTTAGTTACTTCTTTGGAGAGGGGCGTAAATGTAAACGGTTTAATGTACGGACTGTGTATATCAGTGATAAAAAAACCGTCAAGGGAATCACATACTTGGATGTTAGAGCTGATAGTAAAAGTGTCCATAGAGTCGTACTTATTTCACTGGTCAGACAAGATAATCTTTTAATCAGAAGTAGGCTTTTTGTAGTTATAGGTACAAAAACCGCTTCTCTCTTGGCCTATAGGTGATTTTGACCAAGACAATATACTCTTCTTCAATTGTAAAATCTAGGCAATTTTACTTATTGTCAAATGTCATTTCTGAACCTCCGATCCTTTAAAAATCTCGACCTTCAGACCGTCGGTCATTGAATTCATTTGCATAAATAAAGCGTTCCTTTTCTTGCTGAGCTTAATAGTTCTTAACAGCTTTCCAAAATCTGAAGAGTCAGATTGTTCTTTCATAAAAACGTGTTCTTGAGCTAACGAAAATATCTTTCGTAAGCCTCTAGTTTATCAAGACTTAAAAAAAAACTGACAGCCTGATAGCCAATTAATTAAACAAAAACCTATTAACCTGACATTCTCGAAACAACAACATCGATTACATAATCGATGTTCAATCGAGTTGTATGCTTGATATTCGATGTATACGCCTCGATACGTCGACAGTGAATGCTTGGCGATCCGTGCCTGAAATGCCGCGCCGTTGCATTCAACACGTTCCCTTTTATTATAAAAATGAGAGTTGGCTCGTTGGTTTTAATTCTTTACGTGTTGTTTTAAATAAATTAATCATCACATAGAATTACTTTCACGAATGGGACTGACTTTTTTTTATTGGGCCATTAAACTACTTCGCTGTTAAGAATTATTATGGCGATCCTAAAACTTACGATCATGAGCTATGAATGGGAGAAATGACCACTGATGTACAAAGAAGAGTAGGTAATTAAAATTTGATCGGCTATCTAGTAAGTAAAACCTTTGGCGTGGGTATCTATGAATACACAATATGAATCATCCCTTTGTCATTCTGAATATTATAAAGGAGATATTAATGATATAAAACAGAGAATAAGCAATTAGCAACACATTTAAGAGGACCATTAAGAATTGCTTTTCATGAACGATCTTATTCTGTTCAAAAATAAACGGCGTTCTTGAATAAGAGTTACTTAATAACTGTTGTTCCGCCCACGCTGAAGACAAGAGAAGGAACCTTCAGTTTGCTTACAGAGTACTTATCGCGAGCTATTTTCATAGAAATAGGATACTTTATCTTCGGGCGACGCGCGTGATTGATGAACTATGACATCAGCTCGATGTTGTGTATGCAAAATTTTTAATCTGTGTCTACGAAGGGCTATGTAAATAACTGCTGATAAAGATTCTTATTTTCTTGTGTCTCATCGGATTAAGTAGGTATTTAAATGGTTTGATTACTTTGTGTTTTTATGTTCTCTTTGTCGCTTACTTGGGTGCTGAATCTTAGCAATTATAATAAAACGTTCGACCATATTCAAGGAGGAAGCCATGATAACAATTAGAATTTTTATAACAATGGACGCTTTTACCATTATTGATATAACATCTCCCGAGCTTTTTCCCAACTATGTTGGGGTCGGCTTCCAGTCTAACCGGATTCAGCTGAGTACCAGTGTTTTACAAGGAGCGACTGCCTATCTGACCTCCTCAACCCAGTAAGCCCGGGCAACGCAATAACCCCTTGATTCTAACTCTTTCAATCAGATATAACATCATTGTCCTCCTGCCCTTATCCCAATTTTTTTCAGAGTCGGCGTAGCATGTTTTCTTCTTTCACACTTTTCTATCTGCCGTCATCTAACAAGTAACATGATTTTTCGTCATATCGACTATCACACAATTCATCCGTATTGTCCGCATCACATATACAGATGATTCATTAGATTAGGGTCAGACACGACATCGTAGGTGCAAAATACTATTTTAGAAGAGCTACCCTTTTTCTTAGAAATTCCTTCTATTGGCCAATGTATAGGTAGGTACATAGGTTCTCTGGGTACTGTGTACATAGGTACCTAGAGTAACGCAAACGCCTTAGCGATACAACCTGAAATACCAAGGTAGTAACAAATCATCCAATTTGTTAGGACGATTAATATCTTTGTGCAAATTGGAACGATTATTCAAATTCTTAGAACCGTCTCAGCTAACCGAATAGCAACACCTAGTAATGTAATTTTCAGTCTTAATTACATTCCTCGCCAAGTTATGTGTAATTGAGAGATTTCGACTTACATAGGTAGAGACGCAGCACATCAAGCTACCTGAGACTGTCAAATTTCCCAATCAACTTTGAACCGTATGCTTCAGCGTCAAAGTTGAAAATCTATTAAGAAAATTTGACAGATTGTGGTAGCTTGTGAGACTGTATAATTCGTATAACGTAATAACTTTTCACGTTGAATAGAGATATTTCGAAACATTTGCCAAAATGAAATAAACACCTGAAACCTGACTACGAGTTAATTACATTTTCATATAGTAAAGGTTACATAACTACAATGTTATATGACGCGTTAGCTTAAAGGGTTTCATAAACAAACTAACTTCAAAATTTACTTACCTAGGTCATAATATGAATAAGAATAATTATGCTTTACATTACACCACTATATATCTCAGAACTTGGTTATATTTTAACTAATTGCCTGCTTAAACGCCGCCGCAGACAAAACTAAAGTTGGTCATGACCTTGTGAAGATCAGACAACAGTTAGTTACCTACCTGGTGTAAAAAGGTCTAGAATGCTCTGTTATCTTTTTTCTGAAAGTATAAATAAAATATACGAGTACTAGCGACCCGCCCCGGCTTCGCACGGGTGCAATGCTGATACTAAATACACTACAGAAAGACTCAAACTCAAAAATAACAGTACTTCTCCACTATTTAATGGATGTTATTATACATATAAACCTTCCTCTTGAATCACTCTATCTATTAAAAAAAACCGCATCAAAATCCGTAGCGTATTTTCAAAGATTTAAGCATACAAAGGGACATAGGGACAGAGAAAGCGACTTTGTTTTATACTATGTAGTGATGATACAACCGTCCAGCAACCCTTTGAGGATTACTGGCTAACCCGCTTAATATTACATCAAGTAAATAGACGCTATGCTAGAATTAATTAGGTATCTAGGTCTAATTAGGCAAATGCACACCTCGGGGACGCTGTTAATAAATTATTTTGTAAGCTCTGCAGTTGTTAATTTACTTAATTGAGTAACAAAACCACTTCTCTTATTAGCCGTAATTGACAAATTAACCTCACTTGTATGGAGATTGGTAGGTACGGTATTTTCATTATGATGATTCACATACAATTTTCTTTTAACTTACAAGGCCAAAGAATATTCAATGTGCACTGTAACAATTATTGAGACCTTCTTTCTCTTCAGACGAAGAGGTTAGAAGATGGGGCTTTATGGACAAATCCACCACCCATCTAATTTAAAAAATTCATATTACGGACATTGAAAATTAGAATCTTCTTCTTTTTTCTGCCCTGTTCCCAATTCTATTTGGGGTCGGCGCAATGTGTTTTCCGCTTCCACTCATTTCGGTTAGACGTCATACTATCTACTCCCTTCTTAATCATATCATATCCTCTTTCGAGCAATCAATCCATGTCTTCCTTGGTCTACCGCTATCTTCCTCTAAAGCTACCACAAATTAGAAAATTAGAATAATAAAAAAAAACTTTTCATGATTAGGTATATTCAAAAGGACAAAGAAGTTAGTGATAGTGATAAAGAAGTTAGTGATAAAAAAGTCGCAAAAAAGAAAATTCAGTCCAATTCCCGAATTTTTTGAAAGAAAATAATGAAAACTTTTTTTTTACGCTGCTTTGCTACGACTATCATAATGACAAGAGACACTTAGATAATACATAAGAGTATTTAATAGGAAGGTACCTAGCACCTCATCAGTAGGTCAACTCCAAGGCGCCTTATCCATGAATCACGGAAGGTTAACCCGCATAGACTGTTTACGATCCGATCAGATCGGCCATCCATCAATCTGGAACGACATCGCTTCGGACCTTACTAAATTACAAAGGGAATGTTCATTATAATAGATTATCTACAGATTAGAGCGGTTGAGGTCGTACAAAGTTCCCGAAAGCTTGTGAAACTTTCAAAGCGAAAGATTATACAGAATAATTAATTAAAAATACTTAGTTCTTACTATCGGGGTCACTTATTAATTAGTGTCCGAGGTGTATTGACTCATTCCACGTGCAAAATACCTGATTGCCTGCATGGGAAAAGCTTATAGGATAAATGTCTCGAGATCTATCGACTTCGTAAATAGGTATCCTTAGCGATAGTTTTTTGCGACCTCTAGACCACCCAAACCGCCAATATAGGATAGGTAAAGTATAGTCTATCTTAGGTACCTGTATTTCTGTACCATTTACCACGGCTCCGCTCACAACCATCGGTTACGTGAGGCGGGTACTGCGATGGTGTTTTTCACAATGATTGGCAGTAATTGACAGACGCGACGAGCTATGAATTTTAAACGAGTCGAAGAAATGCTTCGACAATATTTTACCGTCAGTCTAACGAACTGACGAGTTAATCTATGACCGTTTGTTGTTTATACGTGGTTTATTTTCTAGTGCTATTATTTTATACTAGCTGTCCCCAGCGGTTTCACCCGCATCTTTGGTTACTGCTCCGCTCCCGTGTGTCTTAGCGTGATGGTATATAGCCTATAGCCTTCCTCGATAAATGGGCTATCTAACACTGAAAGAATTTTTCAAATCGAACCAGTAGTTTCGGAGATTAGCGCGTTCAAACAAACAAACAAACAAACTCTTGAGCTTAGAGATTAACTTAGCTTAAAGATTAGTATAGATATTTAGAATTTCTTGGTCGGTGGAGTTCTGAAAGTTTCGAAACGATTTTGCTACTTAGGATTACACTTTAAGGCAAATGAGTACGTCGCTGCTTGATTTTTTTTTAATGGGATCGCTCTTGATCCCAATCCAGTCCGGAGGGCAGGGATGGAATCTACGGTGGTACGAGCTTACCCAGAAGCATTATTCACTCTTGTCTTAAAGAGACTTGTAAGAACTCGGAAATACAGACGCCGGCAGAGAATTCCACGCTGTGCGCGTTATGAAATATGATGAGAAGAATTTGGTAGCTTCATAACTTACGACATAGTAAGATTGTATTTAAGGATATTATTATGGATACTGACTAACTTAATAATATACTGTGAAATGTTAATAAAGCTTTCCACAGACTGCAGTAAATATTTCATTATTCCACGTCGCCGTTTTATGTTTCGCACCATTTAATAATTCGGTACGTGATCATCCATACAAAAGGAGCATCGATATAATTCCGAACTAAAACAGAACGGCTTCTATGGTATTCGATGAAAATAATAATCTGCCTAGTAAAATTCCTAGAAGTTACATAATACTTTATCATCTATCTACGATTTTATCTCCAATATGATCGGCAAATCAATTTGAAACCAGTCGTAACTGTATTGTAGGCACCAACCATAATGTTTATAACCTATAACGACTAGCGCTACCACACAACTGGCAATTTCATGTAATTAGGACACCGGTCTCTATAAATTTTCATTTTTATGGCGCAATTTATAACATTGACATACTTTAGATCAATCGAATTTGCTGTCCTAAGTCAATTTGTTTACAGAGAGGCGATTTAATCTCTTGGATGTGTATCCACGACCTGATAGAGTTAATTGGTCAATTAAGACATGTTGACTAGCAGATTATACGGAGGTAGTCAATATTCTGTGAAGTTTATTAATGAAGACCTATAGGATCCATGTAAATTTTGTAGTTTACTAAATAACTGCACTGAAAACGAACCTAGGGACACTGGACAGAGTGGCTTTGGATAAATTTTTACTTTTTTACAGCTAAACCAACGGCTTCGGCCTAAACAAAAATCTTCCAGAGAGTATATATAATCACTACGTTTTACTAAAATCGACCTTCGGTCGGACACTAGCTTCTACAAAATGTTGATAAAATGTTTCGATATAAAATATTTTTCTTTCTTTCTTTCTAAAAATCGTCATTTGAGCCCTCTTCATGGTGACTGCAGCATGTCCCTCCTGTCGTGTCAGACTTTTACTGTAAAAAACTTACCTTTGCTCCTTCTCTCTTGTGTAGAGCCACGATAATTCTCTCGAATAATTCCGCAGCCCTGGCAGGCTTCGGCCCTATGGATTATTCTCGGCCCCGCAGAATAACTATCTTTACTACTTATCATAACATAGTTTAAGAAATTAACACGTATTCCTTCCAATTCCAGATTGATGCGCGACGAGGAATGCAACTTACTCCAGAACTTATCCAGAGAAGAGTTTCGCGAGTTCAGAACCCTGGTCATCGACATGGTGCTGGCCACCGACATGTCTTTCCACTTCCAGCAGCTGAAGAACATGAGGTCATTGCTGTCGCTCGCTGAGCCTACCGTGGATAAGTCGAAGGCTGCGTCCCTTATCCTGCACTGCTGTGATATCTCTCATCCTGCTAAGGTATATCAAATTATTCCTTAAAATATGAGCGTGAAAGTTTCAAATCTATATTCATTAACAACTATACTGTACTCGTAATATGACCAATGGATCCTTTTATAATCCTACCAAATTAAATTTGCATTCCAGACACAAAAGCTAACTGCCCTATCAACTGTTTCAGAGATGGGACCTGCACCACAGGTGGACAATGAGCCTCCTCGATGAATTCTTCCTCCAAGGTGATAAGGAACGAGACCTAGGACTTCCATTCAGCCCACTTTGCGACAGGAACAATACCCTAGTGGCCGAATCACAAATCGGTTTCATAGAGTTCATCGTGGAACCTAGCATGGGCGTGTGTGCCGATATGCTGGAGTGCATATTGGGGCCTCTACATTCCAGTAGCAAGAACTCCACCAGTTCCGCTGAGCCGATCAATGAAGAGGGCACAGGCAATAAGGACAGTAAGTGTCTAAAACTGCCTTTTTGTGTGCGATAAGCCTCTAATAGTGATAGAGCATTATAATACATATAATTCGAAGAAGCAATTAATCATATTCTCCTGTCCCGTTCATAGTTTCAGCAAAGGGAATTCTAGTAAAAATGATAATCGCCCCACATAACAAAATTATTATAACCTGTTCTGTGATTTCAGAAAATGAAAATAGCAGCAAGTTCAAAATCAGGAAGCCGTGGGTCGCGTGCCTCAGCGACAACAAGAAGATATGGAAAGAGCAGGCTGCTAAAGGTGAAAACTCCTTGAAGTCCTTTAAAAATCCTTTATTTACAATGTTAATTACTAGTGTCAGGTTATAAGTAGGTACTTAATACTGGCTGTGCGCGACGCACCTTTTTATACTTTTTAGATTTGTTATTATTCTTTTATATATTTGAATTTTGATAGTTTGTACTTTTGTTCATTGTGAAAATAAAAGCCAGTTTTCATTTCGCTACGGACAAAGCTGGTCGTTTAATTTTGCTAGACTCCACCAAAAGTAGCAGGAGATCACAGCCAGCACCAGCTCAGGCTCAGTCCCCTTCACTGGCAATAGGCAATACATGAATTAGTTACCAAGTTCAGACCTGAGAGTATCTGTTGTTACTGTCCACAAGACGACTAGTAATATAATTTAAACTATGTTCCAGATGCAGAGGCCCGAGCTAAGCAAGAGGAGGAGAACAACGGGGTTCCACCGCCATCAGAAGAATAATATTTAGCCTCCTTTGTAAATAGCGTTAGATCTAGTTGTTGCAACATGTTCTATTCACTAATGAAGAAAAGCTAAAGCATACTATATGATATACATACGTGTGCGAGCTATATACGTTGCTAATTTATTTAAAGTAAAATTGTTGTGTGTTACGCACAAATATACGACTTGGAAGCACAATGCGAAAAGCCTGGATGTATAAAGTTTCTCTATGTGGAAGACAACATAGTGAGCTAATTTGAACAGGCGAAGCACCGCCCAGCGGTAACGCCAGTAGTGTAAATGATTCATTATTATTCGCTGCTAAGATTTTAGCCTAGCCTAAAATTAAGTCTAAAAGCTTTGATGATATCTCCTTACCAATAGTCTATTGCGAGGATAAAGGACGATATTTAATAAAACATGGGGTAGTCCTAGAATTTAACCCTGAAGAACCCTCGTAATAAATTTCTCGCAATAGAATCTTGGCTGTATATTTAGAGATGTATCGATAGATAACAATATTTTCTACTCATAATTGAAATAATTAATGTGTAAAACTGTACTGAACTCATTTCAAATATAGTCGTTAAGAGCTAAATGTATCTGTAAGTATCTATCAAATGCTGGTGACGGAGCAACAAACATTAATTTATATAAATCATAAACACATGTGCACTTCTCTTCGATCAAACACTTAACTATAACTTAAATGTAGCTTAATATTAGTGTTAAATTTAACCCATAATATGATGAATACGCTTATTAATTTTAATGTTTCCGATTAAATTGGAGTCTTGATATTCTTGACCAAATGTTATTTAATATGAAATTATTTTCTAATTGATAACGCCATTTCAAATTCTAGTACATAGGTAGATAGTACATTAGAGAATCTTCATGATACAAATTAAGATTTTTGTCTCTGTTATATATACAACATAGCTAAGGATAAAGTAGTGGAACTCAAATATTTATTGAAATTTAAAGCTCGTGCTCAAATCAGATGGAGTCAGCTTTCTGTAAACTACCTATTAGATCTATTAGACTGAGAGGCTACGGCGTCACAGCCCGTGGACGAACAGGAATTCTTAGGTAAGTTTAGACTCGAACACACGCTCTCGTGGAGGATGCAAAGTAATTGTACCGTCCTTCAACTAGAATCTATTGTCGAACGGAATAAGGCCCAGACTTCACCAAAGCTGAGCAGAGCAGAGAAGCTTTTAAACCACCAGAGTGTTTGAATATCAAAATTCTACTGGTTGTATTTAAACTTCTCTGGTCTTCTCGGCTTTGGCCTTAAATATTAAATTTAAATGACAAATATATTAAAAGATTTTAGGCCAATGTCTACCTACAGATGCCAAATTTACATGAAAAATCTGAACTGAATCCGCTTAACATAAGAGTTTTTGTAACCATGCAAAATTTATGTAAATTCAGTTACATTTCGGACGTATATCAGAGGCCTAGTTTTCCTGGTAGGTACGTGGGACCATTCTCATTGAATATCAAATCAAATGAATCCATAATCATGGTAAAATTAGGTCCCTGTTGATTTCGGGGATGGTAAGGATAGATATAATCCAACTGGTGACGCTTATTGTAGACAAATTTAACAATAGATTTTTTTACATGTACCCATTTATCATCTATTTTAATTATTAGAGATTTATTAAATTCTGTATATTGTGCATTTAGTGTACCTAATAGTTAATAGGTACTAAATATTAAGAATAAATCAATATAGGTACGTACCTACTTAATTTGAAATGTAGTTTAGTAATGCCATTCAGATTGGGAATATAGCTTTATAAAATTGTAGAATTTAGCATACTGAGCCTTATGTACATGAATATTAATTGTTGTTTCTGTATCATAGCTTGCAGCAGTACCAACATAATCCCGCTCTTTGTAATACCTGTCTCTGACTTATATAAACCACTTTTGTACAAGATATTGCTTTTATGTGTGACACAACAACATTCCGAAAGTCTTTAGAACCAATTCTCGATGTAAGGAGAAATCACCTACAGAAATACAGCATTAATTTTATCAATGTACAATGATGTTGAAATGTTTAATCATTATCATTGTACAATGTTAAAAGAAGTCTGTAATTCCACGTGTATATTGCTACCTACTAATTAAGATATTTAAAGACCTGTACACATCTACTTATTAAGATAATAGTAAAACATAATAATATATTAGGTACCTCTCCACAATGTCATAAAATATTTTTCACAGATGTCGTGCTTAACAATATCGTCGATAGTATTTCACACCATTAAAATTCAACAAATTCATTCATAGTAATATTAAATGTGTATAGAAATGTTATTTATAAAAAAGATCTAAATAAATCTCCTAAACTTTTATATTATTATACCTATATCCCACATAAAAGAAATACGACATTAAAATGCAATTGCTAATGAAAGTTTTCTATATATGTATTGTAAGTATGCAAATGTATATTACTAAATGTTTTATCTTTAAAAAAATCACAATAATTTTATGTAAACAACACAAAGATCTTTGTATCAAACTGCATTTTCTCTCTAATAAAAGGAAATCTCAAAATCACATGGTTTTTTATCAACTCGACTGTCTTTTACTACATTTTGTGTAAATAGATAATAAAACACCTTTTAGTTATGTGTAAATTTTATGTAAAATAAAATAAAGATTTTCGTAGACGAAATGTTTACTTTAATACCTTTAAATTATTGACTAATTACTATAACATGAGGCATGAGAGTCATGATGTTCTTATATATCTAAGAAACAGAAAAAAATAAGCAAACTCAATCTGTGCTAATGCATAGTTACCTTAATAAGCCTTTAAAAGTATTCCATATGTCCAAAGCAGTTTGTATAGGTCTAGTCTATGGTAGAATAACATATTTTTGAGATTATAACATTATATTCCCAGCCTTGAGTTAAGAACCTACAGCTGATTATCATATTGAAAACAAAAGAAGACAATAATCCAATCTATATTAAAATAATAAATTGTAACATTGAATATTCATTTAAGACAGCAATAAATATAATAAAGCAGTTTCATAAAATAGAGAGGCCACAACCAGCTTCGTTTATGAATAGTATAGGAAATAGAAGTCTAAAGCATGTGCGAAATAAAAATCTTCAAACAGGACTTAAATTCAGTGAGATGTTATAATCTATGTGAATGATAAAATGATGAACACACTGACTCGCTGGTGAGTATCTCAGTTTCCTAAAAATATATGATATAAAACAAAAGAATACAAATGACATTCATTTATTATCCTGCCATATTTAATGCTATCTCTTAGCTATATATGAACATTATTATACTTAGTATAGCACACATCTGCACAGTGCAAATCATATTTGCAATTCAACAATCATCAAAGGCACATCAAGCAGTAAAAAAGATTTTATAAACATTGACACTATCAAAATGCAATTAGACTTACATATTTTACTTTATCACAACTAAATTAACTTAAAATATATTTGTGGCTCTTGCCGAATATATTGAGGTGAATCGATAAGCCTCGGACATCAGATTTCTGTCTATTACAAATTATTGTACCCTCAATAACATCTCCTTGTTTGACCTCCTTACAATCTCTGAAATAAAAAACTGTCTGCTTCCAATGTGTTGGTGTCTTGTGAGGTCCAGTTGTAAACTCGATAGCATTTGGCAGATCAAAGAAGGTATCAAAGTAACCAACAATTGATGTCACCGCACCATCCCTTGTAACTGGCAGTTTAAAATCAGCGCTGAAGTCCATTACATCAGTTTTGCAAGTGTTAATGTCTATTTCTTTAACCACACAAGGTTCAGATATCACATGTTTAGATCCAACAATATCAATGCTTGCTTCTCGCACTACTTCTGATTTCATGCAATTCATTTTGTACCCATAGACATCTGACCAATATTCAATTAGCTTTTTGTGTGTGTCTACATCACCATTAGCTACAAGGCTAATGTTACATCTATTGGGTAACAGCAACCCACCAGGTTTGAGATAATGATCCCTTGCATAAATAACACTGTCTAGCATTCCCTCGAACAGCAAAAAGTATCCCATCCATTCAGAGACAATGATGTCAACCTTTTCTGTTAACTTTGTGTCTTCAAGTCTACCTTTAACCAATTTAATGATATCTTGTAAGTTATTTTCTCTTACAATATCCATTGCATGGTAAATAATTTCTGACTGATCTAACGCATAAACTTTCTTGGCTCCAGCTGTAGCACAGAACATTGATAAGATGCCCGTGCCACATCCGAGATCTAAGACAACTTTGTCTTTCAAGGTTTCCTTGTTATTTAGTATTGCGTCCCTGTAGGTTTCAGTGCGGACTTTGTCCGAGAGCATGTCATAATGTATTCCAAAATGGGCATATGTACTAAAGTAGCCATCATCCATCTCTAAAGGAACACTAGCTACACAGTTAGCAGCTGCTGGAGCTTCATCATTATTTTTATTTAATTGACCACCTTCTACTAAGTTTTGCATAGACTCCTGCATTTGTTTAATGTCCTCCTTTGCATTCTTCAAAAGTGTTGCACTCTCACTAAGTTGTTGTGTCAAAAACTGTATTGTTCTTTGTAGTTCAGTGAAGTGTGCCTCTGACAGAGTCACCAAGCCATTTTCCACATTAGCATGGTAAGTTTTTGGTGAGCTTGGCTTGTCAGTAAGGGCGTCGAAGTCGTACATGAGCCACTCGTCCTGCTCCACAGGCTGTAAATACTTCTCGTCATCCCACAGCACCTTGTTAAGGTTCGTTATAACCTCAGGTTTAGGTTTGTGTGTTTTAATGTAATTTATCAACTTTATGTATGAATAGCAATCCATATTGAACTTTAACTTCAGTTCGTTCAAATCAAACTTATGTACGGATTTGCAATGAGAAATTCCTTCCTCAATATTTGATAAAATGTTCGGACAAAATAAGCATGTTACCGTTGTATCGCTAGTTTCCATTTCTTGCCATTCATCGTCCTCAAAATTGTCCTCGTCACTACTAAGGTCCGGTACGTCAGACATTGTTGCTATTATTCAGTAAATAAACTTTAAATCCTTTGTTCTTTTATGTTAATTCCCAAAATCTAGGATTAGCATATCAGGAACATGTGAGGCCGAACTGTCATTCCCACATTGATTACTGACAATGACAGACAAGTTGATTTTGACATTTAAATTTTCACTGCGTTCGCTTTCGCAAAAAATGTGCAGTTTGTGTTGTTGATCCAATAATATATTCTATTAAATATACGCACAATGATATTGCAGGTCTACATGCTAACTAAAGATTTTGCGTTTTAATGAACGTTCATAATAAAAAAACTTAGTAAAAAAAGCCTTTGAGTTTTTTTTTTATATTATTGTAGGACTACAACAATATATTTCGTTCTTGCAACACCAACTGCGCACTGCGCAGTCGGTTCCGGCGCGAATATTTATTTTGTTCCGTTGCTATGGCATCATGTTAACAAAATAATATCACAACAAACCGTGTGTAAAATATATTGTAATCTAATAATCATGAAATTAAAAATATCTACATTCAAAGAGCCTAAACACACTGGTGTCGTCGTTTGTGTTAATTGGAATAACACTGAAGACGTATTTTCTTGTGGGTACGCTATTAATAATAATATATAATAATAATATATTTATTTGCATTAAAACATGGTATACAAGGTGTAATAACAAATATTATAGCGCAACATGTTTTGCTACAGGTACATAGCATGCAAAGTTATGTGGTGTATTGTAGAATAATAGACGGAAAATTCTTCTACACCTGACTTAGCACTCTACTTTTTTAATTAAAGGGTTAAGGGGGTAGACACCTTACGCACTTCAGTTACCACATTGACAAAACTATTCCTTGCAGAGACGATCATAAACTTCTAAAATGGAACTTAGTAAACAGCGAATGCATAGTGGTAACAACATTTCCTGACGACTTCTATCCGAACGACATGCATTTGTTTCCCAAAATCAATGTTGGCGGGAACAAGCACCAACATGACGTCATCCTCATTTCGACGGCAGATGGCAAGTGAGTATTATTACTATTTGAAAACCTTTCGTTTAAGATGAGGCTATATCTATACGTACTCATATTAAGAGTAAAGATTTGATTGTTTATTTTAATTGCTCCACTAAACTACTTGATCGATGAAAAAATCTTTCCCTGTTGGGAAGCTTCACCATCCTCGGTGAACATACGCTAGAGCTTAGGCATTTTGCGGCAAAAAGTTCACCGGGGACGCGGGAGAAATTGCGAGAAACTGCTAATTAGGTACTTAGATTTAGATTAAACACAACTACTTACCTAACCAAAACATCGAAGTTCTAAGGTATAAAGAGGTTCAATATTTTTTCAGATTCCATATCGTTAATCACAATGGCCGTATAGAGAAATCAGTAAATGCTCATCAGGGTGCATGTCTCATTGCACAATGGAGTCCTGATGGAGCTGGACTTCTGACAGGTAACAATAGTAATGTAGCTTGAACAAAAAGCGACTTAGGTATTCATTAACTTCTTGGAGCTACGAAATCTTGGGCGAGGACTTATAGCTTTACGCCTTTTCCAAAGATTTATTGCTCTTGCTTTTTGTTAAAAATTGATGAATCCCTGAAGTCACAAATCAAAAATATGTAATGGCCTATAGATACGTTATTCTGGCGTAGTGAAGGCTCTTCTCTAAGAAGCTTCTAGAACGTTCACACAATTTCTAGCTGGAGAAGATGGTTTTGTCAAGGTGTGGTCTCGCAACGGTCTTCTCCGATCAACTATAGTGCAATCCGACGTGCCATGTTTTAGCGCCGTATGGAGTCCGGACAGCAGCGCCATCTTGCATACAAAAGGAAATTCTCTCGTTATAAAGCAATTGAATTCCAGTAATAAGATTACCAAAGTAGGTATATTTTTATTTCAATGATAAAGTCTATCAACCCAATTGTTTCGCGGAATTTCCCTCGTGCGATTCTGTTTTTGTTTATACTCAACAGCTTTATCAGTTACAGTAACTGAAAAAAATGTTACATATTAAGTAAGTAACTAGTATTTACACGTCTGCCACGTTAACTGGAATTTTCTCATTCAGTGGAAAGCACATGACGGTCTCATCTTATGCATCGCTTGGAATGCCAATAACAATTTGATTCTTTCTGGATCTGAAGATGGATATTCTAAGGTGAGTTAAAAATGCTTACGACTTTATATACAGAGCTAAAAGTCTTCCCTAACCCTATTAGAAATACCTACTCAAAAACTTAATAATATCTTCCCTAGATTTGGGACACGTTCGGTCAACAAATATCGGTGAGCGTGAAACATGACCAGCCCATCACGAGCGTGAGCTGGTCCCCTGCTGGGGACATGTTCGTTATTGGTAGCTACAATCTCATACGTCTTTGCAACTCTAATGGGGTACGTATCCTTAACTTAGAGGACAGTATGTGCAATAAGGAGGTCATCGGCATTATGTGATTGCAGTGGTCTCATTGCCTTGATCGTCCAACAACGGGCAGTATATACAACGTAGCTTGGTCTTCTGATGGCACGCAGTTAGCAGCCGCCTGTGCTAATGGACATGTCTTATTCGCTCATATTATTGATCGGTAAACAGTTCAATTACATCCTCCAAGAAACCTAAGTAATTGGGTCTTTAAATAAACAATTTCGGAAATATTTTTAGAGAATACACTTGGAAGAACTACGCATGCAACCAAATAGGGCGCAAAGTAATTGCCATAAGGGACATAATTACAGACCAAAGCGATCAACTGGATTATCCCGATAGAGTCATACAGATTGCTTTAGGCTTCAACCATCTGGTCATAGCGACGGTGAAGCAGTGTTTTATTCATAAGCTTACGTCCTGGAATACACCGGTGACGTTTGATCTCAAGGAGGGAACTATCAGCATGATTTTACTGGCTGAAAGGTGAGTTAACGAAAATACTCTAAAGCAATTACCTCGAAATACTGAAAGGTTATGTACTTAACTTTATGTCTTATCTACGTGTGACAGAGAAAGCATAACGTTTTGTCTGTCTTTCAAATTGACTTAAGTATTTGGCCATTATTGATCCAATATTTGTGGTCCTTGCTCAAATATATATAAATATTTTTGATAAACTTCTTGTTAGCGCCATTTTGCTTTGATCTTTTCTGGAAAGGTCCATCCAGTCCATTATAATCGTTTTTCTTTTCAGATGTATATGCATAGTAGAAAGAGCTGGGCTTTCAGTATACAGTTACATGGGTCGTCTACTAGCTAGTCCTCGTTGGGGAGCTAGACCTGAATCTTTGGGACGGGCTGCCGTGTCTTTGGGGCCAGATGCATTAGCTGCCATTGACCAGGGTGATAGAAAATGTAAGCAATTTTATTTTGAAATTTTGCTTATCCTCAGATACTGTTTGTCCATATATTTTTGTTCTGAATAATCCTAATTCCTTCTTGCTTTATTACTTTTTTGACAGTAATCCATGTCTTCGATCTACCCACTGGCTTAATAGTCCGGAGCTCAGCAGATAACACAGTGACAAAACTGACACACAAGATGACCGTCTCTAGCATCGCACTCAGCCAAACAGGGCCCATCAATGAGAGACAACTGGCCCTGTTAGATTACAACAGGGATCTGTATGTCGTTACTGTGAAGGATAGCAAGCCCAAGTTTGTTAAATTAGGTAAGTAAGTTTGGACGGTTTTTTCCAGTTAGCTGTCCAATACTAGCATAAGTAGTATCGTTATGTGACTTTGAAGATATACCTATGCATGCAAAAACAGGTATAAAAAATAAATATCAAAAATATGCGCTCCAAAAATTTCACGACACAAAAAGCACCTAGACATCCGAATCCGAATTAAGATAAGTAGCAAACCGGCTTTAGATAAGTTTACGTAAGAAATCAAGAACCCACATGAAAGAAATTAAATTGAAAAAAAAAATACTCTTGTTTGGAGTCCATTCCAAGCAATCTAGTTCATTTTCTGTTTCCACATAATAATATAGTTAAATCACCCAGTCTTTCAATAGACAGCCAGTAGGTAGATGAATATTCTGGAATAGATCTCTTATTTTCTTAGCATAAATCTCCAATTTATGTTTTCTTAGGATCCCAAATTCTCAGCATATGCTGGAGTTACGAAACAGAGTTGCTGGTAGGCCTACGCGCCAGTTCTGTAGTAGCATGGTGTTGTCCTCGGGCAGCTATGCAACCAGACTTGCTGGCTCTCACCACCGTCAGTAAAGATGTCGTGTAAGTATTTCTTGAGTTAAATAGGGGGGGAAACGCCCAAACTTTGGCGAAATCCCGCAAAAAGGCTTAATAGGGTAAAGGGTAAGGCTAGGCAGATTTCATTTGCAATGGGTTAGACAAACATAACTGTTGGGAGTTATATACTCATAGAACCTTGTCGAGTTTTGAAAAATAAAAGATTTCCAGTTCGATAAGTTTTACTATAAACATTCCTTGCTACTTTTCAGAGACCTTGGCAGGAATCCAACAATCTTAAGCGTTGAAGACGGAGTAGCGCACATATGCCGTGGCAATGGGTCCATATTACATCTCTCGATTGCCGCATTCCCTGAAAAGTTACTCAAACACGTAGTTGCTAATATGTGGCAACAAGCACTTCAGGTACTTCCACTATTAAACCACCAACTATGTTCCTTCTATTGAAAGCACTCTAGAAGGCACATAAGTTTTAAAGTAATTCCACCTATACAATATTTTACCTTTTGTTTTTAAACTCCTCGATCCTAGCTTTATTTGTTTTTTCATCAAGAACTTTACATACTACAATACCTATGTCCCGCATTATGGTTCTCGTAAGTAAGTATTACCTAAGTACCTAACGAATTTGTTTTTAAACAAAATAGTATCTACGTGTCTTCATCTTCGACTTCAACTCCACGCATATTGTATCGTTTTTTATGCTAGGGTGATTCAATATTTCAGCTCTGCCGCACTGTTGAGGACGAAACCCTTTGGGCGTGCTTAGCAGTTCTAGCTTGGCAGCACCATCAGCTACCAGTAGCTGAGGAAGCGTTTGCTTTGATACGACAATATCATCAAGTCTGCTATATTCAACATCTCAGAGTAAGTTTGTTAAAGTTACTTTCAAAATAAAAGAGGATTTCATTTTTTTTTCTTTTTTCATGAAAAGCGTGTGCATATTAAAACAGCACATAATAGTAAATTTTTTTTCAGAGTAACATACCGGAGAAGCTGATAAATAATTAGAAGATTGATAATAATATGCATAACGTTTTTATCAATTAAAACTAGGACGTTTAGTTGATCAAAAGTTGTTATAGAATGGTATCTACTAAAAAGTATCTGCGTACCTTCGCTGGAGCGGAATTGCAATAGAAAGTGTGTTTAAAACGAATTGTTATTATTATTTTATGTTAATTTCTAAATAAACGACTTTGTAAACTGTCAACGTACTTGCGTCAATTTATTAGGTATCTACGTCAATCTTATTCTTACATTTCGCGAAAATTACCCAATGTGCTAAATGATTTTAAGATATAAAAATGACTACCTACTATACCGCGAAACACAAAATTCATTAACGATAAATAAATTCCTAATAGTTTGGATTTACGCTCTACGGCAAAGTTAATATTTTGGCCTTTGTGAATAGTCGCGTTATCGTTCATTCAGTTTTTGTCGTTCGCAAGAATGCATTCAAAAAGTTTTCATTTCATTCAGTCGGTCAGTGTTTCTGTCAAAGTGGCATGTGTTGAACGTGCGTGATGTGCGCGCTCCGTCGTAATTAATTTCGCTACTAAAAATATTTTTCATTGTCAAACACTTAATGAACATTGATATTATCACTAAAAGTTAATCAAATTCTTTAGAAAAAAGCTACTTTTACTGTCTTACTTAGACAGCAATGCGTGCAGCGAGGTGCCCTACATTAAAATATACTTAGGTTACCGAAGAAAGTTTTAAAAAGTTTTATTTTGTTGTGTCATGTTTAAATGTGGAAGATGGGTGTTTTAAAAGTTGAATTAGTGTTGTTACTGAACCTGTTCTTGGTCAGTGGGGACGTAACGAATAATGATGTGAGTGAGCATTCGTTGGAGTTGACCCAGTCCTTGAACTTGGCTCGACAAGAGTTGATTCAGGAGACTTGTAGACGTTTTCCTCCGAGGTACGGGCTAGATGAGCTGCCTCCGAGCCAACTTGAGCATATATTGATAGACGAGGAACACAAACTGCTGTACTGCTATGTGCCCAAGGTGAGTTTCTGAAGGGTAACCAGTTTTCTATAATAATACATTAATAAATTTATGGATCCTACCTATTTATCTGGTTAGTAAAATTTTCCTGAATATCATAATTTTTGAAGAAGTCCTTGACATGATTTGTGGTTGGTTATATTAAAAGTTTGTCATTGATTATCTTGGCTTCCTATCATAATAATTAATGACTTCCTCAAGATGTTCTTGATTTCGTAATATTTGATTAGTTAGATAATATTGTTTATAAATTAAGACTATCACTAGGTACCTACATTGTAAACAAATCAATCTTACTTTGCTATTTATAAATTTTCAATTTTCCAGTAATTAATTATTTATAGTTACATAAAATTTAAGAATTACATTATCATTAGCGTCAGCTGATATGTAATCAGAGAATATAAATAATCCGTCTCAAATAAATGCATACTAATTAGGTACCTACACAGCTTAAATGAAATGTTTATTTTGAATTCCATTTTCAAAATATTAAATTAACTTTTCTATGTAGGTGGCCTGTACTAACTGGAAGAGGATCCTAATGATACTGGCTGGCAAATGGAATGACACAGATGTGTTGTCCATCACGGCCAGTATTGCCCACACCCCTGGAATGTTCCGGAATATGAGCACAGTGAGCCGCCCTGAAAGAGATTATATGTTGGAGAATTATCATAAAATGGTCATAGCAAGAAATCCATTTGAAAGGCTGCTGTCTGCTTATAGAAATAAATTGGAGGGTGACACTCCAAGTGCTAAGTATTTTCAGGTAAGCCATCAGATGTTTTAAACTAACAAAGAAAATATTACCAAATGAATGATATCCTGGATCAAATTGAAATAATAATTTTACTACTACTTATTATGAAAAATTATACCTACTTACTACGGTTAATCTTAAGTTTTAATCATTGTTATTATAATTCCTTACATGCTGCACTAACTAGATAATGGTACTTTCAACTATTAAAAATGTACTAACAAACAAGTAAAACATCTTACCATTAGTTAGCCACCAGTTTCAGTCCTTATTTATTTTTTTAATTAATCAAGAAATAGCAATATTAATAACCCATGTCAATTAATTTTTTGTATATTTATGTGGGTAGGTTAGCCAGATAAAATAGAAGAGAACTTTGTTTAGTAAATATCAGCTAATTAGTACCTATATTGGCCAGGATTTTATTTGAGACAAAATCTATATCTTTGTCCAGAATTGAATTCTAGATTCCTTCTTGCAGTACCAAAACAAGTATGATAGGGATCACCTTTAAAGAAATCGAGAATCATTTCGATAGATGTAGGTACGCTTACTTACGTAATAAAGTTAAGTATTCATTCACAACACAATTAATAGGATAAATAACCTGGGTAGGTTACATCACTACCTATACATATAAACAGGTCCTTTGTTAGGTACTCAAATATTATTCCATACATCCTTCTTTTTAGCCTAACTAGCTTGCGCCCGTGGCTTCAACTGCTCATGGAGGAAATGCCTCCAATCCTGTACGTTGTGGTTAAAAAGTGGCCTAAATATCTTTGTACCAACAATACTGCCCTACCCGTGGATGCGCGTACCTGCGACAAATGTGCCAAAAAATGCCGTGCAAATATTGGACTATGGAATCATAGAAAAAAGTGCATGCGCCACTAACATCCACATAAAAGCACCGCACAATCATCTTACAAAGATACTGTGTGGCGCCAATGATAATGATATGTCCTTGATGTATAAAGAACGTCACTGCCAATTTTCATCAAAATCCATCTGGTAGTTTTTGCGTTAAAGAGTTACAAGCATCTTTCGCGTTTAATGTAAGGAATAAGTACCCATAAAATTTGTATATATCTCGTCTTCGTCATTCTTGTTTTATAATATTCGAAGGCTTTTTTGCTTTTAAAACTTGTTTTGGACCAGTACTTAGTTTTTGCTGACTTTGTTAGGTATAGACAATCGTTAGATTGTGGGGCCAGGTGTGTTAGCCTTTTTGAGAAACTGGAATGAATACCATAGATCGTAATTGTCTATTGATTGTAAAAAGGCCCCTTGGATTATATGAATGGTGAATTTAATTTCTAACTAGTTTCCGCCACAGCGGTTGCATCCGCGTCCCCGCCGCGCAACCGGAAAAAAATACCCTATAGCCATCCTTTATAAATGGGCCATTCTAACATTGTATTTTTCAAAATCAGTCTAGCACTTCCTGAGATTAGTACGTTCAAGCAAACAAACTCTTCACCTTTACAAGTACCTATCTCTACTACTCTTTTGATGAGGAGGTAGTCGTAGTTTTTATATCTAAACTGCACCTAGAAAATAAAACCATTAGTTCTTGAAGTCAGGGGCTTTTAGCAATTACATTATAGCTTTGCATTTCCATACTCATTTGATGGCTCGAAAATGTTTTAATAAAAAGCGCCCCTTGTCTGCTTCCTGGCGTTTATGATCAGGAAAGGTCGGCAACCACTGCTTTTTCTCATGGGTACTGGAATCCCTGAGTATTCACAGAGTAGGCGCCCCTAGTTGGCGTCAAAACAATAACTAAACAATGTTTCACTTTATTAATTGCCTACCATAAAACAAACGATTAAAACAACTGATAGGCGCATCCGCTTAAATAAGCAAACTACTGGTGCAAATGGAAAGTTTATTTTTAAACTTATAGTTTTGATAATTGTTTATCGTTTGTATTCTTTAACATGCAGCTGTTGGTTTGTGGTTAAAGTTCACTTGGCTATGAAGTAATCAATTTTCTTTGATTGTTTTCGTTTGCATTTTGCGCATTCGGGGAATATTTAAGACCCCCCATAGCTTTTTATCTATACCAATATTATAAAGCTGAAGAGTTTATTTGTTTGCTTATACGGTGAACTACTGGGCCGATTCGATAAATTATTCCTTTAGCGTTAGATAGCTCCTTTTGAGGAAGGCTACTTTTTATCCATGCACGGGAACTAGTTCCTTCATAATGCTGGTTAAGCCGTTAGCAGAAGGTAATCCGTTAATAATACATGGAAGATACAATAGTATGCAAAGTGAATCTAACCGAAAACTGGTAGTTTGAATATGTTCAGGATTGTAGGAGTGTAGTAAGTGCAGACGAACATACTACAGATGCTAAAATAAAAGTCGGCCAACTACCTCTGAATGTAAACAATCAAAGCTTGAGGCATAAATATGTCCAGTACGAAATGTAAATGGACAGCCTATGACCCGTTTTAAGGTCGAATACAAATTTATCTAAACAGGAAAAATACACTGAAATATTATTGTGTTCATTCCTTCTTCCCAAACAAGAGATCAATATTTTATGGGAACATAATTAAGATTAACGAATTTCGAAGATAGTTGTGTGGTTCTTTTCGAGTGTCCATTTCCGACAAAACGATGCATTCTCCAATGATTGATTACCACCAATATTCTTTGTGACCATAGTTGTTTATGTACGAATTGATAATAATTTGGTCGTCATTAAGACTCGTTGACTTTTGACGTTGGCCATTGATAATGGTCGCTACGTTCGAAGCATCCATGAACTCAGTTTGTGGGATCATATGTGTAATGTCTATATCTAGACGGCCTCTAAGATCTAATTGTTATTGTCATGACAAAAGTCCTGGGAAACTTCCACATTTTGTGTCAATTTTATTATCTTCGCATTTTGAGGCACATGGGGGTAAAAGGATACACACGGCTCAAATTGAGAGATATTACCAAAGGGACTGGTCATTTTCCTAGTATAATTTAGTGGTTTTTTTTTTTTCGTGGGAAATCATCAAATGACCCCTCCCGCTGAGGGTGCAGCTGGAGGGAGTGTCAGACTCTTACTGACTAAAACCCACTATGTTCCTTCTGGAGGTCCCTGTGTGCCAGGGCCGCGGTATCTCTTACGAACAACCCGCAGCTAATTTAGTGGTTTCGCTAGTATCCTAGGGTAACAAATTCCATATTAAAATTTCCTAGGTATATCTTTCATCCATTGTTCGTTTTTTAGGTCTACACTACACAGTGTCAATATTAGATAAGCGCAAAAATACCGATCGGGCAGGATATTTTTTTATGTACAATTATGTTAAAATTCTGTTATTTTAAATACAGTAATAAACTATTTATTACTTCATTTTGTGTTTATCATCGCAAAAAACAACTCTTTCCCAGGATCGTGTTGGAAGACGCATAATCAAGGCATACCGCGAGAACCCGTCGAACGAATCCCTGGAATTCGGTCATGACGTCACGTTCAAGGAGTTCGCGCTGTTCCTAACCAACCGCTCTGAAGAGATGGCGGATGTCGTGAACAACGAACATTGGCAGCCCATTACTAATCTGTGCCATCCGTGCCTCATCAAGTACACTTTAGTTGGTAAGTTACATTTCAAAATATATAAGTTACCTATAAGACTTTATACAGGATAAGTTCATGCGTTGAAAAGCCTATTCCTATGATCGATAGAATCATATGCATCTTATCCTCTCTTCTATGATTTACATGGACGTTTCTGTATTGCTAACTTCTTCGACTTGGACAGTTTTCTGTATTGCTAACTTTCATTAGCAGCTTACATCAGCGTATTTTGAAGTTCCGACACTGATTTGTACGGCTTGAACATAAAGATGACTATTATCCATTCTAAACAACCGTTAAAAAGCATTGCATGGGTTATATTCCCATAATCCTCGGGAACACTTACCTTGTATTTATAGCGAGCTTAGTGATCATGGCATTAACCTTTGAGTCTATGCCATTGTGGGAGGCCGATGTACCGTGTTCTCTAACTATACATACAAGTTCAAAAGCCTATAGATTATAATATTTTTTGAGCTAACAACATAATAGTATAGATAATGCTAGCAAAAAAATTGTGTCAATCAAAATTTGAGCATTGGTCGAGGTCGCCACGGCTTAGCCGCTGTATAAAATAATTTGTGGTTGCCATCAACAACCGTTTTTTTTTTGTTGTTATAATTGGTATTATGGAATATTTTGGTAATGGATACAAAAACAGGGAGGTTTTACTGTGAGCCAGATTATGTATTATCCTGCGACAAGTATTGACACAATTAAATATTATAGAAACGTGAAATAATGATGCTCCATGTAATATGATACGTTAAAACACCGTGAATCCGTCAGGCTAATAAGCGAGTCGGATCGACAAAGACATGGAATGAAAATGCACAGTTTGGTTTTGGTGTAACAAAAATAACTATTGCAGATAATAAACCGCCGAATTGTCATATATTTTTTTTCTTATCAGCTTGAGAACTTCCACCGAAAACATTCCATATTTAGAACTACGGGTCTATAACGACATTTCAGGTCTTTGAAATATTTATATTCGCGTCAAATATGAAACACATCGAAACCTATTTAGTCTATTTCTATCGCAGTAAAAAAAATCATATCATAACTTGGACCAATTTTTACCTTGTCATGCTACCAAGTACCCTGAAATGAAAGCGTGAAAAAGTATTTAAAATCTTGCCCAGCGACGCTGATCAGTCCTTAGCCCGTGTCACGAACGTGAATGTAATTTGAGTTCATCTATCGAATGTGCAATGTGCAGCAATACTGATGGAAGTAGGCAAGCACGTGTTTATTGGCCTTAATTGTGTTGGACACACGATACGCAATTAAATACTGGCTAGGTAATTTATATCTTTAGGTTACGGCAAACTACGGAAACTTTTAAAGATTTTACGATTATCCACAAAATATAATTTTATCTACATACAAAGGCAGAAATCCCCCAATGTTCCTATACTAAATCATCGAAAAGGAATGACATCAATGGGTGTCTTCGAGGGATCTAAATCTCACAAAGAGATCACAACTGGAATACTACCAAACATTGTCTTATTTAACTATGTACACTATAATAATTATAAAACAATGCTAGTAAATGCTAATTAGTCTCTTGAGGGTATTCACACTATATAGATTCTGAAACGTCATCATCAACAATTCATTGTTATGATAGGCTTCAATTTACACCTTAATACGGCTTACAAGGTGTATCAAGTTAGGAAATTTTATTAGCTATCATAAAATATCCAATAAAAGCTCCCGTCCTTTACCCCAATAGGTACTTAAATATAGGTGGCAAAGTTATTGCATTTGCTGCACCTCTGCAAGCAATCTAGCCAACACGAGCGTAATCTGATGTAATCGATTATGCCTTACTTAAAGTTAATCCACTCAGCAGATTAGTACATAATGTAACAATGTACTTTGAATTCTGCTCACTTCGTCTAAAACAAGCATAGACAGCAAGAAAAATAGCCAACAATTTTTCTTGCATAAGAAAATAAATTAATGACCGATCAAAATTCGTGGACAGGTGGATTTGGTTGTCGGAGTATTGATAACGTTACTTATCATTATCTTAAGCCTGTGATAAGGCTGTGAAGACTTACGGATATGTTATTATTACTTGTGTTGCCAGCGGTTTCAAATTTCTAATGCAGAGAAATTGAAAAAAAAAAATAGGCATAGCGCTCCAATTGGGACATTTGTATCGGAAGAGTCCATTTTCTGTTAGTTAATGTTCCAAATTAAATGTAGCACACTATCATAAAATTTCGAGATCACACTTTTAAAGATGAAAGTACATTTGGCAGTACGTGACTTCGTTCCACTTCAAAGAACCTTTCTCGTGGAAGTTTATCCCCGTCAATAAACTCATGCTCCTTAAACTAGACTTGCGACCATGTTTGTAGTATGAGATTCAACCTTCTTTGAGTCTTATCGATATGCCTGAGAACCAAAGTAAGATATAGGTGTGCAGTAAATAAACGGCGGCACTATTTGTATCTAGCCATTAATTATTCAGCTCGTTATCTTAATGCATTTGTATAACAAGTAATTAGGTTTTATTAGTTATTATAGCTATGATAAGTTAATTTACCAGACTTAGGTCACGGAGTCAATGATTAAAAGTGGTCTAGTTCTTATTCTCTGAAAAATTGCTGCTAGACAAACGTACAGACAATGTTTAGATTGCTTAGCGTCTTGGATGGACCCATCAAGCACTTACGATAAAATGTTATAAGTATACGAGTGTAATACTTAGATTTGTTAAATGACGTGATACGCTACGAAATTGGGTTGAATAAATAAAATAAAGAATCACGAATTTAAATCGAATAAATGACATCAGACCTGCCTATGTAATGTGTATTCACAGACAGTATAAAAACTTGGTCGTGCCCTTCCCAACGTTGACTAATCTATTAACAAAATAATATGTGACTTATTACGAATGTATAGCGACTGGATTAGAATTAATCCAAAATCGAAATCGTACTATCGAATGAATCAACGAACACGCAATAAATTGGCACAATTTATTTACCGTTGTCAGTCAAAGCGATTGAGGTAATAGCTGATAGCATCAGCTGACTTGTGCATGATAGTAATTAAAGTAGATTGGCAAATAAATCTTACTAAAGTTGAAGGAATGTCTTGTCCTCCGAATTTTAACGGGGCCGTCGCGTACGTAATCGATTTAAAGCTCTTCAGGCTGATCGTCCCATATAATTTGCACTGTTTCCAATTAGTTTGAGCTCACATACACAGCTTGTGTATTTCGTCTTTGGACGGATAAAATTAGCCTAATTTTTTGTATGTAACATTCTTACTTAAAACACAGCTAAAGAAGATTTTTAACTAAAGAAAATTGGAGAAGGTTTTCAAATCGATGTTGATCACAGATTTTTGTACGTATTTATATTATGTATATTTTTTCTAGTATGTATATTTTTGTGTTTCGGCCGTACTTATGTGTTTTGGGCTCCGTATAATTATACTTCATACATACGTCAAACATGTACGTGGTTACAATAATTACAAATAAAACAAGTCCTGTAATGTCAGTCCTAAACAATAATCGCAGTTCATTTTAAAAAAGTTTAATGCGGTCTGCGTTAAATCTGTTTTATGTTTCATTTTTGTGTGTGATTAAGTTTCTTCCTTATAAGAATTCGTGTTGACTGTAGACGGTATTGACGTGCGTGAGCGACGGATGTCGGCGACCTATAGAAGTTACTGGAGGCTCCACGAGTTAGTGACTAGACCGTAGACTGTATGACGTTTATGATTTGCGGCTAGAGGTTTTGTATTCTATACAGGTTTATTACCCAGAAAGACTTACTATTGTTAAAACGAAAATCAGCCCGTCAGTCTTTCTGCCTGTTTCGCTTTCACGCTAAATATAATAACTACAGGATTTTACATAGAGTTTTGTATGCACTTAGATAACTTTATTTTGGTGTAAGAAAGTTGAATTAGCATAAAGTCTTAGCGTAAATTTTAATTGTAAGCAATTACATCAATAATGAATTAGCAACTAGTCACGTATGTTATTTGATATGTCTAGTCCGCAATACGATAGTAGCGATTGAATGTACAAAATAATTAAGTATAGGAATAATTCTTCAACTGGTTATACAAAACGTCTGTTATAGTTAAAAGGTCAAGGCCTCGCGATGTGATATGAGGATTTAGAACTTCAAAATAAAGTTTTTTATTTAGTGGTTTCCAGACTTAACATAAATACCTACTCGTCCAGTAGGGCCCAGGGTCCAAGATACATTACATTTTAGGCAAATTATACAGTACAATTCCATGCAGATACTACTCGTACTAGTTGCGATTGAGAAATTCAATATGAACACATTACGATGATAAATAAACGCTTTGCATTAAACTTACAATAAACCGCATAGTTTGACCAGCTCGTACCGCTTGCCAAACATTCTTATAATTATGCTTAGTTATACATAATTATTGTATCGACGAATTTGCGTCATTTGACTTCATACGCCAACTGTAGACGGGTTTCATGTATGCAATTAATAATTTTGTTATTTTTTGTACCTATACCTAGTTAAATTATAAAGTTGTGAATCCGGGTCACTGCTTAAATGCCATAATCTCCAAAACGACTCTTTGGAAGGTTTGCACAGCATATTTTTTTAATGTCATGAATTCGGCAAATATATGTTTGTATACTGACACTTGGACACTAGCGTCATTTGCATTTGCATCTGCACAAATTATTTATAATTAGCCTTACCTATATGTAGCTATTGAGAGGTCATCACTTCAAGAGAGAGTTCATAATTCATGACGTGAAAGCTTTTCGTGACGGTACAGAACACGTTATTTTTTCTGTTATATTATCAATTTATTTATGAATATCTTTCGCCAGCGGTTTCACCCGGATCCCGTGGGAATTACACCGCGCAGACGAATAAACAGTAGCTTATTGTCTATACTAGTCTAGATAAATGGGCTATCTAACACTGCAATATTCTTTTGAATCGGTCTTGTAGTTCCTTCCATTAGCGAGTTCAAGCAAGGAAACAAACTCTTTTAATAGTAGAAGTATATTCACTTCATTATAACAGGCTAATACGTTTCTTTGTATCTACATGTTATTGGATATATATTTTTCGTATTCAAATATTCTTTGATATACTACCTGCAACAAAATCTCAGCTAGTGCTTATGGAGCAAGTGCTGTAAGGGATGCCACTAGGCAAATCTAGTTTGCCAGATAATTGTGTCAAAGCTAGTTAGCTCACGTCAGTTTTCTGGTATTGGAAACCAGATTCTAATAAAGCGAAGCGTTATACTATTTTGACGGACCGGTATTGCCATTCAATGGGCTGGCCACATTGTAAAGTAGGGTTAGCAACCTCATGCTTTCAATAGTCCGTAGTAAAGCACTGGTTAGAATACAGATAAGTGGATCTCCTATGTGATAGGTGGAAGTTCATGCGCCACAGAAAAGCTGTTGAAAGTATTCAGAATACAGATAAGTGGATCTCCTAAGTGATAGGTGGAAGTTCATGCAGCACAGAAAAGCTGTTGAAAGTATTCAGAGGATTGGAAGGTCTAACCTGTAAGCCTCTGGATCGTTGGAAAGCAAAGAACCATAAGGCATCAATAATTAAAACATGAAATTAAATCAGTATCCCAAAATGTGCCATAGAAAAATGTAATTATTATTTGACAACACAGTGGTACAATGAATCTGTGTTTCGGATGGCACGTTAAACTGTAGGTCCCGGCTGTCATTGAACATCCTTGGCAGTCGTTACGGGTAGTCAGAAGCCAGTAAGCCTGACACCAGTCTAACCAAGGGGTATTGGGTTGCCCAGGTAACTGGGTTGAGGAGGTCAGATAGGCAGTCGCTCCTTGTAAAACACTGGTATTCAGCCGAAACCGGTTAGACTGGAAGCCGACCCAAACATAGTTGGGAAAAGGCTCGGGAGATGAGATGAGTGGTACAATGAAATATTGAGGATTTATTTGAATTGGCTGAGGCTTAATCGTGTCTTGCTGGCGCCCCTATAATTCAAAAATTACGTTACTTATATTCTAATGTCAAACGCAATGACGACAGCTTGGGTAATGCCCAGGTTTTGCCTCTAACCTTCAGTTTTTATGTATTTCGTAAAACATCCTCTTATCACAAACGCACGACTGATGACACATTTGATTATCTATCTTTATGCGTAAAACAGTTGATTCATAGATTCCATAACATAGCTTCAAAATTGTCTGCGCCGCCACTGGTTCCAATATCTTGCGTAATTTTATTTTATCAGATACTATTATTTATTATAACTTGCACATTAGGTTTGTAATAGGCGGATATATTATAAACAGTTTTCTGCAGTTACAAAATATAGAAGACGTGACAACACTCTCAACCTGACACGTCCACTTCATCTGTCATATAGATATTTTCCTTTTTTTATGATCAGTCATTTTCATGTGTAATATGACGATCCTCTACTTGCACTATCTCAACTTCAGTGAACGATACTGTATTCGCCTGCTTGATCTTAGCTTGTTTTTTAAGTCGGACATTCGGACTACTCAATATCAGCTACGGTTGCCTGTTTCACTAATAATCATTAATTAGCATAGTTTGCTCAGTTGTGGTTATTAAGTCATCATGCCCTCCAAAGCAGTATTATTGTTGTATAAATAATTACAAAGTTAGTTTCCGTAAGTCAACCTATAGATAGGTTATAACATCAACATTATGAGAAAACATGAGTGCAACAGTTTGTACCAATTCTTAGAAAATACGGAATATGTATGTATACAAAATGTGTGATGTGGCTAATCATAGTACAGTACCGACCTATAGGAATTAAGTCATTTTACACATTATTTTGAACTCAAGAGTGGCACAAGACATTAAGCCGTGTGGCCGTAAGTTAGCCTCCTCGCGTTTAGAAGTAAACATTCTGGATCTCAAGAGATAATAAAAATGTTTTACGCGTTTATCATCGACCTAGTTAATTACAATTTTAAAATAATACGCTGCATGCCAACATAACCGTTTTGTCAATAACTTCTAAAGATAGGTATTTAAGGTGGCGTATCTGAAGACTTATCAGTATTTACTGATGTGTGAATGTTTACTCATTTTTAAGGGATATAACATGAAAACAAAACAGAATGTGTCCGGATCAAATATTGCATGTCCATTCTGTCATAAAGATTGCTTGACCTCCACAAAACGTCAAACTATCCAAAGCATCTAAAAGTAGGCAGGATGTAATTCTATGGACAAAGTATTTATTTTTAGAATCCAATAATTAATGTGGGCGCAGAAAACATTGATAATGCCGTCTCCAAAAATATTATTACCTCACGGCCTTATGTTTTTGTAACCAATATCTTGTTTTGGTTATAGCAGCAACAAGTTCTTAGAAGCGATATTTATGAGCTTAACCTTGTGGTCATTTTCGTCTAGACTAATAGTTGCCGAAATCATTGATGTCACTCATTTTGATGGACAGCTATCTAAGGTGTCATTATTAAGTCCGTATAACCAAAAGCTAACTAACTGACACTGTTAAGTTTAATCGAAACACTTAATTTTTTTATGTGTAAGCTGAAGACAAGATGTTCCTGAGATAAATGCGTTGAAGAAAACAGACAAACTTTTCAGCTTTACAATATAAGGATAGGTTGTCTACTTATAAATTATTTTAAGTCATCAACTGGCTAGGCTTTTCCCAAGCTAGTTGGGGTTAGATTCCAGTCTTAACCGGATAAGACTGCCTGTTTGACATCCTCAACCCAATTACCTGGTCAACCCGATACCCTTGCTAAGACTGGTTGTCAGACTTTTGGCTTCTGACTACCTACCTACCCTAACGACTGCCAAAGGTGTAGAAATTACAAATTTTCTGACTACGGTAGTAAAATTACGGCGGAGGTTTTGTTGGTTATTATATAATACTTTGTTACATTATGAACATACTATTTTAATTTAACGCGTTACGTTGTGAACTTGAAATTGTAATATGAAAGCGTTTCCTCATGTCTTCCTTTGTTTCAAGGCTTTTGTTATTAACCGGAATAAAAACAAAATGCATTATTCATCAATTAAACTTGAACTTCATGCTCTGACTAACAATCATTTTAACGGATAGCAGAAATTATTAAAGATATAATAGTCAAAGTCATTCAAAGTAGGATGAAAATCAGCACTTTTTGAAGGTCAATTTTACAAAAGACAGACCCAAGAAACACCTGCCCTTTCACCACCGATATTAGGAAGAAGAAATGGTCGAACGAACTTTCGAGGAACAAAATTCTATCTGCATGGTTAAGAACCGTTTCTATCCAAAACAAAATAATAATATATTACGTATCACATTCAATTAAATATTTGACCATGTTGTAGCCAACACACCACGTCTTCCTATCCGTACACATATTGAACGTAGTCTTCATAAGTTTTTGGCATAGGTCTTGTCAGGGTTCATCACTGAAATCCTATTTGATAATATACAGAATAACAACAATGACCGAGGAATTTAATAATTGTGTTTTACACGCACGTGCAAATCCCGTTACAGATTAATTTGCGATCGAATGTACACATTTGATTTTGGCCCGACGATTTCATCCAACGGTTCTAAGATCACTTTCTGGTTATTTTGTGTTGTATAATATACATATGTATTTGTTTGCTGTTTTATTTTAATACAGTAAAATAGGTGGCGTGATTTTACCGTTACGTCCTTTTTAAGACAAAAATTGAGACTGTGGATGAAAAAAAAAAATCGAAAGCAAAATAAATCTTTTAGTATTGTTTAAATTTTTATTTACGACGCGACGTCGCCGTTGCATGCATTGCGTCTAAATTGAGCACGATGTAGCTAATTATACGACGCAGGATCATAATACTAATTGGATAAAAAAAAGAATTAAGTGGTGTTGTATGTCTCATTGCATAACTTTAATGAAAATATTCCTATGCAATATAGTAAATGAGCGGATATTGCATGTGACTTGCAGACTTATCCGAAGATGGATCACCCGACAAAATTCACGTTAATCTCGTTCAAAGTTGACATGATAAGATGAACATCGATCAAACAATTTTAAACCTATGTTAAATATTGGCATGGAAACTAGACAAAAAAAATATATTTATAAACTACTTATCATGTCAAATGCTGATATTGATATTCTTTTTCGTTCAAGCCCTGGAGTAACAAGGTAACGGAAATTTCTGATACTCGACGATTCAGGCCTGTAAGCGGTTAGAATTTATTATAAAACAAATGATGGCGACGCGTGACTGTCAATAATACTACTTATCAATTTTTTTTTTGCAGTCTCCAGCAAATCCTAATCTTAGTGTTTGAAAAACTTGGTCCCTACTACTCAAATAAGTACTAATAATTTATCATGAGGTCAAAGTTTATAACTAAATGATGTATCGTAAGTAACAAGTGTTCTTTAATGACTCATTTGACAAACAATAAACGTTGAATGTATTGAAGCTATCACTTATAGGAAATGGTCTAATGCAAACAATCATATTGCTTGTCAAGACTCCTAGAATCATAAATACTTACCTATCTATGGGTTCGTGTATCAAATACTCAATAATGACGTCATCGACAGTTATTATGACGTTATAGTCAAATGTTGTTATTATCAAACTTTAAATACAAACAATGTAAATTAAACAGTGCTATTTTTATTAATTGATGCATCCTTGTCTACGCCGGGGCTGCGGGTTGTTCGCAAGAGTTACCGCAGCCCTAGCACACGTAGCTCCAGAAGATACATAGCGGGTTTTAGTCAGTAAGACTATAATACTCCCTGCAGCTGCACCCTCAGCGGCATTTGATGATTTCTCACAAAAAAAACTCCTTGTCTTTTCCCCACTATGTTGTGGCTTGTGGGCTCGCTAAATGAATTATGCAATTACAGCTTTATGTGTGTTTTATCAGCATTATCATCAACAGTGTACCGTTTATAAGGTCTTAATACTTAAATTCCAAATATTGCAATTTATATCGTGTCGTGGTTTAAAGTTTAGATTTTTAGAGAATGGAAAGAAAACCTGACGAACCTCTGTGTATACTGTGTAAAATTCATAATTATTTGATAGCCTAAAATTATTCAGACTTCATACCGGTTTAGACCCAAAACTTACATGATTGGGGTTATTAATACATTTTATTTAATAGCTCATCTTAAACCTGTCTAGCACAAAGTCCCATAATTAAGTTCCCAAAATATATATTGAAGTGTGCGTAGACATGTAATTTGCAGTCATAAATAACTCTACACCTTATTACGTTCAAATTATGTATTCCATCTGGGTTTTGCATAATACCTTATTATTTTTTAGAGTAACTGTTTTCGTTAATGCCGCTTTGTTATTTTGAAAATTAGGAACATATATCTTATATACTTACTACTTATATGCATACTTACTACTATATTTTATATACCTACTTACTACTATACTTTTGATAGATTCAAAAGTCATTAAAAAAAACTGTTGCTATGTCGTCATCTGATTACGTATTAATATTTAATTAGATTATGTTTTTATCAGCATAACGTTCCGCTACCTGATCCAAAATATTTTAATGAAGTGGGGCAGTTATTTTAATAATTATAATGTTATGCACATTTCTGAGTACCTTCCTAATTAAAAAAAAATGATTACCAGATTATTACTAGTTTGAACATAAAAAACCTATACGTAGGTATTTTATTTATATGTTCTTGTTTATGGTGCGCGCAGAACCTCAGTCAGAAACGCGGTCTCTAGGACGCAGTCCAAGATAATGTACCTACAGGCAAGCATTATCCATTAAAGCACATGAATTTTGAAATACATAAGAGAGTATTAAAATATGATCTTGAATTACCTAATTATTATATGCTGTCGAAACTACCACAGAATCTCACGATAAAGCGCGAACATGACATTACAATGACAATTTTGTCATTGTGTCTAAATTGTGCACGATGTAGCTAATTATACGATTCAGGATCATAACACTAATTGGATTAAAAATAGAATTAAGTGGTATTGTATGTCTCATTGCAAAAATAAGGCCATAGTGGACCACCGCCATATTTCCAATTTGGGATATCATAACAAGTATTTTTTCTAGGTACTAATATAACAAAATGTTATGTGTACACCTTGAAAACTATTGTTGTTACAATACCACGCTTCATTATAATTTTAGCATCGTAATTTATTCCCTATTTCTAAGGACAGTATCTCGCAAATGTATATCCTTCTTTTATTAGGCCTTCTGAGAAATCGAGAAAGTTCTTAAACGAATTCGAAGAGAATACTGATTAAGAACTCATGAATAAATGGCTAGTGTCATGCGAGCCCTTTGGTACCTTCTCCATCACCAAGATTAAAAGCATCTGTGGTTTTACATTAAAAACGTCGTAGATATAACAGAAAGACATACTTAATATGTGTTTATATTTGTACTACTTATTATTAAAATAATGGTATCAGGGACAGCGAAACATTAAGTTAGTCCAATCGTTATCAAGGTTGATATTCAACTCGTTCACTCTGGTTTTTAAAAAGGTCCTAATCTTAACAATAGGCTCCATATTTCTTATAGAGCTTGACCATCTCGTGGGTTGCTGTCGAAAAGATATTTTTGGTCTACGGATGTGTTTTTTAGACGCTATTGTTTGAATTAAGAATCCTCCAAGTAATTAGCAGTTGACATTGTTGTGATCAAATAATTGTGCATTTTTTGTAACCATTTGATGGAACATGGAACAAATATTTTTCTTCGTCATAGTAATGATAATGGCATAACACGCATAATTTCTTATCTTTAGAAGTCCTAGGTAGATCATTTTATTAATGGTTTTTTGTATTGTGTTGAAACATAAATTCTAATCATTTTGCATGCCCATAATGTATTCAAAATTATTTATTTTACTTCACTGTTACAATAATCATATTCTACATACATTATGACTTCATTCAACTGTTCAACATTGTTTGGAAATTCAAATGATCATTATGTACAACATTTTGGTACTTTACGCCTTGGAGAATGGTTTCGAGTAGAATGTGCTTCGCGGCCATGAACCATGACTGCCTCTGAAATATCTTAACGAACGTTATTAATGACAGACTAGACATTAAAATTATACAGCTTTTTGTCTACCATAGCCTTTCGAAAACATAAAGATGAAGTTTAATTAAATGAGTACGCAAAAACCTTTAATAATACAGATACAAACCATTTAAAACTAAAAAACACATTCGTCTTACACAATAACAACTAAGAAGATGTTTTGCCTTATCACATATTGACACAAAAAAGTGCCAAGTTGTTTATTCAACAAATTTATAGATCTGTGGTTAACCACCAGTCCTTGCAATTAGTCAGCTTAGCAAGCGGAAAAAATATTAATAAATAAAACCCCTCAAGTAACTAATGTACTAACGTCGAAGTTGTAGCATGATAAGTTACAATAGCTAGAAGTCTGAAGAATCCATGTTTGAAAATATAATAGTTCAGTTGACTAATGTATTGCAACCGATTGCAAGCAATTACGCAAGTACAAAATAACTACTGATTTTGACGCAGAATCTAAATTAAAGTAGCCTCATTATTTTCCTTATACTCCGCAATCAAAACTAAATAAACATTTTCAAGTATTTAATCTCGTACAGCTAAACAAATCTCCATGCGAAGCTGGCAGTTATCAAATATCGCCGTCTATTTTTTGTGCTTCCATCGGAACCTGCTTATTCGGTTACGTCATAGTTTCTAAAATTCAAATGAATTTTAATGTGCCGCCTTTTTGGGTTCCGTGGTTCAATGGTACTGAATTTTGTTTTAAATGGTCACACCACTCATCGAATTTCAAAAGAGCATGCGTATTTTGTTTTTAGTTCCATTTAGATGTATTCCGTATTATGCGTTTACATACATTGTCATATTATTCGTGGCCTTTGCCCTGCAGATGTTTTGGCTAAAGATATTGAAAGAAAGATTGTGGCAGTGGAAAAACACAACCAGACTTAAATAAAAACATGAACAAGTTTGGCCTTTTTAGTCAAACTATTTAAGAGGTCAAAGGAATTTCAATTGGAATTGCAAAAAGTTGGATTATCGATAGCCAGATCAGCTAGTTTCCCTATTCAGTTTCATCAAAAATGCTCTATGGTCGGTTTGATATATTTCATTTTTAATACCTGTTCAACTTTTGAGTGGTTGTTTTAACTCATTTTTGGTCTGTTGAACTTACTTATTTTCATGCCGATGAAGGATCTCCAATTTGTCCAAATATTTTTGCTTTTCGTACTGCTATCAAACATACGCAGATGTTTTTTGTGCTTTTATATGTTGTCTTTATCTTTTCCGAAACATAGGCATGTAATAAAATCATTTTTTTTGTACGGGCAAAGAGACCAGTATGGGCTTCATATAAAGGGCCTTCGAGTTTATAGAAAGGGCCTTATGACTTTTTCTTTATTTTGAATAAAACATGATAGGTTACGATTGTATTCTCACTTACTGCAGAAATAACGATTCGAAGCGACATCCTGGTTCTACCTACAGTTTTATATTTGTACAGTTTGTGTCTAGGCGTCTTCAATTTAAATATCATCACTGGATCGACGCATGATACATAATTTATCGAAAAGACGCTTAAGAGTAGAGATATTAACAACAAACCTGGCAAGACAACGTCTATTACAAGTCACAATTACCTTGACCTTTGAATAATTAATATAACCACGCCATCGACGTCACTTGCTTCGTAATATTGTCGACTATTTTAAGTCATCCTGGTTTGTCTAATTTGTATACATGTAATTTCATGTCGCTGAGGTGGAGCGCCGTTCTGGGTTTACGTTGCTGAAATATTGTATGAATTACATTTGCGGCATCTTTCATTACGTTTCACCATAAGAAATAATAGGTAGATTATGAAACTGTAGTGTCTGCTTGGAACAATTAGCCGAAAATGCTATCGAAATGTTGGCAAGGAATTAAAAAATGTATCATGTTTTCAGTAGTGATTTAGACAAACGGATAACGGAAAACAAGCTCTTAACCATGTTTGTCTTGTTTAGTAATCAATTCATAAAGACTGGAATAGACATTAGCTAAGTTAAAAAAAAATACGTTTGCGTCATTAATGACTTCTACACACACCAAGGCTCATCAGCTTGCATTTTTTTGCTTTAGATAATTACTGAAACTAAATATTGTTGGCTCATTTTTGCCATTCGAATTCCTAAATTTAGCATCTAGGCCGAATATTTTTGACAACGGTACCGGAGTTCTAGGAATTGTTTAGGCATTCTCAGATGGTTGCATGCTTAAGTATTTCGGGAAGCCATCGCCAGACAGAAGAAGATAGTGATATGAATGTTGTTTGAGAGTGAAAAGGATAGCATAAAGACGGTAAAACAAAGTATAGTGTTAACAATTAAAGTAATACAAGTCACATTAAGGTACATGTTTTATAGGAGAAGGATGTAGATATAAACAGAGTTTTCGTAAATTTTAAATTACCTGTCATAATTGCAAGAGACAATGAGGCTACAACATTGCATCTGCTGAAAACTACATTCATGAGAAAATATCTAGTGTTTAAGAAGTTACTATGGATGAAATTTTACTCAATGACACAATCTTTCTAAGAAACTTAAAATCAGACGCAAAATGCTGTTCAGTTCCTGCCGCCAACGAGCTGGTTTCAATGTCCAACATTGTTTTCCTAGAAACAGAATTCTAAGTATGTGTATATTTTAATAACGGGGCACTGACGCCACGTCCGGCCTTTATCTAGCTAGCATATCAATTTTGGGGTTCAGACTTATATTTATTTTATATTTTGAACTTGTTAGTTCCATGCCATAACGTAGGAACTAGGTTTATTAGTTCGCCTTTAAAGATTTCAGTTCCATAATGAAAGCTTCTTCAACTGCTCGAATTAGGACGCTCTTAATTTGGAAGACGTCAAAGTACAAAATTCTTCAAAAGAATAAACTTTTTTTTAGTCAGTTTATGTCACTTTATTATGGATACGACTTCAGCTTTTTGCAATATACTTACTTGCACATAGCTCAAAATCTCGCAGTTTAGTTCGCCTGCGTATTTACGCAGATATACGCTAACTGAGAATTTTGATTAATGTTACGGGACTGAGATTACCGTTCACAGCTATTCACTCCATCAGTAAAGTTCTTGTGCTATTATTTATGTAAACCGGGCCTAGTAGCTGTATTCCCGATCCCACTATAATGGCAGTTTAAAGCTTACAAATCAATGTCAACATCGGCTCAGCAAATCAAGTTTATCCTAAATCTGTCTGAGGTGATTGTTGTCATAGTTTACCACGGTCTTGGTTGTAGATTAGACTTGCCACTATTATGTTTACTTAAAATCTATATTGAATCAGAAATAAACTTGATCTAGTCTAATAAGTCTAACATGTGTTTACCATTCTAATATTTATAGCAAATTTTCATACAAACCTTCATTGAATTCCAGGTAAATACGAAACCTTGGTAGACGATTCGCAGCTGGCTCTGCACACGATCAACGCCTCCCACATTCAGTTCCCACGCCTGGACCACACTTCTGGGACCGCAGAGAAACTTCACAGGTACTTCTCTCAACTAGACCTGCCTCTCATCAGGCGGCTCTACAAGTTATACAAACACGACTACAGGATATTCAATTACGATCTAGACAATATTGTCGGCTTTGATTTAGGGTAGATCTAGAATATACATTTTAGGTCTTGTCTTAGCTTTTATAGCTAAATGCTGACATGGGGTGACAGCATCGGATTGACTGTGATCAGTACTTAGATTGACTTCATTTTCAGAGTATCTTGTCAAACTAGCTTTTAGTTCGATCAAATCGGACATAGTTTTTATTTAGTTTGACTAGACTTGACTCACTTTTGCTACCCAGGTACGTTTAATTCTTAATAGGCCTTTATAAGTTAAGTTGACAGATTATTAGTTTAATTTTCATTTGAATAGGTTTTTGTGTATTTTACCTTTACCTTTAAAATCACTTTCCTTGCAAGACTATTAACCCAGTAATTTATAAAAAGTATATTTTAGAACTCCATTATGCATGTAAATACACGTGGAAAGTGGTGATTATACTATAATTATGGCTTAGGCTTAAATGTATGTCAATTTGATTACGAGTTAATCCGTCACGCTCTTGCCCCGGTCGCTACAGAAGCCCGAATATAAACAAAAAACTAACAATATTGGTAGAATAATTAAGTTACTATATGTGCAATTAGGTATAGCGTTTATCAGTCATACGCGTACCTTAATATAGATCTGATTCACTATGCAGTCTACCTACTTTATCGATTTTGTAGACCTTCGTACGTATGGTTAAAGTTTTGAAGCAGCCGGGTGCGTTCATAGATATTCCTAAACTCCGATATGGGGATTATCTGCAATGCTTATCTTAGGCAATAAATACATTTGATGACTTTAGCTGATTACTGTATCCATTTTTAATGTGAACGGTGATATCGACTTTGATTGCTACCCGGAAAGTGTCGGTATTGTAGGTACAGATGCTAGCACGTCAAGCTGCCTGATGAAAATGTCAAATTTTACCTATCAACTTTCATCAGCAATAAATTTGTAAATCTATTAAGGAAATTTGACAGATGATAGTAGCTTGTCTGTTCCTTTAATAAAATCGTTAAAATCTACCAGATAAATTCATAAATGGAACAGAATTTGTATGAAATTATCTGCCAGATAAACTATCTGGAACTTATCCGGTGAAACTGGCCGTAAACGGTCTTTGACATGGAAACTTTTATAAAGTACAATTTAATAACATACATAAAGAGTACCAACATTTTGTCCGTTGGAGGTAATGAATCGAGCATAATTTTAAATCTATCCAGATAAAAAAATGCAACCTGACCAATAAGTCGCTTCGTTAGTTAAACAAACATGCGTTATGGTGCTTAAAACAATAAATAGTTTACGTACGTATGATACCTTCATTTTAATGTTTAAGAATTCCATGAGTACAATCGTAACACACGTAGTTTTTAGAAAGTTATAATTAGTCGCTGTTATTAACACTGGCACGATTCTCCGTAACAGTCCGAAATGAGATTTCTTATACTGGCAAAGTGTACTTATAGTTTGCCGTTGGTCTCTCAAACTTATCATTATGGTGATAACAATATTGAGACTAAAGTCTAGTTTCACGATGTCCGAATAGCCACTATCTAACGAATAAATTAAAAAATGGAACAGAATTTTTATAAAAATTATCTGAAAATTATTCGTAGGTGGTGAAACAGGCCCTAATTATTTCAATACTGTAGTTGACAAATAGTCAAATTAAAAACTTGATTAATGGTTTCAAAAAAATGGTTATTTTCTATGCAATAAGTATCAAGTACAGAAAAATAAGAGCTATGATGTCACAGATTTTTCACATCAAGCTGTATACTTATTTTGCTTATAAAAATTAATACAATTTTTCTATGAAAACCATTAATTTTTTTACGAGAACGAATATGATGAAAGATGTTATTTTTGACCGAGTCAACTACCCAATCGTGCCCGATCTTAAAATGCCAGGTATGTATATTTTTTTCCTTGAATATTTAAAACCAAGTTTATCTTTTCTCTTAGAAAGTTTGTGGTTGATTAACTTGTATAAAAACCTCAAAAAATATGTGTTTATAAAAATCTCGAAAATCAATAATAAATACATATGTTTGTTATAATATAGTTGTAATTCTAAATACATAGTGGTGTGGTCAGTTTAGAGATTCTGTATTTAGCGACGTAGCTTTCGTTTTTTACAGACGCCAGCAGGTCAACCTACCCGAATCTGTAAAATTTTACCTATATAGAATATTAACCTTCTGGTATTTGATATTGGATATTTGTTGTAGCTTGATGTGCTGGCGTCTGTACCATATTAACCCTTTGAACGCTGACGTCCAGTGATAAATATAATCAAAATATATTTTTTAATTGCAATTAAGATATTTTTTTAATAAATGGTTTTTTTAAATAAATTAGGCGTTCAGTGGGTTAGGGGAGAAATAATTAACAAAAAATTTTGTTTATTAACATTCCACAATGATATTCCAAAGCTCCCTGTGATAAGCTCTGATGCAGTAGGCTTAATTAATATTTTGATAACGATTGTTTTAATGACGTAGGTACGTTTGATAAGGGTTTTTATCAAACTATGTTTCACCTTGCTTTCGAATGTTTTGTTAATTGTTTATGCTAATGAGTATACCTAGCTATTGATATTGTAACGATTTATGTATGTGCAATTTTAATGTAAATATAATATTCAATCATAGTATTATCGTGTATACTATTATTTTTAAGTATTTTTGGTTTTTCCTGTTTAAATATGTATTTTTTTATTATTTACGGCACATACTACGCCAGCACATCAAGCTACCACAATCGTCCAAAATTCCTTAATAATTCGATTTATAGATTTTCAATTTTATCTCTAAAGCAAATGGTTCAAAGTTGATTGGGACAATTTGAACGTTTCGGGTAGCTTGATATGTCCTCTGTACAATGAAACCACAAAAAAATATATTGAAAATTATATCATTCACGTAAACTCTAACTGCAGCTCTAGGGTTATTTATTTCGCTTAGTCAAAGTTTGACATCACTTGTCCCAAATTATAATAGAAAGGTACTTGTTTTTTATACATTGCATTATTCAATTTTGTAATAGATAATAGTGCTATTCTTCGTTTTTTTTTTGTACGTTCAACAATTTTTAATACCAATTTTACCAGAGGTGATGTAATTTTACCTACATAAATGTATTTTTATAGTTAGATTTATAACTTGTCAAACACTTGATAACTTTTAAAAATTATTTCTTGAAGCACTCGTTCGCTCTTATCATCTTTTTTCGGTGTCAAAGGTTGCTGCATTTTGAAGATTAAATTTTATTATATTAAAAATATTTATACAGTTGATATGATAATACATTCTTGTAGTATTTATCTTCAAGTGTGAAGAGAATTGTCAGTGTCTTCAAAACATGCTCAGTTTTCCTCTAGACCACCTTGAAAATGTTATTTATTGCATACATTAAACCAGTTGATTCAGATGTAAGAAATTATATTTGACAAGTCTAGAGGAGAAAATATTACCTATATTTTATACATTATTCGAAGATAGGCTACAGAATTTTCTAGAAGAATATAACAATCAAAAAACACAAAAGAATTTTATTTTTAATTGTGTAATCATGGGTAAACTTGTCTTGTATTACTTGAAATTATATCACCATAATATTTGCTATTGGTTTTTGCGTTTTCTGCGATTGAATTTCAGACATTTTGGTTAACGTGTTTGCTAACAATTGCCAGTGATGTCAAATCATTACTAATATTATAAATGTAAAAGTAGTTCTGTCTGTCATTATTTCGCGTTTCCACAAGAAACTAGTGAACCGATTCAAATAGAGCCTGAGAAATAACATAGGCTACTTTTTCCCGAATGCGGGAAGTGGGCAAAGTAAACTGTTCTTTAAACCCAGTTCCGCGGAAAAACAACATTTTGTAATAAGTATTTATACAATTTTAACTCGTCTATAACATTGTATTACAGGCGCCAGCACATCAAGCTACTACAACTTGTCAAAAATCATTAATAGATTTTCAGCTTTATCCTGGAATCGTATGGTTCAAAGTTGATTGGGAAAATTTGACAGTTTCGGTTAGCTTGACGGGCTGGCGTCTGTACATATGTTTAGCAAGTTGCATGCCTTCATATTTATTTAGTCATCATAAATTCGTTTCTTTCTTTCCTTCATATGGATACTCAATAATGGTGCTAATATTATGCCATGGTAACCTTTATTGTCATTGTAATAAAGTCTTAAATGGCATAAATCTTAAATGTTAATTATTTTGATTAATAATGTATGTATAAATTAAGTAGTTATTTGAACAATTGTGTAAGGAGTTAATTTTCATTTTATTGATATTTATGTAGACACGTCATCGCTACATTTGCGGTGAATATTTTTGTATCAAGTTTTGAAGTATATTGAAATTGGTGTGAAAATTATACCACTAGATTTTATTTAAAAATACAATTTGCGTTTTGAAGTAACATTATGTTTTTTTTTTTTCATATTTGACTCCCATAAGTATTACTTATTGAATACAAATTGTTTCATAATTATTTACGAATTTTTGATAACTTAAATATTATAATTTTATTCTAAAAGAATTTTGTCCTGGTAACATTATCGTATGAAATAAGAGATCCTTAATTTTTTTGTTCTAATACAAAGCTATGTCCCAATGGGCCTTAAATAATTCTGTCCGATGATATCTGTGGGTAGTTTGCAGTCTTTCCACGCCTCGGATCGTACCGTGAACGGGCCGGACCCGGGGAGTATCACTGCAAGGAGAAATGCTCATATTAAAGAAAAGGTTTTTACAGGTGCAACGAAGTAGCGGTCTTTTTTAACAACTTTCAGATTTTTTCTCAAAATTTAGATAAATTGTGAAGTAAGACTAGACTATTCTCGCTCGACTATTTAACTTAAATATGACCGTCACAGTGCCCAATTTTGCGGTTTCGTGCATCTCAATTATATCTGACCCCTAAACGCAGGAAATGAGACATTAGTGTTCCTACATTATGACCTTTTACTCTTTAACCAAAGGTCGTATTCACTAATAAAGTAAATACCTCACCTGTGATACCGGGTGCTAATGTAATGTTGTATTTGCCATCATTCAGTACTAATCTCCAATTATCGTCCAAGGAGGTCACACTCAACTTTGTGCTATTGGCTGAGATCTCTAGAGTGAGGTTCGCGCCGAGGTATTTGATACCTGAAAAGGAACGATAAACCAATAGCAAATTCTGATTACATTTTGTATTAAAGTTTGTGAAATTTAGGATTAAAAGGCCAAATTAAGGACAGTTCTGGGCTGTAAAACCTTAAGCTAGTAAAAATCGGACAATTGTTATGTAAAAATAATAATGAACGCGGAAATGTAGCTTGTAGTTCTTTCTTTCTTCTGTCAGTTTATAAATACTTGATTTTTTATTTTATTTTATCAACAAATGGTAGCATATTAGACATGATTAGAGTATGTATTAGGATAAAAGAAATGACAAATACGTTATCCACAGATTACCATTACAAAATACTTAGCATAGTACAGCAAAGCACAGGATACCAGGCAGCACTTTAGGGACCCATTAGCAAACCCTACCTCTGATCGTAAACTTAGTAGCATCAGGCGGCAGACGAGGCTTGTTGATTTCGAGCCTGTCCAAGTGTATGCTGACGCCTGCATATCCGAACACAAGCGCCTGCAAGAACCCTCCCATGCCGGTGAAGAAATTCACCGCGCCTGACGATGGACGGCGGAGCTCACTCCACACCTGGAAGGACAGGTTTAATAGTTTGGAGTAAGTATGAAGTATAGGGAAATTACATTCAAATAATAATTCAGGGTATAAGAATGAGAGACTGTTCAAATCTTACCTTGAAAGGTTCTCTAACAAAACCTTTATAGCTCATGTTGAACATGGCATCAGCTTTGCTGTCGTCGTCCACTTGGAGATGGCCGATGGTGTGCATGCTCCACGTCATGGCTGGCCCATTTTCCCGCGTCACTGACTCGTAATACGTCAGGTCGTTCAGCCGAGTGGAGCTGGAATATGGTGAAAGAATTTTAGTCAATCATAATATTCGTGTTACTCGCATTCTAATATTCATTATTTATTTTCTCAAGTGTTATAAAGTGCATTGAGAAAAAAAAAACCTTGATTTTTAGTAAATACTCCTACTGGCCAGATCAAATCAGTAAAGGCGACCTCTAATTTACGGTCTTTATCCTCAATCTATTTTGGACCAACGAAACATGTTCCCCTTCCCCAAATCTATTAGTATTTATTATATATCATTATCTCTTATATATCTTATCTATTATTTTATTATATATTAACTTTTGTATCTTAACCAATGAATTTGAGAAAATAGGTAAAACTTCCCCGCTTTTCTTTATAGCAAACAGAAAGCCACTTACATATTCATAGCATACTGCAAAGGAAAACCCAGTAGCACAGCATCAGCCTGTTTGATCTTCTCTCCTCGCTTGTACCCAGTGAACTGAGGATGATAGTCGAACTCCTGGTCGTAAGGCAGGGCCAAACTCCACGCGATGTCCGCCCAATGGTCCGGGTCTTTCGCCATGTAGTAGTCTTTACAGAGACAGGATACGTATCTAGAATTAGCAAAATTTCACTGAAATGGGTTTCTTTACAAATCAGATATTTTTTATGTTTATCTTGCTATAACTGTAGGTATCTACCTACAGTCCTACCTTCATCCAGTTATTTCGAGTTATACCTTCATTTTCTCTCTTTATTCTGTCTTTTGAGGGGGACATTCCTCTGCCATGAAGATTATATTGGTGTCTACCTAGTCTACCTACATAGGTAAGTAATAAATATGTCTACTAACTGTGCCAAATAAAGCGAGTATCCAGCGACGACATTTGTAAACACCGAGTTGTTTACATTCCTGTGGTCCTCATCAGGGCCCATAACATCTGGAAACAATATCAAAAATCATTTTTTACCTACCTACTTAATAAAAGCTGAACAGTTTGTTTGTTTGAACGCATTAATCTCATGAAAGGAAAAAAGCTGTTATCTATTATAGGTCACTTTTATCCGTATACGCGAAGTAGTTCCCAAGAGACGTGGGTGAAATCACTGGCGGAATGTAGCTAGTGTTTGGTATAAAGTAGAAGTGTTTAACTCCCAGAAGTTGAAGTCACGTCTACAGCGCTATCGAAGATTGATTAATGACATTATGTAACTCTTACTTGATATGTCATAGAGGCCGGTGTTGTAGTCGATAACAGCGCGAGACGCCCAGAAGTCTGCAATATTTGTTACTATATCGCAGCCGCCGTGCTGAAAATGTCAGGGTCATCTTGCTTCAATATCATATATGCTGGACAGCATAAACTTTACTTTTCCAAATATTTTATCGAGCCTATGAAAATATTAATAGCCACGTATCAAGCATTTGTTATTGAATATTTCATAGGCGCCGTTAACCACAAAAGTTCTTGATATCAGTTTGTGTGTCATTGGTATTATGGTATTATCCTGAATGCTGCTATTTAGAAAAGGTTATTCATACCTTCAACCACTCTTCGTCCCTCGTAGTGGCGAGGTATTGGCGGATGGCGAAAGAGATGCACCCACTGATGTGCTGCTCGAAGATAGCCACGTCGGGACAGCAAGGTTGGGTCACCTCCACGCCCGTGTATGCACTCTCCCATGGGAACCTGAAAAATTGGAAGCATTTTGTCGTACATGGGGAATTTTTCATTTTGGTTTCTTGAATGAGCATGAAGTTTGATCTCAATAAAGAATAGATCAGTACATGGCAAGTCAATTTTTTCGCTGCTAAAATTGACTATTTCCTTAGCAGTGGTAACCCTAGCTTTAAGTTCTAAAAAACTTTAAAGTTTCTTATTATACCTGTATCCTTTATTGCCAGTTATTTTGGCCAACTCTGCAGCCACATACGCCGTGTCCAGTCGGTATTGCAGGAGTTTGTTGGCATATTGAGGGTAGAGCAGCAAGATTGAGGGGAACATCCATGTTTCCGTGTCCCAGAAATTGTGACCTGGAATAATAGCGTAAACTCTATTATGTTGTTTTAAATGAAAGGGAGAAGGGGATTTCTGAAGGTAATGCTATGATACAACACCAGCATTTTCTTGGAAGATGAAAAATGGAATTTTATAGATATTAGGTATGTAATTTTCCAATATTTTCCAGGCAATTTCAAAGTCATTTGATGAAAATACCTTCATATCCATACCTTCATAATCCTCAAAAGTGCCACCTCTGGCCAGTCCAGTGGGACTAAGTCCGAAAAATCGGTCGAGGGGATGAAAAGATTCCTCAGAGGGTAACGAGCTCAGGAAGTAGTACCATATGCCGTTCACAATCTTAGCCTGAAATGTAATAATAAAAAATATTAAACGCATAGATAAAAAAGTATTAACCTAATAAATATGTTTCATTTTATTATTTCTTTATCGAAGGGATTTTAACTTCGATCCATTTACCTATGTAAAGACCACGATTAGGTATCTTAACAAAATCCCTAAAAATAATAGCTAGCAGATACCACGGCTTACCTCCTTACTTTATACTTTAAATTTAGGGTTTCGTAGGACTTAGGGACGTTTATAAAAGTTTACTCACCAGCTCTAAGTTCCCTTCGATGTCCATGCCGCCTTGCTGGTACAGCTGCTCCCACTGTTCCACATGCTTCTGGAACAACACCTCGCCATCCTCCTGCAATACTATGCAAGCGTGTAACTTTACCATACGTGGACACCAGCTCTTTATTTTAACATCCTAATTTTGTAATGCAAATATGAATTTGGCACGTTTTCGATATTCATACAAAAACAAAAGAGCATATTTTCCAACAGTGTCATAACTATGCCTAATGCACTTGTATCAAGAGTAATTCCTGTGTCTTAAGCAGTTTTAGTTGCAGCTGCATCATTACTATTATTAAAAAAATTAAGAGCAATGTCTAATGTCAACTGTGGGTGTTCTAAAAGAGGATGATAATAGAGACTTTATCAGGGTTATTCAGAGCCTCAATTACATCATACACGACATTTTACCACGATCATTAAGGTGTCCGCTGACGTAATTTTGTGTTCTATACTGATTTTACTTGTGACGTGATCTTCTAAAGCTGGCTCAAATACAGGCTTTTGCTTTAGATACAAATATTTTATGCCGCTGTATCCTACGTTTTCTGGCATGCAAGGAAACAAATGAAGTCACAAATAACCTTTAATTAGCTCCTCTCTTGCAATCGTTTTATTCTTATCCGCCGTCATCACGAACGTGAATACTCTGGAGCCATGCTGAGGCACCACCAGGTGATCAGGAACCGATGTCCAGTAAGCGCAAACTTCTATAGGTAGTGGCTGATAAGTTAGGTCCTCGGATTCCTTCGTCAGCCCGCAGGAACTCCAAATTGTTCTCCCATTGAGTATTTGAGGTACTGGGTCTTGAAAGGCAATGTCCTCGCTATCTGGTCCTGGCATTAGTTTTATGGCTATCCAGATTTCTTGGTTGACAAAATTGGGATCTGAAATGATTTAATAATCAGGCATTTAAATTGCAGCAACATTTTAATACTGTTGTAAAATCGTATTACGTATGCTAAACTCGGAGTTCAAAATACTTTGATAAAAATATGACAATATACACGTGCATTGATAAGCTGCTAAGGGAGAGGATATTAACCTAAGATACAACTTTGGGGAATCTCCAACCAAGCAGAAACAAAACTATTTGTGATATTAGCAATGAGCATTATCGAATACCTACAGGTCTGAATTCAGATGAAGATAAAAAAAAAAACTGAAAAGCTTACCATAATGAGTCTTAGACTCCACTTTAATCTGATTCACAATAGCTCTCGTGTAGAATTTATGCGCGTATATCCTTTGCGTGACCACTGATCTCTCTCTATCAACCCTCACTTTGAAGACACCTTCTTTTGTGTCCAGGCTGTATACCGGACTATAAGGATGATGTGTCAGGGTTGAGTTTAGCCTGATATTAGCCCAAGCGGGAATTCGGGCGCGGTGACTGTAGCCAGCTTGGCCATTGTACAAGCCGTTGATATAGACCGTGTCGCTGAATACATTGGTGGCTATGTGGCCATTCCCGATAGAAGGCATGAATTTGTCGCTTGACGGTAGACTGAAAATAAAAAGTACATCTGAAGACACTGACAAATTTACGTAGGCAATATTGGGGTTCTTAGTAAAAAGTAACTGTCTTTACCTAGTCGAGTTTCTACAAATTATTTTTTTTATTTCGCTGTTTCATTTGTAAATGTTTGGAATTTTCTACAGTCAGTCAAAATTGAAAGAATAGCGCCTCCGATGACGATCAGCGACGAAGTTACTGATAAGTTTACAAAATAAGTAGGTGTACTTTACGGCACTTTGGGATTTGTTGTAGCAATTATGAGTAAAAGCTATTGCCGCCATTCCTATCACAGGAGTATTGTGTTTGAATATAACTCAATATATCTAACTTTCTAAGTCTATATTATTTATAATCTGGTACTAGTACTTATTATAAATCGGCCAGGAGGATCAATATACATGTATTTTATGGTCATAAAGCAAAAAAAATATCCTGCGTTATTGGTCACCTACCTTCTTAACTTTATTATGATTTATGTTTCAATATTAGTAAAAATAAAATCACTTTAATTTCAAATATTTATAAAACGAAATCAGTTAATAGCGAAACCCATTATTTTTTAACATGCACTTAAAATGGAATCACAATTCATTTAAAACAAACTCACGTATAAGTCGAAAAAACATGACTTGCAGGACTGATGTCCTCAGTCTCCGTAGACCCGGTATCCTCAGCGGCATTGCTGCCTCCCTTTGTGGTCAGCACGATGGTAACCACCGCTGCTATGGACAGCAACCCCAACATCGCTCCCACCTGCTTATTACGCGCCAAAAAGTTCCACATCCACACAAAAGTAAATAAAACCTTTAAAGCAAATATCCAAAACTCACAATAAAAAAAGAAATGTCAAATGGAATAGCGGATTCCAATTTTGAATGAATGTCAGATTTTCGAATGTGTCAGATTAAGCGCGGCCGTTGGTCTGCGCGGTACGCTCCCGTGCGAAGCGGTCAACGCCAATGTGTAGATTACGCGACCTGCGACCTAACATGACACACATTATTGTTCTATTAACAGAGATAATAATAATTAGGGCCGTCTCTTTGTTTCAATCATTGTCTGATTCTATTGTTCATGAGCAAAATTGAAATGAATAGCTGGTATATTTAAACTGTTGTATTTTAACATGACTCGTTATTAATATTGCCGATTCAGCTAACTTTATAAATAAATTATATGTAACCATTACATTCTGTAGATAAGGAAAAAGTACCTTTAAGGAATTATTTATCTTTTTTATTTATATACATCGTTAGGTTCGGACAGCCCTATACATAGACTAGCCAGTAATTCAATTGTCACTTCCTTATTACTCAGCTAGATACCTACTCGGCTAAGTAACTCATCTTAACATTGGATTAATTGTCCCAATGTCGATTAAATTATGTAAAATAGGCTCTATTAATCTACCTTGTATCTAGAACTAGATCTAGCTGGATTGAGAAAAACGATGATGTTGTGTTCTAGAAGGAGAATTTCATCCACATGTGTATAATAAACCCTAGGTTGTTTGTTTATACGAATTTAAATGTTATGTTCTAGATTTCATTACAGACAACTGTTATCGCAATCGTATACAAACAAATGGATAAATTAAAAATAATGAAAAATATTTGGCATTAGCTTTTGCCAGGCTTCGCCTGATACAGATATCAGAGAGGTAAGTATCAATTTACATACGTCATCCAAATCTGTTCTGATATTTTTACGTGAATGTATATTACCCATACAAACAAACACATTGAAAAAAATAGTAGGTACGATCTTAGAAATATTACAATTATCACAGTACAACAAACGAGCAAGCTTTATTTTTAATTACATTATCACAAATGACACTCATATAGCCTTGTTTCAATTGTTTGATCGGCCGATTGCCGCCACTTGCGCTCGCGCATCAGACCGTATACCCTCTAGTTACGCTCTGGTACTTCCTATGAACACTTTTGGTACCGATTCGCTTGTTACTACTGGTTACAGGTGTCATAGTTCGGTTGATTGGCCATCGAGGTCTGTTCACAGCGGTTGGGCAATTTTCGTAATGGATTAGTAATTTGACAGCTGAACTTATTGAAAGGTGTTGATGTTCATGGGGTGTTAACAAGCGGCTTGGATGTGTCATTTTACTGGTCATAACTGGCACGTGGTTAATCAGAGATAATAGGCTTCTTCCTTGTTCTAATGTGGACATAAAGAATTAACTGTGAGATGGACTAGGTAAGTAATTTTAGTGAGAAGTAAATCCTAAGTCCTAAGATTTCCAGTTTTTTGAAAAACTCAGAATACACGTGTCGCTAGAACTAAAAAAGACAAAATGGAAAGTCTGGTTATAAATTTTAATTGTAATTCACATTGTCAATCAAATTAAACAACACCTACTAGAACAAGAACTTCCTATTTCTCGTTGTTTTCCTTATTTTTTTTTATTATTTCGCATAGAGATATATTTTGATCAATCATTCCAGTACAGATTACGTCAACTTTGAAGCTATCATTTTCATCAAGTTAAGTTTTACGGTCGTGAAGTTTGTTAGTTTTCAAATTGTGGTATCGTAGTGGTTAAAGCACCAGTTTCTGACACCCAAAAGGTTTTGCTAAACTGTAGTTTGCAGAAAGAATACTATATTTGAACAAATAACAAGCTAAGGCAAGTTACAAGGCCTTGTAACTTATGAGGCAAAATCATTACCTTCAGAACTCCTTATTCTGTATATCCAGTCTGTATCCAAGATAAGTTTCTTTTGCAACACATTTAGACATGCGTCTATCGTCACAGATACTTGTTCAATGAGACGCTTCGGTCTAGTACCCTGCAATTGTTATCGGAAAACATTACTTACACGTGTCAAATGTAGTTATTGTATTTTTTTTACGATAACTGTAAAAAAGATATTTAAATCATGTATCTTATGTTACTGACTGTACCTTTGCCCGAACTGAGTTCCCTTAAAATTCTTTCAGTTAGCTGTGTTTAAGTAAGTGATGCTAGTTAGCGTCCGTTTTGAAAAAAATGTATTAGATAGCCCACTTATTGGGGAAGGCTAAAGGCTACGTCTCATCCGGGTGCGCGAAGTAGGTCCCTCGAGCGCTGGTAAAACTAGCAGAAGCTAGTTATGACACAGTTGTTGTTAAAACTGTACTTTTAGTCCAACAGAAAAACAGTTATTTGACCTTATTCCTTAGACGAGGTTCGGAAAATTTAAGGCTACATCGTCATGCGTAAAATCCGAAACCAAGGACACAACTTTTTCCTTTTCAAGAAAATGATCTTTTTCAACAGAAATAATGGTTAGTTTTAGAAGAAAAATGAAAAATATTAGTCCCACATCGTGACAAAGTTATCATCATGGCAGCACTTAGTAATTTTACGTGGAATTTAAACAAAATCCATTGTTAACGCTGTTACGTGACCGAGTGTGATCGTGTTAACTTATTTAGGAAGGATTTTTTATCTTATTCTTCGAATAAACGAGAAACAATGTTCTGCCAAGTTAGTCTTCTAGTGAAGCTGTTTTGGTCTCAAATAGTATGACTTTCCTTAATTAAAACTAAACCCCTATTAACTAAACCTGAAATAAAATTAAGGGTAGTGAAACTAGACGATAGTGCTCAAAATCGTAGTTTGAACCTATCTCTCACCAATATGAGCCTATAAGGAACTAGTCAACTACTGATCGTGCCTTCCATAAAGCGCCAACTATATTCTATAGCAACCTTGAGAACTTTTTTTACCACAATTTCATCAATGTCTGCTCGTCGAGCTTGGGAAGCTAACTAAAAACCCAATGATTCCTAAAACGCCCTGGAAGCATCAAAGGTGTCCAGATAAAAATTAAACAAAAATTTTCCGTCCAACCTGCTTGAATTAATAACTTGAGCAGTGAGATATGATTGGCCTAAGATTCAGTGTCATTAACGCGCGTGAGCGGCGGACCGTGGCGCCCTCCGCTGCGCTCCGTTTGTCAGGCCAACCACCTCGGACCTCAAGACACCATTCAGTGATTCTACTGATACCAAGCTAAGTAACTCTATCGTTAACAGGTTGTTTCATAACTTAAAAATTATCTACAAGCTTAAAATTTTGTTGAGAATGAATTCGCTGTGTTCTTACACAATTTTGGAGTTTGGGTGAGATTGTTTGGTTGCTATGTGGGTTTAGAACCACGTGGTATTTATAGGATCGTTGGTTTTCTCTTGCGACTGTGGAGACATGAAGTATGATCAAACCCTGTAAAAATGGCAATAGCATGTTGTTGATGATGACTACTGTATTGTAAAACTTTTAATAACCTCCGTTTCGGTTGACTACAAACTCAAAAAAACTCAAAAACTCAAAATCATTTATTCAAACTTGGCTGTAAAACAGCACTTTTCAAACGTCAAATATTACAAAAGACAGCCCCCAAAACGCCCACCCTTCACCACTTCCACTATGTGTTTTTGCTGGGAAGAAGAAGTGGCGCAACAAACTCCCTCACTACAACTCTAGTGTACTGAAGATCATTATTTATTATAAGATCATGTATTTTATAACTGTGTGAGTATACAGGTGATCTTTGTATCCCCAACTAAATCTGAAAGTATGTTCGGAGAAATTGATCGCTACGGTTGTGACATCACAAATGAGTAACACATAGTGATTTTAAATTCCTAAGCAAATTATCACCGATTAATAAAGGTGGCGTCACACTATTTTTTATCGCCTGTGATAGTAACAACGTCATTTGAATGACCAATTGAACAATAAGTATTGTCAGCAAAGTATGTCCCTATCTCTGCAATATTGTATACTAGGTAAATGACCGCATTAATTGCAATCATGTATAATTGACGAGCTGTATAAATATGAATGCGAGTATCATGCTAGTTTTTGTTTAGCATTTACGTACGCTGTACCCAATTAACGGATATCTGGGATTCCCTGCGTTAGATAATGTAATTATTTATAACTTATTCCATATAGCAACTAAACTACCTACTTAACTTACTCTAACTAAACGTAACCTTCCTCGATTGATCTTCACTACTGTATTATAAATGCAAAAGTAACTGTGTCTGTCGCGCTTTCATACCAAATTACTGAAAAGATTTAGATGAAATTTGGTTCACAGATAGTCCAGATAGAGCCTGCTTTTACCCAGTTGCAGTAATTGGTTTTCCCGGGACGTGAGAGAAATTGCGGACGATAGCTAGGTTTAACATTTACTACACTACATATGCGTTTTTATTTATCTGAGGGCACAGCAGCGCCCCAGCCAAGTCTCAAGCAATGCGGACATGGTCGTACCATCTTTTCTTGAAGCGATTCGCACCCATTAATCATAATTAATAAAAAGCTTTGTATGTTTTTTGTTTTTTTGCCCTCCATCTTACCATATTTTGAAGGGATATTCTCATTGATCATATCACATTGTTGATGTAAAAACGTAGGGCATAAGGTGCTAAAATAAAAACACATTAATTAATGATACCATCACGCATCAGAATCATCTGAAAGCTAACAGTTCCTCGACTTTTAATAAAAGAGTTATTATTTCCTGTTGTTTTATTGACGAATGTTTGTATTTTGTTTGTTTTTTATTTTTTTGAGCATCCAAATATTTAATGGTCTTAATCGGGCCTTTTTATAAAGGTTTAATCTTGATTAAAACCTCTTTTGATGAGTCCTTAATGAACTTTGCTTGTTTCCGGTAGCCAATAAGATTTATGATTACAATCTTCACAAATATTATAAAGTTGAAAAAGTCTGTTTGCTTGAACGTGCTAATCTCAGGAATTACTCGTCCGATTTGAAAAATTCTGCATTATATTTCGCTGTTTTATTGAGAAAAGCACTAGGCTAATATTAACCTGGATGCGTAATAAAGTTTCACACTGACAAAAAAACAACTGACAGATGCTAGTGTTGTATAAATTAGAGGTTAGGTTTGTAATGTGTTGTTTCCTCTATTCTGTCTAACTGAATTGTACTAGTTGTATTACAATTTGTATTACACACAACAAGAATAGTACACAAAATCTTTCTATTACTAGTACAATTTCAGTTAAGGTATAGTCACATGCTTAAATTTATTAAAAAAATATAATAGAAATTCTTTACAATACGAAATAATTTAATACAGTTATCCATTATGTCGTAATGACTGTCACGGCTACTTGCATCACACGGCACAATGTGCAAGTACTGACATGTCCTACCCGAAATAATCATACAAACAGTACAATCATACAATTTCATCCAAACTTTCATAGAAATTACAGGCTAACGTCATAGAAGACAAACAGCAATTTCGAGTATATTTAATGTGAGCTCCTTACACGTCACGGTTGGGTGCGTTTCACGCTTGGCAGGTCGATCCGCCTCGTAGGAACAGGTGCAATACTGCTTCATAATTGATTGTACTGCTTCTATATAATATTGTATCACGCTTGCTTTCTTTTAAGGGCCGAGTAGGATAGTCTTTTCGTTAAATTATTCATTGTTTTCTTTTTTTTTGAGAAGGGCTCAAAATCTTGATCAAATTTAAAAAAATATCGTGAAGATAACTTTTTCTTCGTGATCTCTTCCGTAAACAGCACTACAAATTAACCTTTGATAAAAGACTTTATAAAGTCTAATCGGATGCAGCTGTGCCAGTGTTTTGCGTAGGGTGACTGCCTATCTGACTTCCTCAACCCAGATAATCCACCCCATAATGATCCCCTTGGTAAGACTGACTGCTAGAATTTCTGGCTTTTGATCATCCGACTACTAAAGATGTACAAATGACAGCCGGGACCCGCCAATTTAGCGTTCCTTCCGAAACCGGAGGAACTTTAGACAAAATGGCCATCCATCCACAGACCGACCGAGGCAAGCATTGCTTTCCCATATGACCGACTGACCGGTTATTTAGCCACGAGTTATGGTAAGATCCTCAAGGATATTACGAACTGTAACTGAACACTGCACTCAAATTGCCCCGTGACGCATACGATTGGACTAAATGGCCAAAGTGGGTGGGATGATGAGTAATGTCTAAAGATGGCTGCTAACTGATGATGTTTGCACTGTCATACCCTCGTTATAGCAGGAGTAGGTGGTCATTTACTTAATGACTGCGCTTGCGCATTTGAGGTTTATATTTAGAATTTATGATGGGTTATGTCATAAACGCGGTTTGTACCCGAAACGAATGATTTTTTTTTTCAATTCAATACGAGTACCAGATCTACTGATACAATTATTTATTTTAAATGTGAAGAATAATGCGATTAGGCAGGTTTGACTAGGCGAGTGACCAGGTAGGTTTGTGAACGTTAAACTAATGCATTATATAATGCCTCAAATAGAGAAAATCTATTATTTATCATTAAATACTTCACGAAGAAAACTAAAAAGTTATTTTGATATATATTAAAAATGGAGGAAACAAGTTACCTATTGTGATTGTTTAATTTGTTTCTGCCTTTTTAGATCGTTAGTTGACACTTATCATGCAGGAGAGTTTTTTCTTTTAAAAGAATATTTTTAATTGCTAAATCTTTTTTATTAAACATTGTAGATATATGTAAAGTAAGTTAAGTATTGTATTATGTGCAATAGTTTAATAGAATGTTACATGTTCTACAAACAAAGCACAAACATTTTAACTAGATAAGCCCAACTGCGGTACATAGTAAACAATGATTAAAGTATTAATAAATAAATTGCGAAACCAACAACATTGGTATAGGCTGGCAACACTGGCCAGTCTGACATTTCCCCTATTACTGTGAGAATGTAGCCAAGAAGAAAATCAATAATTACCGCTGCTAACCACAATTGCGTGTGTACTCGTTCAATGTAGGGTGCGCTTAAAAAGGCCGCCTATTACACAGAAGCGTAACTCTAAAGGCGAACATTAGCCTAACTTTTAACAAAATAGTAAAACGTTTTTGACTTTTTAACCACATCAAATCAAACCCAGGAACCAAAGCAATTATGAAGATATGACCTCCAAACTACAGATGTGTTTCCAGCAAGACAGTCAAACTACAATAATTACTAATTTGGATATAGAATAATAGGAAATAAGTCGATGTACGAATATTGATCAGGTATTGTAGGTTATGTAATTTTTTTGAAATCGGTTAATTCAGCATTTGCAATTAACACTTCATTTAATTTCAAGACATAAGCTTAATGAGTCGATAATATTTTTAATTTCCTCTTAATTTATTACATTTATGTATTTGTCTTTATACTTCAGTATCATGAATCAGTATCTTTTCAGTATCACTTTTAAATGTTTTTTTTTTATATATTTTAACATTGGATTCTGGATTAGATTGAACAGGTTCTCATCTTTCTATTACGCCTTCTTTCAAGTATATCGATTGATCCAGTCTAGACTTGACTCAGCCGAAAACGGCGTCCTATATATGAAGCGACTGCCTATATGTCTTCCAAAACCCAGTTACCAAGGCAACCTGACACGCCTTTGTAAAGACTAGTGGTCTGACTTTATAGCTTCAGAATAATATTACCGAGCTATAGCATTGCTAAAGTTGTTCAAATTAGCGTACAACAATTTAACGTGCCTACCGAAACATGGACATTCACCCATCCACGGACCCACGGCACTAAGCATTGCTTAATCATCATTTATCTTGTTTAAATTGCTACTATATCTATCAATAACTAATATCTTCTTTAAAAAAAAGTGCCTCACGTTACGCCACGGTGTAAGTGTAAGCCATGTTAATATATCGCACGTGCGGTCAGCCTGCTCGTTAAGGCCGCGTAATGAGCCGCCCATATTTACGAGTGCACCTAATACCACGCGTCTTATACTGTACTTACGATGCTCCCATCGATTCTACAGTTCTTATCGATTATTTTGCAAATCGATTATGGCAACCTGAAGTGGCTGTCTTGGATTAGATGCGGATGCTTTACAGAGTATTATCCGCAATTTGCCTGTGCTACTTGATTTGTAAGTTCTGAAGAGATAATACTTACAAAACAGGTAGCTTTATCAAGATATTTGCATTCATACGACTGTTGACTATTACTATTCTTGTTTTTATATTGCTCTAGATTCTGTCGGCGGTTTTGCTCGCGCCTTGTGGGAAGTAATTCACGCAACCTTCTAAAAACATGATTTACAGCCTTCCTTTATCTAACACTGAAATAATTTTACAAATCGGTGCCGTAGTCCCTGCGACTACCGCGTTCAAACAAACTCTTCAGATAAGTATTCCGTAGATGATCTAATAAACTCGGTCTTGATACTAAATACAGCTAGTTTTAATATCTCAATCCGCTGTCATAGCCACTTGAAGTCAAGCTACAATCTTTCCGTTTTTACCGTTCATCGATTGCTGTTCAATCGATGTCGATTCGAATCGATATTAATTTAGACGAGTTGCGGAAGGTATGATAGTGTCGTGCGTTTAACCATCGTTTAAGTTAACTAGAGCTTAAGAATGTTGGCGCACCTGCGTGATAGTTCTAGTGTAATTTACCTATGTAGTTACTAACGTGTGGTTGAATGCCATTTTTTACGCCATGTTAAGTAGAACATGTGACGGAACTTGGCTAGATTATCTGTTAGTTATTGTAGAAGTAACTATTATCGTCATCCCACTACTGGGCACAGGTTTCTTTTCAAACAGAGAAGCAATGCCGTGGAGGGGCTGGTAGGTACCTACTTGTCGACAACCACGGATACAGGGAGTCGAGGGACGACTCCTGATCAGCGAAGACGCGGATCTGTGAGTGTGACTTTTGGGTGGCTCACCATCCGTACGTATTAAGGACGACAGGCCGTGTCGGCGCCGGCGGCGGCGGCGCGTTCTTTTTCCCACGCGCTCCTCGAAGAGCATTCTGCAAAATTGGAGGAGCCCCTTAGGGCCAAGGTCTGTCGGGGTTTTGGGTTGTTCTCAAGAGTAAGTGGTCCTGGCAAACAAGGATCTCCAGGAGGAACAAACGTGGTTTTTACTCAGTAAGAGTTTGACACTCGCTTCTGGCGTACAGCTAGAATGGTAATTCCCACAAAAAAAAGCAGGCCCGCTATGGGAGAGTTAGAATAAAGAGAGATGTAGGCAGACTATATACACGTAGATAAGAATTTGTATTACAACGACACACCCCCTTTCCAATATCACTGCGTATAATATTTTCAATAGTAAGTTGGCATATGACTCACGCAAGTAATACCCAACCATGGGTTCCATTTGGCATTTGAAACTAAACCACAGGAGAAAACGTCAATTGCGATTGACTATGATTTCATACTATTAAGCCGCAATTTCTGAACGAAATTATGGACCAAATAAAATGGTTTTTAATCAAAGTTTCTTATAATAATTTCAAGTTTTATGAGATTAGCTACTGTACAAAATAATGTACATGAATGATGGGATAAAAAATATACGATTTGATTACTTACAAAATTGATTACACTGCCGCGTGCCGTATTATTTTATAGAAAACTTTACATCGCTGAACCAAAACAAAATATTTGACATATTGAAATAAATTCAAATGAAATGTTAATAAGATTTAGTGTGTACTACGAGTATTAATGAAGTTGGCACACGCTTAGGACTTAAAAGCGAAAGAAATAAAAGAAGAACGCTAATAACGCAGATACTGAAAGGCGGTCATTATAAGCAATATTTCCTCTGTCTTCTTTTTGTGTGTGCAATTGTAATAAACGAGCTTTGCAGCATATGTAGATACTACACATCGGAACTTACACATTTGAGATGAGATCCTAGTTTTTAGACAAAATATTTTTTAAAAACTTAAGAAAAATAAAACGAAAAATATCATAGACATTATATGAAAAGCCAATAACATTATCTATTAAAGAGGCCATGTTTTATAGTATACCTGTAGGTTAGACCACCGCGATAATGGGCCATATCCCAGCAGATTGTATTAGTAGTTAATTACAATATGTACCCCGATAATGTAATCTGATAGGGAACTAAGAGCGGTAACAATGAGACGTTTAATTAATTGTAAAATTGTATATTTTAATTGGCACAGATTTTAAATACCGTAGACAATTCGTCGCAACAAAATGGGGAAGGAAAGTCATTATATTTCATGACATTTTTTCCGGACCCGTGTTTTGTAAGCCACCACTTCCAAGAGCACCAAGAGTTTCAGGAGACTTTCATTTTTTTATATGGCTTCTTGCAGTTTAGCCTAGTAGGCCGTGTACTACTTAAACGGAGTTTCCTGTGAAAAGCTAAATTTAATTTTAGGCTTATACGAGTATCGACTTAAAAACCAAACGACAGCGGTAAGGGCACCTCTCTGTAGGCTTAGGACCTCGGCTCAGAGCCGTTGGTTGTTGGGGAGAGAACAGCAAAGGGACGGGCTGGGTCAGGAGGACTTGACCTTGAACTGAAGTAGACCATCATATTCCCTCAATCTGTCATATGCTTAACTTTCTTTTTGAACCATGAACTAATAAATTAAATATACCGGATTATTTGAAATACGACTAAAACAATATTGACATGGAATTGCAAACCCAGACCTTCAAATCCATGCGACACCAAATTTTACAGTTGGCAACACTTAATAAATGTTCCAGATAAGTAAGTATGCGCATTAACACTTGATAAATAAAACCTGTACAAATTCCTACTCCGAAGTGCGAATACCCTTCATATAATTGGCGGCTTGCAAAAGCAAATGTTTCGGAATCCAAGGCATTTCGACCGACTATATGCGCAGGAGTTTGACGATTAAAACTCCAGTCAATTAGTTAATCAATGGTATTTATTATTAATTTATTAATTGGTGTTTTTACTTTAAAACGATAGTACCGTTAAGTTGCCGTATTTTCTTAAAAATACAGTTTACTTTTTATGCACTTTAAAAAATAATATTATATATTTTAGGGTTTATATTTTTATTTAAATTAATTTGATGTGCTGACATGAAAAATGGGCGGGAAACGGTGGTTTTTGACGGGGACTTTTGGCAGTAAGACGGGTTAATAGAAGACGAGAGGGGAATCAGGTCGGTTGCGCAGGTGAATGGAGATTGTGGCAAGAGCCTTTGGATACTTATTAAAAACATTGTTAGTGACCTAAACGGGCCTTTTATTTTACCCCGAGTACGAAGGGTTATAGTTTTTACAAATATGACACTAATCCGTCAAATATAAATTATGAATAAGTTTACATTTTTACCCGACTGCCAAAGAAGGAGGGTAATGTTTTTTAAGGTCGCGCTCGTTCGTTTTGAGGTACATAACTGCGCTTAAAAACCCAAAAAAAATTTTAGAATACTTAGTTGTCTACCGTTCTTTACAAAATAATACTTATAAAGAAACTTATTGACTAATTAATAGTCTTTAATCTTGACGGTCCTGATCTATCAGTGCAGGCAATATGAAAAGTGGGCACAGATTGTACGCGACTTATCGCTTATCTGCAAATCCATGCATAATGTTCTGTCAGGCTCGGATGCTGCAACACTATAACGCTGTGTCTTCTATGTTGATGGTTTTATATCATAAATTGGTGATAAATTCATGCCAATAGTGCATTTTATAAACTATAAATTATAAACTTATACAGTTTTTTTTATTAGTAAGGCAGTTTTAAGTTAAGAACAAAGAAAACAAGAGCGATAGACAATTGAAAATAATCCAAGATTTTGTCACAGATTCTATTTTTAAAATGACCGAACCATTATATTCAGCCAGCTTCAAATAAGCTCAGACATAAACCTTCATGGTACTTCAACGTTACATAACCTCTTTGGTTCGAGGCAGTCAAGTCGCGACAGGCGCCCAACTGTCTTGTACTGAGCATACAAATGATTTAATGTGTTCACTGAAGCAAATGTTTGGCTTTCACAAAATGTTCTTCTAACCTGGTTGATTGTAACAACTTGTGGAGAATGAGGCTGCAGATAGGTATGTTTATTATTTCGAAGAGCAATAATCCCTTTCCCCAGTCTCGTATTTCATCTTTTTCTTTAGATGTCTTAAGAAGAAAGCCTAATTTAGTGACCAGAGACTGTTGGGCTATGATTAAAATACCTTATAATAAAACCTGATCCTTAAAAGAACCAGGGTTCGTGCTAGGTTCAAACATCATCTCGATCAAAGTAAATGGTTTAGGCCTAACATTTAATCAGGTATTTTTTTAAGACCACAATTTATTATAACTTTGCATGAGTTTAATATATTGATGCATGATAAATAATTAGGACCGTCAATACCCATTATTAGACACCAAAAGTCCTAGTAGCTCATCATTGTTATTTACTTACTGCATTTTTCCTAGTCACAACCGCAGCAATCAGCGTCTCCGCTCAGAATGTTGACATTTTTCAATGCTTCTCAACAATCTTATTTAGGTAAAATCAATCATGCAACTTATTTTATTTTTAAGAAGTATGAAATTACATATAGCGGATTATTTGAACATATTACTAAGAACATATATAACATAATAAGTTTCAAGTTAAGGTATACCCTGGTTTAAAACTAGTGCCCTAATGCATACTAATCTGCTTAATTCATAGATCTGCTAAGTTAAGCTGTGGGAGCCAAAACACTTTTACAATCCAGTCACGTTTAAACCGAACGGGACTGTAGCTATGTCTACTATTTAAAAACATTGCCTCTTTATCCTTTCTTGCCGTTTTTCAAGATTAAAAAAATAATATAAGGGTCTGATTTAAAAGCTGTTATTTAACTTGCAATGTATGTATGTATGTTACGGTGGATTCTTTGAGCTCAATTTTTATTTACATTATATACTAAGAAATTGCAACCGGATAAAAGTAGTCAAATTCCGTCTCTGCTGTACCGCCTATCTTTGCGCCGAATTCCATCTCAATTGGTTCAGCTGTTATATTAAAAATTGCGTTTCAAACACAAAAATCCAGTTGTAGAAGCAATCCTGCTTAACAAAAGTATTAATTACATACTTAAACCTTTCTAATGAAACCTTTTATCTATTAATGGAAACCGCATGGAAATCCATTCAGCAGTTTCTGAGTTTATTACAAACAAACAGACACTGTGTTATTTTATATAGTTACATAACCAAGCCAACATTCTCAGTATCTCTAAAGCTTAATAAAGCAGTATTAAATAAGGGGCATTGCGCTAGATATAAATCTGTCGCAACATGGCGCCCGGCGGTCTTGTGGCTGCGTCTGCGCACACCTTGTGACGTCAAGTTAAGAAAATTCCCCTTGTTTGCGCCGTACACGGTTTGAAATTGTAAAATAGTGCTCTACACTGCGTTGTAAACACTGAATATTCTGTACGGATTTAGGCAGCTGCAACGAATATGTGATCTGGGATGTTGTATAATTTGGCTATGATAGTGTCTTTTATTCAAGGTAAAGAAACTTTATGAGCTCCGTTTTGTTAATAAAGTTCCTATATAAACGGCAGTATGGACTAATTTCAGATGTACAGACGCCAGCACATCAAGCTACTACAATCTCACAAATTTTCCCAATGACTTTGTAACCATATGCTGCAGTGATAAGATTGGAAATCTACTAAGGAATTTTGACAGATTGTAGTAGCTTGATGTGCTGGCATCTGTACCTTATTTTGAAAATTTTGTTTACGTATGGCTGATATGATTCTGATGTAGAAAACTCAAACTACTAGAGTTTGAATTTCTGCCACATTTGAACTGTGACAGTTGGTTTGAAAAATTAAAACAGTTGAATTTGAAGCTTTAGTTTCTAACAACTGATTACAAAATGCATGTTCTGCGCTAATCAACCACCAAATCGCTTCCAATTTCATCTAACACAAAGCGGTTACTCAAACTAAGATCAACATTTTGCACTTACGATATTAGAAAACCACTTTATTATCACAACAAACACAAGTTTCTAGCTCAATAATCTAATAATTCTAATAAACACGAGGCTTGTTTTTGAGCTCGTAAGTCCAGGAGACAAGATCGGCGTGTGTTCTCGAAAGCGGCATCGGCCTCAGGACACAAATCATTGCGGCACCGCCCCGTTCTTACACAACGGAGGTAGGAAACTTCTCGGACTAAAAACTTGGGTTCCAGTGGCGTATTTAGGAGTCACCAACTAGGGCCCTTATTGAAGGCCTTATACTTAAAGGGGCTTTGCAAAACCTATTTTAAGTCGAAGGTGGCATGAAGAAATAGTGATTTGGTGGCTTTAAAAATGTAACATGTTGTAATGGTGGATAAAAGGTTATCCATAATATTAAAAAAAGATACACCTAATATTAAAAGGACATACATTATATTTTTTCGCGTTTATTAGGGGCCTCGCGAAAACTAAAGTCGATTATTTCACTTAAGCCTTTAAAAGAAGTTCCCCATCATCTCCCGAGCCTTTTCCCAACTATGTTGGGGTCGGCTTCCAGTCTAACCGGTTTCGGCTGAGTACCAGTGTTTTACAAGGAGCGACTGCCTATCTGACCTTCTCAACCCAGTTACCTGGACAACCCAATACCCCTTGGTTAGACTGGCGTCAGACTAAGTGGCTTCTGACAACAAACATTGCATGAACAGAGCCACAATAAGAAATTTGATAAGAATACAGAAACGGTGACAACACAATTTTATTGGTAATTGTCTCCGGGCCACGTTCGTATTTGTAGTCACCAATTTCTCCTTCGTTCTATTTTGAAAGATCTTGGAAAGAGGGCTCCGTATTATGAGCTCATGGTTACCTAAGTCTACGCTACGCCACTGTTCGTACACAGCGGAGCTAGGGAACTGTTGAACTAAAAAACTATTTGGTACTATGTTTTATTGTGAGCAAGGGGTAATCCATTATGATGTAGTTGTCGCTTGGCGCTTTGCAGCGATGTTGTCGCTTTAAAGCGCTTGTCGTCTAGCGCCTGTATTGTTTGTTGCCGTTGTTTGAACTTTCTTTGGACATGTTTGAAAAGAGTTTTTAATTTTCAAAATGTCTTGTGTGGTATCGTTGTTACTGGTATTTTTATAGAAGGGAAGCATTAGGTCCTTAATTTTTTACAATCATAAGTACTTATAAAAGACTGAATGTAAGTAAGATGAAGTAGCCTCATCTGCCTAGCCTCTTCCAAAGATATATATGTTGGTGTAGCCTTCCAGTATGAAAACTATGTGGGAACCGGCTAGCATGGTATAGGCATGTAATGCGGAGGAATGAGGATCATGTTGTGAGGAAGGTCTTGAACATGAATGTGGATGGATATAGAGGAAGGGGACGATCAAAGAAACGATGGATGGATTGCGTGAAAGTTGATATGGCTAGAACGAATGTAACTTGAGTGATGACGGCAGATAGAAGAGCGCGGAAGACAAAAGTATGCTGCGCCGGCATCAAATAAAACTTGGGATAAGGGCAGGAGGATGATGATGAGACTTCCAGTTTTAACTGGATACAGCTAGTATCAGTATTTAATTAGAGTAGAAAATCAACACACATATTTAGCTGTTAGTGAAATATTACATATTAAGGTAGGTATTTAAAGCTCCTATTTCTTATTTTTCTCCCGTAAACATTAATTCGTTCAAAAGATATTTCTGCAAAATCACTATCCACACTTTCCTACATCTCAGCTAGGATCCCAAATATGGTCGACGATGGATCCTCACAACAATTTGTATGAGGCAACAGTTTACTTCGAAAGCGAGAGGCGTCTATAACTTACTTGTTGTAACACTGAACGATTTACGAGAACAACATACTATTATTACTGTGAACTAATTTTGAGGAGTTATTGTATTTCCAATTGTAATTGAAAGATGCCCACGCCATGATGTTGTATGTGAAGCAAGAGAAGAAGAGGAAAGGCACACAATAGTATAATGGTTAAAACACCTGCCTCCCGTCTATGAGTGTGCTAATTCGATCCCAAGTCATGCAAGTATCAATACAACTTTTTAAAGTCATATGGACTTTCTTTTGTATATCTTGGACACCAGTTATTGATTAAAGGTAAAGGAAAACATCTCGAGGAAACTTGGACTATATCATCTGAAATCACCAACCTGAATTGAGCAAGTATGGTGATTAACGCTCAATCCTTCTCTGTGTGACAGGAGGCCTATATCTAATGAGACTATAAAAAGGCTAGTAATGATGATGATGACCTTAAGCATGTTAACTACAATTATTTAATTTCGGTCACCGTACTCTTGTATGTGTATAAACAAATCCATTTTTTAATTCATCCAAAATTCATTGAGAGTGAAATAAATTACCGACAATACTAACATCAAAATGGAACTACCTATTACAGTCCTTATTTATAAGAAAAAAAAACTGTATCCAAAAATTAGTAAGAACATGCAATTTTTTTAAATTCAAACGGTCGTGGAAATTATTTTTCGTGTTGCATTGACGGACAGTGGGCCTTCTTCCATCTCATCTTATACTCATAACTAGCTGTCCCCAGCGGTTTCACCCGCATCTTTGGTTACTGCTCCGCTCCCGTGTGTCTTAGGGTTGAACCACATCTGGCAGCACGTAATCGCATTTGTTCCGTCTGTGCTACCACGTGCTGCAGTATGCTGCCGTATGCGAACGCGCGCTGTCAAATTCCGCAGACAAAAAAGGCGATCGCACGCGTAGCAAGTGATAGGCGATAGCAAGTGATCGGCGATGAAAGGATGCGTTAGCATGCTATCGCGCGCTTCAGCGTTCCGGAGTCTCCCTGCCGACCATTGAATTTTGTCCGTGAAGCCGATCGCCTCGAGGATTCCGCCGCGTGCTATTGCATTATGCTTTCTGTCTCGGTCTATATCTCTTTCTGTCGCTTAGAACGGCAAATGGCAGTTCTAAGCGACAGAAAGAGAAAGGGCGACGGAAAAAGGCGATTCCGTGCTGCCAGATGTAGCTCAACCCTTAGCGTGATGTTATATAGCCTATAGCCTTCCTCGATAAATGGGCTATCTAACACTGAACGAATTTTTCAAATCGAATCAGTAGTTTCGGAGGTTAGCGCGTTCATACAAACAAACTCTTCAGCTTTATAATATTAGTATAGATCTTCAAAACGATATAAAACACGTCTCCTTACGACTCCAAGACGATTGCGATCAAGCCGACGCAATCCAACAATAGACTATAAGAGTTCATTTCCCAAATGTCTAATCAAGTTATTATACTTTAATACGAATTTTAACATCGTAATTGTCCGTCTATGATTCAAAATTATTGTATTTATCGTGACTAATGTCATAATTGTATTCTGGTTCCGAGTCCTCATTACTTTTGAAGTAGGTGATAAATAAAGTAATTTTTTCCATGATTTGGAAGGCACGTTGAAATGTGGGGCCGGCTGTCATTTTCACATTTTTGGTATGAGTTACAGGTAGTCAGAAGCCAGAAAGTCTGGCACAAGTCTGACCAAAGAGTATCGTTGTCCGCGTGATTGAGGTGAGGGCGTCAGATAGGCAGTCACTCTATGTATGTAAAATAATGATTTTCATCTGCGCCCACAGGAGGCCTCCTCAGAATTGAGTAAAGGCTAGGTAGATTAGTGGATTGAGGCTCGTGGCTCTTACTATGTATTATAACTCCAATTCATCTAATTCACTACAAAAATAAACTCCCGTTTTGTAAAGTTTCAGAAGCTAGAAATCAGTTATTAATCTTATAGCCTACACATAGGCAGGACAAAGCAAAGGGGTCAACACGAACTGGTCAATCCGAAGATCATTAAAGGCACAGCAACTAGCAGAACGGAATCAAAGGACTGCAAAACATTTCTACCATTCGTGACTAAAACCTATCTTTCAACCATCCTACAGGTCAAAGATCAACGTTAAATAAAAACGTCTAAAATAGCCTAACATTTTGCAGTGTAAGATCTGCATGAAATATTCAAATCTAGGCAATTATTCGGGCATTTAGTCTACAAAGATATTGTTTGAAGCGTGTGAGTGTTATCTAGGCGTTGGTTGGGAACAATGAGAGGAGGTACGAAGCTGCGGTGGAAGCAATCAGCTTGCGATAGAACGCTAGCAACCGGAACGCGACAGTTATTCCGCTCTTCTCTAAGTAACGGTTCACCATTTGCAGTACTTTTTCTTTGTGCTCGACTACTAACAGTGGTACTATTGGTTATGTTGGAATTATCGCTCGAAATCAGACAACATTAAATTAATATTTAGTGTAACATCACAAAACATCTCAACTGTAGGTTTATATATGGGTACACTCTAAATATAAAATATGAATTCAATGTTATTTTTTTTTTGTATCGATATTAAATAATTCATTAGTTTAAGATTACTTTGTGCTTTATGGTGCCTGCTTCTTAAGATAAAAAGAGAATATCAATATATCAAAATCAAAAAAATATCAATGTGAATGTGTGCCAATGTGTAGCGCATTGTGAAATCCAGTAACTAAGGCCATAGAGCCCGAACTGCAACTCTTTTAAATCTTTACTTATGAACAAAGTAACTTGCGACATACTCGATTGCATGTGGTCCCACCGTAGCGGTAACGACTATCATTGTTTCATTATGGTTTTCTAAATATTTCTGAGTTAGAGGTGAGTATTATGTGAGTAGACTTTGGTAGCTCCATCTGACGGAGTACATTCACCACGCTCCGTCGTTCGCTAGTTTCGTTACTTTAGATTATTTTCTACTAAATCGTGTTTAGACGGTCTCTGATGACAATTTTGTTATTTTTCGTCGTTTTGGAATTGTATCATTAGAAAGCTTGCGGAAATAATTTCAAATGTTGCCATGTCGCATGATATTTATATTTATAAGCAGGGACCCTAGTATTATGATAATCTACAGTTCCATTAATTAGTTATTTAAAATCTTGACTGAAGATCTAATTTTTTTTATATATATAAATATTATAATAATATTCGTCACATATTCACACAACGTCATCTAGTCCCAAACTAAGCAGAGCTTGTACTATGGATACTAGACAACTGATAAACATACTTATATACTTTTCTTTTGTTAATACATTCATATTATACATAGAAACACCCAGACTAAGTCAAACACACATGTTCATGCACACAAATGTTTGACTCCTGCGGGAATCGATCCCGCGACCTATAGCGTGGCGGGCAGGTTCACTAGCCACCACGCCATCTGGTCGTCAATTTCAATTAATTAATTTCAATGTATCTAAAGTCCAAAAATGAGGATTATTTTTGTAGCACAATAATTACTTTCCTTTGCAAAATTCAATCATTAGATAATCAATGCTTCAAACATCTACAAATTATGTATAATAAGGTCCCGTTTTCACAAACAGAAAAAGCAATAGCGATCAATAACGTCCTGGATTTATTCCAGATAATAAACAGAGCCCGCGTACTAAGTAAACCATAGTATTAAGTTATTAGAAGGGTGTTTACTTTAAGTATGGTACTTATAGGTTGGACCTGGGGCGACTCGATACCGCGTGTTATAAATCTAAGCTATATCATAAAATCTACAATAACCACCAACTACCGAGCAACCGTTAGGGGCTGCCAAGATCGAGGATAATACTAAAAATAATTGTGGATTCTAAATTATGATGTTTTTAGTTCTGCGGACAGTTTTTGAGATAGAACTTTTTGCTAAAAACTTTGTTCTGTTTTAATATAGGCTTAAGTTTCAAAACCATGTAAGGAAAAGTTCTAGAAGAATTAGATAATGAAGGAACGTACTGCATAATTAGTATATTATCATCAAACGTTTCAGAGGTTTAGTGAATATCTCGAGCACTTGTATATTGATATCTTGCTGGTAAAAGATGCTGGATTTTAGGTAATTTCTCAAATGTTATGAAGTGGTAGCTCGTAGCTAAGGAACAGACGCACGGGTAGATCGATCTTAAGTTAAGCAACGTTTGGCGCCGGGTCGGTGGATGGGTGACCATCTTGTCTTGTCGTTTCTCCGTGTTTCGGAAGGCACGTTACATTGGTGGGTCACGGTTGTCATTTGTACATCTTTGGCAGCGTTACGGGTAGTCGCCAGAAATTCTGAAAACCAGTATTACCATGCGGTTGCCCAGATAACTGGGTTAAGGAGGTCAGACAGGCAGTCGCTCCACTTGAACTCAGCTGTATCCGGTTAAGGCTAGAAGCCGACCCCAAGATAGCCTGGAAAAAGGTTAGGCAGGTGATTTTATGAAGTATAGTGGCCAAGCGCGGAAAACAGACTAACACGGATCAATCAAACGATTCCAGTATACGTAAGATCGATAAGCAATAGTCAAACACTATGAACATATTAATAGACCGGAAAACCGTAATTGGAATATCGATCATACGTAACGATTGTTTAATCGACTAGAATTATGCAGTCAGAATAAACGAACGCTTCTGAAGGAACCTGCGGCAGCCTGATAGTGACTGGATTTATTGGGATTGAATGCTTGATTAGGTGTTCCTACTTGCAGTTGTAGAAAATTATGCATACCTGTATCTTGCTGTCCCAATTCGGTGTTCTTGCCTATTCAGATTATTGAAGACTGTTCTAATATAACATACTACGAAAGGAGATTGAAATTCAAGATTTGTAGCCATACACAAGCCAGCTAGGTATAAATTTATTATTTTATCTCGAAATATTTTTAGTTTCCAGAATATGATAGTTAGTGCAAGCCATATTTTCAGTTAACTTCACATTTTTTGTGCACTTCCAGTATCAAAACTATACGGCAAGAAACACCGCAGGAACATCTAGTTAATCAGATGAGAATTTTTATTCGTACATAAAACAATAACGACTTCATTATAACCAATAATTACGTGATAAGCAATACCAACGTAAGCGCAGTCGACGTCTGCTAATCAAGTTAGCTTATTGAGATGATACAAATAGCGTCAATAGTTGTCATGTTCAGTTATATAACGGTTATCGAAAGCAGTATGGAAGCGAAAGTCGTTGGTGGGTTAAAGGCATCCATAACAGAATTTCCCCATTCCGCCTTCATTGGGGTTAGTTGTATTCAAGAAACAAATTACCATAAAGACGGCTGGATCTGTGGCGGGTCTATCCTGAACGAGAGAGTAGTGCTAACAGCAGGACATTGTATGTACGGATGTACGCCTGATAGTGTCTTCAGCGTCGCCGTCGGTCAGGCAAACAGGCAACATGGTGCGCGCCATATTGGCAAAAGCTACTTAGTTCACGAACAATATATGTCTCATAGAGTCGATTACGACATTGGGTTGCTGAAACTTCAAACACCATTGAAATTTAATGAAAACGTGAAAAAAATTGCTATTATAAGAAGTCCACCATACTTTGAAAAAGCGCAAATAGCTGGTTGGGGAATGATCAATGTAAGGTTATATTTTTTACTAGCGGTCGCCCGCGGCTCCGCCCGCGTGGTTGTCGTTTTCGCGACAAAAAGTAGTCTATGTGTTGTTCTGATATATAAAATATGACCTATAGAGGACCCCCGCGGCTACGGCTTAAAAGCTTAAAAAATAGTGTAACTTCTCCCGTTTTCCAGACATTTTCCTTCACTGCTCTGCTCCTATGGATTGTAGCGTGATGAAAAGTATACTATAACCTGCCTAGGAGTATGACAAATAATTGTACCAAGTTTCATTAAAATCCGTCCATTAGTTTTTGTTTCTATAAATAACATACAGACAGACAGACGGACAGACAGACAGACAAAAATTTTACTGATTGCATTTTTGGCATCAGTATCGATCACTTATCACCCCCTGATAGGTATTTTGAAAATATATTCAATGTACAGAATTGACCTCTCTACAGATTTATTATAAGTATATGTAGATAGATTTCAAGGGCATATGGCTTAGTTATCATTGTCATTGACTTAATCTGAATCTACGGTTTATCGTACCCCCCACAACAAAGTTATCTTGTAACACATTCATCATCTGCCTAGCCTTTTCCTAACTAAGTTGGGGTTTGCCAGTCTAACCAATAGCAGCTTTTTATTTAAACTGCACTTCTTACATCTCTTGGCATACTCCTTGTTTAAAAAAAAGATAGACGTTCTGGCTTCTGCTCAAGTTTTACAAATGGTATTCTGAATCACCGAACCACCATAATGGAAGAGTTTAATTCATCAAGACGTGTCAGCTCATAACTATCAAGTCACCTTCATCTACCAACGTTGAACATTCATTAATTGATTAGAGAAATATATTTTTATATCTTACTATATTTTCATTAGGAATTCACGAAGGAAATAAAAAGTGATTTAATGAATATTGATCAGTACGTTTGGAAAGATGCCAGCTGTAAGCAAATGATTTACAATCTGCCCAAAGGAACCATTTGTGCAAGTAGCGGGGACCCTGATACTTACAGCAGCCGGTAAGACGTTTTTTTAAATATGCCTTCGTACAGCCCAGTCAAAGTATTCTAGAAAGTTAGAAAATTCAATACTTCGAAGGTTATGAAGATTTAGAGCTTATTGACGCCTTAGCTTGAAAACCTCATTAGTTCAAAAGACGTAATTTTTCAAGAGGTGATGTTCGGTACGGTCATCCAACCATAAACCTACGCTATTTTTTATCTCAGCCTTAGATCGGTGGACTGATGACTGCCGACTTAACCTACCCTGATATTTCGCTTCCAACACCTTTAGCCGGAGTCACAGGTATCGCTAGAGCTGGTCACCCGGCGGTGGTAGAGACCCTCGTCATCTCGAGGCCTATTTCTCATCATGCAACAGACGACCCTCCTTTTCCATTTATTCAAACGCAAGCAACTTCCTCGCAAACTTTAAACTTTACTATCATGCCATAATGCCATGGGTGTCGTGTCAATTATATGATATGGTGACCCATCATTTCCCTGACAACCTGTAGTTATCGTAACCGTGTCGATGCTAATGATGCGTAGCAGTGTGATAAGATGCGGGAAACAATTCACTAGTCAACTGGGCGATAAGTGTACTTGACATGATCCCTTGGAACCATTGTCCTCCTTGATGTTGACCACCGCTAACCATGCCTATGCTATGTTTACTTACCTAGGCGACAAACCTACCTAAATCGACTCATTCAACGTTTCCTCTGTACGACGCGTAATTTTATTCGATCATTAAACGGAAAGTTTATTGAGTCTATGGAAATTAATTACCAAGTTGGCTTGGTTGATGTTAATCATACGAATAAGTTTCATTCAAATAGGTAGTAGGTGTTATTAATAGAATAACAGATGTATTATTACATTTTTATGTTGAATATGATACGAGTTATCGAATGTGCCATGGAACCTTTTATTGTAAAAGGTGAAGATGCAACTATAATGCAATTCCCGCATTCAGTTTTTATGTTCATATCCCTGGCGAAGGGTTACTGGATTTGTGGATCATCTATCATCAATGAGAGAATCGTACTTACAGCGGCGCACTGCCTTGAAAGTGGCGCCGAACGCCTTCATATCGTCAGAGTGTATGCAGGTCACAGAGTAAAAGCTAGAGGGCAGTCTACATCCGCGTCCAATTATTACCTCCACAAAAATTATGATTCAGAAACGATCAGTCATGACTTAGCACTCATAAAGCTCAAAAAGGACTTAAAAATTGGAAATTTGGTTAAACGAGTTGCATTAATGAGGACACCCCCTGATGATCCTATTGCGGAAATAGCTGGTTGGGGAATAATCAACGTGAGTATTTTGGATCAAGTGAATTAAATATTTACTCTGTATGATGAAAAAATAATACATTTGTAGTCAAAGCAAGTTATTCTATAAATGTTTCAGGAAATAACAAAAACACCAACAGCGACCCTTCAGTATGCCAAAAAACGTGTACTAAAGAAATCTGCATGCAAAAATCTATCAAAATTCATGACGATAGGCACCTTTTGTGCTGACAGCATTGACGGAAAATCCCTTGTATCTGAGTAAGCAAAATCTATTGTCATTAAAGAAGATCTTTGATGAGTGACAAGTGTACCTGCTGTAGCGGAAAACCTCAAACGGTGCCAATATATAAACGTCAATCAATCTCGAAAATAACACGTTTGAGCCGCTTGGGGAGAACCGTAGGGCCCAAGTGTAATAAGCAAAAGTAATGGGCTGACCAACATGTTGTACGTGGATTGCCACGTTTGGTGACCAGACCTTTGACCACGATCCCTGTTGTCAGAGATACGGATAAGTTTTTACTGAATTATTTTAATTTCTTCCTTCATCACATAATTAAAAAAAGTGTATCTCTAACTCGACTTAACCTATGTAGACTACAGATAAAACTATTGACGAATTCCGATGTTTTTGTTTGTAGACAATCGCGAATCAGGCTTTTTAGTCGGCCGATAATACGTACTTGTTGTAATGTGCGCAGAACCATACATATTTAACCCATACTGATTAAGAGCTCGATCAAACTATCGGCTACCTAAAATCCCGCAGCCTGCGGAGTGTTATTATTCGTTAAAATAGTCTTCGCACCAGTATCATTAAATACATCTCAATTTCAAATCAAATTGAAATATAACGTTCCTTTTATCCATGACATAATTTTATTTGTCCATAAAACCAAAGATTATTGTTTCTTAGAAAATTAATTACCTTATTAACCGTTGAGGTTAATTAACCTCATATGGATTAAGTTCTTCAACCCAATAAGAAGTTATTTGTAGAAATAATGTTTTATTTAATTATAGTGTTGAACATGTTAAGATTAATTGAATGTGCCATGGAACCATTTATTGTTGGGGGTAAAGAAGCAAATATAAAGCAGTTCCCGTATTCTGCTTACATATTCATGTCATGCTTATCGACGAAAACTTACTGGAGTTGCGGATCATCTATTCTCAACGAAAGAGTTGTACTGACGGCAGCGCATTGCCTGATTAGTTGCGCAGAACGTCCTCGTACCATCACAGTATTTGCAGGACACAAAAGAAAATCTAGAGGGCAATCTTCAAGTGTTTCCAATTTCTACCTCCACGAGAGATATAGTGCAGATGCGAGCGTTTTCGACATAGCACTAGCAAGGCTCAAAACCAGCTTACAATTTGGAGAGCTTGTGCAACGAGTTGCAATATTGGGGCACTCCCTTAACGATAAAGTTGCAGAAGTAGCAGGTTGGGGACTAATTAACGTAAGTACTTTATAAATCAATTGATAATACAGAAACAGTTACGACAAAGTGTAAGCTAAACATGGAACATTCCAGGAAAGAGATGAAGTATCTACAAAGATCCTCCAGCATACCAAACAAATTATAGTAAAGAGACCTGAATGCCAAAAACGAATAAGAAACATTCCGCACGGCACCATTTGTGGTGAAACCATCGATGGTCATTCTTATGCATCTGGGTAAGAAAAATACGCGTTTGAAGGCATAATATGACTGACAAAATAATACTTCAAAGTCAGAAGTTATATAGGTACATGTATGATGCACCAAAAAAAAGTATACAAATAAGATGACTTATTTAGAAGACTTTTCTGTTATCGACTCGCACTTGGAATCGTTACAGCGGCGAGAATACGTAGAATACGAGATATGGTGTCCATAATACAGGGCGTACAAGTAGTAGTATAAGTTTTTGATTGATAACAGAGTATTGTTTGCTGTCTTGTTTGTGTATTGTTACGATTGTCGGCTACGGCGGCCGTTCTCTTTAAGGAGATCAGCCAATTGCAAAGGACATATTATAGTGCACAAGCATTCGCGCAGATACAGGTGCACTCTCTATTCCCTCATTCTCATAGTCCGTTGGGTCGGCAATCCGACACAACCGGAGAGAGATCAGGCGCAGGACGGGTGAATCAATTATCAACTTGACTCCGGGCTGCTTTATGAAGGTTTCTCAAAACCCACAAACGATTTCGGCCCGACCTGGGTATCGAACCCGAGACCCCGTGCATAGCAATCGCGCCTTGCGACTACTAGACCAACGAGGCAGTCAGTCATTGTTTTATTACATAAATTATTATCCATTATACTTAATGCCGTTTAGTTCAGAGGCCAAAGGATGTGATTAAACGAACCAAGAATTATTTTTTTTCTGATTTGAAAATACCATAAACCACTTTATGGCCACTTAAAAAAAAATATTAATTATCGAATGAAGAGATTACGGTGGGGATTTGAGTGTTCAAAGACCCCTTGGACGTCAGTTGGCTAACTGAATATTATGTTTTATTTAGCTGTATTCAGTTTATTAGGATTTATTTCATGTGAAAAGATGAGCCATCAGACAGTCAGAAGAAAAGAGGGGGTACCGATAGTCGGTGGACAGATCGCGAGAATCGAAGACTTTCCATACTCTGCCTTTTTAAAAATTAAGCGTGACGTTGGCGGAAATTACGCAGCATATATGTGTGGAGCTTCCATCGTCAATGATAGGATAGCAATGACAGCTGCGCACTGCCTAGTTCAATGTGGTCCTAGAAGTAAGGTTTCTATCTCCGTGAGAAAAAATAGATTGGGCGGTCATAAAGCTTGGGTACATAAGTTTCTTATTCATAAAAGTTTTACTGCTCATCCACTTACAAATGATATTGCACTGATAAAACTGAAAACTTCACTTCAGTTTGGTAAAAAAGTGAAAAGAGTAGCTCTAATGCCAGATCCACCTTATTTTGAGAAAGCCAGAGTAGCTGGATGGGGACGAATTAACGTGAGTATTCATTGATTGCCTGTTGTGATAACAGTTGGCAAATTAATGCGTTTAACATTGTATATTATTGATCTGTGCTTATTCATGTTGGCTATTCCAGGAAGAAACATCCGAAAAATCTCCGTATCTCCAATATGTTGATCAATATGTACGAAAGACTAAAGAGTGTGTGAAAGTAATTAGGAATATGCCTAAAGGTACTCTTTGTGCCAGCAGTCGAAAAGAAACTTCGTATGCTAGTAGGTAAGACGAAGGGATTGCCAACCACACAGCATTTTAATAGATGATTGTTGAAGTGCTTCGTGTGGCTGTCATTGCCGCAGTCATTTCTGTTTGTGGCTCAGCAGACCAATAGCAGCTTGGTATTTTCTACCTCATCTGTGGCAGGTGAAACGCGAACCTACATGATATATTACAAAAAAGTTTACTTATTTTAGAAACCTTTATTGCTTCAGTCTCACCACGTTTTCATAGAATTTTACTTAAATATTTTACAAAGTAGTTCTTTGTGTGGACTGTCTTAACTTGCAGATACGTCTATTTCGTCGTTATGTTATTTTTCACAATGTAGTGTACATGTCATGAACATTATCAGAGGTGAGTTGGTCGCTTCATGAAACCAATGCAACAATTAGGTAATTAATACTCTATGTACCGTTCTTCTTTTTTGAACACTTACTTTTAACCACCTTTGTTTTTTTTCGGGGGGAAATCCTCATGGACTTATCCTCCGCCTGGAGAGAGGCGGAGGGGTGTGCCGGACTCTTACTGGCTAAAACCACCCCGGTGTCTCCTCGCACGTGCGCGCGGGGCCGCGGGAATCCAGATTCTTCCGCAGCCCCGCACTACTGCTGGCCCAACTGTCCGGGCCTCGCCTCCTGCACGGGGTAGTGAGGTGTTAATCTACCCCGTGCATCGCCTCAGAGGCGCGCGCCGACACCCGCTCGCGCATCTGCCGCGGGTCCATCGAAAAGGGGGGCGGGGACTTCCCCTGGACCCGTTTATTGGGGGCGGAAAAGGGCGTTGTCCGCTCTTCTCCTGCGCCCGGTGCGCCTTCTGCAGCCGGGGAAGGGAGTCGTGATTTCCCTCTCCCGTTCCGCAGATTCCTTCTGCGACATCACGTCCTCGCCGAAGGACACCACCGCGTCCCACGACTCTGCCCTACCGACCATCTTCCGCACCACGGCCGGCAGCGACAGGTCGACTCCTACCTCGTTTGTGAGGACACGGCGCTGCTCCTCCCAAGCCACACACTCGGCGAGCGTGTGTTGCGCCGTGTCCTCCCCGCAATGGACGCAGTGGTAACACCGAGCGTCCGGCTCCCTGTCTATGCGGCACAGGTACTTGCCGAAGCAACCGTGCCCGTGTTTTTTAAATAAGTGTGTACATATTTTATAGAATAACTAAATAGGTATGGTAGATAATTAGAAATGTTTAAAAATATGTTGAGAAAATAAAAATATTTTTGTTGTTTTATTTACTCCATAAACTTTAATCTGATACACGTCAATATATTTCTTAAGTTGACATTGCGCATAATACATTGTCAAAAAATCAAACAAAAATGACCCTTAACGTGTTGTTTTCGTGTTCCACAGGGGTGACTCTGGCAGCGCTCTGGTGGTGCGAGGCTACATCCAGATCGGGATAGTCTCTTACAAGATCCCTAAAATCAGCAGGAGCCTCGTAGTGTACACCGATACCGGGTACTTCTACGACTGGATAACACACAACACGAAAAGACTTTATTGTTCATAGATATTTGTAATAAATGATTAGGATTGTTTAGGGACTTTAGTTTTTTGAATATGATCATCATCACCACCCTAGCCTTTTCCCAACTATATAAGATCAGTTCAACTATATGTAGGTGATACCTAGCCACTATTACACCCGTATTTTAACTTTTTTGTCTCTACCGTGATAAAAATCTCGATGATACATATTTTTGAAGCGCTCATACTAAAATGTAAATCTAATACATTAGCAATACCTTCACGCTTCACGCACGTGGCCATAAACAAAGGAACAGCTGCTTCTTGGCCGTAATGTCATGCTTGGCATTTGAAATAAAAATATGTTTGTGGCATTGAGGCAATCCCTTAACGATAAAGTTGCAGAAGTAGCAGGTTGGGGACTAATAAACGTAAGTACTTTATAAATCAATTGATAATACAGAAACAGTTACGACAAAGTGTAAGCTAAACAATATGGAACATTCCAGGAAAGAGATGAAGTATCTACAAAGATCCTCCAGCATACCAAACACCTTATAGTAAAGAGACCTGAATGCCAAAAACGAATCAGAAACATTCCGCACGGCACCATTTGTGGTGACACCATCGATGGTCACTCTTATGCTTCTGGGTAAGAAAAAAAAATGCGTTTGAAGGGATCATACGACTGACAAAAAAAACTTCAAAGTCAGAATTTATTTATATTACTAGCGGTCGCCCGCGGCTCCGCCCGCGTGGATGTCGGTTTTCGCGACAAAAAGTAGCCTATGTGTTATTCTGATTTATATAACCTAAAGCGGACCCCCGCGGCTCCGCCTGTTTGGATGTCGATTACCGCTACCAAAAGCCTAAAATTTATCCCGTGTGTTCAACTACCTAAAAGTAAATGCAGCATTAATTCAATCAATTATATATTTTAATATAATGAACCGATTTCAATGAAGTGTGTAATTTCGAAGACGGTTGGGGGAAAGGGGAGCAATCAGTGGACCGGACCCGAAAAGAGTACAGCTGTGGTACAGCTTGACTTTTGTCGGGATGAGAAGCCTGCGCTCGGACCTCCCGTCTTTTTATACCTACCGGCCGACCCGCGTCGAGCGCGGCAACGAAATGGCGCGATGGCTTATTATCGTATTTCATGTATAAGTTTGGTATTTCTATACCGATTTCTATAAATCTTTTCATATTTAATAGGTAATAATATAAACTATTTTAATTAGCGATGAATGAGAGTATAATATACGTAAGAGTAAACAAATATAATCAAAAAGTTCCGAACTGCTAAGATATCGGGAGTTACACGCGTTATTGTGAGTTAACCATAAAAGACAGACACATGCTGTTGTAGGATATTTTGTAGATAATTTTATGTAGAATATTTTTGTCATACATGATTTCTATATGGCTATAACCATTAAGGCTGCACACGCGACGGAAGCTTAAAAAAATGGAGTAACTTCTCCCGTTTTCCCAACATTAACCTCCACTGCTCTGCCCCTATTGAAAGCGTGAAGAAAAGTATACTATGACCTGCCAAGGAGTATGAGGAATAATTGTACCAAGTTTCGTAAAAATCCGTAGAGTAGTTTTTGTTTCTATAAAGAACATACAGACAGACAGACAAAAATCTCTACAGATTTATTATAAGTATAGATAGATGATGCACCAAAAAAAGAAGTATACCAATAAGATAAATATCACTTATTTAGCTTTGACTTTTTCTGTTATTATTATGCCTGATCGTCTCGCACTTGGAATCGTTACAGCGGCGAGAATACGTAGAATACGAGATATGGTGTCCATAATACAGGGCGTACAAGTAGTAGTATAAGTTTTTGATTGATAACAGAGTATTGTTTGCTGTCTTGTTTGTGTATTGTTACGATTGTCGGCTACGGCGGCCGTTCTCTTTAAGGAGATCAGCCAATTGCAAAGGACATATTATAGTGCACAAGCATTCGCGCAGATACAGGTGCACTCTCTATTCCCTCATTCTCATAGTCCGTTGGGTCGGCAATCCGACACAACCGGAGAGAGATCAGGCGCAGGACGGGTGAATCAATTATCAACTTGACTCCGGGCTGCTTTATGAAGGTTTCTCAAAACCCACAAACGATTTCGGCCCGACCTGGGTATCGAACCCGAGACCCCGTGCATAGCAATCACGCCTTGCGACTACTAGACCAACGAGGCAGTCAGTCATTGTTTTATTACATAAATTATTATCCATTATACTTAATGCCGTTTAGTTCAGAGGCCAAAGGATGTGATTAAACGAACCAAGAATTAATTTTTTTCTGATTTGAAAATACCATAAACCACTTTATGGCCACTTAAAAAAATTTTTTTAGTTAATTATCGATAGAGGAGATTCCGTTGGGGGTTTGAGTGTTCAAAGACTCCTTGGACGTCAGTTGGCTAACTGAATATTATGTTTTATTTAGCTGTATTCAGTTTATTAGCATTTATTTCATGTGAAAAGATGAGCCATCAGACAGCCAGAAGAAAAGAGGGGGTACCGATAGTGGGTGGACAGATCGCGAGAATCGAAGACTTTCCACACTCTGCCTATTTAAAAGTTATGTGTGCCGTTCCATATTTGTGTGGAGCTTCCATCGTCAATGATAGGATAGCAATGACAGCTGCGCACTGCATAGCTGATTGTGGTCCTAGAAGTAAGGTTTCTATCTCCGTGGGAAAAAATACATTCGGCGGTCAATTGGCTTCGGTACATAAGTTTCTTATTCATAAAAGTTTTACTACTGTGCCAACTGTAATTAATGATATTGCACTGATGAAACTGAAAACTTCACTTCAGTTTGGTAAAAAAGTGAAAAGAGTAGCTCTAATGCCAGATCCACCTTATTTTGAGAAAGCCAGAGTAGCTGGATGGGGACTAATTAACGTGAGTATTCATTGATTGCCTGTTGTGATAACAGTTGGCAAAATTAATGCATTTAACATTGTATATTATTTATCTGTGCTTATTCATGTTGGCTATTCCAGGTAGAAACATCCGAAACATCTCCGTATCTCCAATATGTTGATCAATATGTACGAAAGACTAAAGAGTGTGTGAAAGTAATTAGGAATATGCCAAAAGGTGCTCTCTGTGCCAGCAGTGGAAAAGAAACCTCGCATACGTATAGGTAAGACGAAGGGATTGCCAACCACACAGCATTTTAATAGATGATTGTTGAAGTGCTTCGTGTGGCTGTTATTGCCGCAGTCATTTCTGTTTGTGGCTCAGCAGACCAATAGCTCAGCTTGGTATTTTCTACCTCATCTGTGGCAGGTGAAACGCGAACCTACATGATATGTTACAAAGAAGTTTACTTATTTTAGAAACCTTTACTGCTTCAGTCTCACCACGTTTTCATAGAATTTTACTTAAATATTTTACAAAGTAGTTCTTTGTGTGGACTGTCTTAACTTGCAGATACGTCTATTTCGTCATGTTGTAGCGTTAAATACAGGTTATCAGGATGTGTTTTAATACTGTATGTACCGTTCTTCTTTTCAACCGACTTAAAAAAGGAAGTTTTCAATTCGGCTGTTTTTTTTTTAAGTTTGTTACTCGATTTCTCAAAGACGCCTGGACCGATTTCAATTATTTTTTTATTTGAAAGAGTATGCTTTTCATTTGTTCCCATTGTCATCGGGTAATGACCTGGTGGCGTCTCTTGAAAATTGTAGGCAAGCCTGGGGTAAAAACTTGATATTTATGTGTATATCTGATGCGACTACAATATTACGGAGGTTTAGGGCAAATCTAATGAAGGAGACGGCAGAGGATCAAGGGAACTCCTCAACGGTACATCTTAACTACCTCGTGTTTGGGTTTATTTTATTCGTGTTAACAAGATTTTACAGCGAGATGGGTAATGACCTCAACTGCAAGGTCCGAGATGCAGGTGCAGTACAGTTTAGGAAACTCCTTAATAGTTGATAGCAGCTACTTGTTTGGGCTTATTTTATTCGTGTTGATGAAGACTTTATTGGTGTAATCACTTGTAGCCATAACCCATGTACTATAATGGGTTATGAGTGCCACTGGAAGCTTGATGCTGATGATAAATACGAATAGGAAGTGTGAAAGTTAGCTTATTCAACTTTTGAACTCAAAAGCAGAAAATAAAAAAAATCACAAAAACCACAGAAACCGACTTCACAAATCAATAAAATTTAATAGCATAAATAAATCTATGTAGTACATATGTTGAACAACATACTTTAGAAAATATTTTTTTTTGTTGTTTTATTTACTCCATAAACTTTAATCTGATACAAGTCAATATATTTCAATATATTTTATTTATTTTATACAAACAAAAATTACCCTTAACGTGTTCTGTTTTCGTGTTCCACAGGGGTGACTCTGGCAGCGCTCTGGTGGTGCGAGGCTACATCCAGATCGGGATAGTCTCTTACGGTATCCCTAAAATCAACAGGAGCCTCGTAGTGTACACCGATACCGGGTACTTCTACGACTGGATAACACGCAACACGAAAAGACTTTATTGTTCATAGATATTTGTAATAAATGATTAGGATTGTTTAGGGACTTTAGTTTTTCTGAATATGATCATCATCACCACCCTAGCCTTTTCCCAACTATATAAGATCAGTTCAACTGTATGTAGGTGATACCTAGCCACTATTACACCCGTATTTTAACTTTTTTGTCTCTACCGTGATAAAAATTTCGATGATACATATTTTTGAAGCGCTCATACTACAATGTAAATCTAATACATTAGCAATACCTTCACGCTTCGCACACGTGGCCATAAACAAAGGAACAGCTGCTTCTCGACCGTAATGTCATGCTTGGCATTTGAAATGTACTCACTGGGCAGATATTCCTGTTATATTGTTTAGTTTACAATAAAGAGAAAAATTGATTATAAAAAAGTGAAAAAATTAACTAGCAGTTAGTCCATTAGGTACTGCCTCAACAAGTGTGTAATATAAGAGAATGTAGGGGTATGGGTGTGAGTGGGTGTGTTTGTGTGTGTAAGAGGGTGTACATAGAAGAGTGATATGTGTGATTATAGTTACGTACTTTCTCCTCAGCAAAACTTCACAATGCGTAAAGTGTAATTGCAGTTAATTCTTTATTATACTCGAAATATTTCATATCTGATGTTGTCTAATGCATCTGGGTAAGAAAAATACGCGTTTGAAGGGATAAAACGACTCACAAAAAAACTTCAAAGTCAGAAATTGTATGTTATGATGCACCAAAAAAAGTATACAAATAAGATTTAGCAGACTTTTCTGTTATATGCCTGATCGTCTCGCACTTGGAATCGTTACAGCGGCGAGAATGCGTAGAATACGAGATATGGTGTCCATAATACAGGGCGTACTGTCGGCTACGGCGGCCATTCTGTTTAAGGAGATCAGCTAACTGCGCAGGACATATTATAGTGCACAAGCATTCGAGCAGATGCAGGTGCACTCTCTATTCCCTCACTCTCATAGTCCGTGGGGACGGCAATCCGACACAACCGGAGAGAGATCAGGCGCAGGTCGGGTGAATCAATTACCAACTTCCAGACTCCGGGCTGCTTTATGAAAGTTTCTCAAAACCCACAAAGCGATTTCGGCTCGACCCGGGAATTGAACTCGACACCCCGTGCATAGCAGGCGCGCCTTGCGACTACCAAACCAACGAGGCAGTCAGTCATTGTTTTTTTATAACATAATTTATTATCCATTACTAGCTGTTGCCCGCGACGTCGTCCGCGTGGGTATAAGAATTAAGATTCACAGCTGCTCCCCTGTACGTGATAGCGTGATAATAGTAGCCTATATGTTGACCCGGCCTCTTAGTTATATTCATGCCAAATTTGAAGTAAATCCACGCAGTATTTTTTGAGATTATCCCACACACACATCCAGACAAACAGACAAAAATTCTAAAAACTATATTTTTAGCTTCTATATCAATTGTTGATCAAGCCCCAAGTATTCTTGCTTTCTTGTTTTGACTTTCCTACGATTTTATTATATTTAATAGATACTTAATGCCGTTTATAAAACAAACCAAGATTTTATTTTTCTGATTTGAAAATACCATAAACCACTTTATGGCCACTTAAAAAAAAAAAACTTTTTAATTATCGAATGAAGAGATTACGTTGGGGATTTGAGTGCTCAAAGACTCCTTGGACGTCCGTTGGCTAACTGAATATTATGTTTTATTTAGCTGTATTCAGTTTATTAGGATTTATTTCATGTGAGAAGATGAGCCATCAGACAGCCAAAAGAAAAGAGGGGGTACCGGTAGTCGGTGGACAGATCGCGAGAATCGAAGACTTTCCATACTCTGCCTTTGTAGACATTATGTGTGCCGTTGGCGAATATTACGCAGCATATATGTGTGGAGCTTCCATCGTCAATGATAGGATAGCAATGACAGCTGCGCACTGCTTAGCTGATTGTGGTCCTAGAAGTAAGGTTTCTATCTCCGTGGGAAAAAATACATTCGGCGGTCAATTGGCTTGGGTACATAAGTTTCTTATTCATAAAAGTTTTACTACTGTGCCAACTGTAATTAATGATATTGCACTGATGAAACTGAAACCTTCACTTCAGTTTGGTAAAAAAGTGAAAAGAGTAGCTCTAATGCCAGATCCACCTTATTTTGAGAAAGCCAGAGTAGCTGGATGGGGACTAATTAACGTGAGTATTCATTGATTGTCTGTTGTGATAACAGTTGGCAAATTAATGCGTTTAACATTGTATATTATTGATCTGTGCTTATTCATGTTGGCTATTCCAGGAAGAAACATTAGAAGACTCTCCGTATCTCCAATATGTTAATCAATATGTACGAAAGACTAAAGAGTGTCTGAAAGTAATATCGAATATGCCTAAAGGTACTCTTTGTGCCAGCAGTCGAAAAGAAACTTCATATGCTAGTAGGTAAGACGAAGGGATTGCCAACCACACAGCATTTTAATAGATGATTGTTGAAGTGCTTCGTGTGGCTGTCATTGCCGCAGTCATTTCTGTTTGTGGCTCAGCAGACCAATAGCAGCTTGGTATTTTCTACCTCATCTGTGGCAGGTGAAACGCAAACCTACATGATATATTACAAAAAAGTTTACTTATTTTAGAAACCTTTATTGCTTCAGTCTCACCACGTTTTCATAGAAATTTACTTAAATATTTTACAAAGCAGTTTTTTGTGTGGACTTAACTTTCAGATACGTCTATTTCGTCGTTATGTTATTTTTCACAATGTAGTGTACATGAACAATATCAGAGGTGAATTGGTCGCTTCATGAAACCAATGCAACAATTAGGTAATTAATACTCTATGTACCGTTCTTCCTTTTTGAACACTTACTTTTAACCACCTACTGAACTCACTTTTTCTGTACAATATGTTTTATTAACTTTATTGCAATTAAAAACTTAAAATGTTTTTGCAACTTATTATTTTTAAGTATTTTAAATAAGTGTGTACATATTTTATAGAATAAATAAATATAGTAGGTAATTAGATATGTTTAGAAATGTTTAAAAAAATATGTTGAGAAAATAAAAATATTTTTGTTGTTTTATTTACTCCATAAACTTTAATCTGATACACGTCAATATATTTCTTAAGTTGACATTGCGCATAATACATTGTCAAACCATAAAAAAATTACCCTTAACGTGTTCTGTTTTCGTGTTCCACAGGGGTGACTCTGGCAGCGCTCTGGTGGTGCGAGGCTACATCCAGATCGGGATAGTCTCCTACAAGATCCCTACAATCAGCAGGAGCCTCGTAGTGTACACCGATACCGGGTACTTCTACGACTGGATAACACACAACACGAAAAGACTTTACTGTTCATAGATATTTGTAATAAATGATTAGGATTGTTTAGGGATTTTAGTTTTTTGAATATGATCATCATCACCCTAGCCTTTTCCCAACTATATAAGATCAGTTCAACTGTATGTAGGTGATACCTAGCCACTATTACACCCGTATTTTAACTTTTTTGTTTCTACCGTGATAAAAATTTCGATGATACATATTTTTGAAGCGCTCATACTAAAATGTAAATCTAACACATTAGCAATACCTTCACGCTTCACGCACGTGGCCATAAACAAAGGAACAGCTGCTTCTTGGCCGTAATGTCATGCTTGGCATTTGAAATAAAAATATGTTTGTGGCATTGAGGCAATCCCTTAACGATAAAGTTGCAGAAGTAGCAGGTTGGGGACTAATAAACGTAAGTACTTTATAAATCAATTGATAATACAGAAACAGTTACGACAAAGTGTAAGCTAAACATGGAACATTCCAGGAAAGAGATGAAGTATCTACAAAGATCCTCCAGCATACCAAACAAATTATAGTAAAGAGACCTGAATGCCAAAGACGAATAAGAAACATTCCGCACGGCACCATTTGTGGTGAAACCATCGATGGTCATTCTTATGCATCTGGGTAAGAAAAATACGCGTTTGAAGGCATAATATGACTGACAAAATAATACTTCAAAGTCCGAAGTTATATAGGTACATGTATGATGCACCAAAAAAAAGTATACAAATAAGATGACTTATTTAGCAGACTTTTCTGTTATCGACTCGCACTTGGAATCGTTACAGCGGCGAGAATGCGTAGAATACGAGATATGGTGTCCATAATACAGGGCGTACAAGTAGTAGTATAAGTTTTTGATTGATAACAGAGTATTGTTTGCTGCCTCATTGTTTATTGATGGCGTCCAGGCCGATTGTCGGCAACGGCGGCCGTTCTCTTTAAGGAGATACAGGTGCACTCTGTATTCCCTCATTCTCATAGTCCGTTGGGACGGCAATCCGATACAACCGGAGAGAGATCAGACGCAGGACCGACATTTACGTGCTCTCCGATGCATGGGTCAATCAATCACCAACTTCCAGACTCTGGGCTGCTTTATGAAGGTTTCTCAAAACCCACAACGCGATTTCGGCCCGACCCGGGAATCGAACCCGAGACCCCATGCATAGCAGTCGCGCCTTGCGACTACTAGACAAATCAGGCAGTCAGTCATTGTTTTATTACATAAATTATTATCCATTATACTTAATGCAGTTTAGTTCAGAGGCCAAAGGATGTGATTAAACGAATCAAGAATTAATTTTTTTCTGATTTGAAAATACCATAAACCACTTTATGGCCACTTAAAAATTTTTTTTTACTTAATTATCGAATGAGGAGATTCCGTTGGGGATTTGAGTGTTTAAAAACTCCTTGGACGTCAGTTGGCTAACTGAATATTATGTTTTATTTAGCTGTATTCAGTTTATTAGGATTTATTTCATGTGAGAAGATGAGCCATCAGGCAGCCAGAAGAAAAGTGGGGGTACCGATAGTCGGTGGACAGATCGCGAGAATCGAAGACTTTCCACACTCTGCCTATTTAAAAGTTATGTGTGCCGTTCCATATAAGTGTGGAGCTTCCATCGTCAATGATAGGATAGCAATGACAGCTGCGCACTGCATATTTGATTGTGGTCCTAGAAGTAAGGTTTATATCTCCGTGGGAGAAAATACATTCGGCGGTCAATTGGCTTCGGTACATAAGTTTCTTATTCATAAAAGTTTTAATTATGAGAATGTTGCCAATGATATTGCACTGATGAAACTGAAAACTTCACTTCAGTTTGGTAAAAAAGTGAAAAGAGTAGCTCTAATGCCAGATCCACCTTATTTTGAGAAAGCCAGAGTAGCTGGATGGGGACGAATTAACGTGAGTATTCATTGATTGCCTGTTGTGATAACAGTTGGCAAAATTAATGCATTTAACATTGTATATTATTGATCTGTGCTTATTCATGTTGGCTATTCCAGGTAGAAACATCCGAAAAATCTCCGTATCTCCAATATGTTGATCAATATGTACGAAATAATAAAGAATGTCTAAAAGTAATACGGAATATGCCAAAAGGTGCTCTCTGTGCCAGCAGTGGAAAAGAAACCTCGCATCCGTATAGGTAAGACGAAGGGATTGCCAACCACACAGCATTTTAATAGATGATTGTTGAAGTGCTTCGTGTGGCTGTCATTGCCGCAGTCATTTCCGTTTGTGGCTCAGCAGACCAATAGCTCAGCTTGGTATTTTCTACCTCATCTGTGGCAGGTGAAACGCGAACCTACATGATATATTACAAAGAAGTTTACTTATTTTAGAAACCTTTACTGCTTCAGTCTCACCACGTTTTCATAGAATTTTACTTAAATATTTTACAAAGTAGTTCTTTGTGTGGACTGTCTTAACTTGCAGATACGTCTATTTCGTCATGTTGTAGCGTTAAATACAGGTTATCAGGATGTGTTTTAATACTGTATGTACCGTTCTTCTTTTCAACCGACTTAAAAATGGAAGTTTTCAATTCGGCTGTTCTTTTAAGTTTGTTACTCGATTTCTCAAAGACGCCTGGACCGATTTCAATTATTTTTTTATTTGAAAGAGTATGCTTTTCATTTGTTCCCATTGTCATCGGGTAATGACCTGGTGGTGTCTCTTGAAAATTGTAGGCAAGCCTGGGGTAAAAACTTGATATTTATGTGTATATCTGATGCGACTACAATATTACGGAGGTTTAGGGCAAATCTAATGAAGGAGACGGCAGAGGATCAAGGGAACTCCTCAACGGTACATCTTAACTACCTCGTGTTTGGGTTTATTTTATTCGTGTTAACAAGATTTTACAGCGAGATGGGTAATGACCTCAACTGCAAGGTCCGAGATGCAGGTGCAGTACAGTTTAGGAAACTCCTTAATAGTTGATAGCAGCTACTTGTTTGGGCTTATTTTATTCGTGTTGATGAAGACTTTATTGGTGTAATCACTTGTAGCCATAACCCATGTACTATAATGGGTTATGAGTGCCACTGGAAGCTTGATGCTGATGATAAATACGAATAGGAAGTGTGAAAGTTAGCTTATTCAACTTTTGAACTCAAAAGTCCAAGATACAAGTCAATATATTTCAATATATTTCATTTATTTTATACAAACAAAAATGACCCTTAACGTGTTCTGTTTTCGTGTTCCACAGGGGTGACTCTGGCAGCGCTCTGGTGGTGCGAGGCTACATCCAGATCGGGATAGTCTCTTACGGTGACCCTACAATCAACAGGAGCCTCGTAGTGTACACCGATACCGGGTACTTCTACGACTGGATAACACGCAACACGAAAAGACTTTATTGTTCATAGATATTTGTAATAAATGATTAGGATTGTTTAGGGACTTTAGTTTTTCTGAATATGATCATCATCACCACCCTAGCCTTTTCCCAACTATATAAGATCAGTTCAACTGTATGTAGGTGATACCTAGCCACTATTACACCCGTATTTTAACTTTTTTGTCTCTACCGTGATAAAAATTTCGATGATACATATTTTTGAAGCGCTCATACTACAATGTAAATCTAATACATTAGCAATACCTTCACGCTTCGCACACGTGGCCATAAACAAAGGAACAGCTGCTTCTCGGCCGTAATTTCATGCTTGGCATTTGAAATGTACTCACTTGGCAGATATTACTCATCGGAACTTTAGTAGGTACTTACATCCATTTTTATTAGCCTATAAAAATATCGGAAGTTGTAGAAGGTTATAATTTGTTAGGTAGGTATCCCGCGTTGAAGACTCCGCGCGTGCCTCAAAGTGTTGCCACAAGAGGACTCCAGCTCATCAAGCTACCTTCTACTATATTTTTACTAAACTTTGACACATATGCTTTTATGTATTGCTGTTAGTGTACCAGGGTATAAATAAAATGAAACTAAGGGTCAATCCCTACTAAAAGAGCAGCGGCGCGCAGCGGCCGTAAGAGTACAGTGACTGAGCGCTGCGCCGCGATCAGCCGCGCGGCGCCTCTTTTGACTAGTCGGCAGAAGGCACGTGCAGCCTCGCGACGCCACGCTACCCCTCCTTTGCCTTCAAAAGACTATGAACTTGTTAATAACAGATAAGATTCAAAATAGTTTGTAATATTTTGCCTCAAAAAGACGCTGCTGGTCGCTGCTCTTTCAGTGGGAATTGACCTTAATTGTTAAGTTAGTATAGCCGATGTGTTGTTCTGATGTTTAAGCTAAAGAATGCCAAACATAAAAACATGGTCCTGGCAAATAATAAACAAACAAAGCTGCTAAAATGAATCAATCACCCCGCATTATAAAGTCGTGGTGGCCTACTGGTTAAAGCACCACCCTTTCGAGTATGAGGGTGCGAGTTCGATTCCAGGTTGGGTAAGTACCAATGTCACTTTCCTAAGTTGTACGTACTTTCTAAGTTTATCTTAGACACTAATGAATAGTTTAACCTGGACTATAAAATCTGAAATCACCAACCCGCATTGAGCAAGCGTGGTGATTAATGCTCAATCCTTCTCTGTGGGAGAGGAGACCTATGCCCAGCAGTGGGACGATAAAAAGGCTGTGATGATGATGATTAAGTAGGTGATCGTACATGGCAACACTGTATAGCCTACATTGGTAGTTTATTGAGCAGGAAGGCTGGTGGCAAATGCTAATAGTGCAGATAAGAGGCCGCAGGTGCCACGGAAGTGACGTCACACAAGTGTCTACAGCCACTGGTGGAGTAATTAGTGCGTGGAGCTTTGTGGGAGGTAGTTAGCTATCTGTTTTGCAACTGAAGTTTACAACTGTCAAATATTCAGAGTTTAGTAGATGTGGATTTAACTATTGGACACCAATGACTGTGTTTCGGATGGCACGTTAAACTGTAGGTCCCGGCTGTCATTGAACATCCTTGGCAGTCGTTACGGGTAGTAAGCCAGTAAGGCTGACGCCAGTCTAACCAAGGGGTATTGGGTTGCCCGGTTAACTGGGTTGAGGAGGTCAGATAAGCATTCGCTCCTTGTAAAACACTGCCAGTCGAATCCGCTTAGACTGGAAGCCGACCCCAACATAGTTGGGAGATGATGATGGATTTAACTGTGACATTCAATTAAAAAAAAAATTAAAAGGAATAAATGACGACACCACATTTATTTCTCTTATTTTAATCTTTACCATAATTATAAAAGCTGATAATGTCGGAAAAACCTAAAAACCTAATCCGAATTGAAAAAATATTTCTTTTATCTCCAAGTCTATAGGTATTTTTTTTATCCCGGTTGAGCGAAGTACAGATGCCAGCACACGCGTTACCCAAAACTTTTCCCAATCAAGATTGAACCATATGTTTCAGCGATAAAGTTGAAAATATATTAAGGAAATTTGACAGATTGTAGTCACTTTATGTACTCGTCTGTACCTGCAGACGCCAACATATCAAGCTACTTGAAACTATTTCAATATATCAAATTTCCTTAACATATTAATAGACTACTAAGTCTATATCTAAATCCCACGGAACGCGTTCTGAAGCTACTAATTACATATTTCTTCAATGCTTAAGGTAAAACTACGGAAAAGAATGGATTATTTGTGACACTGCTAAACGAAAGCCTCATGAGGGAAGTGCTATTTGCTTGGAGGTTATCTACTATATTTTTTTCAGTAGCTCCATCTTATTTCAGATCTCTTTTCTTACCAACAAACAAAAATACAACATAATTTCAAATTGATCATTTCGATTTTTAATCAAGACCACACATCAGCTGATCACGGACCACCCACTCAACAGATAGTCACTCTATCTGTACTTAATGTTAAGTCTGACTGGATTTCTGCCTAACGGTTGCGGTGCAGTAGAAACCCGGTTATGAATAAACATAATATAATCAATATAACATGTAGGTACAATTTTATTTACAATAAAGTAATCAGCGGAATTACAAGCGAGTTCGTTACAGAATGACATGACGTTTTTGATTAAATCGAAAATCATAAAAGGCTTTCGAACACAAAAGTACTATTTAAATTTCGAACAACTTCGAAAATGGATTTGTTCATTTGAAGCGAATATTATTTTTATTTAATTCTGTTTTATTAGTTGTCCATTATTTTGTCTGTGTTTAAACTAAAATTTGTAACCATAAAATTGATACTTAACCCAAAAATAGATCGATTTTAAAAGAAAACTGACGAAAGAAAAACATCTTGAATCAATTATAGAATATAACCCTTTTGTTGTTAATTTTTCAGAATAACACTCAACATATGTACGTGTAACATGTCAAAAAATATTAAAATATCAATCACTCACGTTCCCTTCAATACAGTTGCACAGAAAAGTGAAAGAATCGAACGTGGTTCCGGCCAGGACCAATAACTTTGGTCCTAACATCCGACCACTGCCCACATTGTGTGCTATATTTGTATCTCCCACGAGATATCCAATTGTGGACATTAGGGAATACTCGGTAGAAAGGAAGCTGGTCTTATTTTGGAGAGAAAATTGCATTCGTCGATTGATATGGTAGGTTATGTTTTGCACCTTACAGGGTGAGGCCCCAGGCGGATGGTCGCGTAACTTGAGCTTATTGGGAACTAGGAATGCGATGGTACGCGAGATTGTAATAGGTTATTAGCACACCCTGTAGATGTATACATACTTTGTGGTCTCCGTGTGAAAGTATTTCTCACTTTGTTCTAACAATGTTCGTTTTTCTTAAATAGTAAGTCTGATGCCAGTTTAATCGGCTGGTATTGGGTTGCCCGGGTAACTGGGTTGAGGAGGTCAGATAGGCAGTCGCTCCTTGCAAAACACTGGTACTCAGCTAAATACGGTTAGACTGGAAGAATTTATGTTATGTTAGTATAACGAGGGGTTATTAAAACATTATATTTGTTGCATGAGTTAAGTGAACCAAGATTATAGATAGATAACAAATGTTTTTCAAATAATTTCATCACGGGAGCTAGAGGAAGCGCAATGTACAGACGCCAGCACATCAAGCTACCCAAATTGCTAAACTGTCAAATTTTCCCAATCAACCTAGAAACTTATGGTTCAGCGATAAAGTAGAAATCTATAAAATAAATTTGACAGGTCGTAGTAGCTTGATGTGCTGGTGTCCGTACAAAAGCAACCTGCTTCAGAACACGTTACAAAAACTCTGGAAAATAATACAATATAATAATATTGGTCACACATTCACACAACGTCTCAAACTAAGCAGAGCTTGTACTATGGGTACTAGACAACTGATGAACATACTTATATAATTTACTTTTGTAAATACATACATACATATTATACATAGAAACACCCAGACTAAGTCAAACACCCATGTTCATACACACAAATGTTTGACTTATGCGGGAATTGAACCCGCGACCTATAGCGTGGCAAGCTGGTTCACTAACCACCACGCCACCAGGTCGTCGAATACAAAGGCCTTTTGAAGACCATTGCAAAAGCATCAAGCATTAAACAGTGAGCATACAAAACAAACAGTCGAGCACAATCTTTGACTAACCAAAGTTAGATATCTGTTAATAAACAACACTGTCTCTCTCACGACGAAGGCACATAAATAACGTCTTATCAAATGTCCCAGTGCAGCCCTACTTGTTAACACGTGTCCAGAACATCGATAAAACGCTGATCGATAGGGCGTTCGCGAAAGTCGATAGTCCCGGCCCCACCTCTAGTCCTTACCGCTTACGACTTTCGAAGTGTCGAACGATACGTCAATAGCCCTTACTGTTGGTGATTGTACTTAATAAGGGTTAACTAATAGCTTTTGTGTTTTGTTTTATCTATTGTGTAGGCTAGGCTGGAAGTACCGGTTTTAGAAATTCATGAATAAGGAATTAATGTAGGCGATTCTTCATGTTGTCTGGTCTTTCCAAGGATTTATGGGAAATACGGGATTTGCATCGAGTTTATTAAATTAGTAAATTTTCAGAATTTATTATAAAGACCTAAAAAGCCTTAGTCATCGAACTCAGAAGTCCTTTTGATGTCCATTGAGACGAATAAAATTACTTTAAACAAAAACGAAGGTACTGCAATAACTCATACTCGCACTCATACTAAAAAAAAACTATGTAATGCCAATCCAACTATTGCAACTTACTTAATATTTATCGATACTTCATTTTAAATTGGAAAACTTGTTAAAACCCTCCATTTTTTTATCAAAATTAAGACATTGACAATGTTTCGTTCATTTTTCTCCTTATTCCTTGCAAAATGTGATTTTAAAAACTTCTATACCTACGATCGTGGGAAAACAAGAAACTGTTGTGCCTATATAAACAACTACCCTGAGCAATTGGTTGCCATGGCAATCGCAGGCCGTCTAACCCCTGTTCCGTACGTTATCTCCCGCCTTATAAAGAACATGGGTATGTTAGTGTCACGCGGACATACGACACGATTTATGGGCACCTTACAACTTCAGCGTATCGTGGGCATACTACACAATTGTACTGTTAGCAGAGTTAGGATAAGGCAAATATCTATACGTCTTAATACTCCAGCAGGTTAGCATGGCGATTTTACATCTATTCTGTCAAGAAAAGACAAAGGTCTTTCGGTCAATGTCAACATGTCTTCTGCCCGAGCATGGCGCGACCTGTCAACCGGCATATAATCACTTTGTCGATCGAAGAAAAGAAAAAATGTCAAAGAAAATCTTATGTAAATCTGTCAGTTTTCTGTCATTATGTCCAATCTCCAGTAGACAAAACTTGTTTCTATGGTTGCCTTGCTAAGCCTGCTGGAACCAAAATCTAGGCATTTATACGATACTGTCTTTCAATTGCGACTTCAGCGCGTGCCGAAGTAACATCGTCGAGCAACCAGATAAAGTCTATATCTCTGCTAAATTTCATCTGAATTGGTAAAGCCGTGTTAGCGTAACAACGAAAACACGCACAATCGTATTTTATGCAAAATAAATTAACAGTCACGCTGAAAATTCTGCCGAACCACCATTATTATTTGGGTACAAAGGTTGCAGTCCACAACATGTCCCTACACGAGCTCATTCGATTATTTTGCTGACTGTACGTACCTATGGTGGGCAATAAAATTACGCTTGAGTGAGGAATTTCATGTGTTTGCTGACTTAGCGTGGAGAATTGTTTTATTGTGAGTTTTAGTTATATACAGTCAGCAAAATTAACTTTAAATTTGTAAGCACCTATTACGCTTAATTTTGAGATGAAGAATTAAAAAACACTTTAAACACTAAAAGGGGAAAAGTATATTTCTTCTGCCGATGCTGTGGGATGGTTCGCAAGTTACCGCGACCCTGGCACACAAAGAACTCCAGAAAGACATAATTAGGTGTAAGTCAGTACAGTCTGATACTGGTACCTACAGACTGATAGGAGGTCTGAGACACGCACAGTAGGAGGTAGCATCATTGAATGACTTCCCACTCAAAAAAGAGGGATACTTACATCGAAAATTCTGTTTCAAAATTCCCAAGGCTGTAAAAAGTTCATTTAAGATAAAGATAAACATCAAAGTGATGAAATTGAAATAAGTAGCACTTACATATCCATTAACTTACTGATTTAGCAATAAACTGTGCTACCAGAAAATTTGGCACACAAAAGAAATCGCGCCAAACAATAGATAGAAAAATAAAAACAAAATACTCTAGCCAACCGCAGTTAACAAAGCAAATTGTACTGGCATAAAAACGAAGCGTATCATTGAATCGAGTTGATCTTAAGAAAGATCTCTTAAGGAATCGATTTCTCTGACACACAAAAAGTAATCGAGACGGTGAAAAAATCGAGTGAGTTTTTCAAGTGTCGCCTCGTCGTTAAGTTTGGTAAATGTCAAAAAAAGTATCAAGTGAAGTGAAATCGGAGTGACTCAAAGTTTGACTTTTAACTTTTTTTTAACTTATAACTGTTCAGCTTGTGCATGGACTTTGGTAATGACGTTCTATTTCACTCGCTTATGTAAAGAAAAACTGTACAATTGACTTTTTTCAATAGTGCTTAGTGACACAAAAATAATAAGCTTTAACAGTGCAGTAACAAGAAAGTTGACATAAAAAAGAGAATCTATTCGACAATCGTAATGTTTTCAACCTACTACAATCTGTAAACCTTAATAGATTTTCAATTCTACCGCTCAAGCATTTTGCACTAAGCACCCACAGTGTTGATTAGGAAAATTTGTCAATTTCGGGTAGCTTGCTATGCTGGCGCCTGTACTAGAAATTTTACAAGGTGATAATGTAAAACGTGTAATCTGGGCTTGTAGTTCAACTTTAAAGGCAACAAGAAATAATCACAGTTGATGTCACAATAAAAATGAAACTTCAATATTATATGAAACTTATTGTTCACGCGCGAACGCAGCCATAGCAGCGGCGGGGGAGGCGAGGCGCGCGGGACGACACTGCGCGCCAGCGCCACCCCACGCCGAACGACGAGTTGCTTTGACGACCTCGCGAGCGAGCGGGCTCATGCGATTATTTCTTGTAATTATTATTATATTATACTATTATTAACAGAAAAATACAGTCCATCATTGAAGGCACCCTAAACACTTATACGTCATTATAGCCACATAGAACCATTAGCACGCAAAAGTGGAGAGCTAAAAACGTGCTCCAGATTTGAAGCAAAAACGCCACAATGGCTGTGTTTGTAGAAAAAGTGGCATCATAACGCTTTCTAAATTGTGACGTGAGCCTGTGGGGAACATTAATAGAAGAAATCTGAACAAACCGCAATGATTGGTCTCACCCATGCTGACAACGGTAGCTCAAATGCAGTTAAGTACTATCTTATTAGATAAATAGTAGTTGCTTAGCGTGAATGCCGTGCACAGGGTCTCGGGGTTTGATTCCCGAGTCAGGCCAAAATAACTTTGTGGTAGAGACTGAAAGTTGGTGATTGATACACCAGTGCATGGGAGAGCACGTAAATGTCGGTCCTTCGCCTGTTCTCTCTCTGGTCGTGTCAGATTGCCGTCCCATCGGACTTTGAGAGTGAGGGAGTAGAGAGTGCACCGGTGTCCGCAAATACTTGTGCAAAATAATATGTCCTGAGCAGCTGGCTGTTACAGCCACCATGGCGTGTTTATGACATAAATACTTCAATTGCTAATTTTATGTAATACTGATTTAAAAGAGTCACTGTACATTTTCTGTTAAAATAATAAAAATTATGATTTACCGAAAAGTGGTTTTCTTTACGCTATTTTACCGTTAATTTTAGTGTATCTACCCTTTTTAATATCTTAGGAGCTTCGATTCCTAAACATGTATTGGTGTACCAGTAAATAAAGATAGATTTAGTACAGTCACCCGCACATCAGTGGAAACATTTGAACTGCGAAAACAGCTCTTATGTCGTAGGAAATAGAGGCGGTCTCAAGGTCAAAGTGTATCTACTGATGTGCGGGTGACTGTACTACGCAAGTGGTTTCTGTTAATTAAAACAAAAAATTTCGTCACTTAAATAAAAACGGAACATAATCTTGTTTCAAAACTAGAACAGTATTAGTGAATTTGCATAAGTCTCAGTATATTGTGATATAAAATATCTACGTAAAACAAAACGACATCCAATTTATATCACGCCCTGTTTAATTAAGACTAAATCAATCCGTATATTGAACAATAAAGTATAAAATTCAATAACTAGGTGAAACTAGGTTGTATTTAACTGATTATTATCTTGAAACTATGGTATACCTTATTAACAATTTGACCCAGCTACCCGTTTTCGTGGGCGAGAGATATCAAACTGTCTATAGTCCGTAATATTTCAGGCTTTTATAACATTGTCACCGTTTACGACCCCGTAAAGTTTACTATGCAAACAGTTGTTTCTATCCCACACTTGGCTGACAATTATTTCTGTTATAGGTAAATATTAGAGTACCAGTAAAATCAAAAGCCAAATACGGAAGCCACATTAAATAAAACAAATGTCTATAACTTAACACCAGGTATATGAACTACTGGTCATAAAAACGCTTGTACAGACGCAAGCACATCAAGCTACTACAATCTGTCAATTGTCCTCAATAGATTTTCAACTTTATCGCTGAAGCATATGGTTCAAAGTTGATGGGAAATATATGACAGTTCTGACAGTTTCGGATAGCGTGATGGGCTGGCGTCTGTAGGTACTGCAAAAAAATCAAATTAAACACCTAATTACACAAAAAAAAATCGGTACAAAAACATATTAAGCTCCAAGTGTTGCTAATTTTCTGTCTTCTGTAGTATGAGTTCTTCTTTCTTCTTCTTTAGATATAGTAGTATCGCCCAGCACCAGTGATGCCACTAAGAGACCACGGGACTATGTAAATGTAACCCGTGAATTCTTCCAGTGCCATTGCCTGTGCATGGTGCGACTTCTTCGCTTCTTATCTTGTGTTTTCTTTCTTCTTTCATCTTCTTGTCGTTTTGTATCTTCTCTCTTCTTCAAAGTATTTTTTGGTTCCGTTCCGTTATTTACGCACTTGACTGTTAAAACATAAAAAAAAAAACAATTTCTCGACAAGGTATGTTTTCAATTAGTTTATCAAGCAATGTTACTCAGTGTATCAAAAATTCTGCATTTACAATCAGCAGGCCGTTGCATCAAACACATCTTAAGACAGCAAATCAAATGACTCACAATATAACTTCAAAACATCATAAAACCTCTTAGTTTTATCTCAACATTTATCTTGAGAGAAGCTACTTTATTTGTTTTGATAATGCCTTTCAATTCAGGGGCATGCAAATAAAAAACATATTCACTTTTAAAATCTAATTCAATACTACATGTGTTAAGACAGTTGGTATCAGCGTCGGATTAATCTTAACAATCTTGTTCACAGATCACGGATCTAAATAAAAACTGCGAATCGATTCGATCAACATGTTTAGTATTTTGTCAGAGATCAAATTTAGTATTGATATCATGTATTTTGTTTGTTTGATCATCATTACTTTCGACATTTTTATTTGCCCACTGGAAGGCCTCTTCTCATACAGAGAAGGAATGAGCTTTAATAACCTCGTTTACTAAATGCGGATTGGATTTTAAACTTTAAAGTTCAGGTTTTTTCAAGATGGTTTCCTTTTCACTTAATCAGTCCTTGGCGTCAAAAATATGCTTAGAAAGTACATATAACATAAACAAAGTTACATAAGTACTTGCCTGACCTGGAATCGAACCAACCCCTCTTACTTCAAAGCCTACTAAGCCTTTAACCACTAGGCCTTTTCATTGATATCAGCAGCTTTATCTGTCAAATTGCTTCTGAAAAAACGAGGAACAAAAATAATTTTTATGTTGACAAAATATGTTCTAAGAAATATTAAAAGGATAGCTAACAAATAATCTTTTCTGAGCCTATAATTCAATGAAAACGTTGCGTACAACGAGAGCTGGGCACTAGTAAGTCGTTATGGACAGTTCTCAATAAAATCGCGTTAACAGCCTTATTTACGAGCAGCGAGTGCATTGTGCACGGTAGCTGCGCTTCTGTGGATGTTTAGGGCTCAGGCAGACGTATGGACTCGAGAACAAATAGGCACTTTATTTAAAGAAGTACTTATTTTACGTTGTTTTAGGAGGAACCAAGAACTGATCATTGTAGGTAAATGATATGGCTATGAAATGACTACCATAAATATACCTACCTTTGAAGTCCACAAATATAAAATATGAAACCTTTAGTAATACGATGAGAATGGTAAAATCAGTACCAAATATGCTCAAGTACCTACAGTATAGGAAGTTGGCGAAAATAATGATCAAGCTAATAGATCGTTTGATGAAAACTAATGTATATATGCCTTACGCTATGTATGATATGGATAGTAGTATGACGTCTAACCGAAATGAGTGGAAGCGGAAAACACAATGCGCCGACCCCAAATAGAATTGGGAACAGGGCAGGAAGAAGAAGAAGATATGCCCTACGTCCGAATACCGAATAGTCAATCAATTTTAAGGACTATATACATCGTTTTACCTCTGTCACATACACGAAAAAGTCTACGACAGAAATAGTAGGAAGTACTTAAAGTTAACTTACGTGTGAGTCTTCCGAAATTCAAGATACAATTCGTAGTAGCCGAATAAACAAACCGTCCATGATCTTGATAAAAATTTCGACGTACACAATGAAAACATACAACAATTTCCATATATGCATAACATACAAGCTAATGCCATAACAGTAAAAACATTCACTAGCGTCCTACGTGCACCAGCCCTTAGAGATGTTTATCCGGCGCGCGCGCAGGTTGCAATTAAAATTAATGAATGGTACAAGTGTCGCTGCGGGTTACATACAGTAAGCTAGTACACATCTGTTTTACTTGAGAACCGATATAGTGAGTTAGAAGAAATAGAATGATGAATTTATCTATTGCAAAAGTAAGGTTTTATGAGTAATCGATTGATTTTTGATGACGTCAAGTTAAGTTGAAGACTAATTTATTTCGTACCATGTTGAAGGCCCAAACACGACATAAAATCTAAAATCTAAAACAATTACAAAAGAATCGCTCACGAGAGATATAAATTATGGATTACTTAAGTGAACTAAAGAAGTACATAAAGAACAACAACACAATGAAAATCCGATAAAATTTACGACAAAAGACACTACTTAACATAATAACAATATCAATTCAGCTGAATAACAAGGATTATAAATCTCACACCATTTATGGGACCGACAAAATCGTTGTACGAGACATAAAATCGAAAAACATTTGAACGATGCACATTGCAGAAATGCACGTACCTACTCATAAAAGTAACGCCAGGTGTTTTCTTAGAAAACCGATGCAAAATACGATACGATGAAATCAACGATACTTAAAATACCGACACGCGAACAGAAAGTTTTATATCTACTGACTCGTGTTGGATCTAAATTGAATCTAGATATCAGAGCGTGGATGACTATTTCTCATAAAGATTTATGCGGTTGGATCCTTTTTGTGGGCAAAAATTCTGATATTTACTTGCTGATATCAGCTTAAGTTGACGATGTGATTCCATATTTCTTAAGTACATTTTATTGCTTTGGGAATGGTCAAATTACAATGCCAGTTAGACAAAATTTATGTGTTCCGAGTAATTAAATGAACACTACTGTTCTTATCGGTATGCAACAATCAAATCTTTAGTCTAAAATCTATTGCTTTGAGTTATTGGATTAATTAATGGAATGATAACAACAATGCCAGGCTGCAGATAACATTACTGTCCATGTCCAGACAAATATCCGAACAAATATTCGCTCCGTCAGTACACGTTGCTAAGGTAACTTATCAATAAAATCTGTTCGGAATTAAATAAATCAGTGCAAGCAACGTTGCGGTATCGGCCGATGCATCTCCGCGGCCTGTAATTGGGCTTCACTCCTCACTATATTTATTTAATAATACGCCTCTATTTCCGCTGACAACATCGGACGAGATGTATCTTAGGAAGAAATGCAAAATAAACCATGTTCAGTCTCGGCTTCCCGGCACAAATTAAAACTTAATAAGTTAAGGAATGGCGACGGAACACCAATGCCAATTTAATAAACAAATATGGAAAACATTTGCAAAATATAGTAATATTTCAGATTTTAAATAATGTTAAGATAAAACTTTCAAATATCAAAGATAGGAAATACGTACTTTAATTTCTTAGCAGCCTTCCAGATCCTCGATAACCTGTAAGCAAACATGCCGTAATAAGTAAATCGATTATCACACGATATTAGTCAAGTTCACTATACTTAGACCAAATATTTCCTTTTATAATACTAATTAACTTTAAGCACCATTTATTTTCAACTCAAATCTATCATCAATTATATATCTCGCCAATTAAAACAAACGATATCGATTAAAGCAATTTAAATCGATTGCATGGGAATCGTGGTTGCATTTCCCAGCGGATTAGCTCCTCGCTTCACAGAGTACACTCGATATACTGTGCGAGTAACAGTCATGCTGAGATTTAATGCTCTGCTTACGAGGATAGACTCACGAACCGCAACCTCGAGTCCCTAAGACACACCGACACGTTCACGTTACCGTACAAACGATTGTAACAAGAAATGCGAACGCAAACGTAGACTGTCGAGATGCAAAATTGTTGCGGGACTAACAAGCGCTGGGAAAAGAAAATTGGCAGTGAATTGAATAGCAATAACTAAGTGCGAATTTGCATTGTCCGTAGCGGGTTGTCTCCGATCGTTATAAATAGATCTATGGCAATAAATAAACGTTTTATCTTATCGTTAAGCGGACGGCGATAAATCTCGGTGTATCAGATAAAAGAGCTTATGTATCTATTTATGTATATCATATCATTCATTGTGTGAATCATTCAAATAATACCGATGATACAGGGAACGGAAAAGAAACACTAGTGTCATCTAAATGAACGTCATATTATTTATTATTTTGTTTTAAGATCAATCATATTCTTATCTTGAAAGGGGACAAACGTTAGGCTCGAACAAAAGGTTGTATTTATTCCCGCTATCGGAAATCATCATAATAAGCATAATAATAAGCATATCATAATAAGTTATAAATCTTCGTTTCAACGAATGAACACAAATAGATGCACACAAGTACGACGGTCATCAACAACAACAACAACATAAATTGTATGGTGTCTCCTAATACCGGCAAATGTAGCCCGACAATAGATTTATCTCATTACGGATTTAACCGTTCGCGACAGCGGTTGTCACGACGCTAAAATATTTGCATTGTAAACCACCCCGTTTCCTGATATGTCTGTTAAATTATTCGCAGTGTTTGGTAATAAACTTGAGGCGAAATTGTGCGCACGCGCCGCGGGAGGCAACCTTGCACACATGCATATGCTATCAAATAAAATGATGCAGAAGATCTGACGGATCCACAACTAAGTGTGGCTAGGAAATATTACCGAGGTCAGTGTAGTACATCTTTTTAGAGAGCGTTGTTTACAAAAAAGCACTTCAACCGCTCTGTTCTGATAAAATTTATACAGAGAATAGGCTAATGACTAGTTGATTCACTTTTAAATGATGAACCTTTTAATGTTCCTTAAATTCTAATTGTATTTATAAATATTGTACTACCTCTTCCTGGCTCATAGTCTAAGAGCCGCGAGTCAAACGAAGTCATAGAACATTATAAGGATTAACGGATTACGCTAATAAAAATCTCGTACTAACCAATTAGGTACCTACAATTAACATTCCTCTTTAGTCGTGACCCCTCGTGCTCAATTGTGCAGTTTCGCCCCGTCCCCGATGATGCACTCTTTGATACCGTTGCTTCATTAATTTCTTGTTATTCTCAAAATGGCTTGCCTGACCTCCATGCATACGTTTACAGAAGTAAGGAATAACACCTTTAGATACGCAGAATAACCTTATTTCAATCTGAATTTTGCTTGTGGGATAGATTTATACGCATGATACAATCGACCAGCAAGTTATCACTGCTATTGGCTACTAAAACTCTTAAAACCCTTTATTTTTTAATTTTTCCCATCTTCAATTCTCAGTCCACAAAGTTAATTTCTTAAAAATGAGTAACATAATTCTCCCACGGGATTCGTCCTACTGTTGAGCGCGACAGGACGGGTGGGCGTCCCAAACGCTACCGTGGGCTGTTAAGGGGCTAATTAATTCGAGTGGACCCCGCAGGCGGCCGGCTCCCGGCCTACACTGCGCCTGCGCAGGTTGTAAAAAAATGGGTTTCAGAAAATTGTTTGTCGTTACCTTTTAACGTTAATTAAAATGAAACTAGGGGACGTAAATTAGAAATATAATTAACGGTCTCTTGAAGATCAGAACAATTTGAGGATAATATATAAAAACTCGTGTTTCACTATCCTATATACCTACTGTCACGGTTTATTGAAATAAACCCTACAAAATTAAATCTGAAACACAATTATTCTAACAAGTAAGAAAATCAGACTGAAGTACTGAATGTAAACTAAAGCAGAAGTATAAATTATGAACTAAACAAATCATCGTTAAATACTAATGAGAGTCCAGCAGTCGGGGCCCTGCCCTTAAGCGGCTACAGTCCGCCCAGAAGCAAATCATTAAACACCAGGAACTAAGGAGTTGGTCATTCATTATTCAACTTTATGTTAGTCTATGTCCCGCGGCTAATAGTTATGAGCATTGATTGAAAAATATTGCTCGAACATCCATTTATTTATGGTAGTCAAAGGATGTTTAGGTTTGTATTGTTTGATGAGGAATGGATGTCAATTTTCAGTAGTATGTTATTTATTTAGAATCCAGAGCGAGATCCAACGACTACTAGACCTCCTTTATTTTATAAAGACTAAGGCCCAGTTTCACCGGTTGCTGATAAGTTCCAGATAGTTCATCTGGCAGATAATTTCATAAAAATTCTGCTCCATTTTTTAATTTATCTGGTAGATAGTGGCTATCCGTAACCTGTAAACTCGTCCTAAACTTTGGATGTACAGATGCTAGCAAATCAACCTACCTCAATCTGTGAAATTTCTTTAACAGATTTTCAACATTATCACAATACTGGAAAATTCGATTTGATAAAATTTTACGGGTAGGTTGACCTGCTGACGTTTGTACATTCATCCTAGAGTGGGGTCTTATTATAACCTTTTGTTAAAGACGATGTTTGACTGATAATGGCTTTTTAAGATTTTAAAAGTCTTACTTAACTCTTCATTTTTTTAACTCTCCTTATATTAAAGATTAATTACTAATTATATTGAACACTAAGGGCCTGTTTCACCACCTACGAATAAGGTCCAGTTAGTTTATTTGGTAGATTATTTCATACAAAATGTGATGCATTTTTAAATTCATTCGTTAAATAGTGGCTATTCAGACATTGTGAAACTGGCCCTTAGTATGGACCACTGCAGTAAATGATCTATTCACAGACAAGAAAATCAGTTTTTCTTAGAAATAGTTTACAGTCACGGTTTTTAAATTTTATAATTCTAAAAACACATACCATAATCCTACAGGCCCATTTAGTTAAAAATCCGTTTGCTTATAAATATTAATAGATACGACGCTAAAGGTACCAGGCGCCTATAAATCAAAGAAGCAAAATTAAGACAAGTTTAATTAAAGCTGGCCAGTTGTAAAGCGTCCATATCGAGTTAAAATTAATCGTATAACTTTCCATTAAATCGATTTCTACTTCATATATATGATTGAGTGTTATTGAATAAACAATTTGTATATTTATAGAATTATGGAAAACGTGTTAAAGTGTCTAAAAGATTAAGTAAAATAATTTAATTCAGCCCTCAAAGGCTTCAACGTTATTTTAGGCATTATATGAGTGTCATAGGCTATGTACCATTCGTCTACTGGTGGCTAGTAGACAATACATTAAAAAAAATGTTGTTCAGTTATATTTAGTTCCTTTTTTTGGTGTTATTTCTGAATTATATAAATAAAAAGAATCTCTGGGAATGAAACTCAATCGGCTGACAAAAACGTTCGTATTTCTCAATACACCCAATTAGATGCAGACTGATCGAAGACATTATGTTACTTTTTTTTTTAAAAGCCTGCAATTTTTTTTAAATATTGTAATTTTCCTGTTGGTCCTGATTAATATCCTAGTGTATTCCACCCCTAATGAAACCAAACACAAACTAGGCCTTAAGGTCTATTTAGACGTGTTCGTGACTCCCCGGCTATTTCACGTCTGTGCCGTGGGAGTCGCATCGTCCACACAATTTCGTGCTATTTCAAATTTCAAATGTAGTCCATTCGAATTTCGAACATTTCGGTAAAGCGAATGTCTTGTCTGAATATCAACGTTATGAAACAGTTTGAAAAGGTCACATATGCCAAGACAGTGAATGCGAATTTGAGTATGTAGCTTTTGAATTTCGAAGGCAATTCTATGACGTTTATTTCGAACGTGTTAGTGTTTTTGAACTGAAACATTTACGTCAAAAATAAGGTTTCATTTTGGAGAAAACTATTCTAACGCGCTGTAAAACACAATAAAAAAATTACAAAATCGCTGAGAAAAATAATCGTAAATTAAATAACATGTTACCATAGATAACGTTATTTAGAATCAAATTAGGCACCGAATTGTTTATGAAGCCTATCAAATTTACAAAGCTATAAAACTTTACAAGTTTAACCATTCGGTAGTGTTATAAATTAACCAGCTGTTAAGACTGCTGTATCAGTTAAGTGTTTGGTAAAACCACTATAAAGTAATAAAATCTAGAATTGGAGACAATATATTATTTGGTTTCTAGTTTAATAGAGTATTCTTTCTATCATCAACATCTCCCGAGCCTTTTCCCAACTATGTTAGGGTAGGATTCCAGTCTGACCGGATTCAGCTGAGTACCAGTTTTTTTACAAGGAGAGACTGCCTATCTGACCTCCTGAACCCGGGTTACTGGGTTGAGGAGGTCTTCTTTTATTTGAATCGCGAATGTTTGTATGTGTGGATGTATGTTTGTTGCTCTTGCACGTGAAAAGTTTGAATGGATTTTGATGAAACATGGCAGTTATATAGAGTAACATATTTATAGGCTATTTATCATGGTAGGTAGTGGAAGAATTTTTCTCTGGAAACGGGCGGAACCGCTGGCTGAAGCAAGTAAGCCACATTAATGTTCTTCCACCATTTCTCTCCCAGTAAATCGCATCTGTTTTCTCGCATCGTGTCCACGGAACTCCGAATGAGCGGCGCGCGCGCAGGTCGCTGAGACGAGTTCCACAGGTTGTATGAAACTGGTTTGAATATTCATAGAGTACGAGTGGCAACGGCCGCCACACTATGCCGATGACATAATGAAGTCGAATAGATTTATTGGATCCATTCCGTATTGACTTTGTTATGAACTTGTAATGTAAGTGATGTTCATATTATCGATTAATTTTATCGATTTTCGGTTAGAGCCTTGTTCGTATAACAAAAATGTGATTTTATTTCACGCTCGTAAGTTCCAATGCTGACTTATTATTTAGCAGGTATTAATTAGTATGTTTAAGTCTAGACTTAATGTAAATTCTAAAATTAAAATAACGTGACAACGAATCAAGAATCTACAATAAATATCAGATTAACATATTGATATAACCGTTTATTATTTATAATTTTTATCCATAACTTAAATATTGAAGTAAAAATATAAGTTATTAATATTTAGTATAAATATAGGAACGATCTTGACAAACTGGTTAAGTCGCATTTCACACTTAGCGCGCGTCACTCAAAAAAAACACGATCGCCGTCAATGTCAATTTGACAAGTAATGAAGTGTCATCGACTAGTTAATTTGTAATAATATAAAAAGAAGACATTTAACAAGTGAATATCTGTTCAGTTTCTTATATTACATTAAATTAATTAAAAGCAATTAACTGCCGCGTCTGATCACAGGTGTAAGTTTTTCGTCGCCGCGGCGTGCTGAACACAACCGGTTTCTCAGACATGAGCGATGCGCGCGCATGACTCACGAGCACATGGTACTTTGAACGAGCGAATTTTGGACAGGTAAATTTATTCTCTTTAACAAGATCAAGGTCTAAAGTTTTAATTGCAAGTAATTTGTGGAACGTTGTGTCATTTTAATAAAATTAAAGTTCACGTGGAATATTTTTTTATTTTTTTTTATGGCAAAGGAACGGATGACGAACGGTTCACGGTCAGTTAAATACGTAGAAATATGTTTGACAATATGCTAATAAGGCAGTCTTTGTTTTAATGTTAATTAGGTGAATTGATTACCGTCGCTGGAAACAGTCCAAAGGAAATAAGTACCTTAGGCCTAGGACAATTTTTGTATTTAATTTATCTCTAAAAAATATTTAATTAAAAATTATTTCCACTTCGATATTTAAATACCTAGTCAAAGTTGAACGTTCTTTCAAAGCTAGTTAAATTTAGCACGAGTCGCTAAATACTAATAAATAAAAAATCAGAGATCACGTAAAGCTATTTAGTGAGACTTAAGTCTTAGTAGCTACACGAGTCTAATCATAAGGGGCAGTCAGTGATGCAAGGCTGTAATGACATGCAAGCATAGTGCTATTGTTTGCTCGTCTCGATTACAGTAACCCGGAGAAAAACGTTAAAACCTTACAAGTTGTACCCCTAGCTAACCTTTTTCATTTAGGATAGATATCATATGGAAGAGGTGTGTTATTGAATATTTGTTCTATAACTTCTTTTCAAAATAAACTGATAAAGTGTTTAGTGATTTTTACAAAATCATAAATCGTACCAAGATGGGTAAAATTTTACAAAATAAGTTATCATGATTAGTATGTGGCTCCTAATAATCCAGGAACGCTTCGTCTCACTTTATATTGCTGTAGAAGAGCGTAGTCTCCTAACATGGCCAATAAAAGAAGGCTCCAATCGCGTATTACTGTAAACTATTTAGTTCAGAACTAAACACTTTTAAAGGCATACTTGCAATCTTATTCTCGTACGAAGCAATCGCATATTATATCAACCATACTTTTGAAATGAGAAGTGGACTATACTTTGCAAGCTGACAGTAAAAGGCCGGTATATTTATTAAATACAAATGATATTATCAGTGGCGTCCGTAGGTTATTACTCAGTGGTTTGACGCGAAGCGACAGGTTAAACGGGTTCGTTTCCCGAGCGGACGCGAAACAAGTCGAATTGGGGATCCTTTGCGTTTTATGAAAGCGCGGGAGCCATTTTTTATAATAATTATAACAGTATATTAGCTCAGGTTATTTATATTAATCCAAATGTATGAGAAATTAGACGACCAGATAGCGTAATGGGTAGTGAATCTGCCTGCCATGCGAGGTCGCGGGTTCGATTCTCGCATAAGTCAAACATTTGTGTGCCTGAACGTAGGTGTTTGATTTAGTCTTTTACAAAAGAAAAGTATATAAGTATGTTTATCGGTTGTCTAGTACCCATAGTAAAATCTCTGCTTAGTTTGGGACTAGATGACGTTGTGTGAAGGTGTGACAAATGTTATATTATAATTAGTTAGTATAATTTCCCTTTGTAAGCACTGAGCAGTCATGTCAAAAAACTTTATTTTCAACGATATAGTGTCTAAAAAGTTAACTAAATTAATAAATAAAAGTGACAAAAACGTCTCCCTCATTTGTCAAGCTGTTCAGAAAAAAAAAACCTGTTCAAAGGATTTTATGCTGCGTAATTTTTTTATACCTAGATATAAATAAAATGATAATATATATAATTCCATTTCGTTTGCCTAAAATGCGCAACCTGTTTACAGAAATTAGCTTTTATGATGTCGTCCGCCACGCGTCGATAATTCGACGACATTCCAACACATTTATGTTACAAACCACCGACTAGAAATATTGCTATTTTACGATCCAAATATTAACATAATCCCATTTTATTTATATCAATATCGGAATAAATAAACAGATTTGTTAGTTGGAGAAACATTTTTATCTTTCCATACATTCGATTGCTACAATTTTATAAGATACTAACGTCTGCTAGCGGTTTCTCCCGTTTCCTGAAGGAACCACTTCCCAAACCCGGATAAGGAGTAGCCTATATGTTATTCTGATGTCTAAGCTATATTACTATTAAGATTCATCAAATCAGCATCCGATCAGCAGTTTGGCCATGATGAGGTAATAAACATACACACATACTCAGAAACTTTCGTTTTATATTAGTGTGATGTGATTATGTGATGTGATGTGATTACTGTCGTGGAAATTATGGCTGGAGTACAAAATATTTATTTTTAAATTTTTATGTTGGAAATTTAAACGGCTTCTGTAGGTACTATATGATAGGTGAAAGTTTGTAAAGACGGGCGCACATCAAGCTACTATAATACATAAATTTTATCGATTGATTGAGAAAATTTGACAGTTGTTGGTAGCATGATGTGCTGACGTCTGTACTATAACATAAACAGTACATTTCATTTTCATTTATATCTTAATTTAAACTGTCGGTTGCCACAAACATACTCTGTAAGTAGCCCGTATAACGCTGTAAAGATAATGAACTCAAAACATTAGTTACTAACTGACGTAATATCTATTTCTAGAACTTTGTCTAAGTCCTTATCATGGCAATTATTTTCATACTAAAAACGTTTTTAGTCACCTCCACTAACATAACACTTTTTTCGTGTGAAATCATCAAAATGACCCCTCCCGCTAAGGCTGCAGCTGGAGGGAGTGTCAGACTCTTACTGACTAAAACCCACTATGTTCCTTCTGGAGATCCCTGTGTGCTAGGGCCACGGTAACTCTTACAAACAATGTTGCTGACATATCTTCGAGGAACGCGTGGAACAGAACGCGCCACCGACACGGGTCTGTCGTCCTTAGACGTACGAACAATGAGCTACCACTAACATACCACTTCTTTAGACGTAGAAGTTAATGTAAAAAAATCGGGACTAACCAACCGTGTGTGAAAAAGGCTGTCCCGATATTATATTATAATTTTCAACGGAACCCTTTAAGGAAAATGGCGTTTCTAGCGACCGGTTCAAGAGGCGCCTCATAAACTCGTCGATCAGTTTTCATAAATCCTTCATGTTAGTGCCAATATATAATTACTAATCAATGTAATTGAATAGATAACTGCGCAGGAGTTATTATGTCACCCGTTTAAAATGTTGTACAGCATTAATAAAATAAACTTTTTTCCATTAATTTGTTGGTACATTATATTATCGTTCTTAACGTTAAAATTAATGGGATCACTGTTAATGTTAATTATTTGCAATATAAAACCTGTCAATATGCAAAGTTTCGTTTTAAACGAATTGAGGTTTAACTTTTAAAATTTAATTAATTGAACATAATTATTTTGTTTGAACACGTGCCCGAACATAATTAAGTCAAAATATATATTCAAATAAATGTATATTTATTTTATATCCAATTAAGTATTGCAATATAATTTACTGATTGGGTTGTCATATTTGGAGCTGGTGCTAAAAAACTGGTCTAAAAATAAATTATTAATTGAACATTTTTTTTTATAAAACTTTGTTTTTGATCTCTAGATCGACCTGTTCTTTTTTTCAGTTACCTATATATAGCCTTTATACTTATCAAGGAGGACTATAGGTACAGAATACTAAATAGTAACTAGCGTTACTATAGGCTACTTTTTATTCGACGCAGAGTAGTTCCTACGGGAGGCGGGTGCAATCGCTAGCAGGAACTCATTCATCTTCCTAGCCTTTTCCCAATCTATGTTGGGGACAGCTTCCAGAAACCAGTACCTACCTATAAAAAATAGGGGATCTCAGTTTCCTGCACAATATAAAATGACCAGCCACTCTTATATAATAATAATAATTTAAATAATCTGATAACCCAGGAGTCTTAAAGCAAAGAGTTAATAAGTAATTTCTAAGCAAGCGTGTTCCTTGACCACATCGTCTCTTATCATCAGGTGAGAGAATGGTCGAACGCAAGTCTATCATAAACATAATTAAAAAGACCTTTAACAGCTGTTTCTCAAGCCATAATTTTCATTTTTTTCTTAGAAATGATGTATTTGCTCTTTTAATTTACCATCTGTCACTTCAATGACTTGAAGTTTCGGAGAAATATAAAATGAGGCGGCTGAGAAAACTCGCTGCGTCACCTCTCGAGGTCAAAGGTGCATGCTGCGTCAATATAGGTACCTACATCCACGCAACACACGACATAGCCAGATAATTGTCCGTAGACAGTTTGACAGCTGAACCGTGAGATATAAATACATACATAATAATTTTATGTAAGTATCTACATGTATGTATGTGGGCGGGTGTCACTGCCTACACGACATTGATAAACCACAGGTTATACTCGATGACTGTTTTCGAAATCCAAAAGCTATTAATTGTCCCTGTATTTTGTGATATAACAAAACAAAAAATCGAAATGTGACAGCCTTTTATATGAAATGGAAAATGATAAAACTGGAAACGATAGATTTCAAATTCAAAATTTGACATTTTTAAACATATTGTTCGAATTTTAAAATGGCTGTCATTTATTTACATTATAGGAAAAAATTAATAACGAAATCAAAAATGGAACGAGCGCGTCCCTGTCTCACGCAAATAAACCACTGGCATATTCGTATTACCGCCAATAAAACTAACGCACTTCACTCGTAATGTGAACTGTAATGAAGCAAAACATTAGCATTTTGGGAATATTTACCGAATGCCCGGGTAATGGCCCTGACAGCAAGGCGTGAGAATAACCGCTAACAGACACATTACAGATTATCTACAGAGCATTAATGCACATTCACATTTTATTTTAAACCGCAATTAACTTTTAAATAATTTTTAAGAGATATCGATGCTTTCGGCTTTTTAAAAATGGAATTAAACGAGTGATGTGCAAAATTAACGGTTATTATTATAGAAACGTTAGAATTTAATTACTTTTATTGACTTTCTCGCTTCTCGTGTACTCTATATACATAATTATTGTATTAATAGGTATTTGCAAATATTCACGACAGCTGCATTGATTAATTGGAAATTATTTAATAATTTAGCTAAATTAGGATAAGTTGTGAATATATTAATATAATTACCATTATTTACAGACTTCTCTGTAATGAAAATTGATTGTTATTTAGGCACATTTGATTGCAAATTTCTGCTAACTAAAAATGTGCCAAATCAATTTACGTAGGATGCAATAATAATTTAAATCCGAGGCGTGCCTGAACGAAAGCCAGCTCCGGAAACCATGAACTTGGAGACAAGCCGACAAACCGACCATATACCGGTGCAACAGGACGACTCGTTTCCAAACGGAACAACCAATTTCGAACAACCGACAGGCCGGTATCCATTATCGATATCCACTCGATATACCTGTTCGGTAACATCACTATCGCAAAAAAAAATATGTGACGGTTAGGCGGGAAAGATTTTATAGCGAATCATTATTTTTAAATTTTTGAATGTTCTATGCTGAATATTTGAATTTAGAAGATATTGTTTCCGAATATGAATTAAAAATTTTAATGTCAGGAAATCAATATTGTTTGACAGATTTTCGTTGTACAGACGCCAGCACATCAAGCTACTACAATCTGTCAAATATCCTTAACAGATTCTTAACTTTGTCGGTGAAGTATATGGTTCAGAGTTGTTTGGGAAAATTTAACAGTTTCGGATAGCTTGATGTGCTGACGTCTGTACCTTATTATTTCTTATGTAGTATCAATTACCATTCACTAAATTTCCAGGCTATTGATTCCTAGGTTAAACTGTCAGTTTGTTCAACGAAACTGGCTGTCTATACAGAACCTTTTCGGCACAAATCAAATTATAACTGCCTTGTTAGTCTTGAATATGGTGCATACGTGCTGGTAGTATTGTTACTAAGGCTATAAGCAGAATAGTATAAAATGTATAACGAGCTAAATAAACACTACGAATTAGCATTCATTTATTTTTAAGTGCATTGACCATATTATTCATAGTATTGGATACTCCTTTTTAGGAGGATGAAAAATTTTTCAACTTTTAAAATATCTATTTACAAGTAAGTTCAAAGTTGTACTTTGGTGTTAATACAATCAAGGGCTTAGAAAAGGAATTATAGGTAGGTAACTAATATTGATCTATGGCCAAACCTTAACATCTATCTATGGGTGCAATTTGCAGAAAACCTCATTTTCTTTCATTTTTAATACTTCTCTTGTGAAGTACAGACGCTAGCACATCAAGCTACTACAATCTGTACAACTTTCCCAATCAAGATTGAAACATTATGCTTCAGCGATAAAGTTGAAAACCTATAAAGGAAATTTGACAGATTGTAGTAGCTTGATGTGCTATAGTCTGTACATGTCTACTATTCACTTTAGAATTCACATAACACCGTCATCATCCCAAATATTCACACGGTCATATGATTATATTGATAATCAACGAAATTACAAAATTTACGCGTGGGCGCAGTAATTGGTGTGCCCACGATTTTTTTCATTTGATTGACCCGACCTTTATTGCAAACGGTAAAAATTGTCTTGTTTAGTATGCGTTTATGGCAACATCGAGCTGTCATTATGATTTGAAATTGGAATTGACGGATGGTTATGAATTTATAATGCATAATGTTTTAAATGCGTGGATGCAGTTATAGAAATGTAATTCCCTCTATCATGACAAGACAGTGAGGTTTTACGTTATATCAATGAAACAAATGTCGTACCTACCTACAGTATCGGATAATAAAGTAATGAAACTTATTCAACAAATTGATAAACGTTGTTGTTGAATATTTATTAATTATTTATTAATTTTAACAATAACGTTAACTTGGTACAAAACGTAGGTAAACACACATACTTATCAGCTATTATTGAGTGTCCCATAAAAGGTAAGTAAGTATGAATGGAACGGTTAGATACTAATTTATGAATGCAGTTGTAAATAGACACACACCACGATATTTTAATCAAATACACTATAAGTTAACAAATTATTAATAATTTACTTAATGAATCATTATAACAATTAGCTATAAAATTTACTAGTAAAGTAAATAATCAATTTGCGGACATCCATTACCAGTAACAAACACGGTCATAAAATCAATTTAATTGAAGAAAAATGCATGGAAGAACCAGTACCTAAGCAATACACTATAATAGGTAGTTAAACAACTACTTATTACATTAAAAATGTCCACTTATACGCGTTTTTATTATCTTTGATATTGATTCTGATAGAATTACAGAACACAGCAAAACTAAAAACTGCGGAAGACAAAACTTTAGCTGCTTCACCCGCATCTGTGTGAAATTGTACTCCTTTACTTGAATAAATGTAAATATACAATGGTTTCCAGGAATATGGCAACATTAGTTCGCCGCTCATTCCCACGTGCGCACGATTAGGTGCGCGGGCGCATAAAAATGCTCGGGTCGTGAACCCGCCTGAATGACGACACAGTTAGGTGACATTACAGTTATGTTTGACTTGTTTCAGTGTTTCAATGCATCGCTATTCTATTGCAATTAGTGCGTTGCTATTTGACAGAAAGTTTGACGTTTCAAGTGTCATAGGTATATGTCAAAATTTTTTCATAATCTACATGTCATGTTACTGCAACCCGTAAAATCACAATCAACATTGAAACTTATATGCTTTAAAGATAAAGCTGTTTTTTTTTAATTACAGTTTGTAGGACCTCTATGTGTAATAACTATAGCGATAGTTCTTAGCATTTTTGCTTATATGGAGGGAAATTATTAGATGGAACTTACCCAAATATTCATGAGATAGTCCGATATTGTCTGATTCGTTGCTTTCCGTATCCAAATTCTGAAACAAAAGAAGAGAGCTGGTTAGAACATAAATAGTTATTACAGAGTAACTTTTTTATTTAAATAATTAAAGAAAATTTAATGAAAATGTTATGAGGCACTAATAATCCATAATTATTATAATAGTTAACATAAGGTTTTTAAGAACACAATATAATACAGTTTTGTCCAGTTATTAAGATACTGCACCATAAAAAAAAGATTAAGGCCTAAATTTTTTTTTAAGAAGGTATTGTTAGCTTATAGCTAAAAACTTGTAAGAGAAGAATGTGTTAGGAAATTTCTTTCTTCATACTCCCAATCAAATTCTAATATCAACTCTTTGCAGACAATAATTCATGTTCTTATATGAACACATAACACCATTTCATCAAGATACAATCTCTAGTGACGTGCCAATGTCGCTGTCATCAAATTGACAAGATTCGACTTAACACTTCAAACATCGACACTATGTATTCCCATCTCTACAACTTTCGATTCCACGTCGATCATATCGAATCGGCGGTTTAGAATCACGTGCACAATTCGAAATTTTCCGACGTACAGAACGATTGCAGTCGATCAGACTTTCACTGCACGAAATTAGTTGAAAATTTTCTCCGATATCCATCAAGTTCTGCGTTTGTTATTGCCGGTGAAAATGAAAGCAGACATCGTAGAATGTAAATGTAATATGACTGACTGTATAGGTACAGACGCCAGCACATCAGGCTACCGAAACTGTCAAATTTTCCCATTCAACTTTGAACCATAATGCTTTAGCGATAAAGTTGAAAATCTAATAAGGAAATTTGACAGATTGTAGTAACCTGATGTGCTGGCGTCTGTACATCAAGGTACTTAAATCTGTCATTTCTTTATTAGATTTTTTTTTAGCATGATATGCTGGCGTCTGTGCATGCAGTGGGTATGTTTATCGATTTATGCCATATACATATACCTATTATAATCGCACGTAGTTCAAATGGAGCGATTAGCTTTATGATAATTATCAGAGGGATTATTTCCGCTCGGTTTAAAATAAATATTGATATTATAGGTTTAGTAAAATAACAGTAAGTAGGTACCTAATATTTACAAGATTTGAAACACGGAAGATTAATAACTTACTTAAGTAAGTAACGATGATATTTCGCTTTAAAAAACAGCTACAACATAAAACCTTCATCGACATCAGATTAAGTTTTTAAATTAATTCCGAGTATTCTAAACGTTGGCTCATTAGTCCAAGATCGCTTCAACACCTGTCAACAAGAGTGGTCAAGTCACGCACTATCGCTACCTCTAATGCAAAACAGGGTCGTGAACCCATCCGATGTGTGGACCAGCCATCTTTAATGCATGGATTAACAAGTAATGGGTAAGAAGCTTAGATAATTTAACAAACTGGAGACGCCTTCCTCTCTGCCAAAGGTATAATAACGCACCTCCAACGCGTACGTAGTGTAGGTACTGTAAATGGGTGCGACATAATAATTGTTTGTGTTGGTAAATTTAGTCGTACCCATACGTGCATGATCGAAAATGCATAAGCTATCGCTGTTGCGTTGCCTCGCCCAAAATGCTTAAAATGACAGACATTTTATCGTACAGACTTTTGGTCACGGCGATTCCATCTGGTTAGACACTCTAAGATAAGATGTTAATACGATTCTGTGTTGGGTTCCAAGATTAATTTGTCAACGTAGTTTTTATGCTGTTTTAATTATGGAATCGAACGTGTTCTTCATTTAAGCTGACGTCAAATTAATGTTTGTGACATGCCCTTCGTACCATTGAGTGAGTTATCACTTGGGTTCATAATCAAGACAAATTGTTCGTGATTCGATATTTACTAAATGTCGGATTAGTTGGGGATGGCTAAGAGATTATAATGTATTTTGATTTAAAAACAATTGCCAGGTTTCTTTGACTGTTTAAATATATATTTTCTGAAGATTATTTATTGTAAAATCTTTCTTAATAAAATATGGCCGGCAATTAAACCTGACACGGCAGCAAGACAAACTTCAGGCTATCTTGTTTTCACAATCTCAGATCAACACACGTTCGCTTAAATAGCTTACGGTACAGTCATATGCCAATTAATTTTATTAATCAAACATCTACTGAAGGCGATAAAACATTGATTCAAGCTTAATGTCACAAATTGGTAATATCTCGATTGCGACCGCCGCCATCTTGATAGCGAACTTCGAAGAAATTTTTATGTAATTTTTCTGCAATCAATCACTTGGCGATTGATATTGGACACGAATATTTTTTCGGCGAATTATGCTTGTCTGTCAATGTTGGATAAATTGTGAATTAATGAAGGCCTTGATAGATTTATTTTACACGTGCTTATATATAAGGGAACAAGGCTTTTGGTCCAATACTTTGTAGTGTTTCCAAAATATTAATAAAATATGAACTATCATTTGAGCATGTGAAGTAAAGAAAAGAAGTATTAAATAATTAAGAGTCACTGCACACTTTGGACTAAACTGTCAATGTCGGCCGATAGTATTTTATGGGGCTCCTAAATCAGTATGTAGATGAATAGTAGCGCGCACATAATAAAGACTAGATGTCCGGCCACTATCACACGGAACAAAAACTTTTATTGCATTCACGATTACTTTCAAAATAATCTGTAAACTAACTATCGAGCCAACTATCAGCCGATAGTTCAGTCTGCAGTGTGCGGGGGCTCTAAAGGGCCAAATCATTCAATACGTTTATCCGAACTACATGTCTCCAAATATAAAAGTCATCAAAGTTCATTGATATGATATCCTTTTTTAAAACATCAAACCCAACGCCCATACATGACAATGTAACAAAAAACTCAAGCCCCGTACGTAGGTGGCGAATAAAAACCTACATACATGAAACATCAATTATAATGCATGCAGCAAGATTAGCAACAATATAATGTTGAGAAAATGTGAAACAATCACAATTACCTACTGTTATACGTAGATATTCATCTCGTTTTAATTTAAATGATTTACGTTATGCTGCCTTACCTGAAAATAACCAGAACAGTGTTGTCTGTTTAACAAAACCTTTTTAAATGCTACCTCTTTAGTTTACTAACACATGTCAAAATTGAAATGTTGAACAATGGGTTCTATTTTCAAAATAATAAAAACGAATTCAATTTTTTAATCTGTCTGCACAGACAAAACACATTCGAAAGACAAAAGTATAATCCGTTCATTTGTAGTTGGTCTCGTATTCTTACAATCAATCACTTCGGTCGAAAGTCTTGAAACTACTTGGAGGTAATCTTCCCGCAGCGTGTGAATGCGGTCACGAAGTTGCTCGGAGGCGGTCTATATTTTATGGACGGTGTTGCAACTCTATGGGAATCGTACCAAAACGATGAATGATTAGAACGTTCGCCGTTTCCAATTTTGATATTTGAATTTAGCATTGTAGTGGAGTATGGCCGCAGGACATCGCGGTAAGTATGTCTTGAAATAAAATCATACTGAAACTCAATAAAATATTTATGCTCATGTTGTAACCTAGTCAGTGTTTTAAAGGTATAATTAGAAACTTTCAAGTTAATTAAAAACAAGGCAAAAATAATAAATTTGTAATCACAGCGTTGTTGGCACAGAATTATTACTTTAAAAATCAGTCCACGATAAAACCAGTTAACGTTTATTTGCATCAATAACATCAATTAAAGATATGGTACTATTCGTATTGTTTCACAATCTACCTAAAAGAACTTTAGAATAAACACCTAATAAAACAAAAAACACCTACCACATCCGCGCATGCGACAAAATCTTTAAAGACTTCATTTAAATTGGAAATGTGAAATTATTAACGCTTCGTTTATTCAAACGAGGCATTAAATAGCCTTTGAATAATAAGCTTGACAGGGGACGACAACAGCAGCGACGCTGTCAATTTATTACGAATTAATCAGAACTTCTTTCATAAAGTCATCAAAAGAGTTTGATAAATGATCGTTATTTGTCAGCGGGTCAAGTTTATGAGCTTGGCGGGGTCATGAGCGCGGCCAAGTCTCGTCCTCACAGCTTAGGCCCTGGCTGATGTACGATTGGTGTCCGCCGCGGATATACGACGCGAGGCGAGAAATACTACGTCTAGCACGCAAGGACCGCATACACAGGGCCGTATTTGAATTGGTAACAAGTGCATCACTTACATCAATCTTATGTAGGTACGTTTAGTTTAAGTCATGCGTTGGCAGAAAGTACAGTTTGCAACGGAATATGGTTAACTGTTTATTGTATCTACTTTATGCGAAATAATCTGGTTTTGTGAAAATTTATACAGTTAATGTTTGCCTTGATTAACGGTTTCAGTTGCGTTTTTTTCTTGAATAAATTAAAATCAGAGAGATCATGGCAGTTTTTTTTTGTTTCATATTTGGTATCTAAATATCAAGTTGGCTACCAAATGTTTCGATCACCTAAAAGTTTTGGTCTAGGAATATTGAACATTAATATCTAAATGACAGAATACGGACAACTTACGGCCAGTTTCACCGGTTACGAATAAGTTCCAAATAGTTTATCTGGCAGATAATTTGATCCAAATTCTGTTCCATTTTTGAATTTATCTGGTAGATAGTGGCCCGTAGTGATCCGTAAACTGTGAAACCGTCCCTTAGTCTTGAAATATATGATACAAACATAGAACTCAATTTTAATAACTGACGCTAAAATATTCATTAAGTTCAAGACTTAACTTTAACGCCTCTTCGATTCAAGTTTCACGGTTTTAACTTGCATATCGATTTTCTGTGCACGGTTTTATATGGGCCTGTCCTTTCTACCATCGGGGGACATTAAGTACTGCAACAACGTCATCATTTAGCGTGCATCCGGCATGCACCCCATGCGCCCGAGTCCGGCCCTGGCAGTCACGTCCATAGACGAACGAGCGCGCGAACGCGATTGAGAGAGCATTTTGACTCCTAAATGAGTTCGTTCACACGACTTAGGTTCATGGTCGACTGTCTTACGGTTTAGGATTCTTATGTAGGATGTACTGTTGTGTGTATGCGCCTTAATGGTCATTAGTTTAAGTTCGTGATAGTAATTTTCGAACCGAACGCCAAAGGATTTGACACAAACTTTAATATCCCTACAAAAGAAAAGAAGGCATTTCAAAAACTAAGTGTTGTTAACACGTAAGTTTCACAATACAAGTAAAATTAATTATCAAAGATTCAGTACTGAAGATTTCCTCTGTTTTGATCAAAAACGTGCATCTGCAGGCGTTGAAGATAAATAATCAAGAAACATCAACACTCGTAATGGACATGAGAAAGTTTCCTTTAGGTTATAAATTCAAGAACCTGAATCCAGCTATTAGATTAGATGTTGAATATGGTGAATACACGGCTTATGACAACACCTACTTGACTCTCGACTAATAGAAAAACAATAAAATATTAACGAAGATGATGGAATAGGAAAACACATTTTTTTTCATAGAGAAAACATTTGTATAGTGTCTATTAATGGCAATATGAGATCATTACTTTTATGAACTGCATCATCTGATATTATTTTCTTTATCCCATCAGTTTTAATGCCAAGCATTGTTAGAGAGAGAATGAGGAATATGTTATTTCATTAGCCGAGGATTACTTTAGATGACGTAGCACTTACTTAGCGTCATTCTTCATCTCGTCCCACGCTATCATCATCAAATTCCATCAAAAGTTCATTCACTAAGTTATTCTTATTTATAAATGTAATTATGGTTGATAATTAATTTTGGATTAACTAAACGAGTGGGTTCACACAGCTTTGAATATTTATTGTGTTTTGTTTTGGACACTAAACGCTTAGGGGTCGATAACCGGGCAACTCATCCTTTTGTTTTTAGGGATGTCAGGTGGTCAGAATATACTGCTTATGCAACTGTTGATTCATGATCATAAGATATTCTCAACGTTGAAAATAATCATGATAATCACATCTGGAAATAGGATGACAACTGACGAGCAAACAAGCGTACATTAGAAGCAATTTAAGCAGAACTAAATATAGCTCTTGAAACACAAAAGAAGATCACTCATAAAACAATGATTGAAGCAACAAAAACAGTATCAGCCAGCTACACCATACTGGTTTTACCAAAGAGGCCAATTACATAAATTCTTTTTTGTTGAACAACCGAGCAATTACGAGTACCGTGTCACCTAGTGATGCAAATCGTTGGAACCAGTAGCGGCCGCCCGACCGACATCGATTTACATAATAATACGACATTACCGAATATCATCACGCGTACCGATTGATCGTGTTTAAACAATCGATATGACGGTGGGAATAAGAATTCGGATTTTTGCTGTTACTATGAAAGGCGAGGAGGAAAATGATTTAGGAATTTCCTGAAGGGGACCTATTATGGACTATTTAAGCAAAGTTAAATCATATTATATTATTTGTTTAGAATATCGATTCACCTCAGTCACGTTTTTCCAATGAAATCTTTCCATTCAAGTTATAATATTAACCTGATCTAAACACAATTTATATATTCATTGCCCGTACTAACTTTTCTTCCATAATTTGTTACTTTGACAGAATCAGATCATACACTTTATTGATTTCTATGCTGTAAAAAATATGTTATGAACATCAACAGTCACTAAATCCTTAATATTATTGACATAATGTTCTCTTATGACATGATATCCCACGGTTTCTCGATCGTACCAGGGTGTATAAGCTCTCCCCATTGTTTGTATTTCCCACAACTTTTCACTGAACGTGAAACCAATACTCTTGGGATATTATTAGATTAATGGCATATGTAATCACATAATTGGTTGAAAATTATATGGGTCGCAGAAATTAAAACTGCCAAATCAGCACATAAAGATATTAAAGTATTTATTTTCCAAGATTGGCTCATTTGAGAGTATGTAGTCCATCAGTAATGATTATTTCCAATATGCCAATAACTGATTCATTATAGACAGGTTGCCATACAGGAGCAAGGTCGAATTGATCATGGTCCTATAAATTATAACTCAAGCATTCTTGCCTTATCATCCATCCACGAATTAAGACTCCTAAAGGCTTTCTGTGCTCATAAAACTTTTATTCCGCATTTTTTTTAATACTGATGTGGACAATACTTCCCATCTACTTCGTGATACCGATACAAATCGTAACCAATAGGTACATAAGGATAAAGGCAAAAAAAATCTAGAGTCCAAATTGAGGCAGCCGAAATACCCAGAATTTACTGTGCACCTACTAACAGAGGAAGTAATAGATATGTTCTATAAATAAAGTCACGCTTCAGTCTATTATTTCCTCGTTTATCGATATCGAATCTTGGCTGACCAGTGTTGGTATTGTAATCGATCCAATTTCAAATAACAGCAATATACGATCTTCGGTTGGTATAGAAATCTAAGAGAGAGGTATTTAACATCAATATATTTTATTGGTAGCAATGACACGGTTTGTTTTAACGGTAGTTATTAACGGGTAGACATTAACGTTAAACAGTTATAATTATCTAACTTAATCTAATTCTTGCAGATGATTTTTTATCATAAAATGTATGAGAAAATAAGTTACAAACCCTATTATCTACATTCAAATTAAGGTATCCATTGCTACAGTCAATGGTCAAAATTCTAATTCAAACATCGGTGACTAAAAAGATCTTAGAGACGAGAGTGCTAACTATTTAGTAAAGCTTAGACGAGCGGCAATAAAATCATAACATTTACATATCACAGAAAGTGCAACCTTATATCTAGGCCATAAGATCGTAATTTGATGGTTTGAAGGCAAAACACACATTTGTACATCGTAGAGTACAAATCTTGGACCACAAACCAAATTGGAAAGCAAATACAGCTTTGTGGTCGATTCACTGTTAAAACATTTCCATCCACGGGCAGAATGCTCGGCATTTAGCCCAAATATCCTAGCGGTGCATAATTGCATAACAATAAAACTATTGTATCTGGCTTTATGTGGGAGATTCTCTGGGCATTCCACCACCACATTTCTGTCTCTGTTCCCACGAATTAACGAATTCTCGTTCTAATAACTGAATAATTTTTGAATTGTTCTAAGGGTACGCTTTTAAGACATGGTTTCAACTTTATTTCTACTGTTGTTTCTTACTGTTCTTCCAAATATTTGCTCTTGGCGTTCTACAATCAAATAAAATATAATGGCAGGTACAAGAGTACAGATTGGTAAATTTATTATTATGCAAAATACTTAAGTGTAATAACCTACCATTCAGTTTTTTCATGTATACTTCAGTGAGTTTACAGAGGTAATTAGTAATAATAACAAATCCAACACACTTACCAGCTATGAATCAGCAACCAACTGAAGTCATTAATCATATTATTGTTAATATCACAGAAGTTAACAATGTCGATAATGACACAGACGTAACAAACTAAAATGCTTCTGACACAACACCACACACTCAAAACATATTATAAAACCCACTACCTACTTCACTGATCCTTCTTTTTAGTATTCAAACTCCACAAATTAGATCATTGGTATCAGAGCTGCAATTTCTAACGTGATTAATATTGCTAATTGGCCACGCGTCTCTGAAGGTGGTCCAACCTCGACCTCATTGTCAATCTTGTCACGTCCTCCATCGCTATACTCAGGATGGTTACTGAACTAGCTGACAGTTATTTCTTATGATTTTCCTTCCCCACAATCTACTACTCTATTGCATCAATTTATTTGTTTGTTTAATTTACCAATCGACTGTTTTCCTGTGTTGTCTCAACGAGTATTTTTATATTAATCTTTTTTTTTCAGTTTCACAACGTTTCGTGTCATAATTATGTTTCATTTTAACGATAGCAATGGTTATTTTTTCTAAACTAAGAACAATTGGATCTATATTATTCTTTGCTTTACTTATACAAATTATTTATATTCATACAAATAATTCATAGTGGAAAAATCTTTTACTCTATTAGATCAATTCTTCTAACAAGATGCCAGTTACGTCATACTGACCGTCAGCTCTGACGTCACTTCACACGTTCAATATTGACAATCAACATCTCAGACCGTTTGCCGCACTCTCTTGCCTTTATTGAACAAATGTTTGTAATACGTCCAACGCATATCACTGACTGGAAAATAAATAGTCCTCATTCATCTTTATCGTCTTATTAATATGAGTAAGTAGGTAGGGACTGCTTTCTAAGTCCACAGCCTTGTAAACTGTCAGTACTTATTACGAACTAAGTAAGCCTTGGGCAAATAGTCAACTTTATACTTATGCTAGGGTTGTAAAGTATTAGTAGGTACTTTAGTACCGCAGCTTTCTCTAGCAAATGTATGATATACATTAATCGACTAACAGAAGTACTAGTCACGAGGTACCTACATGATGAACGTTAGTAATGGGCCGAGAGGTAATATAACTTCGATCATGGTTGTGCTAGAATTACCTGCGACCTTTCAGTAAAGGGCGGTAGTCGGGAACAGTTGGCGGACGGGTGCGCGCGCACCTGCGCAAGCACATGTCGCCCACACCCGCCGCACACGTGCCCAACAATGAACGTGCCTTTTTTACTTTTTTATTTTATAACGGATCTGCGCATCCTGGTTAGATGCTGCAGCTGAACTTTTGCACACCTTCTTTAAGAAATAACTAGATTACAACCTCTTTTGTAACTGCTTTTACTTGAACACAAAAGGTGTTTCCACACGTGTGACTGAGCTGGTTACTATTGACATCATAAGGGTCTTTCAAGGTTGGCTATTGAATATTTATCATTATACGATTCGGCATTAAGTGTGTTTTTTGTATTTATTATGGTGACCGGTTCTTTTTTGTACTTCAACGATTATTTAATATGAGTTATGGCTCAGCTTCCGAATCTTACAGCGCTCTTGAAAGGAAATACGTTTTATTAAGATTAATTTAAACATTCATTCATAAGAGAGGGTACAAGTCTTTAATGGAATACACAGTGTTAAAAAACACAAAATAAACAGTCCAAAATCTCAACGACTTTCCACATGGCATTGATAAACTCAATTAACGGTGTATCGACAAGTAGAAAACACAGAACACATTGCACTCACTCTTAGCCACATTGACACACTTAACGAGGTACCTGTGTCACACTGTGGGTAAAAACTAGGGAAACGTGCAAAAACTCGCAGAAACCAGTAGCTGTCACTATTAGCTGAATATTAATGTTTTACTACTGGTGTAATAAGACTGGTTAATGCACCCTACTTGGATGATGGGTGTGACTTGAGAAAAAGCTACGATTAGTCGTATAGGATTGGAGAAAATTCGTCTGTCATTCATCATTTTGACAGCGATGACAGCTGATGGTTGACACTAAAATAGTTTGACGTTTTATTCAAAATATTGCGCGATTGGTGATTTGCAAATCTCTGATTACCGTTCAAAATAAGAAGTAGCTGTTCTTTTGAAATGCTACTTTTTCCGATTCAATATAGGTAAATACAAAATTAGCCAAATTATCAACAAAATGTGTGCAATCGACACTTTTTAAATACGACAAACAGTTTAATTGCAGAATTTAGCGATAAATTTAATAATTATCTACGGGAGACAAGTTATGATTACTTAGAATTTAATTCAAATAACTTCTTTATGGATTATAACAACAATAAACAATTATGAAATAAACCTTTGTGAGTTTCCTTTCTAAAATAATACAGATAAAAGGCATTTATAGATGAGCCATCGACCTCACGCGCGCCAATCCGAGAACGGGATTCAAATATCGAATGTCGATGGCGGCCGGGTTCGAGAGCGGCCGATGATATTAATTTACTTTTAAGCTTTCCTTATTAACTTAGGTTTGGTGTTGCATGACCTCCTTGGTTAACGTTTTGTTAAAAATAAATATTTAAACTTATTAAGGCCGGTTTTACAATCCCCAGATAACTTTTACTGGTGGAATTTTCTTTTCTAATTACAAATTCCACGTTTTTACATACAATATCTGTGTAACTGACATTATCATTCCATGGACAAAATTTATCAAGCTAGACTTTAGTAAACTTTGTCCTTATTTTTTTTATTCTTGCTTGAGTCTGTTATTACAATTTTGGATTAGTTAGTGTCATTTCTATTACGCAGTAATGTCTTATCCTGCTTACACTATTTTGCCTACAATAGCACAATTAATTTCGAAACATATTTTTTTGATGAGCCTTTAAAAATATGTCTAATACCTTTTGATAATTGTTGCTAAGCAAACTGTCTACCTATAAAAATACAATCGGACTTTGTCCAGTGCAGTGGTAGTACCTACCTACATAAATATACGCCCAATATGCATTTCAATTACTTAGTTGCAATTATCGATGTAAAATTGCAATTATTTATGTGCATAGGTACTTCGTCAGTCCTTTGTTTTGTAACTAGTTTAGAATTTTACTAAAGATATACGTAATGGCGTACCGGCCGATTGCCTGCCATGGTGGCAGAATTATCTCTAAGGAGATCAGCCAGCTGCACAGGACGTTTTATAGTGCACAAGCATTTGCCTAGACACAGACGCACTCTCTATTCCCTAGCCATTCTGGGTATCAATGATTGCTAAATCTTTGTCAGTCATTTCTAGTCCGAAGTTCGAAAATATGACAGCCAGTCTTACCAAGGAATAGGTTTACCCAGGTAACTGGATTGAGGAGGTCAGATAGGCAGTCGCTCCAAGCAAAACACACGTACACAGCTACATAAGGTTAATTCAGAAAGCCGATGATGGGTACCAAAGATCAACGGAAATCTGTTTCCCTAGTTAGCAACTATTTTCAGATGTATAAAATAATTATTGTCAGGAAGTATCGATTTAAATTGAAATAAAAATAAAAATTGATTAACTGGTGTCTATTTACGCGATTTTTACTGTCTATCCTCATAATTATGAAAGACAACGGGATCTTTCCAAGCCGTATACAAAAGTGTTTCAAAGGTAACCTACAAATACATTCCTCTCTTCGCCCATACATTCCCCCATTCATAGTAAAATGAATTTAGTGTACCTAATATTCACACAAGAAACAAATAAAACTACTACAATTCACAAAATATTCTAAAACAACCAAAAATTACTTACATAAACTGAAATAAACAGCACAATAGAGACCTTGGACTTCGATTAGACTACCATAAACCGCACTTTGTTCACAAAAACTGAATAGAAACGTTGTTCTCAATCCATTGCGACACAAGTTTACACTATGCACTGAAACTAACGACTGACCTTTTCAATGTACGACGTAGAAGGGAACGGAATCGTTTTGGAATGTAACTTCGAATTGTCGTGGTAGGGGCAGTCATCGTTGCGTGACGGCTAGGTACGTTCGGATACACGTCACGGCAATTACCATGTCCCTCGATTATCATTCTTAGCGAAGCATTATTCGTCTATTGAGCGTTTTTGGTTAAAAAAACTTGAATCGTTGAGTTGGACGTGGAATGGTTATGAGGACTTTTTTTTTGTATTTTTTAAGCAGTTTCTCCAGTATTTAAGTTTTAATGAAGTTAATATGTTAAGTTACAAGATAAACACAATTATAATTAGTATCTGATTTTGTGTTAAAATCAATAATTTTATCTACTTTCTTCATTTTTTAGTTTTCTATTTTAGACACTTACACGCGCATGTTAACATTTTTGATGAGTTGTCAAAAACATAGAGCAGACATCGACACTTCAAATAGGTATATTTTTAAAGCCGACTGGCCAGCAATTCAGCGTTCTCATTTCAAATTGTAGGTATGACAACTATTTTTATTGTCAGTGGCCAGCATGATGACAAAAAGTTGAACGTTTTGGGGCCCGCATCCACAGTAATGAGTGGATGACGTGTTTCTATTTCGAATGCACTAAATATAACAAGCAAACTATTTTTTATTTAAATAATACTGGTTAGTAAACTCACCATAAGTCGTTCCAAATCCAAAATTCTTGCAACATTTTTATCACGTCGAAAATCCTGTTGACCTGAAACAAATGAAAGGTTTTGTTAGTGATTGCACAATGATGCGTAAACACCGAAAAATCCCTCGATCTAACAAAGTTAAAAGAAAGAAAGTTTGGCTGTTTAATATACGGGCTAAAATAAGTACCGAGACCGCCACGCGTCTATATGTAAATATTTAAGTAAAACGTTCATTGTTTTATAAATCCACGCGAACAGTTATGTAAATTTTAACAGTACCTAACTTAATAGATTAATCTTTAAAATTGTATTACTAATCGCAGTTGTTCTGTTAGTCAAAAATAATGAAGACTTATATTAAGAAAAAATCCTCGTATTGTAATCCAGGCTTAGACTTTTAGTAGCTGAATAACATGGTACCCCTTGACATGACTCGATAACAGGCACTTTTGACCCCCAATTATAAAAAAATTGCCTAAGGCCTCGGCTGTAAGCGAACGAACTTAGGAACATGCTGAAGGCATAGAAGAGTTTCATTGATTGTTATCTATCCAGACACCCTCATCCGAGTACATCTTCAACTTGCGTCTGACGTATGCCCTTTTTCTCCTTTAAAAAGAAAATAGGTTTTTGACATGAACTACTTAAGTAGAATAAACGACAAAACTAACCCCCACGACATCCACAACGAATCCTTTAATGTTTAAGAACTGGTCATTAGCCACGCATTCCTCGAGGATAACAATTCTCTAGGTAATACTAAACAATATTCCCCGAAACAACAAAGGCCCAAACCCGCTAGTTAAACGTCATTAATTCAAAATAGTTATTTATCGGCCTATAGGCTGACGGTAGGCTATTGTGATGCCCTCGCCACCTCGCACCTATTGTGCTCTTCTGATATGTGCCAAAGGCTTATTTTCAACTTTGTGAGTAGACATACTTAGAGGGAAATTTCTTATTGTCTCAATTGGCTATACTTGTATTTGGAATGGAACGAATTTTTAAACAAGGGTTTTCATTAAGATTAACTCTTAATTATGTTATGGCTAAATTATCTTATATATAGATAGATAGTTTCTGGAGCCAATTTGCGCAAGCAAAAAATATAGCTCTTATTCTATGAACACATTTCTAGGCTTTATTTCAACAAATACAGTTTGAAATAAAGCCACAATAAGGCTTTAATATATTTCTTAACAAATCAGCAGTTCATTACGATCGCTTCCATTCAATAAATCTGAGCTGCGCCGGCGCCGGTGTGGAGCTTTCAAAGCTTTGTCCCGAGGCATACGATACGATCCTAAACCCCGATAACGCATTGTATTATATCCTAACTGTTTTCAACTTGGAAATTTGGACCATAACTCATAAAGTTGATCCAATACAATATGTTTTGTATAACGGTCTGATTTATTACAATATTATTTATGATATTATAAAGAAAACATGGTTGTTAAGTTATTGTATTATTTGTCATGATGTGTAAAAATACGCAGACTATACAGTTTTCTATCTGTGATAAAGACACAATTTTAAATATCAGACTGACCTCGTCACTATTAATGCTAAAGATATAAATTCGGTATTAAAGTAAAATAAAATATACATCAAAAAAGGTTCTAATTGCATTTCCGAGGACAACGCAAATAAAAAAAAAATACCAGCAACCGGGAAACGTCAGAGAGTTTCGCGCCACAATTTTTTTTTTTTTTTTTCATTTAAAAAGGCGCGAGTTCTCGTGTGACCTCTCCGCGGCTTCCGAACACGGCCGGGTTTTTGCACAAAAATGAATGGCGACTGGGGATAGAAATCTTTCTCACGCCTGATGCCATGGGAAATGAATTGAAGTGACGCGCGCGCTGTTGTATCTTTTAAAACTGCAGTTTTATGAGCTCGTGTATTTTGACTGCGATAAGTTTATTTTGTAACTTAGTCTTTATTCACACGTGTAAGTATGTTTTCGCGATGTTAAAAAGGATTAGCCATCATCGTGTGCACACAACTTATTAGGACGTTGCCCTTTTAAAAAATCGTAAATATAAGCTATAAATATTTTCGATACATTATCAAATTCCAGTTTCAATGATTTAAAGCCACAAACACTCTAAGTTTTCTACTTATCAAGTATCTGAAAATGTTCAGCAAAAACTTAAAAATTATTTAATCACATTTCTGGTCCCAGTAGTAGGTATGTTTTTTCATGAAAATCGACTAAAACCGCAGCAAGGCTAGATGCGATAGTGGGGATAGGATAATTAGGGGAAGTGGTGGGGATGGGTCATTGACCGCAAGCCTCCGTCCATCCGCCAACAGATGGCGTCACCGTCAGAGTACCTAGTTCAGTTTTTTACCGGCCCTCACTCGTCTCCCACGTTCAAGCTTCAGGTAGGTATAATTATGATGAATTTGAATTTTATTGACGGTGGTAACCAGTATATTTATTTAACTTGATATTTCTGTTAATAATGCAGACTTTATTAGCTTGTTATATGATTTATTGGAACTAAGTTCATTCATTATGCAGTAGGAGTAATTTTATTGATCAAACTTTTGTTCTTGGAATGACTCATCCTACAAATAAACAAATCTACGGACATAGAATAAATTCCATTGTTTTCCAAATTCATGCACCAATTCACCAAAAATATATTTAAATAGCTCACTTCACATCAGCGAAGCCGTATGACGCATGCGCGACACGAATAGGACGTATAACGTACATACGCGTTATATTTCGGAAACAGCGGATTGTTTCATACACACCTTTTAAATTCACACGACTCACTCCAAAAACAATTACAAATCTATTGTGAAACACAAAATAACATTAGCGTCATCGAATACACAAAAGATTGACTGACAACTATCGTAGTGATGTACCGTACGGTATCGATATCGACAATGCCACAATAACATCTATTTTCAATACGCCTGTAATTCACTTTGATTATTATGATTGAACTTTATTAAGGCAATTATTGAGGATACAGATAACATCTATTGTGAGGGGTAGATTAGCATAAGGTTACGTCAGATAGCCGGTAGAGACGTGGGAAAGTGGCCAGTTAATAATATCGGATAGTGAGTGGTAGCGGTGTTTGATTCCATTACAACAATTGAATCCGAAAGGCTGTGTAACATTTCATCTGATTGTTGAAGGCACATCACTTGTTTCAATATTCAAACGAAATCAAATGGAGATAACAAAGAAAGCTAAGCACTATATTGTTTTATTAGGTTTTCATTGCAATATGTGAAGAGCAAGGTATTTCATAAACATGTACCTAATAAAATTTATGAAATTTCCATCAACTCATAAATTACTTAAGTATTTTAGAATTGTGCAGTCGCCAGCACATAGTCGCTACCCGAAAATATCAAATTTTCCCAATCAACTTTGAACTATATAATTCAGCGATAAAGTTGAAAATATTGACAGATTGTAGAAGTTTGATGTTCTTAACTACATACTTTGATTATTTCAAAGTCCTCTTAACTTGCTGTACTGTAAAAATTCTTTAACATTTCCTTCACAATCAGTTCAGTCCGGAAATTATCCAAAACAACTGGTGAAATACATACATCTCGTTAATGTTTATTGCTCTGTGATATCTTTATATCGTCCAAAAAGGCCGATGTGCGTCCTTAATGACACTAAATGTGTCCACCGCGGGCAGTTCGCATAATAAATATTTAATTGCACGGAAATATTTTGTGACTGGACAAAGTGGGTCTAGCTTTGTTAACTGAATTGCAGTTATTATGAACGTGTAGGTATATATGCAATATTGCGATATATAAGTACTATAAAGTACGTTTGTATAAGATAATATGTTTTTTCAAATACCGTCCTTGTTTCTATTACAAGTTCGTGTTATATTTTTATTGTTGCCCTATATTAGTTTTCAAGCACTGTACAGGCGCCAGCACATCAAACTACTACAATCTGTCAAATCTCCTGAATAGGTTTTCAACTTTATCGCTAACAAAAATGATTGGAAAAATTTAACAGTTTCAGGTAGCTTGACGTGCTGGCGTCTGTAGCTACGTTATATCCGCTACTACGCAACGAAAAGTCGAAGTTGTAGTATGACGACAAAATAATTAGTGTGCGAGGCAAACGTCAACGCTTTACTCTTGAACATTGGGTTCTAAAAGGACCTTCAATCATGACTCTGGGTACAACCTCATAGATATCACAAACCGTCGTACCTACTACAAAGAGTAACCAACCTACTAAATTGTAGGGTGTTATACTGCTTTGTAAGCATTCACTCTGTGGAATAATATTTTAGTCTGTAACCAGTGAAGGGCCGAATTGTGACAGAAACATTGATTTAAGAAATGTCACATAAATAATAAAATTTATTTCATTAACATCTATTTTGTGACAGTTTTAGATTTAACGTATTGTTATTGTGATTTATTTGACGTATTTAGTTTAAATTCATTGGGAAGCCAACCATTTTCGGTTGTTACGAGTCATTTTCTTAACCTGTAGCAATCCGGTAGTAGCATTTATTAGTTAGAGGTAATCTCGGAAGCTTGTAAGCTGCTCTTCAAGAAAATTGTTTCAGTAATATTAAGTTTACGAGTAAAAAACAAAATACTGTTTAAAAAATATGACCTAACGCAAATCTAAGCGCCAGTTTCCAGATAGTTTATCTGGCAGATAATTTCATACAAATTATGTTCCATTTTTTAATTTATCTGGTAGATAGTAGCTATCTGTAACCTGTAAAACTGGCTGTAAAAATTCAATTAAATGTTACTAAATCGAAAACCAGCCATCCGCCAATCCATTTTCAAATCTTTAAAACTAATTCTACTGCATTCTTTTTTCAAAGTCCATTTCGAAGGTATGGTACATGGTTAGCATCGCCCTGCCATTGGCTAACGGTACACCCGATGGATACTATGACTACGCATGATTCCTTTATAATTGAGAATCACTCTGTGCTTGTACAATTTCGTTTCGGACGTCACGACGACCCATTACCTACTTACGTATGAGAACAATTTTAGTATTTTTTTTTTATTGTTCTTATTGAGAGGTGTCTATGTTTTTCCTTTTGTGTGTATGATTAAATAATTATTATTTTTTATACGAGAGATATTTATTTAAGTAAAATGTGTATTTCCTGTTCATGTCACGTATTAAACTTATAACGTACAGCACATCAAGCTACCCACAACTGTCAAATATTCCCAGTCAACTTTGAACCATATGATTCAGCAATAAAGTTGAAAATCTATTAAGTAAATCATCACATTTTAGGCAGTTAATATGTAGTACAGTTTAACAAAGGAAGTTTTCATTGAATCTATGAGTATGTTATCTTTTAAGGCTACATCAGCACCTAAAACAATAGCCCGGCAGTTGCGATAGCCCACAGGCTATCTTTCCCCACACCGCATCCATAGACAAAGAGATCTATGGCCTATTCTATCCAAAGACCACACGCCAGATATTTATTATCTACGCAATATAGTCTAGGACAAATTAATTGATATTAAGATACATACCATTATTTTACTTAATGGATGGGATCGTTTGATAATTTTACGATCAAGTAGTTAATATACTATTAAGTTTATTCGCGATATGTAACGTTAATCTTTAGTGTGACATTGAGGGGTAATAAATGTTTAATTGGAGCAGATTTTAAACTCATCTGGCGGATGGCCAACCAGTTAGAAAATGGAATCAGCTATATAATAAAAGATGAAGTAAATTTAAATTTACGCTACTGTTATTTGATATACTCACTCTACTTACATGAAATTGTAGTAAATAATTTTCGCCTAAAAATATTGATCCCACCCCAAAAAGCCTTATTCGAAAAGATTCATTATTTACTTACTTTAGGTACTCTCAACAATTTAAAGGTACTTACAAACTATACGAGTTAATTTCCTTTCTATCCCCACCTTAAACAATGCTTATATCCTGCAAAAGGAGGCTCTTTGTTCGGTTGACTTAAACGCACCCCAACATTTAACCAGTTTCGGAGATTCTAGTCGAATTTTATTTTACTACAACGACAGTAGACACACAATCGTATAAAACGCAACATTTTCATAAAAAAAGAACTATTAACTTCCAGCCATGTTTAATGTAAGCTAAAAAGAACCTGTTTAGAATCGACTGAAGTATTGTATAACGTAAGAGCTCGCTCGCATCCGCCCGACGAGGATAGTAACTCGACCGAGTTGAAACGACCACCGCTGTTCAAGCTTAGCTGTTTTACGAACTAACTTTTGAATTTAGTCGGGTTATACGCTGAATCACGATGTAGAAGACTGAATTCAAACTCATTATAGAGTCGAGTACCTATAGATGTAGGTTTTATTGCTAAACCACCGCTAAATGTCTTTGTAAGTGTCGTGTATATGTGTTTGTGTACATGTTTAATGACGTCTGTTGCGGTGATCTTTTTTTTAATATCAATGTCGACTAGCCGGTCAATTTTAGTTATGTAATGACAGAAATTAGGTGATTTTGATAGTATTCTCTAAGGAGAACTATTTAATTAGCCGATAAACACATTTTGAATTATAATTGCCAAATGTTTGACAACCAGTCCTACAAAGAGTTATCGGGTTGCCCAGGTAACTGGGTTGAGGAGGTCAGGCAGGCAGTCGCTCCACGTAAAACACTAGTACTCAGCTGCATCCGGTTAAGACTGGAAGCTGACCCCAACATAGCTTGGGAAAAGGCTAGGCTGATGATGATGAATTGTCAACTGTTAGTAACAGCTTATATTAGTCACTGGTTGTAAATAAGGCGTAGGTACTCATTTCAAATTAGGAATTTGCGCTCACCTTTATCGTATCATTACTTAAGCGTTTTATGTTTTGCCTGCACTAATTCCAGTAGGCTTGAACGAGGCATGATACTCGTCATCGGCACACGGAAAAATGAACTTTAATACGATAGAAGTAAATGCTAATTTAATTTCTCTATTTTGAAGATTATGACTCTTGCATCGTCATATCCTTTAGAGCCCATCATAAGCATGGAAACCTCAATAGAGCCTTGTTCAGGGAATAATAATAAAATCAAGTTTATATCGACATGGATAAGTCTTGTCTAAGCAATGTCTTCAAGAAATACGAGGGTTGAGTTAAACTATAAGTTTTAATAGCCGGATACAATAGAGAAGGCACACGCGCTTAATTTTTGTGAAATTTAAATTGTATGTTATACCAATCAGAAATGTAGTTTTTTTAACTTTGGATTGGTATAGACTATTCTATAAATTGGTCATCATTATACGAGCTAAGTCAACACACTAGTCACCTACACGTTGCCAATACCTGGATACGATGTTACTAATTTTGTTTGTACTCTGCTGTCCCCGGCGAACATAGGCTATATTAAACTTTCAAGAAAGTTAGGGACCCAATACTAAAACTCCAATAATTTAACCCAAGGTGCTGACTCAAAAATAAAACGCGGACGGATTAGATATATTTTCTAATGTATATGATACGAACAAAAAAATATGATGTAAACTATAGGTATGATATGTTTTCTATAACAACGAGAGCACACAAAATATTTTACGTGGACGTCACAATGTAAACTATTTACTAACACAACACAGGTCGTTTACAGCTCTTAAAAATAGAAGCAGAGTAATGTAGTAAGTAAGTGGGAAAAAGATGGGTAGAGCTATTTCTTGTTATAGAGACTAACGCGAGGACTTCACAATGAAGAGATTTCTTCAATATTTTACTTTGAGTTTATTTCCTGACGGGCGCTGTCGGAAAAATTTACAAATTCTAAAAACAAATATCGGCTTTTTATTTGTTTGCTTCCATTTTTAAAAGACGTTTCGGCCAGTCATATCATCTAATTAAAACCTCTATCGTAAACGTTATGGCAATAATCCAGTAATTTATGAAAAGTAACCACCATAGTACACAAGCGATATTTTCAACTGAATTTGCTAAAACAAGTTACAAATGTACGTGTAATTACAATTAGTCCGAGTCCCGTACATGGTTTATGCGCCCGCGCAGTTAGCCAGTTACCCGCCCCGTTAAAACGGTTACGCGGCAACGATAACCGTTTCGCAGCCGTATACCCGGCTTAGCGTTTACGGGAATAAAAACGGGGGAATTTTATGTCTCGTTGTTAATTTGAAAATTTCTGAAAAACCGTACGTGAAAACCGTTGGAGTGCACCACTATCCAACAAGTGTCCATTAATTTCTCTGTAACTTTAAACTTGTTCTTTCTTGCTTTAAAAGTGTATGTAGTATATAGCTTAGAGGTATACCACTTCAATTTTATAGATCTACATTTGTATCAAAGACAAAACAACTTAATCGACTAACCGCTCACTATCATCCATCCTCCTGCCCTTATCCCAAGTTTAATTTGGGGTCGGCGCAGCATGTTTTTGTCTTCCACGCTCTTCTATCTGCCGTCATCTCACAAGTTACATTCTTTCTAGCCATATCAATTTTCACGCAATCCATCCATCGTTTCTTTGGTCGTCCCCCATCCACATCCTAACTAAGCGCTCACTATATCTACACAATAAAAACTGAAAACAATTGTGAGACATCAGAGAATGACCGCCAGCACTAAAAGTCGATAAGCAATCACCTACTAGGTTTAGTCGAGTCGTATCGATAAACGCGAATAACGACCGCGTGCGTACATAAATCACTATCTCGGTCGGTTAAACTTTTAATACGATATGTCATCGGTTTATGTCAAACGGAACGCATACATCTGTATTAGGTACGATAGTACTCGATTTGGATCGGACAACGTGACGAGATTGTTTCATCAATGTAGTATTTCTATTCGAATCGATAATGGAGTGTTTTTCCTTTGGATTGTGAATGAATCTGTCATAGTAATATAAGAATGAGTCATTGGCTGACTGTTATGTGGTTAGGTTTAAATATTTCATCATGGGAAACAACTGATTGTTCAAGAATGATGCGCGAAAGACATTAAAGACGTCAAGTTTGGGCAAAGACTTTTTCGGCCATCAAGCTACCCAAAACAGTCAAATTTTCACAATCAACTTTGAGCCATATGTTTCAGAGATAAAGTTGAAAATCTATTAAGGAAATTTGACAGATTGTAGTGCTGGAATTTGTACATAGTAAGCAATAAAGGACATTATTAACTAAACACAATTGTTGACAATATTTATGGCAAAGAATGCATTGCCACGGCTCAGTGGACTAAGGCACGCCACAGATCCTTTGCCGCAACCATGGGAACGAGGCCAACTTGACTAATAGCTAATTTTATAATACGTGAGTTTGTTTAAAACAAGACGAAAGTTGAGAAAATAATGCTCATGACGAAATTAATGTCACATAACTGTTGGTATCTGCTTACGAGGTAATGAGCCGTTTCTACTAAGTCGTATGGAAGTATTTTTGTTTTCTGGAATAATTTTAATATTCCTGTAATCCGTTTGTCTTTATAATAGTCTGTCATACTTCTAACTTGAATATTATCTTTTAGCTTTATATAAGACTAGCATCCGCCAGCAGTCTCCCCGCGTCCCGTAGGAACAACTCCACCCATCCGGACAAAAAATACATATAAGCCTATGCTAAGCCTTGCTCGATAAATGAGCCATCTAACATTCATATCCATGAAAGATTTTTTTACACCAGTATTTCCTGAGATTAGCGCGTTCAACCAAACAAGCAAACTCTACTGTATAAAAAACACACACACACACACACACACACAAGAATTTAAGATCATATATATTTGAAGGGTAAAAAAACGCTTGCATTTTCATTAATTTTCCAACAGATTCAAGAACACAATATTCCCGAGAGTTTCATTATCAACACCTATCTTATTAGAAACCTAGCGGCAAGGAGATTACTAATAACCGCTTGGATCTATAGAACATACGTATACGACATGTATAATCTTTCGCTTGAGAACTCCTTCACAACCTGTTTCCCTCATTTGAGCCTACTTCCGCACGTCGACAGCAAGCTAAGCTAACATAACATTCCTTATATTTTCCCATATAGATATTACATTCAACTTTCCCAAACGCTGTTAAAATACAAAAATCTATACTCATATTATAAAGGTGAAGACTTTGTTTGTATGTTTGAGCTTGCTAATCTGAGGAACTACAGGACCGATTTGAAAAAAATCTTTCAGTAACACTGAAGCCATAGGTAAAAAATAAACTGATTCACAGACATGTTTCATTACTAGAAAGGTAATCCCAAAATGAAAGGAAATATTTTTGCGAAGAAAATTGTCTTCGACTTGCAATTTCAGCTTTAAAAATCCCAGGCTAATATGTTATGTATAATCCTATTAATAATATTTTAGATATAAAAGTAAATCTGTCTGTCGCGCTTTCACTGAAAAGTACTAAACCGATATAAATTAATTTGATACACAGATAGTCTAGACTTCTACCCCTTATTTTAAGACGTGGTTTTTAAAAGTACCGGGTTTAAAAAGTACAGTTTGGACTATTAACTTTGTTCGAGGTGGTGGTTTAAATCTAGTACTAAAGCTGGTACTTGTTTAAAACCACGTTTTATAACAAGGAGCCTAGAGCCTGCTAAAAGTCACTACCCTTTTAGCAGGTGAGCTACGAAGTTCCATCTGGATGCGAGTGATACTGGCAGAAGCTACTCACTACAGAATCTTAATTCCTTTCTAAACCCAAAACCACATTACCACCTACTACACAGTTCGTAATTACTAGTCCTAGCATTAAGTGTACCGTTTCGTCTACCCACGGCTAGGAAATCAGTAAATACAGTAGCATTACCGTCCTACGCCTAATTCGGTATGGTATTTATGACGGTACTTTGACAGTAATAATAATATTTTGATAATGGAACTATTTTGTGAACTTTAGGTTGCTTTGTTTTAACGTTAGAAGCATCCGACACATTTCTTCTAAACTTAAGCTATCTTTTTGAAACACAACTAAAGTTTTAAGGCATTTAAAATAATATCTAGATCAATTGTTTATGGTTAGTAGTAAGATACTGTCAATTTTGACTTCTTTATCAATGAAAAATTTGCATCACTTGTCACCATTTTTCATAGAGTCATATTTCTTGTTTCCATACAGTAAAATTGCCAAACTAATTAACATGTAAATATTTGACGGCTATTTGCGACGTTGTAAACTTTTGGAATACGCGCTCTTAACACACCAATCCTTTAATACACACTACTTGCTTTCTCACTACTTCTGACATTGGCAGAAATGTAGACCGCTCGCTTGTCATAAACAAAAATAGAATAGAATAGACATCAATCCTTAACATTGCAATATTCATAAGTCTAACATTAACACAGAGTAAAACAAACTATTAGACTCCAGCTGTCCAGTTTCCATTGCTTCCCCGGAGCAAGCAGGACATACAATCTGATAACCCATCATTAGTAAAGCGAGTGTCGAGTCATTCCTACGCATTGCTGCCACACCTGTCAACTACACAGCTAACAGTTGTAGACTTATATCTTAAACCACATCTGTGGTTCGAAGTCTTTTAACCTGAGACGTATATTATGTTGTTTTAAATCGCTTGTAGAATCTCCTATTTTAATTTCGTAAAATTGCACTTTTTCACATGGGCTATTCTTTATGGACATCAAATACCATCAAAAAATGCCCATGTTCCGATTTTATTTTTTATTTACTAGATATTATTTATTTCCCAGTGTGTTTCTGTGATTCTTACCCACTAAAAATTATGTATGAAAATAATAAATTTTACTAATTATAATAAACGCACTAGTTAGTAAGAATTTATGTATGGATGTAAGTTTGTTACTCTCGCACGCAAAAACTGCTGAATGGATTTTAATAAAACCTAGCAACTCTATATATCAAGATAACAAAGAGGCTACTTTTTATCTATATATGTGCAGAAAATAGTTCCCCAGGGGTGAAACCGTAAGCGGAATCTAGTCCAAAAAACATTCTACATATTCTTAAGTTTGAGGGTAATTTCACACCTGCATTCAATATACGGACAGACATATAAAATAAGTATTTCAACTATAGATAGTATTACCAAAGTGGAAGACTTTGATTAGATAGAAAATCCTTAAGAGCGTTGAAAAGACATGTGTAAATGTACACATTTCTTGGAAGAAATTATGATATCAAATAGGTCTTGGTAACTGCAGTACCTTGACGATACTTAACTCGCCAATTCCCGAAATAGTATTTATCAATCAAGATAATGGCTTATCATAAAAAATCGCATTTTGGGAAAATGTTTTTGTTGTTTGTTTGTTGATAACAAGTAACCACTTGAAACTAGTCTGCTGGTTTCACACGTGTATCATGCCTATTTTATAAATAAAAAGTAAGCCCAGTATCCAGCAGTTTTATCATTAATCATCCAGGAGTTCCATTTTCAGAATTAAACAAAATTATTAGTATATTTAACTAGATGCAGCTGAGTACCAGTGTTTACATGGAGCGACTCTATCTGTCCCCTTCAACCGAGTTACGTGGGCAATTCTACATCCCTTGCTAAGACTAGTTGTCAGACTTTCTGACTTCGGACTATGCGTAACAACTGTCAAAGATGTTCAAATGACAGCCGGGAGCCATCCATTTAGGTATGTACCTTCCGAAACTCGGAGGACTCGTCATAATAAGATGGTCACCGATCGAAGGACAGACCAGGGCGACCGTGCCAAGCGTTGCCTTAGCTCCTCTGGATTATTAGTAGAAGTACATTTAGAAAATGTAAACGGATAGAATAGAATATAAACGATTTATCCTTCCACGAGCACGATAAGATAACATTCATATTAATTACCTTAATCAAACAACCAATAGCAATAAATACATAGTTTGGTTAGATTTATAGCATCCGTTTGGACAATATCTGAGGTATAATCTATCATTGGTGCCGTAGAACAATGTGTAGTTACTTATTCACCAGTCTTAGCAAATTGTTTATGGATTTTATATTTGTTCTCATATTCTAAATTTGAATTTGACAATTATGATCCCGATTTTTTCGGTTACTTTTTATTAATCGAAGTTACTTTATTCCACGGAGTTTCAAACTGAATTTTAAATTAAATATTTTGTACATCATTCTAAAAAAAGTAACACACAGTTCACATTACACTTTCAGGCATGAATCCTTAGTTAATTAGATGCGAAATTAAGTCCGTGTTTCTGCCGCGGTTTTGCACGAAAACTACTAAAACAATTAAATGAAATTTGTACCCAAATAAGGCTAAAGTCTACCTTTTAACCGGTTGCCGGAAGCGGTTATCCTAGGACGTGGATGAAACTAGAGACAACAACTAGTTAAATAAAAAAATTGTGTTATACTTTGGTAAAAAATTTAAAGTTTCTTCTCTAAAGAATATCTGTCATTAAAACTGAAAAACGAACTGCTAGCTAACTAGCTCAAACGAATTGTTTCAAGCGAGTTATATTTTTAATTACTGTAGTTAACAACGTGAGTCATGCAACAAAATGAAGAACGTTTTATAAAGAAATAACAGTGAATTGGAGGATTTCTAATTAATTTCATTGCGATCGTTTACGATTTACAGGCGTTCCACTTTGTTAAGCTACAGAGCGCGGTAAATAAATATGGCGGCTAAGCGGCCATTTTCATTGTTAGCTTGATTAGAAAGCAAGCTAGGAAGATCGTTTATCGAAACAAATTAATTAATTTTTAAATAATAACAATACATGGCCGTGTATTTTCCTTTTTTATGCGATAATTTTATATTGTTAGTTTGTTTATTCTACATTTTATTTGTTATAGAAAAAAATAAGCGGTTATAAAATGTCTTCATTAAATAATTATTTGTTTCCCACAAAAATGGTAGAATTATTTACTTCTGGGTGTTTGTTTATTGTGCAAAATCAGATTTATTTGACACTAAGTATCTATATTATTTTTCTGCGTTCAGTTTCTGATAAATTATGTTTACCACAGGACAATAAATATTGATATTGCGTCCGGGCCGTGGTTGGGCAGTTTTTCTCCTCATAATAAATATTGTATGATAAAATCAGCGATGTTTCAACAAAACAAGTATCTGTTTTATATCTCACCCAAAAGATAGCGTTACAATCATATGTTAGGTATTCAATTATTTTAATTAAAGATGTGTTTTGCAACACTAAGGTTGCTAAACTATCATTGTATATTAAGTGCTTATTGCCTTATATTATATAAAAATAAAAAGGTTACATCACAAACCTTTTGACAGAGTAGGTAGTTTCATAACCAATAGCAACAACTGCCATCATTATAGATGATGAGATATAGTATTGACCGTATTACAAACACATATGCCCAATCTAACAATAGTAAGTGAACAGGCCTCTATCAAAAATATAATTGTTACCCGCGAAAGTGGCAGCCGCAATATCCGCCAAGGAAATATCGGCTATCGCTCAACCAATCACTGACCAGACAAAAGGGCCGAAACAGTTAGACTATGTGTTGCAACAGACCGAACAACGAGCATGTCATTACATGCCAACAATCTACATCTGAACTTCCACGCCTCTTCAAGATGGTCGGATTAGGACGCGGCAGACGCATGCGGATCATTTTTCAGAGGTCTCAACGGACTGGTCAGCAGCGAATCTCAAGCATTTGTGGTGGCCGAGAAGTTTCTCCCAATTACAACGTCTCTAGCCGGCGATTGGCCGGTCCAAGAGGAATCCGGGCTGTCGTGACTGTGATAAAAAAAAAAACTGACGCAAATTGCCGATACGCCTCGTGCACACAATTTCATGCTCCGACTTCTCAACGAACAGTCTAGATTCGTCATATTTCCAACAACAATGTGATCACATGAATTTAGATTCTGAGGCGAATCTGCATCAGATTGAATAAATTAATAGTTCCAAATCTGTAGCTAATGACTATTTAATTCGTGGCGGTAAAAAAGACTCGATAGATCACTTACGAATGGTGTTTTATTCAATTGTATTGTTCTAATTGGTGTTTTTTGTCGACATTTATCATTGATGCGGTAGAAGGCATTATGGCACTGACAGTGATCTTGTAGTACATTAGTCTCGTGGAAAGGTTATGAGAACGGAACGCGGCGCAGGCGAGCGCGAGGACGACCACATATCTTATTAGTTCATTTCCCGTCTCATTACTATCGTCGCCTACTTTATTACTTTAATGTTCTGTGTTGATTATTATTTATGAGTTTTCATAATTCTATTTAGTATTAAAGTAATCGGAACATTAATTGATAGAGCATTTTGAGTCGTGGATGTATTTGTAGTCGGTACATATAAATAGCGCCGTCCATAGGCCGCACTCGATCAGGGCCACAACATGAGATCGACAAGTCATCGCGTTTCGTCACGCGGAGGTTCGATTTGTCGCAAACTACTAAATGCTTTTGTGTTCATAGGGTTGTCAAAGCAAATACGTACAATTACATTTACTGAGGTTTTATAAATTTGATTTCTGGCTATATTTTTATTATAGTCTTTTTATGAGCTTTAGTTCTGATTAAGCAATTTATAGATCTCTAAAAATATAAAGTAATGAGACTGAATGATTTGAAAGGATTTCCTTTCAAAGTCACGTCATGTCATACAAGTCGCAAGACCCAGGGGAGGATTGGGATAGGGGAGGATACAGCTTTATAGCCTATTAAAGCGGACGACTAGATAGATACTCTTGTTAAGGTTATAAAGCACCCCTAGTTTCCCCTTCTAACAAATCAGTTTACATTTGAACTTCACCTTCATTTAACCCGTAAACAAAATCTCTTGTTCAAAACCTACTTATTGTTAATTTTTCTGATCTGATTCCGTGGATGTTTTCTTCCAATTAGATGTGGCAACACAGCCTGATGGTTATCTATGGACGATTCGTTCCGGGAGGACGCGGCGCGTGACGACCGTCGATTAGAAATCTCGTCTCGGATGCCGCAATTCAAGGTGGTGCTGTCGATTGGTTGGCTCTATTAAACAGTTCTGTTGCTATTGGCTTGGATTTTTTATTAAAATTTTGTAGCTTTTTTTAAGAAGAATAATGTCTTTTATTTAGTCAGTCTTTAGCTTTAAAGTCATTGAATGATACTTTTGAATATGGGGTCGATTTTGTTAAGGAAATTATAAGAAATATGCTTGCTTTTAGGAGGCATCCACCTTGAGGTTGTAAATGAGGTTTGTACGCACGTCAGCTCACGATCTTTTAAATTAAAGCTACGAGATGGTCTATACTCACTACCTTTGTACTTGGCACCAAGAAACCTATGAATAACATAATGTGATCCAGTAACTAATCAATTCTTTTACCTAGGTCAAATGTAGCTGAAGTTCAACTTCATCGAACTTATAAATCAGGCTGGAGATGGATGGTCGTACGCACAGAACAATGATCAAGTATTTAGCAGGTATAAGACCGACTAAAAAGTTTGATTGAATTCTCGAATACTTGCCTGCAGTGTGCGCGGGCTCTTATGGTATCTTATATAAAAAAAAAGTTCATTAATGCTTAACTAGAAATAATAAATGTCTTAATAATGTTATTAAAATAATAATTATTGATTAAAAACTTAAACACATTCAAATACAAGAAAAATATCATAATTCATAGTTATACCGCAGCGCGTTATTAGCGCTGTTTAGTATGCATATCACATATTTGATGATAAAATAGAGATATTGACCTTGGCAATGGAAATTTATAAAATCAAAGACCTTGATTAGACCGCGTGGTTTTATAACTTTGAGCATTTTATGACGAAACATAGTTTATTACAGTAGAAAACTTAACCTAACTTCTCAAATCTCTATTTGATAGGAAATTGGTTAACTTCAGAGGTTGTTAACACGCTGTTAATGCAGTATTATATAAGTTTACTGAATCGACTGTTAAGGCTTTATCTTAGTGCTACTTGCAATTGTCTTTAGCTCTGTTCAAACATGCTTTTTATAAGTGATCGCTGTATAAAGAACAAAAATGTTAATCAATTTAATTAAATGTATGTAGTGTACTATATTACCAAAATGTTCAGATTTGTCATTATTTTTAAGTTAGTATTATAATTACCTATTTATATTTATGTGTGACACTTTTAAGATAACATTTAAAATGCTTCTATATTGTTGTGCCCTAACAGGGTCATGTATGAACCGTAATTTATATTTCAGAACTTTTAAACTGCATGATTGCATTAAATGATCGTGTTGATATAATCTTAATAACTGTTACTTCTAGCTAAAATCTAAACTTTTCTTACTTTAATAACATGACTAGATACTCCTTTAATAACTTCGTAGAAGTAAAATTTGCTTGTAAATCTATTTCTGTTGAATCTTAAGCAATGGTTGAAAGCAACAGACCAGAACGGCAGGAAAAGAAACTCGTTTCAAACATAGTGGATTCGTTGCAATTTAGGCCCGTGATTCTTATAATAAAGTTGGTACTGTTGCTATGGGCTTTAGAGTAGGAGATGAGAAAATAGGTGTTAAAGAAGTATATAGGGAACATGGTGATGTTGTCCCACTGCTGGGCACAGTGTTCCTCTCACACAGAAAGGGATTGAGCGTTAATCACCACGCTTGCTCAAAGTGACTTTTTATAGTCCAGGTTTCCTCGAGATGTTTTCCTTCACCTTTAATCAGTCATTGGTGTCCAAGGTATACTTAGAAAATGCATATAACTTAGAAAAGTTGCATTGATACTTGCCTGACTTGGAATCAAACATTGAGAGGCTGGTGTTTCAGCCACTAGGCCACCACGTTATGGTCAGTATGAAAGAAAAAGCAAATATTACTTCAGAATAAGATGCAAGAAGAGAAAAAGAATATGCGACGACAAGCAATAAAATTATCACATTTAAATTGATTGCAAACATGGCCATAAATGTGTCGCCTTTACCATAAAATGTTCACTTAATAACGGGTGAGTGTTTGAACTCCTAAGGTAAAATCAACCTCACACGTCGTTTCCTTAATCGAATATGAAACTTCCTTTTATTTCCATAAGGACTTATTAAAATCTACATATCGATAAGAGTGTAGACGCCCACTCTACCCTTGCCATGGTTACCTCCCATTTACTTCGGGTTATTTTGGTGATTCGTTCCCGTACACGAAGTAATCGATTTGTTACGATTCAAAACTGAATTTTAACACCTGTATCGATTCTCCATAAATATAACCTAAACGGGCACTCAAACACTTCGGAACTATCTTTAAGCATTTTTTATACATTTAAGAGTTAACTAGTATACATTGTATTTTGTAAGCATTATTATACAGATAGTGTTTTGTATAAATAAATATTTTACTTAATTGTATTTCTTACCGGTTGTGTTGCGACACTTGACAAATAGGTTTTTGCACGTACATACATTCAAGTATCCGAGTTTTTGTAACTTTTTGCCACAGTTCGTAACGACAATGACGGAACAATTTATTTAATACTTTAAGTTAATGGGGACAAAGATACATTTTTGTGTGGACTCGCATAGCAACTAGGTACGGTCGGCAAAAAACTTGGGATTTAACAATTTTAGAGCATTACAGATGGAAGAAAATGAGTTTAGTGCAACATAATGAAACAGTGCACGAAATACAAAAGAACAATGACCCAGATCCGCCAAAGATAACGATCGAAGTGACGCATGTGTGGAATCGATAACAGTAGTGTACACGCACGCACTCGCCGACGTTATCCAACCAATATTTACTCAGGTAACAGAAACACGCGAAACGCTGCGAGCGTGTGAACGCGCCCGACTTCTACACTCCACTAATTGTGTTAAAGAGAGCCCTTAGACGTTGCTGAAAGGGCGAGCTCATTCAACAAAACGTCACGATACGGTCGTTGTGTAAAAAATATCATACCTACCTATTCACCGGCCAACAGCTGCAGCGAAACGGAACGGCAGATGCGCGTGAGCAGCCGACGCTGTTATTATAGAAACTACAAAAAGCGGCAGCCAGTTTCTAAGTACGCTTGGATTTTTCACGGAGATAGTGTGGAAAACTTACCGTCGGTCATGAGGCGGTGGTGCGGTGGCAGCGCCGGCGCACTCACTAACAGCACACGTGCACGAATGCCGCGGGCGCGCACCTGTCGCGGAATGACTGGCCATTTCCATATTAGATAGTATTTATGAACGGGCAAGGCGCTCGCGCAGCCCGACGCGCCGAGGTGGACTGACTGCCGCCGCGCGCGCTACCTGCGCCCACCTGTCCCCCTCCGCCCCACCACCAGGAACCGGATGGTAGTCCAAAACAAAACGGCCAACAAAGGACGTGCCGCGAATGTTCGCGCCACTGGTCCGTTCCATATATCGACGAGGGTCGGCGAGCCCCCGGCCAGCCCTTACTGTTTACTCGCAACACCTGACTCACGCGCCGAAAACACAGCCCCCGTCGATCATAATGATGATTTAATCAGTACCGATGCTGAGGTCGACTCACTCACAGCCGTTACTTTATTAAAGAACATTTTATTTGAAGTTGCTTCATTTAAGGATGACATTATAAATGCAAATATAGTAAACGGTGCAGAGAAACACAAAGAAATTATTGACACACGAGGCGATGGCGACGCTCGGTCACCTGCTGAATTTGCACAATCGGAAAGAATGATTGCTCAACTGATTGTCGAAGTACTTGTAAACACAAACAATGCTTTAACACCGGGTGGACATCCGAGGCCGGTTTCGTCGTCCATTTTGTTCATAACAGTGATTTGGTTACGTTAAATTTATTTACAAATCGGTTCCTGTTATTTGTAAACGAGTGTCGGTGGACGCCGCCAGCTATTCACACTTATCTATTGTATCTGATACGATATCGTGTCATGCAATGGTGCTTTAATCAAATCTTTTCGTGATTTCGTCCGTATTACTGTTCAACAATATCATTATTGTCAATAAACTATCCAATGATTTTACATTCTGTAGCTTTATGTTAAACGTGGGACCGTTTTAAGAAGTGAATGTAAATCAAATTTCCATTAATCCCTTTTGATCCAAATGCTAGTACGCAGCCATTAAATTCTCATCATCTTTCGTTTTTTGCGTTGACACTGCGTGTGTGTAGGCATGTGACCTCAACGATTTTGTCCCATAATTACGACACTCGTCCTACTTACCGCTAATCGACTCCACCTTTTTATTATTTTTATTTAAACTCGAAAAGTTATCCAAAGTAGGCTAAACTTTTCTTTGCTTAAATGAGAGCCGGAGAGAAGTGACATTTTATTTTAGTGATTACACTACTTTCTAAGTTTGGAGAAAATAATTGTAACAAACTGACTGCCGAAACTTTTTGCTCAAATTCTACGCCAACTTTTACATGTGAAACTTTGCACTTGATTCTAACACCGCTCTGACTTTGATTTATATTAGAAGCCACTGCAATAGGTATATCCCATATACGTACAGACGCCAGCACATCAACCTACCTCAGTTTGTCGAATTTCATAAGATTTTCAACCTTACCACAATACTGGAAGGTTAACATTGGATTGGTAATATTTGACAGATTCGGGTAGGTTGACCTGCTGGCATCTATACATGGCAATACGTAATGTCCAGACCAGACTGCCAATGTTGCCAACAGCCTCTTGAATTATCAAAGAACTCACAAGTAACGGTTCAACACCGTGCATTTTCACACCGCGATGGCCTAGTGGTTAAAGCACCTGCGTCTCAATTACGAGCGTGCAGGTTCAATTCCAGGTCAGGCAAGTATCAACGTTACTTCTTTAAGTTTTAATGTACCTTCTAAGTGTATCTTGGATACTAAAGACTGAGGAAATCATCGTTGAGGAAACCTAGATTTTAATGTCTGGAATAACCAATAAACCCTAAGCGAGCATGGTTATCAAAGCGCATTCCTCCTATGTATGAAAAAGAGGTCTGAGTACTGCAAATGGGCATTCAAAAGGTTGATGACGAATACATGTTTACAGCTAAGAATAACTTTGTAAGTAAAAATGTTCACAGCTGGAGTTTATCGTACTAAGATGTACTATGTAGGTCTTCAAATTCACTAGTCGTGTTCAGGGAGCGATAAACGCCACATGAGGTGCGCAAACGCAGCTACGATAGCGCGACACGTCACGGCACCTGCTGATAAGCGAACGGTGAATTTTACACACTTTTATTTAACTACATAAGTTTATAAACTAAATAGTACTGAGATATTTCATTTTATCGTTCAGAATAACCTTAATAATGTCGAAATATTCTTAGTAAGGTAGGATTTTATACTTCGCTAGTTTTTTCTTTCGAACTTCACAGCAAAGAACTTCGAAGTTTCTTATCAGTCAATGTAACTTATTTTTCGATTTCGTAATCTATCTTTCACAGGTATGTGTGTTATCGTCTAAATTCTGCTATTCCGCATTTGTACTGTTAGACTAGTCGATAATATTCTGACTTGCAGTTTGATATCAGACACGGTTCTATCTGTCTGATTCTAGGCTTGTTTGATATTTTTGACTTTCATGGTTGGATTGTGAGGATTTTCTCCGTATTGTACTAAGTAAGCTTTAACAGATTTGATATTGAAAAAAAGCCCTTCTGAGTTCTATGAGCTTGTCATTAAGGGCCAGTTTCACAACATTGGAGTAGCCACTATCTACCGAATAAATTAAAAAACTGGAACAGAAAATATATGAAATTATCTATCTAATAAACTAACAGGAACTTATTCGTAGGTGGTGAAACGGGCTCTTAATCTCGAGGAAATGATTTTATTACCTCACTAATAATGTACCCTATCTTTCAATGTTATTAATTAGGTACTTGAATTTCATCATCATCATCTCCCGAGCCTTTTCCCAACTATGTTGGGGTCGGCTTCCAGTCTAACCGGATTCAGCTGAGTACCAGTGTTTTACAAGGAGCGACTGCCTATCTGACCTCCTCAACCCAGTTACCCGGGTAACCCAATTACCCCTTGGTTAGACGGGCCTCAGACTTACTGGCTTCTGACTACCCGTAACGACTGCCAAGGATGTTCAATGACAGTTTGAAATTATTTGTGTGAAACCGGAGACTTAAACCACTAGGCATAAGCATAATTAAAAACAAATAATCTCTACAGCTAGAGTTCAACCAATTCAAAATCAATTTCCCTATCACATATCCGCCTGTTTTTCTAATAAGTGCAATACATAGGCCATTTCTGCAATATCAATGCACCGGGCCACAGGATGCGGTCCGTCCGGACTCCACAAAAACGACTCCCAGCCTCCGGGAAGGGCGCTAAGATGAGCCTGCGAAGGGAAATACAACTTGCGTAATATCGCATTACCTTTTGCTTGAAGATTAGATTTAAATACGGCTATTCTCGCCTTTACATGTAATTCTAGCCATAAGAGAGATTCAATTGAACTTTACTTGTTCAGGGCCACTCGCGTCAACATACTTGCTATTACGTTGCCTGCTTCATTGGTCTAGTAGTTGCATGGCTTGACTGCTGAGCACGGGGTCTTGGGTTCGATTCCCGGATAGAAATTGCTTTGTGTGTTTTAAGAAACGTTCACAAAAGCAACCCGGTGAGACTGAACACACAAGAAAGGTCGTACCATATAGTAACAAATGTCGAGGCAGATTTTGGGTTGATCTAACAAATTGAAAGTTTCCAAAAATGCTTTATATTGTGAGGCTTGGAATTAAAGGAAGATAATCCTGCTTTTGGTGGCTAATTTAATTATATTAGGATTGAGGATTTTTTATCAATAAAGGCCCATTCAGACGATGTACGAGAATGTCTCAGCGACTATCGCAAGCAATAATCGTAACATTTTTTTTACAATCAGGTAAGAACTAAAATGTCACCAGTTATATTCGTATATGACATACGAACTTTGCGAAAAGCTACGCCGTTTGTCGCCCATATCAACAGGCGAGAAGAGTGAATGTTTAGACGAAGGAAATGTTTTATTTTCCTTCAACTATCGTGTTTTCCAGACTAGAAACTCTCCCCGTCTAAATGGGCCTTAAATTTAGTAAAAGTGTTGCTCCAATTGCAAATATCACAGAGGCATTGTACTAAAATTGCCGTCACCATTCTCAAAACTCAAAATTTTCATGTAGGTATTCAGTAAATACACGGCTTTACGTTCATTCTCACCACAAATGATAACAACATGATTCAATAACGACGGCTATGTGTCATCAAAGATAATAACGGAAAATATTGTTAGCGGTTACGTTTGTTTTTCTCGATGCAAGTGACAGAAATAAATGGCGGAAAACGGCTTCCAAAAATGGAACTTGTGAACAGTTTTTAAGTTTTGTAATAGCATAGTCTTGTTTATTGAATAAAGAAAGTTATAAAAATACTATGCTCGACGAATTTAGTAAGAAATCGTTATGTGATAGATTTATTTTTTTACTATCGGAATTATTAGCTCCAAGCTAAAATATTGATTAGCTTGTATTATGGGAGCCAACAGGACTGATAAACTACATGCATTTTAACCGACTCCTACATGCATACATATACATATGTATAAATACACATTATAACAAAAATATTTTTACTTAACGAATTTTGTAAAAAACCGTTTTTAGATAGAACCAGTGAGTTTTATTATCAAAAAATAGTTTAAAATAAAAAGAAAACTGGCGTTATTATTTCAATCAACATAAAGAAAGTTTAAAATGCTGTGTTTCGGATGGCACGTTAAACTGTAGGTCCCAGCTGTCCTTGAACATCTTTGGCAGTCGTTGCGGTTAGTCAGAAGCCAGTAACTCTGACGCCAGTCTAACCAAGAGGTATTGGGTTGTCCGGGCAACTGGGTTGAGGAGGTCAGATAGTCGCTCCTTGCAAAACACTGGTACTCAGCTAAATCCGGTTAGACTGGAAGCCGACTCCAACATAGTTGGGAAAAGGCTCGGGAGATGATAAAGAAAGTCTAAATACAAACATAGACAAATTTTAAAGCGATGATAATGCGCCATGTTGTTGGTCGTGTCTCAGCGTGGGAACTACACGAACTCGCTACAATCGACTGTCACACACATCGAGAAATCGTATCGTATCCTCATAATATCACTTAGAAACTGTTGTGCGAAAATGTCAATTGATTCTATTGTAGTATTTTTAGTTGAGAGTTTATTGTAGTTGTTATGTTTGTATTATGTATCATAACTTCAAAGAAACAGGCATATCCAAGTTTTGGGACCACCAAATACTCATATATCTTGAATAATTAAGGTATTTTTATTAAAGTCTAAAAAAAATTAAGTAGCGAATAACTTGTTACAATTGTTTTTTGGAAGGGCTCGTGGCTAACGTGGTTACTAGTACCATAACAATGTTTACAAACCTATTTTGAAATTTGGAACTAAAATAAGCATGCTTTTTGCAGTTGCCCTAATTTAGTTCTGTAAAGAAACGTACCAATTAAGAAGCTCCTCCTTTTTTGGAAGTCGGTTTAAAATAAACACTTTTTTATGTTACTAAACTCTACATTGTTCTAAAAGGGCTTCACAAACGTACGACTATTTGCATAATATAAACGCACCTGTACACAACTTCTTATACTTTGCATTCTAAGTTTTAATGGTAATTGAAATACACGAAACTTATAAGACCTACAGAAAAATAGTTTCATTGCAAAATAGCAAATATTTACAGACAGACGCCAGCACATCAAGCTACTACAATTTGTCAAATTTCCTAATAGATTTTCAACTTTATCGCTGTAGCATATGGTTCAAAGTTGATTGGGAAAATTTAACAGTTTCGAGTAGCTTGATGTGCTGGCGCCTGTACCTACGATACTAAGTTACGCGCAAAATGATCAGCTGTTCCGTTTAAGGCGGCACTCGTTGCTTCTTGTATTTCATGATAACTGCTTATAAAGTTTTTTATTTTTTTTGTGAATATCGAATGCCTAAGATAACAAATTATAGATAGGCTAAGATAGCAAAAGTTATATGAGGTATAATACCTTCATAGAGTTCCCTAGACAACTAGTAAATCCTTCACTGACAATAATTAAGCTTAATTAATAGCTTAAGCATACAGAATGCGTTTTAAGAAAGCACAATTATATTTATTGTTTCTTCTAAAATAATACGGTGTTCTGGTAAATAAGTATTTGTAATTTAAAAATATCAGAATCAATACATCCTGATAAACATGTATCTTCCACCTTAAAATCCTACTACTATTATAAAGGCGAAAGTTTGTAAGTATGGATGTATGGATGTTTGTTACTCTTTCACGTAAAAACTACTGAATGGATTTGAATGAAACTTTACCACATTATAGCTTATACATCAGAATAACATATAGGCTACTTTTTATCCGGGTATGGAAAGTACTTCCCTCAGAAAGCGGGTGAAACCGCTGGCGGAAGCTAGTAATATATAAAGTCTGGAGTTTATGAAACTATGACCCTTGAGTTTGTTTCGGCGTTTCATCTCAAGGTAGTCAGTTAGGAAATGCCAACCTCATGTCTTTAATAAAAATGTCTAGACGTGTAAAAGTTTTGATTTAAACCTAATTGCAAAATAAACATCACTTATAAATAAGTAAACATAGTTTTAAACCTACAAAATTCATGATCCAATATTTCTTAATTTACGTTCAAAGAACTCAATACAATGTAATGTAGCACCTTGCGATCAGAACACTTTAGGTGGGGCACCGAGCGAGTGTTCCAGCGATCGAGTCCCGGAATCACACATCTGCCTCATACGCCTGCGACTAAATACACGCCAACTTTAAATAGTAAGACAATAAAATAAAGAAGCAGATGCTTCATGTAGAACAGGGTTTTATGCATAGGTGAAATGCTATCTAGATATTCATGGGCATTTATTATATCAATTGACTAGCTTCTGTCACCGGTTTCATCCGCGCTCTGTAGGAACAACTCCGCTCACCCGGTTAAAAAGTAGCCTATAGCCTTCCTTGATAACAGGGCTATATCTAGCACTCACAAAAAATTCGGACCAGTACCTGAGATTAGCGCGTTCAACCAAAGAAACAAACAGTTATGTTTTATAATATTAAGTAGTATAGATAAGGGTCACGGGTTCGATTCCCGGGTCGGGCCGAAATCGCTTTATGGGTTTCAGGCACCCAATCTGTAGATTGCCGTCGCGTCGGACTATGAGAGTAAGAAAATAGACAGTGCACATATATCTGTGCAAATGCTTGTGCTCTATATATCCTTTGCAGCTGACTAATCTCTTTAGAGAGAACGCCCGCCGTTCTGGACGCCATCATTAATTGAAAGTACAAAGTCAATAATGTCAATGTCAATAATGTCAACACTTTCGTTGAAGATCATTGTAACTATATCCTACACTAAGGTTCAGCACCAAACAAGCAAATTATGTGTATGTACCTACCTACGTCTAAATATTGTATCTAAAATGTTCATTGATAACTTGCACAAATTACATTATTCGCAATCCTCAGAAATCAACGACCATAGTCTACAGAATCGTGATATATTGACGGAGTTCACAAAGAACGTTCTATAAATTACTCTTAACTCTGTTATGCGTTCGTTTAAATAGGACATGAGGCTTTGTGATATCAATAATCCGGATCCCTATTGCCACAGAGTATAGTGAGATACAGAAGGTCCAATTTGTGTGAATGATGCAATATGTTAATGGCTGGAAACAAATCGTAATCCTCCCATACAATGATAAAGATAAAGATGCGTTTATTTGTTAAAAAACATATGTTATATAAGGTGGTACAATATAATTACAGTTTCAATATGTTTTGCCATATCAGGCGTCCAAATATACATTTATTACAATCTACATTATACTCTCATCACTACTTAAATCTAAGCAAATAACAAAATATGTGGGAACAATATTGGACAGTATTATTTTTAAAAGTACTTATTAAAAAAATCATCCAATCGGACAGGTTTTAAGAAACAATGACTACTTTTTAGTTTTTTCTTTTGCATTTCAACATTTTAAAGAGCTACGACCTCAAGTACTTATGTCAAAATCTTAACTGCCCATTGTCTTTGAAAAGTAGATTTTCTGAAAATGCTGTTCAGTAAGGCTTTATTATATCAATAATCCGTGTAGCTATTGGCGACGGGCCTACGGGTGGGATGCGCGGGCGGCATGCGCGTGGGCACATCTGCGCGCGCAGCTGTCCCGCGCACGCGCCGGACGCAACGTGGAGCCGCGAAACGGTTAAAAGGACAATAAGTCCTTTTTTTAATTCGATGGGACAATAAAAACAGCTGTTACTGACAGCGGCCTTCGTTTAATTCTACGGAATGTGACATAAGACATTTTGGTTTTAGGTGATCAGCACTTTATCAGCAAAAGTCGTGGTGGCCTAGTGGGTAAAGAGCCAACCTCTCCAATATGTGGGCGTGGGTTCGATTCCAGGTCAGATAAGTACCAATGCAATTTCGGATTGCACGTTAAACTGTAGGTCCCGGCTGTCATTGAACATCCTTAGTAGTCGTTGCGGGTAGTCAGAAGCAGTCTAACGAAGGGGTATTGGGTTGCTCGGGTAACTGGGTTGAGGAGGTCAGATAGGCAGTCGCTCTTTGTAAAACACTGGTACTCAGCTAAATCCGGTTAGACTGGAAGCCGATACCAACATAGTTGGGAAAAGGTTCGGGAGATGATGATCAGCATTTTATACGTAAACTAACTGCCGCGAAGACCTATGTAGATATTAACGGTAAAAACAAAGGAAGAACTGAATTGAGGTAGCCATACCAATCGCTGCAAAACGCGTTTATATCCAAAACAAAAGAAAATTATTAGAAACAGTAAACTTTCTAATTATTTATACTTAAATTGCTTTATTAGAGGCTAGCATTAGGGCAGAGCAATTGTAATTATAAACCTAAGTTACGGAACCATATTTCTTGCATCCGCTGGATGCACTAATAGTATTATTATAATTGGCTTATTAGTGTAATTATGAATGTGGTAGTTTTACAGCAGGAAAGCGGTCGCCGCTGAGATTATACGTCATCAGCGGCCATTTGTTCTACTTTGTTCGTATCGACTACTAATTTCACTGTACTAATGCTGAATTCTAGAATTTTGATAAAGTAAACTAATCTTTATTGCTTTGATTGAGTAAATACAGGTGTTATAATATAATAGGTACCTACAGTATATCAATCAGCCTATTTAGGTAATAATCAAGGTCTATTTAGGCGCTTGTAATGTTCACTAGTATCACTTTTTTATGAACAGACGCCAGGTCATCAGGCTACTACATGTCAAATTTCCTTAATAGATTTTCAACTTAATCGCTGAAGCATATGATTCATAGTTGATTGGGAAATTTTACAGCTTCGGGTAGCTTCATGTGCTGGCGTCTGTACGCTGTAATCTATTTCGGCCTTATATATGTATATTTTTATATACTTATCGCTAAATTTATGTCTGTCTGTTCATGATAAACTATAAAACTAGAGAACAAATTTCCACGCAGTTTTCACCAATACATAGAGTGATTCATGAGGAAAGTTTAATTACCTACCTACATGTGTCTTATAAAAGCTGTTGTATTTGGTTTTAAAGGCACCTTATTTTTCAAATAGTTCCTATCTGATAGATAAAATAATATGGAAACAATAGCGCAATCAACAGCTTATGTTTTATTGAAGAAAAAAGTCACCCAATCTAACAGACTTCAAAGGAGAGTTGATTATGCCCTTATTGTTACAAAAGAAGGAATATAATTAATATGCAAAGCCGCGGTCAGGGACAATATAACTAGTAGTACTTTATACTTTGTAAAATTTTAATTGTAACTCCGGTGAACGATCCGAGCTTCACGGCGCTTGCGCACGCTTAATTACATAAATAAAATGGCCGACGCTCTCTGACCGGTGGTCTATGGTGTCCAAACGTAACTAGGAATTAGCATTTTTTGCCGTCACGTAGATGGTATTTTAATAAACGAAGTTCCTAGACTAAATTGCTGATAAGCATCTTAGTTGGTAATTTATTTTAATTTGTTTTGTTGCCATAATTTAGATTTTTTTGGTGTTCTCACCTTAACGTACTTGAGTCAGAGTTACCTGTTTAAGTTTTGTAGAAAACTAAATTTGTAATAATTTGATAATAATGGCGTCCAGCCGGATTGTCAGCAGTGGCGCTTGTTGTCTTTGAGGAGATCAGTCAGCTGCGCAAGACGTATATAATAATAGTCCACGAGCGCACAATTTGCGCGGACCCATGCGGACTCTCTATTGTCTCTCTCTGAGCTGGGATGGCAATCTAACATGACCGGAGAGAGATCAGGCGCAAGACCGTCCTTTCCGTGCTCAAGAGTACAATAAATACAACTCTACGTTCTTTTATTTCCTCTTGTTTGAAAGACAATATGGCTGGAAACAATTTGATATGTAATATGACGTCACACAGAAAAGTATTTAAGAAGAGGACATGCTGATGAGTAGTCAGGGGGGTTGATGATGTTTTTCTACTTCTACTTTCAATCGTTGACCACAAGACGATCATTTTTGCTTTTACCTTACTTCGTAGCTATTATGAATATAAATTATAAAAGTTCCGGTCTCCTCGGGATGCTTGCCTTCACCGTAAGATAAATTAGCCTTAAACCTCAGTAGTTATGCTTTGGTAGTTACGCTAACGGTGCACACAACGTTAACTCGTGTATTTACGAGAATTTTACCTTAATGCGCATTTTTATTTATTAAGCCATACTCTCTCATAAACGTATGCTCTGTTTCCTCTTGAACATTAACATACCATTGTACCTATATATACCCTTTAGAACTTAAGTGCAACGTAATTTAGAATATACATACACGTTCTACAAGTATTCACACTCACACACACACGCTAAGAATACCGTATTCTTACTTGATCAAACGTTTAGAAAATAAAATTGCGGAGCCACTTCTTATTGTTCTCTTGTTCGCAACCTTCCCCATCACGATAAGTCGCACCAATTCGTTCCTGAGCACATGCTCTATCCAGCTCACATTTTCTAAGATAATTTTGCACTTTTTGGTAGGTACATAAAGGTTTTCACCGTTCCTTTCTTGCTTGGAGACAATTTGCGTAAGGACTACAAAATCTGTCTCACTAGGCAATGCGGCCAACATTTTGGGCACGATCTTCGCTGACATGGCGGTGAAAATTATTTTTTGTTTTTTTTTCATCCTAATTTATTAATGTCTCAATAGTTTATTTATAAAAAATAATCAATATATTATATCGCATTTTTCGAAATCTTTTAGTTTTTTATTTTGTAAACATTTTTGTCATACAATCTGACTTAAAATGCAATCCAGTTAAATCATGTGGAAGTTCCACTACTTAAAGTTACGCTTATTATCATTTGGTTCTGCTTTTTAACACGTCTATTTTTAGCGTGAATTAGAGTAAGCTCTAAAATATCTACCAGTCCATTATAACCAGTTCGAGCCAGTTTTTAACTGAGCCCAGAGCAGTGAAGCGTTACTTTTTAACCAATTTACGAAAGGCTAAGGAAATGTTCAATATCAAAACGCAAGAGTTCTAAAATACGGAATGTTTTGTATATTTTTTTTAATGATTTCTTGCACGTGAATCAACGCCCATAATACCTAATTACTAAAAACTTTTTCAAAGGCTTTTGTGAACATCATAAGCCACCTACGGAGAACCACACATTGAGTTTACGTCATAAGTCATACTCGGATGATCACCACTAATTAACGGTACTAGTAATTAATTTTATTCGGACCTAATTAAAGGAAGTACGAAGCGATAAATTTATTCTTTCGATAGAGGCCCTTGATACGTTTTTGTGATTTAATTAATAACCAGATTGTGGCAGGTAATCTGTTGCTATGCAATTTAATAAAACAATTATGTATAAGCAAACTAACGCTATACGTAAACTAACTACCTACCTTATATCTTCATTTTTTTATTACGGTAGTTGCCAGCCAGTCAAATTCAATACTTTTATTGAACTGTCAAAAACTGTTACTTTGTAAGCAATAGGTATGTATGAAATCAAAAACTTCGACGTCACAGAATTTTCTTTTATCTGTGTAAATAAGTTGTAAATATTCTTCATTGTATAGTTGAGTATGTTGAAATAAATCATCATTATCATAGCCTTTTTATCGTCCCACTGCTGGGCACAGGCCACCTCTCGCACGGAGAAGGATTGAGCGTTAATCCCCACGCTTTCTCAATGCTCAATGCGGGTTGATGATATTATATATGTGTGTTGAAATAAATAAACTTGTATTATTTGTAAAAGAATATTTTGTCGAAAGTTTAATTTCAACTTAATTGCGTAAATACTGGTACAGACAAACTTACGCCCACGGAGATTTGAACCCGTTTGGCTGTGTAACTCACGGACGCGTGGGATGAGCCGACGCTAAATTTCCAATTTAGCGTGGAAAATTAACGTGTAGTTTATTGCAGTCCTGCTTTCCCTTGAGTCTTGGAATTAAAGGATTTAGTCGTCATGACATTTAAAATGCCTTAAAATATTAATTAGTTACCTTAAAAAAACTTAGCATACTTTGAGTTAGCTTACAATTATGAAGTTTAAATTAAGCCATTATTACGAATACAGCAATTTTACTTTTAAATAAAAATATATATTTTTGTATCTTTACTCGGATTTAGTATCCACCATATTGTAAAAAAACAAACAACTTCATAAAATTTCATTATTATTCGGTCTGATCGAAGCACGTCATTTTAAATAAAAAAGAAAATTCTTATCCAAATTAATACGTTAGTTAATTATCAAGGATTATCAGCCACACCTGGTTAAGACTGACCCTGCCCCTTAGACAGCTTGACCCCTTGGGCACAGGCAGTTCCAAAAACAATATCTAACACAAGGAAAATAATGCCTGCCCGGATTTTAAAAAGAGTTTCTCTTTAAAATCCAAATCGTTGAACTGTTAAAAATTCGTTGCAATAGCCGCCAATCACAATGAAAGCGCATATCGTGACATATCGCACTTGGTGAAACAATTGCCCGCGATCTGCCGAATCGACGCGAATCGGACGTTTCTAACAAGCGCATGTGAATGAACCCGGTGATGCAACCTGCAATTAGGTACATTTTGTAACGTGCATATTGTTATTGGTTCATGATTTCATATACGTATTGTTGGAAGACTAGTTTGTTTCATTTGTATTCTTAGAAACTGAAGTTGTAAAATTTTGGTAAGGTAATTTATGGAATCAGGAAGCTAGCAAGGAAACAGTGGTAAAAGGAATTGTCGTGTTAATTCTTCTAAAATAAAAGAAGGTACAGACTCGTATCTACACAGAGGGTGACATTTTAATAATATTTGGAGCAAGCACTAAAAAAAATATAATGAATAATAAATCCTATTACTTATTTCTAATCAATATGCAAAATATAACAGCATATTGATAACCTCATGGACAAAAAAGTAAAAAAACATAAGTCAACTCAATAATTATTGTTGTATAAAATAGCAACACTCCTTTGACGTCTACTCTTCTCATAAAAAATCTACATAAAAACAGCCTCCAAAAACTCCAGTTTCAAATAGTTCCCATCCTCATTACGAAATGAACATGAAATTTAAAACGAGATTCTCGCATTTCTAAGTAAATTGACGACGTTGCGAACAGGGGCTCTTGACCCCGCGACCCAGCAGCTTGTTGCCATAAAATACTTACGGAACCCGAGACAAAACAAACCCAATTGCAGATAAAAGTGAATCGCTTTTCATGTTGAACCTATAGGTACTTAGATTTGTTGCTGTTGGATAACATGTCCTCGTAAGTGATTCGCGACTTGTGTGGAGAAATTATTTCAAGGATATCGCTTCCATCCAAGTCGTGGTGGCCTAGTGGTTAAAGCACCAGCCTCCCAAGTGTGATTATTACAAATCAGGCAAGTACTAATGCAACTTGTATATGTACTTTCTAAGTATAACTTGGATACCAATGACTGATTGCAGTTGATAGAAATAATCTTGAGAAAACATGGTCTATAAAGTCTGAAAGCGCGAACCCACTTTGAGCAAGCTTGGTGATTAACACTCAATCCTTCTTCATGTGAGAGGAGGCCTGTGTTCAGTAGTGGGGCGATAAAAAGGCTGATGATGATGTTCGCTTCCATATCGCCTAAAGAGAGGTGGTTGGTTCTCCCGTTTGCTTAATCCAAGAGAGTAGCAGCTGATGGACTGTTTGAACCAGAGCGATAAATCTAAAACCACTAAAACAACTAACTAAACAGATGATCAAATTCACAAAAATGCCTATAGAGTGGAAGTTCTCAAGGCACTAAACCTAGTCGAAGATAGTTCTTAAAATCCCGTAACTCCGTGTAGCAATCACGATTATTTTATCTAACGATTACGTGTCCGTTATAGCAATACAACAGAGCATTAACGCTACAAAGGAATACGCATTTCGATATCAGCGAGTTGTAAGTTTAATGTGCAATTAACTTAATCGATAACAACCGCATATATCGATGATTAAATTACTTGATGTTGACCCGATTGGGGCTTTCATCAATTAGTATAGTTCTCGCTAAACTTTGTGATCGTTCGAAACATTGACAGACGCTGCGCAGAAATAATTTTAAGGTCCCTACTATCGGGTGGACTAGTGGTTAAAGAACCAGCATATCACCGTACGAATGTACGGGTTCGATTCCGGGTCAGGCAAGTACCAATATAACTTTTCTAGGTTATATGAACTTTCTTAATACATCTTGGATACGAATGACTGACTAAAGGAAAACATCTCAAGGAAAACTGGAATATAAAGTCTGAAATCACCATCCCGCATTCCAACCGTTTTTTAGAACAGTAAAATGAAATAAAAGTGACATTATTTCAAGATGCCCGCAACTTCGTATGCGGATCCTATCGTTTTCCGCGCAATTTCCTTATTTTTTTCTTTCATAAGAACCTTCTCCTGATAATTACGTACAGAACGAAAAAAGAATTAGCGAAATCGGTCCAGCCGTTCAAGCGTGATGCCATGACCAAGGGAAATAAGGATTCATTTTTATATATATAGGTTAAAGGATTTTATTTTTGACCTTATCTGCTACCACATTTTACGTATGGTGTTTAAACAAACTCGCCTATCCATAAAAATATCCACAGAAACGTATATATCCTCTATAATCCTTCTTATTTACAAAAATTACGTCACGTGGTTCAAATTGATCAGGTAAAAATACCGTATGCAAAATGTAATTCGAATATTCTCGAACTATTGATTCTCTTATCTATTACATGAAATCTCAACTGAAAAGTAATTGGTTCCCATAGAAAAAAAGAATAGTTATCTATTTTGATACCAAACTTAAATGTTCTATTAAGTGAGTACTAAAGATTGTTTAGTTGCACTCAATATATCAATGCAATATTTTGATTTACGGCCAGTTTCACCAGTTACGTATAAGTTCCAGATAGTTATTCTGGCAGATAATTTCATACAAATTCTGTTCCATTTTTTTTATTTATCTGGTAGATAGTGGCTATCCGTAACCGGTGAAACTGGCCCTGAATGTCGAATTTGAAACCCAATTTGTACACATAATTTGCTAAATATTTAAAAAACCTTACTTATTTAATAAAAAATCGATATAGACTCTGTCTGCCTGTCTGTATGTTGCGCTTTAACGCAAAACTTTCGAACCGATTTGAATGGAATTTGGTACACAGATAGTCTGGAGCCTGAGAAAGGACATAGACTTACATATAATACTTTTTATGCGGGTGCGAGTTATTTCCATAGACATAGAACAGTTATGGTAAAATAAACTCAAACTAAAAATGATCCTTCGAAAAGTCACTGAAATGTTCTTATTCAATTAAATATTATATTGCAAAAGGCATCAGTTTTCTTGAAAACACGTTTAACATTATTATTTTTTTATTATCAAAGTGACTTCTTGTGCTCTGTGCTTGAAAAATGTATCCATCCCTAAAGCCAATCAATAAGACCCGAAAACACGAATACAATATGAATACAAATTAACCAGAGCAATTAATGCAAAATCATGAATATTAACACGGACATGCAGACGTGATGTCAAAGGACCGCAATGGTGTTATCCCATCCTGCCTTACAGATGTAATATGTTGCGATAATTATACTTTTTCCCAAGTAATGAGCCATGAGCCGCTGTTGCACGTCTCCGTTATGCCAACCGAAGGTGTTTTAGTGCAAAAGACACATCGTTCGTCAATAGGGCTGCACGGAGGTAAAGGTACAGACGCCAGCACATCAAGCTACCCTGATAACAAAGAATGCAGTAATCGACATTTTTGAGATTTTCACTTTTTTCCAGAAATGGTATCCCAAGAGGTCATTTTCATTTAATTTCATGTACATGAAAAAATATATTTTCATAAAAAAATTCACTCGAAGTATGATTTTTATGTAATGATTTTCGCCGTACTTGCATAAAAACTATTGTTTTTTGGGTTTATCTCGTAACCGCCATTTTGCGATTACTGCATTCTTAGTTATGACGGCAGTACTACAGTCTATCAAAATTCCCTAATAGATTTTTAACTTTATCGCTGAAGCATACGGTTCAAAGTTGTTTGGGAAAATTCGGGTAGCTTGATGTGCTGACATCTGTACTTAATCTTGTTTTTAAGCCGTAAGTAAGTAAGTTCTTAAGATTTAACTAAAACTGAAATACACTTTAAATTCATTTATTCAAATCAAATATCAAAACGCTAAAACCCCCTACTTTTAGTTACAACCTTATCCTTTTTTTTTAATTAATTTAAAAGAAGTTCAATCAGACTTTCTTTTCCAGAAAAAAAAACGACACTATTTATGTGGATTATTTAAATAAGGAACAGTATAGTTTACTGTTCCTTATTTGAAAACAACTTCGAGTCTCTAAAACAAATGAAAAGCGTTCTGTTCAACAGACTTCAAAGTCCATCAACCCTACAGCATGAACTGTCAGCATCGAAATAAAAGTTAACTGGTTGAGATTCGGGATTAATTGCCAGAAAGCCGTCGTCGGCGGGACGTTCCCACGGTCCGAAGACATTTACTTAGATCTCGCCGGGACCGATGTTTAGAGAATTGGTTTAGTACCAAATAATGTTAGGGAAATTCTTTGGTTTATTTTTGCGGGGAAACCTTTTTTGGATATCTGTTTTATGTTGAGCTTCGCCTTTCAACTTATTTTGTTGAAAAGAGCCAACATTTAAATGGCAGAGGCAAATAATTAAAAAAAGTAACCAAAACAATAATTATGTACGTCAAAAAAGGCTAACCAAAGGAACAGAATCAAGATATAAGCATACAAGTCATAATAGCCATCAACTAAGCTTCAATCACCATACACCGCTAAATCTATTCCAATATTACAAAACCGAAAAGTTCGTTTGTATTTTTGCTTGAACTTTCTAATATCAGGAACTTATTTGAAAAATTATACCAGTGTTAGCTAGCCCTTCTATCAAAAAAGGCTATAAGCCAGGCTGCTTTTTATCTGGGTGCGTCAATTACTATGGAACGCGGGTGAAATCGCAGTCAGAAGCTAGTCATATAATATTTCAAAACAAAACGTGATCAAACCTCCCGGAAGATCGCCACAGATTCCAGCAGTGAATAGTTCATTAGTTTCTTTATCACGTCGACTCTGCTCCAGGTGAGAATACCAGTGATCCGTTCCGCTCAACGTCCGTGCCTACCAAAAAACACCATCCCAGGAATGTCACTTACGCAACTACAGATATCGGTAGGGCTGGCTGGTGACAAGAATTTTTGAAAAAGGAATGGAAATTTGTTTCAATTTGAATGTTTAAAAGTGGAATGACAGGTAAAGAGTTGTTATTTTTTTGTGCAAATTACGAAGTCTCTTTTATTTATAATGCCCCTTCTGCATGAGGTTCTATTCAGAATGAAATATTATTAATATTGTTAATAATATTAAGCATTTAATAAGACGTTGATTCAACTTTATTGCTTTTTTTTAATTCCATCCGTTTTTACAGTGTGTAGCCCTGAATACCTCAGCCAATTTCCGATATAACGCATAGTGTAATCCACACCATCTTCAGTCGCTCACGATATTAAACAATATAACATACAGAAGCTCCCACATACTAGTTAAAGTCAAAATTACTCACTTCCTACAATTACCAGTGTATTCTAATAATACATATAATTATGTAGATAACAAAAAAAGTGTTATGATCGTATGACAGACAAACATTATTACCTACGATGATAATATGCAAACTCGTGCTGGCTATATCCTAGTCGAAAGTTCGGGAAATAATTGTTGTTGCTTTACATCAGTCAATCTCATGCAATCACTACATGGTTCGGAACAAAATCGCTTCTCTGTCTGTCCCTTTTGATGCGGTGTTTTATTTTAACTAGATAGTGATTCAAGATGTAGGTTGATATGTATTTAAAAACTGATAATTTTAGTGGTTTCTAATGCAACAAACATATTTTTGCGCTGAATCCTACGATTAGATCAAGATAATGTAATACAGTATTGCACAAAAAGTCCTCAACAACATGTATTAAAAACGTAGTACTAGTAATAATTTGACTATCTAGTTTTAATTTGAAATAATGAAAATGTTCTTATACTATAAGCATTATCTGAGTAAAAATAAAAAGAAATTTATCCCCATAATGATTATCAGCCCGATTAAACCATCAGCCGAAGATAAGTTTTCAGTTTACGCAGACATACCCTTATGACACAAAACGTAATAATATCAACGCAGAGCACTTTCTCAAGCCAAATCCATTACAGGACACAGAACTGAGAAGTTCTCACAAACTTTCAAATGTGTGGCAGCAAATTACGCGGGTCCCACGGCTGCGCGTGAGTCAATCTCAGCCCAATCGCAGGCGACGATACCAAAACGATTTTATAGCTATATTGAAACGTTCTCTAATAGGCGCCGGAATATATTTTCGCATGCGGTTTTATTTTTGTCGTTTCAGCCAAATTCTAAAGAAAAGATTGAGGTACCTAAATGTATGAGCGGTTCAGGGTTAGCAAACCATATTAGTTCAATCGTTTCACCATAAAAGTAAAACTATTCGAAGACTGAAGTCAAATATGTATCTCATTAACTCTTTCACACTAAGGGCCTGTTTCACCACCTACGAATAAGTTCCAGTTAGTTTATTTGGTAGATAATTAGTAAGTTTATTTAGTGGATAACAGAATTTGCATGAAATGATAATTTATGTTTTACAATTTTGAATTTATTCTATAGATAGTGGCTATTCGAACATTTTGGAATTGGCCTTTTTTCATTCTTGGGACATCCTCAAAAGACCCCTCCCGCTGAGGATGCAACTGGAAGGAGTGTCTTACTAACACTCCCTTGTCAGACTCTTACTGACTAAAACCCACTATATTCCTTCTGGAGGTCCCTTTGTGCCAGGGCCACGGTAACTCTTACGAACAACCCACAGCCTAGGCAGACCTTGGCCCTAAGGGGATTGATGTTTGTGATCATTGATGAAATCTCTACGAGGAGCGTGTGGAACAATACGCGCCGCCGACACGGTGAAACTGGCCCTCACACACTCATTTAATTTGGTAGTAATGTGGCTAATACATCTGAATATCTTACCGGTATATTTTGTTTGTCTATATACGTGAAGTAGTTCCAACAGCTAGCATTATTGTAGTTAGGACATTCGCACTTTTTTTTTCGGATTATAAAAATAATTAATGTTTAACGGACGACAGTTAAGACAGCAAAACAACAGTTGGCAATCGCATGTCTACGTGCCGTTTATGCCAATCAAAAAATAACTAGGTGTATCATGTTTTAACGGCCGGATAAAATACTAAAAATAGTCTGCAGGAAAAATGTTTCTACAATTAGAAAGAAAAAGAGAGTATAAAAAATATTTCTTTGCTAAAATATATGACGCACAATAAAAAAAAATATACTTTCCACTATTTTACCAATATAATATTTTACTAAATAAAATATGCTACAGATAAGCCAGCAAATCAAGCTACTACAGTCTATCAAATTTCCTGAATAGAATTTCAACTTTATCGCTGAAGCGGGATGTGGTTCAACGTTGATAGGAAAATTTGTCACTTTCGGGTAGCTTAATATACTGGCGTCTGTACATTATGGTTTAATAAAGCTATGCCCTTAAAATTATTAGGGCGTAGGTGTTGAGTTGCCAACATGACCACAACCTACTTACTAAATATTTACAAAGTTTATTAGAGTGTAAGTTGAACCCAATGTAAAATGAATAAGTCATAAAAAGCTGATATGCTAACAAGAACAATGACTGATGCTCTCGCCACAAAAAACCTAAGTATAATAACTTAACGTACTTACATGGCGAAAGGCCATTCTTTCCTAACGAAGAGCAATCTAAAAAACCTGACAAGTGCGAGTCGGACTCGTGCACATTGGATTGCGTATCTATTACCTAAATGGCCAAAAAACATTTCTCATGTACGGGTGCCGCCTTCAAATATTGCTTTAAAAAGCCCACCCGTTCCCGTAACTGGAATAACGATCAAGAAACCAGGTTTACCGTATGGGAGTCCCCTAAAATATTTTTTGGATCATAGTTTTCAGTATTTTTTGCTATAGCAGCATGCGGCATTAGAAATACATAGTCTGTGTAAATGAAAACTGTTTTACTGTTAGATTTCATGAGATACAGTCTGGTGACAGAATCGTAGGGTCCAGTTTCACCCTTAGGGTATGGAACCCTAAAAACACCTAAAGAATTATGTCGCGAAAACCATTAACCTTCTGCTATCGAATCAAACTATTTACCCAATCGATACATTGTTCGTGTGCCCACAAAATGTAAAAGCAGCAACAAGGCTAGAAGTTAGGTATTCAGAAAGTTCATTGAACTAGAGATGGCTTCGTCGACTCGGGTCCTCATCGAATCGATTGTGAATCGAATAGTCGGACACAGATCGATTCGACGCGAATCAGGATGATACGACGTTAATTTAGAAATATTTAGAATAACTTTTTTTATGTAATTGTGTTGAGGTATCTATTATTTTTTACTGGATTTTAACACGAATAAAGGTGTCATTAGAATTCAGTTCATGAAAATAATTACTCGAGATATGGATAACGCTATAAGTACCTAATCAGTGAAAATAAGGCTGAATTTAGATTATTTAAACTGAATAAAGTTCTTAAATTATTGAAACATAAAAAGAACCCTATTAACTATGTGACATTGCCGAAAATTCAATTTTCAGGAATTCCTTTCATGAGGTTAATGACAGCTTCCAAACATTTTCCAGAAAGCGGTCGACAAAAAACGCGAAACACAGTCTAGGCGACATGGTAACACGCCAACGAAGGCACTTTATTAGTGAGGCCCACAACAATGTGGCTATGATCGATCCATATCGAGCATGATGACAGATTGACCGCTTCCCGCGTAATGCGGCGCGCGGAATGCGCGGGCGCAGTGATCTAGCGGCGGTCGCCATCGCCATTACATATGGTATGTGGCGGGAAATGCGATCGGTAATGTGTTGAAAGCTTAAAATGTGATGATGGATGATAGATCCGTGATATTGGTACGAAGTGCTATGTTGCCTACGATCGTTCGGAATTATCGAGATAATATGTGCATGATAGTTCAGAAATGTTTCAATCGATGGCAGTTACATGTAATTGACTTGTGTTACAAACAAGAATGCTTCCGTCTTTCTGATAATAATGTCATGTTCAAGTTAGTCTTTAAAAAGTGCTCTCTTGCAAACCTACTAGGGCATAGCTATGTAGCTACTTCATGGGAGTTGTCTAAAACCCAGCTTGTACTTGGCCATCTATATATTTCTCATATTATAATACTTATGTCGCCAACGTAGTTAAGCGTGGGTATATAGAGCGTAAATGTTCATCAACAGTAATTTCTCCAGCTCGGACACTGCTTGATGCTATCTCATCTAAAGTGTAACAAGGCGATACACTCTTGACGACCATGTTATTACTACATTATAATATTTATGTTTGCACTACTTCTGCCGTAACGGAATTAAAAACAGCGCTTTCAAACAACAGCATTTAAAGTGGAGAGGATCAAAAAGTTCCATGTTCAAAAACTTACACAAAATCAAGTGTTCTCGTTTCAAATAGGCATTCGTAGACCCTAAAGAGAAGTCACACTAGTTGTATGGTTCCAAAAAGTAAGTCCCATTGAGAAAAAGAAATCAGCTTTGCTGATGATGATGATTGAAGGCTTTATCAGAAAATATTATGTTCACGATGAATCGAAATAATAATAACAAGCTGAAGAAAAAGAAACACTGGGTAGGATAGATCTGCATCTTGCCTATAATTTATCATAGAATCTCCCTGGATTTTTCATTTTCCCTTAGGTAGGTATATGAGTCCACTCACACGCCGAAATATGATTCTGAATTTTCTCATTTGCGCTATGTATTAATAATAAAAAGAGAAGGCGATATGATCACATTGAATTCTTAAGACAAGTGTGAGGCCAGTATCCGGAATTAAGTTTCTTTAATTAAGGAACGGTATTCTGTTTGAGGCAGCAAGACGGTCTTAAAGACTTCACATAAAACGTTCTAAACAAGGGCAGGAAACATGAGCAGTCAACCAGCTAAGTCCAATACTACATAATGCTATACAAAGGATTGATGGTAAGGGCAGTCAAAAGCCGGAAAGTGTGAGAACAGCCTAACCGTATAACATTGGTGAATAATATATTACCTGAAGAAGATGTCAGGCGCATAATATCGATTTTCAGTCGCTAGTTTATTGGGAGAATATATGTATATAAGTAAGATTACATTACAGTTGGGTGTAAGTAAGATAAATGATGATGGATACTTCTGTAAGCTGAAGAGGGGAAATTTATAGTCTGTGAATTTGTTTACTTTTCGATAGTTTTGTGTGAAGGTTTTATTTAGAATCTGTATACTTATGTTATTTAAGGCCTGTTTCACCACCTAGAAATAAGTACCAGTTAGTTTATTTGGTACATAATTTCATACAAATTCAGTCCCATTTTTTATTTACCTAGGGATCCAGTGGGCCATTCGGAGATCGTAAAATTGGTATTTTGTTTAAATTTTAAATACATTATATCAATGTTATCGCCTATGGCAACTAAATGTCAGAGTGACGTCACTACCGGATGGCGCGCTAACAATCCCGGATGCGATGCTCTCCACCCCAACGGACGACGTCGAGTGCAAGATGGCTGACTCGGGCTGTCTTCTGCTTTGAGCCTTCGCCACGAACACATCTCCTATAATCGTCTTGCAGTTTTGTAATTATTAAATTTGTTAGGTTGTGTGTAAGTGAAGCATAAAAAGAATTAGTTGTACTGTGATTATATATCAGTGTAAAATAGCGACCTTAGTATTTACTGGTCAACTGTTTGATTTACCCTCCCTGAATAATCGAGGTACTGAGTATAGGTAGGTCAGAATTTGTAGATGCACTACTAATGATTACTGTTTTTCAACATCAATCAAAACAAAATACAACGATCCCCTAACTTATCTACCCGAAACTGTCAAACCCAATGAACTTTGAAATTCAGCGATAAAGTTGAAAATCTATGAAGTCTGTACATACGAGTAGTTATAATATGTTATGTCTCACCCACCTTATAGGTTAAAAACAAAAGAACGTAACTCGCATGGCCACTGCATGAACTTTGCAGACGACTGCAATTAAAGTTAAGCTATTTTACTTTTTTCTAATACTCGTAGATAAGTACCTAAACGTTGGTTCATAAATGTATGGAACAATGTACGAGTATGTTCCGGCTATGGTCACCAGTGTTTCTTAAACCAAACGAGCCCATGAAAAGAGAAATAGAAAACATTAACACACGTACATAATATTTACGTAGGATTTGAAAAATACAAAACTAATGATGACACTTAAATAAACCTAAATGAGAAGATTCATTAGCAACTGGAAAGTTTGATTACCTATATAGAACCCAGTGCCGGTAGACCGCCTGCCGGAGCTGCGGGTTACAAAGACAAGGGCACACAAAGACCTCCAGAAGGGAGAAAAGTGGGTTTAGTCAGTTAAGTCTGACACTCCCAACAACTACAGTCACAGCGGGAGGGGTCATTGTATGATTTCCAATGGAAAAAAAGGCAGTTGTGGTAATGGAAATCTACACCAACAAAAAGGTTTGCTTCCGAAGACGACCATTGAACGTATCGCACATGCGCAGTAGTGTTTCATTTTATACAATTTGTCACAACTTTCTAAGCTAACTTCGGAAAAGCATAGTTACCTGACGATGACTGACGAACTATAGACGCAATGGTATATTTTAACACCTCAACTAGTAAGCTAACTTTGAGAACCGCTGTGTAACAATAATGAACGCGTGCGCATACAGAGCCGAACGAAGCCAAAGGGGCCCGAGCGTGACGGGCGCCCATCCACTCATCTACGAGATAATACGCTGATTACATCTAAATTACGAAAACGCACTCACAGCGACCGACTTTGTTTCGAATGTTGAATAGAAATATATATTAGAAGGGCATTTCTTAGTTCGGTTTGGCAATTTACTTGCGAGTAACATTAATTGAAGCATTTTCCGAGATACAGGTAGTTCAACTAACACACACAGGTTTTTAACTTTTTTGTAATTATGGGCATATTTTCTTGTAACTTCAATTGTAAGAAGCGGATAAAGTTTACCTAGCTTCCTTTTTTAAATTTCGATTTGGTACTCTCTTTGGGGCTTTCACTTTGGTGGCTCTATAACCAGCTTACATAGTTTTCCAGAGTCCTGGCTGAATAATAAATTAAGGACCATAAATTTATTTTATTTTTAATATATTTGATTGGTTATGAAGTGTCAGTTCAATCAACGATTAAGAAAAACGATTAGATGTACGAACTTGATATGTATTTAGAAAGTTGCCATCTTTTCTATTAAGTAACAAATGGAAAATTTTTAAAATTAAAACTGTAATACAAGCTTCGTTTAAAATATTCTACTTCATTTATTTTAAGGAAACATTCCTTACTACAACACACAACATTAATGCAAATAATCCAGTTTTAAATTGTCTACAAAATTATTAAGACTCCCCTCTTTTCTGAGAAAATTCTCAATTCCTTGAAATAGTGGAAAACAGGTTGTTTTGCGTAATAAATAGAATAAACCTGCAGGTCTACATCGTTGCCTTCAGAGTAGCCTACCATCTGATGTCACCAACAACTGTTTTAAGTACATTTTTTATTAACATATTATGCCTACCAGAAAGTCCACACATGTCTCTACTATGTATTAGATACATTAAAATATCTTCCTTTTTATTAACATTCAATTTGCAAGATAATTTCTACTAAAGTGTAGAATAATATTACTATGTACATATACTGACCACCTTTATTTCCTTTTTGCCCTTTTTTCAAGTTCTAGAATAAACCGTAAGTAACGGACGTATCCATCTTTGGCTAGTCATTTAAAATGTATTCGTACTCGAAATAAATAACTTAATAGCTTTATTTAAAACATAAAACCCCTTATTATGATAACTTGATATCTTTTTATTAGTCTGTTTCTCTCTGTTCACCTTTTGTATCTAAAATATTTTTTTTCAACCCCGATTTCAAAATAACGGGTAGAGAAAACTTGAGTCCTACTTTCTACAATCTTAAATCTACTATTCCAGAAATATTGAACTTACAATTGACTTAACTTTATGCTAATTCTTTTTTTTTTTTTCTTGTTTTGGCACTTCACGTTTTGTGTTAGCCAGTGTCGAGTTAAATATGCTAATTCTTTAGAACTAAGATTTCAAAATAGGAACTCTTCTTCTAATTTCAGAATTCTCATAAAATATTAAACTTTTAATCTAGTAAAAAAATAAAAACCAAATTCCTTTTTCAAAAAAAAAAAAAAAACTTTTAACAGTTCTAAAATAAACAAGCAGCAAATAATTAATCTGACAACCCTTGTTATGATCTGCGATACAGTGCTTCACGCCCCGTGGATTGCTTAAATGCTACTCGAGTACTAATGGGCTTGGCTTACACGCTGCTATTCGGCCTTATTTACGAGCAATCCCACCAAGGAATTTATATGGATCACGGTGCAGTTTTGAATAATAAGTGGAATTTCATTTTAAAGTTCCTGGTTAGTTTGATGGTCTATACAAGTAAATAAATGGCGAAACTTTCAAAATGTTACTCTATTTTTTATGGATATAATATTGCCTACCACATTGCTACACCTATATAAATTACTAGCTATCCCCAGCAGTTTCACCAGTATCTTTGGTTACTGCTCCGCTCCCGTGTGTCTTAGCGTGATAGTATATAGCCTATAGCCTTCCTCGATAAATGGGCTATCTAACACTGAAAGAATTTTTCAAATCGAACCCGTAGTTCCTGAGATTAGCGCGTTCAAACAAACTCTTCAGCTTCATAATATTAGTATATGTAGATGAAGTCGTGAAGTAATTAAAGCGCCAGCATCGCCAGCAGTACCGATGTGACTTTTTTGAGTTATATGCACTGTCTAAATATAGGATCTTGAACACCAATGTCTGACTAAAGGTGAAGGAAAACATCTCGAGGAAACCTGGACTGTGTAAAATCACCAACCCGCATTGAGCAGGCGTGGTGAAGGATCAATTCTTCTCTGTGTGAGAGTATAGGCCTGTGCCTTGCGGCGGGGCCATAAAAAGGCCCATGATGATGATGTTGACGATATTATTTATAAAGATAATCAATTACCAAATGATAAAATTCGTATTACAATTTAAGTTCTTTGTCGAATTATAAATGGTCCTATCAGAAGACATTCAAGAACATGGCCTATTATTCAATGGCAAGAATAGTTCTGCAGACATTTTCCTTATAATATAACATAGAATTACTCAATATTCGACGACATAATTTCCTATTAAGTGAAGCTGTGACCCATGATTCAGATTACCGAGAATAACAGAACATCGATCGGAGGTTATGAGATCAATCGATTTCATTAGTACGCCTTAGAGCGTAGATTTCGGTAGCAGAAAAAAAATGTATAATATTACTAGCTTCTGCCCGCGACTTCGTACGCGGATCCAGTCGCTTATGCCAGCGACTACAGGGCTGTCAAAATCGAAGATTTGGAACGTCTGATATCGAATTCTAAGAGCCCGGGGACGGGAAAACAACATGATGCGCGAGATGATTCGAGACGCTTCAGGTCTTTCATTTTTGGTATGCCTCAAATTGAACAGTTTTGTTAAAACGTCATTCATAGATGCTATAATGTAGCTGGGCGCCTGGAATTCCACAACAGTTGTAACTGATTATGAATATTTCGTTCAACATCATTCTGGACAACGTATAATCTCGATCAGCAATTAGTCGCGCATTAGGTTTATAGGAGTCAAGCATGATTCTGTATCGGCAAATTGTCGCTTACTTGTCTCTAGTCACTTAGAAGCAGATGCGTAGATACGCTGAGAAGTAAAGCGTGATTCTCTTTCCGAGAACGTCTAAGATTTGCGAGGCAATGCAAGACTTTCAGGATCAGCGGTCAGTGGCGCATCACATTCTTCTTTGGTGTCTAAAGACCTGGATGTAGATGCGTAAATACGCTGAAAACGTAAGCGTGCTTCTCGATCCCAAAAGATTTCAATGGTGCGAGTTGCAGCCTGATGTTCTCGAAAAGCATCAAGCCTCTCTCGACTTAGATTAGCTCTTCGTTGGCTTATAAGGTTCGTATGATCCTTAATCTCTTAGCTTCTTGGAATAATGGAAACAATTTAACCTTTTTGTAAGCATAGTTATCGTTTTGTTGTGAAGATACTTGATCCATAAAAATCTAAGTGTCTGCTCTCCTGCACTACCTGGTAGGCTACCGTGTCACGGAGATAAATGGAAAAGTAAATTAAAAACTGAAATAACGTAAGTTCGAAGAAGTATTAATGCGATAGAATAAAAAAAAATAGGAGTTTTGGCCAGAAGTCTTCAATGATGCAGCACATCAAGCTACTACAATCTGTCAAATTTCCTAAATAGAATTTCAACTTTATCTCTAAAGCATATTGTTAAAGTTGATTGGAAAATATTTACAGTTTCGGGTAACTTGATGTGCTGGCGTCTATACCATGGTCATCGAAAATCAGTCGTAAACTGTTACGGCCTTCACCGCGCTGAGGTACTTTCAGCTTATGTTCTTTTAACCGACTTCAAAAAAGAGAGGTTCTTCAGATGTGTCTGATCTTAGATTTTTATAAGTCAACCGGAAATGCCTATCAAACCGAACAACTTTTGCTAAGACATCAGTCCTATATGTTTGATGGTGTAGCTGGGCTCTTAGAGTTCCATAACAGGTGTTCTAGATCTTCAAATTTTATCTCGCAGCAGAAAATGCTCATCACGTGGAACAGTTTTTGCTATGGCAGCATTACTCTATCTCTTATAGTTAAGCTGATCTGTTGCTGTTCTGCATCAGGTGTTCAAATTTCCAAGATAATTTATAGCCTATATGTTGCCCCGACCTACCACCTATACAACAAAAAAAGAATCATTCAAATCTGTCCAGTAGTTCCGAAGATTAGCGCGTACAAACAAACAGACAAACAGACATACAGACAAACAGACATACAGACAAACAGACACAATTTTTTTTTGGATTCGTGTTCTATTGCTGTTTCTAAACCCCCCTCAGTAATTATTTTTATCAATATATTAAATGTACAGACACGGCTTTTTTACTGTTTTATTATATGTATAGATATAGATATAGAAGATATAGATATAGATGAAGAAAGTACAGCACTCCTCCTTTGAATTTAATGACTAACTTACCCAAAGACAGATTTTTTTCTCTCATCCTCTGTCCCCGATTTTGAGTGTTATCTTGGAACTTGAATAATCAAAATTAATACTTGTGACTACGATTGTAGACTGGAAGACACCCCAGTATAATTTAATATAATGAAAATAAAACTATGAACTCCATCTATGATCAGCTATAATTACTAACAATGTCAGATTGTCAAATTAGATTGTTTTGAAAAGCTAAAGATGGCGTTAGGTTGAAACTTGCCTTAATACTTTTGTCGTTAAATTATTTTTATCTGTCGAAATAACATATGTAGCATGTTTAGGTATATACTTTGAACTGAAAAATAAATTTAAAAAATTTTTGCCCGGTTTAATTGTATGAAAAGCTTAACTCCATCTATGACAGTAAGTAATAACTATTTACCCAGCTGGTACAGTCAAATTTGCTAAATGTGTTGTAATTAAAAAGATATAGATGGCGTCTAGTTAAAACTGACCAAAAAATGCTTTATTGCTCATCCCCCTTAGTTAATAGCGTTATAATATATAGCCTATGTGTTATTCTGATGTATAAGCTATATTGTGGTAAAGTTTCATTCAAATCCATTCAGTAGTTTTTGCGTGAAAGAGTAACAAACATCCATACATCCATACATCCATACATCCATACATCCATACATCCATACATCCATACATCCATACTTACAAACTTTCGCCTTTATAATAGTAGTAGGATTTGAAGCAAGTTTCTGTAAGTTTTCTCTTCTCAGAACACATCTCATCTGCCTAGCCTTTTTCTAAAGCTACGTTGGGGTCGGCTTCCTATTTTAACCTTAACTTCTCGAGAACATCTTAAGAACTCATTTGAAAAAAATACTTCATCATCATCATCTCAGTCATGGGACGTCCACTGCTGAACATAGACCTCCCCTTTAGATGAAAATAACTTTTTTTTATTAAATATTTGTGATAGAAAACTAATCGTCAAGTCGCTCGTGAACTTGTTGAAGTAGGAAGGACAATTTTAAACGCTGTTTGTCAATTGTTTTTACGTTTCACAACACTGGGCACCCACAGTCAATTGACACCTGGAAAAGGCATGACTATTAAAAAGTCCGTCTTTAATTCCTCCCACAAACTAATAATGACTAAGATACAACGTTTTAATGTTGTGTTACGTCACTTTAATGCCTTATATCTTAGTAATTATTATTATGTTGTTTTAAAACAAACAATAATATCTACGTTTCCAATATATTTGCTAATCTAAAAGGCGTAGTTAGTAGAATCACTGTTTTTATCCCAGAAAAGAATAGCTTAGTAGGGTTCTAATGAACACATTTATATACTACGGTTCTTTATAGATTTACAGTCATAAGCAATAAGCCAGCTTTTCCAGAAAAGACAATCAGGTGAAGAGAGCACGAAAAAAAATGGGGTAAAAACTCATTAGTTCTATTTTTTTCTTGCTTATACTACTCCTTTGTAAAGATCAAAATGTACTGTTTCCGCACCCCCCTTTTTATAATTTTTCTTTTAAGTTTTCTTTTACGATAGTTGCAGTAAAAGGTAAACGACTTTCCCAAACTCAACAAATTGATCTTGATATCAGAACGCCGTATACAATGAAGGCTCACTAAGTTAATTACAAAGACGTGGTTAATTACCGCCTATGTATAATTTGATGGAAACTTGTATGGGTAATCGGAGCGTGCATAAAAGATGCGATAATAATAGCTTATGATAACTTATTTAAGGGTCTACTCTATTATTGTATCAAGATTATGCCGTAAAAAATTTGTAAACATTTATTTATTTGGAATCTGTACAAAATCCATTATAATTTCAAATAGTACAGTAGACTAAACTTAACGTTTTGCTACGTGCCAAAAAATCTGCATCTGACAAATAGCTAAGCAGTAAACTTCTCGTCTGATCACTTTGTCCTTTGAAGTCAACGACGTGACGCGTTTTGACTCCCGCGCATGCGCATTTGTGTTTTCCTTATATATAAGTACCATATTGATAACCGTGATTTTTTTTGGAAAAAAAAATTATTTGACGAAATCTGTATTGACGCTGCTAATGCAAAGATAAAACTGTTTCAATATCAACTCAAGCGAAGGTTTTCAGTTCATAGCCATACAGTTCGCCACGCTCTTTGAACGATAACAAACAATTTAAGGAAAGGAAATCGTCTTTATTGGAGCATATCCAACCTCAGCTTTCTTTTAATGGCGGCTTCTCTATGGTATTGGAACAAATAAGGTTGAACTTCATCTGCCCACAAAATTGAACATTAATTTGATAGCTATACAAGTAATGGGTATTCTTTTCCAATTTATTTCTGAAATTACTTATTCAAATCTAAATTCTGTGGTTTATAATTTGACTTTCTATTTGATGTTTGAGTTTTTCGGACGCCAGCTATTATTACAAGGTAAAGTTTTCCTTTTGTAAGCTTGTACGTGTTCTTCTTAAGATTTAAATAATCTAGAAGATACTTTACCAAACTGTTAAAAAATCGCAACTAACTAAACATGCTATCTTTGTTATCTTCCTTAAACAGAGACTTTTGCAATATCTATTTATTAGAACTGATTACTTAATGAACAAGTAACATTTATATGCTATTATTTTATATCATTTTATATATTATACACAATTAAATAACAAAATATTTTTAAGTAAAACGAATTTCTTATCCTACTATCGTTCAGCCCACGTGGTAGTTTGAAATCAATTTATTTAGGCCTTATCTCAAACTAACTACTCATACCTAACTCCAAAAAAACAGAGTTATATGTTAAAAATAATGTTTCAATGTAAAAATATTCAGAGCCACGGAATGTAGGTACCAGAATATAAGCACGCATCGGCCACCTCGTTTACATGCTTCATAATTTTAATTTTCCAAAGATAATCTTGTCGAGCAGCCACGAGCGAGGCCCGGATAGCGGCGCGTTACGCTCCACGGATCGGCCGAAGACCTCAAGGCGACAGTTTTTTCGTCAATCTCAAAGAAAAAGTCAAAACGAATAAAAGTTACCGCTTACGAAATCACGAAAACTCGTGTCGGCAAAATTGCTTAAAAAACATATTTTATTTGCCGTCTTCCAATGTCAATTCCATTGGATTCTAAACCCTAAATGTTGACATATAAGAGTGATGTTTCAGTTTCAGTCATGATAGATGATGTTAGTACATGCATACTCCGTCGACCACAAATAAATTGCCTCCATCAAGGGACAGTTAAACGCATAGAAATTTTTCTGTAATCCCAATGGTTAGTAACACTTCTCTCGACAAAGGGCTTTGATGTTAGCGCAATTTGGACAATAATTGCCGCATAACGTGCTCCCGTTTGGACCGCGTTCCTTACTTTTGTATTCTTTGAAGTACTTAAAATTCTTTTCTAAGCAACCATTTTGTTTTGCGTCTGTACCAGCTAATAATGTAATTTGAGAAGCTATTAAAAGTGAACAAACGCCAATTTGCAGTAAGATAAACTGCATGCGATATACTACATGTCTATTTTTTGTTCTCCATCATTATCTAAACAACAATGTCTAAACGTCTGGCAATTCATTCAATTCCATCACCATTATTTCTATGGCTTTTAAGTCTATACCTAGCTACGTCTCTTTTAAATTAATAGAGTTGGATTCTGTTCTTTTTTAATTTTTTTCAAGCTTCAATAAATAAGTCGTTACACTATGCGGGCATTTGACGAAGCCTATGCTTCTAGCCACCTGAGTGTGATGACTGTGATGACATTATTCTCCTAAATTATTTGCAAACAAGGCCCCAGTGTCGTGTTTTTTCGCTTAAACCTATAGACAACGACTTTTTTCCTAGTTTTGTTTTTTATACAAGACAAATACCAACAGAAGCTATTCTTTATAAAAATTTCGTTCGTGGAGTGTCTGCGCGGTTGATGACCGCCGCTCGTCATGGGCGAGCGACCAGCAACTCCTGCGCAAGCCACGCTCATGCCATCACACGCCGACTTTATGATACATTATTATTCATTTTGTGGATTAAGGATACTTTAAACCGGCTGTAATTAAAACGTGTATGTACCTGTATGAAGCGTGTTTCCTTGCAATTGTTAAAATTATTTCGAGCAGGGTGATGCAACCATTGGCAACAGAACGAGGCAACAAGTGAATAAATTAAGGTGAAGGCGACGACTGGTAGAGGGATGAAATATAGAATCACGCCTCATGTCCGATTTTAACTTAGGTAAAGTAACGTAACGTTGTGCCTTCTGGAGGTCTTTGTAAGCCAGAGCCGCGGTAACCATTGTTAAGCTTCTTGTCCAACAACCCGGCAGGCCTCGGCCCTAAGGGGCCAGTCCAATGTAAGTAATATGTTTAATAATGTTTGAGAAAGATCTTGGGTGGGCATTCGAAGTCGTTAAAATACAATTATGTTTATTTAAGTACTTGTAGGTATAACAAGTTAGCAATAAAAAGTTTGATTGATTGATACATTTTGATATAAGTACCAACCAACTCCCCCCCATATTTGCACATGGCGTCAATAAATTAACACAGCATATTAAACGCTGGTTAACTGCAAAATATAGCCTGGAGTCGTTGACAAGTTGTCCGTGGTTCGCTTATTTATGATTCCATCAACCGTTTTTCCTTCCTACTTGTGGCAGCTGAAAAATACCACATGTTATGGGCATAACTGTCACTTCATTTAACATAACAATCGATATTTCTAGAACATCTATTTAATCAACTAGAACGTTAAGATTGGCAATAACTGGGATAGTAAAAACTAATACCATTGGCTTTGTTAGTAAATGCCAACAACCTGGAGGGGCGTCACGGCGCCGCGTGCGCACATTATGCACCCCAGTGTAACAGTAATTAGTGGTAACCTTTATGATACTGATGTAAACTCGTTTATGCCTTCTTTGGAAGCTTTTGAGTCTTGAGTAGTGTTTTTCAAACAGACTTAATTGAATTTGAAGAAACTCGTTATTACTTTCTTTCGCTAGGACATTAGAGCACCATACCACTTCAGGCAGCAGGCATATTAAACTCACTAGAAGAGAGATGCAATTTTTTTTTCCATTCATCAAAGTTAACTTGTAGGATGGCGCGTAAAATCCTAGACTACAATAAGTGCAACGAAATGTACCGTCAAAAGATGATATTTCTTAGAATCTGTAGAACATTCACTGTTATACATAGACATACAATTTAGGTACTTGGTAAAATTCTCCCATTATAGTTTTCTCTCTATATAATTATTTGTGTCGTCTAACTTGTGACCTCCGGGTGCATTTTGAACCCAGACTCTAGATTGTAACATATATTATAATTTTAACATTACCTACCTACTTAAGTTATAAACAGACTAAGCTTACTGCAATCAGCGGTCAGATAGAATAACTTGAAAATTAATTACTTACTTGTGTTTTAACCGCATTGACATCACACCACGTGGTCATTTCATTCAAGATTGCATCGATAGAAAATCACCTAGACCTAGGTATTAAACTGTTTAGTGTATTCAAAGCTTAAAGTTAATTTTACGGCCCTATACCCTTCTTTATTTAGGTTATGTAGGTATATGTTGTTTTTTCTTTCCCACTAAAGTAATTATTAACGAATGTTGATTTAATTGAAGGACAAGTGTCCGCAAGTATGCTTCTGAACCGTCAAAAAGCCCACCTAACAAGTCAACAAAACCCAAATATGCGTCAAGACAATTACAAGGATCTTTGTAATTAAAATTAATAACAATAGGCTGCAGGACCGCGGCAGGAGCGTCGACCTGCCACGCGCGAGCGCGCGCGCATCCACCGTGCGGGGTGCATGACACCGCAGGTGGAACCGCACCTGCTTGACGCCTCAGACGCTCGACCTTTATGACGAAAAGGGCTTACGTAAGGGTAGTAAATAGATAGGGTCATCAGCTGATGTCAAGTCAGTTGGTTGGTTTTCAAGAGCGATTGTTTTTCTGGTTTTGTGGGTGTTTTTTGCTGTGTGAGTGTCGTTACTGAAGTAGGTACTGTTGGCCTCTGGTGAAAAGATAGGCTAGTAGTTCGACATCTCGAAAGACATGAGAGACTAAACCGATATGATTATTATATTCAATTAAATAAAAGCAATTATGACACATTATCGGGACAATCATTGTCATTATATTTCCCCATGTACAAAACTCGTGTTTGACCATTGTAAAACCTGATCTGGTTCATGTGAACCACTCTATTCTGTCCTCGGCTTTATCTGCAATAAGCTTTATACCATTACAATATCTACAAGCGTAGAGCATGCGCGATTAGATCCTAGCCATACTTACTACTAAATACAAATAGGAGTAGATCTCGGCTGCTTGCAACCTACTTAGCATAATGCTCTGAGAGGTCAGGAATACGCTGCTGCTATGCTAAGTAGCGTAGTTCAAGGAAATATTAGGTACCTACACACAAGTAAAAATCAGTTATTTCTGTTAGCATAATTATAAAGTTTGAAAAAAACATGGAATGGTGCAGTTTTTAAAATACCGGCTATTTGTAGAAACTGAAGTGCATATGTGGATTCTGAGATTTATACGAGACCATGGAAGGTCATGGCCAATGGCTAATTACGAAACGAGAAACAAAAAATGAAATTACGACACGAGTAAAACTCTGAAATTAATCTGAAAACCTCTCATATTCTAAGGAGTTTTAGAAGCCAACCCTACAAAATGATGCAAGCTAACTGCCAATCCAGTTCTTGTTGGTTTCATTGAAACAAATGCGGGTACATTTCTGTTATTCTTCGAAGTTTTCATATAGACGTGGCGTGCTAACAGGGAATGCTCGAGTCGCCATTACCACGAATGACATCATAATAAAATTACCAAGTTGAACGCTCCCAGCTGAATAAAGTGCGCCTTAGGAAGTAATCTCACAGTCAACCAACTGGTGGTCGGAATAACGGATTCTTTGCTTAGAGTAAATCACCGTATTTGGGACGCGAATTATCAAATTATATTCTGTTTTATTCCTTTATTTTACTACATTTAGCTTCTTAGAAGGATGTATACATCAAAAGGTTGAACAGCTTCGGAAAAGTTGATCTCAATTAGGGTTTTGATTCGTAGGTTTCCTTTTTAACTAACTTCTGATTGAGACTTCTATTAAGTACTTTACCGCGAACTTGATTCGAAACACGTATGTATAAAGGTGATTAAAGACCATGCGAATTAGCATACAATTACTAATAATTCAGTGTTTCGCGTAGTATCAGCGGAGCAGCTAACGAGTGGCCGGTAACCAGCATGTCCGGCGAGCATGAAACGATGGCAGCTATGCATAATATCCGATGAAATTGTGCATAACTAGTCAATGACTTATGACGAACTGTGCATAATAACATTTTTACCACAACGCATCGGGTACCGGCCGCGGTAATTAGTCAGCAAGATATAATTAAAATTTATCGCGTCTTTCATTAGAAGCTTGGCCAGTCGGCGTGGCGAGCCAGCGGACCGCGTAGCTTTGTCTTGCTTTCTTGCACCGCGGCTTTTACATTCACTATCAACGGTAAATCTGGCCACCATACTGTTCAATTTATCAAATAAGCATCTTTCCACGCGACGGTAATGAGATAAGGAGGAAGGAACATCTACAAAGTTGCAACGAGAGACTTCTATCACTCCATCAATATGGAATGATAGCATGGTAGACAGACATCATCTTGTACCCAACTATAATCTGCTTCTCTGCTTTATCTTTATCCAGTGTTAAATGGTGATAATTGCCTTGAATGCTCTCACAAATTCCACCTCCTTGCCTTCAACAAATGCTCCTCACAATAGATTGCTCAGCTAGACATCGTGTAACCGGATACATACCAACGGATATGCTGCTGTCTAAACAAGTGTCCAACGAAAAAGAGAAAAATGGAGCATTAAGTTTTGTGGGCAGCGGTCGGCATCACGATTTCACGGACGAGGTAATGGCGGCCATTAGACGCGTAGCGACACGGAAAATGGCGGCCGACGACCCGACCGACGCGATTTATCGTTTCCAAGACGCTTTAATTTGAAGAGGTTAGTTTTTCAACGGATGTTCGGGACAAAGGATTGACGCTAACCGCGATGTTTTGTGACATCCTGCGCCGACGCAGCGCATCAAACTGTCTAATGCCTGCGACTACGGAGTCTGGGTGATACTTACGATGATTTGGCTTTAGAGCTATTATGCATTCCTTCAATTTTTACAAGCCAAGGTTCTTATTATTAAAATTGTTTCTTATTGGGACCTAACAGAAGGAACCTGCGTCGCTTTGGTTAGCTTTTCATGCGAAATATCTGAATAACAGTAAATTATTAAAATTGAACCGATAAAAGCTTTGAAAGAGAAATACTTATTGGAAAAAAAGTTTATCACATGTACATACATCCCAAGACAAGAAAAATACGCCAAATAATATAAAAAATATTTTTATTTAACCAGCTCAACAAATAAAATTATTTACAACTTACAAAATACAGAGAAGGGGGAATAATTTACTCTAGTACATATTTACAGAGAAGTGATAATAAGCAGTGACTTTGGACCCAGCATCCAACCAATTCGATGTAAAACGCACATTATGATCCTTCCTACAAAAACTGAAAAATTTGGACTCATAAACTTGTTGGTCCGCCTACAAAATCAATTTGAGTCTGTGCGAAACGTTGTTTGTTGTAATTCCAGATTCCATTGCGACAAAGGAATAGAGGTATTCGCAAAAAATATAATTCGGGTTCCAGGATATAGAGGCCAGTTCTCATGGCGTAAATCTACGCCATACTGTCTATTCGTACCGAATTTGCCAGAGCATTATGTGCACGTCATAAATTGATGCCAAACATACATACTCTTTACATAAGAGATCCTCTTTTTAACCAGACTTTTTTTTCAGACCAATAGAATCTGGATAACTTTAATGTGACTAATTTTCTTTTTTTCAAACGTTCAAAATGACTTTTTGTTGCTTACTAATAAATGATTCGAGAATTGTGAGTTATAGTACTTTAAAAATGTTGGTTTGGAAAATATCAAATAGTTTTTATTAGTCACTTCGTGACACGAGTTTTGAGTTTATTAGGAACATCTCAAAACAATTTGGAATTAAGATTATGAAGAATTTACAATATATTGTGCGTATTTCAAATCACTTTGTAATCCATTGCCTGTGAATAACACTGAGACACCAACTACCATTGAATTAAATTTTGTTAATAAATATATAATGCATTATATTGCAAAATAAGCTATAGGTACTACCTGCTATGGTTCATTTGATTTTGTTTTATTAACAGATCAATCTTTCAAAAACTACTCAATAGGAAGTTGTCACTTGTATATTTGAGTAAGCTATTAACTAAAGGTAAACACATTCATGTTAGGATCTGCTCTTAATGCATACTACTAAAATAATAAATAAATGAAATGGATAATTTTTGGCATTTTTTTTTTTACTCGTGTTTTTAAATAAAATGTTATATCAAGGTTGTTTATCTTTAGTTAAAGACTTACTCAAGTATAGAGACTCACTTCACTATTAACTTATAACTATGGTGTTAGGATACTTCCCTAAATATGAGCAGTGAATGTATGAAATTATGGGCCTGTTTCACCACCTACGAATAAGTCCTACATAGTTTATTTGGTAGATAATTTCATACAAATTGTGTTCCATTTTTTAATTTATCATGTAGATAGTGGCTATTCGGACATTGTGAAACTGGCCCTAAATATATAAAAAAGCTAGGCAAATGATAAATGAGTACAATCAAAAGTTCTACATTTACTAATAAGGTTTGTTTACCAACACCAGATAACTATTTGTGAAATAATAAAATGAAATTCCTTTGTGCTTTGTATATATTTATCGATAAATCTATAAAATTTACTGAACTAAAATGTTTTAGTTATAAAGTCGTAGTGGCCTAGTGGTTAAAGCACCAGCCCCTCAAGAACGAGTGTGTGAATTTGATTCCAGGTGAGGCAAGTACTAATGTAACTCTTATTAGTTACATATATACTCTCTAATTATATCTTAGATATGGAAATCTCTAAAAAACCTGCGTTTAAAAAATCTGTAATTAACAACCCGCCTTGAGCGAGCGTAGTGATTAACGCTCTTTCCTTCTCTGTATGAAAAGAAGCCTGTGCCCAGCAGTGGGACATCAAATAGGCTGATGTGATGATAGTGTATTATCTGTAGATTGGCTAATATAGTCAGTCTACTCACATAAATCACCTCATAGTGCGGTATATATTACAATACAATGCCATTTCGAATAATTTATACAAATTAATCATAAGTCCCTTCTGGAATGACTTTAAAAAGCTAAGTTATGGCATTATTCCTTTGTAGAATATATACAAAAATATATCTTATATACCTAACAAAACATCTACAATGAATTGCTGTATATTTATTTAGATTCTCTTACATGATATTTACAATTTACAAATAAGTACAAACGCGTTGAACGAAACAGCAAAATTAACAATCACAACTATACGAAATTTTGATCACAGACCAATTGCTATACATATTTTTATTCAAATATGACACAATTTTTTCATTATTACAAATATATATTCACTAACAAACAGTATCAACTAAAAACAATTATTCCCTTATTTTTTTAAATTTTTGGCATAAAATTTGCCTAATGTTGCTGTTTCATTTTGTATACTTAATAAAATCTAAGCAAAATGTACATATTTAAATATCTAATGTTAATCTTATAAGTACTGTCTGTGAATATTGTAAGTATAAGAAGTTACACTTATGCTATGCTGCATCTAAGTTTAAACTGAACAAAGCAATATCTATATTTGTACAATAATGGGGGAAATATCTTTGATTCAATAAACTAATCTGGGTTTATTTTATTATTAATAATTTAATTTATTATGCTCATAAGGTAAATTCATATTGTTTCTCTACACAAAAAAAAAACACACCCTCTTATTAAAATACGTGGTCTTTAAAAGTACCTTAGAATTTAGTACTAGATTTAGACCATTAATTTAGTTCAAGAAGATGGTCTAAAGTAAGTACTAAAGGGGGTACATTTTAAGATCATGTTAGATAATAAGGGGGACATGTGATCATACAAAATGAAAACTTGTGTCTGAAAAGATCCTTTGGACATTATATTCCGAATATCAACTTACATCTTTTGAAGAGTGGCACGCTCAATTAAAAGCGCAATAGACTATTTTCTTCCTGTAAATCTACTGCGCAGATATGTAACTTAAGTCTTGCAAAGTTGATAACTTCACTTTCTGACACGGTGTACAGACTCCAGCACATCAAGCTACTAAAATCTGTCAAATTTCCTTAAAAAAAAGTTCAACTTATCGCTTATGATTCAATGTTGAATTGAAATGGTGATAACTTGACAGTTTCGGGTAACTTGACGTGCTAGCGTCTGTGCCATTACTAAACAGTAGTATAGGGTATTTGCGTGTGTTTGATTTTGTACAAAATTTTTAACAAAACAAATAAACACAAGCACAAGGAACATTTTTCTGAAAACAGCGTCAAAATTGGTTGATAAATGGAGCAGCAATCAACATTTTTTATATTCGTAAGATGAAGAGTGGGATTATAGTGGGGACATCTTGCTATCTCTTTTGCGCGTGCGTGATCGAATAGCGTTGACGTCACAAGCTTGTATGTGCATCCATTTTCTGTTATTCAACTGTTTGACTTTTGAAAGGTTTATAAATTACTTATTTCTCATCGGATTCCAAAAATTATTTCTGTTTTTGGTTTTGTAAAATGTTACTTTTGATATGAATAATTAAAAAAAAATGAGTCAAATACCCTATTATGCCTTGCAGAATTGCTCATGTTCTTATAGAAGACTATAAAAACAATCCTTCAATAGCTAATAAGCTAAGAGAAGATCTATAATAATCCTTCTTTACTCATGAGTAAGACACAAGTTTTCATTGCTACTAACTTTCCAATAATTCACGTATCTAGTACAGGCGGTTCCAAAGTATAATGATGTTCATAGATAAATTAATCCTCCAACAATACATACAAAAATATATAACATATAGGTACTAATAAAATTTAAATACTTACATAATCTCGTAATCACTTGCGTATATAATAACTTCACATCTTTTAGGTTCCAAAAATTTGTCATTTTGAAGTAACTAGAATAAATGTGATTGTGTTTTGTCTTTTATTGCAACACTCAAGCGCCAAGATTAGGTACTTTTTTAGACCACGGATGAAAAACATATATAAATAGTCAGGCAACGAATAAGTCTGTTTTTATGTACCATACGGTAAGGATGACAACAAAAATTCTCTGAGATATACCACCAATCTATCGATGTTTCTATCTTGTTTTAAGACCCGAAAATTATCGCAAATTTGACGAAACCTTGGCCACACAAATACAAATTCAACTGTCAATATTGTGTACATAAAGAGATTTATTTTTATATCTCAACCACATTCCCATAGGGTTGTAGGTAACTACGCACTTGAAAAACACCTTTAAGACTGACCTCATAAGGCGTTATTTCCCTTAACGTTTTCTATCACCAATGTCTTTACAGCGACGTTTCTATTCGTCGCTGCTCGAGTCCTAGCTGTCGATGTGGTCGGGCTCCATCTTGGGACTGGGGCGAAGCACCATTTTGTCTTCACCATCGCCTTCGTTGTGGACAGTTTCTATCGTGAGCATCATTTTCTCGTCGCAGCTGTCGTCGCCGGAGTCTGAGTACATTGATTGCGTCGATGTTGCCACTTCCTAGAATTAGACGAATAGTATTTTTTGTTAGTAAGTTTAAGATTACTTTTTTACTAGCTGTGTGTGTAAAATATGGACTTTTAAGGAGTTAATAAGTACTCAAAAAAATGTGTGCTCCTGTAGTAACCTCACTTGCTAATAATATTGATAGCTTGAAGTGATGAAGTACAAGTTTGGTGAACCCCATATTAAGTATGTCCCGTACCCAAACAGATTCTCGGGTAAGCTTTCTATACCCATCAAACCATAGTTAGTGAAATAAGGAGCAAGTATTGATGGTTTTTTGAAACACATACACAATACAAGATTTCCTATTAAAATGTAACAATCACGCAAAAAAAATGTAGTCTTTTTTGCATAATATTCAATTGTTAAGCCAGTAATTTGTTCTCGGTAATATTACTCACCGTAATTCTATTCTTGGTGTGTATCCGCACGTGTTTAGCGAGATGGTCCGACCGCATGAACCTCTTCCGACACTCTGGACACTCGAACCTCTTCTCACCAGTGTGCGTCCGCCGATGACGTTGTAGCTCGTCCGACCGGGTGAACCTGATTCCGTAATTATTATATTTTAGCTTAATTACAAATAGCAGACATTCGCATATGGACAAGTTTTTCCAAGAAACGAGTATTATTAAATGTAAAGTCATCCATTCATTTGAGGAGAAGCCTCAGAACAATTTGAAACTTCATAAATCGAACTATCCTCAAAGCCAGTTAAATTTTAAGCATACCATTTTTTTAAGATGTTGGTTACAGTTAATATCGTACCTCGTAAGTAAAGCCAACAGTTACAAATATGTTGTCAAATATGTAGATAGGAAAGAAAAGTTTACGTCTCGTGTCGCCCGACAGAAGCGATGCTTTAGATACAGTACATATTGGGCGCTTTAAACTCGCATCAATACTATTAGCGCTGTAGGTTAGTGAGAGAAGAGCCTACCTTACCGCTACTGCTTGCGTGCGTGAGGTATGGGGAAGCCAGACAGAGTCTAACCACAAAAAGGAAATATCATAAGAAAAAAAAAAGTACCTCTTCCCACAAAACAGCCAATTACAAAGGAACGGTCTCTCCCCGGAATGCCACCGTAGATGGGCGCGCAAATGTGACGTCTTGCCGTACACCTTGTTGCAGCCCGCTATGTGACAAACGTGTTGCTTCTTGCGATCCATTAGTCTACTGCAAACAATTGTGGTGATTCAATTACTTTTGTTTATGCAACATGCCATATGTAACGCTTAAACTTATCATGCGTTACAAGGAAAAATATGAAAGAATACTAATTTTAATTAGTTTTATTCACAATCTGCAGAGAGAATGTGAATATTAATAGCGAGTAATCTTAATTGCCTTGCCCAAACTACTATTATTGTAATTGTGTATTTAAAATTGTTCCATTAATCTTTTGACCGCCACATCAAAAAGAGAAAGACATGCCCCCAGCACTAAACTAAGAATGAATCCATAAATATCTACAATTAAGTAGTGAGTTCAGTATTATATCGTTTTAAACTGATTTTTCATTTTAAACTTTAACCCCCTTATTATAAAACATGGTCTAAAAGAAGCACCGGCTTTAGCACTAGGTTTAAACCGCCACCACGAACAAAGTTAATGGCCTAAACCTAGTACTAAACCCGGTACTTTTTAAAACCATGTTTTTTAATAAGGGGGTAAGAGTCTGTCATGTACACTGGGCACTTTTTGGGTTGTGGCGGCCAAAAGGTTAATCTATACTACAAATATTATAAAGCTGAGGTTTGTTTGCTTGAACACACTAATCTCAGGAAGTTCTGGTCTGATTTGTATAATTATTTAGTGTGAAATAGTCTATTTATCGCTGTAGGCTATAATACAAACTTTTTATACACATGCGCGAAGTAGTTCCTACGGGATGCGGTTGACACCGCTGGCGGTAGCTGATTTAAATAATATGGTGGCACATATGGTTACTAACTTCTCTCCCTGATCGCAGTTCGGACAGGTGCAAGCCACTCGCTTCATGAGGCGCTTGCCCTGGCTGGGACTGGTGGGACGCATCTTGGCAGCTTCGCACTCGGCCGGCTGCGGCGTGGTGGCCGCGCTGCCCGGCCCGCTCGCCGTGTGCGTGGTCACGACTTGCCACTTGCCCGGCTCGTTGGGGTCTTGTTGGATTTGCTGGCCTGGATAACAGAGAATGGAGATTGGAATAAGTTTAAAAAGAGACAATCTTTATCTGTTAAAAGGGCGCGGCATTTGAGTCTACAAAACGCAGCACAGTAGCCGATGCTACGAACCACTACATTATGCTTGCCATCAAAGCGATTAATATAAAAAAAAGATTACTATTACAAGGATACAACTTTGTGAACTAACATAAAAACTCCAGGAGACTCCAATATACTATAGTAGCTGCCTCTAACGGTGTCACCCGCGTCCCGTGGGAATGACTCCGCTCACCCAGATAAAAAGTAAAGCTCAAGCCCTCTTCAATAAGTAGCTATCTACACTGAAAGAATTTTTGACTAGTAGTATAGATTACAAACAAACACCAGTATAATTTATTTGTGAGACTTAACATTACTTTTAATGATTGGTAATGCTTCTATATTCTACCAGTTCAGGCTTTTACTTTTCATAAAAAGTCAAGGTGAGCCCTTGACCTTTCAAAACCAGAATAAGCCTAATAAGATTTGGCCAACTGCAAAACTCTTTTTAGGTAACGGAATTAATAACACATTAGTCTTTTAGATTTGGTCTTAATGCTAATCACCGGAAATACTTGATTCATTTAAACATTCTTTGTATTAAATATCGCATTAATTGTAAATGGCTATAGATTACTTTTGACCAGGTGTGCAGAGTAGTTCCCTCTAGACACAGGTAAAACCGCTCCTTGGAATGTTGATCATATAATCATGTCATGTTCCTCCATGTTTGAAAACATCTTTTGCAGATGGTTACAGGTAGTCAGAAGTCAGAAAGAATTATTTTTATTACCCATTTTTGAGGTCAGATATGCAATTGTTTTATCTAAAACACCGGTGCTCAGCAGTATTGGGTTAGACTGGAAGGCAATCCAAACATAGTTGCAAAAAGGCTAATCAGATATTTCTTACATAGCCCACACTCTAGACTATTATAATTTATTAAGAGTTTGGTGTTGCACATATTCTTTTTAATAATAATTTATTGAACTGTAATTCTTATAGTAGTTAGTTTTATAGTATGTTGTTTATATTCTCACCTATAAGTGGCTGTGCCGCTTGAGGTTGTGTCTGCTGCAATTGAGCCAGCTGTACTCCTGGCAACCCAAGAGCTGGTACCAACTGTACGGCACCACCCAAACCGCCCACGCCCAGCGTTGGGACCTGCAAAAGTACCACAATACAGCAATGCCGCAAACCACACAAACTTCACACAAAATAAATTGAACGAGTTTGTAGCCGCCGATAAAAGAGGTTATGTTGTCGCCATTAAATATTCAGTACCTCTAAAAGTCAACTAATCCCAGCCTACGACATGGAATAAGAATAATACAAGTTAACCCATCACCAGATAATCACTTTTAATAACATCAAGAGGAAGTGACGTTAAAAATATGTCAAATAAAATAACACTGATCCGCCCAGATAGAATACAATACGAATACGATGAGCGTATTTTATTGACAAGTATAAAGCATTAAAACGACAAATAAATAAACGAAATAAATAAATCGCTTACAAACCTGCTATATACGCAATATTTAACGTCACAAAAAAACAACTGACGATATAGCCCAGAAACAACGCGCAGACTCACAGAAGCGACGGCAATAAACTCGTTCGGAAACACATGACGAACGAACAACAATAACGGTTACGCTTCGGGAATATTCGTGCGGGGGCCGAAGATTGCCGAAGGCACTACCTGTACAAGATTCGCGACGCGTACATTGCTCGATGCGGGAATGACGGTGACTTGCTGGCCGGTGGGCGTGCTGGTTATAATCGTCTGGGAAGGTTGTTGCTGCTGCATATTCCCAGAATCCGCTTGCATTGGGTTCGAGACCGCCTTTATCCGTATCCAAGCAGCGTGATAGATATAAATACTTTACTTAAATATGGGATGGTATACGAGTAGTATAGATGCATACATATATACAATATAGGATTAATGATTACAGAAATATATTCTTCTGATCGTTGTTGGTTGATTGTTTCTCTGAATAGAATATTAATTCATCTTAAAAATGTCTATAAATATTTGTATCAAAAATATGGTAACATCAAGAAAAACTGCTTTGTTACATACCTTTATAATATGTTTATTTATCTACAGCCAGAACTATTATCATTTTAAAGTACTTATACTTCTAAGCAAACCAAATAAAACATAATGGTACCACAAGCACCCTTATTATAAGCCAAGAAAACATTTTTTATTATTTGCTTCGCTAATTACAAGGGTAAATAAATAAATAAACCCAAATAAAACAAAATAAAAACCTAGCGAACTCCACGTGGGTTAGTTAGCTTCATGAAATAAAAACTGAAAGCTTTGAAGCATTATTTTAATGAGGGAAACCAATTTTATATTTATGAAATTCATAGACACACAGCTTAATAGCTCCCAGTATGAAAAGCCTGAGTAGATACAACCAATGACCAATGCAAAAGAAATAAAGAACCAATTCTGCCGGTAAATACCATAGAATTACGACTCACCTGCAATGTGATGGTGGCAGGAGACTGGCCAGCGTTCCCTCCCCCCTGCGCGCCCCCGCCCTGCTACCAAACCAAAACCCAGCTTATATTTACAGCTGTTATCAACTTATTATCTAAGCGATTAGTCCGTTTGCTTAATTAGTAGCAATTATGAAGTGAAAATTATTATAGGACGGACGGTATGTAACAAATCTCAGCAACAACAAACAAAACTATTAAAGAAAGAAAGAAAGAAAACCATTTATTCGCACATAAAAAAATATATATAATTTAACTATTTTCGCTAAAATATGTATGTATAAACGTGTTTCATATGCACTTATTGGAACTGGAATTGGACTTTAAATAAGTAAAATAGCATAGATTTATAAGTCATAAATCTATGTAAAATAGCTATTGTATTGTCCAAAGATTATCCGGCGACTGATGTTTTTTGCATTAAAACAGAAAGAAAAAGGAATATGGTAAACAAAACTCAGAGCGGAGGTCATCTGATGTCAGCAAGAGCTACACAGGGTTTTTCGATTTCCAATAATTTTGGGCAAACCCCGAAATGAATACGTGGAATTCGTCAGACAATAACTGACTAAAACCTTTAGACCCCGGAAAGAATAATTGTTTTAAATAATGTTAGCTTGAATAGAAGCATTGAGCTATTGTTTTTTTTTTTTCTCAGTAGCAGGATAATATAACAATAGTGACAATAGCTATTCACGATAGGTGGGATTAAATACAGACAGAGTACAAATTATAGTTTTGTCTAATCTTATATATTCAACCAACTGTTGCCCACAGTTTCACCTGCGTCGCTTTGAATATGGGGATAGTGTATCTTCCCAACAGTGAAATCATTTCTTAAATCAGTTTAGCAGTTTCAGAGGCTTTACAAGGGTACATAAAAAAAATGTCTTAATAATAGTATAGATAGACGAATTTAAGGACTGTTTTGTGAATAGACAGTAAAATATGCATGAAGAAGAGCGACTAACGGTCCATTTCCATATATTGCTTACTAGGGACAGGAATTTGACATTACGTGGCTTATGTCAAAATCCTATCTGTAGTAAGCAAATCAGCCGATAGGTAGGTTACAGAAATCCGCCGTTAGTGACATAGTAGATTTTTTTTAAAAAGATAATAATATTACCTGCACATTAGCCAGTGACGCTATCTGTATCTGTTGGATCTGTCCTGATGGTGTTAGAACACTCGCCATTTGAGGTTGAGCTTGCATCTGTACAAACATCAAGTCATATGCTTATCCTACTTCATATATCGGTACATTATGTATAACAGATAACACACGATGTAAAATGTAAAATGCGTTATTAATACTATAATTTACATTTATTTCTGTGTTGTTAAAATCGCTATGGTATTTAAAGTCGTGGTGGCCTAGTGGTTAAAGCACCAGCCTCCCAAGTATGAGTTCTCAAGCGGGTTCGATTCCAGGTCAGGCAAGTACCAATGTAACATGTCTAAATATATCTTGGACACCAATAACTGATTAAAGGTGAAGGAAAACATCTCGAGGAAACCTGGACTGGTAAGTCTGAAATCACCAACCCGCACTGAGCAAGCGTGGTGATTAACGCTCAATCACTCTCTGTGTACGAGAAGGCCTGTGCCCAGCAGTGGGACATACGATAGATCTGTTCGAATATTCAATGGCAGAATTGTCAAGGTTATAACAAAGTTTAGAATGCGGTTTCATACCTGCTGCAACTGGGGTATGATCTGCAGATGCTGCGGCGCGTGGACAGGTAGATGTACAGTCTGGTAGACCGTGTGGCCGTTGGCGACGCTGACGGGCACCTGCACGGGCACCATGCCCATGCCGCCCACGCCACCGCGGACTGCGATACCGCCACCGCCACCTAACATCGTCAGCTCGTGTTAAATGTTTCACTTTGACAACTACTGGGTAATCAACAAACTTAAAGCAAAACTTGATAAAAGTAATTGTTTGTTTTCAACTTGCATTTAGAACATTGTTCACGCGTATATGTCTCAAAATAAGAGAAGGAGACTGATCAGGCTAACTTCAATTTATTGTGAAGGGATAAGGGATGGTTCATATCTGACGTAAAATACGCCGAGCGTATCATCAGTCGCACTAACGTATCATCGGTTGAGTGTGAACAATGTGTTTTTCTATACATTTGTCTGTTCTGGCGTTACGCGACCGATAATACGCAACGCATGTTCCGTTAGATATGAACCTTCCCTAATATTCCATAAAATATTAGGGAAGATATAAAACATGTTATGTAAGAGGTTGTAATGTCTGCTTATTTCATTTTATTGTAATTTAGGCCTGTTTCATCACCTACGAATAAGTTCCAGGTAGATTATTAGGTAGATAATTTCATACAAATTCTGTTCCATTTTTTAATGTATCTGGTAGATAGTGGCTTTCGGACATTGTGAAACTGGCCCTAAGCCTCAGAAAAATTAGGCTATTCTTGCTACGTAATGCTTTATATTTGTTGATCACCTGAGACAAACATGTCCTTACAACATTTTGAATTTAACTGGCTGGACAAGAAGCAAATATTGAATTGAGGACAAGGAACTCCAATTCAGAAACTAGAAGTTCAACCGATTTAGATGAGGACAGAAAAACATCGATTCTCTTGTAATATTTAGAAAGTCTTATTATTACTAAGGTAGTAACATGTCTAGGAGCTTATAATAAAAGCTATTCTCTGCGGCACTATAAAATATTTTCTTAATTTTTATACATTTCATGTCTTAAAAATAGAAAATTATAAATAAACAGCTTTACTTGACATTCTATCTACATAAAAAGCTCTCTAATTTGTGCACGAGACAACTAAGTGCTCACTCTAACACAATGTAATAAAGCGTGTATAAATTGACCACAGAATTAATTAAAATTAGATAAGTCTATGTTTGCGTATTTTATGCAACTATCCTGTTAATTTAATTTAGGGTGTTCTGTTGATATATGCAGTGTATTTCCAAAGCGGTTACTTTGTTTGTGTGCAATTTTTATGGAAACACAAAGTATGACGTCACAGATTTTATACTTATATCGATTATACTTTCAATACAAAAATGAAATCAATTTTTGGTTCAAACAATAAATTAAACTGACGTTGTTTGTTTGACTTTGTTTTAAGATGCTTTTCATAATGAATATGCATAAGAATTTTCATTTTTTCATAAATATTTTATTTTTGACCTAGTCATATGTACCCAATCGAATAGAACATGGTGATTTAATGAGAAAAATGTAGATACCCGAAGTACCTAACCCACAAAATCAATGAATAAATGTTTACAAGTGTTGTTAAAAAGTGATCTAATGACAGCGAAAGTGCATGGGTAGTAAACACAAGAAGCAAATAAAACATAATTGCAAGTTTCTATAGTAAAGCTTGGGAGACGTAATAAGGATATTATGTTTGGAGAGAATTTCTTTGAACTGCACCGTTATCGAAATGACTGCGATTTGGTAAAATGATGAATTATGAAGCAAATACTTACCTAATGCTATTTTAAACTGTATTTACAGTGTGTTACGGATAAAAGTTGCATGACTACACTTAAGTAACAATCAAAAAGGAATCACATGAGGCAGTGTTTTGGAAAATAAGAAAAAAATCAAAAACTTAAACGAATACTAGATACTCAAAAAAAGTTAGTTAATTACCTGTTCGAATTATTTGCAGTATGTACTTACAGCTAAAAAAATTACAGCAACAGAAAAAAAGAATATTTCAAAGTCTGTTAACAGGACTTTAAAATTCGAACGAGAATGCCCAAGAATTTTGAAAAAAAAAGTATTCCGCTATATTTAACAGCCTAAAAATATCAAGATGTAGTCATATCTTTGATCCGTGACGCACAGAAAAATCGCGATGAATGCTGATCAAAATAGTCTCCAGACGTGACCGAGGCACCAACCTTGTCCATTGGGGCTGGTGGGCGGCTTCGTGTCTTTCCCGTTGGGCTGCTTCTCCACAGGAGTGACGGCCGCCGAACTACACGGGATGGATATCGCCTGACTGGTCGGGATTGTTATCGTCTGATTGGCCTGAAGCCCTGGCAGAGATATGTTCGACCCCGGGATGGTAATCATCGGTTGGTTCCCGGTCAAAGCGCTTATAGGAACGGTAAGGTTAGTGCCCGGGATGGTGATTGTCGCCTGCTGCTCTGCTAGCGGGGAGGTGGGGGGCGAGGGGGGCGGAAAAACACAGATTAGTATGACAGTTGTACGTTAGAAGCAAAGATCATGCGATGGTGGTGACTAGTTGTGATAACACAGTACCCAACATTGTTCGTCAATGTGTTATTGGCGTATGAATAAGGTAATCTAAATTGATGATGCTTAAATGTAAAGAAAATATAATTGGACAGCCAAAATCATATAAATCTTAATTGAAAATCATATTACTAATGTTAACATCAACTAATACATACTTGGACACACATGCACTTATAGATTTTGGATACTGTTCGTTATTTTCCACATCTAGTCTACAGACAAGACTACCTTTTGAAAATGAAGTGATATGTTTCAGTTGATATTTCGGATAAGAGAAGAGTATGAATGTTTTAGTTTGAAAGCGAAGCCTTTAAATGGAAAGTTAATCCCAAAGCAATCCCAAAGCTATCTGTGAGGTTAAGTGAAATCAAAGCTTATGAAAAACCTATAACAGCCAGTGCTAACTGGACGTACGATAAAGCGATTTTTATGTCCCCTTTAAAGGGAAATTTGTAATCGTATTTAATTTCAATTTATATTTTGCAATTTATAATATTTATTTATTTTTGTTTACCATAAAACTAAGCTAATATAAAAAAGTGATCAAAAAGAGTGTATGTTACATACCGGCAGGTAAATGCATGACGTTTTGTAGGAAGCCAGCGGGCAGGACAGGCGTCCGCACCAACTGGCCATTGACAAGGCTGACTTGGCCCATGCCTGAGAAATTCTGGAAGAAAATATCAGATATTTTATGTATACGAGATATAAAATCAATTATTCTTCGTTATGTTCACTTTGAAATATAGGCCAGTCTAAGAATAATCTAGCCCATCTTCGCACTACAATTTCAAAGCTGTTTGTTTTAAATAAAAGACCTAGTCATTTCGACATTTCTGTAGAGAAAGAACTACACAAACCCACTTATTGTTTTTATGTGGGAAATCATCAAATGACCCTTCCCACTATGGGTGCAGCGGGAGGGAGGGTCGGACTTTTACTGACTAAAACCCACTCTTGTTCCTTCTGGAGGTGCCAGGGCCACGGTAACTCTTGCGAACAACATCTCTTACAGAAGCCCAACTTAACTTGACAAAGACAGTGTATCAGTCTTATTTAAGTTGGCATGTATTATTTATTATTTAGGTTGAGCCCGCTGACCTCGAAATATATCAACTCAGACAGTTTAGATATTATAACAAAACAGATCAGCAGCTAATTTGACCTCCACGTTGTAGCCAAAATTACCAAGATCATAGTCAAAACGGAAATAGCTAACTCTGGAATCTACAGCGAAGTATATTTATTTTGTGTTTTTTTTTTTTCTTTTTATTATAATTAATTCATATTAACAGTAACCTGTGCATGTTGCGCGGGTATGAACAGGGCATCCTGTCCGTCCACAGTGACAGCCTGCATAGGAGCCACGCCGCCCACGCCTCCCACTAAGCAGCCTCCGTATACTCCCTGCTGTTGCTGTAACAAATGGTGTAACGTTAGTAATCATCGTCTTCCCCCTACCCTTGTCCGAAAATTTATTTGGGGATGGCGCAGCATGTTTTTGTCTTCCACGCTCTTCTATCTGCCGTCATCTCGCAAGTTACAATCTTTCTAGCCATATCAACTTTCCAGCGCCATATCAATCCATCCATCGTTTCTTTGGTCGTCCCCTTCCTCTATATCCATCCACATTTATGAAATAGTGTAATGTTAGTATTCAAATATTTATTGTTAAAAATATCAGTAATTCTGTTGAGATTTTGTCTTTCCTGTTACTTAAATAATTAATTAGTCTTTTTATCCAATTATTTATTAAATCAAGTGGCTGTTTTTTTCCTATACTTCTAATATGGCTTTATTATAATAGAGATGAAAATGTCGTGATAATTTATTTAGGACAGTGAGGGCCAGTTTCACAGGTTACAGATAGCCATTATCTACCAGATAAACTATCTGAAACTTATCAGCAACCTGTGAAATTGGCCCTGAGTATTTTGATGTAGCTCAAGGATGAAAATTATTGAATTAACAGTCAATAATTAAAGTTCTTTTTTTATTATTAAACTATTTATAAAAAGACAAAAAATACATACTTGTAACAACTGTGGATGTATCTGCAACAGTTGCTGTGGCGTGTTTTGATACGTGGCTCCTTCTCCCGACACCACGCCACCCCCCAATAACGACTGCAACTGTTGCATCGATATAACCTGAAAACAACACAATATTCATCAATTAAATAATTTCAAATAACCGAACCAACTTTTAATGCTTCGTAAAAATGAAGAAAAGTTTGAAATACTATGTAAGGGTAAATATTTTTTTAATTTATTATTTACTAGCGGTCGCCCGCGGCTCCGCCCGCGTGGATGTCGGTTTCCGCGACAAAACTATGTGTTATTCTGATGTATAAGCTATATTGTGGTAAAGTTTCATTCAAATCCATTCAGTAGTTTTTACGTGAAAGAGTAATAAACATCCACACATCCATACTTACAAACTTTCGCCTTTATAATAGTAGTAGGATTTAATTACCTGTGGTTGTTGTACTTGAATTCCATTTCCAACTGAATTTGCTGCGTTTACTATAGCTGCTGATAATTCATTGCCCTGAAAAAAAATAAGAAGCTTTGTTACACCTAGCACTGAAAATTATCTTAACACCAATAAAATTTTAATCATAGATTTTTAGAAAATTTGCAATTTCTGTACTACTAGTGGTTTCCCACTGTAAAAAGTTGCTTATTTTATTCCTCAAGAAATTAACTATCTAACACGATCATTTTTCAAATCAAACCAGTAGTTCATAAGAATAGTACTTTCATGCAAGCCCACTTCATCTTCATAACATATGCTAAGCGTAGATGTAAAGTATGCAGTAAATAAAATTTATTGATACAAGACAAACATATTAAGGAAAAGTCTAAAACCAATAGATGGTTGTGCCAAATAATCTAGTAAAGCCAGACAGACTTATGCTGGTTTTCAAGTGAACCTCAGAGGTGTCAAACAGTTTGAATCAATAAAATCAGAAGTTATTTTTACTTGATTATAGTTACATTGGTTAGATATTTTTTCCATACCGATAATCCTTGTGCCCTCAGCTGCTGCACCACAGCAGAACTAATAACCCTTAACTGCGGTTGTTGTTGCTGCTGTTGCAAGTACTGTTGCTGTATCGCGGCAATAGTCGCCGCATCGCCCTGCACTTGTTGCTGTATTAGCTGCGCTTGTTGTTGTGCCTGTTGCTGTTGTGCCTGTTGCTGTTGCGCCTGTTGCTGCTGCGCTTGCTGTTGCTGCGCCTGTTGCTGCTGAGCTTGTTGCTGTTGTTGTGGGCCTGTAAAATTAAATACGAGTTTTTAAGTGATTTAAAGGGATGGTTGTTGACAGATCGTCGTTGACAGGTCGGTTCTTAAAGATAAAGGAAACGATTAAAAACCTAGCTTCAGCCAGCAGTTTCACATGCGTCCTGTCGGAACTATTCCTTGTATTCAGGTTAAAAACCTATATTAAAAGTGGGTTTAAACACATTTTTTTTTTAAACCGGGTGGGTACTTCCTGCGATTAAGGCATTTAAACAAACAACTGTTAAGCTTTATAATATTAGTAAAGATCAAAATCCATGTCAGTATATCTGCAACCACATCTTCTAAATGTTAATTAAACTGAACAAGTTAAACAGCTTTTAAACATGAACGCATATGATTTATTTGCATGAGAATCTGGTATGACTTCCTTCTTCTTGGGAAGCTGATTATCAAAATTACTTACTAAAATGCTGTTGTTGATCCTTATTATCTTGCTGCTGCTCTGGTCCCATGGTGGCGGCGCCGAGCCGGCTACACGTCGCCGCCAGGAGAGCTAGGGGCGACTGTGAGCCGTTGCCTTCCTGTAACCAAACATTATGATTTTAATACAAAACAATAGTTGTTACTATGGACCGATACAACATAATTTAGAGCAGTTTTCAAGTATTGAAGTAAACTTGGACATTAAAAATAAAACCGTTGAAATGTACAATCAGCCTGAAGTGGCCGCAGTCATTGCTGACGATCATTGTTACTGTACTCATATCTTCTATGTATCAGAAGATGGTTGAGTCTGGCATTGGAATATGAAATATGTCAATTACGGTGCAAATAATAATTTCTTTTAAATAGGCTAGTATATTTAGAGTATTAGAAAATCAGTGTAGATGGCTTCTAGACATTATTAATGAGCCTATAAGTTCTATTATAAGACACACCCCACCAGTGGTAGTGCAGAATTGTTTACATGCAACACAAAAATTATTTTTTTAGTATTATACTGTTTTATTATCAGTTTCCCTAATGTATACAGATGGGATATATAACACCAATATTTGCCTGAATATGCTCCAAAAAGGTGAGTGTTTATTCCAATTAAATAAGTAATATTGTACCTTTCTTTAAATTTTCATTTGCAGTCCGTTCGCATGTTTATACTTTCTAGTTACATAGGGAAACCTATTGCTGTTGGTTTTCTAAATGAAATAAAAAAAAAGTTAGTAGAAAAGTCCTGAGTGAGATTTTCTTTAATAAGTATTAACAAACCAGTATCAATACCCTCAATGGCAAACAGCAACTGTCCTTAAGATAGTACATAATAAAATAATGAAGTATGTTTTACATATGACAATGCATTATGACAAAGATTAATTAGCATAAAGCATTTATTTATGTTGTGATCTACAATAACCGGCTACTACAACTTTGTTCAATGTCTTTGAGACCATTTTTATGAAACAAAAATAATGTGTATTGAATATTAGTAGATATTTAATGTAGTGATATAACAATAAGTAATTTGTAGTGCAAGAAAATTGTGCAGTTCTGATTTTCATTTTTTTATTTTTCATGGTCAAGACAGAATGTCTTCAGTCTATACAGTGACTTTGTATGTTTATGCCTTTTACAGCAATTAATTATTTTAAGACAACTTAGGTGGATGTTGAGATAGCAATATCTTGAGCAGATATTTATTATTGAGAATATTGTGATATCTCATTGGAAGGAAAAGTAGATAAAAGATATTTCTGTATGGTGTACCTATATTGAGGAAACTTGTGTATCTTTTTAAATTATTATTAAATTATTACAATTATCTGATTTATTATGAAGCAGGTGTTTAAATGATAAAGGACTCGCATTTCTTTACAGTATGTATATAACTATTTTGAAAGATCAACCAGGAAGCTGTCTTTTTTTTCGATCATCTTACTTCGTAAAGAGTGGGTAAACTATGGGTATTTCGATACGTATATTATTATCGAAGGTCGGTCGCGTTGCGCACAAAGCGATCGAAGAAATAAATAGGGGGAAAATGTCAGGAACGTCGCCCCGGGCCCTTAATCGCGCTCAAAGGAAGCAACGACATCGAACGAACCCCTTTTTGGTGACAACATCGAAATAGATACGCGTACGAAATAAGGACCATAGAATTAAAATTCTCACCTCAAATAAATGTGATGTATGCATTCCATAAAAATATATTAAATTATTTACAAAATCAAAATAATCCGTTTGTTTTCATAATTTGGTTGGCACCTGTCAAGTGTCAAAAATCTAAGAAAAGGAGGAAATAAATAAACCGTAAATAGAGCCCGTTTACGAAGGAAACGGATTTATTGTTTGATATTTTGGGTTAACACTGGTAAACAAACCAAAATATTTAGATCATAGACAAAATGTTCATATTGTTCATTCAGTTTTGTTTCTTTATTTGTATTATTTTACGAAGATTCATTTTTAAAAGCCTTTGTTGCGCCATTGACTGGTCTTGATTTAATTAATTTAGATCTGTACTATGTGTCACGGAGAAGTTATTTCCACGTGCGTGTAAAGTTCGTAGCTGCAACAGTTCGCGAAGTTTATATATCGTAATAGTTGTGAGTCGACACGCCTTTTCCTAACAAGTGCCGGGAGTCGTCGCAGGCAAGGCCGCCGCCGCCCTTTGATCCACCCACCTCAAATCGCGTGACTGATTTTTATGCAGCTGCTAAGTAGGCTATCACAGCAACATATCGAACAAGTCAATTTAAGGTATGTACGCAAGTTTCTTTTTTCTGTGATGAATATAGTTCGCATGAAATTATTTTTAATTTCGTTCTAGTAATTTAAAATGGCTACCATTAGAAAAACTTATTTCATTGTTATGTTCAGTGGCTTTTGGTGATAATTGCTTTTTATAGAGTATGATGATATACCTAGCACTAAAAACACTTTTTTGTGTTTTGTTGAAAATGGGTGGGAATTAATGATAAGAGGAACCGGAGGAGGACGCTGATGCTATTTCGGCAAGGGAGTTGCTAGCAACACGGTCACAACCTCCTGCGTGTGGCCTGGCGGGCCCCACACGGCCGGGGCCGCACTCGCCCCGCCCTCCCCCTGCACCGACCGACACGAGACCGCTGCCCGCTGGCGTCCGATCTGTTACACAATAACACTGCATCCTTTCACTTTGCACTCTTTACCTTGCTGGTTTTGTCCTCGTTTATGTATTCCACCTTCACTTTTGTGGGCTCAGACGACATCATCTACTTTACACTTGCAAACAATATTTTCCCTTTGTTCACGCACAGAAAGCACCATCCTCACGACCGGCCGCCAAACTGCGGCGAGCGAACTGGCAAGCCGCGCCGAACGCGCTCGGCAATTTTCGGAGATCCGCCTCCTATCGCGTTCGGATTTATATCGTTTATATACAATTTTATCAAATATCTTGAATTCTCAAGGATCCAGAAGTTGGCTCAGGGGTCATGTAATTTTTCAAGTATTATATTTATAACTCCACCAAAGATATGAGCGACTGTAATTTTATTTATCGTGATATTAAAACTTATCCGTGGCTATCTCCGTCTCACTCTAACCGAGACAGGTCTTGATTATTGGTAGGCAGCAGCTGCGCCTCTCTCCTCCTCCCCGTCGCGGGTGCGGCGCCGCCGCCCGATAATAATAATTGAAAGTAGGAAGGACGTAATAATGGGTGTATAACCTCGCGCCCGCGGCCTCCTTGGGCGGGCAAAAAATGCACACATGTCGTGCCGGTCGGCGCGCCAGCCGCATCGTCTAACAAGACGTGGCCTGTAAACAAACGATAAGCATACGCCGTTGCACTTACGATTCTTTGTTCATTTGACTCCTTACCGTATTCTAGATTACAACATACTCGTGTCTGAGAAACTCTTATCAGTTTTGGATCGAGTTCACCCATTGTATGATTATTAGAGGAATTAAGTTTCTTGCTATATAATGCGGACAGGCCCATGACCGCGAGCTAGCATGATAGACCTTATTTATTAGAATTTGTGTGTAATGGCATACTAAATTGTGATGCAATAAAAAGTCAAAGGAACATGTTTAGAAACACATCATTTTTACCAACTTGCTGAAACTGAAGGCTGAGACTTCGTTTAGCATAAAGCTATTCAATTTTAATTAATTACTTCAAAATAATAATTATATTATCTTCAGATACATAAAATTAGATTTTTCTGTTAAAATTAAATATACCTATTAAACGAAGTAAATAGTGCTTGTCAAATAACATCATTAATATATAAACATTAGCAAGGGGCTCCATTAGAGAATGACAAATTGCATTTCCAAATTTCTACGCCTGCAGATATAGCGACCCCATTATTTATAGGTTTAGACTGGTTTGGAGTGAGAGTGAAAGTCGGACCACGTTTTGTCAAGCGTCAGTCGCGTCGCAATGCCCCGAGTCCATTATGCACGAATGAACAGCCGCCCCGAGAGAGCGCGTGTCCCCAGCTTAATTATTTCGCATATCTAACGCACCATTTCGGACCTAAACCACATCACTTAAAGTTTAAACTTCTATACAAATAGATGTCGAACATGCATACGCAAGTACGCAGTTTTCTTTTTAGTTGATCTTGCATTTTGAGCCATACCATAACGGAATAAGGATGAAAATGCCATTGATGTGATTATGACTTTGTGACGTTATTACACGTTCTAAAATCTATTATGGGTGTACCTCATCGGCGTGGCGCGGCATGCGGTAGCGGAGTGACGTGATGCTGTTTGCGTATAACCATTTTAATTAGTCGATGAATTGTGTTGATGAAATCATCGGCGTTCATTGTTTTCGGCTCATTGTTCAGTTCGGGAAAATGTGCTACAAGACAGATAATTAGTAATGCGAGTATTTTATGGCAGTCGAACACAGGTCGTGAAATGATTTTAAAACAGTATACGATGAAATGACCAGAAATACTTTGAGTCTTTTCTAAAAAAAAGGTAGCTCATTAATACAGCGCTTAAATTGAGTACTCATAGATGATAGTACCTATGTATTCTAGGGAGCTAACTAGCTCAGCAGATGCAAGCAAACCTGTGCCACATTAATAGCCATTAGCAAGAATCAGAAACAAGTTCATGCGCCTGCGCCCGCATTTTATCTAAAAGATAGTAATCAAGATAGATAGCTTCCTTTCCGGTGCAGAGGCCAGCCATCCGGCCTCTATGGAAGTATCTTGTTCGATAACCTAAAGTTATCAAACAAGAAGGTAAGGTAATACGCTTTAAGAAAAAATATCTCGATCAATTCTAGAAATAACCAAGATAGAGAATCAAGCCATTGAATGAAAGCATTTTTTTTTTCAACTTAATGATAGAATTCTGTTTCTGGCCCATGTGTAAGTCGACGCTAGAACCCCCTCGGTCCTCCATGGTAACGCCTATGCCCCGCAGTGATTCCCTTGTGGGTTAGTAGGTAATACAAGTGTATTTTCTTTTTATTGGGTCAGTGCCTTTATCATTACTACGAATACGACTGACCATTCGAAAAACGGCATTTGACAGTGAGAGTACCCTCAGCTGAAGACAACGCGAGATTATTTTTAGTACTGGAATCAGCAGCGTCAAACAATGTATAGATCGACACTACATCAGTAATAACATTCCATTGTTAACATCCACATAAAAGACCAGGTTATTATTATATACTATTGGAAATATCGATATCGCAGTTAATCTAAACTTTGGCTGAGTTGAGCAGAGCGCGTCAAATCGCTCCCTGGACTTACCTCAGAGACAAGTTAAAGGTAATCTGTCAAAGTTATTAGTCTCGTTGTTACTTTACGTCATGTTGTTACTTTTAAAACATATTTAGGTATATGCCTGTTTATACATGATGATTATATATTTTGCTCCTCCCCCCTCCTCCCAAATCCTGACTACGCCCATGTCTATTCCAAATGCATATAATATGGAGATAGAGTGCTTTCAGCGTACATCTGTAGTTGCATTAGAACCACAGGGAACCTAGTTGGTGGGAACTATCGAAGATTTCGTTAAACTCGCTGACCTTGTTGCCATAAATCCTAAATCTGATTGAGAATATATCACTAAAAGGAGTATAAAACACAAGTAGTGTAAAACCCCAAAAATAAAACTTTAGATTCTTACCTGCAGGTGCACGCAGAAGCATTCCCTTTGTAGAAAGGCATCACAAGCCACCTTAATATAAAATGGGTTTTAGAAAGTATATGCAGAGAGCACGTAAATGTCGGTCCTGCGCCTGATCTCTCTCCGGTCGTGTCGGATTGCCGTCCCATCGGACTATGAGAGTGAGGGAATAAAGAGTGCACCTGAGTCCGCGCGAATGCTTGTGCACTATAATATGTCCTGCGCAGCTGGCTGATCTCCATAAAGGAGAACGGCCGCCGCAGCCGACAATCGGCCTGGATGCCATCAAGACCATTAACCTTCTTCTTCTTCGAGATGATGGTTTAAGATTAAAACTAAACCCAGAAATTTTTAAGACCACGTTTTATAAAAGTTTGTGGAGGGCAATTTCTACTTTAGCGAGTTTTCTATTCCCAACCCGCAGTAAAATGACGATCTAATAACGCTGGCCTTGAGCGTTTTCCTTTCTAACCAGCGATACATCATTATAACACAAAGTAAAATAGTGTTTATTGATACTAAACTTTTCCTTTGGTACAATTATGTTTAATGATAGATATTTTTCAAGCAATACTGAATTTGAAGTCGAAGCGATGACGACATTGCTTTAACAGTCATTAAATTCGCTTGAGCATTATTTATTAAATCCTAATTGCTCTTTTTTCATTGTACAGCCAGCATTTGCTAGATAAGCTATGCCTCATTATCGGGACCAAGAATTATAATATGTATAATAAAGTCATTTTCAAACATACATTTTTGAAAGTTTTACATATCGACACGTTAATGGCTTACGCAATATCCTCGCTGACCTTACTGAATTGCAATATACTCTGAACATACCTACATAAATATATATGTATAATGCAAACTACTAATGATATTCATCTGAACCTGTTGATCAGAATCGAAGTATAGATACAACGGCATCCGTTATTGCGTAAGATTAGATTCCTATTATGACTGGTTCAGGCTGTCTAAGGATACCATTGGCTTGTTATGTACCCTTTTCAAGTCCAGTTAAGGAGCCGTAGGGTTCATGGGCATACGGAAGCGGAAGTGACGGTGGGCGGACCGGACCGCCCGCGCCACCCGCCCCGCGACCAGACACGCCCTAGCTCTCACGAGGTATGCTGCATCTCAGTAATTAGCACATCAACATCACATATATTTGAGTGATTTCCTCAAAGTGTACCGGCAAGTAACGTTAGGAGAGTAGGCGCAAAAACGCGAGTGGGCGACAAACTCCCCACCCACTCAGCGCTGGTTCAATGTACGGGCCCATTAATCACGGCGCGTATGTTTTTGAACGTCGATGACTATTTGCTTTAACGAATTGAGGAAGATTGCGTTGTTTTGTTTTGTTATTGATGAGTAATGGATATGTTTGAAATTTAAATCGTAGTATGGTAATGGTATCGTTGCGCAAAAAAGTATAATATTAACTTCCAGACAAGAAATACTTTGCAATCAAAGATTTACGAATGTATAAAACTGAGAACAAGAAATAAGTGACATCATTATTTTTACAAAAACTACATAAGCAGCTGCTTTAGTAGTTTGTACTCTTAAACTCTTTGGATTCTGGTATTATCCAGAAATTGACATAGTAAAAGTCGTCCCATTCGACATACCAAATAAGACAAGTTGAATTATTTTAAAAACTAAAACAAAAGCACAACAAACTACAGGCGCAAAACTTTATGCTGAAACACGTGTAAAAGTTCTATACAAAATATAAATGCACAACATTCAAATAACGTAAAAGAACAAGTACTCACAACAATTCACAGAATATTATCTCAAACACTTCCTGAGTTATCATAGCTTAACGAAGGCCGAATAATGTTTTCCTTAACTCCAGACTAAAAAATTCATAAGAACGCGGAAGAGACGCGCCCACCCACCGCCCGCCCGCGACATCAGCCGCGGGGGCGTAACCGCCGCCCTACGCCGCGCCCGAGGCCGTCTAACTTTTTCCCGCCAAATTCCCTAGAACACTTCCTACTCATAAGTCAATAGTCCCCAGTCATCACGACAAATATAGAAGCATGACGAAGTAAATTCGTATACTTATATGCTCCAAATTAGCCCTATTTCAATAAAGTAAAAGTTTACCTCGTCTATCTATTAAAAGTACGTTATTGATTTTCGGATCGATATCGCAACGTGACGTCGTTTGATATTCATGTCAATGAAAAACAAGTTCACGATGATTGTGTTGATTGAAAATGAATGATTGATTTGGGAAACATTCGTTCGTTCATTCAGTGCTCCCATAAATTGTCTATGATAAGGGGTTATTTTTGTAACATCGCGCCTTTAAATTGAAGGGTATCAGCTCAAACTTACCGTATTTTAAATTGATTATGTTTCGTTTGAAATATCTATTTAAGGACGAGACTTACTTTTATAGGGCATTTAGAAGAACTGGTACTCTGCTGCATCCATTAGACTGGAAGCTGACCCCAACATAGCCGGGTACAGCTAGACAGATGATGATCACTCATCAAAGTTATCTCTTATCTTTCGTAGTCACTAGCGATTGCGAAAGCAATTTGCTTAGATGAGAAAGATCTACATAATTATAATGAAGTTTATTAATCGGGTGCTAGGTTGAATGAAGCACAAGCTATTGTAGGGTGTGCACTTTCGGAACTTTATGTAGAAAGATTGTTTTGTAAGAATCTCAAAGGAATATTACCTACTCGGAAAGAATGTATAAAAACATATTTTATTATTTTCTAAGTATTGTTATAGGGATAGGGCGATAAGGGATAAGGCGAATAAAGAAGGAAACTAGGTAGGTATGTTATAGTTATTCTGAAATATTATTTTTATTACTAGAACTATTAAATACGGGATGAATAATTAAAACAAGAATAAGTGATTCAAAATCAATATATTTGCACAATAAACACATCAAGAACTTTAAAATACACTGTAAATCGCTATCGTTTGATAGAAACCAGTGCTATGCATTATAAATGTTGTGTAATATCTAAAATCTGGCCCACACTTCGGAGATTCCGTATCTGAAGGTTTTACCAACAAATAGATTGCGAAAATGAAGCTTAGGCATAATTAACAAGTGTACCGCTTGTGGTGGCTAAGCTCTAGCGATATAAAAATGTTGTTGGAAATAGAAATGTGTTTTATTTTATTTTGCATGGCGTAGATATAATGTTAGGGGCTGTAATTTTGTGCTTGGCCATTGCAACGTCTGCAATGCAAGCTGTACTATGCTATGCCCCTGTTTAAAATAGGAAGGCAAAATATTGCGTTATGGCGGATATCAATAATAGTTTTTTTTTTGTAAAACTTCTTCAAGAATTCCATAGATACAGATATTTTAATTATTTTTTCCATTGACTAGGTCTGATTCGTTGGAAATACACGCTAGAGCTCAACGCATACAATAAAGTACTAAATACAATAAATTGTAACAAATAATAAAAATCGCATTCCGACGGTATAATTACACTTTGTATAGTAATAAAAAGAATCGAATAAATAAATCTCATCTTAAAATTATAACAATCACATATCAAATCCATTTATCTTAAAATTAGGGAACAATAAAATGTCGTAGCAGGTTTTTTTGAACCAAATGATATTATTAAATGATCCAAAAAAGTTATCATTCACATAATTTGTCTTCAACAATAAATATATTGGACGTACTTATTCGATATACTTACATAGTTTGATTGGTATTAAAATTTGTAACAATGAAAGTTAAGATTTGAGAAATAATACTTGTGTCTTGCTTAACGCCTACTTTGTTGCGATGATTTCGGTACCTATAACAAAACAATAAATATTAGAAGGGACAGTGTGACGTCATCGTAACAGCGTTTTCGATGGCCCCAATGGAAATTGGGATTTAAAATAATACCCAGTTTAATTTTTCAGTTGTTTTATAGGATATTCAAATCAAGTACGTAGACCACATAGCTCGTTGTTACTTCTCCATAAGGCACTTTCTGCACCTTTTTTTTCGTGGGAAATCATCAAATGACCCCTCCCGCTGAGGGTGCAGCTAGAGGGAGTATCAGACTCTTACTGACTAAAACCCACTATGTTCCTTTTGGAGGTCCCTCTGTGCCAGGGCCACGGTAACTCTTGCGAACAACCCGCAGCCCGGGCGGCACTTTCTGCATCTGAGTTGACAATATTAGAAGTTCTAGAACTTAGAAAGCACATTGATAATTTTAGTGTCGTTTTATTTCACGGCCTTGCCATAAATATAGTATTAGTATATCACAATAAACGGCTTGTCCTACGTTACTCTGGAGCGTCTAGCCCTTTTTATCTCTAATAAGTACAATAATGACGTTCCCTCTCACCATATAAATGACGTCTACAATCCACCGCCGCTCCTCTCGACGGAGATCTGTTTCTTGAGCATTTCCTGCTCATGGTGTTCCTCCTCCATTTCAGCCATACGCGCGAATCTGGAGTACGCCACGTGGCCGGATTTGATGGCTGACATCATCTGTGCAAGGAGGTTTGATTAGCAATGGAACCATGGAGGCGTAGATAACTTTAGTAGAAACAAATTGTGTTGTCTTATTTTTCATATAGATAATATGGGAGGGATCAGATAATGTTTTGATATGAAAATTGTAAGTTTGAAGAAAATAAATAGTTACCTATTTGTATAGGTATTGTTGAAATTAACAGTAGATACGAAGGAATTCAACGAAAAGATTCGAAAAAAAAGTAAAATGACTTACCTTTCACTTACCTGTCCAAAACTTATGTAATACAGTGTTAGTAAAGCAACAGAAAATGCAAATTAAAGCATACACAAACCGTGCGAAATATTAATCGACCCATACAATTAATTAACATGCTAAATGACAGTGTTTAAATGTCAGGAACAAGAACATTTATCTTAATTTATAAAACAAAAATACATAATTATAGTGATTTTATCCCATTGTATCTACACAATGATTGTATGCTATGTTTAATTAAATGAAATATGTTTTAAAGCTCGAAATTAATCAATGAATAAACGATTGCTATTTACAGTATTTAGGCACTAGTAGACAATAAACTAGAGCGCCTAGTTATATTTTGGCGGCAATAGCGTTGAAATGTTTCTAACGAAGCTTTGCTAACGTGTAAAGGTATTGATTTCAACCTATTTGCAAAATAAATATCATTATCATTTACAGATACTCCGTTATTATGCTTTATCAATGGATAGAAAGAGAAAAATGTGCAGCGAGAAAAGTATTTTTCATTACGATATATCTTTGTGTCTCTGTATAGATAAAGGATTTATAGTGAATACCCATATATTTGCTCAGTTCCTCTATCTATTCGCGGAAAGCATTTTATTCGCATCTGTTTCGTAAATACTAAATTTCCGTACCTCTAATTATAACTTATAGCATTCCATAGCATCCCCACAAACACCATGTGCCACATTGTTTTTTTGTGTGGACATTATCTGGACCTCGCTAATGTCAGTCTACAATACATTGCTCGATAAGATATTTAACTCATACTCTAGGGTTTTCCATTTTTTTAATTTATCTGGTAGAAAGTGGTTATCCGTAACCTGTGAAACTTTCCCTAAAACCTACTATTTATACAACTGACAAAAACACTGGCACAAAAAAACATTCCAAGGACAAAGCGAAAAAAAAACAGAATAAAAAAGGCCGGAACAAAAGACAAGAAATAAAAAAGGCCAAATAAGGTATAGACAAACAATCACGCGATATAGACCTGCAAGTACTCGTCGAGTTCGACCTGGCCGTTCATGTTAGTGTCGATCTCTTTCAGTATTTCGTGCAATTGTTCGCCGGTGACCTCCTCCCCGTAGTTCTGTGGACCACACCCGACATCAAAGCGTGGACGTGACACGTGGAAGTATATTCAATCTTTGGTATAGGCTTGCATGTATATTATGGAAGTTTCAATAAATACTTTGTTCTTTATTTTAATTTGGCTAAGCCTTCCAAAATGTGAAGGTAGAAGAAGGTAGGCTCTTACCTACTAGTTCTTTCTGAATTTGAAACATCGAAAGTTAACAACGAGGTCGTTAACTAAAAAGTTCTTACTAATTATCCCGAACAAGAGCGGTGATGCTGTGGAACTGTTTCTTTACATGCCTATACCAAAGATTCGGTGCAGCTTATTAACATAAGTGTACATATTGAAATTATGCACACATTAAAAATGTCACATGTCTTCAAAAATATCCCAATAGATTTGTTTTAATGGTCAGCTAAAAATGAACAGCCATCGACAAGAGTTCATTTTAAATTTAGAAGCAGCTCGGACGATGAAAAAGAATACATGCATAATTTCAAATGTATTCCATAGTTATTTCCCATTGGACAGTGGACGACAGCACGATGAGTTCTACCCAGTCCTCCCGAATGTACTCTCTACCTGTAGGTAGTCCTGCAACTCCAATTGGCCGTTATATGTGACGTCAATCTCGGACAAAATGGTGCTTATTTCTGCGTCGGTAGGCTTCAACCCCATACTCTAAAATCGGCATTATACGTTTAGGATGGTGGAACTTATGATTATAAGCTTCCTGTTTTTGTTGATTTTTGCTGCTCTCGTACTAGACAGTACAGCTTTTGTTATTATCTGCTAAGGGAATCGAACCCTAGATTGAGGATCTTTTCCAATGCAGCGTCTTCTATTCTATTCTCTTCTATTCTACCAAGTCGTGATTGGGGTTATCAACTCCAATTATACGATCATGTTAGATATCTTAGAGACATAATAAGTATACCCCTTATTTTGTCATGTGGTCATTTACTATGCTCCAAAAAAATATTTATCAGATATTCAACAAATAACTCTTTTCTTTCACCTCTAAATTGTCTATGCCTAGAAGGCATTTTCGAACATTTTAAACTAAAATTCCTACTCAAACCTTTAACACTTTTCCAGCATACCTTGAGACTCCTCCTAATATCATTGATCGAGACGAAGCCCTTCCTATCCTTGTCGATGATCTGGAAGCGTTTGATGTAAGTCTGGATCTCGTCCTTGCTGAGGTTGATGGGTATCTTGTCGCGACTGGCGCGGTTCACCATTTGTCCCATCTCGTTGGCTAGGAACTCGTTAGCTTCTTTGATTTGTTTCTGGAATTTTATAGAAATGGGTTTCAATATTTTAACTAGTTTTTTTGTTTTTGTCAAGGTTCAACAATGATATGAGCATAAATATAAAATCATTTAAATCACATTTTAGGAGGAATGACGTTATTCACGTATGAAGAGAGAGTTATTAGAACAAAATTTAACTTTTTTGGGTTTTCCTTGAGATATACCTATCGCTTGCTTTTAAAAAACGCATAGTAATTACACATAATATGTACGTTTTTTATTATTTTTCTAGCTCTACCACTGTTAATCAGACTGGATAAGAGAAAATCATTCAACATTTTATCTTTTTTATCTTTATCTTTTATCTCCTCAAAGGACCTAATCTGTATTTTCAACACATGAATTCAACCAAAATTACAATGCTTCAATCCTCGAACCTCGACCCTTCTTCAAATTACTATCTAGCCAGCATCTTTCCTTCTTCTCAGCATCAAATCACTATCTACCCAGCATCGTACCTTCTTCTCAGCATCAAATCACTATCTACCCAGCACCGTACCTTCTTCTCAGCATCACTCCAGTTGAGTTCCTCAGCCATGATGTCGACGATGATGGGCAGCGCCTCGGCCGCGGCCTGCACGTTGAGGAAGGCGAGGCGCAGGCGCCGCGCTATCATGTCTACTGCCGTGCGCGCGTACTCGCGGCAACCGTATCTGTGGGAGTTCAGGGAAGTTTGGATAGATTACATAAAACAGTCTTTCGAAACGTCCCTAAAAGTAAGTAATCTAATCGTAACTCGTATGTAATCTCTTGTTTGAATTTTATATAAAAGATTTTATTTTAATCGACAATATAATCGCCATCGCTGTAACTTGTATTGTGGGGATCCTGGAGTAGGCTGAATAAACCTCCTTAACGAAAGCAATTGTCTAGTAGGCGGATGATCCGCTAAAGACGTAAAGACATGTACCTAACTATCAATCAATTTGTACTTGTAGGAGTTACCCTACTCTTAAAATTTTTGTTGTGAATACGCATTCCTTTTATTTTACGTACCTGATCTCAGCATCGATGTAGGGGAACTCAGGGTGCACCTTCTTACCGATGATAGGCCACCTCTTGCCGGTCATGGCTGCCATTTTGGCAACGGCGAACGCTCTGTCGCCGTAAGACTTGGCTAAGTGTTGTGCTACCTGAAATATATTCAATTTGCACAAGTTAGTGGGCATCAATTTACTTTGTGAGTCCCTCCTTGTATCTGTTTAGTTATTTTTACATTTCCATGTTCCATTTAAAGGTAAGGTAGGCACACTTACTAACTTGAGGTACGTTTTGAATTTTTGTCGATATCGATGCCTAAGAGTGAAAACACTTAGTTAGCGAAAGTCTACTCACTTCCATCTCCAACCCGAAGTCCTGCACTAATCTAATGTACATGGTGGGTGTCCATCCATGAGCACCCTCTATTAAGAATCCGTCGGTCTGGCATTCTTTGTACAGCGGCTTTAGGTTGGCGCCTGAAATGTATTAGGTCATTATTATTTACTTATTAGAATCGTGTATCATAAATGCATGTTAAATAAGGCATATTTTTGGTCATGAATTTAATTGAAATAATGAGCAGAAACTTTATGAATTAGTTTGGGTCAAATTCAAACCCCTTTTATATTATGGGCAGTGTGGTCATTTCCCAAGGGCCGGGCGCAGCTCCCATGTTACTTGTGTCGAGTCTCGAGGCTAAGTTTCGAACGCTGGAGCTTAAATTGTTCCTCTGACATTTACCTAACACCAAGGATCCAGGGCCTTGGTCAAATTCCCTTTTATACCTACTTTCAATAGCAGCGTCAATAGTCTCGGCAGCCATAGCCCTGTAGGTGGTCCACTTGCCGCCCGCGATGGTGACGAGCCCGGCCGGCGACACGTGCACGATGTGGTTGCGGGCGAGCGACTGAGTGTCTGGTTTGTTGGGGTCTGAGACCAGTGGTCTGATGCCGGACCATGCGGAAAGGACGTCACCACGACGAACTGTAATAGTGGGAAGTAGTAGTTAAATAATGGTAAAACCTAGTTATGCAGGTCGCTTCCAACCGGTATATGTGGAGATCTAAAGGGGAGGCCTATGTTCAGCAGTGGACGTCCTATGGCTGAGATGAAGATGATGAAAACCTAGTTAAAACTCATTTTTGCACATTGACAATATTTTTGGAGCTCTGCCGCCTTATTTCTGGCGTATATCTTAATAAAATGTGAAATAAATACATATTAATAAAAAATATCGATATCGATAAAATCTGAACTATACCACTTCACTATTGCGTTCATTACACCTTGAAACGTCATTACAGAATTTTAGTAAGTACTTAAAACTAGTCCAAGTTAAAATCTTTTTAAATGTCATACAAACCTTCAACATCAGGATTCAGATAGTTCTTGACCTCAGTCAGAATGAAGAGGATCTCGTCCTCCGTAGGTTTAGGGTTGTGCGTGACGTTGCAGGGCAAGTCGGTGGTGCCAGCGATGGTGCCCTTCAGCCAAGGCAGGAAGAAGATCACGCGCCCGTCCGATGTGGCGGGGTCGAGGAGACCCATGTGTTCTGGACTAGAATCGCAAGTATTTTATAGTAAGATTACGTCGCTCTCCATCAAGTGAGATAGAAGTCAAACGCGTGCCTACTGAAGAGCTAGTTTGCTTGCTTGAACGCGCTCATCTCAGAAACTACTGTACCGATTCGAAAAATTGTTTCAGTGTTGTTATATAGCTCATTTACCGAGAAAGGCTAAAGATAGATAGGCTACTTTTCACCAGGATGCGCGGGGCAATGGTGTAAACGCTAGCGGACGCTAGATTTAGTATAGTTTTGATTTGTCATTGCCATAACGGCAACAGCTGTGAAAATTTAAACTTTCTAGCTATCACGGTTCGTGAGATACAGCCTGGTGACAAATAGACAGCGAAGTCCTAACAATATAATCCCGTTTTACCTTTTGGGTACGGAACCCTAAAAACAAAACCTATCGGGTTATTTTATGTAACTCTTAAAGCGTATCTCGTCTACCGTAACAGCAGAAATAGCCTCGGCTATAAATAGTTCACCTCATTACTGGCCTTGAGTGTCAACACAAACGAACTACAGGCAGCTCTTGTTGCCGCACCGCGCTGAGTTAATTTATGTTCTAATAAAAAATACATTTATCATAAGATGTAAAGAGATAATGCTAGCAAACGTAGTATATATTATTGAATTCAGCTAAAATCACGATACTATACAATTTGGCAGGATTACAAAGTACCTCTATGGATAAAAAACACAGTTGAAAAAAAAATGTCTGACGCCTCTGATTCCCACGTCAACAATAGAATGCGACCCTTAGAATCTACAAAAAAAAACACCGTTACAATAAAACTCGACAAATAAAAATTGAACTCTTTCAATTTTGTTTACTTTTTGAATCACTAAAAATGCTTAAAAGTAACAAAATATATTTCAAAGCTTAGAGCCCGCTGTGTTTGTACCTGTGTACATTGTACGCGTACCAACGCTAGTTAGGCCAACCTACCCGAATCTGTCTTTACCAATCGAATATTAACCTTCGGGTACTGTGATAAGGTTGAAAATCTAAAAAAAATTACAGATTGAGGTAGGTTGATATTTCTGAATTATATCCATAACCCTGACGATGCTAAACCAGAAAGCCTATCAGGTGATGTAGATAAACTTAACAGGGCACTTGTCCTTGATGAACATTTTTACAACTTTATATTTTTTAACATATTTTCCATAGCCAAACTTGATGAGGCCCGATAGCTAACCTGTAATATCCAGGCAAAACGATATGTACTCCAGACGAGGGACAGCAGATATCCTTGACTGAGGGGTCGTCCATCTTGCGGATGCTGTCGGTGAAGGGGCCGGTCGCGTTGATGATGCATTTCGCCTTTATGTCCCATTCCTTGCCGGTTAGCTCGTCCTGAAAAAGAAAAATTAAATTATACTTACATATAGTTTATTTTATGAAGGAAAATGAAAACTTTAGTATGTTTAACTGGAGTGTCAGTTTATTTATGTGTTTTATTTACACACTAGTAACTGTGGGGTAACTGGGTTGAGGAGGTCAGATGGGCAGTCTCTCACTCACTAGCCTCCGCCAGTGTTTCACCCGCTTCCTGACGGAATTACTTCCCGCATCTGGACAAGAACAAGCCAAAAAGAGAAGTGCTATTCTGATGTAAAATATACGAAAGAGAAAAATATATACTCGATGGAACTGAAAACCCTATAATTTTTAAAAAATCAATTAAAATATGGTTCTGCTAAAAGGAATAATAGGATTGGTGATATTTCCCTCCCCCTGTCAGGATAGGGTATAACAGCTTTCTTTAGTTCCTTAGTCATCAGTAATAGCTCACCTTTAGCCTGGCCCCGCTGAGCTTGCCAGCCGTCTTGTACAGCTTGGTGACGCTGACGTGGTTGGCGATGGTGGCTCCGTGCCGCGCCGCCGTCAGTGCTATGGCAAGGTTCATACGCGCGTCGTCTTGTTGGCCTGTAGAGAGAAACCAGTCATTCAATATTGTCCACATACTAAGTAGATTTCGAGTATTATACAAACAATTTCAAATAAGTCATTAATATTTGTAAACACATAAAATTATACTTCGTTACAAATATTTGTAGGAGTATTTCTAGTCGTCTGCGTAATATAATATTAGGTACAGTAGACTTGACGAATTAAAAAAATATATAATTCCGTCTCTAAGTTAAACCAAAAAATGGGACATGTGTTTTTTAGTCTATCCCACCAACTAATAATGACGAGGATAAAACACATTGACATTTCGTGTAACGTCACTTTTAGGCACTAATTTTACTTAAACGTGACGTCACCAGCCCCCACTCTAGAATTTAAGAGGATTTTATCTTAGTATTTTTTAATGTCTTGTCAAATTATTAAAATTAATAATTATTAAATGTTTTGTATCTATTAGACAGAGTAATTAGTATCAATATATTTTATCATTGTTGTCTCGCCTTTTATATTTACACTATAAATCTTAGCTAGTTTAAGCTCGTATTATCTCTAAAGTGATAGATAATACAAGCAGTAAATAACGAGTTCATAATATGATATATGTACATATAAATGAGATATAACTTCATAGGGATGATGATTTATCTTATCTTATGTTTAATTATTGCATTAAGATAATACGCCCTTCGTAGCGGTTTCAACACAGGTCTCTTACGAACTTTATAAGTCCTGTTTTGTCATCAGTACTCACGAAATATCTGCATAGATAGTAGATTATCTGGCTGTTATCCAATAATCCGTTTTTTTATCTACTAAGTGACTATCCTTCAATTTCATAATCATCAGTCTTTCTATTCTCCCACAGCAGGCCACGGGCCTCTTCTCATGACTGCCGGGGCTACTGGTCGTCCGCAAGAATTACCGTGGTCCTGGCACACAGAGACCTCCAGAAGAAACATAGTGAGTTTTAGTCAGTAAGAGTATGACACTTCCTCTAGCTGATTTCCAAAGTTCAGGTTTCCTTATCCGGATCTTTCCGATGTTTCATTCAAGAAACAACGATATTACTGAGACCTACCATCATAATACACGATGCCACCGCACAGGTTGTCGGATTTCAACATAGGGAACAACTCCAGGGTGTTCTTCTTGGACAAGTAGTAAGAGCTCTTCACATTCCTGTCACCAGCTACCACGTCGTACATCTTGATACCGAACCAGTAGTATGGGACTTGCCACCATCTGGAAATAAAAGAATTTTATATTGAGTAATTTGACAAGCAAAAAAGAATTCTCTCGCTGAAGAAGATCTCGCATACGTCCCTCCATGTAGAGCGGTCTGAACCGCTTGGTCTCAATGGTGGATATTTCCCCCCCCACAATATATGTACATGACTGCATGCGACCACATGGTTGGTGTAATTCCCTTGGGACGTATGCTCACTACTTGAGCCAGACAAAGAGGTGTGCTGCGGAAGAATCTGGATTCCCGTGGCCCCGCGCGCATGTGGGAGGAGTCACCGGGGTGGTTTTAGCCGGTAAGAGTCCGACACACCCCTCCGCCTCTCCCCAGGTGGAGGATAGTCCATGAGGATTTCCAACCGAAAAACAAGACAAAGCTACCTACTTAAATCAGCTATTTAGAAGTATTATTGTAAGGGGGCTTTCAAAAATACCGAAGCGTTAAACTGAAGTTAATGGAACTTAAGCTTCGGAACTTTATTGTGTCGCATATAATTAAGTTACTGCAATAAATTGCTGATGTTTGGCACGCAATCTTTCCTCGGTAAAACTATTGACATGCAGGGAGTGATCGACTGCGGTCGGGTTAAATGAGTTTTATGCATGGTTACCAGTATTTTCTTAGCCTTTGTTGCGACTAGCAACACTGATATAAATAGATTGATTTGGAAATTATAAATAGGGCAACAACTTATATATACACTCTCTCTCTCTCTCTTTTTGGTTCGATAAGGAATAAACGTGTACGACTCGCCTCCGGTGTTTTTATTGGGAAACAGAGGACCAGCTCAAGATAATCACAGTCTGCCGCTGCAGCCTTTGAAATATACCGTATAATTAACACAGTGATTTTGATGCTACTTTTTGGGAAGTTTTAAATAACTCGTCTGGCATTAAATAAATACATCCAAAATCAGTGCCAAACTATTGATTGTAAACAGACAATCCCAAATACGACAAGTCAGAGGTGATTCAAAAATAATGCGTGGCCGTTGCCAAATTCTTGAACTAATAAAATTAATAAGTCATTACTTTTTAAATTCAAACACGTGTAGATTTGTTTGGTGGCGCTAAATGAATCACAAATGTCTAGAATGAAATCATGTGTCAACATGTGTCAGGATGTTTTTGTATCAAATTCGTAATTCCACAACGAGTCCTGGATAGCAGATAATGATAATAAGACCCCCAAATTGGTGCAGGACAAATGCAACCAAGGGTTCAAAAATGCTGGCTTAAGACCAATATGATGACACCTTAACATTTAACCCTGTAAATGAATGATCCCCTCGTCCATTTGGCAGAAAAGGCATAAAAAAGGGGAGGGCATTGAGAAAGAAACATAAAAACAGTCAAACTTACTTATAAACAGGCAACAAAATAGGCAAAGGTCGTGTCAGATGTGGTGCCACCTCCAACATATTGGCTCTCTCATGCAAGGCTTCCTTCACCATCTTATACTGATCGTAGTCGAGCTGCATGATCGCCTTCTGGAGGTACCGGACACCTCCGTGGATGAGCTTGGTACTGCGACTGGAGGTGCCGCTGGCGAAGTCATCGGCTTCCACCAGGGCTGTGCGAAGACCTGAAGTGAAAGGGCTGTTAGAATACTCTCCCAATAAGTATCTGTAAGTAGTATATGTAAGTCTCTTAGTAAAAAGAGGACAGGTAACAATTTCTAAAATATTTTTCGTTCGAACCATCTTAGACGCACGCGCACGTCATCAATCACTCCATAATTTGCCTTGATTCTTATCTTTGCCTTGCTGACCTACTTATCTAATTTATTTCTTAATAAGGAAGTTGTAAAATATTTTCAGTTTCAAATGAGGTAAACAATGAATTATTGATAGGTGTTTGGTCAATGCCGATGGGTTCAGAGTTGGAGCTAATTTAATGGAGCTACCTGACTAAAAACCGTCCCTAGTTCCATTCGATCCAATAGAATCAAAGCGATACTCGCCTCTAGTGCAGGCATCCAGTGCACATCCCACTCCTGTAGCACCACCACCAACGATGAGGATGTCGTACGTGTGTCCAGCTTGCAGGGACGCCACCTGATGGTCACGCGTCGGCAGAGGCCGCTTCTTGCGTTCTGTCTTCGCTGATACCCTCGCAGCTTTGTACCATTCCTATGGATATAGAGATACTTTATTCAGTAAGCATGCTGCTATTCCCAACAATTGTGGGTGGTGTGTTCTGGACTAATTTGCGATTTTGTATGACTTGAGCCTGCATCTTTAACATGATTTTGGACTTCTAAATACACCACATTTATTACATCACTCTATTATCAATGAAGAAAATACCAGTTTTATCGAGTTTAGTAAGACATTATGTTTTATAATGTCATAATTACCGTCACGACGATTACTTGTACAAGGTCATATCTAAAAAAACACTGTCTTTTATCTTATCACCAAATACGTCGGCTACCTACTCACGGTGACACGCCTGTTATATCCGTGGAAAGGAAAAGTGTTATCTGGTCCCCCGTTAATGGCGGGTTTCCTCAGTACGTACCGCCGGTGAATCATCGGCCGCCACCGCCCACGCGGTGAGAGCAGCGCCTGCGACGCCTGCCGCGCCTCCAATCAATAATCTTCTGCGAGACATTTTTCTGGAAAAAAAAAAATCTGTTACTGTCTAGTAGCTATGGAAGAGGAGTTGCCTCCAAATCAATTATAATACTAGGAGAGTTTTCCAGTTTCACGTAATTATCTAGGTACAGTTAGACTATGCAGCTAATTAAAAGTCAACCCTTGTATTTCTTCGGGTGTTGCCATAATATGCATAGGGTAACCATTGCATTTAAGATAGTAGTAATTATTTCTTTAATGACAAAACTAGGGAGAAATCTCAATTTCTTCTAAAGTTATGAGGCACTCTACAATTCGCTACTAACATCAATTTAACGCAAATTGTTCACTCGAGAAATATGATCCATGCACGATTGCATGTGTCTCAATCAACATGACAATACAATAGCAAAGTATTTATGTAACACCATCATTAGATAATAATTAACCTGACCTTCAATTATACATAGTTAATGAAATAACAACTACGTTACGTAGATTTTATTTTACCACGTTTCGCAGAGGGCGTTTCAAGTTCAAACATTATTGTAGTAAGAATAAGGTATATCCAGGTAAATCCCCATAAAATATTCACCAGGTTTTTCACACTAAAAGCAAACCAAGTTCTCAATAGATTGGCGGGCCTGCGAGTTGTTCACAAGAGTTACCGTGACCCTGGCACACAAAGACCTCTCGAAGGAACTACTTACTATGTCCTACTGGACTAATTATGAGTCTGATACTCCCTCCAGCTGCACCTTCAGCGGGAAAGGCATTTGATGAAATACCAGGAAAAAATAAGTTCTCAACAGATGCGTTTTGACAAGAGGCCAAGGGCGGGACATATATGTAGAAGAAGAAAGACCATACCAAAATTATATTATGATATAAAAATATATTATACCTTCAGTCTCAAATTTCACGCTATTTATTTCGTACTTAATTCATTTAATTTTAGGATTACAATTAGAAATAATGAATTTACTCTGTACTGATTTCACAACAATTATATGATCCATGGCGAGTGGCCCTATTATATGAGGCTATTCTATAAATAACTAGATTTTCTAATTATAAATGAAAAGACTGGCAAATGATACATACCCCGAATTTTGTATTCTCAGGCCAAAAAAATTAACACGTTCGGTCCCTTATAATTCAATGCGAAATATGAATATTTTTTTATTAAATCATCTTGTTTTGTAGAAGCACATATCATCGTAATTGATAAAAGAGATAAGGGGTTTCATTTGCAAAAATAGTTTTTTTTTTTTTTTTTTTTAATGGCAATCTGCCGAAGACTACGGCAATTTATGCCAGACTCGCAATTAAGTGTAGTGATGACTCATGGGTTTCACTCAATTTGATTTGAAGAGAAAATATAATAAATAAAAATAGTTCCGCTCCGCTTTGGTGGAGTCTGGGTCTTAGCAACCGTCAAACGATAACACCGAAAATATATACATTTATTGTGTCTGGGCTTTCGTCTACGCAAGCTCTTATCATATCGAATGTGAGTTACACACGGTAGTGTCTGATATAGCATAATCTTTTGCGACAAATAATTTTCCAAATTCATTAAATTTTTAATTCATCAGTTTGAGCGTACTTCTACGATACAACAGTCGTGACGGAGGGCTTAGTAACAGCCACACGGGAGATCGCTCATAACTTTAATCAACGGTAAGTGCGGTGGATTCGTGGATGGGTGGTATTTTGTTATGACGAGTTCTACCATGTTTCGGAAGGCACGTTAAATTAGTCGGTTCCGACTGTCATTTGTACATCCTTGACAGTCGTTACGGGTAGTCAGAAGCCGGAAAATCTGATATCCAGTCTTACTAGGGGTTATCGTGTAGCTCAGGTATATGGGTTGATGACGTTAGATACGCAGTCGCTCTATGTGAAACACTCAGCTACATCCGACGAGACTGGAAGCCGACCGCAACATAGCATGGAGAAAGGCAAGACAGACGATGTTTACGATACGACACTATCAAGAGCAAACTATACCTATATATAAAAACCTGCCAGACGAGATGTCTGAGGTCGATACTTTTCTGTCAACAATTGTGTAGAGTATTTCTCCTGAAATAAATTGCAGTTGAAGTGAATGCACGAGCCAGTACTTGCTACCTGCGTGCCCATGCTTGAGTACAGATGCAGCCCTTGGGGGCCTGTCCTTGGGTCATTGGTACAACATATTATTAATAGTTGTCTTAGTATATCTAAAAAATATCGTATCTAAATAAATGAAATTAGAGCAATGTTCGTTTAACTTAGGAAGGGATATGAACCATTATTTTTCTATTATTGTGTGGGCTGCGAGTTTCAGGGGTATCTAATGCTTAGCGTTCCCGAATGGAATGGGGAGTATCGAGATCTCATTACACGTCCAGCCACTTAATGGTTTATGCGAGAATTTCAAACGTGCCAATCTAGACTCAGAAAACGGACCAGAGACTCAACGCACCGCAGTCGCTCTTCTGATCACCAGAACAAGGCAGATAACAGCAAACATTCGCGCTATTTGTCTAGACATATCAGATTAAGATAACAGTGTCTATAATTGGAGATTAAAAGCATGCCTAAACAATACTGATGATTATCTATCACGATGTGATCACGCTAGGTAGGTGCAGCATCACTACCTTCCACGCCGTGATAATATGATATTACCGATACGAAAATATACTTGATACTCTACAGCTTATCTGATAATATCCTCGTCTATGCCTATTAAGTCTAATAAAAGACAACCGCAACCGATGGAAATCACAAGAAGGAAGAGGATTGTCATTTACTTTTTCTTCCCAAAAGAATAGTGATTTTGAGACTTGGGCAGTCATTTTAGAGACTTACCCACTGAGACTATGACCGTTGCACTTGGCAGAGTTAGTGCATTTCTAAGGCGAGCTAATACTCGTGGCCATCACTTTAATAGACGACATCGAACATCAAAAGGATGCATATATACTCGTAATTTTTTCCGGATACGCCCGTAGAAATGGCTGAACCAAAAGCTGGTGATTAGAGTTAAATGCAATGTTATAAAAACCTTACACACAAGAGCCACGCTACGTGTAAGTAAGTAAAATAAGGTGAGGTGTCACTTCAGATAGACTGACAATGCTATTATCATGATGACTACAACAGAATGTCGAAAATTGGACAAAAACTTTGTAGTCATCTTGCCGTCTAAGTCATGCGTGCAGTCATTCATGAATCATGTCTTATCGTCGAATCATGAAGCACGACAACTCCACGCCAACGTGTTATATAGTATTTATAGTAGTGTTGAGGATAAAGGAACTGTTTCCTGCGCTATGATTGCATATACCCGTTAGAATACAATATTCAAGCGTGCTATTCTGCTGCAATAGACTGCATAGAAATTGCTTCTCGTATATTTCTACTAGAGCTAGCCCGACGTAACCTTTGACTATAAGGAGGTAACTACGTACAGATCGATGTTCGGGCAATCGATTAAGAATGTAAAAAATAATCTGAACAATAGGACGTAGAATTAATATGAGGAACTAGTCCGAAAAAGGCCGGCTTATCAAGATTTATACCGAATCCGCGAAAAATGTGGCGAAATAATTTATTAGCGATTGAAACATCATACAGAGGTACAATTTATACTGGTTTCAGCAGGTTATATCTACAACGTATAGAACACACGAACACTCAAGTCTATTACTTGAAAGACAACAGACAGAAACGTGCGAGGGATTGTTTTTCTTTTAAAAGACTGTCATGCTTGACTTGTTTGTGTTTGTTGTGAGGTTAAACTGGCAGCATTGTATGGGGACAAGCGCGAGCTCTGAATATTAATTAAGGCCTTGTGTACGTAGTAACTATTCAGTAATCTGTGGTAGGGGCTTTTATAACAAATTTAAGTTAGAGTAAATTTGGTCAAAAATACTTTTAGAGGATCCCAAGACTGGCCGAGAACTAATGGAGGCTTTAGTCACCGTTAAGTAAGAAAAGATTGTTTTGATTGATGGACAAATTCTATCTATCGGTTTGTAAAATCATAGTCATGGATACAAATTAATGTTCCAACTTAGTAGTGAGTCTGGTGAAAAATATTGAATCCTAACTGGAACGAGTGTAAGTGGAGAAACCAGCCCTTATCTACTCATTAAGTAAATATAATAATGTATGCTGCTTCTGATCTACGTAGGTATAGCACACTTATATTATTTATTTTTATTTTAAAATTTGCTATTTATATTTAGCGCTTAGGACATTTGGCGATATTTTTCCTGCTGATGCAATTTCCTTCACAATTTATATTTTTGTTGTTGTAGGTTTCATAATATTCATAGGTACCAACTCGTATATAAATACCTATATAATAGCGTCTTTGTTTTAACCCTCTCGTTTTGTTTACTTTTTACGTTGCCAAATTGGGTGTATAAACAGAATTGGTTATAGGCCAACATTTAAGTAATGTCTGTCAAATCAAGCCGGGAATAGTTTGAATTAAAATTCAAATAAGGGACGCCATCAATAAACCCATCATGCTTTTGTTTTTATCGTCCCGCTGATAGGCGCAGGACTCTTCTCAAACAGAGAAGTTAAAGTTCTGAAGGTTGAGCGTTAATCACCACGCTTGCTCAATGCTGGTTTGTGATTCAGACTTTATAGTTCCAATTTATTGATTGATACTTGTCTAACCTGGAATCAAACCCGCACAATCATATATGAGAGGCTGGTGCTTTAAATACTAGGCCACCACGACTTACCAATAACATGGCTAATGTAAAATTACAAAATTCTCTTTTGGTAAAGTCTAGTGAGTCCTTCTTTTATGGATAGAGTTTCAGTTGTCTCAACAGCAGAAACAAGCCGCACATTTCCTACACGCAAAGGCGGATATCGTTCAAGTCACAGCCAGACGGCTGTTCACATCAGAAATCGATCGAATTGGACATCAAAGCGAGTTTGTATTAATCACAAGACGAAGTGCACCTCAAACAGATAGAAACTATTCTGATATTCATTTTATTTATAGAAGTCAATCTATCCGACGAGTGAACGGTGGAGAGGTGGGTCGAAAGCCTTCATTAGTCTGAGGTCGATAGCAAGAGACAGTCAAGCAACGCAATGCAGCTAATGGCAGATGACTTTAAAACATAAGAATTTGACTTTGGCTAAGGAATAAGTAATTTTCTGTTAAGTAAATGAATAAAAATAAGTAAGATTATGCGTCATTGCATAGATAGTAATGAAGAAGTTAAACAGATATATTATTTTGATTAAGAAGAAAACTAAAACAAAATTAGGAAACAAGAAGGAATTTTACTAAACTTTCTTTTCCATTATCATACTGAAGAGGGTTTATATTTACTCTATATTAACTATTTTTGGAACAATTATTGATTGATTTTCTTTCTTAGATTACATTAAGTAGAAGGGTTAAGTGTACGGGTGAGACAGTAAGTAAATTTAATCGCCTCCTTGGATTTAGGTTCTTGAAGAAATTTCGAAAAATTCAATGCTATTTATGGACTTATTAATTCTCTACATACTGTATACTGTGTATTATATATCCGGACACCTTCCACACAGGTCGGTTAGCCCCAAGGTAAACTATTAATCACCTTGTGTTATGGTTGCTAACACGACTGATAAACCTACATATTTAATTTATAAATACACATTGTAACACCCAGACAACAAACACAAATGTTGGCCATTTGGGAAATAGAGTAAGGGGCCATAATTACTGCATAATTTCGGGCATGGTGACCAGAATCCTTGAAGAAGTCCAGTCAGGGTCCTGATCAGCCATAAAAGTAATTTTATAATTCTTTAATGCACCCAGAGTTATGGTCGAGCGATAATACAAATTTTCGTTCAACATATAACTTTTTTTACAATTTTATTAATTAATTCTTGCCGATTTTTAATATAAACGCTAGGAGTTCCCCAGGGGTGCATATTAGGTTTAACGTTTTTTTAGGACATTTCTGTATATGTTATGACCTATATTCTAGAAAACTGGAATCGAAGAGGCACCTCCACCTTCTAGCATCAACTGTCGTCTCATCAGCTTTAGGCTCCTGTATAGCTAAATGCATACCGAATCCATCATCATCAATATTTAACTAATGTGTACCTACTATAATTAGTCGTCTAGTCGATCTTAATTAAATAAATAGATTATAATCTTCCGCCTCCGTCGTCTGTTGCACTGAGTGAGACTGATAACGCAAGCACGTGTTTGACCTTGCCTAGCGTTATCAGTCCGTCTCACTCATTAGGTTTATGTAACGTGGGTAGTAATAGTTAGAGGAAACTAGGACTAGTGAACCAAGTTTGGACGAGCGAAAAATCTATCTTTATTAATTTTTTATTACACCTTGGACTATTTAAACAGTGAAACTGATACCTACCTAATTAAGTTAATATACTTTTTGGTTTAGATCTATCTGATTTGAGAAGGGTCTTTTTTGTTGTTCTCAAAATCAATAACAAAATAAGTATCCTTTAGGTATTTATTTTATATACTACTTTAACATTTTATTTTTCAGTGGCATAATCTTGTTCAAGGTTTAACCGTAAATCTGAATCGTAAATCGAATTAATCAATTGGTTTGGCTCAAACACCTGAAAGAAAATTGCCAGGTGAAAATGTTATGTAAGAAATCACATCGGGTCACCGCTACAACCACCGTACTGTAGCATAGTTACACTAGTTACGCAACCAAGTACTTAGTTAATTAACAAGAAAAAGCAGTAGAACTATACATAGAATTTCCTGTGATGAATTTCTTGCGGTAAATGAATTAGGTATAGTATTAAGTAGGTATGTTTTTGCACAATAGAAAACATATTGTCTTTGTGGCTTCTCAAATACCTATTGGAATACGAATAATTTTGAATATTTTCCTGTTAGTCTAAATAAAGGTTAGAAATTTGTTTTTGAAATTCTAAATTTGAGCAAGAATATTTTTTTTATTATAAAAAAAGCTACGGTAAGGTAAGGTATTTAAGTCTTGTTTTAGTAACTGAAAAGTATTGGCATATTTTCTTGTACAATCGCATTCTTTCAAACCACATGTAGGAGATAATGTTGGTAAAATGTTGGCAAGGGTTCGGTACGTCGAATTGAGATCCAATTTTATTTGAGTCAACGCGCCGCGAAATTAGTTTCACGTTTATACGCATGCTGACAATCACGTAATGGCGTGAGAACTGCTTACGCGGATACGTTAAAAGATAGCGACGGATATACGCTCCACGCTATTAGATAGGGGAGCGAAAATTCCAGCTGACTGCCAGGTCAATGACCGCTCAACCCACTGACTTTTGCAACATTCGGCCGGCATCTCAAGGTCGGTCACGATCTGTGTTACTGTATTTTGCACTGTGTGCACACTGTAGTTCAAAGCGGCATGTATGCCACGCGTTGATACTCAAGCCAGAACTAAAATAGCATCATCTTGTGAAATAATCTTTGTCGTATGGTTTAATAGTTTAACACGTGCAGTCACCTGACTTAACACTCACTGGACACATGCAATGTTTAAAATAAACGGATAGCCCGCTTTAACAATATCCTCATGTAATTGTGAGCCGCGAGATAATTTAAACGAGTCGAGCAACTGTTTATAATAAAGTCTAGGTACTCTAATGGAGATATATTTAGCTCGATGCCTGGCTGGTTGCATCTAATCAAAAAATAATGTTTTAATTAGGTATAGTAGCCTAAAAAACACCGTTGCTATTATAAAAATACTTAAGAGTTGATAAAACCTATAAAAAAAGGAATTAAATAGTAAACCATCCGTAAAGAATAAAACGTACGCGGATGTAATTACGGCAGTCGAAACATGGCTACAAGCACTTTTGTTTAATATCACAAAGTGTATAGATAAGTAGGCATCCATAATCTGGGAGTCCTTGGTTCAGGTCGCAACGATGATGTCATAATAGTGCCGGTTTCCACAGAGTTGTGCTTCTAATCTTTTAGCTGACTATTGATTTACAACACAGAAGACGACGCCGAAAAATATTGATCCACTTCCCCTAAACGAAAGACTATCCCTCTGCACAAAACCCCCGCGATTATTTTAAATTCTAAACTCAATTTTGTTTTGCGTATTTTGGATATTATAATATTTTTTCCTATAAACGTAACGAGGTAAATAAATCATGTGTAATCACAGAACATTTTAAATTATTATCAAACTTACCTTAAGTAATATAATTCCAAGGAAAACTATAATGAAAACATGTAATCTATTTTAGTTAATTTAACTTTCCAAGGCGCTTAAAATTCTTCGTATTAAATAGTATAAAAATTTGAGCGATAATAGCACTTATAGTTTCAGTTTCACATCACTATTTAATTCAGCTTTTTAATTAAAACTATTTGCACTAAAGCGTTACTTAATTCTAGTACATATTAGCTAGTCGCGAGTGTGTGGCACCCACGACGCACCAGCGGTTCCGACCGACCTACTGCCTGACCGTAGCGCATTCGATCTAGCTCCATGCCGCCAAGCATGACTCATTGTTCTTCTGACATTGAGACTAACAACAGAACTTCACGCCGATGTAAGGAAAACGCGACTAAAATAAGAATACCCCATTTGATGACGCTACTGGTAGAGTCATCTGATTAGCAACTCTATACCGTTCGCGTAAGGTGTTCGTGGAAATTCTGAAATTTTCGTGAGCGCTCTTTATTTAGGTACCGTATGGCGCACTAGAGACATCTGTTGTTGAATGGTAGAACTCCTTAGTAATGGAGAACGAGAATGTTACTCTTAAATTCAGCCCACTTCGGAAAATTCAAACTTTTCTAATTGTCCTTTATTATGCGATTTCATAAATTTCGAAATAATTTCGATCGATTAATGGTGTACTGTCTGATATTAGTGATTTATTTCGTACAAATATTATTTTGTTGTAGTTGTTTGATTACTAGAACGCCTTAATCTCAGAAACTACTGGGTCGATTTTGAAAAAAAAAAAATCAGTGTTACATAACCCATAGATCGAGAAAGGAACCATATAGAGGCTACTATTTACGCAGATGCGTGAGGCTACTCACACGCGAGGCGATTAAAAGCGCTGACAAAAGCTAGTCTAGTCTTTAATAATGGATTTAATTTAATTTGTGATAATAGTTAACATAAGTTTCTTTAATCATAATATAAACAACGCCATCTACTGAACGAAACAAGAACTAACTACACTATGAAACTCATAACCAACCATCCCAACATCAAACACCTACTGAACTTACTACTTACACAATTATTACGCTCTGAAGCACGGCCTATACGTTCTATCTACATATAGTTGCCATTACGACAGTACTTGAGAACATAAACTTACCTCATAACATCAAGGGTCATCCTGAAATAACAATTATCAGCCACATCATCTTTTACAGACCATTTTTTACACAATCCTGCAAACAAAAACAAACTTGGGACAACCCTAAAAAATAAAAACATCAACAATTACATAGGACATTTAGTTTATTAGGAGTAATAATAATATTACAATAATGTCAGACCTTAACATATTTGTGCGAGAGAGACAGAGCTATCACTTCTCTTTCTTTTCAGAAGTGAGCGAGTTGTAGAGTTTGGTGATCTCGTTGATGACCAGGGTTTGGACGATGGTTCCGTTGGTGTCAATGAAGTTGGCGAAAGACTTTATGATGGAAGCTTCGCGGGACTTGCCGTTGGCATCGCGCATCACCAGGACTAGGTTGTATTTGTCATCGTGCCTGTTGAATAAGATGTTTTGTTATATTTTTATTTTCAAAATGGTAAGAAAATAATGCTGGTGATAAGAAACAGGAAAACATGCCTACATTGGTGTCTGAATGACTTATGTTTTAAGCATTATATGCTCATATTATTATATACAGGGTGTTACAAAGATACCTGTAAAGGTTTTTTTTATTGCCCCTTATAAAAACTCAATATATTTTTAAATTGTAATACAATTTAGGACTAACTACTGCCAATAAATATAGTTAAAATTGTCACATCACACACTACAGACAGGAAAAGAGTCATAATAACCAATTGGAATATTTATACAGAATGAATAAAAAAATAAATTAAATGGTACAAATTAGGAGGCAAAAGATTTTTTTTTAAATTTTCAAAAAAACAACAAATTTCACTTACTTCTTAACATAGGAGCTCGCTTCCCAGACCCTGTTATTGTTTCCATTCTTTTCCTTGGCCACCACAAAGACTCCCTTCTCTTTGAATGTTGTGTACAGTGTGAGTATACCCATCAGAATGAAGTATGATGACACACAGATTATGAGAACCAATCTGCAATAAGAAGAATTTTAAATTAAGAATTTACTTTGAATAACAACACTTTTGCCTAACATATTAATTAATTCAGTGTCCAAAACTAAGACAGGAATAATAAATATAGAAATTTTGTCAGATACATATTTGTAATTTTAACCCAGTGACAGTGACGCCAGCACATCAAGCTACTACAATCTATCAAATATCCTTAATACATTTTCAACTTTATGGCTGATGCAGGGTTCAAAGTTGATTGGGAACATTTGACAGTTTCAGGTAGCTTGAAGTGCTGTCGCCTGTACAATAAATTTGTTTACATCAATTTTGCATTTCTATTTGATACTGGGTTGTTACTAAATTGTATATTCTTTGTATAAACTGTATGTTTTATTTAACCATTCAGGTTTGTAGTATCAATCACTAGGAAGAAAAATAAAAAAAAAACATTGAATGGACTCAAAAACTACAAAAGTACTTGTATGATACCTCTTTTCTCCTGATATCGAAAAGTCAGGAGAAAAGAGGTATTGTATACCTTTATAATTACATTGCGGGTAAAACATGTTTGATGTGTAAAATATATTAACAAGTCGTAAAAGTGTATAAACATTTCGACTTAAAAAGTCTATGCCTACCTTGACTGTGGGAATGGGTACAGGTAATCCCAGAGAAGAGCATAGAGAGCTACACCAACAGCTAACGCGCAGAGAAAAAGTCGTCCATCAATGAGCGCAAAACTCTCTTTACATTTTAGTTCACCAGTCAGTACCTGCAAAAAAAATTCAGATATTTTGGTTATATGAACTATGAAGTCTGAAATCACCAACCTGCATTGAGCAAGCGAGGTTATTAACGATCAATCCTTCTCCATGCAAGAAGAGGCCTGTGCCCAGCAGTGGGACGATAAAAAGGCTGATGATGATGATTTTGGTTATAAAGAAAAACAATGACACACTATTGGTAGAAAGATAGCTTTTGCTGAGCAGGGATTTTCGTAAAGCAAAATGCGTGTGTTCTTCAATACTGTTTATGAGTGTCTGGCTCCATTTTCTGTAGGTACCATCATAAAAAAAATATTTGGTCCCAAGGGCTTGTATTTATACACAATAACAGCGTTATTTTATAAGAATATCGTAAAATATAAGGTAAATTACCTCTCTAATGGCATCATCAATAGCATTTTTAGCAGCAGCTCCATCCCACTTATTGATTTTCACAGTCTGAAATCACAATGTATTTATCAATTACAACATGGAAGTGAATTCTTATTACTGGGCCATGATATCATGTAAACAGTACGAATATAATACGAATGTAATGAATATAATACGAGCTCTTAAATAACGACTGAAAGAAAACATAAGTTCAACGCGAATGTGACGTGTCTTTTATGTGAATACTTTAAAACGATATCTATAAATGAAATAAAACATGAAATTACCTCTGGAGTTTCGGTCATTTTACGGGACTTTCAAATAGTTTAAGAGAACAGTTATTATTATGTTACTTTCGCGTTTTTCTACAAATGAACGCTTTTTCCCTAAGCTTGCTTTGCTTTCGGTAAAATTTGACATTTGTATGCCAAATTTTGACGTGGGTCGAGAAATCGTGAAACGTCACAATGTCGCGTTCCAAAATATAGAAAAAAATTATTTATTTATTTATTTATTTATTTTTAGGGATAACAACAGCGGTAATTCTTAACTATTAACTTAAATTATTACATGAGGAGCCAATAATAGTTATCCACGGTAGATACAATATGGGTGGATGTGCCATAAACAGTAGGAAGAGATACAAATCAAATTTAGTAATCAGAATAAGGATAATAAAAATTATGAAATATAAATATAACTATAAATAAATATGACATATACGTAAATTATATACCTACATTATAAATATATGCGATATATATACGATGATAAAATAGAATAAGCCAGTCATGCAATTCAATATTAACGAGATTAGAGAAAGCCTATGAAGACACTAATTTTAGCCGAACTTGTTTTTTGAAAACGTTCTTGGAACCAATGAATAAATCCACACTACTGAAGTGTTTGTTGTAGGTGTCAAGTAGCCGTGTTATTACGCTATTCTTACCGTAATTCGTAGAGTGAGATGGAGTGCAAAATAATTTAGTGTGTCTAGTGCGTTTCCTGGGAACGTTAAACTTAATGTTGGTTAGAAGATTAGGACAATCGATCCGTCCCCGTAAAATGTCATATAGCAAGCCCATGTCCATAAGGATGCGCCTCTCTTGCAAAGTTAATAGATTATATTTACGACAGTTATCTTTGTAATCTTGCGAGCTTTGGCAAAATTTGAAATTAAGATGATCAATAAACTTTTTCTGAATACGCTCAAGACTATTTTTGTGTATAGCATAACAGGGTGACCATATTTGACAACCGTATTCGAGCAAACTACGAACAAAAGCAGTATAGACTACTTTTAAACTTAACAAACTTTTAAAAGGTAAGCAAGATCTTAAAACAAAACCGAGATTACGAAATGACCTGCTACAAATTGCATCGATATGATTTCGCATGGACATCTCCGAGTCGAGTATTATACCCAGGTCTCGGACAACCTTAACCCTCTCAATAGCAACGCCGTTTAAACTGTAACGAAAGGTGATGGGATTCTTTTTGCGGGTAAAAGATATACTTTGACATTTTTTTATGCTAACCGTAATATTGTTTTGAGTGTAGTAGTTCAATAAAGAGTTGAGATCTTCTTGGAGCAAGACACAATCTGACAAGGAGTGGATGGATGTATAAATCTTTTTGTCGTCAGCGTAGAGAAGATAATGTGAGTGCTTAATATGGTGAATCATGTCAAAAATGTAGGCGTTGTAAAATAAAGGGCCAAGGTGCGATCCCTGAGGAACTCCAGAGGGGATGGATATGAAGTCAGATTTAAACCCGCCCAATACGACAGCTTGAGAGCGGTTGGTTAGGTACGATTCCACCCACCTGAGCAGATCTCCGTGAATTCCCAACGCGTACAATTTACTTAACAGGATGACGTGGTCCACACGATCGAACGCTTTTTCAAAATCAGTGTAGACCACGTCAACCTGACCACCGTTTTCCATTTCACACAATACCTGATCTGTGAAACAAGCAAGATTTGAAACTGTGGAACGTCTTTCCATGAATCCGTGTTGAGATTCAGGAATGCCAAGACTTAAAACTGGATAAATAGCATTAACAATTATTTTTTCAAAAATCTTGGCAATACAGTTCAAAATGGAGATAGGGCGATAATTATCTATTTTAGATTTAGAGCCCTTTTTGTGAATAGGAATGACATGCGCCTTTTTCCACAGAGAGGGAAACGTAGAAGTTTTTAGTGAGTGCTGAAACAGTAGGCTAATAGGGTATGATAAACTCTTAGCGCACGACGACCAAAATAGAGGTGGGATCCCGTCGCAACCAGCACCTTTGTTTTTATCTAAGTCAGAGAGGTGCTTAAATACGGTCTCTTTAGAGACATTTATATTAGAAATAGTGTCACATGCGTAGTAGTTCTGCAGAGAATATTGAGAGTGATTATGTGGCGAGGACTGACTATGGTTAAAGACGCTGTCAAAAAAGTTATTAAAGGCGGAGCATATATCCTGACCACTAGTATATTGTGTGTTACCTAAAGTAAATCGACGAGGGTAGGTGGAACCAGCTTTTTTAGATTTAACGTAGTTCCAAAAGTATTTTGGCGCTTGCCTTATATTGTGTTCAGCGTTGCGTGTGAAGTTGTCAAAGCATTGGTCTTGCACTCGATGTTGTCTGTCCCGAAGTAACTTAAATTCATCAAAGTCGCGAGGGTTTTTAAACAATTTCCACTTTTTATGAAGCTTATTTTTTTCGCGAATAATTTTTATTAAAGTACGACTATACCAAATAGGGTAGGAATTACTTACGTGACTGATAAAAGGTACAAAAAGAGTGATACATTCATTTAGTTTTTCATAAAATAAATCCACCGCATCATTTACACAATAAGTACTAGACAGCAATTGGTCCCAATTGATATTACTGAGGTATTTGTTGATATCTATATAATTGCATTTTCGGAAATTAAATCTACTTATTTTATTAGTAATAAAAGATTTTATATATAAGTCTATAATATCAATACAAAGAGGTGGGTGAAATTTATCAATTTTAGTTAATCCATCAGTTACAGAAATGTCTAAGGGTAAGTTTGAAAAACAAAGATCTAAAGTGTTGTCACAATGATTAAGTGTGTAATTATATTGCGTTAACCCCATTAAAATTAAATCCTCCGCGAATGCACAAGCCCTGTCCTGTACCAGATGACTCCCTACATGTGTGAGCGACCAACCGTCCGTATTCCAAGATAAACAAGGTAGATTGAAATCTCCTGCAAGAAAATAATTCGCGTTTTTGTATTTCACAAAGACAGTGTTAAGGTTAATGAGATAATTATTTAAGTAAGTTGGTAAATTAGAAGTGTCAGGTGGCATGTATGATACAACAACAATTAAGTCTACTAATGTACCAAGTGTCCGTGCCGAGATTTTTAAGCAAACACATTCGTATAGAGGACTACCCAACCAGTCGCTGAGCAAGTCAGCACACAGCTCACGGCGGACACAGCATAAGACGCCGCCGCCCGCTCGTTTACCGGTTGCATCAAGATTACGGTCACAGCGAAATATTTCGTACCTGCCATCACAAATTTCACTGTCTAATATGTCGTTCTGTAGCCAGGACTCAGTAATTAAGATAATGTCGTATTCATGTAAAAGAATGTTGTTATATAACTCAAGGCATTTTGTGCGCAAACCACGGACGTTTTGATAAAAAATGCTAAGTCGATTGCTAACCATTAGAACGGGAGTTTATGTTTAATATCGTGATGCGTCCTTCATGGATAATTACGAGTATAACAGGGATTGCTCGAATGACTGACAAAATAAATATATATACTAAATAATAATAACGAAATAAGTAAATGTAAAAAAATAATAACGATATTCTATAAGCTACAGAATAAAATAAATAAAGTGTGAGTATATAAGATAACAATACGAAAGAATATTTTATGTGTGTATAACAAAACTGATTACCAGTCTTATGTGGGTTATAATAAGGTTCACAATAGCTTATCAATAGTTTGAGATGTAGGGTAGACTTACAAATGCACGTTCGAAAAAAGTACGCTAATAAACATTTTTCTAACAAGTAAATGATAATGACTAGTCACACAATTTTACGAAGGTCAGCAGGAGTCATGATGCGAATAGTGGCAGAAGTGTCGTTCTTCCTCACGAAAATCTTTCCATCACGTATCCAAACAAACCGGTACTGTGCAGCGGATGCTTGTAGACGTGTATTTCTGTGCAGCAGCTTGTTGGCAGGAGTAAGGTGTTCGTTGATGAACAGTTTTCTCTGGTCTCCAGCAATGCCGAGGTCGCCTGTGCTAAGTCCTTTCCTATTTCTAATTGCAGATAGAATGGTATCTCGTAGGAGGCGTGAGTTGAGTTTGATCACAATAGATTTAGGGCGACCAGGTACAGGATTTACGGGGCGCACTCTTGTAGCATGTACGACGTCGGTCACCGTCGATTCTATTTCTAAAAACCTCGCCATGGCGCAGTAATACTCAAGTAGCTTTTCGTTAGATTTTTCAGGAATTCCATTTATTTCAAGATTGAAGGCTCGATCGCGCTGCTGCTGGTTGTTAAGTTCGACTTCTAATTGAGTTATTTGCTCCTGCATACGAGTTATATCCGAGCTATGGGTAGCAGTTGATTTGGAGACGTCATCAACTCGTTTAGATAAACACAATTGAAGACTATCCTGATTCTCAATCGCAGTCTTGACAGATTCCATATCCGTAAACAGCTGAGATTGATTGACATCAATAACTGTAAGCTTAGACTTAATATTGTCTAGGTCGTTTTTGATCACAGTGTTAATGTTTAGTTGGATGTCAGAAACTTTGTTTTGAAGATCTGATATCATGGCGGTAAGTTTGTGGGTCAGTTTTGATGAAAACCTTTCAAATAATTCCTCCAAATCGGTGTCCATTACTTTACGCTTGCAGCGACGATTAATATTCACAGACTCAGTGTCTTCTAAATGCAGTTTGTGTAACTCAGGTTCCGATGAGGCCGATACCGGCGCAGGCGGTTGGTTTGCCATTGGTATATATGTAGATAATTATAATTTGTAATTCTCGTAGTAGGTATTAGTCCAGGTGATACGAGAACACACACACAGGTGAATCGCGAACACCACACAGTCACTTAGGTTTGACAGTTCGCGGACACTGCAAGCGATGCGAGAACGGAACGGAAAGTTACGCGGAAGTGAGACGAATTATTTCACTGGGATTTTTAAGTCTTTGACCCGTAGATGAAATTGAGACCTACGTACACCAAATAACGTACAGTTTGCAATGGTAACTTTCCACACAAATATTAATTGGAGAAGCACACGTCCACCTTTAACGACAATCAGAATGAGGAATGTTTGAAATAACTGCTACTATAATGAAAACCGGTGAAGGCTCTCTAGTTCAGATCTACCACATTCGCAACTCCTCACAAACTTGTATAGTACAACTTTAATAATAATGGTGTCCGATATGTGACATGAAATGCTTTTCTCATGAAAATTAGAGTAATCGAAGTATTTGGATATCGACAGAATGCTAAGTTAAACAATAGTTTTGGTGGTGTGCCACGTTATAGCATAAATTAATGCCAAACAAAGAAATGAACTGATATAATCGGCCTTTAAAAGTCATTTGATAAGAAATGCACCAGAATGCACTGTTGCAGTATTTTTTATTTTTAATCTGCGTTGGTTTTGCCAATCTTCTATCTTGTCTATAGTGCAGGTCCTCAACAAAAAAAAGCAATGAACTAAAATGAGAGAAAAATGAAATTTGCTTCTTAATAATGTTTCATTTAATTTGTGAGAGAGTATAACACTTTTGTATAGTTTGTAGTATTTCAGTAAACCCAAGAAATACTGTTAGATCCAAAAAGTAATGGTATGTAGTCAGATTGTATCATGAAATGTTTTTGCTATACCATCAACACCACAACCGGTGGCTTCATTGCATGAATTCGTTGCAGACCAAAACAGAGCGTCCTGAATGGAAATAAAACAGTACTTATTGTAGCTAAAGTTATAATGGGGAAATAAGTCTTCTATTTTTTTAATTATAACCATGTGGCATTGACAGTAATAAGAAACAACAACGATCGAAAGAGGTCACAATGCCCATCCGTGTTCTTATATCTCAAATGTGAAAATTGACATTTTTAGGTTGTATGTTGCTGCATTAACATAGCACAATGGCAAAAAGGAAGAAGGCAGCAACTAAAACCGCGGCAACCCGTCGTACAACCCGACGCGCCAAGCAGCAGGCTGAAGCTGCATCGTCCGCCGACGGCGAAGCCTCCGCGTCTGTCGAGCTCGAGCCTACTGCAGCGGAACCCAGTCAACAAGACACAGAGACTGCGCCTACCGATGCATCAGCTGAACCAGAACCGCAAGCATCTGAGACATCAGATAAATCTGAAAATCCTCTTACTAAACCCTGTCAAGTACCAATTGTAGCATTGCATAAGAAATTCGGTAAATATCGCTGTTTATTTAATAATGATGAGACATTTACTAGAAAATATGATATTGGTAGTGACAGTGAAACAAATAGTAGTGTTGAAATTAGGGTGGTTGATCCTTGTGCTAGCTCCGAGTCAGATTCAAATGCTGCTCTTGATACACAGTCTGATACCAATAGTGGTGCAAATTTCAGCCCTATGAATAGTACAATTATAACACAGAGCAATTCTAGAGACATATCACCTGTACCTGCTCCGAGTGAACCACCATCTCAGTGTGAAATTCCATTAGAAAAGGAGGAAGTGAATGAGAAGCCTGAAGAGCTAAATACTATTGATTTAACTGAAAGTGACTCAAAGCTCAGCGCTATAGCTGAACAAGTTGCTGAAGTTGAGTGTCAAATAATTGATGATTCTTCCATCCCTGAATCAAAACAAGAAGAAATACCAGCTGAAGACATTCCAATGGAGGGAGAACAGATAGAATTCACCGGTGATGATGATGAAGTCATTACAATCGTTCAGATAGTGGAAGATGATCATCCAGAGCTATATTATAACATTAAAATAGATAGTCCAAATGAACATGTATCAGAAACAGTAGATGGTGAGGAGACTAAGGAAAATTGTGATAACAGTGAGTTCCAGATTAATTTTGAAAAGTTGAATCTGACTCCTGCAGTGGAGTCTGATCCTCCAATGGATTGTTCAGAAGTAGTTGAACTAAGAACCCCACCTTGTCTAACTCCTGACATACCATTTAAAGAAAACCTAAATGATGGTCTGACTAGACCAGACCCCAGTCTAACACCAAGTTCCACACTGTCAGATGACAGTAACTCATCTAGAGTGACTGAACAAAATCAAAATAACTCGAATGATTCAGCTGAGTCATCACCCACTGGTGTCAGGAGGTCCAGTCGAATTAAGACAATAAGTAATATGAAACAGAAAACTAAGGGGTATGGGCTGGTGAAAACACCTTTAAAGAAGGCTTTAATCACTCAAGCAAAAATGAAACTTGAGGAAATTGGATCTGATAGTCAGGAAAAAACTAGTGATTCACTACCAAATACCCAACCTAATTCTCCATCATTTCCCGTACCTTCTGAGATGCCTGTGAAGGTGAAGTCTCGTTGGCGAAGGTCTAGTGAGCTGGAGATGGGTGCTAGTTCACCTGCAAACTCACCGTTGGCTAGCCCCAGTTTGCCTCAGCAGCGTTTACCTCCAGTAGCAGAGAGCCCCAGTCTCCCTGAAGAGGAACCAAGTGCACCCCCTCTGAGTAAAGAGGATTATGACAGGATCATTGAAGAGAGGATGAACCAGTACCAACATTTGGATGAAAATGAGTATTTATGTGAGAGAATGATTAGCAAGGAGACAAAGAAAATGACTTGTGACTGTTTTATGACCAAAGAAGAATTGGAGCGCGGTGAGCTGGCTTGTGGAGAGGACTGTCTCAACAGGCTGCTCATGATTGAATGGTAATTTATTTTCAATATTGTTGTTGAAGCCTTTTCTACCACTTTCTTGTAGGAACTATGTAACATATTGTCTTTCATATAATTTGAATTGGTTCTTATCTATACAAACTTGAACTAAATTATTTAAATTCCAAAAGGTAGTCCAAGTTGGTGATATATTTGATTATGTTTTATTTTTCCAGTAATTCTCGGTGTCCTGTCGGAGACCGCTGTACTAACAGAAGGTTCCAGTCCAAGGAGAATGCCCCTCTTAAAGTTTTCTATGCTGACAAAAAGGGCTGTGGAGTGGAGGCTATTGTGGACATCCCAACGTAAGAGTCACTTAGATAATAAAGAACATAGACAATGCATTTGCGAAGTACATTCTAGCACAAGTTTTTTACAGCTATATTAAGTCTAAACTTAAATACGAAATTGTTTTGTAGGTTAATATATTTTGATTATTCATACTTATTTATACATTATGCATATCTGTAATATAATTAGCTGAGTATTATATTAGGTTCTTAAATCAAGCACTACACATTAAATATTAAAACATTTCAGGAATTTTACATAGCATTTTTTTTATTCACATTCATTTAGCATTCATTCAGAATTTATTTAGTAGATAATAATAAATAATACATAGAAAGATAAGGCAACTCCAATTTTTATTCATAAATGCCTCGCGAATTTATATACATAATGTGATGTAGAAGTATTGAGATCATGTTTTTTGTAACAATGAGCTTACAAATTATGTCTGAATATCAAATAAATAAAGCAAACAATGGCTTCTCGTTTTATGAAGATTGAGTTACATTACTTACATTGTAAATGTGTAGTAAACATGACTAGACTGTAAAAATTAGCAAAACATTGTAAAACACAATAATTATTGCAGTTAAACTGTGCCTTTTATTAGAGTCCAAAGATATCTCTAAATAGTGTGGTGTCCAAGAATTTGTTGTCATGCTATGCCAAGATTATTATGGAACATCCTAGTATTTTGTATATTTATTTGGACATGAAAATGTATTAATATTGCAGTAGACCTATAACTGGTTTTTGAGTGCCTTTGTCAGCATTTTAGCAATATTTTTTTAGGGACAATGAATAGATTGTTTTTGTTATTGTCATGTGTTGCCGGGAGGTTTGTTGCGCCACTTAATTTTTCCAGCAAAAACACATAGAAAGTGGTGAAGGCTGTTTAGGGCAGTCTTTTTTTTGACGTTCGAAATTTTAATTTTGAATTTAGTTAATCATGGACATTGTTGCTCAGAAATCGACCATGAGCTACTTAGGACATGTAATATTCAAAGATTTTTTAACATAACATAATTATCATAATTTTGATCCATATTAACCAAAATAAAATATGTTCCAGGGGCGAGTTCCTTCTAGAATACGTAGGCGAAGTGCTTGACTATGAACAATTCTACAAGAGAGCTCAAGCATACTCAGACGAGAACAATCTACACCACTACTTCATGTCACTCAAAGGTGACACCGTCATTGATGCGACCCTTAAGGGCAATATATCCCGTTTCATTAACCACTCCTGTGATCCTAATGCTGAAACTCAGAAGTGGACCGTGAATGGAGAACTTAGGATAGGGTTTTTTAGCAAGAGGGACATTGTTGCTGGAGAGGAGCTGACATTTGATTATCAGTTCCAGCGGTTTGGGTAAGTGGAATGTTCTTCATTGCTTTTTCTTGCTTTATTTGGCCCTCTGAGTATACATGTATGATATATGTTTCCTGGAAGTGTTGTTTTTCAGGCATATTTGAAATGTGATCATGATGGCCCGAGAATTACTTATTTATAACTTTATTTAAGACAACTAGGGAATTGTATCTCCTGCCCCAAATTTATCTTCATTATGGTCAATTTGCTTGAAAAAGTCATAGAATTTATGTTCCATACATAATGTATTCTTTAAATGGTATGCAATCTTTGCGGTAAATAAGGTATGTTACCTTAACCAGTCCGCATACGAACTTTATTTTACAGTATCTGTTTTATAGTATGACCTGATCGATCGACAGACATGTAGCGACCTTGGAATATATAATAAGTAAATATTCCGTCTTGCGCTCGCCATGCATGCCCTTGGACTTTAATTTCGTTTATGCATACAGCCAAAGAGTTGATTCATGTAACGTGTGATATTGAATCACTTGTTTTGGTTTTGTGTTGACTTTATTATGATAACGAAAAAAATCTTGCTGTTCAGGCTTTGGTAGAAATCACGAAAAAGCAGATATCTGTTACTAAAATGTGGCGTCGCAATACCTAAATCAATGTCTTTATGAGGGAATATTTAATTCTATTTTTTTTTATTTGTTATTATACCGGCAACAGAAATATATCATCTGTAAAATTTTCAACTGTCTGACTATTACGATTAACGAGATACAGGCTGGTGGCAGACGAACGGACAGACAGACAGAAATCCCTTAATAATGCCGTTCCCATTATACCTTTGTGTATGGAACCCTACAAAACACAATATCGTCAGACCTTCTTGCTCCTTCTGAAAAGGACATGTCGGTTCCAATAACGATTGGAGGGTAAAAGAGATTTGTTTACGTACAGAAAAGTGGCGCAGCGTTGTTACTGCGGAGCTGACAACTGCCGCGGCTGGATCGGAGGCGAACCCGATTCAGATGATGAAGATGACGAGGTACGAGCGATAATGGTATATAAGACATTTCTTTTTTTTTATTTTGCGAGATTACCGGATTCGGATACAAGTTTGGATTGTTTTAAATGATATTCTTCACTAGTAGTTTAACTTGTACTTTCATTTTCATTTCCGTATCGTAAAAATCTTCAGACTTTAAATTAAGGGTTTTGGAAAAACCTCAAAATGCTTTTCTTTACTTGCACTAGTTAAACTTCAATATCTTAGTTGTAGACTGCGTTTGATGTATGTTGGTGACTCATAGACTAGTTATCTAAATAAAAAAAATCTAACCATTAAAATTACCCTACATAAGAGAGGTATTTGGCTGCGCAGTCGACAGACAACAGTAGCAATGCGCAACTAATGAACTTACTTCAGAATTGCCAAGATACGTCGGATGTAGTGTACCATATTTACCATTATTTTCTTAAACTCATTAATCTTTCCGCTTTTGAGTCGTTTTTTTCTTTAATTTATTTGGACTTTATTTTTCGCTTCTGTTCTTGTCAAGCTACATGTACTATTTAACAATAAACCTTTCAATCATTCACTTCCGTATCCTCTACTATTGCACTCACATAAATAACATGGTTCGTTAACCTACCTCAGGAGGAAGAAGACGTGTCCACATCCAAATCTGGTACAACAGAATCGTCAGAGGAATCGCTGGCCACGCCCACGGAACAGCCGCGACCGCGTGTGCGCAGACCCAAGAAGGATCGCACCTACAAGCCTAAGGCTCCTGACTTGGTGCAGGATGCTGATGTGAGTTTTTTACTAGATAGATTTCAGTTATAGTATACGAGTATAATACTATTTTTGCGATTCGATGAGTTCCCTAACAAACAATATATGGGAATGATAGTGATATAACTTAACGAAATCTGATCTCTTTTTATTGTATAGTATTGCATTTAACTTGTTTCTGGAGTTCCAATTTCTGTATTCAGAAGACTAATTAATGCGCATCAAAATAGTCTAATATATTTTAATTTTATTTATTTACGAAAATAAACAGTTACACAAAGCAATTAAAATACAAAGTGAGCAAGTGTATAACCCGCGACACTTTCCACAGATTATAAAGATTATAAAAATTATAAAAAAAATATATTATATTTGTCAGACGATAGGCATATTTATATATAATTTAAAGTAAGATTCTAAAAAGTATTTATTCTACCCACAGATCGAAGAAGACCTAGAAGCGTTGGGCCGTACAGGCGTCAAGAATCAAAGCCACACTCTCCGCCTCTCGCGTACAGTTGTACGTGCTAAGAGCCGGCGCGCTCAAACTGCGCTGTTACGTCTACTGCGTGATGCTGACCTACCTTGTAGGAGGCTGTTCCTGGACTATAGGGGGCTGAGGCTGTTAGCACCCTGGTGTAGTGATGCTCCACTTGATTTCAAGTAAGTTATGCCTCGGTTATTTCTAAGAAGTTTTTTAGACTAGATATTATGGATTATGGTGACTTCAATTTTTGTCTTAAGTGATCATGCGTGATAGGAGACTGCTTCGTCTCTTTCTGAAGTAGATTTAATTAGTGAGTGTATAGTTTGAATTACACTGACAAGTCTTTGGATATACAGACTTATTAACTACTAGAACTTACAATCTTACTAATAAATTTTCTTTAGTTTACACCTTTTAAACGTCATTTTCTTTTCCCCAGGCTAGAAATGCTGCAGACAGTAGACCGGCTGCCCATCCCCAACAAGACGATGGTACAAGAGAGCCGATTCTTCACCATCGTGGAGCGCTGGCTGACTGCGGCCGAGGCGCCGCAGCCGCCACCAGATAACGTTTTCATTGATGAGGCTACCGGTATGATAATATACTGAAAACATAGTTCTTTAAAGCTGCAAGAATTTATGCATTTTGACTAATACCTCCAGATTTTTTCGGTTGAGAAATCGACGAACGACTCCTACGGGTGTGGTTCTAGAAAAATTATAGTTTTACTGACCTATCCAAAACCATTTTTCGACTCTTAGTGTTCAGTGAGAAACACAATTTTTTTGGAGGAATCTCGCTACATAAAATTTTTTTGTTGTTCATCCTTAGGTTTGCCGATAGAGTTACCCAACAGAGGCAGTCAAGAGAATCTGTCGAGTCCAGAAAAAGCAAAAGACAATGCTAGCATATTAGAAAAAATCAAGGACCTGTCAAACCAACTGTTAGAACGATGGTCCAGTCTAAAGGTAAGTCTAGTTACATTTTTTACAATAATTAAATAGAGATGAGTGAATAGTCAAATAAATTCTTGTCTTTACAGGAAGTGTTCAAAATACCGAAGAAGGAGAGAATACAGCAGATGAAGGAGCATGAAAGACAAGCGAATGTTGAGAGGCGGGCGGCCGACTCAAGTGGATCGCGCGATAGGGAACGTGACCGTAGGGAGGAACGCGACCGCGACCGGAGAGAGGAACGCGAGAGGGAACGGGAGAAGGAGAGAGATAGAGAGAGGGAGCGTGATAGGGATAGGGACAGAAGTGACCGCGACAGAAGCGACAGAGATCGTGGAGAAAGGGATAGAGATAGGTATAGGGATCGGGATAGAGATCGCGATAGAGAAAGAGATAGAGATGATCGGGATCGGAGGAAAAGGAGAAGCAGTCCAGAAGGCAGAAGAAGTATAAGGTAAGAGATGTTTAGAACAAATTTTATCTTGTATGAGTATCAAAATTTAGTGTGACATGAAAATGAAATTTATAAAAATGTAAACAAAATATTTGCTGTCACTAGTATGACTTATGAATTTAAAAAAAAATGTTCCCTAAGAGTGTTCGGACTAAATGTCCTGGTTCAGAAGTGGTAGTACGTAGCTGGTGACGCTAAGGCCATGTCCGCAGGTTGAGCGAGCGCGTGCTGGCGGCAGTGCCGCCCATGTCCAAGGAGGAGCGGCGGCGCGCGTTCGCGGAGGCCGCCGCCGCCGCCGACGACGCGCGCCGCACGCGCGAGCGCCTGCAGCACTGGCCGCACTACTGGCAGCACGACGCGTACCAACAGGTTACTTGTCATTTAACTAATTATTATTGTAAAGAAGCATCAAATCAAGTAAACATTAGCCAATAAAAATCGGTACATTTATTCTTACTTCCATAATAAAAATTATGTAAGAAACATAAAAACAATCAGAACGTGAACACAAGAACTTAACATTGTCAAATAAAAATATTTAGTTGTTTCCGACTCTATTCAATGCAAATGCAATCAAAGCTTTCATCAAAACTAATTTAGGCTAGAATTTCCATTATAAATTATTTCTGTAATGTTAATGAACTGTAACAGGCTTGGGATGTGAACATATAAACACAACATTTGTAATAATGCAAACAAAACAGAATCAAAATAAAATAAATCAAAAATAAGTAAATAAAATAAAATATACTCGTTTTTCCACCAAACTCTAATAACTTCAAATAATGTCAAATTCCTATCTCTAGTAGGCAAATCAACAGCTAGATAGATTATTGAAATTCGCCGTTAGTGATAGCGACCCGTTTTCTTCACGACGTCGTGTTCAATACCATTCTTTTAAAAACGTAATTCTCCCACACAGCAAATGTTCCCCGGTGGCATGGTGCCCGGCGCTCCCAACATGCTGGGCAACATGAGCAACATGGGCGGCATGGTGTGCGGCGTGGGCGGCGTGAGCGGCATGGTGGCCGACATGCCGCCCGACTGGATGCAGCACGACTTCCCGCCCGCCCCCTTCTGTCCGCCCTTCTGTATGCCCCAGCCTAAGTCAGTAATACTCGACAAGAATACTTTCAATTATAATGCCTTCTTTTGTTACAGATAAGGAAAATTTGAGATATTTTGCACAACCTACTTTTTATTAACTTCTACTGGTCTGATTTCAATTCGAAAACCCTATTTCGAACCCCTACGCAAAAAGGGGGTGTAATAAGTTCAACCGCTATGGGCTATGTATGTCTGCCCTAAGCTCTTTGTTTTCGTCATCGGTGGGGATTTGAGACACTAAATACAAAATTAAATTATATACTAAACTGAAGTGTCACAATAAACAATAGCGCCTCGTATTATTTTTACGTTTTAAACATCATCTTTTTGCAATGGAGGTTTATTATTAGTAAATTAGTAAAAAAACTTTAGAGATGTGAAAAGACTATATTTTTTTTACCATTTCTCGTGTTTCGCTGAAAATAAACATATAAAACAGCGAGGGAAAGTTACCTAACAACATTATTTTCCTCCACAATTTTCCTTATTAACTACATACATATTAACTACAGTACTTCTGCTTCTAGTATGATGGGCATGCCTGGCTTCCCGATGGGCGGGTTCATGTTCGGTCAGCAGGTTGGCCCGCCCGGACAGCAGCCCTTCCCACAACTACAACAGCCAACTAACGACCAGCAACAACCTGTAAGTTCCACAGTTATATAAAATATTTTTTTATTTAAACTAAGGGTAGTTTCACACTAGCGTATCTGCCAGTCACTCTGGAGCTCGCGGGTTCGTTTCCCGCATAAGTCAAACATTTTTGTGCATGAACATGGCTGTTTGATTAAGGGCCAGTTTCACCGGTTACGGACAGCCACTATCTAAAATAGATTAACTACTAGATAAACTATCTGGAACTTATCCGTAACCGGTGAAACTGGCCCTTAGTCTGGGTATTCCTATGAACTATATGTATGTATTTATAGAAGAAAAGTATATAAGTACGTCTATCAGTTGTCTAGTACCCATAGTACAAGTTTACACTACTCTACTAGACTAGGTGACGTTTTGTGAATGTGTGAGGAATATTATTATTATATTTTCTCTTCTAGCCTCAATCAGCACCTTCAGAAGAGCCCAAAGAGATAGTGCTGCCCTCCCTGTGGCGTAGCGCTACGGACAGCCGCGGTCGCACGTACTACTACCACGTCAAGCTGCGCCAGCCGCAGTGGGTACCGCCTCCACCGCCTACAGAGCCTGGTATGTCTAGTTGTATATATTAATATTATATAGCTGTAGTGTTTGTGTTTGGACGCGAAAATGAATCAAAGAAATTGCTGGTTCGATTTGAAGAAATATTTCAGTGTTAGATAGCCTAATAAATTGTATCACACTAATATTATAAGTTAAAATTTTGTGTATTGGCTGAACGGATATTGATGAAACATGACAGTAATGTAGCTTATACATCAGAATAACATATAAGCTTTTTCCCTGGATGCGGGAAGATCAGAATAACATATAGGCTTTTTACCCGTACCCGTAGTATCTACAATAAATGTTTTTAGACTTTCGCAACACGTACACAATTATACACAACACACGGGTCTTACTCGCGATGAAAAAATATTATAAAGTATATACGCTATGAATACGTAAGACCCGTGTCTTGTGTATAAAAATAGGAAGGGAGTGAAAAGTCTGGCGGGAAATATTCATTCCATAAAGTTCTTACACAATTCTTGGTACACAGAAGAGAGTTCATCAGAAGAAGAAGACGAGCCTCCATCTTCAGGACTGGACAGCCCGCTCGTCCGACGGCAAACGAAGGGCAAGGTCGTGGAGGGAGTCAACGGCATTTACGAAGGTGGGGGCACTCACTGTATGTATTTGTAACATTATAATATGCTAATTTATACAAAACTTGATCCCTGGTAGCCTTGTAAATATAGTAATATCTTTGTTGTCATTTATTTTCACAGCCATTTTTTGTCTGGCGAAGGAAAATTGGAAGCTACGTGACCTATTTCTTGTAAAAAAAAGTTGTATATACTATCTTAATATACAGGGTGTAAAGAAAAAGAAGTATACATCCCAAGGGAGGTCAATGTACTCGTAAAACTGAACAACTTTCTACAGAAAAAAATACGAAATTCGATAAAAACATATTGGACGATTCATAGAAAATTTGAACTTGCCGCCTAAATATTGTATGGAGTGTCGTAATTTTTTCTGTTGAAAGTTGTTCAGTTTTACGAGTACATTGACCTCCCTTCGGATGTATACCCCCTTTCCGTTACACCGTGTATATAAATTACGTGTCACGTTTATGTGCCATGGATTTCTAACATACTTAAACGATTTTAGTCAAAATTGCACACCATATGCAGTTTGATCCAACTTGAAAGATTACATCTTAATTTATAGTCGCAATATTATTTTATTTCAAATTATTTGTCAACAATATATCCACAGCAACGCATGACCGGGTCTTCTAGTTTTTTTTAAATATATATCACACTGTTAGGAATGTATGGTTAGTACTGTGGAATAACAATGTTTTTTATTTGTGTGATTACAGTGATAAAGGAAGACGGCCACAATGGTTTGATACCTGACCACGCGTTAGTCAGCATAAAGCCGAGGAAGCGGAGGCCGGGACTCGTCTCAGAAAGGCCTATCAGTGTAAGTTTTACGTATGGTACTTTCCTACAGTTAATTGTACTACACTCTAACATCAAGATCGATCGTTTTCAAGTGAAACCAGAAATATAGATTGTTTGTAATGCAGACAAAAGAAGTGAAATACAATTGAATTCTACAGTACAATCTTAGGACCAATACATTTTTTGACTTTATACTAAAATTAAACAAAACATACTTGTAACATATATACGATGTAGTATCGCTGCCTGTGTGATAACTTAAATTTAGCACTTTATAAGTAAAAATAAATTGAGAAGAATTATTAAGAATAATAAAAAAAAAGAATAATAAAAAATATACTTAAGTCAATATTTTTAGTTTATCCTGAAATACATAGAAACATATTTTTCCGTTTCTCCTACAAACTAAAAATAACGACGATAAATCACATTGATACTTCGTGTTACGTCACTCTTAGGCACAAATTTTACATAAACGTGACGTCACAATCTCCCACTCCAGATTTTAGTGCATTTTATCTTGTATTTTTTAAATGTTTTGTTAAATCAACAAAAAACTTGTGAAATATATTTTCCTAATCTAAAATACGGATTTATTATTATCACAATTTTTATCCTTGTCGTCACGCCTATTACAGCCACAACTTTCACAAAAATGCTATAATATAAAAATGAGACTCATTGCTAGTCTGTAATAAAATCACCATGTTCCACTTCCAGCCACGAACAGAGGAAGACAAGCTCGCCGGTAGACTAGAAGTGAAGAGGTATAAACAAACCAAGGAGAAGCTGCGCCGTCGTCGAGAGAAGTTGCTGCAGAAGGTTCGACTACTCGCTGCTAACAAGTCACAGAGGCGGCTCAAAGGCAGCATGATTGATTTGAAGGTGAGTTTTCTACATTGTACTCGAATTGTAGGAATATTTTTCAATATGGAGCCTGCTGGAAGACATTTCTTAAGAAAGCAGTGCCTTTGTACATGATTGTTCTATTTATCTTCTTATAACTGTGTACAGGCACGTTCTAATTTTCTTGAATATATCCTAAATTTCCTTAACATATTTTAAACTTTTTGCTGTAGCATATGGTTAAAAGTTGATTGGAATACACATATCAATTATGTAGGGAAAAGTTCATTATGACTAGGTATTTCAATATCGATATTTTTTATTACAATAAAAAAATACTATACTTGGGTGTATTGAAAGATAACTTTATTTCAATATTTTTACATCAACATTTTTGTTCATAAGAGGAAAAAAATCGATACCTTGTGTTGTTGAAAGATAATTTAATTGCTATTTATGGTAAACAGTATATATATTCTGTGATGTTTAAATGTGGTGCTATGAACATGTAATTTTATTGTTAATGCTTACCGAAAAGGATACGGATAAAGAAAAGGATATTGAGAAGGTAAAAGATACGGAAAAAGAGGTAAAGAAGATAACTGACATTGAGAAAAAGAAAGATGTTGTTATTGAACAAGAGTATGACAAAAATAAGGTATATATTTGTAGGAGCTTAGAATAAGTAGGTCCCTGCCCGGTTAAGCAGTAAACAGCCTCATAGGCTGAACTGCGAGTTGCCAGCATTAAAAAAAAATAGGTGCTTCGCCTATTGCCCGCGGCATCAATCATTCAGCTTTCTTTTTTTGGGATAATCTTAATTCCTAATGTGATCTATTACCTGTTTTCGACGCGACATGTCGACCCCATTTCCCTATTATTATCATCATAACATTTATAATCAAATTATTAAGCACACTACTTTCTATGTGCAATTGGGTAAATATTACCTTTATTTAATCTGATCTTATTATTATTGTTTGTGCTTTTCTTTATTAACTAATTAAATTCTGATTCGAATACGTTTATTTAAATGTATGTAACTCATTCCAAATGCTTGTGCACTATAATATATCCTGCGCAGGTAGCTGATCTCCTTAGAGAGAACGGCGGCCGTAGCCGGCAATTGGCATGGACGCCATCATCATCATTTATTCCAATTTATTAGACGATACAAACAGTTCTAACTGTTTCTAAATTACCTACATAGTTTATTTACAAATTATGGAGAACTAACAATTTTTGTTATTTCACAGCAAATGGTAGAACTAGTGAACTCGGAGACTGATTCTGAAGACTCATCTACGGAAGAAGTAGTTCCCACTCCAATCGCTGTCGAGAAACCAGCTGAAAAGCCGATAGAGCTCGAAGCTTCTCCCTCTCCAGTGATTTTGTCCTCCCCACCACCTACCACGGAGGTCAGCGTCATCACCACTGAGGAGACGGCTAGGAAGATAAAGGAACAGTTCCGGTGTAGTATGGCGAGGGTGATGGTGCAGCACTTAAACCCGTATAGACATCCTGACGCACCCGCGGCGAGGATCACTTGTACTGCTGATTTCAAACATTTGGCTAGAAAGGTCAGTCACTTTATTGGATTTTTTTAATTTTTCGTGTGTCTTTTAAAAATAAATGACTATTGCAGATTAATAATTTTACTAAGGGTTAGCTGGTCATACAAAATTAATGCACCATATTTTTACAGGTTATCTGGAACATGCTAAAAATCATGTTTACCACAAAAGTCATGAAAACGGCAACATATTTTATCAAATTTATCATCACAGTCGCCAAATTGTACGCATAACGCCAGTCTCTATGAAGGCGCTCGATCGTTGACCTACAGGTCATTCAACTTTTTTTGTGGTAAACATGATCCTTAACATGTACTAGATGACCTGTAAAAATATGGTGCACTAGTTTTGTTAGACCTTATATACCGTGTAATGTAGACCTTATATACAGTGTAATAAATGGAGGATTTAACATACTGCTATAAAAAAACTGTTATTGTGCAATTCAGGTTTTTAAAACTTTTTTCTAAAGTGTATATTTTCCTCCACAGCTAACACACTTCGTAATGCTGAAAGAGCTGAAACACTGTCGCTCTGTAGACGAGCTGGTGGTAACCGACTCCGTTCGATCAAAAGCCAAGATGTTCGTCAAGAAATACATGGCCAAGTTCGGGCCGGTCTACAAGCGACCGCCTGAAGAAATAGATTAGCGAAAAAAGGCCGTAAGTCGGCCTTAAAATTGCACTTGGAGACTGCACCAGCCTTCATTGGAAATAAAGCTATTGATTGACACTACGGGTGAAACAGTGGCTAGGCTATTTCTAAGTGACTGACCCACCATGAATTTTATGATATATTGATTAATCAATGCATTTCCGATGAGCATAACAAAGTGCACCAATATTGACTACAACAGTGTATGTATTTAAATAGGCTATCTTCAATGTATTGGTGATAAAAATTCACATTGAAATCACAATTTAATTATTACAAATTAATTCACTCTCAATTCAAATAATAATATTTTATTAATTGTAATGACACGCGCATACGATTGCTATATTTTTATGACGTTCATAACAGTTGTAAATGAAAAATTTGCAGGACAAAGCAATTAGGATGTTAGATATATGTTGATTAACGAACTTTTAGGTTCGGAAGTATGTACTGCATAGTAAAAACAATTGAAATAAAATGTAAATATAGTATATTAAGTCAATAGCTCTATCTACTGAGTTAAGAAACTCCTCTTTAGCGTTAGACTGTATTATAATGAGATGATTCTATGTTCTTAGGCATGATTTTAATATAATATAATAGTTCTTACAAAACTAGTGCACAATATTTTTACAGGTCATCTAATACAAGCTAGTCCCCAGCGGTTTCACCCGCATCTTTGGTTACTGCTCCGCTCTCGTGTGTCTTAACGTGATGGTATATAGCCTATAGCCTTCCTCGATAAATGGGCTATCTAACACTGAAAGAATTTTTCAAATCGAACCAGAAGTTTCGGAGATTAGCGCATTCAAACAAATAAATAAACAAACTCTTCAGCTTTATAATATTAGTATAGATTCGCCAAATTGTATTAGTCTTCTTACGCATAACGCCGGTCTCTATGAAAGCGCTCGATCGTTGACCCTAAGGTCATTCAACTTTTTTTGGGGTAACCATGTTCCCCAGCACATACAAGATGAAATGTAAAAGTATAGTGCACTAGTTTTGTAAGACCTTATATGTTTACGGGGTTAATGCAAGAGAAAGTATTTATAATGTACTATGATCTCTGGTGGAGTTATGCTGGATACACGATCGCAACTCGAATATGAACTACAACGGTTTAAAGTACACAGTATTACAAATATGTAGGTTTATTTAATACTAGCATCCGACAGTTACATCCGTATTCCGTAATCACTACTTCGCGTACTATAGCCTTCCTCGATAAATGGGCTATCTAATTCTGAAAGAATTTTGCAAATCGGACCAGTAGTTCCTGAGATTACTGCGTTCAAGCAAACAAACAAACTCTTCAGCTTGATAATATTAGTATAGATTTTGAACAGTTTTATCTGTAAGATTGCTGGACCGACTCCTGCAATAAGATAATAATGTGTGGTATTGTCTGTTTTCTCAAATAAATATAGGATCAATTCAGAAGTCATGAATTAATTAATTAATATAACATAGTCAAATACCTTATTGTTGAGTTCACAAAATTGTCAAGGCCAATTGGCAATTACCCTTTTAGACATTTTGAGACAATATTATAATTTTTGTCCTGTTGCAATAGACCTAATTCTATACAAAACATAACATTATTGATATATGTAATAGGTAATCTTATTTCGAATATAATGTAGACCAGTTCTGAATTAAATACTGTACATACTATACTATACCTATGGAAGTAGCAAATACTATTTTTATGGAACATTTTTAACGAAATAATAGGAATTTTGGAATTTTTAATGTTGTGTGTACTCATGTTGGTAGAAATAGATTCAGTCTACAGATTTCTGTCTTATTAATCTTTTGACCGTCACGTCAAAAAAAGACAGACGTGCCCTCAGCGCCAAGCTAAGAATTCATCATAAATACTGTATTGTAGAACAGTTATGACTTCGGAATTATATCGATGGAAATTCACTCTTAATTGTAAACTTTTAAAGTTTGTCATGTATACGTGACTGTGGCGTGCTGGGCACTTTTTGGTTTGTCATCTATACGTGACTGTGGCGGTCAAAAGGTTAAGCTTGATGTTTCACTCAGAGTTTGTTGTTTCGAATTTCAGCAAACGGTTAACTTGACATATTTATGGTGCATCACTGTATTAAAATTCAATAATAAGATAATTTAAATTCTCATAGAGAACAGCGGAGTTAGCCAATATGTCTTTCTAGGGCCAGTTTCACCGGTTACGGATAAGTTCCAGATATCCAGTTATCTGGTCGATAATTTCATACAAATTCTGTTCCATTTTTTAATTTATCTGGTAGATAGTGGCTGTCCGCGTAACCTGGGAAACTGGCTTCTAAAATCGTAAATGCTAGCTGAAACTTAAAACAATCATGGATACATTTTGAAGTATGTTACAACCACGTGATTCATCGATTTGACTGTGTCAGTTTCATACTATATAATATTATGACGTTTTACTAGTGTTTACGATTATAGAAAGACATCTTGGCTGAACCTGCAGAAAATGTGGAGTTTGACCTGCTTTCGCTTGCTTGTAAGTGCTTTCGCAGATCAGAAATATATGTTCAATAATACTGACTACTAGATAAATAAGTTAGTGTTAATGCTCGCGGCTCCGGTTGCGGAACAAAACCAAACATGAGTTTGTCGTCAAATTAAATTAAGCTGATATGAAATTATGTTACATTCAACTGTATAAATCTCCCATTTTCGAGATAGTTTTTATGTGATTCACTTTTGTGTGTAAATAGTTGTAAATATGAGTGACATAGAGTTATTGTCTGTTCGGGTTATAGAGTGAGCGATTTTATTTTTATGTGGTAGGATGCTTGGTCGAGTCGTGGATGTTCGATTTCATACTTGGACGATCAGATCGAAGCCGTCGGAACAAATAAAATGTTATTTCTTTTAATATGATTTCGTTTTATTTCACTTATTTTACTGAAGTAATTAACCTTTTGACCGCCACGGTCACGTATAGATGACAAGCCAAGAAGTGCCCAGAACGTTACTGTCACGACTACATGACATACTTTTAAAGTTCAATAATAGTCAGTTTTAATCGATATCATTTCGAACTCACTAATATATTGTTGGTATTTATGGATAATTTTCTTAGCTTTGCGCAGAGGGCACATCTTTCTTTTTGTGACGTGGCGATCAAAAGGTTAATAAGACTGTGTAGGTAAATTATACTATATTGAAGTTAATAAGGATTTAAAATAAACTGTGCACGTTCAGACTCGTGGGTTATGCATTACATCTTTTCGAGTTGATTCTTTTCAAGTATTGGTCAAGAACTGGCTTGCAAGTTTCTACGTTTTTGGCGAGCTTCTTACAGCTAGCTGGCGTCTTGTTGAATTTCACACAACCCTGTTGGAAAATTGTTAAAATAATTTATTACAGTATAAGGAGTGTGTATGGGGAAGAATAAGAAGCAAGGATAGGGATGGATGGAGGTGCCAATAGGGATGGATAGATGCCAAGGGTGAGATCGATTAATTGCCTAAAAGAGGACTTGAATAAGAAGGAAGTGGATTTTAGTATGCCGGGCTCACAGTGAGGAATGCGCTGACGCTAAATAACTTTGTAATAAGGCGGGAAGATAAGGAGATCTTATACGATTATAACAGTCTCGTATTCGCTTTTGTCGAAATATCAACTTTTTAAATGTATATTTTGCACCATGAATACTCTGCCTCAAAAAAAAATACTGCTGACAAGATATTCAGTCGATATTACTATCACAGAGAGACTAAAATAATGTTGACTGAAATCACACTTACGAGCAAATAATTAACATAAGCGCAAACTTGAGACTTCATAGTGTCGCACTCAGCATCGCTGGTGACGTATTGTTTGTACTGGGCGTTCAAACAATTCTTCTCAATCATTTTGTTCAGAGGCTCGGACGCTTTGTCCTCTCTTGTCAGTCGTTTAAGCAGGGCCCTGCATTTCTTCTCGTCGATCTTATTATTGGTCGTTATTCCGTATATTTTTACAACGCATTTTGATACTGCGCACTGGAAAGATGAATGTTGCGCATTAAACTTTCTTAGTTAGTAGATATTCCGAACAAGGCAACAGAAAGTGATGTTATTTTCAACTGACTTCCAAAAATCAAAAATAACTAATTTCGTTATGGCTTTAGAAGTCTGTGTCTCAAGGCTATTATTTAGTTTAAATTTATTTGGTAAAAACTTTAACTGTCAAAGTTCAGCTTTGATAGCTCAAAATTATAAATCTATACCAACTAACAAATCCACTTCAACCACGAAATAATATCAAAAGAGTGCAGTGCAGCCGTTTAAAGAGTTATAGCTACACTTAGAAGAGAGACAATTTAATTGATAGATAAATTACTTACGGAAAATGTAGAAGAGCCACTCCTCTTCTGACAATGTCCAATTCGTTCCACAAACTGGTCCATAGGAGTACAGCAGGACGCTCTCATTGCCTCCAAACAAATTGGTATCACATTAGGTAGTTACTTTTTGACATATCTACGTATATATTTTTTAGAAATATAGTTTCTTTTTGTTAACTTACGTCTGGGCTGAACACGGCCTGACATGCTTTTGTTTTGGCAGGGTTTAAGAAAGCGTTACTCTGTAATTAATCCGTGCTTTATGTAGATCACTAATAACATAAAATAAAATTCATCGCCTGCCTGTAGGATATCTTACCGAGGTGCCAAAATAGATTATTAGAAATCCCAAAAAATAATAGTGGAGCACCATCTTTGATAGTGATCGGGAATCAACTATTTTTGTATTGTTAAACCAGAAAATAGATAAAGCAAAGGATAAAGAAAAAATAGATAAAGAAAATAGAAAAAGTCACGAAAATATAATGAAAATTTTATGTTTCATGCATGTTTTTGTAATCAGCCTCGAGCTGTTGTAAGTATAACATTATATTCGTTCTGATAAATCCGTGTACCTATTAATACCTTTGTACACTCATAGACAAATATATAACAACACAGATCCCTATTCAACTTTACAAACGCTTTGTTACGCTAATGGCTGGAATAATTTAATTTCCTATTCAGGGAAACCAAATCTGTGACTTTTTACACTAATCTGCGTATGCTAAGTCACTACGCCTATGCAGCTATGCCAGTAGAAATAACCCATATAGAAAACAAACAATAAAACAAGGCTATCATGTTGAACATAATTTAATTCGGTATTACAGTGGGTGGAACCTTCGATTGCACGGATACAAGTAAAAATTGTGTCAAAATTCTGCTGTGTGCTCTATATGTTAAATGTTAACAACACTAAAAAGACTAGGTACATTTCATACTTGTATCGTATAGGTATTGATATCGTATATATTAGGTTCTTCATAATGCATAACGAAGTTATGCCGTAGTTTGCTGCTGCCTCCAAAACTCTTCGCGGTTTTCCAAAAACCTGATCGCTTCTTCAGCTTGTTTGCAAACTACATCGTTCTTCTTGTCTGCTATCGCCAAGTCTGGATTCTTCAACAAGTTCTCCAGGTAAATCTTGTCAGAGTTCAATTGGCCCAGCACTGGTCTGGCGGATTTTGAACGTTTTTTAGAAGCCTTCTTCACGACTTTTACTGATCCGATTGTGTTCTCTATGGCCTCCTGGAAACACAAACGTTACAATTAGCACTTAATAATTGAACTTAAAGAGTGCTCATATACTGGACTGGATGCTCATGGACTGGATTAACAACATGTTTTTTGAAAATATAAACCTTGGGGTACAAAAGACTCCTCCTTAATGTGAATGTTCTTAGGGTGAGATGTTTAACAGAAGGTAGATTTCATTATTCGTTGGTTGCCTCCAAACATACTTCACTATACATACACACATGTTTCAACTAAAAATACAACATACTTTAGCTAAAGTCAAGTAGACAATTTTACCTGCGCTTTCTGCACTCCGAGTCTAAAGTCATTCAGATCAGGTCTTGCCCTCAGGCCTCGATGGTAATGCACGAGGCTCATCTCGAACTCTCCGCAGTAGTACAGCGCTTCAGCCTTCCGAAGCAGTGCCTTAGCGTCTTTAGGGTCCAGCTTCAAGGCAGCCTCAGCGTCCATCAATGCTGATCGAGGTTCCCCCAGTAGGAGGTAGCATTTACTGCGGGAGACGTATGCTGCTTTCTCATCTGGAGCGAGCTCGATAGCCTGGAAAGAGATAGCACAAATGACAAAAAAAATAATGGAATTGGAGCTGCTAACATCGGAGAGGGGAAAAAAACAACGCAGAGAAGAAGAGAAAACTTAATTACAATGTGTTTTATGATATTAAAAAAATATAGTGTTATCAATAACTTCAAAGTTTGCTATCGGTTCTTATTGGTTACACATGCCACAAAATCCCTATATACCTTATTGACAAACAAAACAGCAGTACGGTATCGTTCCCTCATCATCTCAGCCCTGGCAAGAGCCAGCAATGTACCAGCATCAGCTTCAACAGGTAGCTGCAACGCACTGCTCCTCTCTGCCTTATCCTTCAAGTTTAAAGACTGCTTGATATCCTTGGAACCCATCACCACCGCAGCCGCACGATCTTTGTCCGTATACAACTCCTCTTCGCGTCTCCTCCTCTCTCGCTTGGGCTTCCTCTTCCATTTCTTCCGTGGCTTGACCGACTCCTTCCTCTCTTTAACTGCGTGTTTCTCATCATCAGCGTCCTCGCGTCCTTTATCCGCAGACTGCGGAGCTCTCTTGCTGATGGACGCCTTTTGGACCGGAGTTTCTTCTTCCTCATCGCCAATACCCACACGGACGAAGCTTTGAAGGAATTCAGCGTCCTTTGTAGGACCTAGAATCGACCTTGCTTGGGCTTTAGCGTTGTCGAAGTCCATCGTACGTGGAGCCGGGCCACGGGTTACGTAATGTGGTAGGTGTGTAGAGAGGCGTCAGTATCGACGCCCCGGCTGTCGTTGTCATGGTGATTCGATGTGTTTTCGCACCCACTTCTGACACACTAGTGGTGTATGGGCCGTTTCGAAGAGCGGCTGTGTCGCTGTTCAGAATGATACATTTTTTGTTGTGGAGACGTGAAGATTTCTTCCTAATTGTAGCTTTACCTTGACTAGACTAAATATGACGTTTCTACATACGATTCGTCCTACATATAATATACTATTAGCAGATAAAAGTTGGAATATCAAAAACACTACAGTATTCGTTAGCTAAAACCCTACCAATTATGTTTTTAAATTTCGCAAAAGACAATCAATGCAAGTAATCGTACGCACAGTAATGTTACAGGTAAAATTGGTTATTAGCTACAATTGTATACCTATTACAAAATGTTATATACATGGGGACAGAAAGCGTGGCTATACAATTAACCAAGACTAATTTGCATTTTAACAAGATGACTTCCGTGACAAATATAATAGAACTCCTTACAAATTAAATTAAAGTCATTAAAAGTCATCTAGTTCATAAGTACCTAATTCAAAACACTAATTGCGTGCGCAGTTGGAAAGCTTTACGTACTACGAGTCTACGAGTGCTACGTTACCTGTAGCGTAATTGCTACGTCGTAGTCAGTGTTGTTTTTTTGTAAGATAATCTACAGGAGTGCAATTAATAAAATGCATAAATTGAAAATAGAACAAAAATACTCAGTGGCATTAAAACCAGAAAAAATAAAACATAAATAAATCTGACATCTATCGCCCAAGTATAAATTCATGTTTTAGATACTTTTACTAAATAATTTTGTCATTACATACACACCTTGATGAGTGAATTAAGTCCGCGATCATAGTTGCCATTCTTGATATGTCCAGTTGCCTCGTCTCGGTGTTTCTTTGCCTCCACAGGGTTAGTTATTGGAAGCTCCGGTTCCTTGCCGCGAACCATCGTTTTACAGAAAAGAAAAAATCTACCGGTCCAATCTGAAAATAAAAATAAGCCTTTATTTAGCTAAGCAAAACAGGGGTCCTCAAACTATGCATATAATGTTCTCACGTGGCATGGGACAAGAACCATATTACAAGAATACACGAGTTAATTAACAAGAAGAATTATGTTGACCACGTAATATGTACCATGATAAACTGTTAAGATCCCTTAATAAACCAAGTAATGTTCAAATCAATTGATATTGACAGCTATGACATGGGTGTTTGTATGTATAATGTACATATGTATTTATAAAAAAGAAAAGTACATATGTAGATATGTTTATCAGTTGTCTAGTACCCACGGGACAAGCTCTGATTAGTTTGGAACTAGATGACTTTGTGTGAATGTGTGAGGAATATATATTATGATATTATTTTACGATTACACGATATTACTTTACGATACACTAGTACGATTCCTACATCGCAGCAATCACAAACCACTCCTAGGTATACAAAGAGGTTACCATATTTTAACGTTAATAACTAAAATGGTGACTTAAAATGATTAAAGTGCCCCTAAAATACTTGGCAAATATTTACCCCGTAGCCGCTACCTCCTCTAATGTATTAAGCAAATGTTTACTCAGTAATCGAACCCCGACTATGATGGATGATGCTGCTACCAAAACTACCATGTCGTCATAAATCTAAGAAGCTATGTTTTCCATATTTTGTGTTCGGTTCGGATCTGATAATTTTTACCGTTGGGCTTTGAAAGCAGAGGACCGTCTTTTCACGTTTCGATTTGGTTTCTAGAATTTTCTAATAGCTTTTTTTCAAGTATTTTGTGCTTTAGTTTTGCTTATAATCAGTTGAAAGCGAATTCAAAAGGAATAAACATGGTAGGACCAGGATTTTCTATTAAAGTCCTCAATTGCTTATATCTATTGGATGTTCTTTATAGGCGGATTGTTGTGTTTCATGGTTTTATTTCAATACAAAATCAATTGATCTCAAATTGATTATAATTAAAAGGGTTTTGAACTGTATCTGTGAGGCCTATTTGATCGGATTAACGCATTATTTTAATAATAACATGCAATTTTCAAACGAAAATGTTGCGATACAAGAAAACTTTTGATAGAATCATTCCTATATTTGCCATCAATTCTATGATGCCACAGTCACTGTCGTAAGTATTGTAAATCATGTACTGAAATATCAAAGTAGTTATTCCCCTATTCATTATAAAAATAAGTACCCAACTCATATTTCTTTACGCTGTTCTCGTGGCCCCACACTAAAATCCGCTGTCGAATCCAAATCGCTTCCGTGATGGTCGCCTATTACTTCACCGTAGTTATCGGAACATCTCCGTTCAATGTCATCATTGCCATTTACCGAACTCATGGAGTATCGGAGGGTGCATTAATTTTACTTTGTATCTCACGGAAGTGTAATAAATAAGTAACGTGGTTGCGCAGAAATTTCGTAAGAAGCATTTAATATGAATAATACCAAAATCAAGATTCATTTATTCAAATTAAGCTAATAAATCAGCACTTTTCGAACGTCAAAAAACAAAAGACGGCCACCAAAACGCCCACCCTTCATCACTTCCTATGTGTTTTCACTGGGAAGACGAAGTGGCGCAACAAACTCCCCAGCAAAAAGTAATTGAAAAAAAAATGTAATAGTTAAGGCTGATGATTTGATTAAAGGGGACCTATGTACCTGTAATATTTTGATTGCCAAGTACCTAATATAATGTATAAGTACATAGTTTAATTTTCAACAATTTTACTCCCACGAAAATATTGACTTATAGTTACCTTCACTTCCATTTAAAAAAAGCTGGCAATACAACGTAAATACTACGTTTCGTAATAATTCGCATAGCTGTCCTGTGTAAACGATTCGCTTTTTAAAAGCGGATTGGCGTGACACCTCCCACTTTGCCCGTCAAGGGAAAATTACTTCGCTTCCAAAGTAGCGTTATGAACATTTTTTTTGCAAAAGTTAATTTTTAATCTATTGCTTTATACGTTTCTGTGAAGTTAAACCTGCATTCCGTTGTAACCTCCGTGGTATTCTAAAGTTTGCATCGCTTGCGTGGTTCAAATGACATTTATTATAACTTATTATGTTTTAAAACTTTTAAAATATCCTTTACTGAGTAATGTTATGTCTTGGTTTGCGTGGGTATTATTTTGAATGACTGCCGAAGGTTTTTTTAATGAAAATCCCATCGATATAGCTAAATGAGTCAATATTGCTTGCTTATCTAGCATATCTCGTGAATGACAGCTCGAAATCACATTATTCACCCACCTATCCACAAAACATTTTTTTTTATTATCAACACGCTTTTATTAGCTAGCTTCATCTGAATTTGACCCACTTTCCGCTCTTCGATTAGGATGGAATTTTGCTCACGCTCTGAACTTTGATGTCAATACATGGCTAAGAAACGTCATTGAAAATCCAATATGTCGGCCTACCCGGGCGGCGTAATTTTTTCCGTTTATTAAATTACTACATGATGGTGTTTTGAAACTAATTGACAAGTATCAACTGACGTCACGATTATGCAATAGACCCATATTTATTAGTATACAAGGCTGAGCTGTGCCGTCATAACTTTGGCATCGGTTGGTGCTCATTACGGGGTATTATTCATGCAAGCTTGGCAGCTACCTGGCCCGCGACATGCCACAACATAATGCAGGGGAAGACTATGCAAGCGTACTTTCGGCAATAAATTATAGATGAATAAATTACCTATTGAAGTACCTACCTATTTGCCTTTGAACAAGACTGACTAGATAAAGGCTTTTGATGGCTTTTGGCAGTTCAATAAACATGTGTCAACTATGTCATTTCGAATAATACCTACGGAAGCGTTTAGTGAGTATTTTGTATTTAATGTAAAATTATATCTAGATTCTATGATATAGTAAACGTAATAACATGTAAATTTTGCAAATACCCAAGTTATACACCGTGACTTTTTAGTGATCTTACAAAAGCAGCCAAGTTCATGTATCCAATGACTAGTTAAGTAAACGTTCATAATATAAAAATATGAATTTACGTAGTTAGAAACTCCCCTGTCTTCTGATAAATGGAGAAAGAATGATGTGCTCGACTCGTGCACTGGGTAGGTATATTCTACCGTTTGAAACGTTAACATTCTTAATAGGGTGTTTCATTCTAATTTTTTTTTAATTATTATTAATGATATAAAAATAACAATCGCATCTAAAGGTATTTTATGTCGGATACTTTAGGTGGACCACTTTTGTAAGACGACTAAAAAGTCACGGTGTATAAAAGGAAAGTGTCTCATCAGCTGAAATACTAACATTACCAGGCTTTACGAGGTATTCAGTCATGCGTTATCATAGCTATATGTATGATATCTAGGATCGTGGATCACGCGAGCTCACGATACGCCCGTTTTACGACCACAAAAATAATGAAATTAACCATTATTTGGTTTGTAAACTGTTTCACAAAGACCGGTGGGTTAACTCGATCGAAGCAGATATCTTTTAAAGATAGGGGTACGATTTACTACTGAAATATAGGCGGTATGTCGTTTTGATTTGAATTGATAGCGCGCTGATGAGCACTGGCATTTGTTTTGTGGTTTACGGCAAGACATTGTAAGGTTATCTAGACTATCAATCAAAATGTTGTGGTCTAGACAAAAAAGAAATTAAGAATTCAGTTATCTGTTTTTTTGGCCCTATGCTTTTGCATTTAGGATATTAATCCTATAATATTTTATTACTCAACAACATGCTTTTGCGTAAGCTGTAACACAGAGATTTGAGAGCAACTTATCTAGTTACATTAACAGCTAACGTAAATATGTATTATGCAGCGCATCTATGGTTATCCTACTTAGACTTAGTTATTAAGGTTTTTAGAAGAGGAAAGTAATTGATTATAAACAAAAGTAATTTTGTTATAAGTTTCCAAATTATTTATTACGATAATAAGACAAATAGGTACCTATACTCACATTTTTATATACCCTTACAATGTCCATACAATTCTTAATTTATCATTGTTTATCACGAAAACGAGTAATAGAAAAGCAACTAGCTGAAAAACATACCAATTTACTATCGAACGTTCCTTCTCACAAATCACACACTATTTTTTGTTGTTTTGTCTTTTTTTTAAGTAATTAATCCATTCAATTAAATATCGCCACACAATTGTGTATTAACAACAATTCTGGGTAGTGAGATGTACCACAGTCAGGCACAGTAGCTTACAGACTGAGCCACTAGTTGATCGGGTTCGACTTACCCCTAATGAAGGGGTTGTTTACACTGCACGACGTTGCACACCTCACGACGACGTCGGGTACTGATTTAATACGAGAAAATAAAAAATTAAAATGCAGCTAAGAAATGCTTTTGTAGACTAGGTGGGTGGAGTAAATATAATATATTTAGATTTATGCAATATTTTATTTTATGTTCCTATTGCGTTCACGTGATAAGACTTCTTTGATGTTTCTCTGTACTGTGTCAATAGGTACGACAAGCCAGTAACATTTACTTAAATTAATTCAGCATTAATTCTCTTTTTTCTGCTTGAACTACTCTGCGCGCACGAATAAAAAGTAGGTACTTACCTACTTATAGCTTTCCCTGATAAACGGCTATCTAACACTGAAATATTCTTTAAATAGGTCCAATATCTCCTGAGACTAGTTCAAACAAACCAACTCTTACGCATTTTAATATTAGCATAGATATCGCAGTAGGTAGCGATTACTAAAACAACTAATAAAATGTACCTTAATCCAAAACTTTTTCCTAACCTTTTAATTCGCCCTTTGCAACGTAATTTGTAAAGTTTCCTCAAAATGAGGTTTTGTTTATTTTTTGCTACATTACGAGGTACCTGCCAGAGTTTATTTCAATAAAGAAATGAGTAAGGGCACGCGACGTCAATAATGAAACGTAGGCAATCAGTTAGCTGCGGATATTTTTTTTATGAAATTTTCGATTGGAACGAATACAATTATGCGGTATGGCACAATATCTGAGTTTATAGATATTTAATGGGTATAAGCTCTGTCGATTGAAAACTAAATTTATTGAAATGATGACAGAGAAGTATACATCTATGTTTCATCATATATAAACATGCTTGCTTGAACGCGCTAATCTCAGGAACTATAAGACCGGTTTGAAAAATGTTTTCCATGTCACATAGCCCATTTATCAAGGATGGCTTTTTGTCCGTGGAGTTCCCATTGGACAGTAGTTACCCAAGTATACCTAAGTTAAAATATGAAAGAACACCTACTTATTTACAAAGCTGTAAAAACATATGATTTTTTACATAAAAAACGTATCAAAAATTATTCCCCGTCGCCGTCTACTGGGAGCGTGCCCACATTGTCACGTTTGATGGCAATGCTTATTCTGTGTCCAAAGTAATAGCCAGCCTACGGAAGTCGGGAAGCATCCACCAGCCACTTAGATAGCTCATTATAAAGACCTACAATGACCTACTTATTTTACAGTTCAGCGAAATAATATCATATTCAAAGGCCTTCTGATCTGAGCTAACGAAACCTTCTTACCTAGTAATAAAAAGAAAAATACTGAAAAACTGCACCCACCGTCGGTAACTTTCTATTAAGTTTTCGCAAATTTCCCTATTGCTGCCAATATAGCCTTAAGACTACAACATAGGGCTCAAAGTTAGTTATGTCAGGTGATGTGATATCTTGGTAAAAGATATTCTTGTCAACGGCGTTTGATGCACGCAAGCCGAACATAATAAAGTTAATCAGTGTCGCAAAGATTGGCGTTTTAAGTTAATGATTGCCTTCAAAGGGAACTGAAAAATATGGGGTAAGGTTCAGACTTCCTCGTTACTGGTTGAGTAATTATCTATCACGTTTCTTTGTAGAACTAGGTCACTTGAAATATTCGTGGTCGAGAGTGAAGTTATTGAAATGTTTTGGTACAGACGCCAGCACATCAGGCTTCTATATTATATTTGTGCCACTGCTGAACACGGCCTCCTCTCATACAAAGAAGGATTGAGCGTTAATCTTTCTACAATATATTTTAATAGATTTCAACTTTATTTCTTAAGTTTAAAGTTCAATGCTGCATTGGAAAATTTTACAGATTGTAGTAGCTTGATGTGCTGGTGTCCGTGCTTGAGAAATCTAGAGATGTTTTCATTCGTCTCTTATGTAGATAGGTATATTATAAATTGACCAACAACCTGTGGCCGCTGCCTCTGTGGCCTGAGGTCTGTGCCCGCCTCTTCAAATATTGTAAAAATGAACGCTAATAAAATAACCACGTTTGCTCAAGGTGGATTTCGGTTTCAGGCTCTATAAATAAGTAGGTACCTACTTGTTTGTGAATAATGTTATCATCAACCAAATTTAATGTAAATGTTTACGTGTCCAACTTATTTATTTTGAGGTCCTTGCGTCCTGTACAGCTTGGGATTACCTCTGTCTATTAAAGTGCGGAGGTAATTAATTGTTTTCGTTCCTTTCCCGTTAAGAATATTCTAAGACTTGACGAAACAATATTTGGTAGAAAATGGTTGCATATTTTATAGTTTTAGTAGTTGCGTTCTCTATGGAAGGTCCTTGCAAATTTCTGTCACGGGTAAATAAAACAAAAATCTTCTATTATTATATTTATTTTGACACGTCCATATTGTTTAGTAAGAGACACAAATAGAATAACGTCGAATAGTTCTAAAATAAATTACTTATAAAAATAATACCTCTAAAGATCTAGAAGTTTACAAATTGAGCTTATTTTACATTAAACATCAATATTTGGTATTCTTAAAAAGGCTTACGGCCACTTTCACCGGTTACGGATAAGTTCCAGATAGTTTATCTGGTAGATAATTTCATACAAATTCTGTTCCATTTTTGAATTTATCTGGTAGATAGTGGCTATCCGTAAGCTGTGTAACTGACCCTAATTTAATTGATTATGGAATGGTCTAGGTATATGTCAATATATAGAATCTTTACTTCTGAATAAGTTCTAAGAAGGGAATAAATAATTGTCGCATTATTTTCTTTCACGAAGAATTTTATTTTTTAGAATATATGATTATACAAAATATGTATAGTACATACGTGGTACCTATAGTAATTGGTATAAATAGTAAAGAAATAAAGCAATCAAATCAGTACCTGAAAGACATATCAATGGAATATTTTTTACTATATAGGTAGGTATAATATTATAATATTAAGTATACATCCTTTCATTTCTCACTTCCTGTACTCAGTCACCAAATGCCGGTTTTTCCTTGAGTTAATTGCACCTTACTTAGTCTTGTCTTATCTTGTCCCGCCCCTTTTCGCTTTTAAAGTACGAAGAGAAGAGTTGATATAAATATTATTATCAAATTGTGGAGCTCATGTCTGACGGCTCAGTCGCCTGATAGTACGATCGTGGGTAGTGGTGTTCGAGCTCTGTCGCAGGTCACTTCCAAAGTAGGTGGAGCCTGTGAAAAGTACAAGTATTGTTGATTTTGTATAGGCTCTATGGTCAAGTCCCATGTTGAAACCTAAGAAGGTAAGCTATGTTCATGAAAACGAGCAAAATTATTAAATAGAGATTTTCTTGCAAATTATTTAGATGTATATAGAGAGCAATATAAAATTTCATTGGTTACGAATAGCCACTATCTACCAGATAAATTAAAAAATGGATTGGATATGAAATTATCTGGCAGTTAAACTATCTGGAACTTACCAGCAACCTGTGAAACTGGCCCTTAATGTTTTAAAATTTGTCGCTTTTAAATGGGTAATTGCTTAAATAACTTTACCTATGTATAAAATTAACAGAAAATGAGCTAAACCTATTTTATACATTATCGAATGACCATACCTGATCCCCAATTTCAGAAACCGCTGACAGCCTCCTCCTAGACATCGCGCTAGCCGACCTCTGCCGTCTCCCTTCCACAGTCAAATTCGACGCACTAGAAGTATTAGACAACCTCCTTCTAACAGTAGACTCATCTTCATGGATACTAACGCTTTTCTTAGCTTCCAATCTCAACATGCGCTGTTTCGCCTGTCTGGCTGCGTTTTCGCGGATAATCTGGTCGGCTCTAATACGTAATACTTGGGCTGCTTGCTTGTGGTGCTTTAAGGCTGCCTCTAGGTCCGCTCGGGATAAAGCGAATAAGCCTGCGTAACCTCGGGATCTGTCAAAAGATATAACCTTTTATTCTGACAATATTTTTTTTTCTTCTTAAACTACCGCACTGTTACGTAACATTTACATTGAAATATACTATGGTTAATAAAAATATGTATTCATTGTCCAAAAAAAGCTTTCTTTTTAAAAGTATTACTCAGTAGAAAGTTCCGCAGTTTGGCGCCCAGCGTGGGACACTTTTCACATATGAGACGATACTTAAAAGTCGAAAGGCATTAGTATTAATACTTTAAGGCTTTTATTGACTGTCATATGAAATGGTTTTATAAAGTTCATTTTTTGGAATAACAAGTTTTCTTATGGGTTGGAGATTATGTTCTATATAACGTCTGAAGTTTTGTGGTCATTTACCTTACAGTAGCAGTTCGACGTCTCAGACCTTCAATGCCCAGTAGACTGATCTCTCCGAAGACAGAACCTTCATGTAGAGTAGCCAAAACTTCTTTCTCATCTTGTGACATCACCTGAAAATATTCAGATACGATTAAATATTTTCTTTCATTTTATTTGCTTTATTGTCGAGCCAACGTATGGTAGCTATATAACAACCGTATGGGTCGATCGATCATAAGGGTAAGCATCGCTTGGTGCTCGGTCCGTGGATGGGTGACCATCTATGTCATAACTAGTTCCTCCATCTTTCGGAAGGCAAAAATAAATTTTGAACATCTTTGGCGATCGCTACGGTTAGTCAGAAATGAGAAAGTCTGACCACTAATCTTGCTACTTGTATAGGATTGCATGTGTAAAGGGTCTGGTCTCAGCAACCCCAAAATAGTAGGGAAAAGGCTAGATAGATGATAATGTGGATAGGGCAAGACATCGTAGTTTGGCTTTTTAATTAATTTTCAGTTTACTTAACCAGTGCAGTAAAAAATATTTTTGGTAGTTATTTAGATACATACGCAACACTCTCCTGAAGAAATGATATACATTTGATGACCGACGTCACCTCGCCTTACAACCACATCACCGGGCAGGAAGCACACAGGACGCAGTTGGAGCACCAAGTCACGTAGCAATGAATCCGAACAGTCGTGGAATAGTTGCACCTGGAATCGTTGAGGTAAACATTTACGGTTTTCTATTAAAAATTGAATAACGAATACCAAAAAATGTCTCATCCACTTTCTTTATGTCACCTTACTTTAAACAGTTATAACATTGGATGAAAAAACAACAGTTTCAATTATTAAATAATATAAATATACCTTGCTTAAAGTTGACATGTGAACTTCTAGTGCCACATCTCTTTTCATGTTGAATGGCAGTGAATTTAAAATGCTGGGCTCATCTGTGAATACAAGAAACACATAATTTTGGATCTAAAATATTTTGGCGCCCAACGTGGGACTAGCACACATGGGACAGGTCACCAGTTTTAGTGGTCAAACTTATTATTATATTTTTGCTCAGTTTATACTGTTGTATATCTACACTATCTCACCGAAACATCGCTGTTTACTCCATGTGTAGTTGAACCATGAGGCGACTCGTCGCTGAAGTGGCACTGGCATGTTCAAACGGCGAAGATATCGGCTACTGCCATCCAGTGTCTTACGATACTCGGTCTGTTTCAACAAACAAACGAATATGTTAACAGATACTTGAGATTTCAGAAGTTTATATGAGATTTGTAAACTTGCTTAATTTTTTTGTTGATCAAAATCGATTTAATTTGAATGATTATATGTGTTAAACTTATAAATTACCAGCGGTTTCACCCGCTTTCTGAGGGAAGTACTTTCCATACCCGGATAAAAAGTAGCCTATATGTTATTCTGATGTATAAGCTATATTGTGGTAAAGTTTCATTCAAATCCATTCAGTAGTTTTTACGTGAAAGAGTAACAAACATCCATACATCCATACATACATACTTACAAACTTTCGCCTTTATAATAGTAGTAGGATGTACATATGTAAGTACTTACTTTAGCTCTCGTTGCAGTCGCAATAATATCTCTAATCTGTCCAATAAGCAGCGCGAACACGAATACCCCCATTAACCAAGCAGCCGTCATGAACAAATATTCTATAGTGTTCTCAGGCTTGGGGTTTTTTCCTATAGAGGTGGCAGTTTTAGTCGCGAAGTAGAAGCAGCGAATGTAGGGGGACCCTACGTTGTCGTACACCCAGCCGTTAGATCCGAGGCCAATGTAGTCGCTCATTGCGTAGTATGCGCAAGCGTTCAGGTGGATTAAGTAGAAGATATAGAAGAGGGTTTTGCCAATGCGTACCTGGGGAATAAAGATAAGTTTCAAATCAGGTAATTAAAAAAAAATGAATAAATTTAAGAAACGAGATTTTGATTATTCTGGATTCCGAACGCACCTTAGAATCAGAATTGATATATACAGTGCTAATAAAAAGAAAAAGAATGCTGAGTAAACTTACGACATATGGTGAAGAAAGTACTCTATCCATGGCCTGGTGGAACTCCCAGAACGTTTGAAGTTTCAATAGCCTCGGCAAGCGAAGGATTACTTTTTTGGTGCCGAAGTAGATGTACAATATATCCAGAGGAAGGAGAGATATTACGTCGAACTGAAAATTAAATGCAATTTTTTAATCATATCTTCTATGTTGCAGGTTATTTTTCTTTCATCAGTTATAAACCAAAATCGTCTATTGCAAAAATTCATTATATTCAGTGAATATCATAAAAATCATCACCTTATACTGCATCTTCTTCCTATAATTCTTCCTCGTCTCAGTAGGATCATCTACCCAAAAGCCTTCATTGAGGAACATAAGCCGTGGCTTAACAAATGCCACATCCAGTACATATACGATATCACACAGATAGTCGGCTACCATCCAGTATGGCGTGTTCTGAGGAATTTGGTAAGGGAAGGTCGCGCGGAGAGCCACGCACCATGCGTTGTAGCTGTAGCAGAATGTTACTAGGAGGAGCCAGGATATGTAGCGACGTCCTGAAAGACTAAGCAGTTGTACGACCAGATAGGCACTACAATATATTTTATTTATTTATTTAACCTTTATTTTCATTAAACTATATATATTATATACCTATATCATATATATTATATACAAAATGCATCGGGAAACACAGGACACACAACAAGAAAAATATTCGAATATTGCCCAACGGTATCTTACACAAAATCATCGAGAAAACTGACATTTTATTTATAAAAAATTGGTCATCCAATTTGCTGCAAACTCGTATCTAAGGACGGGGCCTCTTAACCTCCAGGTCACCCTGACTGACTGTACAAACAAATACGTATTATATTTATTTCAATTACTTAACACGCCCCTTAATTTCCTTTTGTCGTTTACTTAAGAATAAACCAACCTAATAGTTCTTTAACAATCGTCGTAACAGCTAATTGGCGCCCAGCTGGGACCGGTGGTTACAACAATTTAAAAAGAATTTACTGCAATACCATATAATCACTTACCCTGGGGATCTATCGGCATGAAAGGGTCGCAGAAGGAAGACAATCGCGAAAGGCCTTTGCATTTTATCTCTCGGGAAGGAGATATCGGTACAGGACTTTGTGGAGTTTCTATGACTGCAATTGTTTTTTCCTCTTTTGGGGGTGGCCTGAGAACATTAACATAATTAAGTTTTTATGACTTACATAAACACATACAAGTTAAATTATCGAAAAAATGCCGTATTTTTAATGTTTTGTGTGTGTATCTCTTATCTTCCTAGCAATGAATGAATTTTCTGAATTATAATGTATATAGACATGTACATTTACTTTTCATCGTTTCAGTGTTTATATTACTTTACCTGTCAGGAGAGCTGTCCCTTGATGTAGACTGCTTGAATTCTTTTAGTTCAGTATCGGCTTCCGTAATGCCATCGTCAAATTTGTATGCAGGTGGTGGACTAGATGAGAACAGACGAACTTTTTGCAGCTGACCCAATATGCTGAAAGATTTACCAAGATTTTTACTCTTTTTGAATTTATTTAATTAGTTTTTGAAGTGATTGGCCGTTTTAGGAATATGAAGAATATGAGGTGAAGAAGTTTTCAGTGGTCCCCCACTGAAAACTTCTCATATTTTTTTTACTTCTTTACTTCTTCCCCTTAATGTATAAAATAATAAGTTGAATGTTGGTTTATTTGCCTGACATTGAGATTATATGTGTGTTCATACCTTTCTTTATTCTGTACATCTTCCTGAATTTCAGTTTTGGTTTCAACATTCGAATTTGTTTGCGTTAACCTGAAAACAAGCGAGTCATGTTACTACTTTGAAGAATTTATATTTAGAACTGAATATTTCACGTTAAATTGCGTTCTTAATTCACATACACATTGTGCGCTGGAGTTGAGTCCGGAGTGCACCAAGAGCCACATGACGCTTTGGGTATCGGCGGCTTTTCTACCGGCTTTACTGAAGATGGATGTACCGTGTGCTGAAATTGAAGAGACCACTTGAAGTTATTTTGAGATCAATTCGCGGCGACTGATAAATTTGAATCTACAATTCAACCTACTCCTGCAGAAAAAACAAATACGTACATGTAATGAAAGAGAAAAAGCCTTTAAATATGATAGGTAATCCTCTTTTTATTTTTTGGGTAATCATCAAATGACCCCTCCAGAGAGTGCAGCTGGAGGGAGTGTCAGACTCTTAATGACTAAAACCAACTATGTGCAACAATCCGCAGCCCCAGTAGAAAATATGATAATTTTCAAATGTAGTAACACTTAAAATATTTCTTTCTTAGGCTTTTCATAGTTAATATTGTATAAAATAGGCATTAAGTCTTGTTTTGAACCTTTGATCGCGGATACAAGCGATGAAAAAGAAGACATTGCTAACAACTAATAATAAATACGAATACCCCCATAAGTAGGTACCCCCATACCTCGCTGTGTAACCTTGCTAGTTGCAATTGCATTCTTGTCGTAAACATACATAACTGTATACACTCACATACATTTCCTACATATGTCAACTATTGACGTGACTATAAATGTTACCACACTACCTTCCGGTTGGCACCATTTATACTCCACTTCAAAAGTAATGCCTTTATACTTGACTCTGTGACGTCATAGAAAATTTCCCGCCACGATACAAGATCCAGGTCAGACTCATGTTTGACCGGTACAGTAGAACAATTAATTTCTCCTAATTTTCTGATTGAAATACAACGGCATAGCAGCGTTTAACGTCAATTTTAGTGCAGTCGTAAAAGTCATAACCTATAAACGGCGTCCACTCCTTATGCCATAATCTTGGCAATTGTTATCTACTTATAAGTTTGGGGTTATGTCTGGGGATTGTGCGATGCGAAGATATTTTTGGTATTAGGTTATTATTCGAAGCAATCTCTTTGGATTCTTTTCAAAAAACTACGTATTTTATAGCTTCAGTATCATTGATATTGAAATTGGCGTTTTATGACTCATTAATTCTTAGCTTAGTAAAAAGTGTCCCTTCTTATCCAACAACATTTTCATCGAAAGAAAAATTATATTAATAGTAGAGTTTTGGAGACCAATTAATCAGACGCTTACTGTCGCTCGCTTCGTATTTTCATAAAAAAACGATGCAGACGCAATGCAATATGGCAGTCAAGTCAATCCCGCGGGACTAAAAAAGGATAGGGGGACTTAATGAACACCAAAAAACTTGCAAATACTGCACTTGCTTACAAATGCAAATACTGCAATGTCTGTTAGTACAGTCATCCTTCATAGCCGCCATAATGAAATTAAAATGATTACCAGCCTAATAGTAAAGAACACCATACAGACTGATCAATTTGTCGCCGTTAAAGAAGTCTGTATCGAGTTCCGTACAATAAATCGATGTGTTCATCAATTCATTACCAAGTGGCTCGATGGCCATAATATTTCATTGTTTACTGGCAGTAAGAAAGCACTTAACGGCTTTTTTGTATTCAAATCACAGTGAGGTGTTCGGAGGATAATGGCGGACGCTCCATGGCCTTGCTTCATTGACACCCAAATCGGGCACGGATCTCAATTATTCCATGATTTGGGTTTTAATTTCTGTTATTTTTGTAGGGTTTTAAGAACTATAACGGAATAATTAAGTAATTGAATTTAGTCGAACTTTATTTCATGAGTAGGCATGCTAATGTTCTTTCTTAGAAGGATAGATCACAAGTCTGAATATTTTCACAGAAAAGATTAAACGTTAAGCAATTAAAATTCTTTGAATACAGTTGCCAATTATTTGTATAAAAAGACGCCATGAAACAATCACAAGAAGCCATAAGAAGCAATTTAATGTTAATAAGGGTTTCTATATACACCTACAGAGTCTGGTCAGAGATTCCTTCAGTTTTCTAGAAAGTCTACATGCAAATTGAAACATATTGTGCTCATTCCATTTTCAAAGTTTTAAAAATTAATGAAAAAAATAAACAAAAGACAAAGCTCCACCTAGTATACAATGTGTATTTAAAAAGTACCACCTTGAGTGGTAGTGGTAATCTAACGCATCACACAAGCCGGTACTTTTTGAAGATCACTTTTTTACATTAGAGGATGTAGATTTGTAAATGTCTTATCGAACAATTTAATAACCCCAGATTCTGTTGATGTGTAGATTCTTACCATATCGTGTTACCATGTAATAAAAATTAAAAAATACCACCAGCTTTAAAGGTAAATATAAATTAGGTAGTACTAATTAAACTGAAATTAATGATAGAATATAGGCTTATATGATATAGGTGACAGGGAGTGGTTTTAGCCACATTGGGTAATTGTTACCTACTGATCTGAGGAGGGAACTGTTTAAATTAATTGAAGACTGGGTGCGGGGAATTAGCAAAGTCATCTGTAATACCGGAATTAGTAGATTCACATGTAGATACATATGTTACTTGACGGTTGTTATACAAACGAACTACGTAATTGGATCAAGTGCACAATGCTTTTAGAATTAAGACGGAAGAAGCCTTGTCTACTTCAAAATTATTTCTAAACTAGGTTTTTCCCACAGTATCGTTTGCGTCCCCAGAGAACCTCAACTCCTGGATAAAGTTATTCTGATATATGTATAAGAACTTCGCTGCCACGTTTTGTCAAAATCAGTTTCTGTATTTTTTGAGGCAAAGAGTAACAACCATTCACGCACTCACATATTGAGTCTTTCATGTTCATGAAATAAAGTAATTAGGTAGGTATATAGTAATTTTATTAATATTTTTTGGTAAACGTACATACGCTTACTTTTACTTAAGAAATACTTCGTGTTATTTAACAGGAAAGAAAAAAAAATGCAAAATATAGATAGGTGGCAATTTAATACAGTCATTGAAGTTAATTCTTCGTTTGAATTTATTTCTTTAAAGTAACGTAATTTTTCTTAATCATTTTACCTGAACAGGAAAATGCGAACAAATCCAACGAAAAACAAAACACTCACCACGTCAACTTTAACTTCCATTTTTCAATCACTAAACGTTTACATTTTAAAAACCGTTCGATTTTTAAATGCAATTTATGGCGGCAATGCAAATAAGAAAATATTCGAAAGGAATTTTCCGGTCAACGACACACGCGTAGACCGCGAAGGCGTTTAAGCGACTGTACAAATAAACTTAGCCTTAGCCGCTTGTAGTTCGGAACAATACGATGGTTGGTTGTGGTTGTACGGAGAAGTTGGGCCCAATGTTGGCCTATTGGAACATTATTGGGTTGGATTAGAAAGCCGTGCCCCCGCTGTAAGTTTCAAAATATGAACTAATACTAATATAACTTCTTGATAAATAAATTGGGTAGGTAGGTACTAAATTTAAGAAGGAATCAATCATCAAGAAAAATCATCAATCAATATTCAAGAAAAAAATGACCTTAGTGTATTTAGTATTAATTTCATAATTTTATAGGTATGTAGAATGAAACTGGTGACCAAACGATTGTTTATTTCCAACTTTTCTACTAGAATACAAACGTATTTAGAAGTAGGTAAGCAATCAAGGCACGTGCTCCGCGCAAATCTCAATCCTGGTGATTCAAGCTATTTTCCTGATACGTTTTTATTAGTCGTGAATTGAGACAGCAGTTCATTTTATATTCTAATGTTAAAGCTGAACTGTTTCTTTACTAATCTCAGGAACTAGGTTCTGGTCCGATTTAGAAAAATGATACCTATCAGTGTTAGATTGGCCATGAGGCTTTAGGCCACTTTTTATGGGTTTGTACAGAATAATTTCAACAGGACGCGGGTGAAACCGCCGGCCGGCAGTAGTTGGGCTTGCTAAAAAGCACTATCAGTCATCTAAGTACGTAGGTAGAGGTTTTACCTTAATGTTTTTAGTGTGATTACTGGCTGCATACCGAGCGTCGATATACTTAGGTACCTTAATTTTGAAGCACCATCCACCTACTACCTATATAAAAGGCAAGTATGTCTTTTATTTATAGGTATTGAGTAGGATATTGAGTCCTATCAGTCTTCCCCCAGCAGCTTACGAAAATAAAAACAAATTTTATACTTATTTATTCAAGAACTGGCGTCAATCGCCGCAATTACAAAACATATTATTCAGGAACAACAAATAAGTACGAGAAATTGATTGTTGTGGGACAAGGCGAACTTGATTCAAATGATTTATGGAATGCAATTTTTCGAATTCGAACTATCTACAAACATAATAAAGTTTAACTTATAAAAAATATTATTTTTATAATATAGTTCTGTAACTAATTAAAAATATTTAATTAGCCTACATAGGTAGGTGCTATTATCAGAGCAGCCGAAGTAGGTACTCGAAATCGCTTTACTTAATTGAAACTGAAGCACCAGTGACAACAAAGTAATTCCGGCCGGTGTGTGCGTATGTTTTCATGAAATCAATAGAATTCCTCATCCGTGTAACTATGACTCTTAAGCACACATTATTTAGCATACGTGCTTAACAAGATACCAAAATGACCGATATAAATTCGCAAACATTTTGTTTACAAAAAAAAAAACATAGACCTTGACATAGTCACATAGCCTCACATTATTTGAACAGTAAATAATTTGTCTTGTGAATCTTACCTTCCGGAAGAACTTTAAGCTCTCAAACACCATTTTCAAACGTTCTAATTTAGCGAGAGTATGTTTTTATCACCATTTTATTACCACCAATTGAGCTTTCCAGAGATTAGTGAAACCGGAAACCCACGTCGATATTATCACTTGTCAATTTACGAGCTGAAAGATTTTTATACGGCATATTTGTAAATAACAAACTCGTTAGAACTTTTGCGGTTGTTCAAGACCTTTTCAATTTGTTCGGTTTATCATGGATTTGGGCGGGAAGTAAATATTGGTTTTGATGATTTGACATATGCAGCGGAAAAGCAGCTGAAAGCTCAATCTGATGCTGCTTTTGCGGAATACCTACTGAATATTTGAAACCAACATTAGGTTAATGCTAATAATTAGTTTTGGTAACATATATTTAAAAACAAAACATGAAAACAGTGAGGGAAAGATGAAAAGGTAGTGAACAATTATTTAATTATTTTTGTACGGTGGCAATCATTTTTACAGCTGTCAAAACAACTTTTAATGTTTTGTTTTGTTTACCTCGTACGTTTACCTAACTACTGAGATAAAATTGAAATTACGAGGGATTATTACCAAATATTTATCAGAACTTCATGATTCAAGCGCTGAAAGATACAAGTAATATTGACTACTGCGCGCGCATTTAGTTGCACCTAATTCGTCGGTAAAACAGTTCTCGAATATGTCGAGTATCTTGCAGTCCGATAAAGTTGAACGAGATGATTATAAACCGATAGTTTATTTATTGTAAAACGTAATTAATCTGCGTTAAAAATGATAGCGAACGTAGGCCTGTAGATACTTGATATTCATTAGAAAACCTTAATGTAACAATAAACCACAAAGGAAAATAGAAGCTATTCAAAATGGATGCAGGCAAGTACTTTTTATTTTTATTTCGATCGTTAGTTTGGATAGATACCAACCCTGTCAATTACTGAGGTAAAATGCATACTTCTAAATGTTCATTTTAAATACAGTACCTACAAAAGGTGCTAAATAAAGGAAAAAATAACTAAATAAATTCATTTCTTTTTTAAGTGTGAGATTTCTGCATGTTATTATTAGTTATTTAATTTCAATATCACTTAGCAATAAACACAGTAAAATTTTTTTTTAGAATGCAAAAGAAAACAAGTGAACTTCGACCAGTTGACAGCTCTCTTAGAGTTTCTCAAGGAACATGAGGACTTGGCGAAGGGCCTTACCAGAGGAAGACGCCGTCGAGGCAAGTTTCATACCGTTAAGGTATGGAACCTCTGTGCTAAGAAGCTGAATGGTATTAAAGATGGTGCCATAAAAGATGGAAAAGGTTGGTCTAAGGTGAGCCTGATTAAATATAGCAAATAAAAATTATTTAATTGTTTTAGAGAAATAAGTATATAAAATCAACTTTAGCTACAATTTTGAAACTCTATTATTGAAAGCATTATAAAATTACTTAAACTTTTCAACAATAATTCAATACTTTTAAATTTTTTTATTTATAAAATTTTTCAGTGACCAGTGACAATATAGTTTTATTTAAGGCTTACAAACCTATAAACGTTTATGGAGAATAATCTATTTATCATTTTCAAATTTTAGTACTGGTGTGATTGGAAATACCGAGTGAGGAGACGAGCGCTAGAGCTGAAAGCCGCAAAAGATGGAGATAGACCATTGCCTGATGGAATATTGCCTTTGTCAGCGATGGAAGAAAACATAATGAGTTTAATAGGAGAGAATGCTGTTGAGGGGGTGGTCATTATGAATGATCCACTATCTGAGGAAGTATGTGTTTAAATTTAGAACATAACTTTTTTTATTGGTCCAAATCACACCAATGTTGGAACAAAATTTTGTTAACACTTTCTGGATAAAAACTTCTTGATTCTTGTTTTTGCTTCTTTTTGGTTTTAAATGAGTTTACTCCAATATTATTAGTTTTAAATTTTCAGGGCTTAGACGAAGCAATGCAAAATTATACTGACAATAATGAAGACAGCCCAATTAATCAGTATTTTGGTGAGTTTAAAATATTTTTATTGTTGGAAATGGATGGCACTACCTGAATCACCATCTCTCTCTTTTTTCAGAGTAATATTGGATAATTCTACTATGTTACAAATATTTAATTGTTTTATTTTCTAGATAATGATGGTATGGAGCCATCAACAAGCCGAAAGCGAAGACAGCCATCAAATGACGATACTGCTGGGCCTAGTAGCCCTGGTGACAGAAAACCGATGGTAGACGCAAGTGGAAATGTCAAAAGTTCAAGTAAGACATGAGACACACAATAAGGGCCAGTTACACTGGTTACGGATAGCCACTATCGACCAGATAAAAAATGGAACAATTTGTTTGAAATTATCTACCAGATAAACTATCTGGAAGTTATCCGTAACTGGTGAAACTGGCCGTAAGCCTTTTTTTTTCTTTTATAGACCTTTTCTCAAATACACAGTTCGCACCAAACTTAATGGCGGCTCTTAACAAGGCGCGAGTCTGTGCGCTAAAACCGAGTTATCTATACTTAGTAGTTCACAGTAAACTTAATGGCAGCATGCAAATAAATTCCGAGCACTTGTGAACCCTTGCGCACATACAATACTGTTTTGTAATCCCAGTAATTAGATTATGGGGCTCCCTCCATCCCACAACCCATCTTCACTATTTCAAGGCAAGTACTCTAGGCTGTATTCGACCGATGACATAAAAACAATATTCGTTGTACACAGGTAGAGGGGTGAGAACTTCCAAAAGGCGCAGAAAGCAACGCACATCGATAAACTCCGATGTAGAACTTGGCGGGTCCAGTAGTCCTTCCGAAAGCAAGCCCGAAGTGATTGTGACGAAAAATGAAAATTGTATTGAATCAGGTAATATTTTTTCTTACTATCTTAGGCAAGTCCTACGGATTTTCACTTTTGAGGTTTACCATGGCTTTGGTTCCTAAAAGCAGAACCGAGTACCTATTATTGGGAATGAACTCATAGTATTGTGTCATTATTTTAATTGTCGTTCAGGCATCAGACCATCAAGCTTCTACAATATGTCAAATTTCCTTCACCTTTTCACCATGACGTCAAACAAAGAAATTCGTGTTCTCCGAGCCGAGCCAGGAATTATTTCTTAAATACCTACAATATAGTAGTGAGTTCGAAATTATATACGATTAATACTACTGACTATTAATTTTGAACAAAAGTCTGTCATGTAATCACTTTTTGGCTTGTCATCTATGGCGGTCAAAATGTTAATAGACTTTCAACTTTATCGCTGAAGCATATGGTTCAAGCTTGATGTGCTGGCGTTTGTATCTAACAGTTATTGGTCCTGTTCTCGACTCGAAGGACCAACAAGGCCTTGTTTGACTGAAAGGACCAACAAGGCCTTGTTGGTCCTTTCAGTCAAAAATCTTGTTGACAGTTAATATGTGTACCTATATTATTTTCACAGATGGAGACGACAAAGCTTCAGTATTTCTAGCCATAGAGCGAGAGAAAGTATTTGGAACGAGTAAAATAATAAACACACTAGAGATGATACATTCGGAGATAGCTCGCCTTACATCTGTCATGGCCGACATTAAAGACTATTTAGTAACAAATTATCGCCAAATTAGTGTAACTTAAGTCACCTGTTTATTTATAATTAGATTTTATTATTAAATTTGCAATTCCTTGAAAATCAATGTGATAATTTTGTATTCTTTTTTTGACAATAAAATTGTTTTGTTTATAACGTAGGTGGTGATTAGCATGCTAATAAAATTAGGTGTAAAATTATTTGAACTGTGTGAGCCGCTTTCTACATTGTTTATTCGTAAATTTTGTATTATTTATTTCAATATACACGTGAACTTTACCGAATAGTAAATTAATGAGTTTAAGTGAGAAAAAAAAACGGTATTTATAAATGAACAAAATGTGTACAGGAGGTAGTTGATTAAATTCTTTAATTGTAAAGAAAACATTTTTAAAAGACGTTCTATGTACAGACTCATGTCAGATTAAAATGTAGTATTAAGGCCCGCCGCCGACTGCAACTTTTTGTCACCGTGACTTTTTGTCACTTAGTCAAGTGCAATGAAAACTGTATTGAGGCAACACCGGAGGGTGACTTTTTGTAACGGCAACCTCGTTGAATTCGATTACAAAAATGAACGCGATTTGTTACCCAAGAACAGATTCAGTGAGCGCATGGTGAGTGACAGCAGGTGACAGTAACAATAAGTCACGGTGAAAACTTGCAGTCGGCGGCGGGCCCAACTACGTAACTTTAGGCCCCTCGCCCGCGACGACTTTTTGTAACGATGCTGTACAACATTGAACCTTATACTTAAGAAATAAAGTTGAAAAATATTATAAAAAAATGACAAATTGTAGAAGTTTAATGTGCTCGCGTCTGTACCTAAAGTTAGGTAATAAAATACTACATTCTTATGATACTACTTAATTTAATATGATCCTGAACTGGACTTGTTTATTATAGAAATGAAGGCCTTGAAATAATTGTTTACTATTCTTTACTCTTATACTATTGTTTACTATACTTTGCCCAACAGTGGGACAGCACAGGCTAAAGCAAAAAAAAAATATTAACCAACACAAATGAAAACATTGTCTGCTGTCTCCTGTTTCGTCATAATATAAACGACAGACTAAAAAAATAATAAAACAATGTATTTGTAATAGGTAATTATAATCTTTCAAGTTGCATCAAACTGCACACGGTGTGCGATTAAAATCGGATAAGTAATTTAGAAGTCCGATACACAAACAAAGTGATACGTGATTTATATGTATATATGTACCTACTTACGTATTGAGATGATAAAATAGTGCACCCAACAAAATGTTATGCGTATTATGTATCGTCTGATTAGAATATAGTCCTAGACTGAGTAACATTAATTAAGTATACTTTGTATGCAGATAGTATACTCACCAATAAATAAATGCTAGATCCATTTAGAACTCGTTTTGTATGAAAATTACATTTCCTAGTATTTCGAAAAAAAAACCTACCTACCTTATCTCCTAACAAACGTCAAATGCATGAAGCAAGTTATTTATAAATAGCAGCTTTAGTTTATTCAAACTTGAAACTATGTTCTTAATATAAAACTTGTTTAGGGAATTCTAGAAGTGGGAGTATCTCACTGTTAACATAAACTATGTAAATGGCAGTGACTGGGTTCTAACACACGTGAGACTAAACCAAGGTCATAAGTTCTACAATTCATTGTCAAAAGGCACGCTCATTGATAAAATAAAACTGGGAACTCACTGAGAGCATTTTCAGCGTATAAATGATGGCAACCAGGCCGATTGTCGGCTACGGCGGCCGTTCTCTTTTATGGAGATCAGCCAGCTGCGCAGGACATATTCCCTCACTCTCATAGTCCGATGGGACGGCAATCCGACACGACCGGAGAGAGATCAGGCGCAGGACCGACGTTTACGTGCTCCACGATGCAGCGTATAAACACTAGGTAGATAAGTACCTATTTAGTTGTTGCTGTTTTTATTTATACTTAATACAAGGCAATAATTTCTTCTCCTAGAGAAACAGCATGAGCGAAAAATCAGGTATAAGCAATTTTATAAAACGGCGCAAGGCCGTCAGGGCGGAATCAAACAACTGGGCAGCGTTCGGTTAGCTACGTAATATCTTCTCGTCCCCAATACCGCAGTGTCTGAAGGCGAAGGTCTATGACCAATGTGTGTTGCCAGTGATGACGTACGCCGCAAAGTATGGGCCTTATGAAGAAGCTCGAAGTCATCCAGAGACAATGGAGAGGGCGACTACGACCTGTAAGACACAGCTTGGGCAGGCCCCTCACTAAATGGACAGATGATTTAGCCAAGGTCGCCGGGAAGCAGTGGATGCGAATTGTTGAAGATCGCTCTTGGGGGAGACCTTTGTCAAGCAGTGGTCGTCTTTTGGCTGAAACGACGAAAAGTCAGCGCTTTCGCGTTGGGTTCTGCAGCCATCGAAGTCTCAGCGTTTGTTTGACATCGACTTTTATAAGATAACATAAATAATATTTGCTTCTAGTGAGTGTCCACCTTAAACACCGCGTGGTACAAAATACAAGCGAATTTCAGCCCTATCAGTGTATGAACGTAGCGGGATCAAATAGTTCAAGTGATAATGTATGCCCAGGGATGTCGCAACGGACTTAGTAGTTCGCAAGACATGTGTCCAAACGGCACATCACGTTGTAATAATTAGTGCTAATACACTAACTTATAATGAAGAATGTAATTTTTATTGTAGTTTTGTGCTTAGTGAGGTAAGATTTTTCGAAGTAATTTGAGTTTTAAATTTAGATTTAAACAATTGAAAGTGCTTTGTATTTACTTGTAGTAGATTTCTTAAACCTTGTAATCGTCGTGACAAGAAGTTATTAATAATGAAACTTTATCTAAATACGTAATTCAAATGTTGCAAGAAATTTGTTTAGAGCGGAATTTGCTGACGCTACATCTACATGCTATCAAGCGTTTAGAGCACATACAGAAATACAAACATTATTTTTGTAAAATTTTGGCCCTCAAACAGTTTGGTTCGTTTATAAGTACCTACGTTGTTTAGTATCAATGAGATTACGGTCGTTGGTCGATTTCATTGATGACTTTCTTTGGAACAAGTTCTCTAAAACCTTTTTGAACTTTAAATTTAAAGGAAAAAGTCATATAGCTTTTCAACTTTGGCCTCAGAGTTATAAATAAACGAAGTACTTATATCATAGTCTGTCACACATATTATTATTGTTTTTTTTTTTTCAAGGCTGTGTTGGTACATACCTAATAGCAATGTATGCTGAAGCACAATCCTTGAATTGTTCTGAACAGGGACCATACACGGCTCTATTGTGCCTGAATGAATGATGTCAGTTTTGTATTTTTTAAACAAAGATTAACTTTTGTTGTTTTTATCTACTTACTGTTGTAATTGTATTATTATCGCAAACACTATGCCTAAGTACACAATGAATTCATTTGTAACACAACAACACCATTGTTTTTCCAGTGTATTTGGCAGAGTTGCCGAAATTGACCACCAAGATGATATTACTAATTTAATACTAGATGTTAAACCAGTTCAAGCCCCACAAAGTATTAAAAACGATACGATTGTAGTGAAAAATAGTGATAACACAGTCAACGGGAGTTTGATTCATGAAAACGTTAACAATACTAAGGAAACGTGCGCCACACGCAAAGATGTAGCGGATAATCTATTAGATGCAAACAAAACAAATGTTACAAGCAATTCTGAATCTTGTGAGCCAGAAGTTAAAGTTGATAATGGCACAGCATTGTTGTTAACTAAGTATATACAAGAAGGACGGACAAGAGAAGGGAAGAGAGCTGCCAGAGTTGATGGAAAACTTTTTTTGGGATTCAAGAGTTACTCTGGTTTCTTTACCGTGAATGAGACGTACAATTCAAATCTCTTCTTTTGGTACTTTCCCGTGTTGAATAAGCCTGTGAACACAACGCCATGGGTCGTTTGGTTACAAGGAGGTCCAGGAGCCTCCAGCATGACTGGACTGTTTGATGAGATTGGACCTTTCACAGTGTTGAACGAAACTTTAAAACGTAAGTTTGCAAATAAAAGGTAAGAAATTCATATATGCACTGCTCCACGGCAAACATGATCTCGATGAACAAAAATATTTTGTCGATCATCCGCATCAAGGTATACCTGAATAAAGGTACTCGGGGACTCACAAACACCCAAGGTTATATCTATGTAAAAATTTCTTACACAGACCAATAATCTCAAGAAATCTGAAATTAAACTTACCTTAGAATTTACGACGTAATTACAAAACAGGAAAACAAATGCAATTTGTTATAAGAATTCCTCAATTACTCACAACATCTGTACCTATTGAGTCAGATAAAAAACCGTAGCATTAGTATTCTATGTTAGCAATAGATAGAATTGCTCGTATTGTTTATAAAGGTCAATGCTTGTGACGTGTAGTTTAAGTGCATATCGAAGAAAATCTCAGGATTGTTACACGGTACTTTGTTACCTCCTAGATCTATATGCGCCAAGAAATGCCAGTGTGAACTGTCACCCTTATATAAGACACACAAATAACCATAAGCCTTGTTATGTTATCGTGAAATAATATAGCTAAAAATCTTCTTCATGGCCCCTTCCTGTAAGCCTAGAATCTGGGGCTTAATCTTGACTGTCTCCCCAATAAATTAGTTCGTTTCCTGAAATCGATAATCTTTTGAATCAGCCTCGCTTATTTTCCTCATGACTATAGAGTTCAACCAACTCTTAGGACGATTAAAGCCATAAATCTGGCCTACACCCCAGAAAAACTACACCAAAGAATATACTTGCATAAACCGCATAATAATACAGTGCATTGCAGGAAACCCATACACGTGGTTACACAACCACTCGTTGCTGTTTATCGACAACCCCGTCGGCACTGGGTACAGCTTCACCAACCACGTCGACGGCTACTCGAAGAATATGGCTACGGTAAGCTAAACCAAACTTAATTATAAAGGAAGACACGAGAACTTTTCGCTTAGCAAAAGATTGCAGATCAAGAACAGATATCCATATACTCTATAAACTAGTTTATTTTAGTCTGAGTGGCTTTTCATAATGAGGCCTGCCAAGCCCAGAAAGATGTACTCAATATGCCTAAAACGGGAGACTTAAATTATATTAAACTTTTCACACCGAAAAAAGCCAAATATTTTTCTTCGACAGTACGCCAGCCACCTCTACTCGGCCCTGAAGCAGTTTCTGCAGATATTCCCTGAGCTGAGAACAGCTCCTTTGTACTTGGCGGGAGAGTCTTACGCGGGCAAGTATGTACCTGCAATGGCCATGGAGATACACAAGCGTAAGGATACGCCTGGGGCTGACATCAATCTAGAGGTAACTAAACTAGCGATTTTTCCATTGTTATTGGTGCAAGAGCCCAGAGCCATAAGCTATGCAAGCCTTATTTTTTTGTACAGACGCCAGCAGGTCAACCTACCCGAATCTGTTAAATTTTATCAATCATTTTTCACATTACAGTAAGGTTGAAAAATATCTATTAAAAAATTTTTTTGTACAGTATTAAATTATTCTTGATTTGGTCAACGGGAAACTTAGAACTTTTGCCCCTCTGGGCAAAATAACTCATAAACAAGATTAATATGATCACTGAGTTGTTCAGGTCAACTAATACCTAAATATGTTTTTTGTCACCAGGGTCTGATAATTGGCAACGCATATGTGGACCCTGACATGATATCGCACATAGCGTGGCCTTTCTACTACTTCGGCTTGCTCGAGAGGGAGCAGATACAAACAGTGAAGCCTTTAATAGACTCGTTCCAGGAGCAAATTAAGGCTAACAACAGTATTGAAGCTAAAAACGTAGGTTTAAATTTTATGTTTAATAATATTTAACTCTGAAACAGCACATATTATACACAACACATAGGTGTTACTCGCGATGAAAAATTATAAAGGCATGTTCGCTACGTCTATTTCTCCCGACCCATCCGTGACCACGGTCGGTTTAATTCGGCCGAAACGTCGTTTCCGGAGAAATAGAGGTAGCGTACATGCCTTTATAATTTTTTATCGCGAGTAAGACCCGTGTGTTGTGTATAATATAGACATATTATACAAGTCGCGAAAATTTAAAAACATTAATCTGAAACTGTAATACATACCACTCATCACTATTTTAAAGACTAAAAGGTATGGAGGAAAAGATTCAAGTGCCCTACTTAACTTTCTATGCCCCTCCACAGAAATGGAACAGCCTTGTTACCGTACTTCTCTTCATCACAAACCAAAAGCACGCCTACAATTTCTTGAGAGACGACATCCCAGTGGGTAGATACACCAACTTCCTGAAGACTTCAGAAGTCAAGAGGGCCATACATGTCGGTGACATCAAATTCGCGTGGGTCAATATGACAGTCAACGCGTATTTAGCTCCAGACTTCCTAAGCACCACAAAACCGCTGTTTGAAACATTGCTGGAGCATTACAAAGTTATGGCATATTGGTGAGAACTATAATTTGAAAAAACCTATTATTGATTTTAACTGCATGCATATCCTGGGTACACTTACGGAATACGGAGAAAGAATAATACATACATAGGTATCGTTAATCTATCAATGTATACCTACTAACTTTTTAAGTGACTCGAGTAACTCATTTACGTGTGCAATTTTTTAAAAAATTTCAAATTGGTTATGCAACTAAAAAGTTCCAATCAAAATATGAGTACTGAAAAAAAAAAACAGAAATTATCTCACCTCTAAAACATCATAGTCATCGTCAGTACCTACGATACTTATTCAACCCAGAGTCCAGCAGGCTTAGCATAGCGATTATATATCTATTCTGTCAAGAAAAGACAAAGCTCCGTAAGTCAATGTCAACATGTCTTCTGCCCGAGCATGGCGCTACCTGTCAACTCGCATATAATCACTTGAAGACTTATGTCGATTGAAGAAAAGAAAAATTACTTCAATAAATGTCAAAAGAAATGTTACTTCAATCTGTCACTTTTCTGTCATTTTGTCCATTCTTCGGTAAACAAAACTTGTTTCTACGGTTACCATGCTAAGCCTGCTGGAATTGATATGTATCTGATTGCAGACATATTATTGTTTTTTTTTTGTTTCTCAAATTGTCAGGATACTATTACACTACACCTAAAGTTATTACCTACCTATACGCATTGGTTTGTAGTCACTTTGGTTTTAATAATAAGTTCGTAGTAAAGTTTTGCGGCATTTTTTTTATAAAAAAACATATTTACTAATATTATCTATCTGTCTGTCACGCTTTCACGGCAAAACTACAGAACCGACTTAAATAAAGCCTTATTATAGTCTAGAATCTGACAGGAAATAGGCTCTTTATTCGGGTGTGGGACAAAGTTCCCTCGGGGGGCTGGTGGAACAGCAAGTACTTAATATTTTCTCATAAACAGGGTCCGTAGTTTTGAGGAAAACAAAGTTTCACGAAGAACGTTTCTATTTTCAGTGGTCAGCTAGACCAGATGCTGCCCTGCGTGTTCACGTCTGAAAATTATCGCACGTGGAAGTGGAACGGAGCAGAAGAATTCTTGAACGCCACCAGATTCCCCTATATTTTTAATAATAAATTAGCAGGGTAAGTTCTATGCTACTCATTTTTCAAAGTCGAATTCAATTCAAAAATTTGATGACCAGTTGAAGTTTGTAGTTAATAAATCAGGCTACCAAGCTGCAGGATTAGATTCCCACATTAGTCTACAACGAAGCGTCGTGTGGTGGGCTAGTAACACGAATCATCATCATCATCAGCCTTAATTATTGTCCCACTACAGGGACCAAAGGAATTACAGTTAATCACCACGCCTGCTTAACGCGGATAGGCGATTTCAGATTTTAAAGTAAAGGTTTCCTCAAGATATTATCCTGCATCTTCACGCAGTCATTGGTGTCCAAGATAGACTTGGAAAGAACATATACCTAACATAAAAAAGTTGTATTGGTGCATGATCTGGAATCGAATCGATTGATTTTAACCACTCCCCACGTCTTCTTAAGGATTATCCATTTCAAGAATAAGTACCTCATCTATATCTTTTGTCCTCAGCTACCACAAGACCGGTGGCCATCTCACAGAAGTAGTCATCCGGGGTGCAGGTCACATGGCTCCATTAGACAAGCCTGCTCCAACACAGAACTTAGTCGCGCGCTGGACCCACGGCCTACCGCTGAGCAAACGATTCGGCATGTTCGAGCGCTCCTTCATCCAGGATATCATTAAGAACAGCTCTGCGATACATTACCTATGATTATGTTTAAATAAACTATTTAACTTAAGTTGGTGTTTATTTATAACTAAGTTCATCAGATTTGACGGAAGACGCAGTTGAGTGTCGGGTTTGATTCCCGGCACGGTCGACATTTGAGCAATGCTTGTTGCTTGTGGTCTGGGTGTTGTTATAATATATGATTATAAATATATAATATATTTGTTTAAAGTATATGTAGTTCATCAGTTGTGTTGGCACCCATAACACAAGCTAATCAATAGCTTACCATGGGGCTAACCGACCGTGTGTGAAAAAGATGTCCCGATATTATTACATTATTATCAGCAACGGGGGCCACAGCTTATACTTAATCTGAGAGTGCCTTTTGCTGCAGTAGGCTTATTAGAACAGGGAATAATATTCTCTACTCATCTATCTATTCTTACTTACATTTCAGTCATATTACTGAGCGTAGAATCGACAGATCAGTAACATCGTCCGAATCTAAGATCCTTCCTACTCTCGTAGGTAAGTACAGACATCAGCACATCAAGCTACTACAATCTATCAAATTTCCTTAACAGATTTTCAACTTTAGTAGTGTCGTAAACTGCGCCCTTGAAAATGTTCTAACCAGGCTCTTACGAAATTCAGAACCGTATTTTTGCGCCCCCTTAGGGTCTGCGCCCTGTGCCTGGGCACCGCTGGCACCGCCCTATTTACGGCGCTGCCTGGATTATATGGTTAAAAGTTGATTGAGAAAATTTGACACTTTAGGGTAGCTTGATGTGCTGGCGTCTGCACATGACGTAAATACATGATATACCTTAAAGGTATTATTGTTATAATGCCTTAGGCATGCAAGCGAACAAACACGACCGCTACACGTGCTTACAAACGTATATTTAGTTCCCACGTGTTGGACCTCCATGTTCGCCACGTTCATCTAGCTAGACCACAGACCGCCATGCCATAAATTTTATTTTAACTGCGTAGTGACATATTTATTAAGGTATTTTATAAAATTGCTGCACCTATCAACTTTATAGGACGACCCCGATGGCGCAATGGTTACCACGCCGGACTGCCGTGCTAAGGGTCCCGGGTTCGATTCCCGGCACGGTCGACATTTGTGTGATGAGCATGCTTGTTGGCCGTGGTCTGGGTGTTACAAGTATTTATAAAAATATATGTAATTTATCAGTTGTGTTGGCACCCATAACACAAGCTAATTAATAGCTTACCATGGGCCTAACCGACCGTGGTTGAAAAAGGTGTCTCGATATATTATTATTAATTAATTAATTATTAATAGTGAGGTACTTCCAATCGTATGGTCGGGTTCAGTTCTGACACTGAAACATCCTTTGTTCCTTGCTTAAACCTTGCTTTGCAAAAAAAAATAACACAGTGAACAGTCAAAGAGTAAATTTACAGTGACGGCAATACGTAATAGGGCATACACGTGTACAAATGTAATTGATTACACTGCCCGGCGTTAAATTTACACAAAAATATAGCGTGTAACTTACGTTACGAATTGCATGATTACGGGTAAAGAGTAACGAACATACATAATTACTAAAATGTGCACCTAGAGAGATTTATTGGAATAGATTTCAACTTAGTTGCACTTTTTTATCGGGGGGAAATCCTCATGGACTATCCTCCGCCTGGGGATTGGCGGAGGGGGGTGCCGGACTCTTACCGGCTAAAACCACCGCGGTGTCTCCTCGCACGTGCGCGCGGGGCCGCGGGAATCTAGATTCTTCTGCAGGGAATTAGTTGCAGTGTTCCAAGTAGAAGAACTAGCAAGAACGTAGGTTGATAAATAAGTAAGTACTATTTATTATAACGAATATAGAAGATGTAGCTTTATAGTCGCACCAATCACCCATAAACTTACCGAAAACCGTCTCAGATGGTATGCCAAAAGAAGAAATGAAATAAGTAGAAACATGTTATGATCATGTGGTATGTAGTTTGCACTAGATTGGCGAAAACAAACTAAAGGCAAGGACCGCCCGCCTTCGTTGCCGTCTTAAGAAAACTCAGGGAAGCCATCTGCCTGAAAAGACAACCCATGCAGATTACCCGGGCGTAGAACAATGAGAAGAAATGGTTACATTGCAAAGTCTTTTCGCAAAAAGGATTTACATAATATCAGTTGATTGGTCAGATGACCAAGATCATGGCATATGTAAGAGTGCAATGAGAATAAATCCCATCGTTAGGTGCATTCTTGTTTGCGTTATCCGATTCGAGTGACCTTACGTCTCAGATCGCACATCGATTGCAATTCGCACGTAAAAATTAGTGCTTTGTTTATGTAATTTGGCCCATTTGTCGGTATAGCTTTTAATTTCCGTATGACAGTAAACGTTGTACTTTTCACTGTCCTTGACTTTTGTTTTCCGTGGGAAATTAATGAAATGACCCCTCCCGCTGTGGGTGCAACTGGAGGGAGTGTCAGACTCTTATTGACTAAAACCCACTATGTTCCTTTGTGCCAAGGCTGTGGTACGTGCGCGAACAACCACGGCAGGCCCCGGCCCTACGGGGCCCCTCCAAGCGTGTGGAACAGAACGCGCCGCCGCGCCGATACGGGACTGTCGTCCTAAGGTACGGACGGTGAGTCACTCAAAAGTCACCGCCGTCATTTGATTGCCGTCGATCCGCGCCTTCACTGTCTCGACTTGTAAAGATTTTAAAGATTATATTTTGTAATAGATACTAGTTTGCACATTAAACTGTCATGCAATTTTTTGACATTCTACCATTATACCCGTGTTTTACAAGGAGCGACTGCCTATCTGACCTCCTCAACTCAGTTACCTGGGCAACCCAATACCCCTTGGTCAGACTAGCGTCAGATTTACTGGCTTCTAACTTTCTACTTTCTCGAGAGTATTCACTAATTATTTAATTCGGATAGAAACATTTGTTACACTACAAGTCCAAATAGGATTGATTACAAATAAAATAATGTTATGAATAGTATACTATTTTTGATTTAGCTTCAGCTGAATTTATGGTCGGTTTCTATTCTATGACTGTTCTTTGGGTGACGTCAGCAAGTTGGAAATACACATGAAATACCGAAATACCATAGGTCCATAGCGACCAACTTACATGATAATCTTTTTTTATCATAAAATAAAGGTTTTACTAGACTGGCAGTTAAAACGGCAGCCTTTTGATTGTCCCACTGCTGTTAAGTCCAGTTATAACTTCCTCTAGGTTTTCATCTACCTATCAAACAATATGCATGCTATTCAGACTTTCAGTAAGATTTTCTAAGCAATCATTATCATCATCAGCAGTTTTTATCGTCCCACTGCTGGGCACAGGCTTCCTTTCATACAGAATAGAGTTGAGACTAGAGTTAATCATCACGCTTGCTCAAGCTGGTTCGTAATTTCATACTTTATAGTTCAGGTTTCTTCGAGATGTTTTCCTTCACCAGTCATTGGTATCCAAGATATAATTAGAAAGTACATACAACTTAAAAAAGTTGCATCGGTACTAGCCTGACCTGGAATCGAACCCACACACTCATGCTTGAGAGGCTGGTGCTTCAACCACTTTGACTTTCTACACTTACCACATTATTAGACAAACATGTTAATATCTAGATCATATAACCCTCGCTCTCGCTGTTTTGTCTTTCAGTGATTAGGTACGATGCATACCTCGGAGATACGAGTAGGTAGGTACTTGTAGTACGATATTTAATGAGCACATGATAGCTTAGGTGCATGGTCTTATGACGGATACGGGAAGTTAGAAGAAACCCAACGCAATTTATTTTGTCTCCTAGTCTCAATAAGAGATTTTAATAGTTCATTTCTTTCGTTAAGTTTTGGAACATACCCTCACCGTGACAATCAGCAGTGCCCTTGAAGGTTGTTAGTCGCAAGCTAATTATATGACCGAACATAATATTATGTAGACTATCAAATGACGTCACTTACCATTGCAATTTCTCTGGTTGGCGCGAGTTATACCCAGTCCGGTTGGTGAACTCGATGCCGACGCGCGCGAACGGTGTTCCATTTTTAAAACGCAGGCACGTCAATTAACCTATGACACTGAAAAAGTTTTTGACATAAACACGTAGGTAGTTATCTGTGGTTCAAAATGAAAGTGTTTATTGGAATATTTTTATTAGCAAGGTAAGCTGTGGTTTTATATAATATTATTTAAATTTCCTATTACCAAAGACAAATTCGTTTTTTATTAATAAACCTTGTTAGTATGAGTGCACGCATTGCATTGTAATGTATTGCAAAATATCTGCAAGTTTGCAGGAAACTGATCCCTTTATAACAGCGCAATTGTATGATGTCGTTGCACTTGCCAATAATAATTTAAATTGATTGATTCATTGCCGGTTCAATGGGATATAATAGATACAAATGTTCTCACATTTGAGTGTATGTAAATTGATACTTATCTATCTACGGTCTATGTTTATATCCTTGTACTAGAGGCAAAGGTGTTGGTAACTTATATCATCTAAAAAAAGTAATTAAAACAAATTGCTTTAATTTCTACATACTTATTTATTGAACACCTTCCTTCTTGTGCACATTTCTCTGGAATCAAACAGTAAAAATCAAAATATACTATGTATGCAGACACATAGTGTTTTCCTTGAATTACTTACTCTCTAATTGAAAATACCTATGTATTAGTATTATATTAGCGTGATTGAATGTAGAAATATTTTGTGTGTACACTTTATTAGTTAATAATTGTACCTACTAAGTGCATTTTTTATATTTTTCTAATCGTAATCGAATCGTAGAAAGGAATTGTTTATGTTCCGTAAAATTACATTACATTTACTTAATGAGAATAATCGATTCAAAACATAAGGATTATTTTTATTTATTTGCTGAATTTTTTACGTAACAATCTAGTTATTCTAGTTCTACCAAGCCTAGTATTTTTTTTTTAAATACACGTAGGTAAGTAGGTCAAAATCTGAAAAATAGGAAAAAGGTTACTTATAAAATTCGTCTTAATGTTTTCATTTTTGAACGTTTATACTTAACTATATGACTCAGTTCCGACGTAGACCGTACCGTCAGAAGTAGGTAGTTTCCTTCTCAAGTACGTACCTATAAAATTAGTTATCAGGGCACGCGTCAGCTATGTTTTCACCATGCGTGCCAAGGAAGTGGGTTCAATTGAACTAAAACGACTGTTACCAAACAATGGGCTTGGCCCTACACATGCAGGCCTTCGAAGCCGGTCACGACCAATCTGTATTAATTATTCAAATTAAGAACACAATTATTATGAAAAATCGTGGTTATTAATTGATACTGGTTTTAATTGTTATAAGTGTATAAAGCTAAGGATACACTAGGGGACACATGTACCACGACATGTATCGGCAACTTATGTATGTCCATAGCAATGTCAGTAGTCATGTAGTTGGCGACACGTGTCGCGCGATGTTGCCAGATATGTGGACCGAAGTTCAGCAACGTCGCACTACTTCACTTGATGCAGTTGGCGACAGGTGTCGTACCATGTTGCCAGACATGTCTACCGAAGTCCGGCAAAGTCGTGCTGCTTCACCCAACGTCGCTGGCGACACGTGTTGCACGACGTATGTCCCCTAATGTATCCGTGCCTTAACTTAAAATTGACCTTGAATTAAGAAAGGACAAGGTGTAAAATCGATATTGTATTCGATTTTTTTTTTGCAGTTTATCATCGACATTAGCGAAGACCCCAGCTCTAATCCTGACGCCTCTAATAAAGAAGAATATAATAGAACAAGCAAGAAACTTATCCGTAGTGGATCCCAAATTATTCTTGAACAGAACGAGTTACTCTGGGTTCTTCACGGTGGACGAGAAGCTTAATTCAAATTTGTTCTTCTGGTATTTCCCGGCACAGAACTATACAGAGGAAACGCCGTGGATATTATGGTTGCAAGGAGGTCCAGGAGCCACGAGCCTCGCCGGTCTATTCGACGAGATAGGACCATTTGAATACGTAAATAATGAATTGAAATGTAAGTTAAATACAGACAGCCAGCACACCAACCTTCTCCAATCAATCAAATTTCTTTAATAGATTTTCAACCTTATCACAATAACGGAAGGTCAATATTCGATTGGTAAAATTTGACAGAGTCGGGTAGATTGACCTACTGGCGTGTCTGTACCTTTGCTTTTATAATTGATTCAGATACCGGTTCTAGTATTCTTATTATTCACGGAAAGAGACGTTCTAATGAAATTAATAAGAATGCATGATTAGCATATTATGAATTATTATTACAAATACATGTCCAATGACACATACGTTAAAAATGACGATATTATATTGAAGACCCCGAGCCCATGCCATTTTTTAAGCTAATAGATTACTGATCATGTTGATACACGGGTAGGTCAACGGATGGATTGAGGTGGCATTTGGTAATATTATTAACATTAGGTATTATGCTTTGGGGATTCTCTAAACACGTAATAATAGTCATTCCAATAATGTCCATTGTCAAAATATTAGTTCCTATTCAGTATTTCTGTTCGTACCTAAAGAAGTTTCAGTACATACGCAGTAGACTAGACTGACGTTAAACTGTAGGACCCTGCTGTCATTGAACATCCTTGGCAGTAGTTACGGGTAGTCAGAAACCAGTAAGTCCGACGCCAGTCTAACCAAGGGGTATTGGGTTGCCCAGGGTAACTGGGTTGAGGAGGTTAAATAGGCAGTTGCTCCTTGTAAAACACTGGTGCTCAGATGAATCCGGTTAGAATGGAAGCCGACCCCAACATAGTTGGGAAAAGGCTCGAGTGATGGTGACATACATTAGCTAAGACCCCAGCTCTAATTCTGACGCTTCTTATTAAGAAGAATATATGTATAGAACATGCAAGAAATACAGTTGAGTTGCCAATCACGACAGTCGCATATGATAGGGTGCGAATCTTAAAACAGGATGACCACTGAGACTTCCTAAAACAATAACCCAATCAACGGCAGTACTGACTGGGAAGCTGATCCCTCGATGCGCTTGTTATGTGCGCAGTAAAATTTCACAGTACATATATTTAGTCACGTAATCATCATCTCCCGAGCTTTAAGATATACTTAGAAAATACATACAAACTTGCAGAAGCTTCGCTTGAGAATTTGCATTGGTACGTACTTGCCTGACCTGCGGGGTTAGCCAAGTTGTCTTTCTACAATCGTAAACGCTAGTAGAAACGATAAAAATGTATGGAGATGACATTTGAAATCGATAAGTCACGTGGTCATAACGTGAGTCGAAATGTCAATTCCATACATTTTTGTCGTTTCTACTAGCGTTTACGATTGTAGAAAGACAACTTGGCTAACCCCGCTGGAATCGAACCCACGCACTCATACTTGAGAGGTTGGCTCTTAACCCACTAGGCCACCACGACTTCACACTTCACGTTAGTGACATAGGTAATATAAAACATTAATTAATTAAGGTGACCTCGGTTGGCATCTTATTTTTACTGTCTGCATTATGTGAACTAAATTCCTATTCTTTCGCAGCCGCGCGTTTTTTGTTCTCCTTAAATAAAAGTGAACGGTTTTCTTTAAATTCCTGCATAAATAAACAAAAATCGATATAAATGAAACAACTATCATTTTTATTATTAGTATTGACTATGTAAGTAATAATACTATCCAGTAAATTCCAGATTGCTTGACGTAATAAAGCTTAATTCCCTAATAAGAAAATTTTACGTTGACACATTTTTCTCCCGGATGTGAAGACGCGGTTACGTCAGTTCCGTTTCGGACATATTTGTGTGATAAGAGTCATTGACCTTTTCGTGCTTTCGTAACAGGACATTAGAATTTTAAATAAACTTATGTGCGTTCTTGATATGCAACATTTTTATAGAAGTAAATGTAAACAAAAAATGTTCAATGATGTTATCTTTTCGTCCTTTTTTGTCCATAATTGACAAAAATATTATTTAAAAATAGTTGCGAAGTAGAGTTATTGCAACTATGATTTTAAGTCATTCTTATCATTAAAAAAGTTGCAGGAAATTCCATAATCATAGATATTTTCCCTTCCCGCAACTAAACATACATATGTTATGAATTTATTACAGTTCATATGAATTGCCGAGGGAACTCCCAATTCCCTCAGTACCTACAATACTTCGAAACGCACACTTTTTTTGCAGTAAAATGTTCTAGTAGCGACGCTATGGTGAAAATGTACGAAAAAAAAACGAATTAAACTACACTATAACATGGTTTTTTCAAACTTATGTAATTTCCCTTTGGATTTAAACTTTTTGTTTGTACACTTTAGTTTTATTTTTACATTTGAGTCTCGTAAATATCAGTTAATGCAGTCAGAAATTATAAAACCGGTTCTTCAAACCATAAAGACAGGATTGTTTTACTAGGGAGTTTGTTCCACCATTTCTTCGTGGCGATAACACATAGCAAGTCGTGAAGGGCGGTCGTTATTAGAGCCGTCTTTTGGAGAATTGACTTTCAAAAAGTGCTGATTTTCAGCCTACTTTGAAATAAATGGCTTTTTTTTATTTCTTTAATTCTATTAAAAACTTGTCAGGTACATATTTTCCTCAAACTTTAGGTCCAACCTTGGCCAGCGTAAGTGACATGAATATTATTCCCAGTTTATACTTTCACGGTCATTGTTAATAAATCTAGGACAGTTACTGTCTGATACTGCCAATCCTTACTCTCAATAGCATACAATACCTACTTAGCAACAATTCAAGGTAAATTTCGTATTTATTACCGGTTACCGACGGCCAACTTACTTATAGGGATAAAATATTTTTGGCAGAACCGGTCGGTACTCAATATCGTAGTAGGTATCGATTTATTATGTGAAATTATGTAACTTATTGAGGTGTCAATTTCGCGGGTTATACACAAAAAGATATTGGTTGACTTTTGAAAGATCACACTTGATTTATTCAGGCGTTTGCATTTTCACAAGTCTCGCACATTTCTTAATAACTATTAGTCAATAAATTCCATAATTTGATGATTTCAGTCTTTCTTGACGTTCGATAAAATTGCTAAAAGCTCTTTCCATCATTGAACCTTGACCTCTATAGGTACTCGATATGTCTCAGCGATATGTAGGTACGCAAATTAATAGACTAGACAAAATGACAAAATTGATTCGAGTTAACTGGCCCGATGGACGCGGCGGTTGCAAGCGCGACTGCCGTGCACCGGGTACCGGGTTTGATTCCTGGGTTAATCCGAAATCGCTTTGTCGCATTTGGAAACTTCCACAAAGCAGCCCGGAGTCTGAAAGAGTGTTACTCCCCCATACCCAGGCACGAACACTTAATATCCCTGAATGGTACTCGCGATCCCAGCGGCCGCTGTTACAATTCCACCTTAGAGACCATCAGTCGGATATAAGAAAACTAACACTAGAGCTGGCAAGGTAAAATTCACTTGACTCGGTATGAAGAAGAAGTAGAAGTTAAAAATAATCGACGAATCGTAAACATAGACGATATTATTACAAAAAATATTATTCATGATTCATTTGTTCAGGTAACACATTCTCTTGATTTAAGTATATTTGATTAAGTATGAAGGTCATCCAAAAGGGAATGAATTTCAATTTTATCACAGTGACAAATTAAATTACATTGCGTAGTAAAAAAAGTAAAAAACACATTGTTTTTAGGCTTGTCACCGCTTTGGACAAGGTCAGTGGAACTTTGGGCTACATTTGCGCGTCCTAAGAATTTCGAGTAGGTACATTGAATTACTGAAGGATTTTCCTTAGTCAGCAATATTTTTCTTTTTGTATATTGAATAACAATTGGCAAGAAAACGTGCTCTTACTTAATTAGAATGTGGGGAGTGAAAACAAAAAATGTTTTTTTACTTATGTATGTAATAGTTTTTAACCTGTAATTATTTATAAAAAAGCCTTTCGTACATAATTTTAAAGGACAATAAAGATAAAATTATGTACGATCTAAATCCGAAAGATTTAACCGAAGTAGTAATTTAACATAATTTTGGAAGCAATCAATATACCTACATAATATATATAAAAAACGTTATAATAAATATTGTTCTAATTGCAGTGCGGAATTCAACGTGGGCCAAAGATCATTCGTTACTGTTCATCGACAACCCTGTGGGCGCCGGCTTCAGTTTTACCGACAGCCCTAAAGGCTTCATACAAGATATGACCACGGTAAGGACCTTACACAATACCTTTTAAGGTGATGCAAAGGCAAATTCTTTATGCGAATAGCCCATAAAATTATGTGGCTGAACGATGCAGGTACTTAAACTATACAAACTACCGTATTTTATGTTAAAGTTCTATTTATAAGAAGAAAATTCTTAGATCTACTTATACACTTGTACTGCTTGTTATAGACCATTTACTATTTTACTATTTTCAAAGAAAATATAAACATGGATGAATGGCCTTCTTCGACTATATTTTCAATATTTTAGCGGTCAAAGTTTGAGTGCGCTTGCGGTGGCTATAATAATATCGGCTTTATATGAAGTAGTTAGATTATCAAGGTTGGTATCCCTAAGAATTTCTTGGTTATTAAAAAAAAATACATTCCGTTTGCATATTACTTTTTTATGAATGTAATTTTAGGAGTTATTCGCTAATAAAATTTATTCGTTCAGATATTTTCTTCACTGTTAAATTCGAAATTAAAACATTGAGATCAGGAAAATACTGAGGTAACCTTCAGTTCCATTTTGCAATAATCAAAAATATATTTTGTGTTTTTTTTTGTAAGTTGGCAAATCATTGCTTTCCGTCAATACATGCGAATATGTTTTTGCTCTGTAAAGAGTCAAAACAAACATTATTTGCATTTTTTTTTGGCAGTGATCTTACATATATTTAAAAACTATGTACCTACCTACCTTGGCCAACGAAACAGCATTAACATCCAACGTAGCAATGCGGTCAGCCTTTTCGGCACGATCCCCGCTGACAGCGATGAGGATGAATTTTTATTTTCTTTGTTTGTATTTTTATTAGCAATTTGATTAGGTAGTTGCATAAACGAGTGTTGATACAAAACAATAGACAACTGGTTTATACGCAGTTTTGTTGAAAGTTCAATGAAGCGTGGTCGAAAACTTCCGCATATGAATTAGGCATGATGAATAAAAAAGTAATAAGTAAGTCTTCTAGTTTAGTCTAAAATATTGGTAATGTATTTCATCGTTTCTCCCATAAACTAATAATGACAAGGGTACGACACTTTGAAATTTCGTGTTACGTCACTTTTAGAGACGAACTTTGCACAAACGTGCCCATGAGTTACTACAGCTCTGTTGCACAAAGACCTCCAGAAGGAACAATACATTGTTTTTAAGCAGTAAGGATCTGATACTCCTTTCAGCTGTACCTACCCACAGCGGGGGTAGCATCAATTGATGATAGATATCCGACGAAAAGTAAAGCACCTCCTAATATACTGGAAGAGGCTCAGATTACCTAATAAATAATCTATCAAATACAATAAAAAATATCAAATGTTCCAGTGTTCAAACCATCTATACAACGCTCTGTGCCAGTTTCGGCTCGTGTTCCCCGAGGTGGCTAAGGCGCCATTCTACATAGCCGGGGAGTCTTATGCGGGCCGGTATCTACCAGCTCTTGGCGTGAAGATTCTTGAGCAAGACCGTAGTATCGGAAGACTGGATGTTAATTTACAGGTATGACCTATATAATGTTCTTGGTTATTGTTTGTGAAATGATTTTGCGGTTTCGCCATTCTCCCGATGGAACTACTATCCACGCATGGATAAAAAGGAGGCTATACTTTATTCTAATATATACGTCTAAGTCCAGTAATCTACGTATACTGAGTGTAAGGGACAGCCCTCCACAGACTGATGGGGTCAGTTCAGTATACCATACTAAGGAGGTTTCTGCTGGCTGGTTCATGAAATTGTTTCAGGAACGTTATGGAAATCTAATACCACTGATTTGTTTTCAAAATTAAAATTAAGAGCTGATTTTTTTATTTTATCGGTATTATTAAAAAAAAGTTCTGCATGCAAAGAATGTAATTTTGCAGTGAAAGAAAAAAAAACGGAATAATCGGAAAAAAATCTGAGAAAAATTCCATTGAAATATGATTAAAAATAAGGAGCTGAATGCACCCCATCAGTTTGTGGAGGGCTCCCTCACACCCAGTATAATACCAGAAACTATATGTGTACTTAATTATGATAATATGAGAATTCAAATAAAAATATCGCTGGTACATTTGGTAGTACCTCGTAATTATAGAGTATTTACACACCGTCAACTGTCATGGTATAATACAACGTACAAAGTCAGGTTGCTCAATAAGTACCTAGACTAACACATTAAATAAATACTCATTGAATAGAGGTTAAATACACTGACACCTCTCTTAAATAACGGAAACTATTCGAGTTGATAACAAGGCAATCTCAATGCAAGTCAATGAACATAAATGACACCAAATGATAAATGTCAAAAATAATTGACAAGGTCGATTCTACAATCGTTAGAGGTTTATATATCCGTGAAATTGTTCTTACGTAGGTATGCAAAATGAAACTAATCATCATCAGCCTTTTTTATCGTCCCATAGCTGGGCGTGTGCCTTCTCTATTAATCACCATGCTTGTTCAATGCGGATTGGTGACTTCAGACTTTATAGTCCAGATTTCCTCGAGATGTTTTACTTCACCTTTAATTAGTCATTGGTGCCCAAGATATATACATACCTACTTAGAAAGTTAGAAAACTTAGAAAAGTTGCATTGGTACTTGCCTGAATCGAACCCGCACACTCATACTTGAGAGGCTGGTGCATTAACCACTAGGCCACCATGACTTAAAAACAAATAGAACTAATTATAGTCAACAATAGCAGCAGTAGTGATAGCGAGGTGTGGTATGCAACTACCGGGGCTACGGTATGTTCGTAAGAGTCACCGTGGCCCTAGCACACAGGGATCTCCAGAAGGAACATAGTGGGTTTTAGTCAGTTGCAACCCAGTGGAAGGGGTCATTTGATGATTTCCACAAAAACAAGAGGTCTGGTAAAAATATGGACTGGAATTTTAAACCTCCAAACTGAAATTCAAAATCATTTATTCAAACTTGACTAAAAAACAGCACTTTTTGAACATAAAAAATTACAAGAGACAGCCCAACCTTGACCACTTCCTATGTGTTTTTCGTGGTATCGCAACAAACTCAAGCAAAAATCCCAAAAGCTATCCCAAAGCTGGGCACCATTAGAAATCTAACGGATTAGATTTGTTTGTTAATGAATCTTCTTTTGTTTTGTTTTATTGGGGTCTTATAACAAGGATATTATTCAAAATAGTTTTTCTTAAACCGTATCGACAGGGGTATAATAACAAATCTCAATATGCAACAAAAAATGTATTCTCAAGAACTCTTTTAATTTCGTGATATAATCAATAGTTTTTGCATTGACCTTACTGATTTCAATAGACCGTTGATAAGCTATTTTATTTGTAAAAAAATCTAGGTTTTTGTTTATCCCGGCAGTATTTTCCTTTAGCTTACAATCTGCGGTTTATGCAAAAAGCTATTTTTAACACATTTTAATTTAACTACATTAATAAAAAAATTGTAATAATTGTTACTAATTTTTTGAACGTCACTACTCGTAAAAAAAAGGATTGCTTTTAATTGAATGTAAAAAGTTGTTTTTAAAAGATCGATGTCTCCCTTCTATCCTCTATTTAATTATTATTTTAAGTAAGAATGTATTTCATAAACCCGAGTATGTAAGTTGGCGGATATACATATTAGTTTATTTCTTTGTACATATTTATATTGTATTTATTTCACTGAATATCCAACATTTTTGATAAAAATAGGAAAGATCTAATTAATTCGGAAGTACATATATGGGTATTCTGTTATCAGGAAACGTTTGCCATGACGATTGATTGACGTAACCTTCTCACGCCGGACATACCCACGTTATCAATGTTTGTATAACATTAATATTAAGTTAATAACTAGCTCTATATAAGTACTCGATTATTATGAGCCAGTTTTGTTAGTCAGAGACAACTAAAAAATTTAAAAATGGAACAGAATTTGTATGAAATTATCTACCAAATAAACTAAGTGGAATTTATTCGTAGGTGGTGAAACAGGCTCTTTTTTCGTGAGAAATCATCAAATGACCCCTCCCGCTGAGGGAGGGAGTGTCAAACTCTCACTGACTATGTTCCTTCTGGAGGTCCTTGTGTGCCAGAACCACGGTAAATCTTGCGAACAACCCACAGCCCAGGTGAAACAGGCCCTAAATAAACGTATAATTGTTTGTTAACATAAAAAAGACTTTTAACTCATTTTTTATTGTCTGTGCACTTAAAATGAAGTATGACAAAAAACCTTGTTTCTTTTTTTTTATTTTAAAACAGTTTAGTATCAACAAGTACTTTATAAGTCGCAATAAAAGACCGATATTATCACCTATTGTTAAGAAGTATACAAAACATTTGAAGCGATTGTATGAGGCCGCATATATGTGTTACATATTTGAAATACCTACAAACAGGTCTCGATAATGGTGACAAACATTATTTTACTGAAATTATTATAATTTAATTTGCCACTAATTACATAATTAAGGTTAGGTTAGGTTCATATAATAAGTAAATAAGTAAAATTTAGAATGAATTGGGGAAGGTTGGTGAAAGGTAAAAAATGATTAAGTTATGTAATCTTCTTAATTAACATTTTCCAGGGTATAATAATGGGCAACCCAGTGCTGAATCGCAACAGCATAGCAGACTACAGCTCATTGTACTACCAGTGGGGCTTGATCGACAGCCAGGGCTTGCTGGCTGTCAAACCACTACAGGACGCGTATAACAAAGCTCTTGCTAGGGAAGACTCCGATTCTGCTGCGCTGGTAAGTAAAGAAGTAGTTTATATGGGTACATTATTTTATTATTCTTGTTCTCATTGTTAATTTGGGGCACAGCAAGTTTCTTAGGTACAGACGCTAGCACATCAAGCTACCCGAAACTGTAAAATTTTCGCAATCAATTTCGAACCATATACTTCAGCGATAAAGTTGAAAATCCATTAAGGGAATTTGACAGATTGTAGTAGTAGTAGGATAGTAGTATTAGGCGTCTGTAGACGAATGAGTGGTTAATAAGATGTATTTTCCCTGTTCCAGCTTCGCGAAGAACTTCTAAACAAGCTAAACGACATGACAAGCCAGCAGCAAACTTTCAACGTCTTGGTCGACGACCTGTCCTCACTGGATGACTTCGTGAGCTACATTCGAAGACCTGAAGTCAGTGAAGCACTGCACGTGGGCACCATAGAGTTCGCCTTCCACAACGGAACAGCCAATAAGATGCTCACTCCGGACTTCTTGAGCGAAGTCCGGTCGAAGGTGGAGATGCTGCTCAATCATTACAGAATACTTATTTATTGGTAAGAAGAATTTGTCAAGCATGTTAAGAAAGAATTTTATCAAAATAATATTTTTAAGTTCGTCGTCACGGTTCATATTTTTTTAAATCAATCGACTAATGGCCGGTTGCTATAAATAACAAACGATCCGTTTTGGAAACGGATAGTAACTTTTGACGTCTACTGTTTGAGGCTTATGACAAAAAAACTAGCATCCATAAGCAAAAGGGCCCACAAGGGTCCACAATTGTTCATAGCTTTAAGCATCTTGTAACACCTATAAAAACTTGTGGAATGCAAATAAAGAATATGAATATGAAAGGAATCTTCACTTTTTATAGGATCTGAACCTTAAAAAATACACAGAACGGATCGCCTCAATATAATCGTATACTATGAACAAGAAAGAGTTTCATGCCAAAATGAGACCATTTCAGCAAAAAGAAGAAAACTTATGTAGACAGTAACCATTAGCTTGTTCGTCGTACGACGATTCCAATCATTTTACATCCTCAATTACCCTTTCTATGCTCATAAATCTAAGAAAATAATATTATTTCTAGTGGGCAGATGGACCTGACCGCGCCATGCGTGCCCAACGCTAAGGCTCGGAGAAAGCATTGGCACTGGAACAAACGCGAAGAATTCCTGAATGCGTCGCGTACTCCTTGGTGGTTCAACAACAGAGTCGCTGGGTAAGTCATCGTTGTAATCCATGGAGTCAATCATATTCCTCTACCTGTTTGAGTTTGGAGGTTGAAGCTTAGAAATGTATAACAATATGATTGTGGACACAGCGCAAATAAACTATCTACGAGAACATTGTTTAAATAATAAATTGATTTATTATCATTCTGAAAGACTCATTTGTTTCACAATTTGCACCTTCGGAAGCTATTTTGTTTTTCACAATTTGTAAAGAGAGCTTTTTAAACAGGTTATCTTTGTTTCATTTAATGTGGTCTCTAACGCCACTACGAGTATTTGCGCGTGGCGGTTTTTTGAAGGAAATGGAAATATTATTTTATGCATGGTCATTTTTAAAGCAATTATATTTACAGGTTTGTAAACTGTGTCCTTTTTTTACCAAGGCACGAACTCATTATGCGAGGTGTTAAGGACCGTTTTCTATTTTCAGCTACGTCAAAAGTGGAGGCAGCTTGACTGAAGTGTTAGTCAGAGGTGCCGGACATCTAGTCCCTCTGGACAAGCCAGCAGAGACAGCAGAACTTATCACTCGCTTCATCAAGGGATTAGCCATGCCCCTACCTCCAGACTATCACGTCATAGCTCAAGATACCGCGAAATACATAGACGACGAGCCGGAAGGTATTTCCAAGACTATCCTGCGGGTTCCTAGTCAGTCACCATCTGGGTCTCAAACAGTGATGGTAGTGAGCATCGTACTCAACGTGCTGTTGGTCCTAGCTTTAGTTTGTGGTGTCGTGTACGGACTTAGATGGAAAAGACGGACTGATGCGTATATGTATAATACGGTTGATGAGACCAGTATTACTTCCACTATGTTTTAAGGGGATCTCAAGTCTCAGTTTGTGCTGAGAATTCATGATGGGTTGTGCGTAGCATTTTTGGACGTTGATAAACGAGGAGCCTGTACTCAGTGGACTAATTTGTGTTATCTACGTCTTGAGATTGAGATTTTTAAGCCCATTACGGCTCTTACATTCGGGAATTTACCTACTACGCTAGTATTTCGTACAAGTTTTTGGCCAAAAATTCGACGGTGGGATGCAGTGTTTACAATTTGTGAATAGATTGGTCTTAAAATAGGAGCCGAAGTTTACTTTCGTCTTCAGATCTCATACGTTTGTTGTATTTGTATTGTTGATGAGTAATATTGGGTGATTGGTAATTAGTGATCATCGTTGTTTGTAATCATGAGTACAATCACGTGTTTAAATATCGGTCACTAATTACCAGTCACCCTATATCAGTAATAGTAATGTTACATATTATGCTGCGCATATGTATAATGCATTTCAATATCTAAATTATTGGACGAAAGACATGCTATTGATCGCGACGACTAGTCTATTAATATCTGCCAAGGCCTAACCCCTTTCTCAGTGCCTTTTAGATTTAATACAAACTGTTGTAAATAAATATTTTGTAAGTAATACAATGAATAAGAAATAAAATATATTTTGTACATATTTTTTTTTTACGCGTTTACTTGAACTCCTGTATGAAACTGTCTATCATGAACTTCGCCACCTCTGGTTGGTCAATGGGCACCATGTGGCCAGCACCACGAATTAACACTTCCACGAAATTTCCACCTGCTTTCTTGTACCTGAAATATGTAATTAAATGTATAACTTTAGTCATTGTGAAACAAAAACTTTAAAAGCGTCTTGTTAGTTGCTTTAATTTTAGAGAATAAAAGATTACCTACCATTAGTCATGTTGCAAGTTTAATAACAATTCTTTACTGCGAAAGAATCATGAATTGTTGTTTTCCAATCTCCATTAAAGCCAAATAAATCATAGAAATACGCCGTGTTACCCCACAACGGATCCGTTAGCGTATCTGCGCAGGCGCCTCCGCGGGGACTGCACGTAGGACTCGCGCCGCGACCACTGGAGTGTTTCGTACATGTGCTTCGACAGACTGTAGCCCAGGATCACGTCCAACTGACCGCTGGAAATATCAAAATTGGAGAGAGGGGGTGAGTAAGTGTACACCGAGCTGATAAGGTTACAACCTAATGCTGACCAGCTCCTCTATAACTAGGAGGCTCTATCACTACCGACACCAACTTGTCTTGTCTGACTTGTTTTTAACGATCCAAGCAGACTTCACCAGTTGCGTATAAATAAATATTATTATGAAGCTTTATCTTCGACAATGTGTTTACGTTGAAAATGTATCTTTAAAATTTTTCAAAGGGATCAATTTATTACAAGATTTCAAAGCTCTAATGTCTTTAAATCCTGACCTGTAGCTCATAACTCCATAGTGCTCCAAAAGCACTTCGACAAAAGGCTTGGTGCTGTTAGCGAAGTCTGGCAACATTTTCTGGTAGACCAACTGGTTGTTATAGTCAAAGGTTGCGTTGCCCACGTGAATCTGCTCTCTGACGTCACGCCTGTTTATAAAGTCTTCGAATTCGGGAGCTTCTGATGACGAGTCTTCCACGAAGTTGTATATGCTGACGCCGCTCTGTTTCTTTATGTATTCTATAGTTTCGTTGAATTTCTGCAAAGAAAAATTACGAATTACATATATAAGTATAGTACAACCGTATAAAGTCTAAAAGGTCTTTAAGGAACACAGGGAGTGACCAAGTGGAAAAGTTTCCAAGTCATATGTACAGACGGCAGCACATCAAGCTACTACAATCTGTCAAATTTCCTTAATGGGTTTTCAACTTTTTCGCTGAAGTATATGGTTCAAAGTTTATTGGGATAATTTATCAGTTTCGGGAAGTTTGATGTGCTGGCTTCTGAACAGTGTTGGAACTCTTGAAGACAGTCTTGTTTTGTTATTGTAACCTCACATAACTCCCAAATTCAGAACTCAAATTTGAATTCCGACTTTTGGAACGTACCTATGTTATTTTTGGCTTTTAAATTGTCAACTACCTATTTGCTTGCTGAAGTAATGAACACAAATCGAAAGAAAGAAATAAAAACATTTATACTTTTTACACATCTGTAAACTTACGTTAGCAGCATCGACCATCATCCCCATATCGATGAGCTTAACGACCTGTTCCTCCAACATCTCCAGGTGGTCGATCTGACTACCTTCTAAGATGCCGAGCACCTCGCACATGGTGCTGTAGTGCATCATGTCCCGGAGCTCGATCAAGCCGTTGCCGATTGCTATACCCTGGAAAACATAAAAAAAAAGATTCTTAGAATAAATAATTACACGACAAATGTAGGTTATAGATAGGTATTGTTTAATACTTTTACTGACAAATGAGCCTTCTTAAGAAAGCAGTCAATTGGCATAATTAAGCATTAAAAGGTGAACCATCAGCTCGGAGACCGGGATTCAATCTTACTTGTGCCTAGATATTTTGGTAAGAATTAAGCTTCTAAATAAGTTACGTTTAACTTTCGGCAAGTATAAAATTGGATGTCTTTAGATGTTTTTTACCTTCAAGTTTATAGAATCCTCTTGACCCTCCTTGTTGTGTCTATGGATCTGAATGGCCAGCGCAGGCACGTATTTCCCCGCGTACGACTCGCCCACTATGAACAGCGGTGCTGATCGCACCTCCGGGAACATGTCTAGGAACTGCTTGAGGAACTCTAGCATTTGCTCCCCGATCTAGAATCCGAAAATGGATTATCGATATTGAGGTCCAAATATTTGCGATCATTTGTGCGGGCGCTTAAAAATAAAAGCGTCGTACTAAGTAAGCGACACCTTTTGAAGGGTTTTCTTCAAGCAGCGTCGCAATATATGTACATATAACCGAGAATCCTCAAAGCGCAAATGATTAGACCGAAAAAGTGTTACTACATCTATAGAACATATACATTATATTGTTTTTGATTAAATTGCTACTCAGCCCCCCTTCCTCTCTCCTAAAATGTTTGCGTGCCCGACAGGGTCCATATTGTATCTTTTAAGTTATTTTTACCATCTATGTAATAGGTATATAAATAATTGAGTACTGAACATCCGTATCCTCGGAAATGATAGAAGTTTATCGGGATGTTAGCAAAACCAGTAAATTTGAAATCAGTTTTTCTATTTCAAAAACCGAACATGGCGCCCTGACCTGTCCTGTGGAAGTCACAAACCAGTAGTCAGTAAAATTGTATTTTTACTTGCCGTCGATACTTCCAGAACGGGTTTATTTCCATTTCTATTGGTTTACAAAATGTTGGATGAGCTTAGCTAAACAGCGATGCGATAGATTTGCATAAATTGATATTTAACGGCGTCAATATCATTAGGTGCAGTTACTTAGAATTGTAGATAAAACTTTGCAATTTTACATCAGAATTATCTATATACGAAAAGAAGGTAATAGTATAGGGACATCAATAAATAAAAAAACTTTCACCAAAAAACAAGAAAACCGTCTTCTAACCAAAAACACCTAAATTGCATTTTTTTCTATTATACCTTTAATATTACCTAGCAACTGTTGCAACACAATGCCCTGATACCTACAATATTTTAAAGATCAATATACTCATTATATTCACGCACATCATCTTCATTGTCGGGATATCCGCGTTCGTCATCAGTAAAGCTGAAGCCAGCACCGACTGGGTTGTCCAGGAACAACATGGAGTAATCATCCCATGACACGTTTCTCATTACAACTGAAATTTCAAAAGAAGTTTGAGCAATTATTATAACTACCACTTATTTTTCCACGTCGCGATAGATCTTCTTCGCGTACGTGGATAAGAAGTAACCTGTATGCTATTCTGCTTGTAGGTATTTATTGTATTTACTGCCGAATTTCATCAAAATCCAACCAATAGTTTTAGCGTGAAACGGCATCAAACATACCCGTAGATTACGACCAAAATTTTATTTTACTAAAGCTTCAAATGCACATTGCGAATTTTGTAGAGGCTATCATCGATGTATAATGTCAGTAGGTATTGGCGAAAGACAGTATATCAGAATACACAGCACGATATTTCATAAAAACCTGTCTATTGTCTAGGTGCTATCAGATAGACACATCGTAAAAACTGCGCTTAGTTGCATATTAACTGCCTAGAAAAAAATGATCATCAAATTCTATGCTTAGAATCTATTTCGCAACGGTTGGTTCTCATCACACTAAGCGTTCGAGATTTGAATTGTTCTCTTCTATTTTATGGGGTCCGTACCTAAAAAAACTTATTAAACAAGACCCTTTACTAAGATGTCTTCTCTGTGAGCTAATCTGTCCGTCTGTCTGTTAAACTTCACAAATGAAGGTGGCTTCCATAGTAAATGTAACTAATTAATTTATTGAGGCATTTAGGATCCACAAAAAACTTGCTGAAGGGTTCGAACTAGCACCTCATTTTCGTTACTATAGTGATTCAGGTAAAACGGCTTGCGGTTACTGTTTATTGTCCAATAATTCATTACTGTTTACTTACTTAACAGTAATGACGATATTAACGTGTCAAAGCTACTAGATGGATTTTTCGGTAGAAGACACTTGAAACATTCACAGAATATCGAGAGTAAAATTAAAATTTATAGGCTCATTTAGGGCTCACATATCTACAACCATAGATACAGGTCAACAGACTTCATTTTATCTGTCTAAAAGATTTACGGCACTTCGTGCGCGAGCCCGATTCGCCGTTGGCCGTTTTCAGGGAAATTATTAAATATTTTTTTGATAATAGGTACATGCAATAAAATAGTTGGCCATGATGTGAATTGGTCGTGCACTTAGCATTTAGCAACGATAAAAGAAACAGTTAATCAATTAGTAACGATTATTATCCATGCAAGTGTTGTTGAATCTTAACGGTGAAAAATATGTTAATCCCTTAAGGGCGTCCCTTGAGTCATTGTCGTCCTAATATCAGCCTACTAACGCAATTATATCATCTAGGTTACTAAAAATTCATTACTAAAAAGTGTTTTAATTTATCTGTTTTAGCTTCACTAATTGAAATGGTAACACCAAATAAAATATGAGCCATTCGATCTTCAAAAAATTTGAAAAAGTTCATAAAAACTTCGTTCTTTATTCAAAAAGAAAGTTCCAGAAGCAAACTAGCGGGCAACGGTTAGTAGCTTTTATACCTAGGTACTCGTATATTATGATTGAGTCATGCCTTGTTTAGTAATGGTAACTTGCTTAGACGGAAAACAGTGAACTTTCTATGACGAACTTCCCTAATATACCTACTGTTACGTAAATGTGTTTAAAGTTACCTTTTCCATTCTCCACTTTGAGGGGTCCAACGATATCAAACAGTCCTTTCATAGACGAGAAGCCTGGACCTCCTTGCAGCCATATTATCAAGGGCGTTTCAGACAAGCTCGTTACCGCAGGGAAGAACCAGAAGAATAAATTGGAGTTATATTCTTCCCTTACTGTTATGAAGCCTGAATGGCTTTTGTATCCCAGGTAGTGTAATGGATTTACTTCTGAAAGTTCTCTGGCTAGTGAAGCGCTCCCATTTTGAATGAAAGGTGTTAAAATGAGACAGTCGCCGCAGGAGCTCTCTTCTGCTAATGCGATGCCGAAGACACAGCTGCATGGAAAATATAGAGATAAGATAATTAGGTACCAAAGAAATGCTGTTAATACCCGGTGGCGTAGCTAGGAGGCGGTGGGGGCAGCCCGCACCGGCTGTCACCCGTTTGGCGGTGACACTGGAGTTTACTGAAACCGATATTCCACAGGTGCGTCCTCAGAAACGACGATGTGGATCACCGCACGACATCTCTCGGTTCCACTCCGTCAACCCCAAGCGCCTTCAGAACTCCCTCCAGCTCCACGCATAAGGGGAGGTGTGTCATTTGATGGTCATAAAAAAGAGGTGAAAATTTATATTGATTTTTGGGATGACACCTACAATGCCCGCACTGGGTGCCACCAATCTAGCTACACCACTTTTATTTAACCACATGAAGGAATTAGGTCCAATTAGGACAAGTCATTATCAGCCTTTTTATCGTCCCACTGCTGGGCACAGGCCTTTTCTCACACGGTGAAGAAAATAAATGATGACGGTGAACGGACTACCGGAGTACAACTACAGAATCAGATTATTTTCCAAAATAATCTAGTAGAATTAGTTTTTATATTTAAAAGGATTTAATTTTTTATTTCTAGATACCAACCGGACGCGCACCCAAAAAAACAGCCTAAAGCCTTTCTCGATAAATGGACTATTTATCACTAAGAGACGTTTGATTTTTTAAATCGGTACTATAATTTCTGACTTTAGCGTGTACAACAAACGAACAAACAAACTTTTCAGCTTTATAATTCTATTAAGTAGAGACAAGTGATAATAAAGTCCAAAAATAGTAAAATAACTATAGCAATGCTCGTTCACACCAATCAAACAACACATCAATTTACGAATGGATACGTAATAAATTATCGCATACGTGATTGTTGATTTTCCTCAAATACACCGTAACAAATGAAGACTATAAAAACTTGTTTTTTAAATTAATTTGCAAGTTAATCGATACCCTCATTAAATGTAAGTAACTACGACTGTTTATTTAAGATATTCTTAGATTTTGATTCTTTAGATTCTGTGTAAGTTAAGCAAAGAGTACCTTCTTATCTTCAATCTACAGTCTACATCCACGGGCCTGTTTCCCTCTTAAATCCAAGTACCTGGTGAATCGGTAATTTTGCAAGCACTCACCTTAGGGCTGCGAACACTAGAGTACCTCGCTCCATGACCGGCTGCGATGCAAACCAGTCTCGTTATGAACTTGTACTATATCATTATTCTTGCTTCTTACTTACTTATAACAAGACCGCGTAGAAAATTGATGACGAATATGAGGAATATTCGGTCTTTAGTAGGTACTTAAGTAATGAGTCAATTTTACGTCTAGGAGTTTACAGCTTAGAAACTACGAGAGAAAGTGGATATTTTTTCAGTTCACATATGTATTTGCAAAAATATTTGGGAGCAAAGCTCTTCAAATTATATAGATAGATTATTCTTTATTGTACACCATAATAATAAAAAACACAGGAAACAACAAACACAAAAACAGTACAATTTTAAATTTTTTGTAAAACAAATTTGGCCACATATACGACATTAGCTTAATCTCAACAGAGCAGATCCAATTTATATTTAATTTATAAAATGTATTTCTCCCAATTTTGTAGTCAAAGTGTTTCCGACTTTAGTTATATTGACTGTATTTTTTGGAAGAAAATACTAGATGTTAAAATACATCATCGAAGCTCGACATAAAATAACTGCCAAAATTGTTAAGTTTTCTATTGACCTCTAAGACCCCTAGACTCTAATTATCTGTTATTAAAACTCTCGCCAGATGTTCTATTCTAAGGGCCAGTTTCACGATGTCCCTACCTACCGAATAAATTAAGAAATGGTACAGATTTTTTATGAAACTATCAACCAAATAAAGTAACTGGAACTTATTTGTAGGTGGTGAAAAAAGCCCTAAATCTCATTTAGTCTTGCAATTTTTCTTTTTACACATCTCGAACAGGCTGTCGATGACGATATCAAATATGGTAAGTAGATGACAAACATAATTTATAAAAGAAACGTCCTACACGAACTGCGCAAGTTCACAATGATATCCCTTCGTTTACCTCGTGCGGAAAGATAAGGCTCTGATATGTTTGATTTCAGATTTTATATTCAAATATTAAAGAAGGTGGACTTTACCTTAAGTAGATACAGATACTCAGATGCTTAAATTGTTTATACAACACTCTTTCAACAGTTACACCTAAAAATTCTACTATCACTAAATACCATTGCCGCCATCTGTCGATTGGGCAAAGGTCGCGGAAAGGTGCCGGACGCAGACCACATCCAAACTCTCCTTTTTGAAATGAATGGATGCGGGCTAGGATCAGCACGAGACGTTCCACGGCTGGGGTAATTGAAATAACATTGCCGCGATACATTCTGTTGGAGGTGTATAAAGATAAAATTGAGAAATTTGGAATCATTTTAAATGTGTCTTTTTCATGCTGGGAAATCCTCAAAATTTGTACTGAGGTCTCAGAACTGTTATTTATTTGGGCATTTAAAATAAAGGAAATGGGTACTTATAAGCAATGACTCTTTGTTCGATTGATGAATAAGTGTTAAAAGCTCTTCAGGGATATCAACTTTAAAACAACCCTGGGAACGTTATCCTCCAAAAAAAGGAGATTGTTTAATAATAATAGACTATCCGTCGCCTTCTAATATCACACTATATATGCAACTATAACAAAATCAATAGACATAGATTGTGTTGAAGCAAGGGATCCAGTTGCCTTCAACCGTAGCGGCAAGTGAGCGCAACTTACAACGTTGAACATAAACGTCGATGACTCAACCAGAATCTCACGGAGGAGCTCGCCCCATAAAGATTCAACCACATTAACATAGGCTTAATAAACTTAATGTGTTTTTTACAAAGAAATCGCGTTCAAAATTAATAGTTTGGAAAAAAACCCCGCGAAACAGAAGCCGCTGTCCGGTTTTACGAGCGTGGGAAAATCAGTTATCAGTGAAGTCCGATCACGCACAGCGTAATTCGCCGTCTTGTATTACATCCACGTATTTAAATGTATCGCATCGATGTTTGTTTTACTACGAACATCCTAAATATAGAGCAAATCACTTTTAAGAGCGTGCAAGAATCTATCGCGAATATCTGAGCGTGGGAGCGCGTTTATGCTAAGCAGGTCATTGGTACCCCGCGCCTTACCTCACGGTATACAGGGGGCTGCCAAATACATGCGGAACAATAACATCGAATTTTTAAGCAGACCAAAATACAATGTAAACCTAATTTTCATATAAATTTTACTCGTTAAACAGTTTAGGTGCGTTGATCGTTAATGTGACTGGATTTTGTAAATATTACTTTCTAGCAATTTTTTTTTAATTTATTCTTATTTGCTGCTGCTTAAGTCTACCTTGTTTTAATCCAATTACAAAATCATAGGTTCATGTAAGTAATTATAATTTAAATAATGTATATTTAACATGCAACATACATACATTATTTAACAATGCCACCAAAATCACACCAAATATATTATAGTAAGCATAATAAATTTATAGTCAGTTTGTCAATTTCATCAAAATAACATCCTTATCCCACATTTTTTGAGTAATGAAAAATAAAACAAAAACAAACAAAAAAAGCACCCTGTATACAAGATCGAGATAAATCCAAGTTCAAGACGCAAGTGCACGTTGAAAACTGGCTGACTATACAAAGTTCCCGAGGCTAGGACGCGGGCCCATTCCGCTGTGGCAGACGACACGCGAAGCACCCTCGGCTCATAATCACGGAATAAAAAATGGACGTGCTTTTGACATTTGTGTTGTTGACGTAAGTTTCTTTTCTCTAATTAAATTAAAGGGCGGGAAAGGGTATCTATGGTTAAGGGCTTTTTCGATAGAGCTTTCGTTGTTTACAATTTATAAGTTAGGTACTTACCCATTTAAGTGTATGGTTAATAAAGAGTAGGTATGTATTTACTTAACAGTTAAGTTAATGTTGTTCTTCTAAAGCCTTACTGATATCTAGTCAATCTTCTTCATTCCTTAATAAACTTAATTTAAATTGATTATGCTCATCAACATATTCATAGTTATATTCTTCTATTTTTTTATTTAATGTGACGATTAATGATTCCAGATACACATTTTAATTTTTTTTTTGTTTACGTTACTTAATTTTGGTATCTAATATTTTTTGTCGTAGATTCGAATGTTCTGACTTCAATGACTACCTAAATAGGCCAATTCAATTACCAGGTATAATAAATAAAGGCAATTAATTAATTACAAACCACAAATAAACAGACAAATAAAATAAAGACTTACGGAAAAATTGCTATCTTAGTTATTAGTCGTTATTTACTAATTTTCCTAGTGGTTTTCTACGCTTATAATTACGGAATATACGGAATATATGTACCTACCTATTTTGAATATACGTATGGTTTATAAATGGCTGACACATTGAAAGGTTTTTCAAAATAAACAAACTGCTACGCGATCATGCATGGCGTCATTACACCCATAACGGTGATGCAATACCTACAACAATGGAACATTGCAACTATAGGTTACATTGTTGCCTGTACTTTTTGCTAAAGTTTACACCTATGCGGTACAGGACTTTGTTCTCCATTCCTAGGGCCGTCCGTTATATACCTGCTACTAAATTGTGTATGCTATGCTTAGTTTCAAACTAAAACTGAACCGAATAAAATGAGACTTGGAGATATACGGCCGAAGTCAATAAGCGATCTATCCGTTGTTTTGCTTACTAGAGATAGGAATTCGACACAAATTATATGGGGCTAATGTCAAAATTCAGTCTCTAGTAAGCAAAACAACGGATAGATAGGTTATTAATATCGCCGATAGGCGATACCATGGAGGCGAGACTGGTTTTTATAGGGACCGGAAAACTCGCGGACGAAATTTAGTGGAATAATTAAGGCCTGACAGAATTGTACATCACTATTCTCTATGAACCAAAGCAAAATCACGTCCAATTTAGATACTTAATTTAGAAAACTTAATTTTGTTCGTCTTACACAGATGCCTACACCAAGCATTAACTGCGGACCGGTCGCCGCTTCCCGACCTCCCACCGGGAGAAGCACCAGAGCCCATCCTAACCTTTATGGAGAGGACCTACAAGACTGGCCGCGGGAGAACGTCGTACGACGCGGGTTCTCCCCTCCTCCTCACGCCGTATATTGAAGAAAAGAAGCTGGATGAAGCCAGGAAAGCAGCCTATGTTGACCCGGAGTATCTTCTACCCGGCATGGACAGCTATGCTGGGTATTTGACGGTGAGTTTTACTTTTGTTTTTCTTGTTTCGAAATATGTATAGGAATATTACTACCTACGGTACCTACATAGAATAAAAGAACGTCGTTTGCAGGTTCAACATTCGTACACCTTAAAAAGCTCTCTAAAAAGTCTGCAATGTTATATGGTCTAATTGTTCTGGTTTGGTCATTGTGATTATGTACTTATTAGCGCCGTACGCTCCCACAGTAATTGTAGCTATTCTAGGCTTGTTTAGTTAAACGCTATGATTTGGATCGTACGGTAGGTTTAGTATTTGTACAAAAAGCTCTCTAAAAGCCGTCCACAATGTTATACGGTCTAATTGTTCTGGTTTGGTCATTGTGATTACTTATTAGCGCAGACGCTCCCACAGTAATCGCAACTACATATTCTTACTTAACATAAAACAAACGAAAGTTTCAAACCAGTTTTCATAAAATTAAACTTTATATATTTTAGTATTTACCAATTAAACCAAGTCTCCTAACTGGTGCCATTAAAAATGTAATAATTTTAATGACCTTACAATTAGCGAAACTCAATCGCCCACGATAGGCTGGTGACATGCAGTGCAGAGCATGAGTAGGCACGTAAATTTACATACAATTAAACCTTGTTTTCCTTTACATTAATTATTATTCTAAACGTCATTGAATCTTGTTATACTATAAAATGCAATTTCGATGTGGACCATTTTAAAAACGCGTTCCAATCTCAAGCTAAGAGCTAAGTTATTGCCATAGACTAGAAACCACCATTTACGTAATTTCTAATTTTATATAATTTTATGTAAACTTTTCTTTAACAGGTGAACAAAGAATACAACGCGAACCTATGGTTCTGGTACTTCCCAGTGTCAGGGAAATCAGTGGAAGACACTCCCTGGATTATCTGGCTCCAGGGAGGACCTGGAGCTTCTTCGCTTTATGGACTCTTCACGGAAATTGGACCATTCTTCGTCTCTGATGACAATAACTTAGAAGGTGAGAAAAGTACATAAATGAATTTGATAGCATTGAACACATAACTCTATCTATAAGTACCTACCTATTTTGTATGTTTACTTAGATAGTACCTATTAATAATTTTATATAAAAGTTACCAAGAAATGTGGCGAGCGTTGCTTAATATAACGTATACGTAAAGACAAATCTTCCTTCAGAAATCCAGCACTCCTGGGGTAAGAACCACTCGTTGCTGTTCATCGACAACCCAGTGGGTACCGGGTTCAGCTTCACCGATGACGACAGAGGATACGCCACCAACCAAACCACGGTAATTATTTCATATTTACGTCACTATTTACCATTGTTTGTCATAATTGCTATGGTTCACCGCAATCGCGAAGGTATTTATTTACTTTATAAATTAGTTTTTTTTTCTTTTTTAAGGGTTTTCGGTTACCAGAGACAACTTTGATAGCCAAAAAACCTAATTCATTATTTAATAGTCTGTTATGTATTGTATCTTCCTATCTAATAATTTATTTTTTAAAAGTGCTAATCTATTTAGGGTAGGTACCTGTTATTTTTTTTTTATTCAAGACTTATAATATTTTTCACACTTTCAGATAGGAGAGAATCTCTACGAAGCTTTGCAGCAATTCCTGACAATCTTCCCAGAATTGAGGAAAGCTCCTCTCACCATTGCTGGAGAGTCGTACGCTGGGAAACACATACCCTCACTAGGTGTACAGATCCTTTGGCACAAGCAGGAGGATCAACCTATTAATCTTCACGTATGTACCTATACCCTATTGACATGAATCTATAATAGTATAGCGCTTCGATATGATAAGTATACAGTCGACTTTGCTATAAAAAGTATTACAGTTCTTATAGCTGGAGAGTTTACCTGGCTTCTGGTAGACATTTTCTAAGTAGATATTAATTATACACCTTCTATTATTATAGGTATATGACAAGTTTTGAGGTTCTAAATTATGACTTTCTAGCTATCCAATTAGGGACAGTCAGGCAGCGAAGTTCTAGTAATATAAGAAGTCGGTTAAAAAGAGAATTACCACGGTTTATACTTTTTTTCAGGGCCTGGCCATCGGCAACGGCTTCATTGATCCCCTGACTCTGCAAAGGTACAGTTACTTCGTGCGTGAGGTCGGCTTAGTAGACGACAATGCTGCCAACTTTATGAAGCATTTGGAGACGGCAGTCGTACAGTTCATCAATAATGGCGAGATGGTGAAGGCTTACGCTGTAAGTGACTTTTTTTCTCGTAACTCAAATTCAAATAGGGTAATATCTTGATTACTGCTCTCGCTTCGGTTACCGCTGGCCACGCGAACTTCTGGACAAACAAGCTGTTTGATAAATATTTTAAAATAATTAAATGCCTGAAATGTAGAGACCTCATTAAACCAACAACAAAAGCAAAATTCGAATAGCTTTGCTAAATTCTACTGAACCTCTCTCCAGAACAATGAAGTAACTTCCGATGGAACCCTGATATCTCTATTCCGTGCTGATAATATTATACCTCTGTTTTGTTCTCAGTATTACAACTACCTTCTCCAACTGTTCCTGACTCGCTCTAAACTTTCGAATTTGTACAACTACCTGCAAGATGACATCGATTTAGATGGAGCCTACATGGACTTCATTCAAAGGAGTGAAGTCAGGAAAGCGCTGCATGTTGGCAACACGAACTTCACGTCTATAGGAGTGGTGTACAGAAAACTTGTGCCAGATTTCATGGGCAGCGCTAAAATGTGGCTCGAGGAACTGTTGGAAAACTACAAAGTTATGCTTTATAAGTAAGTTATCTTCATTTGAAATTAAGCATTTAAGTTAGTTAAGTTTACGTCAAAACTAATTTCATAATTGTCTTGCGTCTTCTTTTAGTAATGACACATGCTGGCGAACTCGAGAACTCTAACAAAATATGATGAATAATGTACTCTCGTTTATTTCCAGTGGTCATTTGGACATCATAGTTGCATACCATCCGTCGGTCAATACCTACGACTCGTTATCATTCTCTGGATCTTCAGAATTTGCTCAGGCGAAGCGATCGCCCTGGTATCATGATGGAAAATTAGCTGGGTAAGTGCACCCCAGCACTGATCTTATATATTTTGTACATAAGGTTCGGATCCATGAGGTTCGAAGTCGAGTCGGATTCGCCTCATCTGCTGCAGGCACTCTTGTCATGGCACAGAGGGCACAGACTTACTCCTGTTATCCTATACAGCCCCTGCGAAGAATTTGATGACACCTCTGCTAGTACCTAAGATTAAAAAATATATATATTTAACATATGGTTTTTACAGGTATTACCGAGTAGCTGCCAATTTGACGGAGGTCATGATCCGTGGTGCCGGTCACATGGTGCCAGCGGACAAGCCGGCCGCCTCGCTCGGTCTCATCTCGGCCTTCGCCCGGGGTATCTCCCTGGACGATGATACTGGCAGCCTAGTGAACTCAGAAAAAAACTTGCCGCGACGAAGTCCCTTGCCAGCGCAGTAGCCGACTCGAAGATCTTACTATACGCTTATTTAGTTGTGTTCGGGATTGTTTACACGATGGAATGAAATTGCATAATAATTTAAATAAATAAATAATGCCCAAACCTGCTGTGATAACCCTTACTCACCCTATGTTTGGAATGAACAAAAACACAATACAATAAATAATGGATCTACACCATTAATTTGGAAGCAAAACAGACAATATTCAGGATGTTTAGGACTTTGAGGAAGTCATTCATATAAGATCACAATTATTCACATAAGTTCAATCTGCACTATTAAACATACGCACAGCATGTGCTTCGTGGCTAACAACTGCATGGGTCCATCGATCATAAGAGTAAGCTATGCTTAACACGATTGGTCCTAGGACGGAATAGGATGATGATTATACTTTACTAATCTATAAGTTGCCTTAAATATATTACTTAAATAAATCCAGGTAGTCTAATACATAAGGCACCGCGTAACTGCTTAACTACTTTTTTTTACATTATCCTATAATAAAATCATTCGATACTTTTCTTAATTCGTCAGTAAAATAGCGAGAGTTTCATCGGCACAATCTGATGTTGACAACATTAAGCTCTAACAAGCATTTTTTACAAATAGCAACACCAGTAGTGGTGACGTTTTCGAGAGTGCGCAGGCAAAAGGAACATTCAACGAAATAAAATAGGAATATTTAGATAAACGTCCCGTAATTGATAGAATATTGATAATAAATATGATTATGTAGTTTTCTACTACAAGTTAAGTACAAATAACTGTATTAGCACAGTATTTTAGCAACGGAAGTCGTGTAATAACATCACGTCATGTCGTTGTATGTGGTTTGCGCATTGCTGCTTTTGACGCCTATTCGTGCGTTTTATTTGCCGGGTTTAGCCCCTGTGAACTATTGTATAGCCAGTGATGACTCTAGCAAGTCGTGCAAGGTAAGCTATCGTTATTTCTTGAAGGTTTCGTGTTTGTAATCATAATTATTATTTGCCGACATGACAAGCATTTCGTAGAAACTTAAATGCTCAATGCTTACAATCTTATTGTTCTTTTAGTCTGTAACAACTTTACGAGATAATAACAGCACAAGAAATGGTCAGAGGGTAGCATAGTTCGCATAGCAACATAATATAAAACCGCTTATAGAAATTATAGTTAAAAAACCCATAAAAAACGATAACGATTTCAAATAAGCACATCCAAATGCCAATTAACCAATCGTTAATTTAATCTGTTCCCATTTCAGACTGAAATTCCGCTGTATGTAAATAGATTGAACACAGAAGAATCGGTGATTCCATTTGAATACCACCACTTTGACTTTTGTACTTCTGATGAGAGCCAATCACCTGTGGAGAATCTCGGCCAAGTGGTATTCGGTGAGCGAATACGACCGAGTCCATACAAACTCGAATTCCTCAAGAATGTGGAATGTAAGCCGGTTTGTACCAAAACATACAGGGGCTCGGACACAGATTCTATCAAACGGTTGAACCTACTGAAGATGGGCATGGCACTCTCTTACCAGCACCATTGGATCTTAGACAACATGCCTGTGACTTGGTGTTACTTGGTTAATGAGGGCGGGAAGACTTACTGCAGCACTGGCTTCCCCATGGGCTGCCAAGTGCGCAAGGATATGGTAAGTGCAACCATTAATACAATCAGTTTTATGAAACCTAAAACAATTATTTATACCAATACTTTGTCAAATCAATATTTAATATCATGCATTTATAAAATTTCACACACTTTCTCTATTCTTTTAAAATACTCATCACATGGATCAATAATTTTACTGTGTTTAAATATTTAAGTGGTCAATTAGTAAGATAAATAGAATACTGCTAGCAGTGAAAGTTAGTTCATGATTGGTTTGTATGTATAAACATAATACATACTTCTAAACTTTTAATGGACTATATTTTTTTTTAATGGTATGTTATATTAACTTATTTATTCATTTTAATGAAGGGCATTTGTAGAAGTTAATTAGTCATTAAATGTAGCACACCTAGGTACACAAAGGTACACCTAGGTAAATTAAGTATGTTACTATTTGCAATAACAAATTTACATAATACCTATTGTAAATTGAATGCCTAAGTTATAGTATATTATTTTCACTTAACTACAAATGAAATATTGAAACTAATACTTAACCACAAATGAAAAAACTCTTCAGCTATATAATATTAGTAGGTATTAGAAAAAAAAGGTTTTAAGCTTAAAGCTAACCTTCTGAAACATCTAACTTCATCTTATGAACCTAGTAATGTTGTGACCACATGAAACATAATGTCTGGGGCCCTTATATTGCTTTTCTTTAGTGATAAAAATTATTGTTATTATGTCTTATTTAAATGTAAAAATGTACTTTAGTATTTTAAGCACATTGAAAACTAAATTCCTAAAGTAAAATCACTTCTTTTTTAATGTCCTTTGGCCACATGGTTCTGACATGCTGGCTGTATGTTATTTTTTTTCCAAAGAGGTTTTATGCTGTCTCAAACTGAATGCTCTCCTCTTAAATATATGCTCGTAACTGTTGTCATGCACTATTTATTCAGAATTTGGGGCATCCCATTGAGTTAACAATATGTTGAATTCATTAAAAAGCAAACTAACAACTTGATTTAGGCATATACATATATGATGTTGAGATTAGTTTTTAACTATGTTTTTTAATTGGATAAAGATAATTTTATCACTAACACTATTTATCAATTAGTAACATAGGTCGTTTTTATCGCTTTTGACTGTTATTTTGTAATATTATGGCACTAATATTTTTTTATTTAATAACAAATTAATCTTAAATAATCAAAATCTTTGTCGGGAAATTCAAATACATATTTTGCCTTTGTATGAGTTAACATTATAGTATGAGGCTTGATCTTATCATCCGCGATAATAACATACTTCAAAGTATTTTTTTATGTTAACTTTTTTAAATCTAACGAAAATTCTTTCAATTCAAATGTTTCTTTTAACTTTGTACTGAAGCGAGCGAAATGGCATGTTCAATGACAAACAACAAACTATATTAGTTGGAAAAAAAGCATCCATTCGCACCTGGCGCTTTGACAGCGCTAAGTCGCGCGGAGCGCGTGAAAATATATTTTTATTTGTTATACATATTTGCCACTTATTCACAAAGTATACTCAAAAAAAATATGATACCAATATTAATATATAAAAAAAAAACTTAAAGGCGACGACTTCTTCATAAAAATACTCGTCGATGGAGTAGCTTTACAATACTCAAAGATTATTGTTTGAATCTATATGATGAATAAAATTGAAAAATGGTCTAAATCGGTTGAGTAATTTCCGAGCAAGTAGTTAGTAACAGAAAAAAACCTCTTTATAATTAGTTTAGAAGCTTAGATAATACTATAATTTAAAAAAATAAGAACTAATTCTTCAATCGATAACGCGCCGCGGCCAATAAACAAAATCGCTTGATAAATTCGCTAAATGCAAGTGTTCGTTTATAATGCGTATGGAAAGAACTATTTGCAACATAAAATACTTTACGACCTGTACTTTCAACTACACTTGAACAGTTTATAGCGGAATATACTCAAAAATCATTTTGCACCTAAAATAAATTGTTTATTTATTATTCTATTACAACTGTAATTCATTTTTTCTGCTTTAGGATACTTGCACGCCGATCGTGAACGGTCACTCGAGTCGTATTGGCGCTTACTACCTTTTCAACCACGTTGATCTGGAGATTACGTACCACAGCGGCGGCGAAGAGGACTGGGGCGTAGCGTTCGGTGAAAACGGCGGACGCATTATCTCGGCTAAGGTAAAGTTAACACCTTAATAAGTCGCCATTTCATTATATCTTGCGGATTGCACATGTTTGTGCAACAGAACAGTGTTAACAGTTGAAAATATGATTATTTTACGATTAAGATTATTTTTAAACGCTATTATCCTCACAATTATGCCAAAATAAGTTTCCTCCTTTTTTTAATTCACACATATTTCCTCAGATCAAACCAGCCAGCATTCGACACACGAACCCGAAAAACCCTGAGTGTGGAGCCCGCGGGGCCGAGCTTCAGATACCGACTGAACTCGATTCTGACAAGACCTTCAACGTCACTTATACGTACAGTGTAACATTTAAAAAGAATAACACCATCAAGTGGTCTTCTCGATGGGATTACATTCTGGAGTCTATGCCGCAAACGAACATACAATGGTTCTCGATTCTAAACTCTTTGGTGATAGTCCTATTCCTCAGTGGTATGGTAGCTATGATTCTGCTCAGGACTTTGTACAAAGATATTGCAAGATATAACCAGATGGAGTGTGGAGAAGATGCACAGGTAAGGAGTCTACCAAATTCGTAACCAAGTATTTTCTTCAGAAGATCAGGCAATAAGTTGTATTTCACATAATTTGTGTCAAATTGCAGGAAGAGTTTGGTTGGAAGTTGGTACACGGTGACGTATTTCGCCCGCCTCGCCGTGGTATGCTGCTAGCTGTATTCCTTGGATCTGGATCTCAGGTAAACTAATGCAATCGGACCTTTTTCGCTTTAATATTGTTTCACAATGTCCGAATAGCCACTGTCTACCGAATAAATAAAAAAAAAATGGAACAGAATTTGTATGAAATTATCTACAGAATAAACTATTAACATATTTGTAGGAGTTACAGGCCCTGAACATATTACAAAGTCAGGTACTAAATAAATAAAAAATCCACTAGTTAGTGACATAAACCACACGGTTCCAGGTATTCGGCATGACCTTGGTAACACTAGCATTCGCGTGCCTCGGTTTCCTGTCTCCCGCTAACCGTGGAGCGCTGATGACGTGTGCCCTGGTGGCGTGGGTATTGCTCGGAGCGGCCGCTGGTTATGTCAGCGCAAGGATCTACAAGAGTTTCGGCGGTAGAAGGTGGAAGAGCAATATACTGTTGACTTCTATGGTGTGTCCTGGGTGAGTCAATTTTTTTAGAGGTCAGGAGAGTCAATATGTTAGTAAAATAATCCTGGGTTGTGAATTTATATTAAGTTGCCTTGTACCTACACTTGCCCAATTCAAATTCTCAAAACGTTGTTCTTACTTATTGACTATGGATATAAAGGAATCGGTACTCACTAATACCATTTAGTGGAGTTCATACATATTTACAGATGATTTTTTTTCTATTTCAGCGTGGTATTCTCTCTGTTCTTCATAATGAACCTGGTGCTGTGGGGCAAGGGATCGTCCGCGTCTGTTCCGTTCTCGACCCTGGTGGCTTTACTTGCGCTGTGGTTCGGAGTCTCTGTACCTCTCACCTTTATCGGCGCTTACTTCGGATTTAGAAAGAGGGTAAGTGGATTTTTGTAGGGCTCTTTCGCAAAATGTCAATTTCTCAAAAGACTACAGGTAGAAAAATGTCCCATTCACAAAATGTCACCCTCAAAAAAACTGGTTAAGAGCCAGCAGATATACAACACAGAGTATACAAGTATAATAAATAGTTGAAATATTTCAATTGTCACATCAATTACTTGTACGATTTTTTAATCGGCAATACAACCTTCAAAACAGGTCGAAATTGGTAATATAACACTCCCGTTGAGTTATCAAGCCGACATCATCGAGTTCTATCTTTCTATCAACACTGCTATTTTACCTCAGCAGAAACAAGAAGTCATGCCACTAAGGTTTTGGGCTGGGGTTGTTCGTAAGATTTACCGTGGCCCTGGCACACTGGGACCTCCAGCAGGAACATAGTGGGTTTCAGTCAGTAAGAGTCTGACACTCTCTCCAGCTGCCATTTGATGCACACTAAGGGGACATTTGATGATTTCCAACGAAAAAAAAAAATGCCACTAAAGTTTGTTTGATTAAAAGCAAACCACATGATGAAGAAAAGCTAGAAAAGTTGTGTTGAGATATTCTTTCGTCACATTATAAGTTCCTATTACACGTAGTCCTCGGCTGATAACCTTTCTCCATTATTCCAGATCTTAGACCACCCAGTTCGCACGAACCAGATCCCGCGACAGATTCCAGAACAATCGTTGTACACCCAGCCGGTGCCTGGTATCGTAATGGGCGGCGTGTTGCCTTTCGGATGCATCTTCATTCAACTGTTCTTCATATTGAACTCGCTTTGGTCCAGTCAGGTATGAAGTAACACATATTTTCGAAAAATAGTATTGCTTTTTCCATCCTAACACTGCCAACCACAGATAGATTTCAAATAATATAAAGTATGTTGGAAGTGCTAATCTAAAAGAACTACTTGCATAATTCGTTTTTTTTTGTTACATACCCCATTTTTCGAATATAGCTTTAGGAAACTTTTTTATCCAGCTGCGCAAAGTGAATCCTTGCTAGTTGCTGGATAAATCATAACGAGTTTGTATTTAATTCCAGATGTACTATATGTTCGGCTTCCTGTTCCTGGTCTTCGTGATCCTGGTGATCACGTGCTCGGAGACGACAATCCTGCTGTGCTATTTCCACTTGTGCGCCGAAGATTATCACTGGTGGTGGCGAGCTTTCCTTAGCTCTGGCAGCACGGCCGGTTACCTATTCGTCTATTGCTGCCATTACTTTGTCACCAAACTCAACATCGAAGATGCCGCTTCTACCTTCCTCTACTTCGGATACACCCTCATCATGGTCTTCTTATTCTTCCTCCTCACTGGTACCATTGGGTTCATGGCCTGCTTCTGGTTCGTCAGGAAAATCTACAGCGTCGTCAAAGTAGACTAAACGCGTCCTAGACTAAGCATCGAGTGTCGTACAGCGGTATTGACGAGTCCATCGTGGGCGTTGTTATGTAAAATTAAGCCAGTTGTTACACCAATGCGTTGTTTTTCTGAAAAATACGCTAATTTGTTGCGTGAGAAACTTCCGCCTAGTCCATTTGTTTACTAAAATGTCTCGTGGAGTTTAAAGAGGTCTATAGGTGACGACGAGACCATAAGTGAGAGTTTTAACAGTGAATATCGAATTACAGGCGTGACTAGTATTGCAATAGATGTCGAGATGCTAACACATCAGCTGCGCAAGCGCCGCCGGTCCTATGTTGCGCGTGTGTCAGTGACAAGTGAGACTGCTGTACACAATGTGATTAATTGTATAAAAGTTTATAACGCTAATAAATTAATAGTCTCCTGTGCGTCTTTTAATCGTTTGTTTATTATTTAGATATATTATTATTAATTTTAATGTTAGGTCGTATACATATTGGCTAGAATTTCTGTAGAATATCGTAATCGGAACCCATTGTCTGCAAATATAGAAATGTTGAGTTTCTTCAATATGTATGCGCCTTTAGTCGCTAGTTGTGTAAGTTTTTTTTTTGTGAATGAAAATCGAAGCTTAAGTATTTGTATTTATTATTTGAACCCAGCTAATATTTATCACCTTGCACAAGAGAACTAGTGTTAGAAAAGCCGTGAATTGTCTAAAAAAGGATTGACTATAATAGTACTTAAATGTGCCCTATTCAATATCAAGGAAAACAAATAATGTGATGTACGAATAAGTGATTCGAAGATATTGAAACCGTGTATCATACATTTGCAATTAAAAATAAGTGAGATTTAGCATTTTTTAATAAAATTTATTAGGAATAACGAATACTTCAGATCTATCTTTTTTATGTTATCGTGTGGACCCTAGACCTGAAAACTTATTAAAGAAAGTATCTCTAACAACGGAATAAAAAGCATGTTACGTCACTGTAGGATAAAACATGAGATTAAGTTTTTTTCTTCTAAAAATATACTAAAGATATAAGTTGACTTCCATACGATAACATTATTCATTTAAATTAATATTATTTTAGAATCTATTGTTTAAAATACATACCATGTATCGTATGCATATTATGCAATTTAATTTTATCATTATTTTAAAAACTGTGCTTAGTTCATTACAACAGTTTTAATGTAAATAAATAAAAATAACTATTTTAAAAATGCTTTTCATTTTTATTGTTAACGTAATAAAAAAATAATTTAATCGCTGTCGCTTTCCGAAAGCTCCGCCTTCTCTTTTGGTTGTAACGCCTTCCGTTTAAAATGTTTCTTTTTTTGATCAATTTTAGTTTTTCTAAATAATTCTATTGCCTTCATTTTGTTTTCTAACAAACTCTTTTTGTCCTTTTCTCTTTGTGGAATAATTTCTTGAAATCGATCCGATTTCGGTATTTTGATTTCAAACTCTGATTTTCCATCTTTGATGTGTGACACAACCTTTACACCTTGATTTATAAGTACACTTTCCTCTATATTTTTCCGTTTCTTTGCAGTAGAGGTGCTAGCTTTTCTTGCACCTTTAGTCCCACTGCTTGCAGCCTTTCTCTTAGTAGCGGGCTTGGTAATATCTTCACTTTTCTCAGTATCAACAATGGGCCCATCAGGACCCATCTTTTGTACTGCAGCTTTGACCCTTTTACTCATTTGTTCCTCAAGTGACCCAAATTCAACTTTTCTTTTGAAAAAGTCTTGAACAGATCTCTGAGTTTTGCGGTCCTTTATTCTTTTCAGAACTGGTTTAATGATCTCGTCTAATTTATTTTGAGACCAACCAAACTTTGCCTTTGTGTAATCTCTCAATATTGTTATGTCTAGCTCGCCCCATGTGAACTTGTCTTCACTTTTTTCAATGTTTGGTTCCAAATAGGCTTGGACCACCTTAAAAAAGTATTCCTTTATTATAAGCACAAAATAATGAAATTGATGACATTAAACAGAAAATAAACTTACCCGCACACTAGGAAAATCTTCTGTTAGAGCCACATTCTTGAGTTTCTTCTTAAGAGTAGTGTTGTCAGTTCTCTTACCAGCCCTGACCCACTGTTTGAACTCTTGTAATCCCTTCACTATTTGTGCGTAACGAGCTTGCTTTGAACTCTCGCTGAGAAGTTGTCTCTTATTGAATGGGAATGAGGCTAGAATCTCTAAGGCGGTGACAGGCCCTACGCCACTCACTCCAGTTGTGTAATCACTACCAACTAGTAAAGCTAAGAGTACTAACTGTTCTCTACTTAAATCTGGAAATGATAAAGATTGTTTTAATATCGCAAGTTATATACATTATTTCAATCAGATTTTAAAATTAATAGATAATTTCAAAAATTACTTACTAAAAGATTTCTCAATCCTCTCAGACTGAAACTGCAAAACATGCTTCTTTTGGTTGAAGAAATTCTTGTACACAGTTCTGCCACCAAACAACCAAATATCGCTATCATCTGTTATTGTACCATCAGTTAAATTCACACTTTCCAGGAATGCGCATTGCGCTTCAGCCTCCATAGGGGCGACGATATACGGAATACCGAATATTTGAAGTAATTCTTGAGCCTCTTTTGTCATTTGTTCCGTAATATTACGACCGATACGATCCAGTCGACCTTTTTCTTGTATCAAATCTTCCTCCTCAGTTTGCATTACTTCAACCATATTATTTAATTGTTCTGTGGTAAGAACCTCCTTAGGCGGATTAGTGATTTTTGCTACAACGTGGGACTGTTCACTACTACTATTATGCTCATTATCAATTTCAGTATTTGAAAAATTATTTCGAATTTCCATATTATCAGAACTTACAGTTGAGCTGGAAACTTGTGGTTTGTTCTGATTCAAGTTATCAATAACATTATCTATTCGTACTGTACTGACCACTTCCTGAGGTATCACAGGATCCTGTTTACTCTGAACTTCTGGTTTCATATTTTGTTCAACAATTTTGCTAATACTTTTCAGTGCAGGCACATCAGGAATTTTAAATATTTCTTCTGGTACAACATTTTTATTAACCGCCTTTATAAACGATACTTCATTATCAGTCTTAGAATCTATTATTGCTTCTTTTTTATCACTCACAACCTCCTTTTTTCCTTCGAATATATCCGCAAATATATCATCATCATCTGGTGCATCGCCCATGTTCAATGTCAGTTCTACAATGGGTTTTTTTGTTTCAATTTCTTCTTCTGGTACTTCTTCAAAGTCTTCTTCGCTAGAATCACATTCATCCTTTGCTGTAGTATTGACTTCTTCAAATTCATCGCTTGAATAATTTTCTTGCTTTATGTCAACTTTTGGTAAAGGATTTTCTTTCTCCGTCACACACTCTGACTCTTCTATGCTAGAATCTAAGTTGATGATATCTTGTTCTGGATTTTCAATACAAATTACTGAAGCTTGAGTAGAATCAAAATTCTTTTCAGTTTCTTGATCTTCTGGTAAATTATTGGCCACACTTGCAGTTGTCTCATCTTCTCCACTACTATCAGATAATTCAGCGCCTTCAACACGATCGTCATCACTTGATGTTAATTCAATATTATCAACAATAACTGACTTCTCTTTGTTAATTTCTTCCAATATTTCATCAACTTTAGGTACTTTCACTTTCTTTTTATTCCTTTTGCGGTCTGTTACAATTTTATTAATAGCTCTGTGCGTAAAATCACTGTACTGCATGATATAAGATTTGGCGCTGGTCATATCAGGTTGCTCAAAGCCATCATCTTCTTCAGAGTCTGTATTTGAATAATCAGTGTCAGTCATACATGATGTCCAAGAGTCATCAGTTTTAGATACAACACTTGTGTTAGCTTCGCTTTGTTCATTAACACACTCTAATGACATCTTAATTGCTTTCTGTAAATCATCTTCTAGTTCATCAACTTTGTTTGGTTCTACACTCTGACTAGTTGATGGTATTGGTTTTTCATCAACTTCAGTAATTTCTACTTTGCTAGTGGTTGGGTTGTTTTCCAAATCTTTCCTCTTCTTTGCATCTTCCAAAGCTTGCTTTACATCTTTGATAAGTAAAAATCTTGTAGATACATTGGATGCTATGCGCCTGGAGGGTAATGTTTCCATTTTGGTATCAATACCTTCTGCGTTTAGTAAGGATTCTAAATCATTTAAAGACATTCCTGTATCACCCATTTCTTTTTCTGTCTCTTCAAGACATTCTTGTATTTTCCTTCTTTTTAACAGCCTCTGCATCTGTAAATTAGCAATTACACAATAGTTAGTCCTGAGTTGAAAATTATTTTACAGACAGGAGCTGTTTTAAAAAATATCCTAATTATTGGTATGCTACAAAAAACTTGGAGAGAAATACAAAATTACTTGGAAATCAGAAAATGTGTCACTGTTCTTGGGCAGCTCTTTGAGTCGTCCCCATGAATTCATTTTTCTTGTTTCCTTTAACTCAATAAGTAGATCATACTTTTCCTTGACTCCTAAATTCTTGAAGCTATCGGACTGCAAGTCAACTGTGTGAAGATCAATACTGGAGCTGCTGGAGTTCTGTTCATCATCAGATCTGAAACAGGCATTTTTTCAGTTACCTTCTGCTTATACATTAAAAGATCAAAATAAATTAAAATAATTATGCCACCTACAGTATGCAGGACAGCAAAATCAAGGTTGTTTGAAGCATAATAGGATATTTTTTCCTTTTTATTGATTGAAAACTTACTCTGAATCACTTTCATCCTCCTGCTGTGGCAATGCGGGCAGTTTAAACAGGTCATCATTGTCTGCTGATGTATTGCTGCTTTTCTTTGGTGATATTTCTTTACCCAATAAACTGCTAATTGCAGTTTTCTTACTCAACAGAAGAGCAAGTTCCCTTTTAATTCTCTCGGATTCCGAATTGTACTTTGCTTTATGGTCTTGTCTCTTAGCCTATAATAATATTTACATTAAGTTAACAAAACAACATCACATACCACAAACAAGTCGCAACTTGAACACAACTTACAATAGTTTCTTTTTTTAATTCTGGGAAAGCTCCATCAAATACGAAAACTGGTTTTATTCTGAAGTACAACAGTTTGCAGAGACGTTGGAACAATCCCATGAGATGTGCATTTGGTAGAGGAGCTCCTTTGGCATCTTGATAGCCTTTCACCATCTGATGCAACCATATTGAAATATCTAATGACAATAAAAACAAATGATAATTTTGATGGCTGAAAATAGCTGTATAATCAGCAATATTTCTTGAAGACTCGTTCGTTTATCTTACCAACAGCGAGCACTTTGTTTTCTAATGTCTCGACCGGCACGGGTTTGCCGGCTGGCTCTATTAGCCTCCACAGTCCAGTGACTCCCATCGCGTGCGATTAAATTCCAGAATAGATTTTTTGTTTATACTAATGTATATATCAGTGTACATAACAAAGGTCGTTTCCCACGAGATCTCCGGTCAATCGTCGGTCTCTTCCTCACACATCGCAACTATTTCGCTTCATGAGCTCAATGTACCCGCTACGGCTACACACACATTCATAAAACGAAACGATTGCTACTGGCGCACTGCGTTCGTAAATATGTGTTCGGTTCACTACAACATATCAAATGTTTTACTACGCCGCGAACGCCCACTCTTTCCCACACTTTATTTTCTCACGCCCCATGCGTAACCCCACATCCTATGACCGGCCGTCTGTCAGTCGGCGCGTCGCGGGTCGACCGATCCCTCATCGACTCGACTCAATTCTGTCGATTCGCGCGCGTGTAGTCGACAACACGCCTGCAAACAGTTCCGTGTCTATGGTCAATTTTGACAGCTCGCGCATCTGGCGTTGTCGTATTTATACTTGAATAAACAGAAGTTTCGTCAACTTTTCGTAAAATAAAATCATAAATCGAAAACTGTCGGGTCGAGGACGAGGACAAGCGTCCCCCGGCCGCGAGTGGCATTCGACGTATCTTCGCCCCGGTCCTTCCGAAAATACCATCGTCGAACAGGTGTCTCGAACGAAATGTGTGCCAGTTCCCAGCGTAATTAACTGACGAGGGGCGTGAATAATACAAAAGTGTATCGATCGACGAGATATTCGGACCCGGGGGTACGTTGTTTTGGTCTAAACTACCCCGTGGGTGCGCGCCCTCCGATCTAGGACCAGGGAGGACGCTTAAGCCGCGTACTGGACAGCCGGCGATGTGCCATAGGAGAAGTGACGCCAGCTAGGGTACGAGAGCATCATTGTGCGCGACCCGGGGTCGGGTGCGCGCTATGCGGGCGGCAGCAAGGTGAAGGCAGCCGTGGCGAGCATGCCGCACCAGTTCGGCGGGGCGGGCGCGGGCGCGCTGGCGGGCGGCGCCTCGCCGCCGGCGCAGCACGCGGCGCTGTTCCCGCGGTACGCGGGCGCAGCCGGACCCGGCGCCGGCGCCTACCGCCCAGAGGAGCGCCGTCTCACTCGCGAGGCCATGGAGCGCTACTTACGTGACCGATCTGATATGGTCGTCGTCATCCTGCACGCTAAGGTCGCACAAAAGTCTTATGGTAACGAAAAACGGTTCTTCTGCCCGCCACCCTGCATCTATCTGTTCGGAGACGGCTGGCGACTGCGGCGCGAGCGTATGCTGCGGGAGGGAGAGACCGAGCAGGCAGCACAGCTGTGTGCCTTCATTGGTATTGGCAACTCTGATCAGGACATGCAGCAACTGGACCTCAACAATGGCAAGCAGTACTGTGCCGCTAAGACTTTGTATATATCTGATTCTGATAAAAGGAAGCATTTCATGCTGTCGGTTAAGATGTTCTATGGAAATGGCCATGATATTGGTATATTCAATAGTAAAAGAATAAAGGTAATATCGAAACCATCTAAAAAGAAGCAATCTTTGAAGAATGCAGACTTGTGTATTGCAAGTGGAACAAAAGTAGCCTTGTTCAATAGGTTGAGGTCGCAGACTGTGTCCACCAGGTACCTTCATGTGGAGAATGGTAACTTTCATGCATCTTCCACTCAGTGGGGAGCATTCACCATCCACCTGCTGGATGACAATGAGAGTGAGTCGGAGGAGTTTGCTGTGAGAGATGGATATGTGCACTATGGCTCTACTGTGAAGCTTGTGTGCTCAGTCACAGGCATGGCACTGCCCAGATTAATAATAAGAAAGGTAAGAATATAATGCACACTCACAATATGTATTAGAGCAGATCATAAACATTATTTACTCAAACACTGTCTAAATAGTTGCTGTAGACTTGTTAAGTTGATTAGAACTGTTTTCAAATTTTAGACAGGTATGACAAAGATAGAATGATATTTGAAGAGTTCTTAAACATCAGTGGCATTTTAGTACTTAGACATTAGTCTAAAATATATTATTTATGCATGTGTGTTTAGTGTTAAATTTATCGCTCTCGAAACTTTTTTTATTAACCTCGTACTACATTAGTCTCAAAATAATGATATTAGTGTCAATTTTTTTTTGCTGATCATATAAAAAATCCTTAAAATGTCGCTACGTAGGACCAATACAAAGAAACTGACACAATAATTGCCATCAAGAAAAATGAATAGTCCATTGAACACCATACACTTAGGCACAAACTATATTGATGATACTTTTTTTTGACTCCAAAGAATGTATGACATTATGAACTAGTAAAAGCTTCATCAATATGTTCTATTACTATATTACTATGCTTTAAAAATATAAAGTAAGATACGCTGGTCCTATAAATATCTAATTATTAATACCAGCATATGCACACAGGTGGACAAACAAATGGCCTTACTAGAAGCAGATGACCCAGTGTCCCAGCTTCACAAGTGTGCGTTCTACATGAAGGATACAGAACGCATGTACCTATGCCTCTCGCAAGAAAGAATAATACAGTTTCAAGCCACGCCATGTCCAAAGGAACCTAATAAGGAGATGATCAATGATGGAGCTTGCTGGACTATCATCTCCACTGATAAGGCTGAATATCAGTTTTATGAAGGAATGGGGCCTGTCAGGTATGATATATATTTTTTTAATTCTTTCTTAGTTATGTTTGGAGTTTTTTTTTTTTTAATATTGTTGTACTGAAAAAAAAAACTTTAAAAAAGGGTTTTTGGATTGTTAGGATTTTTTTGCTATATTTAGCTTTAGTTATTATAACACCAGAGAAACTGACAGTTAGCAAATTTGAAAATTAAGAATAAGATATGAAAAATAAAGATTATTTACCCAACAGTCAAAATTTTTAACATTTATGATCAAATTAGAAAACCGTTATTAATATACCTACTGTGTAACTTGATATAGTTCATGCCTTAAAATAAAAAAATATTACTTCATATAAATATAAAAAATGATAATTGCCAGCATAAAAAAACTAACCAACTGATAAGGCAAGAAACAGGTCCTATGGCTGGCTAGCTTTCTTTGGTTAACGGTATTTAATGATAATATGTATTTTATTAACACTATGTCTCGCGTACTTTTTGCTATATTTTCATATAGTTTTTTTTCGTTTACCTCACCATCCTCCCTTTAATTTGATACCAATATAGATAATATACTTTTTGTCAGCCGGCTAAAATATGAAATATCAATTTCCCTCCTAATACAATTTTGTACCCAAATTCAGGCACGCTAATCTTTTTATTTGCGTTCGTCAGTTTAGTCAACTTTAGTCATAGTAGCTTTGCTCACGAGAAGTGATTACAGGGTTGACAGAATAAATATTATTGCAAAACAAATTTATTGTTTGCTTAATCCGATATTTTGCGATATATTGTAGACCATCTCACGCTTATCATAAAATGCAACGATTGACATCCTGACTGCCATGATATCAATTGGTCCCCACGATGATAACAATCAGGCACTGGTTGCCGCAAATTTTATATACGTGCTACGGCGCAAATTCTACACATTGATTGATGAACATTTTACCTACACCACAAATTCTGATCTCTTAATCCATTTCACAACCGGTAATATTCTTCTATCACGATTCATATATTGATGTGGATATTTTCTTCTTGATAACATTTTCATATTATTACATTTGATACTCATTACAAGAAAGACTCAATAAAGTGTACGCTAACTCAGTTTTTAAAAGCTTTTATTTTTAATCATAGGGTTGCCTAATGACTCGTAGTTTTAATTACTCGTTTTGTATAATAATAAGTACTTGCACACCAAACTGTCTTATCAGTGATTCCAAATTAAGTTAATCATGATTATTTAGATAGGACAGTTTCATAAACACAAGCGCAATGTATGTACATAGACAAAAGATTAATAAACAGCCCAAGAAAAATTCGCACGTATCTCAAAACAGTAACTTTTGACACCCTGGGAACGACCGCACCACCTGTCGCGAAATATATCCGATATATTAACCAGAGTGTTGTCAAAACACTCGTAAACGACCAACAGATTAAACAGTAGCAATATTTATAGCATCACATAAAAGAAAACATGGTGAAAATTCGCACGCACATCATAACACGCAGCGGTTTGACACCCTGGGAACCTATCGAGCACAGGCGACTATTGATGTGACAGCTTATAGTTGGCCGACATGGCTTATTGCTGGCCACATGCTAAACAGCACAAGTTTATCTTTATAAAAGTTTGAATAAAAGTAATTCGATCGTGTAGATGTCCCCTGTGGGTTTACCGCCCCTGCAATTTTGTCGCTCCCCTGATATTTGTTTAACGTGTATCGAATGATCCGCGATTAAATTTTGGGGCCCGCCAAATCCACTCGAGTATTTTGCCGTTTTAATACAATTGCAATCGTGAAAACTTATCCGGAACGTTGGCCTTCGAAATACGTCGATTATAATAAATTACTTCGTACACCATGATGAGACAGATACATATTTTAATTCGATCGCGTTAACGATAGTGTAAGCGTGACTTCCAATTTTCCGGACAGATGAATAAAATAAATCTTGAGCTTTTAGCAGGTATAAAATAACTTTAAGGATCACGTAGTAGAGTTAGTTAAAGGTGCCTAAAAAAATTAAAATCGAAAATTCAATGTATTACGTAAACCTACAATTCAGAAACCGTGTGGCCCGTTCGTCATTTGTCAGAAATGTTTCATGAAGACATTCATCCATTGGACTATATTGGATCGTTTGTCATATCATATTATTTATGCCAACATAAATCTTTGGTCAAGATGCTTTGCTCATATAAAGCTTTTACTTTAAATGGATTGACATAATCCTTACTATAATCATAATATTATAAATGCGAAAGTAACTCTGTCTGTCACGCTTTCACGCCAAAATTACTGACTCTAAACTAAATTTGGTAGACATTTAGTCCAGAGTTCGAGCCTTTGTCCTTTACAATGGCTGGTTCTTATTTATTTATTTCCCGCGGAGAACAGCTAGTTAAAAAAATAATGCAGGACCCTGTCTAGCGTTCAACATCATTAAATTGTGTTCTAACCCATTCCTCTTCCCTCAGGTCACCAGTAACACCAGTGCCACTAGTCCACTCGTTAAACTTAAACGGCGGTGGTGACGTCGCCATGCTGGAACTGGCCGGTGACAACTTCACGCCCTCCCTCCAAGTGTGGTTCGGCGATGTGGAGGCAGAGACTATGTACCGGTGTGCGGAGTCCATGCTGTGTGTGGTGCCGGACATCTCGCAGTTCCGGGGACAGTGGCTTTGGGTGCGGCAGCCGACACAGGTAAGCTGACAGAGTAGCTGTTTTTTCGTGGCATCATCAAATGATACCTCCCTTCTGCTGAGGGTGCAGCTGTGAGGAGTTTCAGACTTTTACCCACTAGGTACGTTTCCTTCTGGAGGTCTTTGTGCCGGAACCACGGTAACTTGCGAACAACTCGCAGCCCAGGCAGATAACTGAAGCTTAGAAAGTATTTGATGTGTTTTGGACTTAGTTTGTCCACAGAGAGATAACGAATATCTGATGTAGTAAGTGTTTATGTATCTGATTAAAATGAGTTTTAGTTGAATGTCTGCCTGCAAATATTTCCGGCTTGCTTTTCAATGCTAAATTCTTCCTTTTCGATTTACAAAGGTGCCGTCAACAAAGCAATGCCGTGCTGCATTTTTATTAACAGATACTGAACTACTTCATAGCAATTGCTGGCAGGATTTGTGTAATTTTTTATTCAATAATGTACGACGTGACTTAAATAGTAGCCTGGACACTTATCGGGTTTGTGAACTGTACCTACAATTTAACAGCACCCTATTCAAATAATCTCCTCGCGTCAGGAAGTGACCATCGCGACCACAGCGTTTAATAGTTGAAACTTTATTCCGTCGTGGGAACTCGGTCGGTCACGGTATAAAAATATTTAAAAAATGTTATGATAGTCCGTCGCCGAAAGGACGAGTCGCACCTGTGTCTCACAACTGGTGATTAGAAAACAATCGACATAATATACAAACAATAACAAAGTTATTAAACTACTTGTAATTGGTCGCAGCGGCAATTGTTGCGGGTCTGCGAGTCTAGAACATCTGGTTTCTCAATGAATGTTTATTATTATTATTTCGTACATTCATATTCAACGAAGAATTTTAAAAGTAACGTTCTTAAAACCGGATTTCTGATTATAATAATACAAATATGCGAATTTATATGCAAATATAGATACCTAATTATAGTATTGGTGATATAAAATTGTAGCGTAGGTACCTAACAGTGGTTTGAGCTGCACTCTTCGATCGACTAAATATCGAAATCGATTTAATAACAGACCGTGCGTTTTATGGAGACTTGAATTATTAATGTCTACTGGAAATAGATACTTTAGCAATGAAGCCAGTAATATGATCCCCCGTACTATAATATGCATCACCTGCATAACGTATTTTCATTAACTAGTTGGTTATAATCGCTAAGACTGGATAACCTGTTCATTGTTGATGTAATTACAACAACATTAGTCATTAATATGCGTTTAAAATTGAAGCAAACTAATATCATCTGCGTCATCACCCTAGCCTTTTCCTAAGCTGTGTTGGGGTCGGCTTCCAGTCTTAACCAGATTCATTCAGCTGAGTTGTATGTGTGGCGACTGCCTATCTGACCTCCTCAACCCAATTACGTGGGCAACCCGATATCCCTAGGAAAGACTATTTGTTGGACTTTCTGGCTTCTGACGACCCGTAACGACTGCCAAAGATGTACAAATGAACGCCACCAATTTAACAAGCTTTCAGGATCTCGTCATTACAAAGCCAAGCGTTGCTTACCTTATCATCGATCCACTCGTGCAGCTCTTCAAGAAAGAAACTAATAAATTAATTTAATTTTGTGCACCATCTTTGCTTAGAACTAGTATTCATCAACTTAATTAATGAAACTGACCAAAATATTAACAATACAATATAAATTAAAGTAGAAATCACACGGTTTTGGCCAAGGCTTTGTTTTTTCTTTAACCAGCCATGAAATGTAAGCGCTGCTTGAAATTACTTAATATTATTTTATTTGTGTTCTCAAGCTGCGAATATGTAGTTGAAGATCATTTTAGAATTTAATAACTTAATAGGCATGGAGTTCTATTTTGCAACCTTCGATAGGTTGGGTTAGGTAGGTAGGGTTTTCTGACTCGAGCCGATATCGAGTAGGAATGGCTCTTAAATTGTTTTAAGGTAGATTCGCCCCCTTTAAATGGAACTAAATTGCTAGCAATGAACCGGCAGCTCATTGATGGTTTTCTTTAGAAAATGCTTAAAGATTCAATTAAATAAGATTTCTCCTTCGCTTCAGGTACCCGTGTCGCTGGTCAGGAACGACGGCATAATATACGCGACGGGCCTAACGTTCACGTATACGCCGGAACCCGGCCCTCGGCCCGTGTGCGCACCCGTCGATGACGTCATGCGGCCCGACACCGCCGCCGGCTGGCACCACGACGCACACAACAGCCACAGACTACCAGACAACACGCTTCAATAGCCAATGGACTGCAGGCTGGACGAAGACAGTCTGCAGTTATAACTTACTCTGTGGCAACTCTAGAACTGTGTTATTGTGACCCAAAGAACAAGCAGTCTCGTGACTTTCAGATAAAGACTTGGTGAGTGACTCAAAGACAATTTGTAATTGTATAATTTCGATAGTGCCTAATGTCTATTCATCATAACATGATCTCTAGCGTTTGTGCTAGAAGTGGGTAATATTTTTGAAAAACGTATTTTAAGTCGTTCAAGTGAAATGGTATGTTCTATACGTATTGTATGCTGTTACAAACAGCGTAGTTTTTAGTGGCGCATGCGCTTTGCGCAAGTGTCATAACCTGCTTATTAAGGCGGTACCTTCAGGAGGGGGAAATGTACAATAGAAAATGTGTAGCTCATTAGTTTGTGCAATATTAAACAATTTACTTTTGTGACTGATTTCCTACTGACGACGTCAGACAGATTATTTGTATCAAACCTTCTTACTGAAGGTGTGTCTCTATGTCATCTGAAAAGGCTCATTATTGTAATAATATGGGAGTTACGATCATGTTAGGGTCTATAGATTATAGAAAGCTTTATAATTAATAAAAGTGCCACTTCGCGAGTTTGCTTTGCTTGGGAGCTTAGGACGCTGTAATATGTGGACACTATATGTGTGCCTAAATATATCTAAACTATACGTTTGTATATCTACGAGATTATGACACCAAAACTATGATTTAGGTTAAAAAAATCAGCAATAAAAAGCAAGTTGTGACAACAGTACCGTAGCAAAAGTGGAATATGTGATAAATATACATGATGGCATTTTATTTGGCATATTTTAATATACCTGTTAGCTCGTTAATACAAAATGTATCGAAAGCTTATTGAAATAGGGTGTATTTTGGATTAGCAAAATTACGTCAAACTAAGTGCCAGCACAAGTTATGGCTCTAGTAATGTTTTGTTTGTTGTTAATTCGATTGATTCGATTTATTTTACATGTGTAATGAATTATAAAGTATGCGAATTTCCACAGTAATGACTAATAGAGCTGTAACTATAAATCTATAACTTATTCTCTGTTTCACACGGTTTGTCGATTGGAAGTGGGCCAAATGCGACTGTTGTTATAAAATCAATAAGTGCGAGCACTTTCAATTATTTCTAGGAAAAAAATATTGTTACATTATTTTTTTATTTAGATGATTGAGTGAGATAATGGCAACACAGCAACCTAATTGTTTACCATCATTAATTTCTCTGAGATTCAATTTGTTAATGAGATTATTCATTCTGTTTTATGAAAGCAATTGTAATTTCAATTATAGGAAAGTGTACCTACTCCAGAATCAGGCTGTGATTCAGTTGTGTTTGTGACCTGTTTCCAATCCGACAACTAGTGTTTTCCACTAAAATATTTACATTTTTAACTACCAATAGGTGACTGCTAGTCCATAACTTTGAGTAATTATTCGCCTTTTAAAGCGCTTATTACTACTATACAGCACATTTATTTTAAAACAATTGCGAAAAGTGCTCATCAAAATATTGCTTTCGAACACTGAGGTATACAGGGAGGTAGTTCTTACTCCGGCATTTAATATACACCAATTTACAAATAGTTCGTTCATTGTCATCGTCATAAAAAGAGATCTCTCTGCTCTTAGATTTGTTTCTTTGGGGCCAAATAGTTGTAATATCCATGACAAGTCATTGCGTTTATACTATAATACTATTCTAATTAAATTTAAATAATATTAATACGTTTGGGTAAAGGAAAATGAATTCTACGAGATTGATTTTAAGAGTGATTTTAATGTTATTGGTTTGTATAAATTAAGTAGATTACCTAGAATATTAGTTTATTACAATCGATTTAGAGAAGAGCCAAATAAGTCCTTTTATCTCAGAATACTTGATATAGTATTTTCTCTTATATATTAGTGTTTATACCTACTATTTTATTTGCTTCTGTGAGTGCAAGTCTATCGGTCTCAATGTGTATGCACAATTTATCTAATCACTACACTTTGTTGACGATAATAATAAAATCCAATTAATGACACGTAGCTGTCACTGTACGTATGTATATTTACGGAGATTTTAAACGAACAATACATGTAGTTTAGTAGCTAGCGTTAGTCCATAGCAGAGCGGGCTCTGCACAACGAGCGCGATGCGATGCACGGCGACTTCGTAGCTACCACTTTATACGCTAGCATGTAGGTTTTATAGAATGTCGCGTGAAGCGCGTACCGCGTTCTCCGCACATCGCGCTCGGTGTACAGACCCCCTAATAATGAAATGATAAAAATACTGAAATTATAAATTTAAAAAATTCTATTTATTTTATGCCAATATAATTTCTTTTGAAAATGTATTGTTTTGAAAACGGATTTGATGTGTATTTTTAATAAAACGTGTGATTTCAAACATTCCATGTGGAAAGTGTAATAAGAAGTACAAAAAATATCAATATTTTTGTAGCAAAACGTTGAATTACGATATAATCTTATGGAATTGGTAAAGTTACAGTATTACAAGGAAATTATTATTAAACGCGATGAATAGACAGTAATAATGTCAATTTTGTAAAGCGATAAGTAAATGATTTGTCATTTAAAAATACTGTTTACTCGTTTTTATCATTTTACATTTGGTATTTCTATATTTGGAAATTGTCATATTGAAGTGGTGACTGCTCGGGCATCGTATTGTGAACCGGCTGTACAACGCGTTGATGATATTCGGAGCAGTGATTCTGAAATATGAGTAAATATTTTTTAATAAAACTGAATTTAAAATAACATTGTTTTTTATTAAACCACTCATCATTTTAATATTTGACAACAATCTTGAGACATTAAGATAAAATTTCTCACAGTCGAACTGTTTTGTGCAAACCGGCTCTCATTGCCTTATTATTCATTGTTTTAATTAAAACCGGGGGTCAAGTGTAATTATCTACTTATGAATCAGTGGTAATCGAGGAATCAGTGCCTCGACCGAAGTCTGTGGGAACGTCTTCAAAAACTCTTCACATGATAATAACAAGTGTCTTCCCCCACATACCGTTCCGCAACGCTGGGTTTGACCTCAGATAATTATCACAAGTTTATACCTATTCCGCCATTGTTCGCTGCCGAGATTCTCACTAATAAACAGGTTAATATTTATGACATGTGCTCACATCACCGACTTCGACTGTCACGATATAAATTGGAACGCTATTAAGGCAATTGATCTTCGATCCGGCTGTGAGCCGCGGCCCAACGACTGATACTCCTGCCACAGAAACCTATCGCCACTGATTACTGCGTTGATGATGAGAACTGAATTCCAAGTATTCGTAGTGCCATTACATTCATGCAATGAGTGACGCTGATTGCGCGTAAGAGATGACCGTTTACTTGTGATGCTGATCACCGGCAATCACGAAATGATGATATAACCCTAATGATATACAATGTTTCGATAATCACTGGGTTTACCCATATCCTGGTCATTTCCGTGTCTTAATTGCTACTGTTGCTTGTCAAGATGCTAACTTTTATCAACAGCAAATTATCTTAATCATAACTTGAATTATTGCCGGATCTTTGTCATTCAATTAAGTGTTCTTTTGTTCTCTACAAATAATTAATTGTAAAACTCGAAAACGTAACTGTTAACGAGTTTCTAATTTTCTGCTATCTATGAGAAATAAATTTATTTCATCAAGCAAACATTCTGAAGCACTTTACCGTTGCTAAGAAAATCTAATACATAAAACTTAATCAGACGAAAACTTAATTAATCACTGAGAATTTACTGCAAATGGCAAATTGCATTTTCGTCACGGATAGAAAAGCAAATATCTGCAGCGAACCTCGCATACAAACTATGATATTAGTTCGCACCGTTAGCGCTGCCTATATCGCGTGACTGCAGACATTATTTCCCAATCGGTGACGTGCACAAGAAATTATGACGTTATACACAACATGCACGTAACCATTAATTCATGAGTGCAAAAAAATGTCATTGTGTTGAAAGAAATGAGGGCAGACATCCTGCTCGCTAATCAGGGGAAACCTTAGGTTTTCCCTTATCGGCATCCTTTTCGGCGAGAGTTCGAACCGGAACATTGGTTGGTCATTTACCCGCACCAATTAACCGCATGACGATTATATCTATGCGGGGACTGTGAGAAATCTGTGTGCACACAATTGAATCATTGTCTGCCTTTTTACATTCTGCCTGGTTGATCTATGGTGCCAAGATATGCAGAGTGTGGGAACTGCGCCAGCCACCGCTGCTCCAATGTTTTCCAACATGTCATCTCCGTTCGTGGGAATGGTGGCCAGGAAACAGACCAATTTTGTATTAGCAATTATAATTTTTGTTTTATTTTACAATTGTTTTGAGTGGCTGTTGTTGAGATCGCTGCTGCTAAGGACGACTTTGAAAATTAAAGCAGCTTCTGAAACGGGACTCAACTTGACCTAAGGTAGGCGGGTTGTGAGCCAAGAGCTAGTGCATTATGAGCCTAGGGCAAGATTTATGCACGTCAATAAAATTTAATGCTACACAAAAAGATAGCAAACATTCCTAAAAACAATATTTTCGCGCGTCTCAACGTCTCCGGAGAAGTAAATAGATAGTAGGCACCTATTTAGTACCAGGAACTGAAGACCTCTAAGATCCCCCTGAACCTCTTAGTTTAGCCAACGAACCCAGTAGTGTTTGCACCTAGCAGCAATTGCTGTCTCCAGAAGCGCTTGCCTATCTTGGGAAACCCGTAATAATTAAAAGCCTCCGATTTCCTAACCTGGCTTGACCAAACTACTCTGTTTCAGATTGTGGCGATTTCAGATTATGATAGATACAGAATAATCTGGAATACACGGCGATTGCACAATCAAACTTCTGGATTCTTTCTTTTGCTTACAACTTCAATTACCTACCTACAATAAAATTCGTTAAATAAGTATTTCAGTTGACCGTTGACGTCACTTGTTTTTGCTGTATCTAATTTTCTTTAATGTTTTTCTCAAAAAGATGTGTTTGTTCCGCATTGGTCAGTCTGAGATGTGGGTGGAGCATTTAGATGAACGAAAACGCCCATTGAATTTCGGGCAAAAAATAAACAATGCTTTGTTGTATTATTTTACTGAAGCTGTCTGCAGAGAGAAGGTCATACAGATTCATATCTATGTATTGAAAGAGTTTCTTTATATGTTTTTAAACTTCATAACACTGGTCCCTTGTTTATTTTTTATCTGCATGATTTCATTTAATCTCAAAAATATTCATTTATTCTCAAAAATACCTACACCTACTGCGTTGCACTTTATGACAAAGCGTTCTCATTGCTATGGACGGAAAAAATGAGATAAAAAGAAACCAAAACATAGCTCATTAGACCTGAATCCTGAAACGGGATGAAATCAGAATTAATTACAACTAGCGACTTCGCACGGTCACAAATTACCTATTTATTTAAACCTTCCTCGTCTCTCCTTCTTCTCAAAAGTAGGAGAAAACCGCTTGAAACCGCGCGGACGGGGCGGTGTGTGTCTGTTACCTATACATATTTTTGATAATATCACATGAGCCTACCTAATTTCTTCGTGTGAGCTTGAAATCTAAGGCGTTTTAGTTAACCTTTCCTACATATATGTGTAGTTTTCTTACATACCTATGTAGTTAGGCATACAGCGTGGTGGATACTTAGGGGCGGACAGACATGGAAGCGACATTGTTTTATTCCACTTATATATAAGTAGTGATAGTGTCTAGTGATAAATAATTGGCGTTTCCTACTCATTCAAGTATCGCGATGAAGTGACTGTCATGATTAAAATCCTAAGCCGCGATTAAGGCAGTTTCCTCCGTTGAATAAGAGATCATCTACAGCTGCAATTATGTGCAATGTGACGCAAGCGTGATGCATAGCATACGGAAGTAGCTGCTGTACATTTATAACTACATACATACAATAAACCCATAAGTTATCAGATTTCATAACTGTTTAAATAAATTAATTGGACAAGGATCAACATCATCATCACAGCCTATTTTATCGTCCCACTGCTGGGCACAGGCCTCCTCTCCCAAGGAGAAGGATCTCGGATGGCGAGAAATAATTGTGTAGGTCCCGAATCCTCATATTCTTAAATACAACTTCAAAGATATGTCCAAACTCTTTTAATATAAAATTGTGTAATCTTAATTGTGTGTAAGTGCGTTTTCAGACTAGCAGTTTGATGTGCGAAAGCGTTTTCCAAGACGCGCGATTAATTTCAGGCTTCGAAAACCTTAACATGGACATATTTCAGCGTATGTATACTCTAACCGATGATGGAATTATATTTTATCCTTCGATCTACACACAGGGCAAAAGGGCTGAAAATCTCCATACTGCATACCAATAGTACCTAGTAGTACCTACCTACTTTATGTATTCTCCGAAGAAGAATCTAGCTATGTTAATAAAAATATGAGTATCAACTTTCTATTCGCCTTCGTGCTATTCAAGCATGCATGCTACGAGGTTGTGTAGTATCAGCAAATATGGAGCCAGGTTATCACACGCTAATCCAATCTATAATAAGGGTAGGTAATTGTTGTAAAAGTGCAATCTTTGTGACCTGGGTCATAATAAATAATTACCGATGGAGGCCGATATTTTTTCCAACGTCGCCGCGTCGTTATAGAGGTTGATACTGCAGAAGAAATACACTTCGTGACTAAGGAGGAATATTAATTAAATCTTGTTAATTATACTTCTTCATGTTTAAGTGCTCGAGCCAACGCGGGCCAGGCTCAAAAGAAACTGCATTAGGTTTCAAAAAAAGCCCAAACTTTTGATGGAAGCGGAGGTGATTACGCTTTATTATCTTCTCTCTGGTTGAAGATATTTTGCCTTACGAAGCAAGGACAGCCATAGAGTCGTTAGACAAAAGATGTTCCTAACAGTATTTCCTTTAAAAAATACAACTCTTGTGGCAATTTCAGCGATTCCATTAACGACCTTATTAAATTCTACGGCGGAAAGGCAATTTCTTTGATAGCTCATTGATTGCCGGTAGGTATGCAGCTATTGTTCTGATCATTAAGGAGAGATTGTACTTAATAAACTTGTTATTTCAATGTAGTTGTAAAATATATTTATAGCGTAAAATTTTCACATCAATAAGATATAAGTAGGTATTTATTTTCGTAGACAAAACTGGACACTTCTGCGTTTGATGACAATTAATCGCTTTTGTGAATCGTTCTATCGTCGGCAACCAATCAATTTATTGTCTTCCTCGACATTTGTAGACGTACCTAATGCGTAACTTTTCTTGTGTAGGCTCTTGTTAAAGTGAATTGTAGGCTCAGTTCCGTTTTGTTGTAGCTATTATGCGAACTTGTGAAGAAAAGGGACGGACCCAGAATGGATACAAAGAGTTCCTAATTTCATAACATGTAGGTGATTATTTTGGTCGATGACAATTGTAGCTCCCTTTTTTATTCCTATTGTGGAACTAACCATACAAAACATAGCATTTATAAAACTCTAGAAAAGTACAAAACACGCAATCAGACGATACTTAGTCACCAGTGAATCGGCGAGTTGTTTGACATTTCACGTAGACGGTAGGTAGTGCGGAGTCACCAAAATTGCACACTTTAGGATGAGAAATCAGACACGAAATTGCTCTAAACACTCATATTCTTGATGTTAGATAAATGACTTCCTGCTGCTGCCACAATAGAGGCATCATTATTCCTCGGGCTCCGTGAATAGGCCGCGCTGCCGTGGGAGACTCTCACGACTTTATTGCGGATATATATATTTTTTGTTTGTTCTAATTAACAGTTTTTCTAATAGTCTGCTTTTACTTTAATTGTATCTTTTTTTATTCAGAACAGTATTTTTTTTATCTTTTTTGGGTAAAATAATACCTAGGCACCGTTACAATGACAATCTAATTCTCGTAGGTGCAATTTTGGTATCTAGTTACGATAAACCGTTTTTTTATTTGTATGATTATTGAAATGACTTGCAATGCAAATTTAACATGGAAGGTTTGCCTAGTTGATGAAGTAAAAAAACCCATTCGTTAAGTTATAAATAAAGACGGATATTTGTTATACGCAAATTAAGATGGTTTTCCGATGCCCTGGATGACATCCCTGAAATCTTAAAAAATAGGGGGTGTGAATATCAAAAAAAATCCGAACCCCTGTTCGTCTTCGAAGTCTGTAGAACAAAAATGTGTGTACTTACTTTTCGATACAAGTGAGGGTGTTAAACAGCCGAGAACTGCAGTGAACTAATATCCACACGTGTCCGTCCATTTTCTATTCACTTATGGAGAAAAAGTTTAAGTAACACATTTAATTTTGACATAATGACGTGCAAATAAAAAAAATGTAACAATATTGTTAGACTACCTACCTAGTCGAGATTCGCTTTTTTTACGCTTTCAAGTAGGCGCCTCTTTCAAACAGCTTCATCATGAGAATATAAGAAAATCTTTACTTATTAACTTAGGACTCAAATTCAGACTTGTTTATTGAATTGGGCCTGTCGTCCTTAAGACGGTGGATCACCCAAAACTCTTCGACAGTAAACCCGAGCGTATACCTAATACCTATAGGTTCAATCATCATGGCGCAACTGAATTTTATCTGATCTAAGAAGACACTTAATTAATGTAATTTTTACTTTTTTGGTTTGGCGGCTTATATCAATACAAACAGGCATATACTATTTCTACTGCGTTATAAGAAATATACTGCATCTTTGTACAAATGCTTTTGAATGAAATGAAAAAGCGCGGCTGACGAAGTGCGCCATCTATGCCGCATTTAGGGGAAGCTGCTATACTTATAGCTTTCTGCAACTGATCGTTAGTAACAAAGATAAGTGACTAAGTAGGAGTTCAAACTCCACTTTCTCCGGTTCTATTAAAAGGTATGTACAAAATGCCAGATACTGGGTTCATCAAACACAAAATAAAATTACGAAGCGCAGAATCAGGGGGATGCAGATCATGACCAAGTTTTACTCATTAAACTATTTATACACAGCCTGGCTAGACCTTTCTAACTACCAGTATTAAAATCACGACATAAAATATGAGATTACTCACGTAAAAGTTTTATATTGTAACACGAAGACAGACATAGCTGTCTTGGGTGTAAAAGTACATTAGATTAGTAGTAAAAATGCTGAATAACCTTGTTAATAACCATGAACTCAATTTTCTCTGTCTTTTCTGTTTACTCCTCAGAAAAGCAGGATTAAAGTTGCTTTGAGTCGGGCGGCTATAAGCCATAGGGCCTAGGCGGCCAATACTGCAAATCTACCAGATAAATTTTAAAATGGAACAGAATTTCTATGAAATTATCTACCAGATAAACTATCTGGAACTTATCAGCAACTTGTGAAACTGGCCCTGTGTTCGAATTTTCATAAAGTCGAAATAAAGGGATCAAAGATAAAAGACAGCATGACAATGTATCGGTTACTGCACCGTCAACATCGGACTCTGTCCTGATCAACGTTCTGTTAGAGTTCTTATCAATAATGATATAGGGCTTCTACGTGAGGATCTTAAGATCATGCCACCTTCCAGCTTCTTTTGGGTCAGCCCAACTTATGCATCGTCTTGGGAACCCCTTCACTTACCCATTTGTGCTACTTGAAATATTATGACTGATTAATGTTGGTGGATAATAAGGATGAAATGAAACACTTAAAATCATTGTGACTCATGTTTACAACCACTCACAAATGCAACTTTTAACTTTAAAGCGATATTAATGAAACAAACAGTTGAATTGTCACCGGACTCATGGCATGAAACTTGACAATCAAATCAACACAATACTTAGAATAATTTCCTTTACCTATTTAATAAATATTTATTTATTTAATAAATATTGATGTTACCTACGTATTTTATATAGATGTTATGATAAACTGTTAATTTTATAAATATATATAAACATCTAACTTCAACGCGATACTTGTAACTTGTTCGAAATATATCGATATTTTTAGTTATCGACATTGTATTTTATCGATTTTCTTCTTGGGTTTAATTCAGTTACTAAAAGATTATTTTATTACGTATCGATATAAATCGAACAAAATTAAGAATGTCAAGTGCTTTGAAAATAATCGAAGCATTATTAATTATTGTCCTATATTTCGGTAATACAGACATTTTTAAATCTAATTTCACGAGTAAATAAATCGAATTTCTGAACTGTGAATATATAAAAATACATTTTCCCTGCAAAATAGCGCTAAAAGCTAGGCACTCATTAAGGCATTAATTTGCAAATGTAGATAATTTCCATACCATGTTATGGTTACCGAACACCTTAAATAAATTGTAACAGATCATTTTGTTAATAGTCAATTAATTGTTAAACACAAATAAATATGATAGAAAACCTAAATATTTTACAATTTGGAATAAAATGAAAATTGTATTAAATATAAATAATATTATGTTTTACTTAAGTCTAGGTTATACGTATTTCAGTTAGCCATTTCCATGGGAGAGTACATTTTAGAACAAATACCTAAAATTAGGTCGTTGTACTTAACATCTATAGTATGGATTTGGATTACCAGTAACATCGTTTTACATCTAAATACATTTCAATCTTATTGTATGGACGGATATATTGATCTACAGTAGAATTTGTTTCGAAACGAGAAGTAACGCGACCTCAATAATTGTGCATAATTTTATCTACTTACAATGATACGACTCACAGCTATGAATCTTGTGATTGGTGCAGTAGGCCTAGTATATGTCAACAGGCACCAAGGAACAAACTTGATTTTAAATCGACTGAAATCAAGTTTTTTTCCATCTTGCAACCAGCACCATGAACTGTCTCGATATACTGGGCAAACTGTACGCTATAACATTGATAATAAGCATTCGTTTTGACTGCATGTAAATGCTACACTATGTTAAGTTAAATATACTAACCGCTGAGAAGCGTGCGAACTTAACGGTAAGCGGATAAAAAATAATTGTGTCTATATTCGGAATGTTTGACTACGATAACGTGTTCTCGTTACTTGACGCGGACTGAGCGCTGCTTATTCATGTTAGTAAGCATGAGGGAGATGTATGACGTCAGAAGGTCGTCCATTTTGTATCCCAAGGAGGTCTCGCACAGCAACTTGGACCCCCGCACGAGGTTGCCTATCGTCATGTGGAAGTACGTGTTGCCCGACGACCAGTTTGATATTCTTGTGAATGGGTGCGTTACTAGGATGTCCTGAGAAATGAAAAACATTTTGTGAGTCAGTTGTATTGTTACCAATCCGGCATAGGGTATATAATCAGCCATAGGAGGGGTCAGGTCCCTTAAGAGCAAGGGTCTGCCTGGGCTGCGGGTTGTTCGTAAAAGATACCGTGGTCCTGGCCCAGTCCTCCAGAAGGAACATTGTGGGTTTTAGTCAGTAAGAGTCTGACACCCTCTAGCTGCACCCAGCGAGAGGGGTTATTTGATGATTACCCCCGAAAAAAAAGGTATATAATCAGCCCAGTCAAACGGTCAAGTTAACCGCAATCCACAGTGATACAGGACTTATATGAACTTATATTGCGCCCCTTTACTACAAATTCTCAATTTCCAACTAAATGAAGTAAAGTTTCCAGTTATTGTTTTAATCTCACCTTTGATTGCGGATGTATCAAGCTAACTCCATGTTTATTGATAGCGATCAGCAACAGCTCAGGATAATTTGGTTCTGTGGTCTGTTTGACCTCGAAGAAGGCGGATCCGAACGTGGGCCAGCGGTAGATGACCTTCAGGAAGGTGATCTTGGCGTCTTCAGGCGTCATGCCGGCGTCCGTGTTGTATGAGGCAACGATCGCTCGCTTCCAGTCGGCCGAACTCTGCAGCTTTATCAGGTCTGCTGGGATCAGCTCGCGGAGCATTTGCCTGGTCAATTATGACAATAATTAAGTACTTATGAATTATTTGTAGACGATATCGCGCGCATGTGAACATTGAGGGACTAGCAAATTGGCTAAAGCGAAGACATTCAAGCAATTTTGACACCAATCGGTTCTCATTAGCTTTTCCAAAGAAACGCAAATTACTTTTTTCATAAAAAATCTCAATATCAAGTATCAACTCACGGTATCGCCTGCAACTCCTGCTTATTATCTCCAAAGCGCGCGCGGTATGCCAGCGCAGCGAGCCGCGCGGCCTCATCGCGTCCGCAGCGGTGATACCCGCGCAAAAGCTTCGGCAGCTCCTGGTGGAAGTGGAAGATCACGTCCGCCGCGCGGTCCTTGCCAGGCACCGTGTTTGTCCATAGCTTCTTCATGAAGAACACCTGCGGAAATAATGTATAGTTAAGGACTATTGGATAAAAATGAATTGATTTTGTTCTCCATGGAAAAGACCATATACAAAAAAATCAGAAAGGAAAATATCGACAAAACTTCAATTTAAAATTAAGGAAACCAAACTTCTCTTAACTGCAAATCAGTATCAGGTACCTGGTATGTAAACTGTGGAGTGATGCCATCACGCGTCGGCCGCGCTTTCTTGATCCAGTCCGTGAGGTGACGCACGAAGTCAAAGAAGAAGTCGCCCTCAGGAACCGATATCACCTTATCAGCTATCTTAACGAATAAACTAAAGCCTTCACTAGATCTCAGATTCAGTCTCTGAGCTATGTTTTGACAGAAGTCCTTTGCTCTAGTAGATGAGTCCACTTCAAATGCTTCATCTGTGTCATCAGGGAAGTAAACTTTATGGAATATCTGAGTAGTCTTATGCTGAATGGCTTCCACCTCTACCTGGTGAGGTGGATATTTTCTCTGGCCATTCCTTAAAGTCTTTTGAAGTCTTTGGAGTGAGTCTTGGGCGATTGGATATCTCCTAGTTCTCAGAAACAGCGTTAACTCTCTGAGTAACCCTTGACTACATGCAAATAAACCGGTGGCTAACCACATTAGCTCCCAGCCTCTTTCTTCCGACATTCTGTTCCGGTTGTCAGTCAACTGTTTCATTATTTGGCAATATATCTCGTCCCGCAAGATCTCGTGTTTTAGTGGACCATCGAATATGTGATCTGTGTACTCATTGCCAATACGTGGACGCTTCGAAGGCAGATCGCTCATGTATTTGAGAATGGCAGTAAATGCGAAACAGGCCTCTTCGGCCAATTCTTCCTTTGCTTGTAGTTTCTTTAACAGAGGCTGTTTTATAGGCTCTCTAGAGTGCCGCCAAAGTTCCTCAGATCCTCCCCTCTTGGCAGTGGAAAGTGTAAGTGCCTTGGATACAGTGCGTTTCGGTGGCAACCGGAAATGATCCATAGCATACTCTAACAAGGTATGGGGCTTATCTTTTATTTCTGTTCCATTGTATGTGGCGGTTGGGGCTCGACGGCCATGTGATGCACCTTCTTGACAGAACAAAGTTAGTATGTCCGGAGGCGGTTTCGTCAGAGCTGGTAAGACGTAGACGGTCTCAGCAGGGAAGTCACCTCTTTCCATTGTCCTTTCACAGCGACCGATGCACCAGCCATTGTTTAAAACAGATTCCCCTGTGCTGTCTTCTTCTAAAATTATCAGATCTCCTTTGTTGAATGTTAAGAAACTAGAACCCTCGCCCGGTGCCTTGTAGTCTTGTAATGCTATAACGAATTTGGATCGTTTCTTCAGACCTTCAAGGAAATATACCACTAGATCGCGAATGTCTTCAGCGTTCGGACTTTGGAATGTAAACTCCTCACCACGAACCGTTGACAGACTGAAGGTTTGTGTAAACACTTTGTTGGTTTTTTGACTGGCAACAGTTGTAATTTCAGGGAATGACAATTCCAATAACACTTGTTCTTGGTCGTCCACAACATACACACCAGTCCAATTCACTGCTATTATTACATCATTTTTAGGAAGGTTTGGCCCAGAGTTTCTATAAGCTTCGTAGAATCTTGAGAATAACAGTGGCCACTTGAACTTTGCATAACTTACGACGTCTTCTTTGACTCTATAAGCAGGAACTTTTTCTTTTACATAATAACTCTTTTTGTATGCTTGCACCACTAGAGCACCCCACCGGTCAACCGCTTTCTCAACACCGGTTAGACAATAGTCCGGTATGTAGTTTGGCAATAATGTATACAGTCGTTCAGTGTTCATGTCTTGACCGTATTCGATGTAATACTGTTGAGCGGCTATCATAGCTAAGTCTTCTTCTTTATCACATCTATATTCACCAAATTTAACACCTCTCACCACTTGTTGATAAATAAGATTTGTGGCTACTTGATCCTCTGTAGGATCATGCCATGGAGCAAATATTTCTTTTCTGAAGAAAAGTCTCCATGGTGCATTTCTTTCTTGAGCACCTTGCTCTTTAGCGTACTGTTCACATTGTGATATAGCGTCCATTACATGATCGCCTCCACTGCCGAGGGAACTAACCTTATCGAACAGAGCAATGTATAGTGAGAAACCGAATTGGTCTCTTAGACCAATTTTATCAGATAACTGATTGCATAGTTCTCTCGCAGTTGTTGCAGAGTCCGCTAATAACGTCTTGGTGTTGCCGTCCATGAATGTTATAGGTAACATTATGGGCTTTTTCGACTTTGTCGCTTGAAGTTCTAACCACGAGGGCGGTTGGTTCCTAGTGCCATTGTTAAATGTGCGCTTCAAACGGTCTTCACAGTATGGTGCATAGCCAGGCGGGCCTTCCCTGATGAAAGCCCGCAAGTAGTTGACAAACTTTTCGCTAGGAGCAAAGCATCCAACACATAACGAAAGTAAAATCCAACCTCTGGCATGAGAGGACTTTGAAGGATTGTTTGTCAGTTGTTTGCAGATCTGACAATATATTTCGTCTCTTAACTCAGCCCGCAGAATACCGTGCCCAATAATGAAATGCAATTTCTCTAGATTTGAAGTTGGGCGAGATTCTAACCATGACTGATAGCTGTCTGCTGTGTACTCCTCATCCTGGAAGTAAAAACACAATTAACATTATTTTCCTTCTAAAAGTCGAAACTTCATTAAATTGGTTTACACGAAAATGAACCAACCTGCAACTTTCTCCTCACATCTTCTCCCAGTTTGTTCTTCCTCTTTAATGTCAAGGACACAAGCTTGTGTCTAATGGACCTTGGCTTTTGTTTATTCAGATAAGCGTCAGGATCGACGCCCATCATCTGAGCCTCCTGGAACTCCTTAGACCTGATGAAGTTCCTGCCAAGGGTAGCTGTGACCTTGGACATAACTGACGTGTTGTCTCGGTCCATCGTGTGGTACCTTGGCTCCGGGAGGTCCCCAGTGAAACGGAGTATTGTGATCCACAGTGCTTGGGCAGCCTAGAATGCATTTGAAAATTAATTGCGTAAGTTTCATTAATTATATTGCTATCAATATATCTAGTTTTTGGATTGATGGGACTGATTGTAGAATAATTCAATTACATTATTGACTACCTAAATATAATATCGACATGTTCGTAAAAAGACTTCTTATATTTCTGTGTGCACTCGTTATTTTATGGTTGTTTCGCAACAAACTGCCCATAAATAAAAGTTATGTCATAATTTCTCCTTACCAACTGGTCTCCTTGCGTGTGGAGTGGCAATAGTGGATGCTTCAGTGGCTTCCTGGAGTACTGGTGGGTGACATTCCCTTGGAAGTACGTTGCCGCGAATTTCTGGAACTTGAACTCTGACAAGTCCTCTTCGTCTTCTGACGTAGTTTGCATTGGTGTTACCATCTGAAAAAAAATTGTGATCATTTAAATTGTAGGCCCTTTTTACATTTTTTTAAGGGAAAAGTGTTAAAATGGTTGCTAACACGAGTTACTGAGATTTTGAATGTACTAGTCTGTTGATTGAAACACAAGATTATGGCGGAAAATCCAAACAAAATACTGACGAATTTTAATGCAGATAATGATAATGGATATGAAGGCGATAGGTAGCTGCGGTTCCTTAGTTTTGACTGTTTGAATGCGTTTCAAGGCATGCCAATACTAGATAGCATCAATATTGATAAAAAGCAAATGACCGGGATTGATGTGAACTTTGAGATATGCATCGATATCGTACAGATCGGAGATTGAATAGCAGTGCAATGACGTTGAACATGAATATTTTAATTAATTGTCTTTTCATAATTGGAATGCTAGCTGATAAGGTTATGCGCTATTTTTTGTCTTTACACTTTCAGTTACATAGAATCGATGATGTAATTTTCAGAGGACTGTGTTTTTTTTATCCTCATTAAAACAGGGTTTTCTAATATCAGTGTTATGTTAGTGGGTACACTTGACAAATTCTTGCAAACATTTGTTTCCAAAAGTTCCTGTACAGTTGAAGTTATTAACTAAGTAATCTTGCAATTAACCACACGCCTACTACTTAGATAAGAAGGGGTTGTTAGTGTGCTAATTTTGGAATTGTAGAAATAGTATATTTCCATGTTTAGGATTTTATTACCTCCTGCTGATCAGCTCTAGGCTGTGGCAGATCGCTGAAGATTGATGTATCTTTAGGCGCAGGGGCTTCGCTGCTAGAGTCAGGTAGGAAGTCAAACATAGCCTCCACCAGCTTGCTGTCATCTACAGGCTCGTCCTGTTTCCTTGCCGCCTCTTGGAGTAACGTCCTCTTGGCTTCCAGCTGCTTCTTCTCTTCCAGGGCGAGTTCTGCTTCGCGCCTTTCCAATTCGTACATGCGCTCCTGTGAAAATAAAAGCCCTATTATGAACAACTTTTTTTTTATTTCTTCGAAAATATAAGTGGTTTTTATCTACAAAGATATGCTTACACCATTGTACCCTATCACAACAAGCAACTTAATTCATATAATTTCTGTATTCAATAATATCAATAGCTGTTTCTGAACATTTTTTTAATGGTCAAAAATTTATTTCTCAAAATGTGCCTATATTAAAAAAAGTCAATGCATTAAAAAGCTATATTACACGAAGACGATAAGTTAGCACACACGAAGTCTTATCTCTATTAACATTATGTCTCTAGTTCCAAGTAAGTCTATCAACCTTCGTGAGATTAAAGAACTTACAACAAAAGTGTCCACATACTTCATGTCCACATAATTGAAATCGAATACGACATTGTGACAAAACTTTTCAAACCACAAGTTCATCATTATGTTGCAAGCCCTGGGCACGAGCACACGTCTGTTTACGATAAACGATTACTCCACATTACTTCATATTACAGTACGGGTTACGGGTTACGTTAACCCAGGTTACCGAGCACGGTACGGCTGCGTTTGCGCAAGGCCTACGCTTGATTGATTGGACGATGTTATTCAATTACGCAAAACTTGCGCCGTCATTAATATAGCATAATTTGTAGCACCTCATTGATTTCGGTAATTAGTTGCGGAATTCTGTTGGAGTTTGAAAAATTAAGTATTTCTATAACCGCAAATATGCTTACACCGGTCTATCATTTGTTGCTTTACAAGATGCTTTTGGCATTTTATTTATTTATTTTTAAAATAAAGATGAAAAATAAATTATAAACCTTGCCTACATTTAATTTAAAAGTAACAGGTTTTTCTTCCATGTATTTTTTTTTTCAAGTTATATTTTTTGACATGATGCAATAGGTACAATGATAGGACTGACCTAAGACGTAATCAGTAGAGCAGTGCGCGCAGTGCGCATATGTGTAAAGTTTAATTTATAAATGTAATTAAAACACACCATTTTTATTTTTTATTTTATAAAAATAAACTCACCCTGTAACGTAGAATATACCAAAGGGCAGTGTACGGTTGACACTCGTCTATTTTAAGCGGCAGATAAAGTAGAGGGTTCAAACATATTTCTTTAATTCTCCTATTATATTCACAATTTGTCATTGTCTACTTAAACTGTTCTATTATTATGACGAATCACTTTTACCATACACTTAAAAAAATATCTCAAACTTTTTCTAAGAAGACGGCATCTACTCGTCAATACAGTGTCTAAATCAAAATGAATTCATAAAAAGTTTAGATAATTATCATAGAACTGATTATCTATGAAGATTACACAATGTCGGCTTTTTTGTTTTGATTTATTGTTCGGTTAATTTAACTATCTCTTGATCGCAACTGATAACTGTTTATGTAACTTTTATCGTACTGAGTAGGCTCATTATTAGAAATTTAATTACGTACAGTTTTAACTGAGATAATTTAATATTTAATTAAAAAGCAAGACAATTTTTAATACACATTGTCACAAACGCTCAATCTTTCTCCGTGGGAGAGGAGGCCTGTGCCCAGCAGTGGGACGATATAAAAAAAGTTTGTGATGATGATTGTGACTAACCCAAAAGCTCTGAGATGTTTGTATAGATTTTGCCTCTACGTATAGTGCTGTAGTGATCTGCCTTTATACAATTACCTATACTGTAATACGAGTATAGTATATTTATTTGCCTCAAAATTAAAATTCAAAGGTCCTGGGTACCTACATATTCCTGCTGATGCTTTTAATTAAAAGTTGTATGTATAAATTGCCGTCATACCGATTTTTTGAGTATAACAAAGAGGATTTTTAAAGTTTCTTTGACGTTTCAGATATTTATGTTATCAATTCCGATTATAATCCGATTAATTACTATTATCGTCATCAGATAATCTTTTATATTTAAATCAGTACGTAGATTCAAATTAACAGTGATCTTGATTATATTTTTTTATGATCTAACAAGCTTTTTCCATTGTGAAATTGTATAAAATTTACTTCAACGTGAACAAAACAATATTAACAGTTAATCTGATCGGATAATATATTGCGCATGAGTAATATAACATAGTTGGTTAATGTCCTCTTTTAACTATACCGCCCTCAGACAACAGTTCTCAACGTAGCAAGTTTAACCGATAAGAATATTAAAATCTGACATTGTACTTGAACCATGCGATAATATTGACAATGTTAACTTTTATTAATTAAATTGAGTCATTTCTGTCGACAATTCAAACAGTGAACAATTTCCTACCCTGTTTTTGGATGTTTGTTTCTGGTTTTTAGTTTGTATCGCCTACCAGATAATAAACTGCTATCTTTGAATTGATTCCAGAGGCTCAAGATAGACAAGCGCTAAGTATAACGGTTTCAACCGAGAGAAAATTCTAGCTAATCTCTTTAGCTTATATCTTAGCTGAAACTCGTTGCTCGTACGAGTCTTCATTCATAATCTAATTACGCCTTACCCGATAGTTATGCTCTGCGATCTCCTTGGCGCGCGTGTTGCCCTGGTGCTGCAGGCGCTGCTCCTCCTGCCGGCGCAGGCGCAGCGCCTCCGAGTGCGCGCGCGCCTCGCCGCGCAGGCGCCGGTAGCGACGCATGCACAGCAGCCGCCGAGCGTGCGACTGGATCTTCACTATGGCCCACATCTTGTGCCCGTATGAACGACGGACCAGGTAGCCTCGGGCTGCCGCCTGATGGAAGGTAGTTATTTAGGAATGAAAAATTAGGCACAAGATGTTACTATCCTTGCTTTCAAAGTCCTGACAGCATGTGGTACTATTGACTCAACTGTAGTTAAATGATGAAGTAAACTTACTTGTAAAGCCACAATGTGTCCACGAAGATGCCTGAACCGATGAGCCAGCACTCGTGCGCGTATCAACGCTTGCAGCCTCGCGTAACCAACCTTCATCTTGTTGTAACGAATTCTCTGCAACTTCCCTCGCCAGTGACGTTGGATCAAAATGGCTGCCGCTCTCATTTTTAAGAACCGTCTACGGTACACCCATCCTCGAATAGACCTTTGCAGGATTAATATCTTCCTAGTTAGTACGCGATCTCTTTCCTGTTCTAAGAATAAGTCGTGAGCATCCTTCAGAAAGACTTTGGTGTGACCCAATTGGTAATCCGACTTGCCAAGGACTGTCGCACAGATCTTTGCAGTTGCCGAACGACAGTCGGTCTTGTGTGCAGGAGGTACACCAGAAATTAAGAACCGATATCTCTCAACGAATTCTTTGAAGCTGTGACGGATGGGATACCCGGCTCTCCTGATTCTGATAGTCTCCATCATACCAGAGTACCTGAGCTGTCTGCAGCAAAGACCACGATCAAACATCATTGGCTTCTTAAATTCATTTGGCTTTATACACCGAATAAAGAACGGCTGGCATGTTCCTAAAGTTCGCATCAATAAGTCTAGAGACTTTTTGAATTGAGTTGAAAGCGTTGGAGTTCTTTTCCGCGTCTCGGACCCCATCGCAATGTCATCTTGGAAGATATGCTGCAGAAACTTGTTCGTGGATATATGAATTAATTGCAACAAGTCAGCGCTAAAGGTGTCACGGTTTTTCTCTAAGAAACCTCGCGTATCGTAAAATACTATTCCAGCAAAGTGGTTGAGTCCAAAACTGGTGTTTATATCTGACTTTGGCTTGAGGTAGTTTCTGTGTAAACCGTGGGTCTTGTGTAGCTTGGCTAACATCGTTTGGTCTGTGCCCTTTGGAAACTTCGACTCTTCGTCGATTAAAGCCATAATGTTCAGTTGTTTTAATGCAATCAAGTCTAAGGCATCTTGGTTGTCAACGAATTCGATATGCTGCCAGTTAATTCCTTCATGATTATACTCTTCTTGTTCCAATTTGAATATATGCCTGACGAAGAACTGCTGCAAGTTCTCGTTAGCAAAGTTAATACAGAATTGTTCGAAACTATTTTGATCGAAATTCTCGAAACCGAATATATCTAGAACGCCAATAGCTGTTCGCATAGTCGACTTTGGTCTATAGATAGCAGCGTTGATCTTCTTAACTATAGTGACGAACAATCGTCCATAGATTCCTTTGACGAAGGCATCTCTAATGTCGACGGATTGTGTTTTACTGAGAGTTGATATGACAGTTTCTCCATGGGCAAACAGCGTCTTTCTGGTCAGCGCGTCTATAAGCGACTGCATGGGTACTCCAAGCAGGGTCGCAACTCTCCTAACATTAGCTTGTTCTATGATTTCTGTAGCATCTAAGTTGTCAACGACTGTTGCCTCGTATTTGATGTTACCGGTGTGTAAGACGGCAGCCAGCAATTTTAATATTTCCCATATTTCAGGCTCGGTGAACAACAGAACCTTCATGGCTGACCGTATATCAGCAAATTCGGCAGCGTCATCCCGGCCTTCGCAAGTTAAACTTCCACCCTGAAAAAGACATTACTACTTATAATTTAAATCCTATTTGTTACATCTTATCGGCATATTAGATCTAATTCTAACTAAACGTGAAACAACATTTATGAGTCAATATTATAATCTATTTGTACAAGATATTTATCGAATAATAAGACACAATAATCCACTATAAAAATAACTATCATAACATGTAGTTTGAAAGCCCAAATTAATTACCTGGTATAAAGATGTCGATAAAACCAGTTTGGTTAAAAATAATGTTTAAATTAAAAAAAAAAAACAAACTACAAGGAATGACGCATTCACGCATATCTACGAAGATCGTCATCTAAAAAAAACTAATCTGTTTGATCTGCCAGCAAAAACTCACCCCAGACAAGTATCTATATTCAGAAGGTTCAGTCAGTTCTAACTTCTTCTTCTCTTCTTTGGACAATCCTGCGAGCAAGCAGTAGAATACATGGTAGTTCCTTTCTTCTGCTCCCTGGGAGACTATTCTGGACTTTTCTAGAAGATACTGTTCAATCTTGGCGCCTTCGATGACTCCGCTGTTGTTGAAGTGAATGTCGATGTACTTTCCGAAACGCGAGGAGTTGTCGTTCCTGACAGTCTTCGCGTTACCAAAGGCCTCGAGGATGGGATTTGCTTCTAGAATCTGGAAAAAAATTATATAATATTCTTAATTGTTAAAATGTAATTAGATTACATTAAGTACCTAATGCGACACTGAACATCCTTGGCAGACGTTACGGGTCGTCAGAAGCCAGTAAGTCTGACGCCAGTCTAATCAATGGGTATTGGGTTGCCCGGGTTTGAGGAGGTCAGATAGGCAGTCGCATCTTGTAAAACACTGGTACTCAGCTAAATCTGGTTAGACTGGAAGCCAACCCTTACATAGTTGGGAAAAGGCTCGGGAGATGATGATTAAGTAATGCAACTCTGAAACAGATAAGGCTGTAGATCTGTTTTGTTTGATAAGTAGGTCTTCCTAGAAGCGGCTTCGTGAACTAAAAATATTATGCAGCTAGTGACTAAACAACTATTAACGTTATTGTTAGTAAAACAAAAGTTCTAAGCCCTTTATCCTATTATTAAAATAATTACGTAATATTTGTATTGGCCATTTCTAAAATAATAATAATCATGTCTGATTGCAAACAAAGATTTCCAGTTCCATTATTCTCCAAAACATATTTTGAAATATTATCTTAATTAATTACAACCGAAAAAAATGTCTTGTGATTGTAGATTTTAATCTCACATTGTAAAACACGTAAAACATACGTTTTTATCAAGAATACCTAATGACATTAATTAGTTTAATGCCCTCATTTACAGTGATATTTTTAAATAAATTAACACTTAAGTATTGGAAATTTATGGTGTTTTCTTTTATTGTAACAACCAATATTTTGCCAAATAAACAAATAAATTCAACACTAGGTTTGATAAATATTTACGAGTTAATTCTTAAATAAACAAATAGACTATTTATATCAAAAACCTTAAATCTGAACATGGCGAAAGACTAAACTACCTAAAGTCATTCACACTAAGGAATTGATTTGTACCAAGGACTTCTAAACTTATTTATCGTTCCATATTTTCGGGCTATTTTGACTCATTCTAATACTACTGACGTTAGTTTTCTAAAAAATATAACCTGTTGTTCAATCCACGAATGCTTGCCACTTATAGCAGCAAGATACTGCAGGATCAGCTTCGTAGATTCCGTCTTCCCCGCTCCCGATTCTCCACTAATCACAATACACTGGTCTTGCTTGTACCGCCGCATGTGCGCGTACGCATTGTCCCCGATCGCGAAGATGTGGGGGGGCAGTTCGCCTATCTTCCTCTCCTTGTACAATTTGATCTGGTCCGCCGTGTAGATCGGCAGTATTTGGTAAGGGTTTACAGCTACTAATATGGAGCCGGTGTATGTCTGGAAATTAAGATTTTTTAGATTAAAGGATGAAGTTAAAGTTTTGCTTTGGTAGAAATCAGTTTTCACAATTATTTCTGGTTTTATGTCCGTTTTTATTGAGTTTTTTTTTAATCTTTATAGTAATTAGAGTATCAATTAATCGAGATATCATAGACAAATAAAGATCAATAAGTATCAATAAACAATTGTTTGACGATATCTATAGGAAGCTAGGTGGCTGCTGTCGCCAAAAATAGGCTTGTGAAAAATAGGCTTCTCTTGATCGATAATTTCACATCTCGGGTCAAATGAAGTCAGATTATTAAACTTTATTGCAAAATTCAGTCGTCTGTCTAGTTTTAATTATTTTTGCACTGTAGATATTTATCCTTGGGTAACCGGATTTTGTACTCAGTCAGATCAATAAAGATAAATTGACGTCCACAAGAATGTGTAAACTAAAATAACCATCATATAAAGTTTTTTTTTTGTTTCGATCGTAAAGTATTGAGTTTCAGTCGTAGAGAATTTCCCCCAAAATTTATCAAAAAGTTGAGTACACTTTGGCGCGAGTCCTCTGCTAGCATGTAGCGCACACTGGTTGCGAATATTTTAGAAATGTTCGCTTGCAGTTAGTTGCTGTTGTTGCAATTTTGTCCATCATATGTAGTGCATACATCGGTGGAATCTCGCCTTAAACATTGCCTCACAGTCCTATTTAAAAGTGTTTATATTATTTGCATTCAAGCTAGATTCCAAAAATTCAAATCGGTAGCCATAAGGAAAGATAGCAATCATTGAATGCATACCAACAACTTTTTCAAGGTAAACCACAAAAAAGTTGTCACATAAGAAACAGAATTTCTTCAAAACCAGTTCTAATATTAGAAATGTGAAAGTTTGTATTTTTATACGCTTGTAAATTAATTAATGAAGCAATTTGAACATTCATGCCTAATTTTAGAAGAAAACTGATTTGTTCAAAATTTTGTTGATGGTCTCTTTGACCAAATTATGGCGCGCAGCTTTCCGCGGTGCTATACAATATGACATATCTCTATCGTATTTAGTTACATTGGTGCACACTACGTACTCGAATTTTAGGTGCAGATACAGATAATAATGATAATAGGTTAATATACAATGTAGATAAAACAGTAAGAGCGAAATACTCACATAAATGAGATTCTCATTGTATCTTATAAGCAGATTCCTCAATATGCCAGCTTCGTGCAAATCGCCGAGTGAGATCATATCCTCGACGCCATGCACGGAGGTGGCGTGCATCGCCTTGATGCGTCGCTCGGGCGGCAGCCATTGTTCGTGGCCGTCGTCGTCGCGAACGCGTATCCGACGCCCCTCGGCCGCGAGCACGCGTGCGCCGATCGCTACGTCGAACTCCCGACCTGACACCGGCTCGATCCATATGTAATCGCCCTGGAATTCAGAAAAGACATGTGTTAAAACATTATACTTCAATCTTTCTAAAAGAAAACTAGATAATAGGAAAATACCTGTGGGAAGGATAAACAATGAAACGGAAATTAGAAACTTTGGTGGCGAATTTTAGCTTTGTTTTTTAAATGATTGGGCAATGCCTTCAAGAACTTCCAATCATTATAGACGGCGGAAAAGTAACTAATACAATTCGCTACGGAATGTTGATGAACAGTGGACTGTAGTAATACAATTAGTAAGTTGAGTACCTATGTAGTTGGACAAACACAATTGAAGTTTAGTGTAGGTTACTCTTGTTTTCCTAATAATTGTTTCACAGCTGGCCGACTTGATTTATCAACAAGGATCGCTCGACGACGTTTGATTGTTTGTTGCGTATAGATTGCGTGTCGTCTAATGCCATCGACGCAACCTCTACTCAGAAAACAGATTAAATTAAACTAGTTATCGAATATCAGGTTTATGACTACTCTCCATTTCGGGTGAGCAGTCATAGGCGACAAATGTTCCTAGTTCAGCCATACATGGACAGGCGACCAGTACGACAGCTTTTTTACAATGCCTAAACGTCGATACAAGTCCTAACATGTTTTTTGTTCGTTATGAAAAAGTAGATTTAGAGAGCGTCTCCATTAGTTACTTCTGATGTCTCTGAGCAGCTTTCGTAATACTGATTTCTATGAAGTCCAATCGCATTAGAAGAAAGACCGCACCTACAGTAACTAATCCATATGCAAGCACGTCTACCTGGCTATAATTTATCATTAGAGTCCTAATATCAGTGTCGTAATTCATTCAGTGTCACGGAACTCTTTTAATGACACCCAAAAGGGGTTTAACATAATTCGGCATATCAAAGGAGGCCTACGCCTGATGATATTTTGTTAATTTTAATGCATTTATTATAAGTACAGCAAAGTAGGTCCAATATAAGATTTACTTAACTTGGTCATCGAAAAAATCCGTCTCAAATTCATTAGGTATATATATTTACCAGAACCATTTTTGTAAATAATGTTTTTTTTTTATGTTGATGATGTTTTATTACATCAGATCAAATAGATTGATTAGGTCAAAAAGTTGAGGTTTTTTTTCAGTATACCTACGACAACCTAGCAAACGACCCTGTCCATATGCCTTAACCATTTGTTTCATACTTCAAGAGACACCCTGTACAGGACATCTTTCAAACAAACTTTTCCATTTGACAAATAGTGCAAGAACTTTTCTTATAAAAATGTTAAGGATTCGAGCTCACCATGTCACTACAACAGACATACAACTATCACTCCGTAAAAACAAGTAACATTATAAAACTTGTAATCCGCTGGAGCCGGAACTAATATAAAAACAATGGTGTGTCTGATGTGTCAGTTTAAAGTTATAGAAAGTGTGCCGCGTCCCTATTCCGCGCCGTCAATACTTAGCGATGCCTATCTTAATTAATGCTTATTCTTAAATCACCATTTTATTATAACATCAACGATGAAACTGTTAAATAATATTTCCGCTATCTACATTTTCATGGTACTGTATTTGTTCTAGAATCCATCATGGTTAGTTGATTCTATATTTCGTTTTATTTTTATCAATTCTAATTATTCAATTATTACGAGTATCTAAATGGCCATTTAGTATATGTAGGTAGCCATTTAGAAAATTTTAGTTATGACTAATTGTGAAATGCTTATTTTTTGAAAAGGTTCTAAAATAAAAGCTTTCTTTATGTGTCCATCCCTATTATTAAATTAAGCATTTTTTTTTATACAAAAAGAACTAGGTAGAATTTATCCAATAATCATATTACAAAACTTTTTCATTCACAGCACCTTAATACAAAAACATAACAAGTTATTATTCGAAAAATAAAACGAAGCAAAAGAAGTAAATTCATCAAAATCTACTTGTGACAGTTTATGGACACGTAGTCCCATCATTAAACTGTGTAAAAAAGGCCATTGACCGGTGCGAATAACAACGATCTAAGCGAATGGATTATAACTGAGTAGACAGACAGAATCATAATACTACAATTATAATCATAGTACATAGTATACTATTTAATAATAGCTTTGATACTCACACATTCTATGACCGGCACTTACTTTAAAACAAACACGAATACCGCTAACTTGTCTGATCAAGAGCCAGCGGGTGCCAGAACTCGTCTGTTTTATGAAGACTAACTTTTGGTAAAGACGAAGTTTGACTGATGGTGGCATTGGAAGATAGAAAAAGACCTTGTCTAATCCAACTTTTTAATGTTTTTTTTTTTCACAATAACCTGCTTTAAATTTAAGATAACAAAATAAGATAAGTTTTTTTCAATATCTTCCAAAGACACTATCAGTCAAACTTATTCGGTAAAGAAAGTTGATACCACTAAGTTTCAGCCTTTATTAAAATACTAGGGGTCGCCCGCGGCTCCGCCCGCGTGGATGTCGGTTTTCGCGACAAAAAGTAGTCTATGTGTTGTTCTGATGTATAACCTATAGAGGACCCCCGCGGCTACGCCTGTGTGGATGTCGATTACCGCTACCAATGCCTAACTTTTGTCGGGATGAGAAGCTCGCGCTGGGACCTCCCGCCTTATATTATACCTACCGACCGACCTGCTGATTATCGTATTTTATGTATAAGTTTGGTATTTCTACACCGATTTCTATGATTCTTTTTTTATAGAATATGTTATAATGTTATCTTTTGTTAATTAGGCATGAGCGAGAATATTATAAACATAAGAGTAGGTAAACAAATCAATAACAAATAAATCAGAAAGCTCCGTACTGGTAAACTATCGGGAGTTATACGTGTTATTGTGAGTCAACCATTAAAGATAGACATGCTGTTGTGGATTATTTTTTAGATAATTTTATGTAGAACATTTCCGTCATACATGATTTCTATGTAGCTTTAACCATTAAGGCTGCACACGCGACGAAAGATTAAAAAATGGTGTAACTTCTCCCGTTTTCCCAACATTTTCCTTCACTGCTCTGCTCCTATTGATTGTAGCGTGATGAAAAGTATCCTATAACCTGCCCAGGAGTATGAAGAATAATTGTACCAAGTTTCATTAAAATCCGTCCAGTAGTTTTTGTTCCTATTAATAACATACAGACAGACAGACAGACAGACAGACAAAAATTTGACTGATTGCATTTTTGGCATCAATATCGATCACTGATCACCCCCTGATAGTTATTTTGAAAATATATGCAATGTACAGCATTGACCTCTCTACAGATTTATTATAAGTATAGATAGAAGGTTTGGCAATCACTGGCGCTCGCATTTAGCTGTTTAGTAATTACTCTAAGCATTTAGCACATTACCTACCTCAAAATAAATGGTTTCCATGGCAACACATCACCAAATTTTCACCAAATTATTTTATAGCAAAAAGTTTTAATTCGGCACTCAGCCGCGCGTAAGAAGTGTTGATCAATAAGTTTATCACTGAATGACCGCGATACTCTCGGGGCAGTCAGTGGTTAGTTTATTATATCTAGTTATCAATAATAGTTCGTTCATTGAGTTCAAAACTGACGTGTAGCTTATTATTTAAACTAAATAGGTATATGATATAGTGTAAAACAAATAAACCCAAAAAAATATTGTTCTGCAAAACGTGACGTTCCACAAACTATACGGTTTTTTTTTTAATACGTGTAAGATTTTTAATTTTTTGAAATTCAATTTAATTGTTTGGGGAGTGCACCTATGTATACACCTACTATAGGCTTATACAGTCATAATATTGATACTTTAATGTCTATTATATTATACGGACATCGGCCTTTTATATAGGTACCCATATTATTATTTTTTGTATCGATTAACATTAATATTGCTTTTTAATGGCATCATTAATAAATACATCTAAGGATGTAGCTATAAAATATATTTTTTTTGTCGATAATTCAAAGTTTATTCAAAATAAATCAGTATTATTCTAGACTTCGCAAAATTCTTCGTATTAGGTATTCTAGACGCAAAACATGGATCTACTACTTTTCAAATAATTTATACATCATTAGAAATCCAAGAAAAAAAAATGCGTTTGTCGAATTTTAATGTTACTTAATACAGCCGTGTTCTTATTATAATACTTTCTGTACCGGTTTATTAAATTGCTTTCTAAATAATGTATGCTCTTCGCTTGTTAGAAGAAAGTTACATTTAAACTGTTTAATATTTAGCAGACAATAAAGGAAACTTGTTGTCTGGAAGTGATTTTTTTTTACAAGTGGGAAATCATTAAATGGCATCCCGCTGTGGGTGCAGCCGGAGGGAGTGTCAGACTTTTACTGACTAAAACCCACTTTTGTTTCTTTTGTGAGCCCCTTGTATGCTAGGGCTGCGGTAACTCGTGCGAATAAACCTACAGCCCCAGGTCTAGAAGTGAACTTAGATATAAATTTTATTTATTTTGCATGGTAATAATAAAACTATTCAGAATTTAGATAACTTTTATTTTTCTTTCTGTTGATGGACGGTCTTGGTATGGACAAAAACCCATTTTCAAAATTATATAAGTACTTACAAGTTCGTAGGCAATTGTGAATCACCCAGTCATCACTTACAATAAAATACGGGTTGACCAACTGAATGAAGTTTGAATATACAAAGCTGAGTCATTGACTGCTGAAAGGTGAATATACGAAAACAAATATTTCAGACATCAGGCACGCTATCGATATGTTTCAACTTTGGCTTGAACCGACTTCATAAAAGAAGGATGGAGATATACTTAGGTACTAAACATACCTACTCCACTTAATATATTTTCTTCAATATTAATTGTCAAAATGTAGACCGTGATAAGAATCATTATAGCAATGCTAAGATACAGTTTAATGTGTTATTTTAAAATAAATATCATTTAAAATGTATATTAATTTATTTTAAGAAGTAAAATATTAATTCAGTTCCTATTTTAGTCATAATGAGCAGTCAAAGAACGCATACACGGCTTGTTTTCAATAGAATTGCTGGGTAGGCTGATAATCAAGTTCGTTTGTAATGCGCACTACTGCCATTGCGATGTCATCGATATACATCCGAAAAGTCCAAGACAGTTCTTTGCATGCTACAAATATTGACGAGTATGTTAAGCATAATTTATTTATTAAACCATCTCTCGACATGCCGTACATATCGAAAGTTTAATGACTGAAAGACCACGGGATTGACAAAGCTAAACTTTGGTTAGCTAGGCGTTTATGCAATTTCATGCCAATTTATTAAGACAAAAACAGATTTGTTCGAATCGATATCAAGCCAGTTGCTTTTGAAACCCGTCGGTCCTAGTTTCGCTCCCACTCGCGACATTTTACGAGTCTTTGTGTCCACTCTCCCTCTCGTTTTGGTAGTCGAACAGCCGGCCTCACCCATGTCTGCTCACTGTCTATTAAATAGGCAGGTTACATGCAAGCGATTTAGAAATTGTTTCAGATATATCACCGCTTAAAATAAATAAATAGCTGTGATCGGATGTAATAATCAATTAGCGATGTTTTCACGTCACATCATTTTATCCTTGGTTCAACATTTTGCAAGTTTAAAAAAATAAAAAACACCGTCGAATTTATAACATCCTCTTTTTTGAAGTCGGTTAAAAATGTTCGAGTACACTAAACCACGGGTATGTCTAATTTGTAAAATGAGACTTATAGGGCCTTTCTATAAAAAATTTAGGTGATCATCATCTCCCGAGCGTTTTCCCAACTATGTTGGGGTCGGCTTCCAATCTAACCAGATTTAGCTGAGTACCAGTGTAAAATTATTTTAAACACGTGTCAAACGTCTAACTTTTTTGTAGTAAGGTTTCAATCATTCCTTTTACGAAATGTCAATGTTTTGTATGGAAAAATCTAGTTTAGGTACTTCGGTTGATGACGTCGACTCGATTATTTACCATTTCGGTTATAATATTATAATTTCTTTCTAATTATTTATGGATTGAATTTAAATAAGCTTAGGCCTACACAGCGTCAAATGACTACCAATAAATTAAGTAATCCGTGAATGGCTGTCACACTCATGAATATAGTCATTTCGTTAACCAGATTCAGGTTGAAATTCTACCGTTGATATTTTCCAAAATGAGATATTATATTTTGAGTGCAATGTGTGTGTGTCGTGAGTATGCATGTATTGGTCAGCGAGGTGAACGCCCTCGGATTCTGTGGCGGGCTGACGGAATGTGTTGCCAAACGCACTGATCGGAACTCAGTGAGAATGTACCGCTTTGGGCACAAGTAGGTAGCTCACTACGTCGCCGTCCATAATGCCGACAGACCATTTTTAAAATTTTGTATAAGATGATTTTAGCTTTTGACAGCTAATCAGCTTACTTTAATACTTTATTTGCAATCCCATCAAAAACAGCAATGCGCGAATAATCAACGATAGTTCTGATGTAGCGACTTTATTTTAATACCTGTTTCATTAAAACTATTCTATTTTTATTTAATTATATTCGAAACACAAAAGCTATAAATAAGCATCAAAGATTTTTTATTTTCTAAGTTTAAATATTACGATATTTATTTACACTAATATACATATAATGTAACGTAATACGATCTATCAAAAACGGTTACTTACATAAATAATCAAAAATTCTCAATAATTTTTTTCTCAAATTTTCAATCAGTTCAAATACCTTGAAAGGCAGAATGAGCCATCACAAAAAAAACCATGAACCACACATAGACACGACAATACATATCATTACGACGAGTTATTCATAATATTCATGTCAAGTGTCAATTACTAAGCCTTGAACTATAAGCAATACTGATGTAGTCTCGACATCATCTAAGCATCCGGTTTGTTCCCATCCCGTGGTTGTGTATGAGGCAAAACTGGAAGCTAACTTCGAAAGGCTTTCTAAAGATTTCGACTTAAAAACCATACTTAGTGAACGCCATACTTCAAGTCCTGTTTCTTAACTTAGCTAAGAAAAACAGTCGTCTGAAATGTACATACAGATGAGATGAGCTTTCATTTAGATGCTTGGTTGAAAGGTTCACGAAAGGTATTCAAGAAATCTTTAGTCCGTTTCCATTAGCGATAAGATTTGATCAGCAATAAATTAACAAAATACATGAACTATTGGTCCTTGGAGAGGCAAGTCCAAAAATTCTTACGAGTCACAAATAGCGATTAACAAATGCTTCTGAACCAACTGCAGCCAGCTTCGCAGGAGATGCTATATATATGTAGTGTACAAGTATTTGCGCGGTGGTGTCCGCGGTGGTATTCACTCTACTCTCTCACTCTCAGTCTCAGTCTGATGGGACGGCAATCCGATGCAACCGGAGAGATATCGGGCGCAGGACCGATATTAACATGCTCTCCGATGCACTGCTGTATTGACCACCAACTTCCAGAGTCCAGGCTGCGTTGTGAAAGTTTTTTAAAACTTACAAAGCGAATTCGGCCCGCCGAACGAGGCAGTGAATTCGATTAGGTATATTAGTTTCATGATGCCAAGCGCGGATCCAGCCCTCGAAAAAGGTTGTGGTCACACAGCTAGCAGCTACTAGAAAATCGGCTAAGTATCTACGAGTCGGAGCATGAACCTGCTCATTAACAATCATGCAAATCGTTGATGAACCATTTAATTAGTTTATTTCCTTTTTTCTGTGAGCCAATCTCTCAATACTGGCCCGATGGCATCCAGCGTCCGACGGCCAAATGTTGCGGAGGCAAGGTCCTCGGCCCAGTGCCGAGTAATCGCCTCCTCCCGCACTTCCTCCCTTTCCAATGGGTCCGGACGCCCGTTCAGCGCCCTCTGCCGTCCAATCGTACACTCTAGCGAGCACCCAAGCCTCGAGTTTCCAAGGAGGAGTTCCCGCCAGAGCACGCCACCGCAAAACTCACTGTGCGGTACGCCCTCACCACCCCCTGTGCAATGACCCTTTGTGGCCTGCGGATGGCAGCAGCGTTTCTCCGTCCGCACAGTGAGTCTGCCCAGATTGGGGCCCCGTATAGGGCTATATTCTTCAGTATGCCGGCATTGGTCGCCGGGCTTCCCGAAGTTAGGGAGGAGCCATGAGAGAGCGCCCGCGGTCTTCAGCAAGCGCGTCGACAGCTCACTGAAGTGTGCACTGAAACGCCACTTGCTGTCGAGCACTAGACCCAGATATTTCATATGGGCCTGAACCGCAATCCGGACACCCCTTACATGGATATCGGCGTCGACCGGTTGGTGATGTAGGCCCATGGAAAAACACGGCCTCGGTCTTGTGCAGCGCCACCGTCAACCTTAGGCGGGAGATTTGGCCCACCACTCGCGAACCAAACGCCGAGGCCAAGCTGGCCGCCTCTTCAAAATTTCTCCCCCGGGCCGTCACGCTCCGCCGCCTCCTTCGCTAGCATAACTGCTTCACAGAAGGAGGCGACGGCATCCCATTCTCTCTCGCTCCGGACCATGGCCCGGATCAGGGCCGGACGCGAAAGTCCGCCGCCAGGACTTTGGCCTGAGGAATGGAAATAAACTTAGGAGGAAGTCGTACCCGATTTCTTCAAATTAAATAGTCAGTTTCGATCCGAACCTATTTCAATCAATAACATATATATTTTTTTCTTTTTTCTAGTAGCCAGTAAGTCAATATAGGGACACTAGACTGGGTAAATAGGTATCTTGACGTTGTATCAGGAGTAAAGTTAGTGAAATCAGCAAGTGAGATCCAATTCCACTATGCGAGATTCTGATTATTTTTTAAATTTTCTAAGAATATCAAATTAAATTAAATGCTAGGTACATTATCATTGTCATCAGCCTATCGATCTCAATAGACCGTGAAAGTGTGACGTCACAAGTCTATTAAGGTTGTGGGCATGCCCATCGTGCCCACAACGGTGGATCCGCGCTTGCATGATGCCATAATGAATTTTAATTAAATTAAGCGTGATGCTTACCCTGGTAACGATCACCATGATGTCGGCGGCATGTGGTCACCGGCACGATCTGAAACAATTCATTAAACTTCATTATTACATGAGTATTTAATTATTTGTAAGTATTTATTACTCGCTTTAAGATACTTTGGGACATTCTCTAAGCCAAGCTTTTTTAGTATCAGTGGAGTCCACACGTGGTCCAAAGGGCTGGCCAATACCTTGGCCATTGCCAATCAGCATTGCCATTCAACGTGGCAACGCGGCCTGCCAGCCTTTTGGGCACGATCCCCGCTGACAGCGATGCGGATGAATTTTTTGACGCATTATTTTAATTTGCCCTTTTAATTTTAATTTTATTCTCTTTTTATAATTATGTAGTAAGTCAGTAAGGGTCAGTTTTAGGAAATAATTAAAAAATGGAGCAGAATTTATATGAAATTATCAACCAAATTAACTGGAACTTTTTTGTAGGTGGTGAAACAGGCCATAAATGTAACTAAGTAAATCAGTTTTTATCAGGTAGGTAACTGATATTTTATTGTTGATCTTAATAACCGCATTGACAAACATAACATTAACAATATTATGTATGAGGTTTGGAACGACAACGTTCATAACTCTATTGTTCAATACAGATCAGTAGTAAACTGAGATACAACAACAGATTGTAAACAAAAACATAGATAATACTTCCATAACAAGTAACGCTTCAAATAGTACATGAGACTTAGTCAAAACGTACATCAAGCTACCACAATCTGTCAAATTACCTTAATAGATTTTTAACTTTATCGCTGAAGCGTATAGTTTAAAGTTGATTAGGAAAATTTTATAGTTTAGGTAGACTGATGTGCTAGCGGCTGTAGTGAGTAGTTCAAAATAGCAACAGCGAACTTACATCATGATATCATGACGATAGGCACTTCTACGACTTCAAGGAAGTATACTAGTCACAATTATTTATAGAATTCTCTTTTTGTGTGTATCGTATAAAATTATAAATAGCAGGTCTTTGATATGATGATTAAGGATACAAGTATAATTTAATTTAATTACATAAACTGAAGGTATCATTATAGTTTCCGTAATACTTAATACGTGTCACCACTTTAAAGTTCTCTCAAAAGGGCTTCATCGTGGCTTCGGCCCCACGTTCGCCTTCCAAAAGTCCGGGACCCAGATATCCCCGAATATATGGCAGAGACATATGTACATAATAATATTCCTCACACATTTACACAACGTCATCTAGTCCCAAACTAAGCAGAGCATGTACTATGGGTACTAGACAGCTGATAAACGTACTTATATACTTACCTTTTGTAAATACATACATATTATTATATGAGCCACCCAACAGACTAAATCCAACACCTAAGCTATGTTCATCCACACAAATGTTTGACTTATGCGGGATCGAATATGTATAAAGTGTTTACCATTTCCCTTTAAGTTTGTGGCTTATCAATGGCTTTGCATGCGGAGGTAATGCTTAAGTTCAAGGAATTAAGAAGAAGGGTTAATCGTCTATAGCTGACCTAGCCAACACGGGAGCCGTCTTAAACTTGTAAAGTAAGTATCAATTGTTTATAATTACTAAAACTCATTCCCATAAAAGAAGATAAATAGCTATAACAATTATAAATGTCAAGGGAAATGCAATTACAGCAACATTGCAGAATTTCGCAGACTGCACTCGTTTAATAATTGCATGAACAGGATAACTAGCAAAAAATAAAGACCGACAGACGCTGTAAAGGGGACCTAACCCTACAATCAATGTCGCCTTGGTCTTAAAGTTTTTACTGGTTCTTTTTGCACCCTGCAGGACCCACTTCATAACCAGAGTAGTAGTACTCTGGACGTCATGGGTTCGATTCCCGTATAAGTCAAACATTTCTGTGCATGATAATGGGTGTTTGACTTAGTCTGGGTGTTCCTTTGCATAATGATTTGTAAAAGTACGTTTATCAATAGTCTAGTACCATTAGTACCAAGCTCTGCTTAATTTGGGACTAGATAGGGCATCTAAATATGTGAAGAATATTATTTTAACACGGATTAAATAAAATAAATAAAGATTTGCCATGCAACGTGGCAATGCTGCCAGCCTTTTGGGTACACTCCCGGCGGGCAGCGATGAGGATTTTTTTGACGCAATTTATTAATAAGGTGTTTTTTTTACTTGTTTATATTAATTTATATTTTTGTAAATATTAACGTAAAAAAAAGATTAAAATCAGTAGTGAACATACTTTGAAAATCATCAATTGTTTTACATAAGTATTTAAAAATAACACGCTAGTTCGACAGTGCGGACCTACATTTAAGTGTTCTCTTATCAAGGAGTCAGTCACGAGGATCGGTTTGTTTTTCGAAATGATTCGCTATTGTTTGATGTTGATGTTGTTATGTTCTTATTGAGTGCATTGTTCTATGCAAGTACTGGTCTATTGACACGGAGCTATACTCGACCGGTTTAAACTAGGGTACGTAGCCAAGTATCCTTGTTTTAGAGGTTTAATCAATTTTGATTTATTGAATCTCTTGAGTAAATTCATATTTCAGTCCTATTATTATATTGGGGTTTTAGTCCAATTCTACAATTGATATTTCTTTAGATAATAAGGCCATTTCATTACACGATTTTCAGTATTAATAATGTTGTACGTATTTATAAATGAACTAGCGGTCGCCCGCGGCTCCGCCCGCGTGGATGTCGGTTTTCGCGACAAAAAGTAGTCTATGTGTTGTTCTGATGTGTAACCTATAGAGGACCTCCGCGGCTACGCCTGTGTGGATGTCGATTACCGCTACCAATGCCTAACTTTTGTCGGGATGAGAAGCTCGCGCTCGGACCTCCCGCCTTGTATTATACCTACCGACCGGCCTGCTGATTATCGTATTTTATGTATAAGTTTGGTATTTCTACACCGATTTCTATGATTATTTTTTTGTAGAATATGTTATAATGTTATCTTTTGTTAATTAGGCATGAGCGAGAATATTATAAACATAGGAGTAGGTAAACAAATCAATAACAAATAATCAGAAAGCTCCAAACTGGTAAACTATCGGGAGTTATACGTGTTATTGTGAGTCAACCATTAAAGATAGACATATGCTGTTGTGGACTTTTTTTTAGATAATTTTAAGTAGAATATTTCCGTCATACATGATTTCTATGTAGCTTTAACCATTAAGGCTGCACACGCGACGAAAGCTTAAAAAATGGTGTAACTTCTCCCGTTTTCCCAACATTTTCCTTCACTGCTCTGCTCCTATTGATTGTAGCGTGATGAAAAGTATCCTATAACCTGCCCAGGAGTATGAAGAATAATTGTACCAAGTTTCATTAAAATCCGTCCAGTAGTTTTTGTTCCTATTAATAACATACAGACAGACAGACAGACAGACAGACAGACAGACAGAAAGACAGACAGACAGACAGACAAAAATTTTACTGATTGCATTTTTGGCATCAGTATCGATCACTGATCACCCACTGATAGTTATTTTAAAAATATATTCAATGTACAGAATTGACCTCTCTACAGATTTATTATAAGTATAGATTACAAATTAATCTAAAAGTACCCGAAACTGTCTCATTTTCCCGATGAACTTTGAACCCTTTATTGCAGCGATAAAGTTGAAAATCTATTAAGGAAATTTTACAGATTGTAGTAGCTTGAGGTTCTGGCGTCAGTACATATATTTTTTACCCTTTTAATATTTCTTTATTATATTGATGCCTTTAATGCCGGTTTGAACAAAAAAGTTAACAGCTGCAGAACCTTCCTTCATGTTAAATAAAAGGACCGAATAAATCTCTAATTAACACGTTTAAAACGAACCCTTCAAGCAAACCTACTTGGTATGCACAAAAATGTTTTTGTTCATCGTCACAGCATTGTAAGCGCAGCTCTGCAAATTAAGTAGTGTGGAAGAGGAGAATCAATAGGGCTCTCCACGGTATACATCTCCTGGGTGATTCGTAACTTTAGCTTAGGGTTAATTCATACGTACGAAGGATATATATGTAGGTAAGTAAGATTTCTGGGGGTAAACCACATTCATTTTATTGAAATAATCTTTTGTGTAACTGCTTAAAACTTAAACGTTTTTGGGGCTGTTTTTTGTAAAATTTACCTTTGCTGATTTTCAGCCTACTTTGAATAAATTAATTTTTGTCTGTTATCTTATTAAGGCAATCTTATAATCAATCTATCTTATTATCTTATAAAGACTGTTGACACATAAATACACAAAGTTTTTTCAGTAATGAACATTTTTCTGCTCATGAGTCATTTTTGTACATACACTATCGGCAACTAAAAAGCTTCCTTTTTTTATTAAAGTTCAAAGTTTACAAACGTGAGAGCCCTAATCGCGCAGGTGCGAATTGATCCATTGTTCAGTTATTAGTGCAGCATATTGTTAACACTGCACTTTAGAAATGCATTCTGTTTTATGCCTGCATACTGAAGAGTGGGTTTTTCAGTTCTTGAATGAGTAACCTTTAAATAAACGTACCCACAAGGTTAATATGTACCAAGTACCTAGTGATTTTAGGTTCGCTCAGTTTCTGTACCTATTATTACCCCGTGGAAACTACATCTCTTACTAGGATGAAAAATAATATAAGGGCACGGCAGTGCTTCAGCCAAGCCCCATAGAAAGTGACCAAACCATGGACCAAACCATTTCGCGATTCGCGGCTTTTTCTACAACAAAACTAGGGTTTTACACTTCTCCAACACTGAAATAAATTTTAAATTCGGCCAGTATCTTGAAATCAAGTTTAAACAAAAGTCTTCGGAAGAATAGATAATTTTGCTACCCACTGAATTTCAAAGGTCGCTCTTTACCACGACGTGTTTTATAAGAAAATTCGCGATCATCAATAACTTTTTTTAAACATATAAGTAAATTGGTTGGTTTACATCATAATAAGATTGAATTAACTAAAGTAAGTTTTGAATTTTATTAGTGTTGGAAAAGCAATAAATAAAATGTACAGAAATGAGCAACAATAGCATGACGCGTTGACTAGTGATTTATGCCCAATTTCCTGAAACCATTCGATTTCTCCATGTTGAAATATTGTTAGCTGCAACCTCCTTACAACGAATTTATTGTAACATATTCACTCTAACAATCGCGTAACGGTATTAAATGGACCAATTTTAATGTCTATTGTAAAACATGATATGAACGTTAGAACCAATGTAAACTGAGAAATAAAACGTCAATAGTAGTTCACAAATGTCAATTCAATACAGAGTAAATGATGGCGTCCAGGCCGATTGTCGGCTACGGCGGCCGTTCTCTTTTATGGAGATCAGCCAGCTGCGCAGGACATATTATAGTGTACAAGCATTCTCGCGGATACAGGTGCACTCTCTATTCCCTCACTCTCATAGTCCGATGGGACGGCAATCCGACACGACCGGAGAGAGAACAGGCGCAGGACCGACACTTACGTGCTCTCCGATGCACGGGTGAATCAATCACCCACTTCTAGACTCCAGGCTTCTTTATGAAAGTTTCTCAAAACCTACAAAGCGATTTCGGCCCGACCCGGGATTCGAACCCGAGACCCCGTGCACAGCAGTCGCGCCTTGCGACCACTAGACCAACGAGGCAGTCAAAGCCAAGAGTAAATAATAGTCATATCAACTATCAAAATCGATAATGAAATCATCTTGCCTTAGAACTGATTAATCAGCAAAAAACTTAAAAGCGCGCCGTCACGAAAAAAAACAAGACTGTTAACTGATATTCTCTTCTTTACGTTAAAGTATGTTAAGTACAGACACGAAACGGGTACATGAACATAATTTGCATCATTACCATAGCTTAAATGTAGGCGTTTCTACCTAAACCAAACAGCTGGAGGAGTCACGTATTTGGTATACTATTTACTCAACTCGACTTATGTCTTAATAACAGCATTTTAAAGGCTTTAAGATGACTTTATAATACGCTGATCGTGCTACTCTCTAGCGCAGCTTATAAAGGTGCGTGCGCGCATGTCTATAAAGAATACGACCACCATAAAGATAGATGGATAGAAGTTCTATGTTATGGCCATTAGTAATCATTTATGCTAATAAAATCTTTGAATTGATGAAGACATTTGATAAATATGTGCTCAAAAGCTTTTCGTGGCTTGAAGCTTTGACAGATGTTAAAACCCCCTTCATAAGTGACTTTGGCTCGTCGAGTATTTTGCGTGAGGAGCTCGCGGCCAAGTTACACCCAATTTTTGAATATCCTTAGCAATCGTTACGGGTAGACAGAAGTCAGAAAGTCTGACAATCAGTTTTATAAATGGGTATCGGGTTGATCGGGTATTGGGTTGAGGAGTTCAGATAGGAAGTCGCTCCATGTTAAACACTGGTGTATAGAAAAAAGGCTGGACAGACGATGAAGTACCTATCCTGCATGTATCCCTTATTATTATTTCACGCACCTAGAACCTGAAAACCTATTGTTGTAATCGATGAAAGAACCGCGTCCACATCTATTGTTTTCTAAATGAATAAAAATCAAAAACACCAACGGTAAGTACCTAAGTCAGGGCTCCGTCATTTCATGAGACAATGGCGACCCGGCGGTCTTGGCCCTTAGCGGACCAAATTCAATTTTGATCGCAAATACAACTGTACATTTAATCAATTAGGCATATTTTAGCTTGCAGCGATTGCTGATGCAGGGGAGTAGGATATTAAGCCAGTATGTATTCGAAACGATCTACTCAGTGATGTATCTGCTACCTATTTATTAATCTGCGCTAAAGTTTTGTTCGTATTTCACCTTCTGAATGGGTTATTTGTTCATTGTTTTGCACGCACGTGTAAGTGAGCGGCGGAACTAAGCGGCGGAAGTCCTTTATCTGTCGGCCGTTCATCTCAACGGTGACGTTAAGCTTTGATATTGATGACGAAGAGTTTAGTTAACTGGATCCATTCAAAGTACGGTCAGGCAATGCTTGAATGCGCTGTTCTGTTTATGTGCAAGTAATGTGTTATCTAAGTACGTCATTGTCTCTTTAATAATTAGTTTTTAGTGGCCTATTTAGTTTAGACTATGTAAAATACGATAGTTAGAATTAAGATGAACGTTGAAATGAATATGGATGAAAGAAAACACAATCATACATCTCAGAGGTTGAAATAAAAGCAGAGAGTTACAAATTCGTGAGATTTCAAAGCGTAGACGTGACAAACCTTCAAAAATCCTACTATTTTATTCACTCATCACGTTATAACATGTTACGAAATACATATCCAAGTTAAGATGTTGTCTTGCCTTTATGGCGCGCACTTAAGTTGTTTATTGCCAGTATAAGCTGTGAAGCAATAGTAAATGACCCAGATGCATTGCAATTATTTTATAGTACTGTACATCATCCCAATAGCTTGCATAATGTTCCTGTATCATTGTTGCGTATGCAAATACGCATAAACAAACAGCCCGCGGTCGGGCTGTGTTCGTGTGAGTGGTTTGAGCGGATTTTATAGAAGTTAGCACAACACGAGATCCGCTTGACCGCCAATCGCGGCGGAGCTGTGTGTGAATCACCTTATGTTGTTACTAGACTAGACATCATAGTACTCAATAATGAGTCCGGTTCGCTGACTCAGAGAAAATAATGGTATCTTAATTTGACTGTAGAAGGGCGATGTCGGAATTTCGTACGGCCATTAACTAAGAATATTTTGGACACCAATTAACTGTATAAAAATGAAGGAAAACATCTTGAGGAAACTTGGACTTGTTTAAAAGGTTTGAAATCGCCAATCCGTATTAAGCAAGCGTGGTGATTTGAGCTTATTCCTTCTCTATATGAAAAGCGGTCTGTGCCCAGCTGTTGGACAGTAAAAGTCGCTGATGAAGTTAATATATTTCTCAAAGAGCATTAGCTACTACATTGATAGGTACTAAAACAGTTCATAGAAATGCTTTCCACGAACAACAATTATTAAATGATAAAATACTAGCACACCGCAGCCCACCAGGAATCAAACAAATCACATAACTTCACGTCAGATCCTAGAACCCCGTACGTTTACTTCACACATATTTGTGTAAACCAGCATCCAGTTAGCGACGAGTTTTCTTAGAAACTATAGTAAAATACTCGTGTGGGCACCATATTTGTCACCTGAGCGAGACAAGCCGCTATCTAACGGAAAGGGGACGCAAGTACCCGATCGCAGATAGCAAATGCTAGCATGTTTTACATAATATTTTGTGCAGGTACCAGCTGCAGAATAGTTTCGTACTTGGTGATTTTTAGGATAAAGGCAGGTGTTACATAGCTAGTAATATTTATATTTTGTCTACTTGGCTATTTTTCTTTTCGCGTAGTTTTTATATTAAATATGCTTGAGGGATAAAACTAAACTTAAACGTCCCGGTAAACCTGTTTTGCAATCTTATTTACGGCTAAAAACCCTATGTTCCTTCTGGAGGTCTTCGTGTGCCAGGGCCACTGTAACTCTTGCGAACAACCCGCAGCCCCAGATCATACTCGTATTTACGACTCATGTAAAAGTTTTAGCTAGAAACGATTTTCGTATCTCTTTTTTAGCTAGAATTGACATTATCATACTTCAATCTTTAAAGGCCTTCTCATCAACAAAAATGAGCTGCGTAAAGTCTAAACGTTTCAAAATATCACTTCATTTTAAAGCAATTTGCTATATGGATAGTAGTAGTTTATTTTTCAATATTAAAATATAAATTAAAACCAAAAGTACGTCTTCCTCTTAGCAATCTTATTCATCGTCTTCTGTTTTCTTACTTTTAACATTCGTTCACTCTCCATCACTCATACATTCTGTCCGCTCATTCATACATTCCCATTTACTCAGAATTATCAAATTGACAAACTATTGACTCATGCCTCCAACATAGCATTACTCCACATCGTTGTAATGATATAACGTTGCCTGGTAATGGTCTATAATCGCATTATGGTATGCACTGGCATTGCTCTATGCACTTAAGTTATAACTTGTAACATTTCCGACTTCTTTGGAAGTATGAGAAAAACCACGATCTGCGTAATGCAAATTACGAGACTGGTTGTCAATAGTTGGACTTTGTACAGACATCAAGATATAAACATCTGTCGAATTCCTTAATAGATTTTGAACTTTATCGCTGCAGCATATCGTTCAAAGTTATTGGGAAAAATGTACCTTTTCGGGTAGCTTGATGTGCAGGCGATTGTACATTAGAAGCCTCTAAAATCGGATCCCATCAATATTCATCTTTTCAGTTTTATGATTTGTCATAAGTTTAATTTTGCAAGTATATAAAAAAGGTTAATTAAATCCATTGCTTCGCCTTTTGCTAACTGTACTGTTGATATCAATAAACAACTTGTTTGAAGACTCAAGTGGTCTGCCGATAGATTGCTGAATAAACATGCATGGACTATGACGGCGTTACACTCCACTTCCAATCTTCTTTAATCAAGTATAAGCATAAAACCTACACCGTAATATGAAGGTGCGTCTATGCTAGGCGAACCGAGCACGAGCGAACACAATTCGTCTAGTGTGGACGGACTTACAAGCCTCGAACGAGCGCGCTGCGAGCATTTCGTTCGTGCCCGTCTGCTCTCCGCTATTGTCGGTTTTTTGACGAACACAAAAGGATTTGCTTTGATTTGCAAACAGTGATCATTGTAGGTTCGTTGCACGTTACACTTGCGCCGGGAACTACGAAGCCGAGAACGGTACCGCGCGTGCTCGGTTCGCCTAGCATAGACACACCTTTTGAATTTACTTCAAGTTACTTAAGTATGTTTCGAAAATAAGTATATTCAGCACAGTTGATGTCAATTTGCTTATTACCAACTGTATTACCATATTTATTATGAATATTAATAGAGTCTGTAATAGAAACCTTAAAATTTGCATGTATAATTTGCATTATACTTAATAACGTGTGTGCTACAAGTGTGCACGTATGATTATGTCGTTGACCTTTTAAACTTGATGATTGTAAGTGGGTTAAGATACCAAATTGGGTAGTTATATTGACTAAGTCAAAAATAAAATCTTTTATGGTATTTATTTGGTAAAGTATCCTAAAATATCAATTTCACTTATCGTTTTCAATGAAAACTGTTTGATTTTTTTATTGATAATATGAGTAAAAAAAAGCATACAGCTTGAAGTGAAAAATCTGTGACGTCTTAGTTCTTATTTTCATACAAATCGCATTGAGATTAATAGCTTTTGACAATTCCATAAAAATATTGAATTTGAATAGTTGTCTATTACCGTATTTCCAACAGAAACAAACATTTTCTTAGATTTAAGTTGTGATTTTCAAACTTCATCGAGCCCTGTTCTGTTTTACATAGATAATTAATTTGCCGTGTAGGTAAGCGTAATACATAAAATTCTATGCATGTCTTTTAGGGTCGCATATAAGAACTGTTCTAAAAATAAATGTATTTAGCTTCTACTAAAAGAATTCGAAGATGCGCCGCGTCGGTACTGTCAATGACTTGCAAATTCCATAAAGTTTTGATATCAAACATACATAGTAAAAATATACATACCATGTTATACAGTTTTGGGCTTAGATATATTGTTTGTTATGGCGGCTACATGTATGTATAAAGTGTGTCAGACACAATGAGGTTTTAATACATTATCATGTCTTCTCTACCGCCTTTCAGTTCGGCATGTAATAATAACTTGTAAAGAATGTAGGTAACTGTTAATTTTAACTGTAATTTTATAAACGTTAGCAATTAACTAGTAAGTTGCACGTCGTTTATATTGATGATCCATTGAATGCTTTATTGAAAATCTCAGACATATTAATGGCCGTAAGAATTTTTGTATGTACAGACGACAGCACATCAAGCTACTACAATCTGTCAAATTTCTTTAATAGATTTTCAACTTTATCGTTAAAGAACATGGTTCATAGTTGATTGGGATAAATTTTCAGATTCGGATACCTTGATATGCTGGCGTCTGTACTATGAAATTATGTAATTTTTTTCTTCCTTGTGTTTCCTAGCCAAAAATCCTCCAAATTTATTATTTTTTCTAATTTCATGCCGTATTTGTTTAAAACCATATTACCATGAACATAGCTATGTACATATATTTTTCTTGAAGCGTGAGTATCGTGAACAGCTGTGGTATGCGGCACGCTATGGTTCATGCGGGTCGAAATGCGCCCGCGACGGTGTAAGTAGGGGCTACGGTTATCTGCTTATGCGCATTCTAATGATTTCTGTTTGTCATTCATTGCTTAAGGGTCTTGGGACGGCTAAACTTATGTATATGTCTGTTACCGTCAATCTAAACCATGAATAACGAATATTTACGGTAGTTCTAAACTTTCATTACATCAAAATTATATGAAGATTTACTCAAATCGTTTGATAAAATCTAGCTAAGCTGCGTTTTCAAGTGCATCCCGTGAGACCTACTTCGCATAGCTGGATAAAATAGCCTATAGCCTTTCTCGATAAATACGCAATCTGATTTTCAAATCGGACCAGTAATCCCTGAGATTACCGCATTCAAGCAAACAGAGACACTTCACTTGAGTATATTAGTATAGATTTGATGAAATTAAACCTACTTACGACTTCCTTACTTAATTTAGATTCGAATACAATATAACCTACCCCCTGAAAATCAAAAGCAAGACTACTTTAGGTAGGTGGTATATATTTGTGAAAAGCGAACACCCAGTAACTCAAAATTGTTCATGCAAAATATTGCATACGTAATAATGCACACGCGCATCTAAACCATGTTTCACTACACACCACTAACAGTTAGGGCACGATTGCTAACACAAGTGCTTAGGGCTACTGTATAAATGACTACAATAATAGAGTACGCCTGCCTAGTGCGTAGAGCTAATGAATAGGGCTGCTACTATACTTAGTATTTAGAGTTTGTTTAAGTAGAACATATGAATAGACAGCTACCTATGTACAGTTACCAACAATAACCACTAATAAAATTACAAAATATCTGAACACTCAAATCTTAAATTGCGAAAGTTTGTAAGTATGGATATGTTTTCGCCTACAAGTAAACTGATTTTGAAGAAATTCAGCAGTATAACAGCTTATTTATTTCAAATTCAAAAGTATTTATTCAAAGTGGCTGAAAACCAGCACTTTTTGAACATCAAAGTTGCAAAAGACAGCCCTCAAAGCGCACACCCTTCGCCTTAGGAAGAAATGGTGCAACTAACTCCCTAGAAACACATATCTGTCTGTGGGTTTGACGAACTTATCAGAGTAACATATAGGCAAAATTTTATCCATACATTATATTTCCCATACAACAGAAGTGGTTTATGATTCGTTTTTGTTTTATAGTAAATGGTATGGAACCCTTCGTGCGCGAGTCTGACTTGCACTTGGTCGGTACCTATTTATTGTGTGAATCGACTTTTGTTGCTGAACGCAACTACGTAGGGCTAATGAATAGCTGCTATAGTTCATATCTATGGCCCCATTGAATAGACGGCTCCTACACTACGTACCCACATTGTTGTGCGTGATGTTTACCTCCGTGCCTCTGCGGCACTCCTCGGAGGGCCGTGACCCGCCACCTGCCGGTCGCGGGTGAGCGACTCGCCTGTTCCATTGTGATAGTAATTAGATAGTATGTTACGCATTTATGATAGTATTTACGCTTTTATGACAGTAGTAACGTCAAAATCATGTGTGATTCGCATGAAATTATATGAAGAGCTAGGACTGTTCATATACATATAGTCCCTAGTTTTCAATAGTTAGATGCTAGTTCAAGTACTGGTCTGAAGTCATCACTTGATACAAATGTGCAATGATACATACTTCGAAGAATCACCGCCTATGTCTAACAAGAGATTACGCTGACGCTCTCATAAATAAAATAGTGTTCAAGGAATAGAATAACTGAAGAAGTATAACACTATACAGCAGATCCTAGACCTGCCTTATCTTTGTACAATAATATTGAAAGGTTCCTCTTATCGAACCTATCAATTATATTGCAAAATAATACAATATGGTCTACGCAATTTTCTTGTCCAATCAGAAAATAAAATGTAGTATAACGGACCTTTGAAACAATTGTTTATTTAAATAACATAAAGTAATAAGTACGGGTGTTCGTCCCATTTTATTGACTGGAGTGTTGTCTGTAGTGTTCTTTACTATTCAATAAAATAAAAAAGAGAATCCCTCAATCAATCGTTCAATTATCGCGCAATCTTCAATATTAGATTATTAATCCTATACGGCGCATTACGAATTTCGCAATTTAACGAATTGATCGTCTAGAGTCAGCCTAACACATATAGAAACCGAGAGTAGAACGTTCGAACGTATCGAAAACAAAAGAAAACTATCACCAATACAATTACAAGTGCAACGTTGCGTACATGTCGCAAAAGTGTCTCTGTTATGTAAACACTACACAACGGTGTTTGCGCATTCAGTCGGGAGGCGCATTCACACGCCACTGGCCACCACTTCCTGTGGCCGCGGCTAGGAAACGGGCCCATTCATGCGTGCGCCTGCGACGATTGCCCGACCCCTCGTGCGCTATGATGCAACTCTGCCGTTGGTTAGGGTAGGTTGCGACGTTATCGCTTTCGAATTCTATCAGTCCTTCGAAGTAAGTATTTCTTTCGAAGGTTTTGGGCCTTGGACGCCCGTCATGATTTTATGTCATCTTTTTATCAAGATCCTTAGCAAGATATGTTTGGCAGAGGCCTTAAATAATCTCAACTTAAAAATCGAAACTTTCAATTTTTCTCAATCAGCTTTGAACCATATGCTTCAGCAATAACATTGAAAATATTAGTAGTAAATTGTAGTAGCTTGATGTGCTGGCGTCTGTACACCCAGGACATATATTCAAACATGGATAACAATGGTATCTAACTAAATTGTTAGACGTCTTTATAAATGATTGAGTGTTGAAAAGCCAACTTTTTGCTCCAGTCATTGAAATCTATCAAGTGATTATTTATTAAGTAACGGAGCAATTAAATACGATATTCAACACTTCGAAAGTGTATTGTTGGCACATTTCAACTTCCTGATTTTGAACTATTATTTTCGTAACGCGATATAGGTATTATGTGGGTATTATGCACCAAACAACATGTCTAATACTGGCACTGATAGATATTACGGAGATTACGTTCTTTTCTGTTAAATCTGTTCTTTTGTGTTTAAAATGTTGAATTGTTCATAACCATTTCTTATGTGCTGGTTTAACTGTTGCAGGCTTTTTGTTCCTTACAACCTTTTTAGAAGATTTTTTTTACACTTTTACTTTTTCAAATTTTTAAAAAGTTTTAAAAAGACAACGGATTTATGAAACTCTCTGTTTTGGTTTGCGGGTATAATAATTTTCGTTTTAATTTTTAATAATACTTAATATTAAAATTTTATCATTTAAGGCTCTGACCGTTACAATAACTGATCAATATTACTCTTAACTATGATCTTGAAATGTATTTAAAATTCGATACCATAAACTATTTTCTATAAGATGAAAGTTTAATAAAACTAGTATTTTATAGTTATCAAAAATCTTTTTAATTCCTCTCTTATTGCTCTTTGATATCAAACTTTGATAACCTAAATACTGTTCAGAAACCTTATCACACAAGATAACAACCTTACAACTTCCGCAGAGACCTAATTAAGGCACACCTAATCACACTTATTTGCACTGTCTGACGTTCATCAAAATCTGTTAAGAGGCAGCCGAAATATTGATAAGAGATAGAAATTGGTACAGACGCCAGCACCAGAAACTGTCAAATTTTCCCAATTAACTTTGAACCTTATGCTTCAGCGATAAAGTTGAAAATATATTAAGGAAATTTTAGCTTGATGTGTAGCCGTGTACAGCACTGATTGTAAGCCTTCTCGCTATAATTTGTAAACAATTGGTTTAAATGTTGAAGGTTTGTGGAAAGAAAATGAATTAGGAGTGAATGACAATGGCCATTGTATTGAAATAATACTGCACAGTTGCGGAGAATACACTTGAAATAGTCACTTAGCTGCTTTTTGTGTGCTTAAGTTGTACTTGTACTATGCATTGACTATTGGCTATGTTAATATACAAAATACCTTTCATAAAGGTCCATTTACTTTACATTTACACAATACACATTTACAATTAGTGCACAAAACATTATTTGTATTATTTTGCACCGTGATTTTGCATATCAAAGAGTCTGTGCTTAGACTGCTTAGGTATTCTTAGTGTGGTGGTCGAGAAAATAATGATTAGATAAATAATACCTACTTTGTATCACCATGACATATATTAAATTTGTCTCAAAAAGGCTTCAGCGTGTTGCCTTCGGCCCCACGTTCGCCTTCTAAAAATCTGAGACGCTGTAGTCCCGTGGTTTAGAAGAGACTTATAATAATACTTAGGATGGTCTAAAAAGAATAAAAACAAAACAATTTTTTGTAACAAGTCTGTTATAAGTCATTATTTTTCGTAGCTTTTATATTTTTTTACATGTAATTCATGTGCGTCAACGCAATGTTATTAATTACCATCAGCCATTAATCGCGTGGTGCATATCATCTCGATTTCCATGCATTCATGTTGCAGTATATCGTCGATCAAGCTTTCAATCATCAAGAAATCAAGCATCGTATCATTCTAAGCATCTTAGTATTTAGGAATTTACCGGTTAGTTTTAATTCTGTCAACCTATATGTTAGCATAACCACAATCGAAATTAAGTTGATTACTCAGACTAGCAAATATAGGATTAACTAGTTTTATTCCAATTAAATATAGTAGTATAAGTACTTGCCATTATACAAGTACCGTACACATAACAACGATTGAATATGCGACCCGCATCTCCAAAAGAGAGCGCCGCATGTTGATCTGATACGAGCGAAGTTCGCTTTTTATCGGCGCAGGCGCAAAGGAAAGTGGTTGATATGCGACACAATGGCCGCGCAGCGCTGCGCCACCTTTTGTATGCGACGCACATCACCTGACCCACATAACATCGCCGTATTCAAAAAAATCACAACATAATTGGTTCGTTTTTTCTCAGCAAGTTCACCGACTTTACGCCCGGAACCGCGGGAGACAGACTTTGTTTAGTAAGCAAGACTCGTTTACGTATCAGCCATTACTTAATCCTTATTTTTTTCACTCGTTCTCACTTTCATTTGAATGTTGTCTGCATACTAAAAAATAAGATTCCGTATTTTGGAGTGTTTACCTTTTAAATGTTCAACCTATACTCATACATACTTATTTCATGATTATTCGCCTCTATCACGATAAAGACTCGATCAGACCGCACACCGAGGCGTGAAAACATTTCAAATGAATAACTACACTAAGCACGTCAGTCAAACGATCGCAATTTACTAACAACAAAGATACATAGTTAGAAGTCAGTACACTGTATCCCCACGGCAGCCACTCGCGAACATTTCTTATCGCCTCGTAAAATAAAGAGAATCGCTTGAGTCAACAACAACGTGACTGCGGACCGCTGGAGACACGTCACAATGACCAGCCAGGTATAACCCTTTTCTGGTAACAGTTGTCATCACCGAGGAATGAATCGTGCTGAAAGTGAAGGTCTACTAATATTGGTGGATCATATCTTGACGACGCGAACTAATTATCGCTTCAAGAATGACACCTGGCAAGATCGCTTGCAGACCATTCGTGATGTTCTCATATAGCGATATTTGTCACAAATATCGAGCAAGCCTCGCGATCTTTCACATGACTGTAGACAAACGCAACGTCTGCATAAACTGGTTTCGAAGCCGTGAAGCTAAATTATTTGCTCATACTTCTTAAGATCAATGTTTATTTATGTCTTGTGGGGCAGTCCGTTGACTAAGATATTATCCTATAAATATTTTTCATCCTGCAGTCCTAGAAGACAGATGTGATCCTGTTAAGTGAATGCAATAAATGGCTTAATAGCCATTATTTCGCCATATATCTTGCGAGATGTTTTTATTGCCTCTTTTATGGACCCATATGAGAACATAGACGATGGCATCTCATTCAGTCTCAGGATCGGTTGAAAATAAAAGACTTGGGGTCCGTTTATAGATGCATCGAATGATGAAATATGTATATGTTCCCAGGTAATAGAGATTGTAATACCAATTCCTGATGCAGAACTGGTATGTGAATCCGCGACATTAGAATCAGCTTATCGATTACGGCGTAGGTACGTTATTGAGCAGCGGCACTTGCATGGCTTCCTTGTGACTTCGTATTACACAATAATAATATTAAAATGTTTCAGTATCTGTACTCCAGGCTTATGGGATATATCGTAGATAATTGATCTGTGGAGATTTAAGTCGACTTTTGAAGTTAGTTTTAACTGACAGATCATCAGCAGATTATGCCGATAAGGATGCAGTAAGCTTTTCAAAGGGTGTGAAACGTTTGAATTCATCTAATTATGCAAGCAAGGCACCATAACGCTGACGTAAAAGATCAAGCAGAATTTTGATCAAAAGAAATGTTTTGTCCCGAAAACGATGTCAAACATATTAAAGAGCATTTCGCTGGCTAACACAAGCTGAATAAACGCATACCAGGAGTATGTGTTTATCCAAGTCACGTCGAGACGAAGCGGTGGACAAAACAACAGCTCGTCCTGCCGTGTTCCAGTGAAAGTCGACACAATATAAACAAAAACTGTATTAGGATGCCAGCCGCGTTCGTCCCCTGTTTGTAAATTAGGACATTTCCAAATTGCATTCCTGCAGGTACGGCTACTGTTTCCTGTGGACTGTGGACAATGCTTCCATTTGGAATAATGTTTTAGGACTTTCTACAGCCATTTTAAAATTCTGTTCTGTTCTTAAATTCGGTTTGGGTACTGGTGAAGCGTACGTTTTGTGACCAAAAGGGTGTCTTTCATATGTGGGTTTTGTCTCATTATGTCAAATAATGATTATAGAGGAGGCCTGTGTCCTGCACTGGGACTTTAAAGAAACTGATGATGAAGATGAGATGACATAACACATAGTTGCAGAATTGCTACGTGAACAACTGAAGTCTTCTGGGTATTGGATAGATAGGGGAACTTCAGCAGCTCTGCACTAAAGTACTATGATACAAGCTACCGACCGGGTCACTTCTTTTTTGGTCTATCTACCAACGAAAGTGTCAAAATTCCTAATCAGGTTTGAACCATAATGCTTCAGCGATATAATTGAAAATCTATTAAGGAAATTTGACAGATTATAGTAGCTTGATATGCTGGCGTCTGTACATTGGGTACAATAAGCCATAATACGACTTCATTTTATGTTTATCATTCACAATGTGGGAATCAATCACACACGACGCAGCCTTGTCCACTCTCCTCCATTCATCTGTCAAAACGCTCATACGTTCCGATATTTATCTGGAAGGTTCTTTATAATATATAAATTCTAAGAATTATTGTCCACTTGTATTATAAATAAACAAATAAGTGAGACGAAAGAGGAGAAAGCTGTAGGCGGTAAGAGCAAAAGGGTGTTCGGAAAGTTACCATGTATGTATATCCCCCTTTTAAGGGACTAATTTGCCGTAAGTAAAATTCTTTGGTAGGTTTTTGTAACAGGTATTAAGGCAACTCTTATGGAAATAATTGATTGGTAAAGTAAAAGTATTGTAAGCTTACCGAAGGCCTTTTATGAATTGAAAGAGATTTATAATTACTTCGGCATTGTAACGACAATTTACTGCAAGTTACGTAAGCATTTGAATTCTCGAAAAACATCTAGAATTTGTCCTTAAACAAACGAACAGCAAATCAAGCTACCCGAAACTGACAATTTTCCCAATCAACTTTGAACCATATCGACGGTTGCAGGAGGACGGATCAAACGATGGATGCATTCCTCAATATCACAAAAATGTCGCTTAGACCAATTAGCCTATCAACCGTCGCGATGGTCGATATGCTTCAGCGATAAAGTTGAAAATCTAGTAGCTTGATGTGCTGGACATTGCATATAAATGTATACTTAATATTTCAAAGCTACCAAGAAATTACATAAATGATAAAAAACTATTTCAATTTTAAATACGAACAAGTTCAATGTCGGTCACGGGCTCAACCGAAATGCTAAGATCGAGTCATAATTACAACAGCAGGTGCAATTTTGAACTTTATTACGCAGACGACAAAGATTACAATCGTGCTTACGGAAACGTATAGCCAGGTTCGTAAAACCGTTGGTAAATGTAATCGTGATAGGTTCCAACATAAATTTCATTTTTGCAACTTTTAATTTTACCTGTCATGTTTTAAGTGCAACCTGCATGGTAAAGAACTTTAATAACGTTACAGAAATTTCAACCTTATTTTTTAACAATAAGGATTCTTATCGTACATTATTTATTTAAAAGGGCATCGAAACCAATGTGTAAATATTTTTTTTTTATTAATTATTTATTCAGTCTTTTGTGTTCATTAAATAAATTTATTATATTTCAAAATAATATTTTATTATTACATGACCAATGATATAAAAATGTACATATTTTTACGAGCACTACTAATTCAATATTTTTTTTTTTTATTAACAACGACAATTAAAGTAAATTATGCGAAAAAATATATAGAAAATTCATGTGAATTATTACGGTTATTTATTATGATTATCTAATAATCGAAAATAATTTTTTCATTCATTTTAAATTTGAATAAATTGCACATTCATAAACGAAAGAAGTGAAATTTATAAAATTAAAAAGCTTAAATAATTATAAGCAGTAACAATTAGTTTTGCATCACATTCGAGACACCATTTATTTAAAGTTAATATTAGAAATTTTAAAACGCAATGCAATGAATTAGTCAATTCTATATACGAATATTTATTACAAATCCTACGATAATAGTAGTTTCTGATATTATTAAATAATTTAGAAATAAAGATAGCGTAAGTCGTTGATTTCTATTGTAAGACTGTGACGTAAGAAAGTATGGACGACTTACGGCCTGTTTCACCACCTACGAAAAGGTCCCAGATAGTTATTTGGTAGATCATTTCATACAAAATCTGTTCCATTTTTGAATTTATTCGGTAGGTAGTGGCTATTCGGACATTGTGAAGCTGTCCCTTAGTATCTTTTATTGAATACGCATAATATTTTAAGGGAATTAGGCCTTTTGAACGCAGATATTAAATAAATTTTATATGTTAAACTTTCCAATGGCTTAATTCTGCTTCCCCGATTCTTTACGTTACGGTGCCATGTTAAATGTTACCAACGGTACCTACTATTTTTGGAATTAAGGAAATTAATCGTAAATATCAACTGATTTGCTTTCCTCAAAGGAGTAAATCACTGACAATTACAAGTATTGTCTACAAACACGCAAAAAGCGTGATTTAATAACTAAAATTAATTTAGTGCAGGTTGGTGTAGCAGTGGATAGTGAGCATTCATTTATTTAATTTCGTTTCTGCAACTTTGATGGACTGTTTTCATTCAAGTTAACGGGTAATTAAATCGCATGGGATAACCATTTAAAACTAAGTAAAGCACTGGCAAACCCAGACAGTTTTTAGACCAAATAATCAAAATAAGAAAAAAGAAAATGCCGTACCTATAATTGTCAACGTTGTTGAACGAAAATCTTAAAAAAAAAAACAAATTCAATGGTTTCGTCATGGGTTTTGTATTTTAAAACACTACTTGTTGAATCATTCCCTTCTGAAATGGTTTCTTATCACAATATTACATACTCGAAGTGATAGCGATATAATAGAGTTTAAGTGGCTGTCAAGATATAAAACTAATCGCTAGTTAAACAAACATGACTTTTATTTAGCTCCTGTTAGGTTGTGCGGTTTCTCTCGTGTCCTATGGGAACTACTCCTCGTTGCAACTACAAGTAGTCTATAACCTCCCTCGATAAATGGGCTATCTAGCAAAGAAATGACTTTTCTGATCGAGCAGTTCCTTATATTAACGCTTTCAAGCAAACAAACTCGTCAGCTTTATAATATTAGTATAGAAATATAGATATACTTATAAAAAAACACAATAGATTCATGACTCTAATATTATCCTGGGCTGCGGGTTGTTTGCAAGTGTTACCATGGCCCTGGCACACGGGGACCTCCAGTAGGAACATAGTGGGTTTCAGTCAATAAAACTCCGACACTCCCTCCAGCTGCACACACAGCGGAAGAGTTCATTTGATGATTTCCCACGAAAATAAAATTCTCTAATATTATAACTTATACATACATGCAACATACCAATAAATACCTACTACCTACTGCAGCAGTCGTGGTGCTTGAAGTACATAGCAGTAATTCAGGTAATTCATTCTACGGATTGTTCAGACAAAAACCTGAACATAAAAATGCGGATTATGTGTTGAAAGCAAAAAGCAGAGTTATAATATGACGACCCAGCAATTTAATTTGTTTCCAACTTATTGCATTGATACCATAATTCTTCTCTGTAAGACAAGAAGCCTGTGCTAAGCAGAGTATAAACAGTTTTGCTAATAAATATTATATTGTAGTAGATAAACGTCACATGACAGTGACCTGTTGAATAATTTGAGAATCCATCTCCGAGCAATTTAATAACAATTTGATCTTGACACGTAATGGCTTGGTGTTAACGAATTCGTCATTCTGTCGCCATATTGATGTGTGTTCTTGGTTTTATGGATAACTGATTTGTTTAACATACTTTTCTTGTATCTTTTTGGCTGGTGATTGCAAGCTAGTAAGCCTAATAAATCGCAAACAAAGATGTAATCATCGACAATATTAGCCCAAAAAAAAGGTCATAGGTATGTGTCACATTTCTATCTGCGGTTTGATGCGGAGAGAACACCTAAAAAATGTTTACTTCCACTATTCTGTTATTTAGCTTATTTATTACTAGCGGTCGCCCGCGGCTCCGCCCGCGTTGATGTCGGTTTCGCAACAAAAAGTAGTCTATGTGTTGTTCTGATGTATAACCTATAGAGGACCCCCGCGGCTACGCCAGTGTGGATGTCGATTACCGCTACCAATGCCTAACTTTTGTCGGGATGAGAAGCTCGCGCTCGGACCTCCCGCCTTATATTATACCGACCGACCTGCTGATTATCGTATTTTATGTATAAGTTTGGTATTTCTACACCGATTTCTATGATTCTTTTTTGATAGAATATGTCATAATGTTATCTATTGTTAATTAGGCATGAGCGAGAATATTATAAACATAAACAAATAACATAAACATAAACAAATCAATAACAAATAATCAGAAAGCTCCGAACTGGTAAACTATCGGGAGTTATACGTGTTATTGTGAGTCAACCATTAAAGATAGACATATGCTGTTGTGGATTTTTTTTTAGATAATTTTATGTAGAATATTTCCGTCATACATGATTTCTATGTAGCTTTAACCATTAAGGCTGCACACGCGACGAAAGCTTAAAAAATGGTGTAACTTCTCCCGTTTTCCCAATATTTTCCTTCACTGCTCTGCTCCTATTAATTGTAGCGTGATGAAAAGTATCCTATAACCTGCCCAGGAGTATGAAGAATAATTGTATGAAGTTTCATTAAAATCCGTTCAGTAGTTTTTGTTCCTATTAATAACATACAGACAGACAGACAGACAGACAGATAAAAATTTTACTGATTGCATTTTCGGCATCAGTATCGATCACTTATCACCCCCTGATAGTTATTTTGAAAATATATTCAATGTACAGAATTGACCTCTCTACAGATTTATTATAAGTATAGATTTGTTGTTTCGCTTAGTTCCTTATATTAACTTGAAATGTCTCGGTTCAATGACGAATGCTGTAACTTTTGACGTTTCTTGTTGCCTTCAAGAGATGCAGTGTCTTGGCTGGGAATTGGGATAGCTTAATAAATAAAACATGTCCCAATAAAAGTTATTAGTTTAACCTGACATTTACCACGATTGTGTGGTGATTTTGATCTGACTTGGGAAAATAAAGTCTAAGTATAGAAAAAGAGTGATTTCTTCTTTTCGTGATCGATTTGTAAAGTGTAAAGTTTTCTATAAATTAGCAAACATTGAAGATAAATAGTTGTATCACGTACATAACACATACGTGCTAAAACTTAACTATTCATAAGTAATTCACATCTGAGACATGCAAATGCAGTTTACAGTTTTACGTAAGAGATCTTACGTGAAAATCTGTTGTAGGAGAAATCGAAGAGCTACTCTCTTCTGTTAATATTATATTTGAAAAGGATAGTTAATCTATCAGTCTCCGTTCGTAGGATTGCAGAAACTCGTTTTAAATAGGTAGTATATTTTCCTTATTGCCTTCTTTTTTGACTGAACATGATTTCACACCATCAATAATTAACGATCATATTCTGACAGATTTTATAGCATCAATCAGAAATATTGAATACGACCCATGACCTTTTAAAAATGTAATGCTATGAATCTATTCAATTTCTATTGACAACAAGATCAACCAAGCCATAGAGAAAACGGACCGTTTAAAAGCAATTAATATGGTTTGATTTGACCGTATGGTGTAAGTAGACTATAGAGGTTGATTTAAATAAAACCGTCAATAACCGTTTACAAAACATGCTCTGTCATTTACGAACACAATATTTGTAGGCATGTAAAGACTTTAGAAACACTTTTATGGATACTGATAAACTGCTGTTATATATAACACCTGGACCACACCCAGCAAACATGTTCATCACAAACATAAAAAATTTCGAAAATCGAAACTGAGATTCTTAGTTTAGCATTCCGGCATGGAGACCATTGCGCCAACTCCTACTTGTTTATATGGTACAACTTGAAGCTTCATTGTTGCTATGCCTCCGATTTCTGACAATCAATGCATATTAGAGATCAATATTGTTTACAACTTTCTATGGGAACTTTATGTACCATTGTTTGCTCAAGGAGAGCGTTTATCGACAGCACGTCACGTAAAAAGTGCAAAACTACGATATGCGACAAGTTTTGTTTTCATTTCATATTGTGGGTACCTCACAACCTGCTCACAACGGCAAACTGTACGCTGATTATCATTACAATTAATGAATGTATCTGTTACTCGACTATTAGACAGTAATAGTCGTTACTGGAATCAAAACGTAACTAGCAATGTAATTGATAGCTGAAAATGCGTGTTATGTTTGAAATCAACTATACCTGTTCTGCTTACTTCATTTGGGATGCAGGCAACTCGGCTAACGGTTGCGCTGACTTTGAGGAATTTCACGAGTCTCCCACATATGCGCACGGTTCATTAATTAATGTATCTTGAACGCATAAAATGACAATTAACCACTTCTAATTAATGTGACTCATTACTTAAGTGTCAATTATAATCCAATAAGATTCTCGTGCGATCTAATCGATTGAACAGCGAAAATAATTTTACCTACATATTTACTGTTCCTACTTTCTTTTGCAACGGTAAAATTGTATTCCATGGTGTACCTGCTAACGATCCTAAACTAACAGAACTTTATTTAAAGAAAACTTATTAAATATAAGATGGTTAGTGTCGGCAACACCAACTCATCCGCTACAGGTGTCATAATTCACGTGTAAACACCGCTACGGGCTACGTGGAAGAAATCCAGCGAGTTCTCGCGTACGAAGTGGAACAATGCGCGTGCGACTGTGCTCAATTCTATTAATCAATGTTCATCAAATATATTCACAGGTCGAATACATATTTATGCACCATCACCTGACTAGTAAACACTCAGGTCATATTGTCACGTTTGATGAAATTTACCGTTAAGATCCGCTGAGTGGTGCTCGGTCAAACTCCGGAGCTGCTCCTCGTCATATCACAGACACAAGCACTTGTTGATAACTATCACTATGTTAGAAACACTTCACCGATCACCGATGATCCACGCACATTTCGTCGGTCGCGGTTCGTGTGCTGTATGCGAGGGCCGCGTCGTGCGCATAGGACCAGCAAATGCGACGGACCGTGAATCTTAACCTACCTGTTGCGCTTGCGTGTCGCCCGTCGACGGCCCGCCGACCGGCGCGCTGCTGTACCGACGCGCACCGCCGCCATGTTTCATACAACCTCCTTACTAAAGTTTTACTTCAGGTTATCAACTTACCTTTACAATAAAACCTCCCAAATATAACGATAATCGTAAATGTGTCACTAAATATCTATTGCGTACTGTAAACACTCGTGGAACACTATAAAGATAGGCGTAAAAGCCTTAATCTGCTTTATCTACGGAAAGTGCTGTCATCTATACAAAACAACTAACACTGTGGAAATCATTAAGTTGACGTTAGTTAACGTACAAGTCACAAGACATTGGTTAGGATTAATTAGATTAGCTATAAAAACTTTTTATCGCTATTATGTAAGTAAATGAAAATATAAGCGAACAGTGCATGTTTTGTCTTAATTTTGTATCAAAATATAAGTTTTTTTTTTTTCAATCTTAAAAATGTTAAGAAGCTCTTCAGACTTTGATCTTGTTTCTTGTAGTTTCACTCTGTGGTGATAGATGGAGCCACTTAACACAAAAGCCTTAACTTGACAATTATCGAAGGCTTTATTTGTATGATGTGTTGATGACGCATCGGGGTTTACGTGATGTTTACACGACTGCAAAAAAGTGGGATTATCTAGTATCACAGGTAACTTACATTAATGTTTTTACGTATAGTGGAATGCCGGGGGGTTTGACCTCGGAAAATCGTTACAGTAAATGAATATTCTTGATTACGGTGCATTTTTTTTATTTATGCCATAACTTTCAAAGCTTACAAAAAAATGTACAGACGCCAGCACCACATCAAGCTACTACAATCTGTCAAATTACCTTAATAGATTTTCAACTTTATCGCTGAAACATATGGTTCAAAGTTGTTCGGGTAGCTTGATGTGCTGGCGTGTGAACTTTAGATTTTTATCATTATTTAATCAATAGATTAACAAAATATCACACAGAAGGATAACCCATTCATAGGCATCGATATAGTCAATAACCAGGAACAACTTTAATACCCATAAACGTAGACTGAGGACTGCTACTGAGCTTCGGGTCTGTGGGCGGTGAGTCTGGGTAGCTCATTGTCCGTACGTCGAAGGACGACGGGCCCGTGTCGGCGGCGCGTACTGTTCCACGCGCTCCTCGAAGAGATGTCAGCAACATAGGAGGGGCCCTTTAGGGCCAGGGTCTGCCTGGGCTACCTGGTTATTCGTAACAAATACCGTGGCCCTGGCACACAGAGACCTCCAGAAGGAACATTAGTCAGTAAGAGTCTGACACTCCCTCCAGCCGCACCCTCGGCAGGAGGAGGAGGGGTCATTTGATGATTTTCGACGAAAAATAAATGACTGCTACTGAGCTTCGACCCCAAAACCTCATAATGAACGATGCAATCATTGTCTCTAAATTTGAGTTCAGCTTTTTTGTAGGCCTGTCATCACTTAATCATAATTTTATATGGGACTAAAATTCCCAGCTAGGTAAGTACCTAGATACTGACCATTCTTCTATATTTGAAGCATCAGGCAGTTGGCAAAAAATATACCCAAACATATACATATAGTACTAGTGATAATTGCTACGTCACACTACGTAACCTACGTTTACATACGTAGCTTACACAACTATTACCCAAATTGTATCATGATAATTTGCACTTCACATTTTTTATAGTAGACGCCGTTTACCTTCGAGGCTCAATAATGAACGTGATGAGGACGGAAAGAATATTTTTATCATCATCATAACCCAAGTTTAAAATGCCCTTTACAAAATCTACCTAGCCTTTTCCCAAGCTATATTGGGGTCGGCTTCCAGTCTTAACCGGATGCAGCTGACCTCCTCAACCAGTACCTGGGCAACCCGATTCGTTTTGGTAATACTGGTTGTCAAACTTTCTGACTTCTGACTACCCGTAACGACTGCCAAAGATGTTCAAATAACAGCCGGGACCGACCAATTTAGCATACCTTCCGAAACACGAAGGAAACTCGTCATGACAAGATGGACAAGATCCTCAACAAATATTAACGAAATATTTATTTATGACTATTTTTGCTATTCATTATTCAGGAATTTCTATTAACCAATACTTTGACGTAGGAGCCCTCAACAAAATCGCGTATCAATTTATCCCATAAACACAAGACATCGAAAGACAAGAGCAGACCGCCCGGCGGCCGCTGTGACACCCAAACAGGTATAATACAAATAATTACAATATATTTTAATTTAGAATTGATAAAACACGACACTAAAACTCGAATCAACGACGCAGATATTAAAAGAAGGACATTATCATCAACGTTTTGAATGATAATTAACTACGAACACTTGGTGTTGCTTCATGATTAAATCATTAATGAAAGTTTGTATTCTACTGTTTAGAACACCTGGATAAAGATCCAGGTGTTTAAGATTATCTCCTCGTGTAAAAGATAATAAAAAAACACGTATCTAGCATTATCTGCCTAGCCTTTTCCCACGCTATGTTGGGGTCGGCTTGCAGTCTTAACCGGATGCAGCTGAGTATCAGTCTACGTCAGCGACTGCCTATCTGAACTCCACAAACCAGTTACCTGGGCAACCTTATACCCCTTGATAAGACTGGTAGTCGAGACTTTCTGGTTTCTGACCCGTAATGCACCCGTTGACAGACCAAAGATGTACAAATGAGAGCCGGGACCAAACTAACATGCCTTTCGAAACACGGAGGAACTTGTCATGACAAGATGGTCACTCATCCACGCCAAGCGTTGCTTTTAATCTTATAATTGACGGACCGGATTGTGGCTGTTACTTAGCCACGAGTGCCGGTAAATCACGTATAACTATTGTATGAGAGCGTCTACAAGACGCAAGACGTTTCGATGAATTGAACTCTTGAACTTAAATGTTACAATACCAGAACTTGACAGTTGCACATTCTTTGTGCAGTAGCATAATTCCCACAACCATCTATTTATTTAACAAATTACACGGAATATCTTTATAATAGGCCTATACAGATTCCATTCCAGGGCAGAGCAAATCTTCTCACGAAAGAATCTCATCGCTCACAAAGAAGTCATGAGCTTTGATTAACACGCTTGCTTGATGGATTGACGATTTCAGAATTGGTATAATTTTTGTATCCTCATAGTGACATCGAAAATAGTCTTACAAAGTAGATTCTTGTGCTGGCAAACTTTATAGTAGGTATAAGGTTCTTCAAGACTGCCGGAGCTGAAGGTTATCCGCAAGATTCACCGCGGTCCTGGCACACCTTTGTTTGCCTCCAGTAGGAACAAAATGAGTTTTAGCCAGTCAAATTCTGACACACCCTTCAGCTGCACCCTCAACGGGAGGGGCCATTTGATGATATTCCAAAAAAAAGTATGATCTTCTTGCCTAAAATTAATAATACAGTCAGTTCTTTGACAATCTTGTGAATCCTATGCACTTCTCGTATGAACCTCCGGCCATTCCTACACGTAACATTTAATGATTAACCATTTATTAGTGTTCAAGGCATTCCTACATTGTAAACAATCGTACAAGTAACAGAGCTATTAATAAAGTTCAAGTTCACGTGCAAGTAATAGAAACAGATTCATTCATGATTGCAACTGCGACTGCAATGGTTTGTTATTGAATTGCTTTAAATTAATTGGTCCAATAAATATTCATGGCTGTCGTAATTCACTTTGCTTTGCCAATGTCACTGTTATCTGTTATTATATTCGCGTCTAAACATGTTGTTGTTTTTCTTTAGTTTCCCGGAAATATCGCCTACTAGATGTCTCTGAAAGAGATGGCTTGATTTCTTATGCGTGAGTTACAAGTACATACAATTAAATAAACAGTTTGAAATGCTACGCAATGAATATTATTAATTTATAATCAGCCTTTTCTAACGTCCCATTGCTGTATTGCATTGCTGCAGATGAGTATTATTCACCACGCTTGCACCCACGTTGGTGATTTCAGATTTTGCTGTCCAGGTTTCCTCGAGATGTTTTCTTTCACCTTTAATAAGTCATTGGGGTCGAAATTGTACTTGGAAAGTAATTATAACTAAGAAAAGTTGTATTGGTACCTGCCTGACCTAGAATCGACCTGACACGGACCCTCATACTAATTAAGAGGCTGATGCCTCTCAAGTATTTCAGTTTTAACCACTATATAAGCCACCACTTCTTTTAATATAACATTACTAAAATTAATTATTTAAAAATAACATAAAAGTCTTTACAAATGTAAACACAGGATTTCGTCCGTAAATTATAAGTATTAATTGTTTGTGTAGACTTATTAAAACCGGTTTATTTTTTATAAATAAACCAAAGTATATCAAAGATTTGTCTTAGTCCGCGACTTGAGGTCATGAGAATTAACTTTGAGATTATAATTATTATAATCGAAACGGAACTTATTGAAGATTAATTTGAATAATATTATACTTGTGCACATCTTTTGTATTGGATGTTCATCATTTAAAGGTGTTGTAAACTAGAATCATTTTGCTATTTAAGTATGTACATGTGGTACATATACTAGTAATGTAAGCTGAAGAGTTTGTTTGTTAGCTTGAACGAGAAAATACAGGATCGATTTGAAAAAAAAATCTGTGTTAGATAGTCCATTTATCGAAAAAGGCTATATATCATGGATTTTATTCGGGTGGGCAAAGTATTTTATTCGGGACGCGTGTGAAGCCGATGATTAAAAAAAAATTTACTCGTTATTTGTTTAACACGTGATCAAGTTCCGAGTAAGCGTTTTATTCGTTGTCTTTACGTAAAATATGATACGACGATATTTATCATATCATGCATCAAAACAAACTAAGTTTGAATTTACCTATAACTTTTTGTTTCAATTCTTAGGAGGCTTAAATATTACTGTCTTTTCCTCATCTTTGACAATTTATTTGAAAATTTTACTCAATACGTAGGCATATGCACGCGTGTCTGCCAAATTTTATTCCCGCTGAACGTCTTTTGTTTTTCTTTGAGGTCGAATTCCAAATTTAAATTTTATTTTATAGGTTTAGCGCTGGTCAGTAAGTAGTCAAACTTAGTAGGTAACATCCTCTTTGGTGAATTAGTCTGTATTGTTAGGTATCCCACAAGTTACTACAAATCTGTGGTAAGGTTTGTCTCGCAACTGAGTAAGAATCGACTTCGAATTTTGGACTGTTTTTCAGCAGCAAAACCTTCATGTTTTATAAAATTAAAAACCACACATTTTGGAATGTTTTCGTCATCAAATTCTTGAAATGTAAACAAATGCACGCAGAGCTTTATTGCGTTACTCTCTCTAATAGAATTAGATATGAAAAAACCTTGAAAGTAGAAATTGTTATCTACGTAAACATGTCCTGGCTCCTGCCTAACCCAAACTTGTCTTTATCATGCTTATACATATCATTGCATATAAATAAATAAGACCTTTTAGCATTTTATTATATATGAAAGATTATTTCCAATATCAGATTTATTTATGATCCCCGACAGTTTACCTCACCTTAGTGAACAAGCATAATGCCGTTGAACGTATCCGGATATTACGAAACATTCTAAAACTGATCACAAACAAAATAATATGGGTACAAAAATATTTTTTTAAGCTTTTTAATAACTCACATGTTAATAAGGATATAAATACAAGTCGAATTGAAAATTTAAAAAAAAGTTTAGGTATCTACGCTGATGTGTGCTTGAAGAACATGTGTCCCAACAGGTACGGAACGTCATTTGTGGATTAGTCACGAAAAGCTTAAAAAACACATTAAATATGCATAAACATATGTATATGCAATAATAATAATCGAAGAGTTTCATTGTAATACAGTTAAGCTGAGGACATACAATAGTGTCAAGAGCATACATCGTGTATTTGTCACAACTTTATATTGCCTACTTAAGTAATGTGAAGTGACGTGTTGCAAATAACATGTGAATGATATTGTGCTTTTACTTAAGCACATTGAATTAAATGTTATATCAATAAGTGCGTGTGCCTAGGTCGGCCTTTACGATAATGTTAAGAAACACAATATCGGAATAAGGACGAAGCAAAGTAAGTTTCAACCTTTATAAAATACAAGCTTAGCATAACGGTTGATTTAAGTATGGAACATACCACTGAAAAGTGGATATTTCACACATCATTATTTGAGATCAGTGTCAAGCTAGTTCCCGCGCATTTTTCGGTGTGTTCCGACCTTTAATAAAGGACAGAGGTGTAGGATCTGGGTGCATCACACTTAAACAACATGACCGTCCTAAGATCGAAACTGAAGTTTGTTATTGCTAATAGCGTTAATTGACTTATTAATAACGATCAATAATCCTTTCCGTGGGGCTGGGAATACCCACATCAAATAATTATTCTGTTGTTAAAACTTTAATCAATTAGTATTGACACTGTTACACATTTGATATTTTTTTTTTCAGTTTTAAGATTTATTTTTTGCTCCGTAAACCTACCGTATTTTTTATCGTCTGTCAACTTTTTCCTACGTATGATTACGACACTAGTGACGCTATACCCAGTTATTATTAACGAAAAAAAAAATTAAGATGAATGGAAAATTTTACTCGAAACTGGGGGACCAGTTAGTATTTATTTAATTAAATACCGAGCTGTCATTTTATGCCTTCTAATATAATTTATCGAGGTTACAACAACATAATTGGGGATTAACCAATTTGGATCAGATTTAGTAGAACCAATTAATCACCATATGATTGGCCACACCCACTGCTCATATACATATGATTCAGTTTGTCCGTGTAGATGTTAAGTGATAGGTATTTAGATAAATTCATTAATATATACATTTATAATGAGCGCACATGTGCACATGCCTTAAGCAGGTGCTCTAAGTTCAAGTTCCGGCTGGCAGTAAGCTTCTAATTATGCTAAAACGAGCAAAATATATACAAACTTAGAACAAAATTGTATGATAATCTATTTTTATTATACACAACATCTAGTATTGCAACAACAGTCCCGCCAAAACGCCGCCATATTTACATGCTTTTTATTAGCTTTGACGTAAACATATCCGGCTCCGTTGCACTACGGAAGAACGTGAGTCACTTCAATTAAAACCACTTATAGACTTCAAGTAAATAACTTGAGCACACATACTCATTTAATTAAAAAATATTTACCTAAAGAATAATTGATAAGATCAGTTTTCACCAAAGCTAATGCAGAGTTCCCAGACGGGGCGTCTTGCCTTCTGTGTGACTGATTATAGACCCGGGTGATTGTGGCATAGAAGGGAAAGCCGTTATTTTCTTCCGTCATTGGAAGCAATGGACTCGCTCTCAAATGCATGGACTGCAAAGCTATTGTTACAATGTGAGTATTGTAGCTTTTTCTGCATTCACGTAAATGCAAATAAAATGGTCAGCATGAGAAATTTAGATGGATGATATGCAATATAAATGCGGATAATCTATAATTGAAGTTTCTTTAATAATAAAATATGATGATCAATCACGTTGGTATGCTTGAGGAAACCTTATTGTATGTAATTTACCTAAACCCTTGAAGTTAATAACAGAAGCAGCACGTGAGCTAAATGATGATAGTAATTTATAAAATACACATACAAGCATCAATGTTGCAAAATACTGCTGTTAGACAAACAACACAGCGGAGAGCGAATGCGGACCACGTAATTGGTATAATTCCTTCTTTTTTTATTGGTCGCTAATTGAGCGACCTTGATATTTCTACCATATTTGACAAGATATAGGTGAGTCTTACTTATTTAGATTTTTGAACAGTGAATCTCTAAATTGCAATAGATCGAAAGCTCAGCTTAATCTAAGTACGTATATTTATTAAATAAACGTCACAACCATCAACCCAAACTCGTCCTACGCCGGAATGAGGTAAATAGGATTCTGGAAGATTAGCTTTTTATTTTCATAACTGAAGAATTGCAGTTCTTAGGCAGTGTAATAAGGTGAATCTCGTGAAACTAGGGCTTTTACAAGGAATCCACCAATGAAAACACTGCTTTACTTTGAGTTTAAGAAGGACGCTGACGACAGGCCGACATGGAAAATTAAAAAAAACACTACCTGCTTTCTTTTTCTATGCTTCCATATTTAAATAACGGTTCGGCTAGTATTATCTAATGCAAAAACATGGTAAACCTTTACAGAACACGCACATTCGTAAATAAGTAGGAACTTCTAAAACGATATCTCTAAACTCCATTAAACTCCATTAAACCAATGAATATCAAGTCTACTTCGCATAGATATTGAAATTCTTAACTCCATTGTAATGCGGATCCACGTCCTTACTAGGATATCTGATTTCTCCTTTCATTTCTGTTACTCTTTCGAATAATCCTGCAGCCTCGAAGTCTAGCGATTGCTACAATTGCATCCTAGTCTGCGAATACAGTTTTGTTTGGCAACTTATTTGCTTGTATTCTTCACAGCATTTAATTTAACTTTTCTGGCACTAGAGCTGATGATGAGATCTGAAACGTAGACTTCTAACAATAACACAACAGCTTTAAGTTAGCGTGAGCCATTATCTACTTTAGTGAGCAGATGTAATTGACATCCAGAGCAAAGTAATTGTGGGGAATCCAAGTTTGTGGTTTGGTATCAAAATACCCATTTTTAGCGCAACAATCAACAAAAATTACATATATGTAGCTACTAATAGCAGTTATTATAAGAATATTATCGTAGCTCATATTGGAATATTGCTCAAACTGGAAGCTGACTCCAATGTTGGGACTATAGAACCTCCATAGTTGGGAAAAGGCTCAGGAGATGATAATGATATCGTAGCTCATATTGATCATTATACGGTAGACGGAACGGAGAAAAAAAATAACTTAAACGCACCGATCTTGTGTGTCCAATGCAGTCTGTTGATTCCGGCCTTCATGATTACACCCCCCGCCAGCAAAACTAATTCGAATATAATTACAAATGTCTAAAACGTTATCTTTATGTGATTTTACGTCTAAATGTGCAAATTAACTCGGATCAGGTCACCGTAAGCCGGAGTTCTTGATCAATAATATAAAATTTACTTGTCGAAGTTTTAAAAGATCATCAAGATTATTTTCATAATGGTAATGTGTGTTTTCTTGTATCAGTAGATTTATTTGCCAATTATCATTTTGAATATTATCTATAATTTTTTCGTGACAGGGACGATCGTTAAGACGGAGTTAAACATCTATATTTATCTGCATTGTCACGTTAGTTGAAGCTTCTTTGTGTACGCTACATACTTATAAGGAGGATCAATAGATAAATGCCACGATATTTAAATGACCTTAAGCGCTTTTACTGGCAAATTTAACCCGGATAGGTATTGTCAGTTTGAGCAGAGTAACAACGCGTAAAGAAGCGCGGAACTGTGTCTAGTAATTTAGGGAATATTAATTATGCGTTAAGAATGCGCACAAAAACACAAGATCCGCCATAATTCGAGCATCTCAACGTATCTACCTGCTAATTATAAAACGTATGGGGCACGCATTCACAAACGAGCGATTTCGTACAGGATATTAACTTACGTAATTTAGCTTGTTATTGCATTATATTTAAATGTCTCTCTGATACGTTGGAGACCTATTTCAGAACGGAACTTCTAGGCTGAGTCACCTGGCGTTATATTGTCATTTATCACTTGAATTACAGACTTGTCTGTCGTAGCTGGCTGCTATCTAGGCACTTAAAGAAATTCATTTTCTAGACTAGAACCCGGAACCTAGTATAGTGTAATTAGCCAGGTGGCAAACAACGGACGAACGATTTTGAATTTTAATAGAAACGTGGGCCCCTGATATTATTTTTAGGCACATTTGTGGCCAGGATTAAAAAAATATATAATAACTTGATACCTCATCTTTAATAACGTACAAATACCGTGGAACATCCGTATGTTATCCATTCACACGCACTTTTACAACCATTTCGCATACCATAGACATTCATTTAGGTACGACTCGTAAAATTATAAATTAAAATTAACACGAGGAATTCCTATGAAAATTTAAATGATTGAAAAATTATGACACCTTAGGTCGCAAGGTTACTGAATTATTTTGTATTTAAATTATTTTAACGAAGGACTAAGCGTCATTTTTAGATTTAAGAACCGAGGAAAGTCAAAGACTGCCTTTACACAAATACAAAGAGAGTTCAAATAACACTAGAAAAACAAGATGAAATTAGTGTAAAAAAGGCAACTTCATACTTTCAGAGAAGGCAAAAAATGTAGTTAAAGATTTTATAGATATATTTTTAACAGCTCATTTTAGGCCCTTTAGAATCCTAAAAGTTAAGGCCCATGTGTAGCAAACAGGCTAAAAATCAATGTATATGACCTCTTTTACATAATTCATATACATTTTTAAATATATGATAATTGTAAAGTCATCAATATTTTTTTTGCATTTTACCACTTTGGTTTTCCCACTCTCGGATTTCCCATCAAATCTTCAACTGTATTACATATTTATTTTACACTCAATACCGTTCGCAGGTGTTGAGGTTTCATACTTATCAATTAAGGCATCTATTTTAAGACACGCTACTCATTATGTAATACATTTTTTATCGTAAAGATTAGGTAGGTAACTCTGCCTGAAACAATTTACATAGCGTCAGAAATATTCTATGACTAATCTGAAAGGCCAATTCAATGTCATATGCAGTGGATTATCCAATATATTACGTCTTTTCAGTGCTAATTGCACACAATGTGCCATTAACGACAATTACCCTATAATTTTGCGTATATCACGTTTCTCATGTCTCGTGAATTCTTGACTAGCTACAGGTAAGTTAATTAATTACCTATGGCTATGTTTGTAATCATTCAAGTTACGTTTACGAAGGAGGTAAAATCATTTAAGTTTTGGTATCGTAGTTCATTGTCTCCATATTTTCCTTAAGCTCTTTTTTACCAAAACTTTTGACCTACCGAAGCGAAGTAGGCGAACTAGAGGAAGCGAAATTAAAGCAATAAATAAAAGAAAGGCATGTGACAGGAAATATGAGGAAGGATATTGTCGAGTAATGGTGCACAATCACGATTGCAAATAATATTGTCGTCCAAACGCTTTAAGCAGCGCGATACGCGGAACTAAGCCCGAGGCTATGTTTATTGTAAGTAATTGAAGCTGGATGCGAGATAATAATCAAAAGGTATTCGATTAGGGTATGTACTGCACTCGCGGTTTACAAAGATTTAAGTACCTACTAGGTGTTTGTTACAATGAGTGCAATCGAAGAAAATTTTTAAAAACGGCTGAAAAAAATTGTGGAATAAATCCAGACATTTGGCTCTGTAATGGTTATCGAACAAAGACTATTTTCATCACTAAACGGAAACATTTACATTGATGTCTCTTCTAAGAATCATACGTCAATAATTTGAACGACTATGTGTTACTTGCCTATTAACCATACTCTTTCTACCCATACCAACATATTCGCTACACCCAGGTAGGTAATGCGTTAACGGAACCGCCCAGTTTCGAATCACGACTTGCTCATCTCCGCCACGTGCGGTACTGACTCGTGTGTACGCAGCATGGAGGTATGCGCCCCCCGCTGCGGACGAAGGCGGACTCACGCATCACTCGCATTCTTGCCATTCCTCGCTGTTATCTCAAGTCTCATACTATCACAAAGCTTTAATCTAATGACAGAACATAATCATTTTACTGACATCACTAATGTGGGAAATAAATTAAAATTTCTTCCCCAAAATTATCTATTGTATATAATTTTCTGAGTGAGAAATTTGCTTATATCCAGAAATGGACCAAATTTAAAGATGATGAGATGCAGATAAATAGGTATACAAATTATATCTTTGACATTTGAATGGTCAGTGTCCTTTTTAGAAAAAGTATAATGTTTTCTACAGAAATGACCGCACTTTGAATGTCAATGAGTAATGCGATTTTGCCCTTGTAATGATCAGTCCGCATGACGATGTCAATTTTACACAAGGCATTGAGTTCAATGTTCTTCGGTCTAATGCATAATTGCATTGAAATTTTCACACAGTGTGGCATTTACCAATTATGTTACAATTAAAAACAACAAATTATGTTACTTAACAGGTTTCAGTACCTTCAGATTTTGGCTAATTTGGTTTTCTCTCTTAAGGAAGGTATTTGATGCTTAAAATTCCGGATTAATCAATCACTAAGTACAATATATGGAATGCAAATATTTGTGCTATATCATTATCATGCAATCTATGTATGTCAATAGAATATCGTATGCCTATGCGGATTCTCAGAGATTCCGGCTCACTACCAAGTATTCAATACGTTTCGACACGATCTATGCATGTTTTTGCTGAGGTGTTTTTATAATAATTTCCCACGGTTACAACGGCAAAATATCTGAATGAATTCATCCAATTTATTATAAAATGGAATACACGATTTAGGGCATTGAAAGCAAAAGACTGAAGGAGGTCAAGTAACAAGGGTGTCCCTCGAGTAATTTATGTTCTAAGATTTATATTCGGATCACAATGTGTTAAAAACACTTGGCCGAAAAACAATGTCTAATCCGCTGATATTTTCAATCGCTTCTCAAATTACCAAGACTGTAACTAACATCCAAATGCGCTAATGTGTCCTTTGCGGTTTAGGTTCATTCATCGAATATTTCTCATTGTCGTTACATAAGAAGACAAAGTTCACGGCCAACGAGCTTCACCGCCGGGTCATTTTCACTCGAGCATCAGGCGTTCGATAAACAAGGCGTGTCTAGATTGTTAACTCGGAGGCTGCATCCGGGCCACCGCAGGGATCAAGTTACGGCGGGGGCGTGCGAATGTCAAGGAACCCTAGAGTCGCGCGAGGGCCTGCGCCGCCGCAGTCGCAGCCGACATGTCTGCGCGCGCGCCCGTCTGCCCGCGCTCCGCCGCCGCGTTCAGCGCGCTCGCAGCGATTTCCGTCTTCGCGCGGATCGCAAGTGAGTACTGTTGCTTAATACGTTGACAAATAAGATCTTATCACTAACTGTTTACATTTCAAACTGATTGCAACTTCGTCAACAACAAAAATCGGATCACCTCCCTGTTAATTTCATTATTTTCAGCGATCGTCTGAATGTATGCGTATTCTTGAGGGTCATTAAAGTTTTGATTATGAAGGAAGGATGATTAAATATTTTATTTCAAATTGTTTCAGGTGTTCAGGGTTTTGAGTGCCACAGAGACGGGTTTAACACGGACTATGACACAGATTGTCAAAAATATGTGCGATGCAGCAGTGGTGAAGTGACCGGCCGGTACTCGTGCCCCGAGGGTCGGGTGTTCAGTGAAGCCGAGGCGGCATGTGTGCCCCGCGAACGCCGGCCCTGCATTCGCCGGGAGTGCGCGCCAAACGATACGCTCGGGTATGCAAGTCCCGGCACTGCTTGCCGTCAGTACTACCGATGCGAAAACGGCATGGCGATAGAACGTTCCTGCCCTACGGGAGCATGGTTTGACCTCGAGCATCAAGCGTGCACCCGCGGTGCTGGCACTTGCTTCGAGCCCGTGTGTGCCGGTCTACCGGACGGCGACTATCCCGACGTTTCTCAAGACTGCCGTCGCATACTGCGTTGTCGCGGCGGAGAGCTGCGCACAGTGTCTTCATGCGGTTCGGAGTGTTTTTCTTCATGCCCACCACCCCGCGCCGCCGCCGTGGCATTGCCGGCGGGTGACGCCGACTTTTGCTCAGACGAAGCATGTTCATCCTTGTGTCGCGATACGCCCAATGGAGCATATGCAGACCGCACCACCAGCTGCCGCGAGTATTTTGTATGTGAGGCGAATCGAGTGATACGCCGGGGAGTGTGCGAGCCGGGTCTCCTGTTCTCGGATGGCGCATGTGAGCCGGCCGCGCATACAGTGTGCCCGCCACCCGCGCTTAGCCCTTGCTTCAACAGGCACGACGGACTGCACCGCGACTGGCACGACTGCAAGTCCTGGTTCGAATGTCGGCGGGAGCGGGTTGTGAAGCGAGGCTCGTGTGCACCGGGATTAGTGTTCGACGGCAGCGGCTGTGTGCCCTCTGATACATTTCTATGCGATGGACCAGCACTTTCGGCGGAATGTGAGGGACTACCGAGTGGTACATACCAAGACCTCGATTCTAACTGTACGAGATACTTTCACTGCGAAGGTCGGTTCCGCACGATGCTTGAGTGTCCTCCCGGTAGCGTATATGACGGAGTGCGGTGTTCACCGGAATCACATTACTTGTGCCCGAGCTTGGAGCGGGAGTCCTGCTATGGTCAGCCGGACGGCCGGTACCGGGCAGCCGATTCTGGATGCCGCGGGTACTACGAATGTGTGCGCGGTGAGAAGGCCGTTTACGCCTGCCCAGCGGGCCAAGTGTTCGATGGTGACTCTTGTGTGCCATCACGGCCCGGATTGTGCGTGCGGGAGGACTTCTCTTGCGAAGGTCTCTCGAACGGTTACCACGCTGAGATCGAATCAGGATGTCGAAGGTACCTATCATTATGGCTAGTTACCAAAGCATACCTCCGCTTAGCGAATTTAACCAGAATAAATATAAGGTTTGGAATGGTTTGCAGGTATTTCTACTGCGAGCACGGGGACCGGCTGGTGACGCTGTCGTGCCTGGGCGGCAAGGTGTTCGACGGGCGCGCGTGCGTGCGCGCGGGCAGCGCGGGGGGCGGGGCGTGCGGCGCGCGGGCGGCGGGCGGCGCATGCGCAGGCGACGGGTTCTTCGCGCAGGCGGGGTCGGGCTGCCGGCGCTACTACTTCTGCGTGGGCGGCGCGCGCACGGCGCTGGCGTGCGGCGCGGGGCAGCTGTTCAACGGCCAGCTGTGCGTGCCGCGCGCGCAGTACCACTGCCCCGGCTGAGCGCGCCGCTGCCCCCGAGGGACATCTCACCTGTACCTGATCGCTTTATTTATTTCGAGGCTGTGAACCCCCGACCGGGACGCTACTCGGTTAGTGAAGCGACCCCCGACCGCGCGAAGCCCGATCCACCCGTCTACCTCTATACCTCCTATATCATAATAAGACACGATTACTTCTTACTTTTTATTGGCATAGAAACTTTCAAGCGACCTAATTACTTCTAATAGTAATTACACATTGACTATATCTTACAGTATTACTTTACAAATGAATAGTAAGCTCCATGAATAGAAAAATAAAATCTCTTTTAACGACATAAAAGAATAGTTAATTTATTTATTTATATTAATATAGATATCCTCGACCTTAAATTAACAAAAATGATAAGCGAATCTTTACAAACCAGTTCATGATTACACTTGTCACATTGAAGAAGGTACTCATATGTAGTAGAATTCTACAGTAGTTTAGTTGGTGCTAGCTCTTAAGTATGACAAATGTTATCATTACAGTAAAAAAGATTATTATAAATAATAGAAAATAGGTGAATATATTGTAAACGTGCAATTTTTGTTAGAACTGTTCAATAAAAATGTCTAAACAATTTTGGCATTATTTATAACAAGGAAAGCATGTCTAAATAATTTACATAGCATAATATGTTACGTATTTAATAAACGTTTTTAATTTATATATTTTTTTGTGTATATTATTTATAAGCCGGTACCTTACCTGTGAGAATGACAATGTCACCTGTGCGGAAAGGGGCAGGAGGCGAGACTAAGGTATCGTTCACACCAAACGTAGTGGACGCTGCCGACTGTTAATTTTCTCTACCTAAAGTCAGCGACAACACAGTACGTAATAAGGTATAGTCTATTCACGAACGAAGGAATATAACCGAAATAACTGCGTAGCGCGCGCCCATAGTCAGCGGACGACAATACGTGTGATGTGAACAATGCCTTATGTTTTTTTTTGTCTCCCCATCCCCGGGCACCACGGCTAAGCCATACTCGAGCTCAAGGCACCGGCTGATACCACTAAGTTTGTTTTATACATTTTTATACAACACTCAATTACAGAACTTTAAACAATTTTCTGGCCTACTCGGACACGCTTTACTATAAATTACCTAAGTTTATACAAGGATTATTTTTTTATTTTATAATATTTCAATTGGTCCACGCCGAAAATGTCAAGACTAGCTTGATTTCAAAATGAAAAGTTATATGATACCAACAGTTGCTTGGTAAATGACGGGCGCGGCCAATCGGTGCTTTTCGCACTAAGCTGAGAAGACTATGTATTTGATCGCTGACAACATTAAATAACTGACAACATACTTATACAGGGTGACTTGACATAAAAGCACCTTTCCATTAAATTCCCGATTAGATCGTTAGATTTCTTCTATTTAACAATAGTGTCGATAAATGATGACAGTGCACATCACTATTTTATAGGGGTTGATCATATATAACATACTTATTGTCAGATTCAATAGTGTTAATCAAATAAGTATTGTACGAACTATCAAAACGATGTTCGCACATTGTAAAATACTTAGTAAAATTAAAGCAATTAGCTCAATTTACGAAAATATATTTATGAAATATTAAACCAAAACTATTCTTAATAAATACAATTTAAATTTAACTCTTTTGCAATAATTATGTCACAGTATATCAAAATATAATAAGTTAAAATAATGTTTATGATTAAGATAATTTATTTAAAATACAAGCAACTGCCTTCAGCAACGCCAACTTGGAATAGAAAATATACTAAATTGGAATTATAATTTATCGAAATTAAAAAAGGAAATAATATTTTAATGGCGTACATAACTAATACAGTGTAATAACTCAACGTTTTACGCAAAATACTCATATGAGTTCTAACAGTATTATATTAGGCCTCGTTTACGGAGACGCGGGGCGTCCCGCGTCGCGTGTGGCGTGGCGTCTCGCGGCGCGTCGGACGTTTCTTCTGTTCACGGTGGGGCGGCGCGTGAAGCGGCACGCATCATCGCACGCGTAAACACAAACATATGATAACTAGTGGTTTCGTTTATGAAGGAGCGGGGCGTACGGATTAGTGGTTTACGGCGATGCGCCCGCCGCGTAGTCCGCAGCGGCGCACACGGCGTCGTCCGCTGCGGCGCCCGCTGCGGCTACCGCACCCGCACCTCTCCTTCCCCTTCCTTCCGCGTCCTTCGCGGCGTCAACCGTCGCTTTAATCCGCCGCGTCCTACGCGGCGTCACCCGTCGCTTCATCCGCTGCGTCCTTCGCGGCGTCGCCCGTCGCTTCATCCGCCGCGTCCTACGCGGCGTTGCCCGTCTCATGCGACGCTACAATTCAAACAAACGCGAGCAAAAACGCTTCTCCTTGAACGCTCCATACATCGGCGTATGTTTGTGTTACCGGCGGCCCGCTTCGCGCACCGCGCCGCCTGACGCGTCGCGTCTCCTTAAACGAGGCCTTAGAGTTTACACCAAAGGTATACAAAAATATACAACTTTACACAATGAACTCAATAATGGTAATCTAGTAGATTTGAGAACTAGACCGCCCTGCAGCCAACTATCGGCCGACTATTAGTCTGCAGTCTGCTGGGCCTCTAAGAAACGAATATAAGACTAAATATTTTTTGTCTTATACGTATATACTAGGTACTAGCAGACCCGGCCATTTGTTGCTGTGGTTAAAGTTTTTGTTATAATAATAGACAAATAATTTGCAATTACATAATATTGCGGCTATACATTAAGATGTTAGGTATCCTATTTTTAACTTTAGATCAAACTGCACACCAATGTATGCCAATTAAAATAGTTTTGAAGTCCATCGCGCACAAACAACGTGACACATAATTTATATATATTAAGAAGATAATATATACCCTTGGTGGAAACTGAAATCTATTGTCACACGTTGAAACATCCACATAAGCTTAGCTTTATTTTGACAAAACTATGTTCAAACATTCATCTATTGAGCTGCATGAAAGTAAATGAAAGTCGATAAAAATTGAAACCTCTTTATCGATATAATACTTAATGCTATATGATTCGTTGTGTCACCACTTATGCGGCGTGATCCTACGAAGCTTAAATACATTCTGGACTAGAGCAGCTCTAAACATGCTTTTGAAATACTTTATATGAAAGACTTCTAAATAAAGGTAGGTCATGTGGATGTTCGGTAGTAGCCCGTTTCCACTGCAACTTGATAATAAATGGCTTTAAAATTTGTTTCAAATCTGTTTAGGCCCGTTACACATTGCAAATTTTTGCCTTACAAATGCGCAAGAAATATGAATCTCACTAGCTTCAACCAGCGATTTCAGGAGAAACAACTCCGCGAACCCGGATAAAAAGTTTATATAGTCTTTCCCGATAAATGGGCTATCTAACACTGAAATAATTTTTCAAATCGAACCAGTTCCTAAGATTAGCGCGTTCAACCAAACAAACTTCTGCTTTATAAAATTAGTTTAGAATTCTTTAGTTTGAAAAATTCGCAGTGTATAAAAAGCCTTAAATTGTGTGCGGTTGCAGCGTAAGCGGGCCATACCATGCAACAATGGTTCAACCACACTCTCAGACATCGCATCGTGAACACAATTCAACTCATTTATTACTCGTACAACATTCGCCCAAGAGAACATTTGCTCCACATTTTATTCTAGACATTTAAATGAAATATCTCAAATGATTGACTGTGAACTCTCATAGTAGATGATTATAACAAATGTATGTGATTCAAAACAATTGACAGACTTATGTACACTCAATGTGTGAAAGTTTCAGATTATATAGAAAGACGACTATTTTTGATCACACATATAAAATAGTTTTGAGATCTCTGTCTCTTTTTTTAATCATTTATATTATAATATGATGACACAAATATATTTAGTATCTACTATCCATAATAAACGACACACCGTACTTCAGAAAGGAAAGTCTCAGTCTTACGTCACGACAAATGACAGAAAGCAAAACTTTCGTTGGACTATCAACAACAAATATATTAGATACACATTAAATAATAATATTATAACGACTATGTAGTATAACATTAACGCAAACAGCCCAATGAAGTACAATCTATAATTTCATTTGATTCAACCCGCAATACGCGATACATGAAGCTCAATAACAGAAAATATCCAATTATTCAAAAAAAGAATCGATTGTCTTTTATTGATTTCAAATTCAATTTTTAAATTCAATAACAAAAATGGTTGATTAATAAAAAAAGGGACCGTTCCAATTTCAAAATCGAACTGACGTTATAGTAAAGCTTGCGACGTACATGCGGCTATTGGTCGGCGGTGGAGGGGCGGGGCGCGGGCGCGAGCAGCACGCCGACGTCCCACACCTTGATGACGCGGTCCTTGCCCGCCGTGCACATGCGCCCCGTCGCCTCGTCCATGTACAGCGACGATACCGCGTGCTTCATGTCGTGGAACGATGCGAGGGATTCGCGACTGTAACGTTATGGAGATAGGGGTTACATTCGAATAACACCGTTTTTCGAGGAAATGAAGGTGAGACGTGCGTTATGTTCAGATTTGAACATTAATGTTTTACACTGAAAAAAAAAATGGTTATAGATACCACATGGATTCGTTTACTACTTTTTCGAAGACCCGTTTCATAGACACCTACCATATTTCTGACTGTTCAAAAATTTCGTGAATTTACCATGTCAGGTTTTCTGCTCGATTTGACCTACTTCACGAGGGGTTTACTTCAAGATCCTTCTCTATGAAGTCCTATTACACAGACCATGTATGACCATGACCATGGTCGTGTCGTTAAAAGATACTCACGGCTCATGCCGGAGCGTGTCGTAGCAGGTGGTGCAGACGCGCTGCGGGAACTCGAAGCCCATGACCGGCAGCGGCAGCCGGTGCGGCGAGCACGCCGCGCACACCGCCGCGCCGCACCAGCGGCAGTGGTGCTGCCGGAGACCTGCAACCGCAAGGATATTGGGCACCTTATACACTACAAAACATGCAGCGACTCTGACTGTGCAAGCTGTCACATTGTACACTCACACAGTATTAGAACTATACATATATATAAATAGGTTAATCATGATATCGCGGACAAAGGTATTGGCAGATGGTATGGTTCCTCGCATTTCCACCTGCCGCCCAAGTGAACTACATCCCGCAACCGGATAAATAGTAGCCTATGTACTTTAAAGAACAGTTAAACGTTGAGAAAAGACACTTGGTTTACTTCAGTGTCTGGTTCAATAGTTTTAGCGTGAAAGCCCGATAAGCAGACAGACAGAATACATTACTTACGCATTTATAATTTTAGTTAGGAAGTAAGAATCCAACCCAACATTACTCACCAAGCTGTTTCTTCTCCATCATAGCCCTAACATTCCAAATAAAGGGGGCGCGGCAAATCTGACATAGATCGGACTCCTTCCACGCAGGTGTTTCCCGGCGCCTGACTCCCATCTCCCACACGCCGAGCGCGCCGTCCTCTCCCGCGGATATCAGGCGCTCGCAGCTACCCACGTACCAAAGCCCTGTTACTTTGTTGCTGGAAAATTAATGATTGATTTAGTTTAGAAATGTCACTCTCACCTCCCAAGCCTTTACCCCACCTATGTTAGGGTCGGCTTCCAGTCTAACCGTATTCAGCTGAGTTGGTACCAGTGTTTTACAAGGAGCGACTGCCTATCTGACCTCCTCAACCCAGTTACCCGGGCAACCCAATATCCCTTGGTTAGACTGGCGTGACTGTAGAAATGTCTCACTATGATTAAAAAATGATAATGTTAAAATTATAAAGAAAAGAATCTCGGCTGTCTTCACGTAAGAAAAATTTCTTTTTTTTACAAATGAAAAGTAATCGTAAAGAAAAACCGCAAGAGAAAGTTAGCAATCAACATATGTATCTATCTATTAATACGAAGTTACATTGTAACCAGATGTTTGTATTCAGACGCACTTGGTCTAGTAGCGTCATACTACATTCGTGATCTGGAGACCAAACAACATCTTTATTATAAGTATGCTAACATTAATTTTTTAGGAAAATAGTAACTATATTTGATAGCTGAAGATATTAGTTTGTCACTAGAATAACATTCTTGATAAAATTAAGTAAACAATTGAAGGTAGTCACCTGTGGCCTTGTAGTTCGTACGCTGTGCCCTTTTGACCGCCTATGTCCCACACTATTATCGTCTGGTCAAATGACCCGCTGAACAACAGCTGAGGGAGAGGCGCCCAGTTCAATACCCGCACGGAACTGGAGAAAATAACAAAAGAACATTCTAAGAAAGCCAAGTAAATTGTAACATAAAAATTTACATCAAAAAAATATTAAAAGTGCCTTTTCCCGGCAAAAATTACTATCAATTAAATCTACTGCATGTATTTCAATAATGAACATTCGCGCATGGGTATAGACCATGTGATCATAAGTGGTCCGCGTCACCTGCATTGATTCTCATAGAATGCTCTATGAGAAACTTTTAGGCTGCCTATTAACGCTACCATTTTGCTCCAGAAACATGTAGAACATTCGTTATTTTTGAAAGAATGGATGATTCCAGACACATTAGTCTAGATTCTCAGATAAAAAACAGGTTGAATACTTAAACAGCTCCATATCTTTGAGATGAAATAGTCTGGATAACTTGCAAAAACCAAAATTGATCAGCTTTTGCGGTCATAATATTTTCATTGGCATCTAGATACCCATGTGAAAAAGAGATACTACTTGTCCTGTATAGCTCTGTCCCTGTCACCACACTGGATCACTTAGGAGCGATGTAAAAATCTAAAAGTGTACTTACCCAGTGTGACCCTTGAGCGTGGTAACGAGCGTAGCGCCATTATTATCTAACTTGAGCATCGTTATCTGGCCGCTGTAGTCACCAACAAAAGCGTATTTCGACTGGGAGTCAAATCTGACGGGAAACGCTGAGGAAACTCATTTGTGTTGATAAATTTCTGTTAAATGCTTATCACTAATTCTGATCGAGTAGTTTATAAATAGGTGTACCATACTTACTAATATTGTAAATGCAAAAATAACTCTGTATGCTGACTACTACTGGATCAATTTAATTCATATTTGATTTAATTGGTCCAGTCAAAGTGGTAAATTGGATAGTCTAGATCCTGAGAAAGGACATACATAGACTTTACTTTTTACCCCTGTGAGAAAATGGTTCATCCGGGACGAGGATGAAGCCGCAGCATACATCTAGTATACCATAATTGCTGGAGAAAGTTTTTTCTGCTGTTTAAGCCGACCATCCTTATGTTATAAATTATTGAACAACAAGCCTAAATTGGTTTATACTTTTAAAAGGATACTGCAACGACGTGCACCATGCTTCAAATGAGTATCCACCAATCCTGCGGCCAGTCTCGCTGCAATGGTACGCAAACAACTTGTCTCGACTAACAGACAGGACCCACTCGCAACTCAGCGAGAAGTTCACGGCGGTCACGCGTGCTGTGTGCGCTAAATACTCGCGAGCCTGCAAAAAGTTTCTATTGTAATTTTGACAGTATATGACCTATCACCCTGACCATAGTGCAGCCTATTGATGAACAAAAAAATCACAATAAATAAATTTCTACAAGTCAGAATGTGTACCTATGTACAGACGCCAGCGCATCAAGATACCCGAAACTGTCAAAATTTCCCATTCAACTTTGAACCATAATGCTTCAGCGATAAAGTTGAAAATCTATTAAGAAAATTTTACAGATTGTAGTAGCCTGATGTGCTGGCGTAAAATACGCATTTGTGGTTAGTGTATATTGATCCTCATCCTCAATATCCTTAATTGTCTTGTTTGGTTCAACATGATTCAACATGGCAGTAATTTACATTTACCAACAACAGTCAGTAAAAAGAAAAGTGCCCTTCACAACATGCAAATGACAACAAAGATAGCATTCACATAAACAAACATTTAGAGGTCTATACAACACAAGGTCAAACATGCTATTAGAACACTTTTAATTAATTAAAACTTTCACACTATCTGTTAGCCTAATTAACTCAAATGCCAAATCACATTATTCTAGTTGGCTAAATCAAACACCACCAATCAATAAGTTCATCCATTTTTAACCGACTTCCAAAAAAAGGAGGAGGTTCTCAATTCGGCCGGTATGTTTTTTTTTATTTTTTTTATTTTTATTTTTTATGTATGTACACCGATTACTCCGAGGTTTCTAGTCCGATTTGTGTAATTCTTTTTTTGTTCGATGCAGTATACTTGTCATTTGGTCCCATAAAAATGTCATCCAATTTGGTTCAGTACTTTTTATTTTATGAGCATTTGTTTGATTTATGTGATGATGTATATGTGGATGATGTTATAAAGGGCCGGTTAATGAGATTTTCCCACAAACTTGAGTTATGATAGCTATTATAGAAGGTATGGAGTGTATAAATGGATGACGAAACAAGATTTTGGACCTGATACTAAAAAGATAAAAATAAAATTTTTTTACAAAAAAATAAAACCGACTTCAAAAACACTGAAAAGTGAAAAACAAGCTTTTAAGTACAGCGCTCTAGAAGTCGGTGTCCAAATAAATACAGTATTACAGTTGCAACTTCTTGACACCGAATTCTAGAGCGATGTACTTAAAAGCTTGTTTTTCACTTTTCAGTGTTTTTGAAGTCGGATTTATTTTTTTGTTGGTTTCAAGATTTGCACTGGATTTGCAAAGGAGTTTGTATTTAAAGATAACAGGTCATCTGATAAGGAGAAATGTTTCACTAACAGTGGTTGGACACAATATACAATAGATATATATGTGGGTATACAATAGAATATTTATGTAAGTAATTAAATTAACTATGAAAAAAATAACATTACCCGAAGTTTTCATCATTATCAAAAGGAATCGATTGGTAGTAGTTTTGGAACTTAACAAATGTATTATAAATGTGACTTTACAACAGCAGAAAGCAGTGTAAAATATCCAGGTCATAAATACTCACAGGATTTATTCTATTACAATCTGTTGCCAATGTAAACTCAGAGACTGTTCCGTTCTCCTGGCCAATGAAGAGTTGCCTTGTCTCTGGCGTGTAGAACATGGAGGTGCACCCTGATGGCATATACTGGCAAATAGATGGCCAGTATTGCCCCGAATCACGCTTTAACCATACTCGCACTGTCCTAAAATAAATTAGAATATTCGCTTAAATGGTATTGATACAAGATGTTTAGGTCACTATTTGATATACAAATATTCCTTACACATTCACACATCATCATCTAGTCCCAAACTAAGCAGAGCTTTATGGGTACTAGATAAGGGATAAGCATACAATTTTTTTTTTCTTTTGTAAATACATACATATTACACTAACAAACACTCAGACTATGTGTTAAATATGCATAAATAATATGTATGACATGATTAACAAAAACTGGTTTGGAAAACAGAGGCCATTCAGCTGTTAATATAAGTAGGTGTTGTTGTCAAGTATCAACTTACAACAGTGATCAAATACTATACCTTATACGCTAATCAGTTGTAGCTAAAAACTACACAATATATGTTATTCTACAGAGAATGATAAATCAAGTTGGACTAGAAAAAAAACACAGAATTGTAATCTATGATTAGATATTGCTGTAAGAGATATGGGGCTATGCAAAATTTTTGCTATTTATAAGTATTATGGACTTACTGAACATTATTATTAGATGGCACAACCCATATCTACCTTGTAAACTGAAAGAATTTCTTTAATGATGTATAATATTTATACATTTGTCAAGGTATAGAGTTAGCATTAGATGGAAGTTGCTAGTTGATGCAATGCCACCATGTCGGAATGCTGGACAGAAGGTTCCAGGTTTGACAATGGTGCGGTAAAATTTGTGCGATGAACATATTTGTTGCTTAGGTGTTTTGATATGTCCTAATAAATACAATATGCATGTAGTTTATCCATTTTGTTGTACTCATACATAACACAAGCTAATATGTTACTTTGGGCCTACAGATATTGTGAAAAAAAAAATGTAGCCTCATATTGCAACTCGGTAATTAAAATAACTAGTGTCTTCATAGGATTTTCCTACTAAAACTCAGTCAGAAAATTATTGTTTGAAACTTAAGGACATACATAACTGATTGCTAGATATAAAAGTTTGATAATCTCCCATGTTTCAAATTGCATCATATTTTATTTAAAATATACAATATGTTAAACAGGTAGTATATTACTACAAAATATTAAAACTATAACATAGTATATCCCTTATGTAAATTACTATGAAAAAAATATATCTAGATGCAACACATATGTTTTAATAACCAGCAATTAGCTGATTAATTAAAATACATGTAGTTGGTATCTACGGCCCACGTAGGGGGTGATTTCGAATACGTTGACAGTTCAATGAGGGTACAAAGTGATCATGTTTTTAACAAAATAAAAAAGATAATAGAGTCTTGTTATCAAACAATGGACAAAATATGAGTCAGAACTCTTACTTATCATCACAAACGCTAATTACACCGTCCTCCCCAGGTATAACGACCGCTGCATTTACATCGTCGGTACAGCCTTCCAATTTGCTCAGAAGGGCCGGTTTCTTTGTTGTAGAAAATCTGTCGTTGGGTGTCCTTGGTGCAGGCTTGATTTCAGCAGCCATATTTCAATGTTTTAAAGTACAATTACTAAATAAACACGATTATTCGACACTAATTCTTTCTGCGAAAAGAAAACGTCATAATAATTTTGACAGTCAAGTCACAGATTAATTTTGGTAGGTAGCAAAAGTTTAGACGGCTATTCTTTCTTTATTATTGTAATTCAATTAAAGTTAGGTTTTAATGTTCGATTTCAAAATTATTTTTGAAAATAGGTGTGGTATTTGATTAAAAAAAAAACTATTGTATCAAATAAAATCAAAAAACTATTGTATTAAACAAAAAAAGTAACTTCTTGCATATACGCAATCCATTCTACGCAATGTATACGGATACATTGTATAAATGGGTTTGAACTAAGGTTTGTCCCATTCAATAGGGATAAATAAAAGAATAAAATTGTAGTACTTTTGATGAACCTCTCAAGCGATGTAGGACACCCCCGAAAAATCTAGTTACAATTAATGGATTTCGTGTTACTTCACTTCTACAGCTTCCCGTTTGCGTACAACGAATACTACATGCCACTCGCAATCAATTTTAAATAGATCTAGTGATTTAAAGTAGATTGCAGAAGTACTAAAAAATCCGCATTACTCAACTATACCTCATTCTTAGTTATGGACAAACATCGATATATATTTTTCAGTTCTTATGATGATAACTTTCGAGGTACATTCATCACTAGCTGCACCCCGCGGTTTCACTCGCGTCAAAAGAGAAGTTTCCCGCACCCGGACTAACTAAGTCTAAGTTATCCTTTTTATGTCAGGAATCTGCTAAAAAGTATCCCATTAAAACGGATAATGATCTGGAATAGAAACAGATAGACAGAACTTGAAAAAAAAAATGTTTTATTTATACACATACATATTATAATGTAGGCATATTTACGGTGTATGGATGTATACATCCATCCGTCATATTATGTGTATCATGTAGTTATCAACTTATAAAAAAAAACTACATAGCGTATATGCACATAGTAAAAAGCGGATACTTTAATTAAAACAAATCAACAACATACACTCCAATTTTATATTATGTATTTGTATACCTAGATGACCTTTTGTGACATTGATGTCCATCAGATGGTTATACTCTTTGCAAATATGACGTTTGCTAATAACAATGTTGTCAGCTTTTATAAAATTTCCTTCAGAACAAGGTAAAAATCTTTTGTTTCGGCTAGTACTGACAAATAAAAAGGGCGTATTCTTGTATAGAATCCTGAGCTTGTTTATAATAGTTATTTAGAATAGTCGAAAGTAGAGCTGGTTTTGCTTGCTGGAAGTCTTATATAGTTTATTAAGGGAAACGGCAAAAACAAAATATATTTTTACAGGAAATTTGGAACTTGTTGTGGTGATCACTACACTTGCTACTAATATCGGCAGATAAGAACCAGCGGTATTGCTGCGGTGGAACTTTAATTATAAGTTTATTCGTGTAGTAGCCACAACAAGTGTCGGACAGTATTAAAAATGCCTCACGTTTTGGCAAAGTTGTCGGCACAAGTGTTCGCAAGGACTAATGTGGATTATTTTAACATAGCCTCAAGGGCTAGCAGGTGAGGAATTCGCCGGCATTTGGTTATTTACGTAACAAATGTGTTTTCGTGCAAAGAAAAAATTATGATCTTATAAAACGACAGATGTTAACTCATGACCACGTTTTAGTTAAAACTGAGTATTATTCTAATGATAATCTGTTCTACATTTAGTGTCAAGTGTCACTTTAATAAAAGAAGATCAAATATTTATTTACATGGCTTCAATATGTCAACACCTGCACATGCAGACTATAACAAGATTCTTACCAGAATTCAGGCATGTGAAAAAAAATGCCGACAAACTATTAACAAATTAATTTTTAAATTACTTGGGAACAAGCCTACTAGATTTAAATGAATGAAAATTGCAGCTCTTTCTGGGGCAATGTCCCCATGGGCCCTCCTGACGTCATCCTGGGCATCACTGAAGCTTACAAGCGTGACAACCACCCTAAGAAAGTCAACCTGGGTGTTGGTGCATACAGAGATGATGATGGCAAACCTTTTATATTGCCATCAGTGAGGAAGGTCAGTGTTATCTAACATGCATTATACATAATTACATATGTAGTTACTTCAATGATCTAGCTGGTTAAGTATATATATACTACCTACACGCTTCTTTGAGGTAAAATTATATTTAGTGTGTTTTTTGTTTACATTGGCAACTGGCTGAAATGTCAGTTCAAAGTTATACTATAATAAAACATCGATCATGAAACAATAATGTGATTTAAAAAAGAAAAACATACATTATTTATGTTTATTTATTTATAGCCTACTACTAACTGTATGTGCTGTACAATGTTTATGTATTTTAAATATCATAGGCTGAAGAGCTCCTGTTTAACAAATGCCTGAACCACGAGTATGCACCAATTGCTGGTGAGGCAGCATACACAAATGCTGTGGCCGAACTTGCCTTTGGAGACTCTAGTTCAGCCCTCAAACAGAAAACTAACTGCACAGTACAGGTGAGTGGTGTTAAAGCACATTTTATCAAATACAGGGCCAGTTTCACAGGTTGCTGATAAGTTCCAGATAGTTTATCTGGCAGATAATTTCATACAAATTCTGTTCCATTTTTGAATTTATCTGGTAGATAGTGGTTATCCGTAACCTGTGAAACTGGCCCTCAGACTTCTAAATTTAAATGTCTAAAAGAACTGTTGAAATGTTTAATAAGCCATAATTTATATTTGGTTTTGCAAGTAGACTCTAGCAACTCATACTAGTGCACACTAGTGGTTTTTACAAACATATACTGTAGTTTGATTCTACAACAAGCCTGAATTTCAATGGTCTTTAAGAATAATATTATTAATATGTTTGTCTCATAGACATTGTCCGGTACTGGAGCTCTGCGATTAGGTTTGGAGTTCATAACAAAGCATTATGGCAAGGTGAAGGAACTCTGGCTACCCACCCCCACTTGGGGCAACCACCCCCAGATCTGTAACATGCTCAAACTGTCCCACAAGACATACCGCTACTATGATCCCAAGACACATGGCTTCAACCTGCAGGGTGCCTGTGAAGATATCTATGTAAGTAACCTTATCTTATCAGTATTTATTATGTCATAAATATGACAAATAATATCAGGTTATCAAACTGAATAGCTTGAATGGAATAGAAGCAAACATTTATGTAATTTTTATAGGTTTATTATTTAATTTTAATCTGTTGTCCCTGATCCTTGTTCAACATGTAATTTATATTTTCCAAAGCATACACAAGGCATTACAATAGCATATACAAGGCTCCTAAATAGTATGGTAGCTTTTCTAATTCATTTGCTTTTTATCTGAGATGTTATTAGAATTTAATTAGACAGGTAATTAGTACTGTATACCAAGCTACATGTAGTATAAAGAACCCATTCCTAGAGTAAGAATGGGATAGGGTTGCCATCAGTGAAAAATCATCAAATTACCCCTTATGCTGTGTGTGCAGCTGAAGAGGAGTGTCGACTTTTTACTGACTAAACACCACTTTAGTTCCTTCAGGAGCCTTTTGGGTAAGGGGGGGCCTTAGAGCCAGGGTCTGCTTGAGTGGCAGGTTGTTCGTAAGAGTTACCGCGGCCCTGGCACACAGGGACCTCCAGAAGGAACATAGTGGGTTTTAATCTGATCTGATACTCCCTCCAGTTGCACCCTCGGCGGGAAATAACCCCATTTAATGATTTCCAACGAAAAAATCGAAAAGGAGCCTTTTGGGGGCCACGATCGCGGTAATTCTTGCAGGTAATATTGTAGCAGCCCAACAAGCTCTAATTATACTACTTTGTCTTCTTCCATAGCACACGGTTGTTGTCAATACTCATAATTATTATCTTATTTATTACTAGATAGGCATAACCGGTTAGGGCGTAACAAAAAATATTTATTTTTTCTTGTATGATAAAACGATAAAGCCACTCACGAGTAGCACGCGTGATATGAATGATAGGAAATAAAAAAAAAGTCTGAGACAAATTCATAGGACTCTTTAGAACTAGTAAGAATGTCAAAGTTTCTTCGTAACCTTGACTTGTTACCTTGACCTTTATTTTTATTTCAGTATTAATAATTAGACATCATGAATGAATTAAAATAACCGTCACATTAAGTAAAAATAGAGTAGAGCGTGCCAAAATAAATGTTTATTCCTATTTTTATTTTTCCCGCATAGTAACAGGTCTGCAATGCCAGTTTCGATGTCGATATCATATAAAAGTATACAATAACAATATTTCATCTGCTCAAATGTCTACAGTATAGTACGCTATATACAGATGCAGACATGCTACCCGAAACTCAAAATTTTCCAATCAACTTTGAACCATATACTTTAGCGATAACGTTGAAAATCTATTAAGGAAATTTGACGTATTATAGCAGCTTGATGTGTTAGCGTCTGTACTTACACTCTACCTACAGTTATTTATCATTTCTTGTTTTATAGGATCGATAATCTTAAACAATGGTATAGCAAGCATGGCCTTATCGTACTTTAGTGATGCAATACTGTACAGTACAGTCAATATTATCCAACGACCCTGAATAAATAGGCTAACAGTAGCAAGTGCATTGTTCGTACAAGCTCATTATTGTTGGCATAGTAAAGGCAAAATTAAGCGAATCGTGTGATTATACTCGTAGTATTATATGATAAAAGATAGGAGAAAGATAAAAAGACATTTACTCAAAAGTAGGTCGATAATCATTTCTTTTCAAGTTCAAATTTTACAAAAGACAGCCCCCAAAAACCCTTCACTACTTCCTATGTGTTTTCGCAGGGAAGAAGGTGGTGTAAAAAACTTAGTCCCCAGCGTAAACTAATTCGTTCTGTGCGTGCGTGCGTATAATTAATACAGCTGTAGTCTGTAGGCAACATTGTCCGTCTGTGACGCTTTCCCGATAAAATGGTTCTACGGGTTTTGATGAAACTTCGCGTAGAGATAGACGAAAATTTGGGGATACCTTTAGAATCTTTTTTTAGTGTGGAACTAAATCTATGCTCGCGACAATGCATTTAATCCATTGGGCTCTTAAAGAAACTTGTCCAGTGTCCCGTAAAACGTAGACGCGGTTTGTTTTTTTTTTTCTTTTATGTTGCCCCCTTTTTCTCAGTACCTGTCTCCAAAGAGGGGACGGCTCTGTTGGTGAACGAACAACTTTTTTATGATGGTTATTACTTAAATTACAGTCAATGCCAGAAGGCTCCATCATTCTGCTGCACGCGTGTGCGCACAACCCCACCGGAGTTGACCCCAAAAAGGAGGATTGGCAGACTCTGTCAAAGGTAAGGTTCTTTATTCAAAAATTTAAACAATCTCCAAAAAACAAATGCAATTAGACGTCTCACACTTAATTGAAATTTAAGTATATTAATACTGGTCGAATTGGAAAATCTGTAGATTATCAAGGAGAAGAAGTTATTGCCATTCTTCGACATGGCGTACCAAGGATTTGCCACCGGTGACGTTGACAACGACGCTTATGCCGTTCGTCTCTTTGAAAAGGAGGGCCACAACTTGATGCTTGCACAGAGTTTTGCCAAGAACATGGGTAAGTGAATCAGATAATAACTAACTATTGGACTGTTATATGAATCATCATCAGCCTTTTTATCGTCCCACTGCTGGGCACAGGCCTTCTATCACACTAGAAGGATTGAGCGTTAACCATATACCTATAATTAAGTTATATGAATAAGAAAATAGATGTTAGATAAGGGCACGTATGTAATGCCAAGGGCGGGTGCTCACTATCGGCATCAGCACGGCTGGGGTTTTTAGGTGATAAAAAGCATTAAACATTCATAACAACATTCACACTTCATAACAATAAAGTTTCCATGATGTATGATCCGTAGTAACAAAAGTACCTCTTCGGTATGCTTCATGGAAATGGCTACTTTATTCTCATGAAGTTTATATATGTATAATGCCTCAGCCGATACGATAGTCAGCGCCGGGCCTAAGGCAGGTGGGTATTTCTGGTCCAACTTTCGATTTTTTTTTCAACTTAATGCTATATGATATTAAGGGCCAGTTTCACAGGTTACGGATAGCCACTATCTAACAGATAAATTAAAAAATGGAACAGAATTTGTATGAAATTTATATGCCAGATAAACTATCTGGAACTTATCCGTCACCGGTGAAACTGGCCCTAAATGATCTAACATTGAATACTATGCCTTATGTTAATTTTAACGAGCAAATGTAGAGGTTTGATAGCTCTGTCGGATAATTCACTTTTCGATAAGATGAATTAGGTTTTTTACGTTATCTATCGGAAAGTAACCAAATTTTCAAGTGAATAATGAAGATCGATGTTTTGCAATGTGTTGAAACTGATAGAAAGGTAGATTAGAAGATTGCATAGTAGCAGATAACGGGATAATAGGTGACGCATAATAAATGGAGTTTAATTTCAATTCGCAATGCACGGTTATACTACTCCATAGAGTATTTTATGGCCACTGGAATTGTTATTCTGATTAGATTTCGTTAATAAAACGATAAAATATCGATATTGATGTGTTGTCAAGTTCTAGTGTCGTCATCTCGTGTTTGTGAAAAATGAACTGGTTGTTTACAGTTGACCTTTTTATCTTATCCGAGTTTTACGTCATTCGGTCGAGCATTATGGGGATTGCTCTCAGTTTTGAACCAGAAAATATTGTTTATGTATCCGCATTAAACTGGATACATTTTTTTTTGTTATATCTTATGATGTAAAATATGTTTTGCTTGCGATTATCTTTATTAATGGGGTCAAGGACTCTGGGGACAAGTACCCATGGAAAATTCTTGGAATGTGCTAATGTACTATGAAAAAAAAAAAATAAAAAATCATGAATTCAAACTCTTGCTCCTGACAGTTAGGGCGTTTACAATAACTTTTGCATACGTCTGTTGCAGTTCCCATTAAATGTACGAATATATTTGATAAAAAAAAATCATGTGTAAATGCTCTAAGTGGGTAAAAGGTAGTCTGAAATCAGGATTGCACCAACATAACATATCTACCTGCTCTTTACTCAAGAAATTAAAAACTAATTTTCCAGGCTTGTACGGAGAGCGTGTGGGAGCCCTGACATTCCTGTGCGGCGACCCCGAGACGGCCGCTAACATGATGTCTCAGGTCAAGATCATGGTCCGCACCATGTACTCGAACCCCTCCATCAACGGATCTCGCATCGTCACTGAAATCCTCACCAACCCCGAACTCAAATCGCAATGGTAAGCTTTGGAAGCGATTTAAAAAATCGGTACTATTGAAATAATCAGTCCATTATCGCATATTGATCAGTGCTGCCATGGGGGCAAAATGGCAAAATGGCAAAAGCCCCGAATATAGCAAACGAGGCTATGGAGCTACAACAGAAACAAGCGAGTGTCCATCACAAGACCCACTGGATCACTTGCCCACCGCATCTGAGGGCATGATATAAATAAGGTGACATGCAGGAGGATCATCAGAGCATATGGCGCCGGTATCTGCTCATTATAGCAAATGAGTTCTTATTATCAATACAATGGACTAACTATTTAGAGAGCATGACAACATTGGACGCGATTTACTATTTCGTCAAAGTTCTTTTGAAGGGTTTTATGTTCAGACTATATCAATAGTTGAGCGTAGTTAACTTACTTACGTATATCAAAACGTTTCCAGGTTGAAGGACGTGAAACTCATGGCTGACCGCATCATCTCAATGCGCACGCGCCTGCGCAGCGGTATCGAAGGCCACGGCAACAAGCTCAACTGGCAACACATTACCGACCAGATCGGCATGTTCTGTTACACTGGACTCAAGCCTGAACAGGTATATATACCTACTAATATTATAAAGGTTTTTGGAATGTTTGTTTGTATAAAATAGGCTCCAATACTAATGAAAGGTTTTAAAAAAAAAATCACTTGAAAAGTTACAAGGCTAACTATATTTTAGCCAGCTGCGGAAAGAAGTTCCTCCGGGACGCAGATATAACCGCGAGGAACAACTAGCAGCTTATATAGAAACTAGCTTCCGCCAGCGATTTTACCCGCGTCCCGTAGGAACAACTCCGCGCACCCGGTTAAAAAGTAGCCCATAGCATTCCTCGTTAAATGGGCTAACACTGAAAGAATTTTTCAAATCGGACCAGTAGTTCCTGAGATTAGCGCGTTCAAAGAAACAATCAAACTCTTCAGCTTTATAATATTAGTATAGATAATTATTGTGCTTCTATTCATCATTTTTAGAATTGACCTACGACATCCACGGAGCTTACTACTGAGAATTTCTTATATTTGTATAAGCAATTTTTATTTTTTAGATTTTATTTAGTAAACAAATCCACTTGAGAAGTGTGGAATCTTTCAAATGCTATTCATCTTTAACCCTGACAAGGTGTTTGACAGATAAACAATAGCCAAGTCATATATTATCAGTTGTTTACTTGCGTGCATGTTATATAACCCGAACACAACATAAATATACTTACCTATATACCTACAATTATACTTGACTGTTTCCAGGTCGAGCGTCTCACGAAGGAATTCCACATTTACCTAACCAAGGACGGGCGTATTTCCGTCGCTGGTATCTCATCAAATAACGTCGACTACATCGCTGAGGCAATGCACAAGGTCACAGCCACCGAGAAGGTCCATGCTTAAAAGGAGCATAGCAAAAAATAGGGTACATATTAATTTCATTTTTTAGGCTTGCAACACTGCTCACAAAACGCATTTATAATCCTCTTTAAGTCTTTGGAAGTAACCAGAGACAAAAAATCTTTTAAAAATGTTTACAATTTTTAAGATAGCAGGATTCATTCAGTTACATATTTGGAATTCTATGAAAATTCTATGTTATAATATCTGCACCTAAACTGAAATGTTAATAAATAACTATTCCTGTAAACTGCAATTCTCCTTGGTCTTCCACAGTATCTTCCATATTGATAGTAAATTTTATGTGAAGTGTGTATTTATATCAGAATTACTGTTTTTCAGCTACACATAAACGACTTAGCAAATAGTGTCGCGCGGTATCATTGCATTGCGACGCATCCGAGATTACTTCAACATACCGAAAGAACACAGTATTTATGAAACCAGCTTGTTTTTAACTATTATTTTTCTAATTGCTTTTGCCATATACTTTTGTATGTATATTTTATTTTTAAATTAAAAAGAAATCCCCTTATTCATAAAATCTCCCTAATATTTTTTTTTTATCTGTCCTTGTCATTTTTAAGTGAATTATGTGATAAGATAAGCATTTGCAATAACTTTATGAATAAGGGGCTATGTTTATAGATCATTATTTTCTTTTATTTATTATTTCAACATTATTTTTTTATGTCTTTAACGTAGGTGTTGACAAAAAACTACCAAATTTTGATTCAAATTTTATTCGTTAAAATAAGTAGATAAAATAAACTTGCGAAAAACACAGAAAATTGTATCAACATGTTTGATTCTACGACGGTCCTAGGAATTACTACGCAAAATATTTACAGCTGACGAAACAAATAAACATCTTATTCTACGTTTATAAAATAAACAGATGCAGGTCAATCGTTAACATTGCCTCGAAATTTTAACAAGAATTTTTATTTTACAATAGATAATCCTTTAAGGACAATTATACCTAAAGGGAACACATTTTATCCACAATTTTATTGCATCGTGGTAACAATCTTAAACATATTCACCTGCATCCAATATTGACATAAACCTATTAACATTTCGCTATACTAAATCAGTTTATTGTAGGACATACATAGATATCCAAAAAAATGCTTTCACGTACATTATTATGATACAAAATATACTAATAACATTTTTATAAGTTGACAGTTGTCAATGATATTTTTAATAAAAATAGTAACATTAACATTATATGTACAGAATTTATCATAAAACAAACTAATTGCTACCCATGGCACTATTTCTTTAGAATGTACATACATTCTATTTAAAGCAAGAAATATGTACCATTAATATACACACCTCGACTGTCGAGGATTCCTTTATCTTGAAGCTCCCATTCCGACCGGGCTGCTGATCTCAGTGAGGACGTGGCTCAGGTACAACAACCGTCTTACAAAACTTATTACTTTTGTGGTAAAAGGGCTTCACAATTTAGAAACTTCAAAAAATAAGATTTTCTTTAAGCATCACACACATTCAAAAATATATGTATACTCAATAATTTTTGTGTCAATAATTATGCACAATCACTACCACATTTACTACAGCTAAAATATTAATTGCTCCGATTATAAGAAACGTAAGTAACATGTAGCACCACCCTTTTTGTAAAGACAAACTGTAAGTAAATATATATCTACATTTTTTCTTTACTGGCTGTCTCCCTCACGCCTCTAAGCCTCGACCAGCGGTGCTTCAAATACGCATCATTGGTAAGTTTACCACATAACTGGAGAAGATACAAAACATAGACAACAATTTAAAAATGATTCACTTACCACAAACAAGGTTACATCGATATTAGGCCTTTTTGCTCTCTATATTTGCACAATAATATTGTTACATTAAAACTAAATTAATGCGTTTATCTCTCACTCAAAGGGTTACTTTTACACAGTAACTACTAACTAGAGAAATTAATATAACAGGGCTACCAAGAGATGCATGATGTGTACTTGTGAGATGCTGTAACCCCATTTCTATTACAAATAAATTGGTAAGAAATAGTTTCGAGTTCTTAATATTATTTTAAACCATTCTGATAACTATACATAAATAAACGTAACAGAGTGTATGTGCAATATATGTTGTAGGGTTTTTTACAGTATGCTAACATACCTATAGTATAAAATATTGATTGAAGTTTTTGAAAAAGAGACAAAAAATATTTTCTTACATTGTTTTTGTAAAAATCTGTCTTTTAGGTGTTTCCTGAAGCTGGCTAAACTCTATTTTAGATGAACTAGCAAGACTGTGTAATAGACATATTTGAACGTTTACTGAAAGCATTTAAATGAAAATTATTTGATGCATGAAAAATATCATAAATCACGAATAATTATTTCACGACAAAGGCAAGTCATGTGCAAAATTCTAGCAGCTGAACTATTTCAGGTATATATTGAGGCTTCGGCTTTTTACTATAATTATCACCGGACTGATTTTATTGGATACAATAGTTGAATAATTCTATTAAGATTTTCGATTGATTTTAAAAACTGATTCGGGCAACACACTCGCGTATGCTACCAGTAGTAGTATAACATTGGAAGTAACATGTGGATATGTCCATTTATATTAGTTTCAAGTCTATTACTTAACACTGGGCTACTCATGCTATTTTAAACTGTCTATGATACAAATTATGTATATGTACACCTTATGCCTTACCAAGTTACTTATTATGAAAAATAAAAATTACAGCTATGTTTGCTTATACATATTTAGTAATTGTTACGCACCCCAGTTACATCTATTTGAATAGTAATAACTATGAAACTTGTGTAATAAATAATGTGATTAATATTACAGGTGACATTATATGAAAATTCTAAAAAGCAATGTATAATAAATAAAATTATTCTATATACGATATATTATATATATATTTTGTTTAAAATGCCTGAAGGCTATATCGACAGTACATATACTGTGTATATCAAACATTATTGCTGAATTAACTCGCCGTGACCACCAGTCTTATACTTAAGATACATACACAATTACTATGACGAAATCAGATGAATTAAAATTATTTAAGAGGCCACTTTATTGGTAAGAGAAACATTAAAATGTAAATAAAATTCATAATCACGAACTAAAAAACTAGAAACAATTTGTGCGTTCTAATAATGTTTAGGTACTTCATGACAAAGTTGCCTTGGTAAACTAAATCTAAACTTTTAATAGCTATACATTCCACACAGAAATATTTGTGGGACCACAGTAAGCATCGCACTACTGAAAGATAGTGGTAAAACAAGTGGTCCCATATTTTATTAAAGTTGTATATGTAATCATAAACCCAACCTGACACTTCACACATACCTGAGAATAATTAACGGCTGAAACACATTACACTACACAAACTAAACTGCATGCATTGTCATTAAATGAACTTCATATAATATGCACATTTTTTAATGCAGGTTAAATATATTATATTGACCTGTAGTATATGCGCACATATAAAATAATATGTTACTCTAAAATGTTAGCAGTTACCTTGATTGTGTAAGTTACTAAGCAAATGCAAAAATGTATCAATTTACATGAATAAATGAGTTATTCATGACACCTACGTTTTATTTGCATACTCTTACTTGAGCAACATGTAATCAATCCTTCTGAATTGTATTTTTGTTATGATATTTGTTTCATTGTGTTTTATCGTAAGTGACGTGTTCCCAATATGATAATCATTTAAGAGTGTTTATGTTCTGTTAGTAATTTGTGTAGATATGTTGTTGATCCCAAAACTAGTAAACTGTTTTTCAATCTGTTAGCCTCTTTATTGTGAAGGGAAATTGAATACGCAGATAGTATACAAACACCTCTCAAAAACTGTATATTTGAACAGAACAAACAAAACAGCACTATGATCACGCCTCCCGTGAGACCGACACTGTCATCACTTTACACTTCACATTATATGTCCGCGCTTATTCTAACTTCATTACATTGTATCAACGATATCTTCCACAGGCTCCATCATATATTTAACCTAGTTTATTGCTCATTATTTATTTAAAGGCATAGTTTCACTTACAGTTTGTGAGTCAGTCGAGTTAGCGGAGTCTTCGCCTAAGAGTCGACTAAGTTGGTCGTCGAGCGTGTCGGCGCGGCGCGGCTCGCGCTTCGCGTCCACCGCGAACACGTCGTCCCCCGCCATCATGTCGCCCTCGTCCAGATACGAGAACGAGTCTAAGTTTATGTCTGAAGTGGTGATTGCGGTGCTGTAAATATCTATTCTCTTTTGTTGCGACTTAGCTTCGGCTACTTTCTCAGAAAGTTTCTCTTTCGCCTTGGTGAGCGCTTCTGACTCTGATTTATCCAGCTTAGAATCGTTCTCTTTTAGCTTATCTATTTTAGTTTTGAGAGCAAACGACGAATCGTTACTTGACGATCCGTCGTCTTGCAGCTGGCTGAGTAAGGTTCGCGTCGCGAGGGACATCGCGCTCGAACTGCTGTACATTTCGCTGCCCTCACCTGAACAAATATTTAGGTATTCTTACAAATTAATCGGAAGAACAAACAAAAATAAAATAAAGGTGGAATCAAATGTATAGATTACCGCTTGGTGTCGCCCGCTGCATGCTTTCCTGTGACGAGTGTTTTTTTGATTTGTGTGTGGTGATGTATTCACTGTCGCTGTCACTGGACATGCCCAAGTCTAGGTGTAAGGAATTTAATTTATCTTCATCTTTGCCCTTCCTGGACACCGTGTCCAGTTCCATTTCCCAGTCGGTGACACTCGACGAATCTTTGACACCCTCTGATTCTTTCGTGTAATTCGATTTGCCGTCATCTTTCTCGATGAGTGACAAACTGGTGTCTTCAATGGGTACCATTTCTCCTATGCTCTCAGCAGTGGAGTCTAAGCTGCTGGCATTGCAAGTCTCCTCAGTTATTTGATTCTCGAACAACACGGGTGTGTCGGCGGTAATCTGGGATAACTTTTTGGTGTCATCGGATGTGCGCGGTGCGGTGCTCCCGCGACTGTCTAATATCTCTGACATGGTGGTGGTGCGGCCCGTCTGTTCGTTGTTCAACTCTAGAACGATAACATTGCCTGCACACTTGGCGGCTTCGGCTTGCTCTGATTTTGATGCTTGCAACAGTTGATTAACGTTTTTACCCATAATTACTTTAGACATGTCGTTCCCATTTTTGGCGAATGTTAAGGCTTTGCCTATCGTCGTACCTTTCTGTACAACAATAACACTGCCTTTTGCACTAGATGGTCGAACGATGGGATTGGAAATTTTAGGAGTAGTTATCGGCGCCAAACCTTTCACTGGAACAATATCCGCTAAGTTAGCGGTTTTGATTGGCTCTACACCAACGATTTTAGCGTTAGATGGTATCGAGCTAACTGTGGTAGGTTTAGACATTACAGTCATAGCGGGCGATTTGGTTACTTGTGCGACGGATTGGGAGCTCACTGGTACTAACTTCATAGCAGTGGGTATACCTTTGAAGTGTATTAATGGGATCTGTCCTTCGTTTCCCGATTTCGTTCGAGCTTTAGCCGGTAACACGACCATCTTTTGCCCTGATTTAGGATTCAACACGACTGCTTTTGCAGATACTCTTAAATCAGTGGCAGGAATGCCCTTAGGTGTAAGTGTTTCGGTTAATTTGTTTGATATGCTGTTTGTACTAGCTGGGTTCTCCTTGTGCATGCTCATGGCCGATGTGATGATGACTTTAGAGTTGGACATGCCTTTGTTTTCTGACGCAGGTTTTGATACAACGATCATTTTTTCAGTCATAAGAGGCGTGTTAGAATGTCGCGGCTTCGGCAACGAACCGATCACTTTAGTTGTCACTAGTTTACCCGAAGGGTTTAATCCTTTCTGAGCGGAACTAGGCGCAACGACTACTTGTCTGTTGGACAAGAGTTTTATACTTTCAGAAGGTTTTTGCAATAGTTTGAGTTCAGACATTTTTTGTACTTTTTTGTCTGTGCTTATATCGCCGCGATTTTTTATGATAAGTTGGCAAGTTTTCCCGGATACGGTCTGTTTGGTAACGGGGGTGCTCTGCGCCTGTAGGGACGCGGGGTCATCGGGGTGCGGATTTTCTGATACCTCGAGTTCGTGCGGCACTGTGGCGGGCTGAGTCAACAGCTGCATAGTGGGAGAATCCGTCACCATCCCCGGGGAAGACAACACTTTAGGCTTCAATTCGTCCATGTAGTCTGGTTTCGACTTACTACCTAATATAGATTGAGCATAACTAGCTTGAAAGGTGTTAGGGGGCCCTGAATACTCCATTTGTATTGAAGTGGGATTGTACCGTTTGTTGGGGGAACCTGACATCTCTTGTTTTTTCATTTGTGATTTAGATAGAACAATATGTGCACCCTTGGCACTTTTGTGTGACCTCTTATGGGGTGTAGAGCGAGGACCGTGACCTTGACTCGGTTTACTGGTAGCGACTTTGCTTACTTGATTATATGAGTGTTTTGACTGGCCTGATGGTTTACCTGCACAATAAAAATATTATTAGACCACACTTTCGACATTACAATAAAAACATAATGATATTGATTAGCTCACTTGTGGCTGGTTGTGAGAATTTTGAGTAGAGCTGTGATAAATTCAAATGCTTTTGGTTGTTGTTGACAGGTATGTTTCTCATATTTTTGACAGGTGTGCTGGCATCGTCTGGTATTGCACCACTCTCAGGAACTTTCCGCTTTCGACTCGCAAGTTCTGTTTCCCAAATCTGAAAAATAAAAATATTGTAGACTAAAAAATCAAATTAAAAAATATATAGGTATTTCAAGTCTTAGTTAACTGAACTATGTTCATAGTTCACCATACTTATTTTACTTTTATTTAATTAGGCATGGTGAATGAAAAGCATAACAAATTTTTGAATGTTCATTGGTATTATAATTCTGTATGTTTTCTGTTTACATGCACAGTTATGGCCAAGCTCAATCTTTTATGACTTATTATACCTCACAGTTTATTGATGTTATGTAAGTAGTTTCAACTCATATGCAGAATTCATTGAGCTAAGATTTTAACTGGCTTTTTTTCTTCACATTTTATAAATAAAAATTGTAAATCTATGAAAGAGTTTTTTTTTTATTAATGAATATTACTAAAAAAGTTAGACTAACTTTAGTTGTCTGATCTTCCATTGCCACAGGAGGGTACAGGGTCCCATCCATTGTGTCATTAGACGTGAGAGCACTCTCAGCAGTTTCTCCCTCAGTGTCAGGCATCTCCTCATCATTAGACTTTGGAGCAATTAGTTTTTCAGCTTCAAGTCGCTTCTGTAACTCTTTGTTTTCAGCTGCGGCAGCTTCTGCAGCTTTATCTGCGATTTCTGTATAAATTGTCTGTGCTATACCCCGGGGCATAAGTGGCACCCGCCTGCGACCTTCGCTGATCCATGCTAAGCCTGTGTTTGGGCCTGCTAACCTTTTGGGAGAAGTATGAATATTGTATATTATGGTATGTTGATGAAAAATATAATAAAATTCGATAACATATATTCCATATTATTATATTACAATTGTAATAAGATATTTTTATCTTCAACTGTACACAGATAATTTTATATAATCACAATTTTTTATAGAATTGTAAATTATTTAATTAATGCAAATACCTAAAAAATAATAAAAGAAAACTGCATGTTTCTTTCTATTAGAATTAAAACTTTTTAATCAATAAAAAACTTTTTAATAAGTTCCATCAAAATATTATTAAAAAATAATTTGACATTTCAGATGAATAGGTTATCTGTCAAAATTTCATATAATCAAAATTTATTTTTCACACTTTTATTACACTAAAACACCCAAAAATGTTCTCAAAAAGTACTAGTCAACTATCATTGTCATACCAAACACACATCTACAAGGCTGAGATTCAATATAACAATACAATACTTAAAAAGAAGTTAAAAAAATATTAACTTTTAAAACAATCTTGTAAGATTATAGTACATTCAATCAATTAGAAATGCTTTGAAACAAGAGCAATATGTTCATAGCTATGACTTTCAGTTACTCTCAGCCATCTTTGACTTTGTGTAACAGTGTTTAAAAATAAATCAACAACCCTACACTGAAAATATTAAATATCTACTTACTGATTAGCAATTGTAGCTAATAATTCATCATTAGACACGCGGCGCGCCTCAGCGCTATGCCGATCATTGCTTATATGCAAAACGGCGCGCAGTTCTTCCAGTAGCTTTTTTCTGTTGTCTTCCAATGCTCCTTGTGCTCTAAACACACTGATCATATTCGAGTAGGCTTCCAATTCTACAAACAAATGAATAAACTGTTAGTATTTAAGCATATTTGTAATACGATTGTCGACAAATTAGCTGCGACGCGTTGAGTATAATTTAAGAAAACCATAGGAGGGAAAATGAAAGCCATTTATAGGACTAAATATATACCGAGTCTGCGGAGCGTGAGGCGACATTCGTCGCGCGTCATATTAAGGAGCATAGGCCACATTTTTGACGGCTTTTATTTAACACTAAAAGTTAACTCTTGATTATATGATTTTAAGCATATTTTATAAAATAGTCAATTGGCAAATATCCATACTGTTTACTTCAAACGACAATTCGTTCATTTTGACACTTCCATAAGAGAAGCGAAAATATAAAGCGTCTTGTCTATGTTATTTAGTGATACAAGCTTTTTTCCTATAAAATCCACGTAAAGCCAAAAAAGCGAATGCTGAACTGTCACTGACGAACGACATCAGTTCCATTATTATACTTAATTTATTTATTGTTTAAACATATAATTTACATTTTTAAATATTAATAGAAAAAAAAAAACATTAAAAAAATGAAAAACAGTTGTCCAAGCTACCGGTGGTTAGGGTCCCAGAGACAGAAATCTCCTCACAATACGTGCCGTTTCAAGGAGTACTGCCTTCTGAATCTGTCCCTTGATCCAGCTCCCTGACTAGGGCCTCTTCAGATGTTGTTGCTTATTATTATAAATATTGAACTTAGGTGAAATTGAATAAACCAATATTCAATTGTATCTCATGGATTGAATAAAACATTAATTACCACATGACATACAAATTAGAAATACGCCGTAAATTCGCAGATTACTAAATAGTTACTGTATAAAACTCTTTTAAACAGCGGCGTGTATAAACGATATTTAAAAGTTGAATGCTCGATTGTTAACACAAAGTGTTTAAAAGTTTAATTGCTCAATATTTTAAATTGTGCTGGTGCAGTTTTATAGACCTTGGTGGGTTGGTGGGTTTGGTTTTATAGATTGTGCAATGATTGAATGAAAGGGTTTAACATTTACTGCGCAATATTTTTTATTGCATCGTGTTTTATTTTTTGGTGGAAGAAAGATCCTTCAAGAAACACCACTTTGGATGATTTCTTTTACCGGATTGATCTACATAATGAAAAACTACTTCCTGACGAACGACATCATAATTATTAATTTAATAAATATTAAGCCTGCGCCGCAAGAGATTCGACAAACCACGCCGGCAAGGACATCTAGCGCGCACTAGTACAGATACCAGCACATAAAGCTACTACAATCTGTCAAATTTCCTGAATAGGTAGATAATCAAATTTATAAAAGTTATTTATTTCTTTCTTTTGTTTGATTGTTAAAATTTTATAGTTTCGGGTTGCTTGATGTGGTTTCGATCTCATTGAAAAAGGTCCGTAATTCAGTTAAATAATCAGAAACATCTTTATTATTGGTACATAATTAGTGAAAACATTGATGAAAAAATATTGTAGTAAAATAGATACAGCTGAACATAAAACATCATCCGAGTCACTATTAGAAAAAAAAAAACAATTGAGAGAATGCCCATCATGAACACGGCAGAAATAAGATTTTTTTATTGTTGCCAATTTCCTCTTTTATAGGGAAACTTTTTATATAGCAACATAACGTGTTTGTTCCATAGACATAGACGCGTTGAGTGGGCATTTACAAAGAAAGTAAAGAAATGTCCTGTTTTTTGCAACCTATTATATTCTATAAACAGTTGCGTTAATTTGTTGAATAGATATTCAAAGTGATAAGTGTATTTTTGTTTCATTTTCTATTTTTCCTTCTCGTTTCTTTCAGAAAACAGTCAATACGTTACATGCTTGACATTTACATGTTTTTGTGATAAGCATTCCCCGTAAACAGTCTATTGCAAAAACCCCGTTTCGTTTATAGGATATTTATTTCATAGCTTTTTTTTATTTATTGGATTCAATTAATTAGATGAAAATTGGAATATTTTTTTGATGTTATTATTTGATGTTAATAATTTTTAATAATGAGACATAATGTTGCTGTAATACAGTGCGTAGCAGATAATTTGTTGTCTCGTTCATACAAAGGTACTTCGCAGTGAGAGCGGTAGAAACGCCGTCAATTGATGTTAATAATATCAATTCAACGGAGCCTTTGTCTATGCTTATTTTTGGAAGCGTCCATTCGTGGCTTGCCTGTCAATAAAGTCAACAATCGCCAACGTTCTTTGAGTTTGAATTTTTAGTTTGGAAAAGTGGAATAATATTTTGATAATAATTTGCATTTACTTATAATCAAACATTTGCGATGGCAGACGTGGACGAGATTATTGATTATATAAAATCCCTAAAGAAGGGATTTGACAAAGATCTATTTCAAAATAAAATTGATGAATTAGCTTACGCAGTTGATACAAGTGGTTTACAATACAATGATTTCCATACTTTGTTTAAAGTTTGGTTGAATTTATCTATTCGTAAGTATTCTTTGGAAGTTTTGACGAGTATTCCAAACTGTGACTGGTGGATTTTCATTCACTAAACATGGTGTTTGTATCGTGTTTACAGCCATAACAAAATGGGTGAGCTTGGGTGCCTGTATTATACCCCCAGACAGTGTTGAGGATCGAACCGTCGAATATGCTCTGAGTTGGATACTTTCTAATTACGAAGACCAGTCGAGCTTCTCACGAATAGGATTTTTACTTGATTGGCTTACAGGTATGTTGTCAAGTAACACTATTTTATCAGTTGTGGAATATTTCTATCAGTAAATAAATGAAACTGTAGGGAATTATACTTGTAATATTGGAGATGTGTCAGCAACTATAACATGCCATCAGTCGTGCCTATGGCTCCACAAATACCTTAGGTTTGTTTTGGAAAAATAATAGCATTGTTTACATTATAAATTTGTAATTTACAGCTGCAATGGAATGTGAATGTATTGACATGGAAACTTTGGAAGTTGGATATGATGTATTCTATGTCAGTTTGTCATATGAAGTTCTTGTAAGTATTGATTAAATATTAAACATTATTTTTTCTTTCATCATCATCCTCCTGCCCTTATCCCAAATTGTTATTTGGGGTCAGCGCGGCATGTTTTCGTCTTCCACGCTCTTCTATCTGCCGTCATCTCACAAGTTACATTTCCTATTCTTTATTGTACATGTTTACAATTAAATCACAAATTATACATAATAATCTAATTAAACTGATTAAAATATGGGTAAATAAACACTGCACTCATGTTCTTTACTTCATCTTTGTATGTATGCTTAGTAACTTAAAAGTCTTCACCTCACTGTTTTCAAGATTATTGTAATCATTCAGATATAAGAAATGTTTCAATCTATTAATGACTGGTTAAGCTTTGCAATTGTTTTTATGATAGCAGTAACAATTTCATATTTAGAAACAAAGCAATCTAAAATCTTGTTTTTTTTTGTGTATGTCTTCTTGCGGTTCAGCCTAGGTGGATGTATACTGCTTAACCAGACTTTCCTGTGGGAACCTAAACATTAATTTTAGGCCTCCAGCCAGGGTAAATCTTATGTGCATAAGAGATGTAATAAAAATTACTTGTTTAATTTCAGTCTCCTCATGCAATGAAGCTAGTGTACACCCTGACAAAGCCAATTGATGTCACAAGAAGGAGGGTTCTTGAGTTACTGGACTATGCCAGGAAGAGAGAGACCAAAAAGGTATCACTCTTTATGTTTAGATGGTTCACTTCACACACAGCCACTATCTACCAGATAAATGCAAAAATGGGACAGAATTTGTATGAATAAACTATCTGGAACTTATTAGTAGGTGGTGAAACAGGCCCTTAGTATTGTGTATAGGGTCATCATGACTAGAAACAGTTGGTTATGTTGTTCATTGGATTATACTGGTGATCAATTTTGGCCTTATAAATAAGAAAAAAGAATCCCAGTAATTTTTACAGGTATTGATAAAAATATACACATCATGTACAGATGCTAGCAGGTCCACCTACCCAAATCTGTAAAATTTTACTAATGAAATATCTGGAAGGTTAATATTTGATACATAAAATTTATTGTAATAAGGTTGAAAATCTATTAAGAAAATTTTACAGATTGTAGTAGCTCTATGTGCAGGTGTTGGTACATTTTGCAAAAAAGATTGTATAATATGATATACTTACTATACACTTCTCATTTCTATTACAGAATATGTATAGGCAGCTACAAGTCCTCTTAGGTCTATTCAAGTCCTACAAACCAGAATGTGTCCCTGAAGATGTACCAGCCATCTCCATCCACACAGCCTTCAAGAAGATCAACCTCAACCTCCTTGCTAGATTCAAGAGAAACCAGGTATGTGCTTCAATATATACTTTCTGAAAATATTGTAGCATTGTCTGTCTTGTACATGGAGAACAAAATGACTAGCGGAGATGCCACAAGGCAACCAGGCCTTGTCGTATCAACCAGGGCATGGGCAGGGCTTACACGTCACAGAGGGCGTGGCCAAAAATCTCAGTCTCAAGTGAGCTGTCGTCCAGTTCGGATGTCTTGTATTTTTATTGTTTTTGGTGAAATAATAGTTTTAACAGTGAAATACGATGTTTTTGGGTGCTAAAATTATTCAGAATAAAAACTGAGGCATGTTGACAGCACAAAATTTCACTTATAAGTAATAATAAGATGTATTTTTAATTTTTTTATTTATTTTCATTGCTAGAGACATCTGCCGTCGAATAGCTGAATTTTTATCATTTCTCCCTGATTTGATACTATTATTTAACTATGTTTATTATTGCGACAAATGTTAGTCTAATATGCTTGGTATGTTAGCTACGCCACTTATGGTAACTACAAATTATTTCATAAATAAATTTGTTAATTTTAGATTATGAAACAAGGATTTTTTGAATACAAAAACCCCGCCATCTGTTGGAGAATAGTGGACCTCATTTTTAAACAAAATAGTGTTTTGTATTTGGACAAATAGGTATTTTGACGTTTTAGGGTGAAAGTGCCAGTCACAAGCCATGTAACTTATTCAAAATAACTATTACAATTAATTCCTTTTTTATTTTTCTTATCGTTTTAGATTTCCTATTAATAAAAATATAAGAAATACATGGAGATGTATTATTAATCAACCTTACTGGAAACCTACAAAATGTTACAACTACATATGTACGCTGAAACTTAGGTTGCAACGTACTGCCTACAATTTATAGTACTATTATTCCTTAGATTGTAATTGTCTATCGAAGTGATACCGTCAAATTGTGAAACGGAAAAGGCCTCGCGCGCTGATTAGTTAATCGGAGCTGAATATATATACATATTTTAGGAAGCCGCTTCCATAATATTTTTGACAAACATAAACTTTAGACAAATACGCATCTGATTAACCGATCACTGCTTATGACCTAAGTATCCTCAGGACTATTTAAAAATCTGACACTAAAAAACTTCCAAAATCAAACATAAAACAGTAACCACATTTTTACTCTAATGACCTCTATCTATTTCTTACCGATACTTTAAAACTTTCAATATCAAACATTGAAATCAGTACCCGTAATCGGTACCTAATCAGTTTTTTTCACTCGCAGTATGCTGAGAACTGGTGCAGCCACCCTACTAATTTTGAATTTTGGCGAATGTTCTAGAATAAATTTTCGTGCTGGTCACGCCAAAGTGTTGAGTAGACGAACTAAAATTAAGAAGAGTTCGTAAGTCAACCCATAAATAACACCAAGGTGTAATTTTAGACCCAGGTGTAGAAAAATCCACAATGTTTATTGAATGTGGATATTCACTTTACATTTTAAATTACTCCCAATGAAATAAAAAAATCTGCCGTTGAGCCTGGATAGTAATGAGGGTTGTAAGTCTTTTCTAACTATATTTCGTATTTTGGTTTTGCTAGAAATAGAGCGTCATCTATTGTAATGTCATAAAACTGCAGAGTTTGTATTCGTGTTTAAACAATGAATTTTGCTAATCTTGGGGAACTACTGGTTTGATTGTACTGGTTAGATACTGTCTAGAAAATACTATTTCAGCTTCAATGGAAGTCAGAAATAAGAAACCGAATATTTGGAATAACGTTTCTCATCTTACACACTTTGCTGGGCTTATTTTAAGTTATCCCACAAGACATTTCTCTATCAAGACGATGTAATTTTTAGTTTTGGGACATTTGTACCCTACAGTGTAAGTAATGTTGCAAAAAGTTTAGATGTTAGTTTAGTGTTAAATTTTTAGTTATTCTATTCGACACTAGGTGGATTTACAAAAAAAGGGTGGTTTCCAAAGTAGGCAGAGTATAGGCGGAGTCATCGGCCGTTCCTCGTCCCCCGCACACCCGCATTTAGGCGACGCTACTTTCTTAGGAGATTTTACGTTGTGGCATCTCCGCTCGTTATTTGGTTCTCCATGGTCTTGTATAACATTTTCAATTGTTTTGTTTTAGGAGCATAGAAACACAATGCGTAAGGAGAAACATCATTTGACATGGATTAATCCTATCAATTCAGTAAGTACAAGTTTTAGAGCCAATATAGTAAAAAAGGAAATATCTATACATATAATAAAATCTTAGAAAAGTCAAAACTGTACATTGAATATTTTTAAAAAAGAATAATTGGGGCGTGATCTACTATTGATGTCGAAGCCAAAAATATAGTTTTTAGAATTTTTGTTCGTTTGTCTGTATGTATGTCCGGGCTAATCTCAAAAAGTACTTCATGGATTTGCTTCAAATTCGGCATGAATATAACTAAGAGGTCGGGTCAACATATAGGCTACTTATTATCACGCTATCACTACGGGGGGAGGGGGGTGAATGTTTTATCCTAATGCCCACGCGGACGACGTCGCGGGCAACAGCTAGCATTTAAAATAATTCTAATATTACAGGAGCGTGGAAGAAATAAGAAAGCAGATCCATTGGTTCCGAATATGGAGTTTTTCAGTATTGGTTCCAAACAGTATGCTGACAAGGAACCCCAGAAGAATTTCCTTGACTTTACAGAGTGAGTTGTTAATAACAGAATTATGTAATTCTTTGTACTGCAATAAAAAGCAATTTAAATTGCTCACTTTGTTCAGAAATTAAATCAGAGGTTTAAAATATAATACATATGTTGAGAAACGGATGTTTTTCTGACTATATTTAACAGTTGTTGAGTAATACCACTACAATCTGTCAAATTTCCTTAGTAGATTTTCAACTTTATCACTGAAGCATGTGGTTCAAAGTTGATTGGGGAAATTTTACAGTTTGGGGTGGCTTGATGTGCTGGCGTCTGTACAGAGTGCTATATACAGCCCTTAGTGTGTGTATGGGTGTACATAATATTATGTTTCTGTAGAGTAGCTTTACTTTTTGTTTATTGTTTGTTCTCTTAATCTAGGATGTTTCTTTACTTGCAGCCCAGTATCAGTTCTTCAGTGCAGTGTACAAAGCTCGACGTCCCGGCCGGCGCGCCTGCGTGCTCTGCTGTGCAACGCGACGGGGGTCGCGCTGCTGGCGGTGGCCTCGCACGCCGAGCAGGCCTTCTTGTCGCATGATTTGCATCATCTACTTAATAGTTGTGAGTATGAGTGTTGAAATAGATTCCATTTACTTTATACCTGAATGGTTTGCTGAGGTATGTTTTAATTCTTGCTGTTGATTGAAGAATACAGAATAAAGTACAAAGGTATAGACAGTTTTGTAAGTTTCAAGTTGCCTTTAAAGTCTGAGGCTCTAGTTTATATTAAATAAAATGATTGTTACTAAACATACAGAATAAGAAAAATAATTCTACCTGTGGGGTTAGCGGATATCCTATGAGATGCTGAATTAAATCTTGACAGATTGATTTCTCGACTACAGAAGAACTTAATATGTTACCGAATCAGACACAAATTGGCCTGCCCTAAAAATGTCCTGTGCAGTCAAACAAAAAAAAAATAGAGTAAAATAATGGATCTATTAACTTTTTTAGGTTTCCTCAACATCTCACCGCACACCTACTTGGAGAAACAGGACCTACTACATCGGTTGGCGATATTGCAGCACACACTGATGCAGGGGATACCTGTCATCACAAGGTTTTTGGCGCAGTACCTGCCGTTATGGAACGAAAAGGATTATTTTGCTGAGGTAATTGTAAGACCTATTATATATACAGGCTGTTGTAAAACTCAACAGTTATTTGCTACCTGGCAAAAGTTTTTCGGAACTTAAATTGTTTCGCCTGTTGCTCGGCGCAGGTTGGCGTTGAATTTTGAAACAGCCTGTGTATATTGTTTCGGTTTGGTTGCACTCATGATTATTTTTTTGACCAACTTCCGAAAAAGGAGGAGGTTCTCAATTCGGTTTTAATGCATGCTGTCTTTTTTCAAAATCCTTTGGACTATATAATATCTTATTAACTATATTAATTTTATTCATTTCATATTATTCTTTCAGATAATGGAGCTAGTCCAATGGGTGAGCCTGGACAGTCCCGATCAAGTAATGTGCGTGGTGGAGCCCCTCACGCGCATGTACCACCGTGCGCAGCCCATCGAGCAGTGCGCCATACTCAAGAGCTTGAATAATACGTATTCTAATCTCGTAAGTATCATTTGCTCATAAAATTCCACTGTACTAAAATAGTTACAATAGTTTGTTGATTGGTGATGGTAACGGCATTGTATTTTCACTTATTAGCTTGTAAATGTCAAAAATATATATATTATGACGACACTATCATCATCTCCCGGCCCTTTTTCTCAACCATGTTGGGGTCGGCTTCCAGTCTAACCAGATTTCGCTGAGCACCAGTGTTTTACAAGGAGCGATTGCCTATCCGACCTTCTTAACCTAGTTACCTGGGCAACCCAATACTCCTTGGTAAGACTGGCGTCAGTCTTACTGACTTTTGACTACCTGTAACAAATGTCAAGGATGTTTCATGACAGGTAATGAAACTATATAAATATGTATATCACAATTCTATGCTGTTTTCAGTTATATTGTAGCACAAGAACTCGTCTGCACTTCATGGGCACTACACCATCAGTTCAAAGTTATAACTTAGTACTGCCCAAGGTTGCAACGGCTATCAGTGATATGTGCAACAAGGAGTTACAAGTTAATCCAGGTATTTACTTACTTTATTTACTGTGTAGAATCAAATATTAGACATTTTTGTTAAAAAAGTACAAAATATCTTCCAATTGAACATTTTCTTTTTTGTAAAGTTGGTTAAAACAAGTTTGTACTACATAAAGTAGAATATTTGGACATGTGTTTATATCACGCAGCCGACATGGTGGTGCTGCACAGCGCCCTGCACAGCGGCGTGTGTCGCGCGCGCAGCACGGCGGCGGGCGCCAGCCGCGCGCGCGGCTCGGCCCCCGCGCCTGCGCTGTCGCTGCCGCTGGTGCCGCCACTCGCACTTGCATTGCCTCTGCTGTCGTGTTCGGCTGCACTGCTGGATACTGTGGCGGGCCTCATGATACTGTATGTGTTTTACTCCATTTTAAAGATATTGACAGTAAAGAGTTACATAATAATATTAGTTGTAAATATAAAGATGTGAAGCTCGCGTTAAAAGCAATCACAAATTATGATTAACATTATGATTTTTTTGAAAGATTATTCTTCGTAAAATTAGATAAAGCATAAGCCTACAAACAACGTAGGTTCGTTTTCGTATGTTAAAGATGAAAAATGATTAAAGACTAAAATGAGAAACTGCTACACGAATGTTTTCTTTCTCTTTCGCTTATTGGAATAGTATTTATTGACTCCGTCATTATATTTCACATAGTCAAAATGACTTGATAATCTTATACGCAAATTTTGTTTACAACAATAACAATATAAACATATTTTGTCTTTACAGGTACAAAAAAATATTCTCGATAACGAAAAAGTCGAATACAATCACCAACGATAGCGAATTCGAAAATCAAATGCAAGTTCTCCAAGCGTACACGTCGGACCTCATCAACTGTTTGTACAGCGAAGAAGTTTTGAGCGCCAGAAACCTAGGCTTTGTCTTCAACAAACTGCATCCACAGTTAGTTAGCAAACTGGGTTCGTTAATGCCTGACGTAGACTCAAAATTGAGTATAAGGAATAGTATAGCTTTCGCTCCATACACTTACATGCAGTTGGACGCCATAGACCACCGGGATGCGGACAATAAACTATGGTTTAACGCCGTCATAGATCAGGAGTTCACGAATCTTGGAAGGTTCCTTAAGAAAGCGGTAACCGAATTGCGTTACCAGTAAATCATGTCGGTAATGAAGATAATGTTATTGTTGAAATTGGAACAGGTACTCGGCTTAATTTCTAGGCCAAATATCAATGTGATTTGGGAAATCATAATGCAGAATTATGGATGTGTAAGCCAGTTTTGAATGGTTACAAATCAATTTTATTTAAGAGCACCGTATACCTTATTGTAATAATTGCAACTTAAAATATGAGACTCGAATCGCACTGGAGCAGAGGCGAAGCGTACTGAAGCCTCGAGTCGATCAGGAACTTTACATAGAAAATTACGGAGTTTAGCCTAAAATAAAACATATACCTATTTAAACTGGGATAAAATTTGGATGTATTTATATGCATCTATCTCATCACTTCTGTTATCGCCTAAATCAGAACCAAATCCTACAGTTATTGCGAGTTTCAACAAAAAAAATATCCTTTGTTCTCGAACTGAAAAGTTCCAAGCGTCGCCGTCGGCTTTGCTAAGATGTGACTTGTTCCTGTCACTGCCTATTTTAAGAATGGACCAATTAAAGTTACATAGTTATCGTAATTTAAGTCTTTTATAGAAATGTAAGAAACGATTGTGTGAATTATTCTGCCTTAACTATATTTATACCTGACACAAAGTATTTTTGTGACGAGTGATGTGCCTAGACATTTAATTAGGATATAATATCGAAATGGTTATGAATGTTAATTGTCATGTTTTTTAATAAAAAAATTACTAATTTGGATTTTCGTTTTTTTCTTCGTCAAAATCCAACCGCTTCTCGTAGAGTGTTTCCATATTTATACTGTACAATGTCCATTTTAATCTGAAAAATACTTTTATCCTAGCAAAGCTTAGTGATATTTTAAGATATCGCTGATTGCTAATATGCACTTATAATTCGAACATGCCATTAATTTTAACGAGAAACTTATGACCAACCCTTTGAATAATCAACTAAAGTGGTGAAGAACACGCATTTAACGAATAAGTGCAGTGTACACTTGAGAAAAAGTGTCTAGAAGATGGTAATTACGATTTTAAACGGTTTTGGCAACTGGTATAACAAAAGTAAGGTATCCACGTTTCAAGAATCCGATTGCCAAAAAAATATAATTTGTCTCCGGAAATACCTATCACCAAATATGTCCCATGCAAAGGCATAGTCACCAATGGTAGGTAAAAGAAATTCCCAAGATACTTTGTGCAGTTTCAATTGAATTTAAATGCACAATTTACATAGGTGATTGACACGAAAGAGCGTGAGCACATAAACAGCTCTCCACAAAGACGTGAGTTACTTTTCCATTTCGTCTTGTTACTGGTGCTCATTTATTTTTCGTGGTCCGCTCGAAAGCATAAATTATGGACACTGTGGCTGGAGACTGGTACGTGGCGGGGTGTCGCCCGAGGGGGCCACCCCACGACCGCTCGCCGCCCTTCGCCTCAATGAGAAATGTTTCAGGGCCTTTTGTCCCCTTTTTGCGAGCGACATCTTCAAGGATACTGTGTTAATCGGACCCTGCGATACTTTTTGTGAATGCCGCCTACGGAAGTTGACTGGAAAAACTGATTTTTTTTCTCGTATTCCCCAGGCCTCGTTTACTTTTGATTGTTGTTTGTTTGCCTGGATTACCTACATTAGATTGTGAGAATCACAATTGTATTCTAGATTTTACAATTCCCTTCGGCCTGGAGTGAAAGTTGTTCGTTTATTGCTTTGAAAGTGGTCCTCGCCTCTCGCTCTTCTTATCAGTGAGTCTGAATCCATTAGCATTTTAGGAAGAAGAATATAAACTGTGAAGTAACATGAACAATTAATCCAAAAATTCTCTCAAAGGTTATCTCTCGATATTTTATGAAATCGTAAGTGGATACCTACTTGCAGTGCCGGTTTTAGTACTACCAGCGCCCTGGGCGAGATTTCTACGGCGCCCCCTAATTGCAATTCAAACCCATACGAAAAAAGGCGAAGGATAATAATGAAATAACCATTTATGAAAAGAAATAAACATTTATAAAAAAAAAAAAAAAAAAACTAATAAAATTTTACTTTTCTAGCCTTTCTATCGGCGAACTCTAAGGACGTAGTTTAGCAAACTAGAACCATCCCACACTTTGGGTTAAATTGAGTTATTGATGTAGATAGACTTTGTATGGTGTATAACATCTCCTCAGAAAAAATCCTGGTCGATATAGCAAGCCACAAAGCAGAAAAAAGGAGCCTTTTAAGGTACCAACCCGAGTCTGAGTCACTTTTGCTAAGCAATACGGACTCATGTAGCATGGTACTTATAATATTTTACATTTTTTTAAATGCAATGCAAACCTAAGCTTTATAGACCCTTATTTTTTTTATGATTTCATAAAACATAATTATCGATATGGAACTAAGCATCTTGATTATTTTTAAACTCATTTATTTTTATTACGAAGAATAGTTGGTTCATGGTACATGGTTCCCAGAAGACAATAAAAATAAAAATTATATATATTTTTTTTTCTCTAAAGCGAACCATGTAGGCTATGTTCTAATATTTGCGAAAAAAATAAATGAGCCTAAAAATAACCAGGATGCTTAGTTCCGATTAGATGCGTATGTTCAAGTTGCAATAAACAAAATTATGAATAAACCATTTAACTAACATTTATTTTTCCTAAAAATCAACCAAGAACAAACCACAATACAATAATTTTGCTATGAGGAATCATCAGGTTTTTGATCATAAATAAACACTAAACTGTCCTAAAATTGAATTATGCAGTTTTCCTATATTCTTGCTAATACAGTCCTTTAACATTGTTAAGTTATTTATCTCATAAAACTTACCTATTTTTTTTCTACGCACCTTTAAAACAAAAATCTAATTATCTCAAAACTGATATGTTGTGGGTTAGTTCTAGTTTGCATAACTATGTCCTTTTATTAAGTTATCAAAGTCGATGTTTTCAGCAATTTCATTTTCGATTGACAAAGTTGCCAAGTTTGTCAATCTAGATTGAGATATTGTCGATCGCAGATAGTTTTTAATCGCGCCGGACTTTAAGGGGCGCTTTAGGGCGCCCCTTAAAGTCCGGCGCCCCTGGGCGGTCGCCCAACCGCGCCCTACCCTAACGCCGGTACTGCCTACTTGCATACTGACAATTAGCTTAATATAAATCTAGTAGTACTTATTATTTATTAGTTCGCAAGACGACTGGACAGCAGGAATCAATTAATTAGGACCTGTCCAAATTGAGACTACCTATATTGATAAATAATATTATGGCAATGATCTACCGGTAGACGAACAATAGCAGTATCTATGCCCATTCGGTGCCATCATTGAGGCAATAGACAAAGCAATATAAATCTAACACATTACGAAATCGCATTGCTGGAGTAATGTGTCAAAGGCCCTACACCCCAAAACTCTAATTCAAGTTAAGTGCTATCGTGTGCATCGGTATCAATAACATTTATTCAAATAAACACCAAGTATAACATAACTCAAGAAAAGCGAATATTCTCATGTGATTTAACGCAAAACACGGTGCGGTCTCACAGCTCCCAGCGGGTAGTTTCTGCGGGTAAAAATATGCGCAACTGGTAACAATTGATAGGGGTGGCGCGAGTAGGGTGCACTAGTTCATATCTCGCGTGGAGAACCCTTTGCAACCCCACTTTCCTTTTTATCCCTACTCAAAAATCGCTTCGGGAGACGTGTTTTCGTTGCGAAGTAACTACTGCTCCCATTTTTGCCAAATTGTTGTTTAGGGTGGCGCGGATTGTGTAGTTATCCGGCTCGTTCGTATGCTAAACTATCGTGGTCGGGTGAATACGAAGAATTGCTGCCTGGATATTATACTCTTACACTATTTCAATTAGATTTATAGATGTGTTCTAGTGTAGGTAGCTATATAGTGTGTCATGTCTAGTATGAGTAGTAGGTATTTGCATCCAATTGTAGGTAACTTGATAAAAAAAGTCTTGGTTGTTTAGGACACGAATCAGTCAATTATTATTTTTTTAATGTGACTGTTACCAACTTCCAAATCAATGCAGGTAGTTCGATTTATAACCCTTATCGTTTCTAATATGGTCATAAGCATCAAACCAACTACATAAATAACACAGTATTTATTTGCTTTTAAAATGTGTTTTTTAACATCATTGGTGACAAATTCTAAATTATATTTATAGAATCCAATACATTTTCATCACACAAAGGCCTTGAGTGCTAGCTATCTAATTTGCGGTTTGTACGAGACTAACATGGTCTGCATCTCCAGTGGTGGAGAGACGTACCTACAAACGGTGTATGTGTTTCCGAATGTCAAAGCCCGTATAAACCTCTGATATCTGCAAACACGGGTGTTGAATCGAGTTAGTGTAGGCGAAAGCTCACCCGGCTGCTGTCTGTACCCGAATCGATAAAATTCGGGTCCGCGCCCCCGTGCGTTGCCACGGCAACGCGCCCCGCTACCCCCAGCCACCACCCCGCCGCATCTCCGAGAACACCGATGTTGACTTAGACGGATAGGGTAAGAGGCTTATTAATGGTTTTATGTTACTTCAATGTTGTACAACGTGCTACTTACCTTAGATAGATCGACGATTTTGTAGACGGTTTTAATACCCAATTTAAATTTTAGCAAAAAAGGAAAATGAAGACATTATTGAATATTCTGAGTATCGTGTAAATCCCGAAAGCGATACTAAGAATTTGCTCATAGTGGAAAACGGGAGAATCCGAAAATAATGGTGGAACATTTCCAGGGAGCGTGCGCCGCCATCTTGCCAGACCGCGTGACGCCAGCCATTACGAATCGGGTGCGTTCACGTCGGGCGTCGAGTTGGCATTTCGTTTGCAATATTTTCATCTAAATTGACACTTCTTCAACGGATCGTGAATAATTTAAATAAAGTATTTGCAGCTTGTTAATTGTATGCAAGCGGCCTCGATTCGCACATTTTGACTTACTTACCTTGTTATATGCCCTCATAGTAGTACCACACGTATAAATGCAGGCCCTAATCAAAGTTATTACCTATTGTTAGTTATTAATCTAGCACAGTACAAAGAGAAATCAAAGAATTGCATTATGACATGCTTTCGTTTTGCGGTTTAATATAATAGTAGAATGTGCTGAAAATATAGGTCTGTGTCAAGAGTTCTAAATGTGTGGATCGTACGATTGCCCAAATAAGTTGGTGGCACGATCCTGCATTATAAGTAGGAGCAACCACGCAGCATCGTAATGTGGGGCGCGTGTCCCCCCGGCGCAGCACCCGGTCGCCGGCAGCCGGCTTTGTCCAGGAGCGTGGGCGTGCAAACTTTCTCTGCCCATAAAACTCTGTTTGTTCAGTACGAGCTTAAACATTTCTTTGCGGGTCAGGATTACTTAGCGATGAATAAGTAAATTGCATTTAAAGCGAAATCGTTTTCGTACCTAACGATTTCTTTGTGGAACGTGCGTCGTAGCTTTATGAATTTTAAAATGAAGGCGGGCTGCAGATACTTACGGCGGCGTGAGATAAATTCTTATTAATATTCCCGAGGCGCAGTTTTAGTTCTTTTGTCTCGCGCGGCTCGGGCAAGCAATAAAGAGGTAGACGCCTGGAAATGTGCTGCATTTATACAGGTTTCAGACGCCGCCCGCCCCAGCGCTTGTGCTTTATTTTGTTCGCTCGACGTTCCTTTGCCAGGCTCTCTCCGCTCTCTTATTGCTCGCAGCTAAGACTAACAAGGTTTTTAATTATTTCCTTTAATGCCACTTTCAGCGACGTTACATACGGAGCTTTGTTGTTCTAACGTCGTACTCGGCTGCTACGCTTGCTGGCGTATCTTCAGCCAAATGCTAAAATGGTGCTATTTTGTGAGCTTTTATTTAGAGCGTTGGATTTTAATGCGGGTAAGTTAGTAGCAGACTTCTCTTTTTAACTACACCTTTCTTTGATTGTTTATACGACGAATAAAGCTGAGTACTTACGCAGTGCAATGTCGATGGTCCGTTATGAATGTCATTGGGTATTTATTGAGTGCGTAAGGCCGGCGACTGGTGCTCAGAGTGGGCGACAAGATATGATGGACGCAGCTTCCGACGGGATTACGTGAGTGGAGGGTTTGACCTCATTCCTCTGAATAGCTCGCTCACAAACATGTTTCGCTGACGCAAAGCTGTTGTGGTATACTACTAGTAATTATGTTGGGAGTCCAGGAAATTGCTAGGCATTGTTGACACCGGAATTCTACGCCGGCTTTGTCTGACTTGATGGGTACCTAATTAGATTTGTAAAATGTGCGTATTTAAGTAGAATTTGTATTGTTGCGAATTTCGCTTTCGTTTCCTTGGGTCAGCGTAAACATATACATAGTTACGTTTTTATACATTACGAGATCAAAAGCGTTCTTTTAAACTGTTGAAAAAATTGCAATTTCACAAATGGAAACTTTTTTGTTTTTGGTAGGTATTTGTCATTGGAGTCATGTCGAAAACTGTGTTACTCCGAATGGCAACTTTTAAGAGAAGGATGTATTACATCTATTATTGTGGGTTGATCCGCTCCCATAATTTTTTTAGACTAACCAATTGTAACAGGGCAGTTACTTATAGATTATTAAAAAAACATAGCATTATTCGTAAGACCATAGTTAAATTAAAATGATTTACAAACGTATATTCTGGAAAACTCGTTATTAAACATAAACCATACTTTGGTAGGTATTGTATTTCAGCTGGTACAATTCTATTTTATTTATAACATTTTGTGTGGCCTTAAGCGCAAAATGTCGGGAGCAGACAATTGTTTTCCTCGGCGAGTGGCCAAACATGAAGCTCATTTACATGAACACTACATTTTACATATTATTTGTTACCGCTCCGTGGTGTTGCCATACTTTATCCTACTTTTGTTGTTGCAATACGTAAACTTTCTGAAGTCATCATCTGTCTTGCATTTACCTAACGTTATTGGGGTCGGTTTTCAGTCTAACTGGACGGAGCTGTGTTCCAGTGTGCCACCTGTATCTGTGACAAGAAATCGTTTGTAGGAGTAGAAATAGGCGATCGGGTTTGATTTTGACTAGTTCGTACATTGACCTTAGCTGCTTCTAACGTTAGCACAATGGTAGTTTCATATAGGTACCTAGGGACTGCTTCTCCAAGTTTGAAATCACATTTAGGTTAACAAATTTTACGTAATTAATTGATAGAATATGAACCAAACAACCGTAATAATGTTAACTACGTAGTAGCATATATACCTTGATTACCGCACCCATAATTGAAATCGGATCCAAATTAATACCTAACGCACACAATATTGATGTATGTAGCAATGTACCTACATAGTACATACGCCAGCTCCCATTTACATAGATATACCTATATAATTGTATAGAGCTGGTTCCAGGATATCCAACATGTCGGACTATGGCTGCACGTTGTTATAGCTGATATAAGTACAGTTCGATAGAATATCCATCCCCTCCCCGCCTCCCCGCCCGGGCGAGCTAGCCACCTCCTCCCGTGTCATGTCTGACGCGCAATGTATTTTACTATGGATAGTGCATTTTAAATAATTATTATTCTACAGTTTTTATTTGGGGAGTTCTTAATTTGAAAAAGTGGAGGTAGCACAGTGAAGCGCTCCATACACAGTTGATGTTAGATGCGTCAACGTGATATGTGGGTGCATCTGGAGGGAGTGTCACACTCTTACAGGGCTAGTCTTCAGGGCCACGGTAACTCTTGCGAGAAACCCGCAGCCAAGACAGTATTATAGTGTAGCTTAGCGTAAAAGGTGGTCTTGCAAGGCAAATAAATACTTTTAGACTATGCTAAATCTCCTCCTGGCCCTTAAAGGGCAGTAGTCATGAAGGATGCTGTTTGCAGAAAAGAAAAAATACTAGAATTCTTTTTTCAAAAAGGCAACATGTGCCCAAGTGTCACACTTTAATAACACATCTAAAATTGTGTGGCAGTACCTACTTATAGAATATTACTATAGTAGGTTGTCCGGGACGGCCACAAGTCATCCGTTATGTAGCCAGCGCGCCATGTGTCATTTCTCGTGAAATATGGCAGCTCGTAAAACATCGCGATGCCTATGGGCCACGAATTTGATAAATTATTGTGCATTTTGATGCCAGCTTGCGAAAGTTTATTAAATGATACGAGTATTATTATGTGAATATTATCAAGCGCCATTTTCTTCTTATACAGGTTCCTAGTACATATTGTGATGTTGTAACAGAGCTAATTAATCATTCAATGACTGCAGTTCAGTACCACTACAAGTATGTATGTTGCGACCTTTTTGATAGTCATAGAGAATTGAGGGAAACTCTTCAAGGTATACCTGTTAATTCTGACCTCAGTTCCCTCAACTTCCGACATCATCTACACATTAATTTCTCCCCAAACAGAAAAACAATACCAGCGAGCACACAAAATGATAAAATAGAATGCCCTGTTGCATAAAAATATTTGATCAAAATAGCAATGTTACAAATGAATCATGGCGGACACAGATCTATCTGAATTTAAATTCCACCGTGAAGTACCTCTCCAAACTTGCTTTATTAATAAACAGAGGGGAGGCGAGCCCTTTGTGAAATACTAGCGATTCAATATTCGTCATGATTGCATCTAGGTATACCCGGAATACATGCAGGCATCAAATTGTTCATCACGGGCATATCAAAGCCGTCTAGCCCAGACAAAACGAAACCATTTCCGAAATCCCTTAATTAGTGTCCGTCCCCCCCGTGTCAGTGTCCGCCTGTCGAATGCGGAATGCCTATCACAAAGGTAGCGTTAATTAATGAATCCAATATGGAATCCTTTTGATGCATGTATCCGTATTTGTAGTGTACGTGTATGTACGTTAGGTGTCTACTTTCGATGTAATTACTCGTCAACATGTCATATGCACACAGAATATAGTTATTTGGGGTGTACAAAGCGACGAGGGCTGTTCAAACGTCATGGCGGCGGTCACAGACTGGCGAATATGAGTTTAACAACTGCAGCGCTCTTGTGAAACAGTGTAATCATCTATTGTGGTGTCTGTCTCGTACAATGTTAGATAGAGGAGTAATAGACTTCACTAGTAGACGTGGTATATCATATGTGCACCTGGACATTGTTTCTAATGAATAAATTACGGAAAAGTACGTAATTGTTATTTAAATACATGTACGACATGCGTAATATATGCTAATGTTTGGTCTACGAGCCCTTTGTTAGTTGCCAACTTACTGTGGGATACGCTATTTGAATTTCTAAGTGCTCTGCTATCGAAGTCAACTATATTTTAATAAGAAACCATTATAATGAACGTTGATAGAAATGCTAACAAAATAAACACTGATAATTAATTCATTACAAAGTAAGGACAAGTTTAAAATATAAATTAAAATTGACGCACCGTTTCCACCCTACTGTGGTTAAGTCCGGGCCTCAGCCCCCACCCGGGACGAGACCGAGAATCAGGTGGCAGAGAGATGCAATTCACCTACAAACGTCGACTGCACCATTTACCAAGCGATTATAGACCGTATTTCTAACCGGTTTATAGCTGTAATTGGTTGTATGTAGGTCGAGGCCCGGGCAGAGCTGGTGCAAGCTCCCGCCGGCGGTTGCCAATGGTTACTGTCGGACCGCGAGGTAGGTAGGTAGTACATAGTCCACACATGCGTTATACTCAGTTAATATTTGAATAGGGATGTTCGCAATATTTATATTGCATGGCCAGCTCCCGACTATTCCCGGGAATGGAAAATCAATAATCTTACTGAACGCTGCCGGTCTAGGTGTTCTATATTGATTTTGTAGCTACAAACTGTATAATTGCTGTCGGCTATTACGTGTGTTAGAGATGAATCTGTGAAACCTACTAATTGGTACTTTACATAGAAAGCTCTCTAATTGGCCATTTACTTTGCTTATGTATGAAGTTCGAACATGCAAATTAACGTTCGTTTCCAATTAAATGCTCCGTTGCTCGTAGTACTGGCGCGACCTATGTTACTTCGGCAACATTATCGAATTCTCTCTCGATTGCAGCTCTTTGTCCACTGAAGTGTGAATGCATCTTCAACGCTCTGTCGGTCCGTTCGGCGAATATTTGAAGAATGTAGCGAATGTGAGCTTTGAGCTATCCTTTGTAGCGAAAGTCATTGTGAACTGTTTGTTACTTTGCTTGTAGATAGAGATAAAAAATGGTACTTGTTTACTTGATCAAATTGTTTTAGAATATCGGAATCTTTTAAAGGAAAGAATGAGTGCCCCATTCAGCACATTCCGGCGTAATTTTTAATCAAATCTCAGTATCAGAGAAGACGTCTCTTATTTTTCTTTATGAATTTAGATATATTACTAGCTCTGTTGTTGCTTGCTTATTGTTTAAAGTTGCTTTACCTCGGTTTCTAACGAACAGAGAAAAAAAATAATAACAGAGAAAAATAATTTTCAGTGAGGTTTTTTGAAACCTTTAGTTATAGCTAAAGAGAAAACCACGTTAATTACATACTATGAGAGAAATAGATGTACTATTTAGCTAATCTTAGCTTTTAAACAGCCCTAAGATACCAACATATTTCATTCGTCTCAACGCCCCCTCAACCCGCAAGAAAACCCAACTTCTACAATTTAAATAACAACACCGTATTCAAAGTTTATTCACGGAAATTACAATTTCGCGGACTGAACCCTCATGATGTCGAAGGAGACCTGCTCGCCATTACAGTGAGCCAAATGAGCCCTGAAACCGTTGTCCAAGATAAAGCGTGCGCCGAGCGCCGCCTCCAAAGAATTGAGGCTATAAACTTGATTGAATATTTTCTCTTGCACGTTACACTTCTGTTACCGCCGAGACCGGGAGATTTATGGAGGTGAACGTAATCTACCACCCAGTTTTTTTTTGTTCAAGAACAACGGAAATATGTTTTCTTTTATGATTTTACGACAATACTTATGCGATGAAATGCCTTGAGGGTCGCACGCTGGTTTATTTTTGACACGTTTTTTTTATTAGCGTACGGTAATTTTATGTTTCTAATGTTTATATTTAATTTTTTCCCCGAAATATAATAATTATTATTTTGATATACGTTAAAATCAGATAATTACGTGCTAGTTCTTCTTTTACTTATTTGGAAAAGCGCAAAAAATACAGAAATAGTTTGATATAATATGTAGGTAGTAAAGAAACTATATTTTGATAAATTATCAAACTCTTTTTAACATAGCAACATCCATTATGAAACCTTGCAAAACAAAGGAATCTCGTTCAGTTTAATTCTCTCCTCAATTTCGAAAGAAATATGCTGAGGTAAGGGCATCATGTCATCTATCGGAGCTGCGGGATTGTTCGCAAGAATTACCGCGGCTTTAGCACAAAAAGGTCTCCAGAAAGAAAAAAGTGGCTTTTAGTCAGTAGAAGTCTGACAACTCCTCTAGTGGCACCTATGGCGAGAGGGGTCATTTGATGATTGCGTACGGAAAAAAGAAAGGTCAACAAGCTGTAGTGCCTGAAGAATTCTGGGGATAGTAGATACTTAACACAGTTTTCTTAAATACAAGTGTCTTGTAATTTCATCATAGCCCTAGGGATTAGGTATTACGTGAAATGTTGTACCTAAAACATGGAACCTGAAATATATGCAAATGGCGGAGTAATTTGGTTAATATAATGCAGTTAGACAAAAAATTCAGGCACAAGTGCACTAAATTAAAAACAATAAACATCGTCAAAATAATTTCGTTGGACTCTTAAATGCCAAAGAAAAGACCACAAGAAAAATCACTGCTCTAACACCTTTAATAACCTAAAACCTTTTTTATTTTGCGGGCCATATAAAGAAACAAATAAAAAAGTTAGCTTAAAGAAGACAAAGGATAAATATAACCTCCATCCAGCTTCTACGACTCTTAAAGATTTACCTTGCGAGTTTTATGGCTTACCAGCGGTTTCACCCGCTTTCTGAGGGAAGTACTTTCCATACCCGGATAAAAAGTAGCCTATATGTTATTCTGATGTATAAGCTATATTGTGGTAAAGTTTCATTCAAATCCATTCAGTAGTTTTTACGTGAAAGAGTAACAAACATCCATACATCCATACAAACTTTCGCCTTTATAATAGTATTAGGAATGTTTATTGCCTGCTCGCGAATATCTCTTGAAGCAGAAATTTTCTTAAAAGTTAGAATGAGAGTGCCATCATAATAATCGTATTTAGATACTGTAATTTAGTAAAATGTTTTGTTAACAAATGGGGTAACAGTTTACAAATTCGTGTTTAAAGCATCAAGCACGGGATATTTTCGAATGAAATCATTTATTAGGGTTGCATGTCTTTACTTTCTATATTACATAAGAAAACAACCTAAAGGCAAGCAGTTTTTCTTAAGCATATTTCTATTATTACCAAATCGGTACATATCTACGTCACGTAGCACCAAAAATAGTATCAATAGCAGGACTCCCTTCAAAAATTCTTCACAAAGATCTCGCCTACTCTTACAAAATTGATAAAGATGTGCTTTATATCTATTTATTAAGTTACTACACGGTCTATAACACCCAAATTGATACTGACAGCAAAAATAGAAGCCGAAACCAACGCCCACTCAAACGGCCGACATTTAAATGAATATTTAACGTGAGAACCCAAACGTCACGTCGCGATCATTCTAATCTTTATAAAAGCGTGAATGATGTGCACGATTCCAGAGTAATACCTGCGTAATAAATAGTACAAACATGCCACTTTGACTGAAAGGGGTATTTTTTGTGAGCCGTGACGCGGCACGGTCCCTCGGGCTTGTCTTACCGTTATCGGGGCCCAGCGTCCCGGGGGCCCGGAGGGTTATAAATCTAACGAGGACATGTCTCGGCATCGCACCCCGTGATGACGAGCGCCCAAAAACTGTATTTATAGGGCTCTTCTTCTTTATTCGTTTGCTTATCCAATATATTGGTTGTGTTTTATGATTTTGGCTTCGAAATTATGGCAGGGAATTGTAGGCTTCGCTCTTGCTTGATTTTTCAACTATAGCGAAGTTTCTGCTATAGTTTAGGATGAAGAGATACATTCATAATCTGTGTCCTAGAATCATATTATTTTAAACATTTTCTTTCATTTTTGCGTAGGAATACAATATGTTATTTGTTGGTTTCTTCCCATCATCAAAAAATAATGTAAAATGCGATCATATTGTGAAGCAAAAACATATGCAAAACGGTAGAAGCCAACAAAAGCACATTCTTACAGGAAGTTAGCGTACGTCCCAAGTGCTTTAAAATGCGACGTGGAGCTCCAGATATTGTATCGCGAATACATATATTCAAGTCTCTCAGCAAACAACCGGGACGTACTGCAATTGTATTAAAATTCGCTTGTTGACGAAATTGCGAGTTTCGCCATATTGCTGTACTAACAATCCGTAGCCATGCTACGAAGTTAGGCGGTGTGCTCCGTAGCAGCTACGAAGCGTAGGCTTTTTAACCAGATTACGAAACTTGTGTCTCGGATGAGGAATTGCTGAAAGGAATTGCATATATTTCTTTTAATTAGTGTTGCATTAACAATGGTGGTGGGTTTGATGCTACGTTAACATTCGAATGGAAATGAGATGTAATTGTAGTAAAAACTTATATAGACCGTTTACTTTTCGTGCTTAACTAAGACACTGTTTGATTTCTATACAATTTATATATCCATACTATTTATATTATGTAGGTTAGTGGAACTTTTTAATAATAATATCCTTGCCTCTGGAATGATTCATCTTTAACTGGTTGGTAATGGGATTTCGTTACGTAATCTAACTTTTCTAATCAAGTTCCACGCTGACATCAAAGCTTCTACTCATTGTACTATACTTGTATATTTATGATACGGAGATGTTATTTCTCGTCAGAGTACGTCATCGAATGTATTTAAAAGAGGCTTTTAAGTTACCTCATTTTAAGTGAAGTTGATTTGTAGCTGATCAGCTTTCAAATGTAAAGCCTCTTTGTCTCTTTGGTACAAAACAAAGAACCGAATTTATAACGTATTTTTACTTACAGGGATTCTGCACAAGCTGTAGGTAGGTACACACTAGAGCATAAAAAGTTGTTAATCTGCATTATTTCTATCAATTTTAAATATGTATCTGCAATATAAAATGTTCTTTGTTCATAACCTCCTGCAGCGGCCTCTCGCGGCGTATTCTCCAACTGCACATTATTACATTTCCCCGGACGAGGCTACGAATCTAAAAAATATGCAGCACTACATATTATCGGAATGCCTTTATAGCTCCGCCTTCAGATATACGATATTGGTATTCTAAAGGACATACATACTTTTCTTATGAATTTCTTAAAAATGCTGCTGTGACGGAGTCGAGTCGACAAATTTTCTAGAGTTTTTACTAACATTCATGGCATGTCTGGACTTCGGGGAGGTAGACATTTTATGAGTTCCCGACTGATATGTTGAGTTTCGTAGTTTTTGATAGCAATATTGTGATGGTTGTATAATAATAGTACGGTCTACTCCCTACACAAGTTTTCAATTCAAAAACATATTTTTTTAATTATTTGTTAGCGTGAATTAAATAATGCAAGTTTGAGCACACGAGTAGGTATCAGTATGATTGACTTTTCGGAATTATTGTCTTTGTTGTTACTTCACTTCTAAATATAATCAAATAGATGCCAGCAATTTAAAAGCAATATCTTCAAAACGTCGTCATGGTTAGTTCCCGACACCGTTCCACCATTAGGCAAACTGCCGCTCAAGTAGATAATGTTAACCACATAAATTAATAGTTACGACGACCCTCCGTTTTGTGGTTGCGGTAAAGTTAGAAGTGGTTCGCTCGACTCAGCCTTAATGGAACTGAATAACTTCTACAGTTCGAGAGGCGCTGCAAGACGTGACTGCGACCACTCGCCGAGGATCATCGCTGTTTATTATAACTGCAATCTTAATTATGTACGTGACTGAGCTGAAAAACAAATGCCCGCCGTTCTCCGCTTTCCTCAGAAACAAACTCTCTTTGAACAAAGCCCTCATATAAAATTAAACCAGATTTCCCATCATTATGTTGAATCAGCGTAAAAACGCCCTACAACGAGACTAATAGCGTCATAATCTCCCGCCGAATACGTACAGTGCTGAATCGAATTGAATCATCTCCGCGGAGATTACATCAAAACGGTCTCACCTACAGCGAGCTTGAACAAAAAACTTGTTCCCGGTGCGAGGGCAGGCTGTGCTGCCATCTCCCGCGTTGCTAGGAGACGCGCCGATCAATACAGCCTCCGCCGGGCCGCCTAATTACCCGGCCCCCGCATCCCGCGAGCCCCGCGCCCCGCGCCGCCCCCCTGGCCCCCGTGCTCCCGCCGCCCGAGCCCGAGGAAAGTTCTCGCCGCCCGCCCCGACCGCACCGCCGCTGCTGGATTTAAATATCGAATGATAGAATTCAAATTCAAATATTTTTCGCTTTGCGCCTTTGTTTGTTTTGACGAAGGCTCTTATTTTTTTATGTAATTACCTTTTTCGTATGCGTTTGTTTGACACGGGCTTCTGTAAATATTTTCAGTTGAAATTGCGGCGTCTCGCGTAGGTGTGCAGCGGGTGTTTGGGGTGCCTTTTATTACCTTTATAAATACAAATCCATAGACGATTACGAAGCACTTTTCGTTCGAAGTCAAAGAAAGATCAAAGTTGGCAAAAGTAGGTCTTTGGTTCATGAAAATTTCATTTTATAATAACAATCCTACTTGCTATGAGAGCTCGTACCCTACTAAATACGAATTAGATTTGAAAGCTTTTATTGCATGATTTATTAATAGTGCTGTGGCGGTTAGAGCCGCACTTAGCTTCGGTGTAGATAATGAGGATTAACAATGGATCGAGAATGGAACGGGGTTTTAAAGCGGGCTATGTTCTGTGAATGTCGTATTCGAGGTGTGTTGGCATATACATTTCCCTGGGAACGGGTGCGTAATCCCAGGAGTGAAGTATGTGATCATAATGCGCCGCCACTCTGATATATTGGAATATGATATGCGTATGTGAGCTATAGATGAGAATATAGTAGCGACGGCGTATGAATGAGAAAAGCTTTTTAGAACGCGTATTAAAACCGAAGCGTTTGTTGCACAAGTTTGTTCAATTATTATTTTTTATTATTAGTGATAAAACTGTCATATAACATAACAGGTTAAGTTATGTTATATGACAGTTTATATAACCTACCACATTAAAAATGGTCATCATTGATTATGAACAAATTAACATTTATTTAAATACATTGAATGCTCAAAAAAGACAAAAAAGGTTACATTTTCAAAAAATCTGCGTTCTATACTTAATACATACGTAAAAACATAGTTTCCATTTCTTATTGAATATCAGTGGGCTCAGGAGCTGTAACAAAGGAAGGCTGTTCTGCGACATGTATGCCCACGCCCGATCGCTTCCTTTGTTCGTTAGTGCCCTTTGATCGAGCCGACTTCCTGTTACGCTCTTTGATTAATTTCAGCTCTCCCAGGCACAGCTATATACTAGAGCTAGATATATTTCGTAAGGGTATCGAGAGATATCTTTGTTATGATTTGATTTTTTTGTAAATTATTTTTGTTTTTTTTTTTAAGTAGGTTTTCTCTCATTTTCAATATAAAATGTGTTAGGTAGACCTCTCTAGTTTACTTAAAAAGTGTACCTAAACAAAAAAAGTTATAAAACTAAAACTAAAAAAATCGACTCATAACTTAGTACTGTTTTTTTTTGTATTTTCATAAAACACAATATTTTCCTAACAGCTATTTCGTCATAGACAGTTTTTGGTGCAATATCATCAATTACCCTCTCTAGCACTGAGCAAAACCAGAGAGAATGTCAGACTGTTGCCCGCTAAGCCCACGCATGTTCCTTCAATTGGCCTCTAGCCGTAAAGCCGCGGTGACTCTTACTAAAGTTCTCGCCACCCGGACAGATGTTGTACATTCCTAGAGGTCAGCTTCTAATAGCCTGAAATAATACACAATAGAAACATTATATAATGACAGTATATAAGGTGCTATAAAAATTTCTGCCGTGCCTTTAATGGTAGGCAACTTTCGTACCCCGGAGCAGTTAATTCAATTTAATATTGGGTCTACTCTGTATAACGTGGTTTACAATCTTTACGTACATTCTTTGTATGGAAAAAAAACATGAGATATAATCCCTAATTTCTATTCACTATTGTAATTTATAAACACAATACTTCCTCCCATTAAAGCCGGGTTAGATATTTTTATATCACCTTATATAATGGCTAACCTAACCTAATGTATTATTCGCTATAGACCCACAAAAAATAACACTCGTAGATGTCTTAATACATTGTAGATTTTCATAAAACTTATTACATATTATAATGAGATATTATGGTAATTTATCACAGACATAATCGGTATATCGTTTATTCTATTCAAGAAGTCACGAGTTATCTCGATTAATCACTATTCTGTGGGATGATTTATTTGTGTGAAAGTTTATGAAGGTTTCAAACTTACGCTCAAGTTTCCCCTATTGTCATGTCGATGTCAAACTTGTATGTAATATTAGAAGAGGTTTTTGGTACAGACGCCAGCATATCAAGCTACTACGATCTGTAAAATTTCCTTAATAGATTTTCAACTTTATGGCTGAAGCATATGGTGGAAAGCTGATAGGGAGAATTTACAGTTTCGGGTAGCTTGATGTGCTGGCGTCTGTACATTGATATAACAGAAACTTTTTTGAACAGAAAATTATTTGAATTTAATTCATATTGGGATCATTATTCGGAAATTTCCGGAAGAAGAAAGTTTGCAATCCCAGCTCATGAATAAATAAATCATTGATATAACTCAAAAACCCTCCATTTGTCTGTATGTCGAATTCTACCTTGCTTCCCTTCTCTTTTAGGTATCTGCCTAGCCTTTTCCCAAGTTGCAATTGAATCTACTTCCAGTCTAACCAGACGGAGCTTACGTCTGTTTGTCATGGAGCAACTACCTCCTATCTGACCCCCTAAAACCCATTTGCCTAGCTCGCCCTATATCCCCTTAGTAAGACTAGTTGTCATACTTTTTGGCTTATAACCAATGACTGCCAAAGATCTACAAATGACAGCCAAGACGCACCAATTTAACGTGCCTAACCCATCCATGGACAGATCGCACCAAGCATTGCTTAACCAGATGTTTGTTCGATAGACATTAACATTTTGAATGCATGCTTTGCTGCTAGTTAAACGCGAATCTTAAGTGTTCAATTTTATCAGATAGGCACACGTTATTCGCTACCACCCGCGAAGTTCGCAACACGACACCCCAGGGATCGAATGAGGTAACCTATTCTTGGAGCGAGTTGCCACTCTCTTCTACAGATACCTACTTTACATATTGTTCCACTTACTTAAAAATGTTATCGGTTTTCGTTTTATTTTAAGTACCTGGTAATATTAGCCATTGAGTAAGTATTTCAGAGGAGCTCGTGGCTAAGTAACAGCCGTACGACTCGATCGATCATAATGTTAAGGAACGCCTGGGCGGTCGGTCCGTGGATGGGTATCCATCTTGTCGAGTTCCTCCGTATTTAGTGGGTCCCAGCTGTCATTTGTACATCTTACGGGTAGTCAGGAGCCAAAAAGTCCGACTACCAGTCTTAACAAGTGTTATCAGTTTTTACTTACCACTATAACATTCGAACTTCTCATTTTTTCTGTTAAGCGCTGAAATAGACAAATGTTCCTTCTCATTATTATAAACATCAAATGCTAATGAAATAATAACATTAGTTAAAATCTTAACTACTTCACAAAAAAAAATATATAAAAGACAAATTAAATAGACAAATTGGGACGGGCTGATTCCTATAACTGACGTATTACATATTTCAATACGCAACCTCAGTTCAACGTTAGGCATCTCCGAGTCTTGCGTCACCTTTCGTCAATACTTGGGCGACAATGTCAGAGTTATAGATCTCCTATGTAGGCTATCTTCAAACTATCAGTTACGTCATCTTTGCTTCGAGGAGAAAACAGATTTTTGATACTTTGTGGAACTATAGTAGGTATGTTCTCAATGCCCATAGTATGTTAAGATAGACTTACTACGTTAGATTGTTTGAATGATTGAAATATTTTCCAAGGTCTGATATTCATAGTACAGGCGCAGAGATAAATTTTAAGTTACAACGATTAACGTGAGCAAAAATTCCCCTTAAACTGCTGTACTATACCTATATATTTTATACTTCCCAAAGGAACTTCTTCCTTCACATAGATAAAAAGTAGTCTGTATGTTATTCTGTTACATAGGCCGTATTACTGCCAAGTTTCAATAGAATCCATTCCGTAGTTTTAACCTGAAAGAGGTACTAACAACCTCTCAATACTTCCCAACTTTTGCGTTTATAATATTAGTGGGGTTAGTGATTTATATTCTCTAAAATTTCTCCAATATCTCCAGATTTAAACTCAGACCCTCTTATAATAAAATGTGGTGTTAAAAAGTACCGAGTTTAGGGCTAGGTTTAAGCCATTAACTCTGTTCGATGGCGGTATAAACCTAGTACTAAATCAGGTACTTTTTAAAACCGCGTTTTATAGTAAGTTGGACAACGTAATGGAAGAATGTTAATAATTAGGTACTAACTTTTATTGTCGAAATTATATTACCAGTTCCGTATTTCTCCGATTGTATTATCGACAGTACACCTTTGTCGCTAGGTACAAAAAGTACCTAGCCATGTCAACCATGTTCAGATGACACGGCAAATCGGATTTACCTGTCTCCAGAAACGAGACAGTGCACATTACGGGATATTTTTCGCGTTCCCCGTAATCTTGTAATGGTCGGAGAGTGATGACGTGTCTCAAAAGGAGAGGAAATAATGAAAATGATATTTTTATGGCGTTACAGATTGTGGGTACATTTCAATTTAGGGTTCTTTTTTGTTATGATATGAATGTTTGAATATATGTGTTATAATTATAAAATTGATTACGTATATTAAAAATTTAGGGGTTTATTTGTGTGAAAAAGGTGAACTTTTTTGGTTGGATATATTTATATTTATGTTATACTTAATCCAATCTAAAAAGACAATTTTTAAATGTGTGTTGGATTACCCTTTTTTTCGTGGGAAATCATCAAACGACCCCTCCCGCTGAGGGTGCAGTTGAAGGGAGAGTCAGATTCTTACTGACTAAAACCCACTATGTTCCTTCGGGAGGTCACTGTTTGCCAGGGCCACGGTAACTCTTGCAAGCAACTCGCAGCCCAGGCAGTCTAGGACTACCCTCGAAATTACTTTACTCTTTGTGCAGGACAAAATACCTACAAAGAATATTTGAAAATACCTTCGTTTAATTTTACAATACAACTTGTGTTGAAGATGACGTTTTTCAGTAAACTCTAAGTAACAAAGGAAGTGCGGAAATGGTTCTTTAATTACTTTTCCCAGGACCGTCACCTACGTGTTGTGTAAAACTCAGTATGAAGGACACTAAGTGATAGATGAGACTGTTGTGCGGGAAATAAAGTCTGTTTCTTGTACCATGTGAGCGATGGACGCCCAACACTTTATTGTAAAAGATGATAAGACATTTTCCTTTGTTTACACACTAAGGGCCAGGTTCACAGTGCCCGAATAGCCACTGTCTTCCGAATAAATTAGAAAATGGAAATTATCTACCAAAAAACTAACTGGTTATTATTCGTTGGTGGTAAAACAGGCTCTTGCCTTTATGAATGTTAGTTATAAACGAATATTTTAGTATTATTCACATATCCTTTGTCCAATTCAATTTCATTTCAAAAGCAATGCGAACAAAAATAACTAGAAACTATTTTAACGGAAAATGTAACTTTTAAAATCTATGCTAATATTATAAATCTGAAGAGTACCTATGTTTTTTTTATTTGAAGGCGTTTATCTCAGGAATTACTTACCCGATTTGAAAAACTCTTTGGGAGTTTGATAGCCCATAAAAATATCTTTAGACTTTTTATCCGGGTGCGCGAAATACTTCCCTTGGGACGCAAACGAAATCGCTGGCGGAAATATAGCAGAAAAGCTTTCGAATAAACTTTTTTTAATAAGTGTGGCATATGGTTTAAATGCATTTTTCTTTCATATCATCTTTATCCTCATGATGATGATGGCTTCCTGGCCAAATGTCGGCAACGCGGCCGATCAGCACAGTGCACAAGCATTTGCGCAGACACACGCGCGACTACTAGACCAATGAGGTAGTCAAAACATTGCTACTATAAAACTATTTTGATTAAAGCAACATCTCCACTGTGTTATCACAATTACGTTTTAAGAATAGGATTAGTGCAATGTTACTGAAAATCGTTTGCAAATAATAATGAGCTCATGCTTTTAGAGACAATTTCAAAGAGGTAAAACTTATTTATAGCTGCTTTTGTTTCAGGGAACAGTAAGAGCGCGATCTTTTTCTTTATCCTATCGTCCTGGCGTCGAGCCAAACTACGCTACAGCTGGACTTGCACTTGCTAATGAGCGTCCCACCACTTTTATCTTGGATATGGAAAGTTTTTTAAACTATGAATAATAAAGACGACTACCAGGAAAACTTGAGCGTGATCACTGCAACTATTATTTCATTTGGTATTATTATCTCTTGAATGTAAAACAGGACTGCAATGTATAGTTATACACGGTTACATTTTGGTCCTTTTTTTATCCCGTGGAGGGTCGAACAGGTGCATGAAACATTATCGCTTTGTAAAGATAAAATTAAATTAAAAATACAGTACGATTAATGCCTTACACGACTAACTCGCACATTGGAAATGCGTTTGAATAAATATTATCGCCGAGAAACGAATAAATATTCGAAATAAAGAATAATCTTCATATTAAAATAGCGAAATCCCAAGTAAAAAATTCAACATTTCGGACATATTACAATAATAAGTTGTGTACCTCAAAGTTGTTGTGAATATGGATCTTTTAAATATCACATCATCACAACTCTTAAGATATATCTTATCGATCTATCTTAAGGTATCAGGACCGCACATTTTCGTGAAATCTGAGGCTGCAATTGTAACAAGCGAAATTACATTTCCGATTTTACAGACGGCACTAATTATTCAGATTATATTGTATACAGCATATATAAAATCTGTGAAACAAACAAAAGGCAGTCTTGTAAAGCTATCAATATAGTATCATAGTACAACGTTGTTCGTAATTAACCATATTGGGTACGTTTCGGGGTATCGTGTTCAAAGGGTCCGCAATCCGCACGGAACCCTTCCTCCTCCTCCCCCGGCCGTCTGTCCGTCTGGCTGTCAGCACCCCCTCACGCCCAATCTATACTGTGCGTATAATTTGAATCCTGTGTGTATGTACCTTGATGTATTTGCAATGGCGGCCTAAAGCCTGGTGCATATTGGAGGCGAATATTTAGTAAGTTTCTGTCACGTTCCCTACGTACTGCTGAGCTGATACCAATCCAAGATAATAAAAGCTTCGGGTAGCTATTTGCAGAAAGATCAAGATTGATTAAGTATTAGTTTTCTTACGAGAAAAGTCGTGCTTCCATTGACTTGCATGTACATGAGTCTCTACTGAAATACAATAAAACTCATCAACTCAAACATGAATTTTAGGCATGGTATATTATTCCGAAGTAGGAAATGATATGGGCTCTATAGTTTAGCAATATAGAAGACATTTCACTAAGCTGCCAGGTGCTTCGAATATTCTCAGAGACTTATTAAACATAAATACATTGAACGCTAACGTTCAGGGCGTCTATTTACGAATCCATTTCATTGCCTTTGACGGGGAACGAAAAAGTCTGAGTGGCATTCATCTGAAGTCTAGAGTGACTTCGTAATAGAGTGTAACATAAATAAAAAGCGTCGGTTCTTGTTAGTTTGCGTCGCAGCGCTCTCGAAGTGCGCCGTCGCTCGCCCGCGCGGAACCGTCCGCCATGCTGCTCTCAGCTCCTTTGAGGAGCAAACATCAATATAATTGGATTGCCTCACAATTTTTAAGTAAACAACCTATAGAGTCCTCAAAGCATGCTGAAAACTTGTTTGAGTAGTTTCTATTCTACACTGAAAAAGAAAACTATGTGTTCTTTATTCGAAGCCACTCCTTTGAAGATGTCTGTGCATTACGTTAATAGGAATATCTAATTTAGCCGGGAAAGACACTCACGACGTGTTCTAACTAATTTGAAATCTCGAGTCAAAGAAAAAATGCAAACAAGATATTTGCAAAAGTTTGTTCTTCATGTTCGCAAGGAATTCTTTCCTAAGAAGTTCCATTTGATATCTAGAGAAGATTGCTAATTTAATTTAATTTCGCTTCTCACTGACAGAAAAAATCTCTTTGCTAAGCTTTGATTTACTCGTGAAAGAAAATCTCCTTTACTTATTAAAGAAATATGAGTCAACTATTATTTATTAGTGTGATCTGAAATGCCTTGTCGTGTTTTTAGGAACCACGCGTTATTATAACATAACTTCATTTGGTTTGCTTGTGAGACATGATAGAACAGTCTACACTGTCTATATTTTGTGAAATATAAATAAAATACAATTTCCGCAGATTTGTCAATGAAGACATTATTATTCGGATCAGATCCCTGTTCTCGAATTTGGTCCGTTGTTTTTGACAACAAAGAACTCGCAAAGTAATTGATGGATACAGTCGCTATCCTCCATCGATACTGATTCAGCTGTATTTTCATTAAAGCATACGCATGTAGTTCTTCACCTTCTTTTGTTTAGCATATGTAGGTATGTATATTTACAGCATCCTTTAAAATATTTAACCCTTTATAGCATTTTTTTGAGATAGTCATTTCTAACCTTAGTAGGGCTTTTATCGGAAACTACAAATCTATCAAGCAAAGAATAGAACAATGCTCGAAAAACCTATTCTTAACTTGAATCAGCCATAAAGCTCGCGAGATAAAATATCGGCGCGCGATCGTGCCCAAACTCCCAACTTTTGCACATAAAGCCTTGGCTGAGCCCAAGTTTTTTCTCTTCTTTATTATCGATGTACAGCAGCCTGGAGATAAAGCCACTGACACGACGCCACGAATACAATCCAATTGTTTGTCGAAAAATTCCATTGAGCTGAAATATAAAACTCCTTACAGGTAACTGTCGCGGAAAAAATATGTTTTATATTTCTGTTAGAAAACAACACAGAAATATAGGAAAAGGTACTCTCTATAAATTGCACGAAGGAGCTTTTATTTCCTTTTAAACTCGTGTTGTGTTGACAGCGTTTGATAAATGCTGCAGCGGCGCTTTCTTCTCACGTAATTTCGAATAAAAAGTGAAGCGAGGGGCGAAGGCGAGCGAGCGAAACATAATGCACATTAATGATCGATGAATATTATTACTTTTAAATTAAGCTGCTTCTTTTGTTTTCTGCATTTATCGCTCGTGTTGAGTTGGGCGCTTTGAATGATATACCTTACGTGCTTCGTATGTTACTCGGCTGTGGGCTTTTACCACGAACAGTTGTGTAATCATTTACCACCTTAACAAATTGAGGTATCCATTTTTTTGCAATAAACGTAATAATATGTATCAACCTGTCTTGTCACATACCTACTAACAGGGTTCCTGCTGAGTACTTCTACATGATAAGAGATCTTTCATTTTTTATATATGTGGGGTGTAACAATACGAGTCTAGGGTAGAGAGTTCAATAAGAAAAGCCATAGAAAGCATCAGATTATTATGGATTAATCTCGAACTAAACAAACATACACAGGCCTCTTCTCATACACAGAAGGAATGATTCACTATTTACTTTCGCGTACATCAGGAAGGAAGAAAATAATTTCATATTTACAGAGCTAATCAAAAGCTTTTAAAAATTAAAGTTAACAGGAAGTCTGTACCATAATAGCTATGAGATATTTTTCTCTTTCGTCGTTCCCCTAATGGGTATCCTGAAAAGGATATTTTCTTAGACGGAGCCTTTCAAACGTTGTTTTTGCTTTTCCCGCGTCGTCGCCTCGGTCTCGTAAATTGGCTTTCAAACAACTATAAACCAAATAATAAAATAGGTGGCGCCACAGTGCACACTGGAGGAAACGCCATAGCAAAGTGTGCGCCACGCGACTCCGTACAGATGGCGAATGCAATTTTCAAAGGGAAACTCTGCACTTGTACTTGTTCGTACTTTTATATAAAATATAATCATTTACAGTTTTCGCTTTGGCTCGGTTCTGTTTTCTTTTTCCGTGGGAGGCTTTACGCCCACTCCCTTCAGTAGGTATTGAGTTTTGCTTTTACTTCTTTAGGCGTGATTTTTTTCTTATTCTTTCAGCGCCCCGGAGTGTTTTCATATTGATTTTAGACTTATGCTTTTAGAAGATGTTGTCAGAAAAATATGCGGAAGTTTCTTAACGGAACAATGAATAACAAAGAATAGGTACCTGCCTTTGTTATGGTTAAGTAGAAAACACAAAACATCAGGAGGTATTTAGCTGAAGTGTGACGTTTGTAGTTGCTAAGTTCTAGCAACTTCAATCCGTTGATAACTCCATACAATATTCCGTATACTACCATTATGACGTATGCATATTATTTCGTATAGTAGATAGGTACACGAAGACTCACCTTCCATGAACCCTAGACGATGATGTGAAGCTTAATCAACATCATATTACGCGTTAACTAACTCTGTATTGTAAAGCGCGAAATATGAAACCGACATCGTTAGTGCACAGCCATCTCGTGTACTCCACAGCACCTTGTACTTGTAGTTATCTTACAGCCAACTCTTGCAGTATGAATGTGACAAGCTTATAAGGTTTACGGCTTTGTAATGGGCGATGTTTTGAAAAGTGTTGGGCTTAATCTGCTGATGTACATTTGACTTGTACAATCTAATTTGTAGATAAAGTAGTAGAAGGTAGGAAATCTGGCGAAGTTTTACCTAGAACAGAACTGTTTCCTAAAGACTGAGTTAGTATAGTAGAGCCAGACTCAATTGGGAATAATTTAGGTATGTGGTGAAACACATTGCATTTATAGGCTCTGGTTCTCTAAAGGAAAATATCGCCATGTTATTTTTTTTCGATTATAAACTTATTTGCAGTAGGTCAACTAAGTGTCACATATCATGGCTCATGGATCGAGATCGCACTTTGAACGCGCTTAAACATTTTTTTTGTGATTTGTTGATTGAAGTTTTTTACATATTTACATACTTTCAAATCTCTGTTAGATAATGGAACTGCTATCAATACCACGGGCTTACAATAAAACGTCTTAATAACCTCGTCACATTCATACTGTGTGGCACAGTAAGCCCCGCCGTCACGCCTTCCGGACACCTCGCCCTCGCACTTAGAGAATCCCAGCTATCCTAACATACAGTACAGCTTGTACCTTAATGCACTGACCTGTTTACTCAGCATCAGACTCAAGACCTACCCCCACTTTAAAGATATTAAGCTTTTTAAGTAAAAGCCCTCACGTACCAGCCTGATTGAGTTTGTACTCCGACTTCGTTGCGAGATTGAAGTGCTTTTTTAATCAGTTTATGCGCTGAAAATATTTTTCCTGCGTTTGCTGTGTTTTTGTATGAATGTAGCTTTGTGGGTGATTCGTTTACCTGTTATTTGAACAGACGCCAGCATATCGAGCTTCCCGAAATTGACAAATTTTCTCAATCAACTTTGATCCAAAATTGCTTCTGCGATGAAGTTAAAATCTATTGAGATTTTTTTATAGACTACAATTCATTGTTTGATGTGCTGGCATCTGTATTATTGTATTCATAATCTTATATTCTGGTCTATTTGACACGTCTGCTAATGACAAATAGTAAATTAGGGAAAATAAGAAATTTTGTTGATATTTAATTTTCTTGGTGTTATACTTATCGTCCTTAGTTTCAACATGTTTCATCAGGCACTAGGGGTACATTTCGTTCCTTTTTAATATAGTTGATTTCATAGTAGAATACTATATCTTAATGTTAGTCTACAATCATATAAGTGATTGGGATCATTAGTTCTGCCGTAGAACTATCATCAAGTATTTTTATTAAGGTTGGTTAAGCATGTGCAAGGGCAGCCCCTGTGCACCTTATGCGTTCCAGGCGTGTGTCACCCTGATATACAAATCTTTACCTGCTTGGTGTTGATGTGTCGTGAACACAGTCATTGCTTACGAGGATTTCCACAATCCTTATTATGACGTCATTCACCATATGACGTGTATCACATTTTATATTATTTCTCATATTACTCGATATTGAGATTGTGCAATATGTTCTAAGTGTTAGATGCTCGCGGCTTGTTACTGGCATGACAAATTACTAACTAGGTTTCAATAGTTCTGTTTCATATGTAACCAGTTGTTTTCATCTTAAATTAATAGGAAAATAAAAAAGTGCAGGAAGTTATTTAAAATTTTATTTATTACATATTTCAATTTAAAATCACATTTTGTTTTAAACTAAGTACATAGGAATATATTATTATATTAATTAAGAATAAATCTCAAAATAACAACATAGTTTGGCAAACGGGTAATGTTTATACCGAATGTTAAAAATTTTCATAAACCAACAAACATTTAATATTTCGAGATCTAAATAAATAAACATTTTGCTATTTTCAACTAAGTTAAAGAGATCAAAACTTGAATCAGGTAACGATAATAATATAACTAATTCGCTACAGTGGGATCGTTAAAATAGTGACGATAGAAAAATAGCATTGATTTGGACGAAACACGAACATAATTTGAGCTAGAATAGAAATAATAAGATAAGCCGAAATCCCACGAATATCACTATCCCATCCCAATAGTACGTATAAAGAGTTTATATGTATGTGAGTGACGCAGGTAGTGGCTAGGTGGAGCGGTGCTGATTGCAGCGCGTGGCGGATTGCTGACGCGTTCGTTATCAGCATTCATTAGGGGCAAATGTGCCGTAACTGGCAACGCGGCGCTGTATGCGCTACGCCAAACTCCGCTAATGGAGAATGTTTGCCTCGATTGCAGATTCATACGCGTGTGTTACGTAAAATGTAGCCATGGGCGTTCATTTTATTTGTGCATATTTGCAGGTTATATTAATTTGAAAAACGTTCGCGTTCGTTATACAGTAATTGAACATTTCTCTGAATGCGTATCAAGTTGGTACTTTATTTATTTTTTTTTTGGCTAACGTTATACCTACGCATGATGCACATTGCGTGGCGGCTGAAACATGTTATTTGTCGCGTCTAGTGTGACGTACTCACTGCATAGTTTTTATAGCTCCTTAGTACATAGCTTTAATATTGCACACAAAGGAAATATTGCAAATCAGACCATCCCGCTACGTTGCACCTTGCCGGTAAAACCAAGTTACGGAACATTTTACAATAAAGAGATACTCTGCGTTCACATTACAATTTGTAATAAGCTATTAAATTTAAAATATCAGATACCGTCTTTGTAAATATACATCACTTCAATAGATATGTTCCATAAAAATACACCTTTCTCTGTTATCACAGCCCTTAATTTAGCAAGTTATCTTTTAGTACCATTAAATAACAAAATTTAAACTATAAATCAGATACAACTATAGACTTCGTAAGTACTTACTAAGTGTAGGACCGTGACTGTGACACCAAGGCACGCTGCAATGCGCGCGCGCATCTGTCCACGGTCCCAAAATATTAACAAAACAAGATAAATCTAATCAAATTAAGAAAAATATCAAAGGTAACATCGCATATTTTGAGCTTGGCTCGCTTGAACTAACTTCTGCTACAATTTTGTTCATATATAAATTTAAAAAATGTTTCCAAAAGTCTTACTGTACTATATTTCAACTTGTGGATATACACTGCCTTAAGTCTTCATGGTTTGGTTATAGTTTTTATATAACGAATGTGTGTTATTGAGCAATTTCTTGTACAACGAATTCATATGAATGATCACTACGTGGGCATGTACAGTATACACAGGTTGGATTCACACATGTCAAACATTATGCTGGGGCTCTCTGGGGGGCGAACTTGACCTTTTTACTTACAACTAGTTTTACCGTCTAAGCAACCAGTCATCATGACAGCTGACACATGAAGTGATAGAACTGGTCGAAGTTCACGGGCTCCAGTCCGTACTCGTGGTCCGACTTGTCCAGGAGCTCTGGATTCCTCTTCAGGAAATTCCTGACCCAGTCTTCGCCTGCCATCCTGGTGTTTACATCGAACGGATGATTGAGATGGTTGTCTTCTGCGTACTGGAAGGCTAGCTCCCGAATGTCTCGCCTGGAGACTCCCATGAAATACTTCTCCATGCTTTTTATGTATCCAACCAAGTCTTTCTCTTGGCTATCCGTGAAGACTCTTCGGTAGTGACCCATTAAAGGTTTGGGATCATCAGGTTGCTGATACCTTATCTTGCTAGCACGTCTTTGGAGAGTTGAGCGAGGAATGTGGAAAGTCCTGGCGGCAAGCTTGTACCCCATCTTACCTGACACAACTGCTGCGACTGCCTTAGCCATGTCGACTTCGTTCCAGGACTGGCGTCCACTCATTCTTTCGTATCTTCTGACCATTGCACTCTGAAAAATAAATAAAAAATATTATTACCGAACGTAATATGATAACGCCGCTTTAAATTAACGATATCTTTATTAACTTCTAGATTCCGCCACCAGTTTCATCCGTGTCCCCGTGAGCAACTCCGCGTATCCGGGTAAAAAGATTCCCTCCTCGATAAATGGGCTATATAATGTGATATCTAACACTGAAATAATTTTTCAAATTGGTCTAATAGTTCCCGAGATTGGCGCATACGCACAAAGAAACAAACTCTTCAGCTTTATAAAATGATAGATAAGAATTTTATTTTGACGCAAACTGTAGTCAAAATAAATTATAATAACTTGGACAATCGTATTAATGTTTAATTTTTAAGATAAGCAACACAGAGTTTTGAATTTGATTTTAATGTGTCATTATCACTTTGATTAATGTGAGAATTTAAAAACAATTACCTAGGTAATTGTAAATAATGGAATGAGGTTGTATGTATTTGAATATACCTCTAAGGTAGTCGATGGTTGGGTGTATAAGCATTCGGCGAAGGGTAACCGCACTGTTACCGGTTTCGTGGACCACGATCAATGCCAACTCGAGGTGAAAAAAAACATAAAGACGTTCTAGAAGGTAATGTCAAATAAACATTATCATAGAAATCTCATGGTAATGCAAAAGTTGTTAAGAAATTACAGATTGATTTATCCAATTATCATGAAGTTGCATTATTTACATCGTGATAGCCAACTGCCAAAAGAATACTATGTATTTGTTTAGAAAGATTTAGCAGAATTTTTGTTTTAATTTCATATTTTCTTTTTAATATTTTCTCGTGCAATATGCAAAGACGTTTATATGATGCTTATTGAGCGTGGCCCCGGATATCGAGCAGGACGAGTTTTTAAGAAAAGTGGTTCACAAAACCTGTGCACTTTCAATTTCGTGATCACATTTACTTTCAGTGTACAGTTACAACGTTTTATTTTTATATGGAGCAGTATGTTAAATGCAACGTTACAAAGTAGCTAGTGACTTAATAGTTCTATAAGCATAGAGCTAGTCTAACACGTGATGTTTGTAAGCACTAAGCCCCTTGAAGAGTATCGACTGTATGTTACAATACAGTTGTAACTCCGCCGAGCTGATAGCGAACAACACTCGATAAAGTATGGCGTGTTTTTCCGACGCGATAACTCGGGAACGTTGAGGCCCCTTGCGAACGCGTGTTCCAACCGTAATATCACTAATAACCCATTTAATTTGTAGGTATGACTTCGTTGGAATTACCACATTTCTTTTACATTGAATACTTTTATTTTTCTTATTTACTTATTGCACTGCAACTGCGTCTGACATTGACGGTCCAAAAACGGGAAATACCTCTCGTCAGTGGTCGACCGTCCTTGAATGACCGCGTCATATTTTTTATCTATCAAAAAAGAAACACGTCGTCAGCAGTCAGCTGTTTGTGTTAGTTCCATAACGCGTCTATCAACATGTTGCCGCACCACGATAGTAAATACAAAACGGTCTCAGTTCTTTGTTCCGTATCCATAGCTCGTTCCGTACGAGAATAACCATTGCTGCGTACAGCGTACGGCAACGGCACAGTGCGCAATGGATCACGCTCCGCGCCGCCTGACAAGGTATTGCGATAGTACCGAATCGAATCGTAGTAGCTGTGCGGGTACGGCGTGAGTCGAGGTTACTCTGACGCGTGACTTGCAAGGTCCCCGCTGCATTGCACGATGCGCCAAGGTTGACTCGCTTCTCTGTACCGATATAACCTAGGCCCCATTAATTATTTAATTCAATAAACTAAAATTTAAATATTTAATAATACTGCTGTCAAAATACTAGTAAATATCCTAGCGCAGTAGTCCGAAGTGAAATCTGCATCGGATGTTATCGCGTTGCATCGGTGCAGTTAGACAATAGCTTTCAACACGTATGTAACATAAATATAATAGGGTCGCCAGTGAGTACTTACAAGTGAGCGTGTGGTTCAGGATCGCGTAGGCAGCCGGGAGGGGGTCGGTGGAGGCGAGCAGGCGGCAGGGCAGCGGAGCGGCGGGTGCTGGCAGCTGACTCAGGCTCGGTAGGTGGCGTGCGAGCGGGCTGACGGCGCGCGCGACACTGGCGCGGGGCCCGTCTTGCCCCGCCGCCGGCCCTGGCGCGCTGACGTCACCTGGCCCAGGGCCCGACTGCGATGACTATTTTTGTCCGCAACTAATTATCTAGATCCTGCCTTTGTCCGGCCGTGTAACACTGACGAGGAAACCTGGTTTTATCTTTAAAACCTGTTATGTAGGTACATAGCTTGTAGTTAATTACTGAATACGTCACTCGTGTCAATCGGACATTTATTTATTTGTCAACGTGCCGACGTAATGGTAATACTCTGAGTCATTGTACTCAAAATTAATAAAAGGTTTTACTTAACATTTTATACGTATCTACAAAAAAGCAAAACGTTCTAATTACGCGGTAAGTGCAGCTTAACAGTTATTGTTAAAATAATTATTTATAAGTAGGTATACAACTCAACTAGCTTATTTCAGATGACGCTAGAGAAAACCAATAAATTATTTAATTTATGTCACTAGATCAAGATGTGGATAACTACTGTGATTAGCGTACGTATAGCCTATCATTATAAATAGCGACCACTCAATCACAGTATACTATTAACTTTATTGTGTTTTGATTGTTGCAATTTACATGGTTATACATTTCACAAAACTTGATTTCACTTTTCATAATAATTCAGTCAGACGAGAGTGAATTCTGTAACATCGATAGTTACCTCCCAATCTTTTCCTTTTAAAGCACATGCAGAGCACTTATTGTTTTTTCGTCGTATAGTTGAATAGTGGCCAAAACGTTAGCGTGTGTAACAAAGGAGAAATTCTCCGGAGATAAAACTGCGGCCAACATTTTAATGAGTCATCCCGGTTTGTACCGCGTTGGAAGTCTCCCGGGCGTGGCTAAATAGGACAGACTATGTACGACACCGTCATAACTGAATATACCAACTTTACGTCCACGTTTATGATACTGTGTACGTGTACACTATTGTCTATAGTTTTGGCTTCACGTTACGTGCCCAGTTTCAGCCTAGATCTTTTTATAGTACTAAATGCAAGGCTGCATTGTGAACACGAATCATCTGGTCTAATAACCAGGTGTTTATTACATCTGCCTCTTAATAACACATTTATGAAATGGATTGATAACTATACCTCTAAAGATACCTACAGATATGCAGCTTCAGATGTATAAACTGTAACAAATAGTGAATGTTCACGCGAGAGAGAGTCATCCAGTGTGATGGATCATGCAAGGCAGCCATCTAAATTATATCAATGAGGTATGATGTTGCTGGATATGTTTACACCAGACAGACTTTTACTTTGTCGTGTCAATCGTCCCAATGTCAACTCCGTGCACATAATATGTAGTGTGTCCAACAGATTTATCGTAAAGGTTGCTGTTTACATCGACCGAAAACAAAGTTATTTTTTTATAATCACCTTTATTTGTGATTGGTAAATGTGTACATATAATGAAAGTTCATATTGATTAGCCAAAGGTAGTTCATTGTATAGCATGATTCTTTTATTTTCCTGTAATTGTTGTACTATTGTATTTGGCCATAAATTACCATAATCTGTTGGAACGTCAAAGCACCGATAAATCTAGTAATTTATTCGCAGAATGTCACCGTAACCGTTTAACGTATATATTTTTATAGACTCGCTGAAACGGTTTCACTCAATACAATAGTTTACTTTTTAGATTTACCTGCGATAGAGGTTAACACTGAGTATATCGAATCCAGGTTTATCGATAATTTTATACCGGTTACAAATCTAAACTATGCAGTAGGCAAATCACGTACGTAACTGCCTAGTTAGTTAATAATATCATTAACTGTTTAAAGACATATAAGCAAGCGCTTAATGGAGTCCACACGTGACCAAAGGGCTGGCCAACCTTGGCCAACGAATCAGCATTGCCATTCGACGTGGCAATACGGCCAGCTTTTTGAGCAGCATCCCCGGTGACAGCGATGCGGATGAATTTTTTGATGCATTATTTTAATTTGCCCTTTAAGTTAAATATACATAATTTAAAAAACGAATTAATTAATTCCTTACAATTAATTTAACACCATTACCTATTTTAGCACGTTTGACATTGAAATTTTTAAGTTAAGGTGACAGGATCGCCTTTGTTTCCGCGATACCGACAATATTGCCTTGATAACTTATCGCAAGGATTTCCACTTTATTGTAAAAGTATCTCCGGATCGCTTAGTGTTTCCAATATTATCCCATTAGCAAGAAATCCCACAAATTTATTAAATGCCGACGCTATCATGGAGAAAGGTGTTTGCAGTAGTCATCAGCCGTTTGCTTCAAGGAATTCATTCACCCATTATTTTGTCATTAACACTTTGAGAGCCATGATTTAGGTTTGTAGATGCCAGCACGTCAAACTACTATAATCTGTAAAATTTCCTTAATGGATTTTCAACTTTATCGCTGTAGCATTTGGTTTAAAGTTGATTGGGAAAATATGACAGTTTGTACCAGGATCCTGCTGTTAATGTTACATGTGTAATGACCGATTGTGCAGTGTGCTGTGACGTCACCTGCCCCGTTTTCCTTGTGTAAGGGAGATTAAACATGGAATTAATGTGGGATTGCAGATATATCGACTTCGGAGAATTATGTTTAAATTGTAGCCGATTTCACACTCTTCGATTTCAAACCTTTACAAGAGATTGTCTAGTCATTAAAACGATGTATAAATATTTGCCAAAATAACTACATCTGTAAAAAGTTTATGGTTTGATGTAGACAACAGTTCACGTTTCAAAATTAAACTCGGCCAAAAGCATTGGCAATAAGAATCAAACGGCAATTAAAAACCACAACCTAATAACTTTTTTAATATTATTCCAATTACTAAATATGTTGCAATTTGTCTACGATTATAATTAAGACAAGAAAAATGTATGCCTACATGTACAAATGTCTTCAAATGATAATGAACCGACCAGAACAATTGCCGTTAAAATTACCTCTAATAAAGCCGATACAAAATGTTCTTCCAACAAACAGTCTTACTTAGGGATTTCCCTAAACTATCTGTCTCTACTAAACGTACCATAAGATCTCATGTAAAATAATAATAATTTATTTCAGACTAAGTTGTCCATAGAATGTTGGTAAGTAATACAAGGAAAAACTTAAGAACTACCTATGTTAGTAATATAAGAAAACAGTCAATTTATTATATTGTGAAGGCGAATTCAATGCTTCTATATGGACTTTCAGTATGCTCAGCAATTACCCTCAGGTAGCTGTTTGGACTCTTCATCAGTGAAGAAAAACAGTAAAGAAACGGGTGAATAAAAAAAATATACCTACATAAATGTGTGCAACAACGCACATCTTGTGTCGCGAGAGCAATAGTTACATTGCGTTGTCTTCTTAATTAATTGTTTGATTGCATCTGTTGCGAGCGTCAACTGTTCTCCACGGCTGCTATTTATACCACTCAAATGTATTTACTTCGTGAAACTTCTTCCAAGAATAGTCCTCTGGTTATTGGTGTCACTAGGCTACTGACCAGGGAGTTTTTAATCGATATCGATCACTGGTGATCTCCAAGCAATACGTTTACTTTTAATATAATGTTATTAATTATATTATATTTTCTACTTCAGATGTAAGTATCGCTCGTCATCATCAAATATATCGATGACATAAAAAAATATGTATATACTAACTTACATAGGTCAATTTGCCTCGACAGAAACTGAAAAATATGTTGTCATTTGTTTTCAATCCGGGGCAGTCCTAGATAAGTATGTTTCTTTAAATACGACAGCTCGGTTTTTACTTTTCGCAGACTGATGAAGTAACGTGTTAAGAATTTGCGTCAGCTCCATTAGGTGGATGGATTTAACGAAATCATCAATATTTTTGTATGTCATAATTGCATAAAAACAATTAATACGTCTAGATAGACGGATATAATGGAGGCTTAGTCTTATGTTATTTCCCTAATCATATTATTTGTATAAGTAATCAAATCATCCTTCATACGGCGATCATGTCGCGTCCGATACCTTAGTACGCGACATACCTCGCTGTATAAATAGGTGTAGATTAAATCTACGTACGGACACGTTTTGGCGAGTGTGTTCAGATAAGATAAATATATATCAGTCGCATTTCTTTATAGCGCTGTTATTGTCTCACTTGATAATATGACTTGAGTGCCACAGGTGATAAAACGTAGGTAACATATACCTACTTATATGCTACTTATATGCAGAGCAATGGTTACCACGCTGAGCTAAGGGTCCCGGGTTCGATTCCCGGCATGGTCGACATTTGAATATTGGCTGTGGTTTGTGTGTTATAATATGTATTTATAAATATATATGTGTAAAGTATATGTAGTTTATCATTTGTGTTAGCACCCATAACACAAGCTAATCAAAAGCTTACCGTGGGGCTAACCGACTGTGTGTAAAAAAGGTGTCCCGATATATATACCTACCTATCAGATAATGTTCACTTAAATACTCAGTAAACGTCTGAGGTCACTTAATGATAAAGCGGTTTACTTGTACCTTACGGATCGCTGCGCTCTTGTTCAGGGGTCATTTTTTATTGAGAGTTTATTTTCACTGAGTGACTGGCGTAATCTATCGAGAAATAAACTTGGTTTTACCACAATTTTGAACAACTTTGACATTCACTACAATCTCAAACACTGCTACTAGGTACTAGGTAGTCTTGTTTAGCGGCTACTAATACCGTGTTGCATTTGAAGACAGCAACAAGTTCGTGGTAACAGGTTGGTAGCCTTCCCTCGGCGTCCACTTTCATAGCGTGGGAAGATTAACGGCTGGTGCTTGCTGAGAAAAACAACCACTTTCATTTCACAGACCATCGCCATTGTGGAAAATTATGCGATGTTATGTAGAAAACGTAGAAGAAATCGCTCATATAAACATTATATTTTATGCAGAAATGTCTATTGTCGAGGTTTGCATTCTATACGCAAAAACATACCACATAAATACATTATGTATATTCTTTAATCTATACTAATATTATAAAGCTGAAGAGTTTGTTTGTTTGTTTGAACGCGCTAATCTCCGAAACTACTGGTTCGATTTGAAAAATTATTTCAATGTTAGATAGCCCATTTATCGAGGAAGGCTATATACCATCACGCTAAGACACACGGGAGCGGAGCAGTAACCAAAGATGCGGGTGAAACCGCTGCGGACAGCTAGTATAATTTATATATTGAAGGTGCTGTCCCATTGCTGCGAACAATGCAGAGAACACGATGAGCTAAGACTGCAGCTGCGATAATAAAAAGATTCTCAAATCTGTGTGTTCACCTCACTCCTGCGCAAATGATTTTAGTTGGGAATGTGTAAATCTGCGTAGATGCACTGCGTGGGCTGTCATTCAAGTACATGCAAATAAGTTACGCGTGTTCTATTTACGTCATTAGATTACACTTCCTGAGTAACGGGAACGTGTATGTCAGTTGGGTATTTTAATACATAATATTATTTGCTTATATACATAGAAGCTATTTCTCTGGTCCCACCCGCGTCCTCGGGAACTACCAGAGTATAGTAGCAAGTAACAGTATCCAGTATCTGCTATATCATTACAACATGCTTTTAAAACAGTTCAGCCATTTTTGAGTTTACATATAGGATATGTATAAATATCGGCATTTGGTATCTATAGATATGTATATGCGGTAACGAAATAGGATCTTTATTATAAGTGATTAGCAAACGTTCGATGTCACGCATGATATAAGCATTATTTAAATAAATGTGTCAGATTCAAATAAACACATTTTTTAAATAAGATTAATCGACAGTCTTATCACAATTTGAACATAGAATGACTTATCACTGATTGACAATGTTGTATTATTCGATTTAATTTGCAACTCTGTTATCATGTGATAAATAATTTCCTGAAAACTTACATTCTAAAGTATAAAAACTCGTAAATACATTTTCTTACGAGTCATTTTCGTAGAGCCCAACATTGACTCGACAAATTCTTCCGATCTGATAAACAACTTACCCACACGACCAAATCAAATTTTCCAATTTAGTGAGTGAAGCCATAACTTGTAGATTTTATTAAGTTTTAAGGTTCAGCACGTAGAATAGTTTCGGAAACATTGTTTTAGTTTCCGAGATGAATCCACAGTGTGTAATGTTACCCCACTACATATTATATGAGGCATACATTTTCATACACTCTTTTTTAATATATTGTAGTCATAATATCATAAATACCTACGCATAAAACTTATTGCTATCGTACTTACGAACATTAACAAAAAAACGTTGTTTATTGCTCTCCCATTGGACATTCCAAAACCTAACCTAATCTGTCAATTATTGACAAAAATGAAATGAAATTATAAGGATACCTTATTTTATGTTCTATACTGTTATATTCAAAATTTACGCAGGAATAACTAAAGCAGCTTCAGTTACTTGCATTTTGTGTATGGTGCGATTATGTAGTTACTTAGAATATATTTACCATTATAAATACATAACGATACCGTCGACTGTTGCCAGGCACCATGCGCCGCTCAGCTGTGGTTTTCCTTCATGTGTGAGTTCATAACTTCTTGCTTGCTATAATAATAGGATGCGTTAATACATCGTGAGTTTACAATATTTGATTTAGCCTCCGTGATACAATTGTTTATTACAGATGGCGCTGGCGGCTTCCATGGCCGCATGTCAAAGTCGCATAGCGCGATTACTGCGCACGGGATCTCGGGTTCGATTCTCGGGTCGTGCCGAAATCGCTTTATGGGTTTTTTAAGATATTTTCATAAAGCAGCTCCGAGTCTGGATGTTGGTGATTAATACACCCATGTATCGGAGAGCACGTAAATGTCAGACCTGCACCTGATTTCTCTCCGGTCGTGTCTGATCGCCGTCCCATCGAACTAAGAGAGTGAGGGGATAGAGAGTGCACCTGTCTCTGCGCACTATATACTAATATCTCCTGCGTAGCTGTCAGATCTCCTTATAGAGGACGCCCGCCGTGGCTGGCAATCAATCTGGACACCAGTATTACAGATGGCGTAATCAAAATAAACGAAATATGTTGAGAATGTTGAGATAAAAAGTCAAAACTTTGAACAATTTGGTATTACATTTTTGATGATTACCAGAACCTGTCCAAAAGCAATCCTCCCTTATCTAGTTACCAATGAGCGAAGTACATGACTCCGCTGCACAATAAAATAAGATTAAATTACTCTTTTACAAACCTTGTCCGATGATCACGTATAGAACGTGACTGCATTTTATGTTAATGTTGAAAACAAATAAGTACTTACTATATGTGACAATTCAATTCATATTTCTAAAAGAAATGTTTTTGGCCCTCTATAAGTGTAGATACAGTCTCCGACATGCAGGTAAGAGAAGGGTCAACTTTACTAACTGCAATCATCTGAAGGTGCTAGTATCACTATTTTTTCAACATAATTTTTTCTTAGTCTTCAAATTAGTAAATTTTCCTCATAGTCCTACGTTTTAGTCAAACTGTTCAAATAAGAGAACATTGATGTAGCTGATGACAGACGGACGGACAGACGGACAAGAAACAAGGTCCCGTTTTACTTTTTGGGTATAGAATCCTAAAAACGAAATCAGCGCCTTATTGCAGGATGGCAATTGATTTTATCTTAACAGCCAAGGAATAAGATGAACGTAAAAAGCTTGTGATTAATTTTTTCATATATTTTATTAAATGTTCAGTCAAAACAAGAAATAAATAATACATGCAGAATATAACACGGAAGTTATTGTATTATTTAAATTCCTCGATATTTCGCCTTGACTGGCATTGATTGATTATTTGGTCAAAACGCAAAAATGGGGGTAATCATTAAAACCACTTTGTTGTATCGTCATTATCTTCACAATACTATACAAGCTGTTTTAATGACTTGACTATCATTGTTGCCTACGAGCATAAAGACAAATATCCACTGGTATCTAATCACTGTTCTAAATTATTTATGAAGTATTCTTGTGTACGTGTAAACAGGGTCTTAAAAGGCATCAAATTGATCATTAAATTAAGGATACACGCCGATAAGATCTATAAGCTTGCACTCATAATAAAGGTAAGTAAATTGAGTGTACCATGTTTACCTTCATCCAAATACCTGATCGAAGAATGAATTATTCTTCTTTATAAAATTGTCTTAACAATAAAATAAAACAAAATTCGTCAGTTCATTCTCCTTTATTTCCATTTAAAAAGATGCGTGTCGCTTGAATTGTATACCATGTTTCGTAATGATTAATTCTAATTGTTTGCTTGCACGTGCTGATTTATGTACCGGTGACAATCGGAACGATCGGTAAGGACACTTCACATATTGTCTTACAACTGTGCTATCACTCCGCGACCTCGGTGCTACACTCAATATGCGTGTGGAAACATCTCTTAAGGACTTGTATGAAATATTTAGTGTCTGTCAATGGTATAAAATATATAAATTGATTCTTCATCATCATCATCATCAGTCTTTTTATCGTCCCACTGCTGGGCTCAGGCCTACTCTCATATAGAGAAGGATTAATCAACACGCTTGCTCAATGCGGGTTGGTGATTTCAGACTCCTCGTTTCAGTCCAGGTTTCCTCAAGAACCTTTATTCAGTTATTTTATTGGTGTCCAAGACGTACTTAGAAAGTACATATAACTTAAAGAAGTTACATTGGTACTTGCCTGACCTGCGTACTGATACTTGAGGGGCTGATGCTTTAACAACAAGGCCACTACGACTTTTTTAAAATTTGATTACTATTTAATATCTATGTATCCATGGTTTTCTTGATGCAATAAGTTAACACATCATGAACGCAGTGTTTGGCTGGCACATCGGTAGGTATTCTACTTTACCTTAGACATGCATAAAGTAAACATTTAAACATACACAGTCTAAGTTAGTGTGAAGTGATTTTCTGCTCGCTCACGGAAGGTCAATTAACGGTCATTTAGGTACCTACCTTCTATTTTTTGCAGCAACATGCATCGATATTTATTATTGACCTAAAACCGTTGCTATGTCGAATTGCATTAGTTTCAAATTACAATGTAATGATATCATAATACCTAACAGTCGACAAATTAGTCGATGACATGTCGGGCGAATGTTAGAAATCCTGATAAGTCTACATTAAGGAAAGTGATCTTGTAGCGACCTATCTTATAGAAACAGGATGTGCAAGTTGTATTTCGTAAGGCAAACAACAGCGTTATATGAGTCATACCCACTGGCTCTGCCACTAACATCCAATGATGGTATTTCAACGACAGAAAAGGATTAAGGTTTTTCCAGGCAGAAATATTAAGTGGCAGGGTAACAGGCGGTGTTTTAAGGTACCTTTAATTATAGGTTGTCAGATGAGTACAGCGTTGGTGGTAATTGATTTAAGGGCCATTTTCACAATGTCCGAATCGCCACTATCTACCGGATAAATTGAAAAATGGAACAGAATTCATAAATAAACTATCTGCAACTTATTCGTAAGTGGTGAATCAGGCCCTAAGTCTGATAAATCGTGCATGAGGGTTGCCCTGGTAACGGTACTTCAGATTGGCAGCAGCTCATGCACGTAAATATGTAGTCCTTGTAACATCAAAAAGATTGTAGATATTCTATTTTATACGACAATTAAATATTCAAAATTATAAGGTAAAGGATACATAAAAATACATTTGTGTAGGTCAGAGCTCAGAAGCGAGATGTTGAGAGTAAGGATATAAATCATTATTTACGAAGGTGTCTCTAGATTTGGGTACCTCTTCGTTTAGATTTTGTTTTGGCATTTGTTGTAAAACTCGTTTTATGTGAACTTTTTTTTGTTCAATGGCGTTAAATGTACAGACGCCAACACATCAGGCTACCCGAAACTGTCAAATTCTTCCAATCAAATTTGAACCATATGTTTCAGCGCTAAAGTTGAAAATTTACTACAGAAATTTGGCAGGTTGAGGTAGATTGTTGTGCTGGTGTCTGTACACAAGTCAAGGCCCAAATTTACCAACAAGATAAACGCCTGATCAGGAAAAAGAACCGTTTATCGAAAATTAAAAACTCCAACAGTTGAAGTAAATCATATTATTTAAGATTTTTATTCCTAAAACGATTGATTTTCAAAGCAAGGTTTGACAAGTACTAGGTTTAATGAAACTCCCCGATTCGTGGTTAAATGCAGTTTTTCAACAGATTAATTTACGATATTTAAATTGGCCCTACATATAGTATTTTTTAGAGCATAGCTTGTAGTGAAATATTCTTATTCTAACACAATACATTAGAAATTCAGGACTTAAATACAATCTTTCAAGTCAATATTATAAAGTCGCGTTAAAACGGATTTATATAGTTTGCCAATGGATTCACGACTTTAAGCATAATCTCTTAAAAACCACTGGATAAAGAACGAGGTTTATTTATTTATAAGACGGTTATAACCGTATTTTCCTTCTTCATAGTGAATAAGTCACAAAACCAATAGAAACCTTATTTTTTAACAGGAACAAATGTAATTAGAAGTGTATACCTTTATATAGGTCATGTGTCCCTAAAATAGCGCTAAATCCTTCACCTTCAATTATTTACGCTGGTCATTAGAATCCAATAGCCAGTTGTTATTGTACCAGTTCGAATTCAGCCGAATGCAAATTGAGTGGAATTGTGTAAATTATGCAATTCCGCATAAGTAACAAAACAATGAAACGCTGACCCAGTTTGGCTGTCTTTGAAAATGTGAACGTATTCAGATTTTACGTGAACTCATATAATGGTTGATTGGACCTGTATCAGCAGTAATAATATTTTTAATAACATGTTGAAATTCTTGTATTGCCAATGACTATGTTTGGGATGGCACGTTAAACTGTAGGTCCCGGCTGTCATTGAACATCCTTGGCAGTCGTTACGGGTTGCCAGAAGCCAGTAATTCTGACGCTAACCAAGGGGTATTGGGTTGCCTGGGTAACTGAGTTTAGTTGAGTTACTCCATATAAAACACTGGTACTCAGCTGAATCCCTGAATACCCCAACATAGTTCGGAAAAAGGCTCGGGAGGTGATGATATCTTCGCGTATTAATGTACTCTGAATGAGGTAAATTTCAAACATAAGTACACATCAGTAAAAGTAAGAACTCAGACACTTGACACATTTCTAAACAACTTAAAATGTAATTAGCATGCTTTAATCTATACTAATATTCTAAAGAGGAATGATTTGATGGTCCATTTGTTTGGATTAGGCTACAGGCTTCGAAAGTACTTGACCGATTTGAAAAATTATTTCACTGTTGGGAAGCTACACTATTCCCGGTGTAAGGCTATGTTTTATCCGGGTACTGGAAGAAGTAAAACGGGGACGCGGTAGCTTTTTATAAATAGAAGAAGAGTCTTCACAAGAACTAAAGTAATCTAAAAATCTGAATCTAAAAGTTTAGTCTTCCTCTTCTGTTTGTATGCTGTTCTTTTGGTCCATATTCATCATGAGTATTTCGTTCGTTGAATGAGCCCTCTCTTGGCATTCACCGCGTGCCTTATGATTTCCAAATAACACATAATGGCAACGGCAGTGAACGCGAGGAAGAGGACTGCGTTCTTCACAAAAATCTTCTTTGTTCAAATTTCCTTTAAAGTCTTCTCCATACTTCTCTCTTGAAAGCTTACAGCTAGACTACAAATTACAATAAAAATGCCTAGTTTTATTCAGAATATAATTTAAAAATATATAAGCGCCTAGTTGTTTTCGTAGACGAAGCGCTAAGGAGCTACTGCTATGTAGTTTTGACAAGGCGTCTAGAAAAGTTAATAATCCGTTCGGTCTGTTCTTATTACTTTGCTTCAAACTACAGACCACTCTATTATAATGTTTTTTTTAGTATAACATTAAGATATACTACTAACTACATTCGTCCCTAAACTTAAATAAACATGCACCGACTATTCTTACTAACATACAAAAATTAGAACAGTATAATTTCTGCTCTGTCCTTGGTTAACAAAACACCTAATCCTTTTCAAAGTTAATAAACCTCTTAGGAGTAAGGAGCTTATTTGTTACTATTAAAGACAAAACTGTAAAAAAATATCACAAAACTGAAATAAAGTAACGTAACATGTGTACTTGTATTCATATTTTGATAGTTAAGTATATTTTCAAAAATAGATTATATAATCGTAGTTGCGTTCCATGCGCAATCGCATCACGCATAGATCGAGGGTGCATTATGTGCGCACAATAGTTGCGGGGATGCAGCTGGCGTCCCATTGTCACGGTGCGAGGGGTGCAACACGCGTGCAACTCCACGGCCACGGCCATTACACTAGATGCATCTTTTGTTAATACCTACTGATTGTAACAAATTTCAAACTAGAACACTATTTATGTAGGTAATTACGTCTTGGTCTTACAATATTTTAATTCTGTTTTACAGGTCGTCACTCCATAAGTGTAACTTTAAATATGGTCCAATTTAAAATACATTGTTCATAAATTATGAAAAACTGAGGCTTATGGCGAAATTACACCAAAATCCTTTGTGAACAAAAATGCGTCAGCGCGAGTCAGCTTCAGCGAGCAGTTCAGGTTTGGAGTTTTATGAACATTTAGACATTTTGTAACTGTTTTTTAAAACGAGAAGAAACATCTCGGTTCTACAGAGTGTCGCACATAAATGGAGTCTTTATTTTATATAATGTTATAACAGCACAAATTTATGAAAAAAGAAACATCTTTAGCATTACCCATAAAGACACATTGCTTACAAAAAACATGCAGGCGGTTACAATCGAGGAGAGTGTAAAAATGCTATGTATGCTGCTCAGATTAATGAAAGGAATTCAATTTGTATGAAAACACAAACTATTACGTCACACATTTTTCACATCAATCCTTATACTTATTTCGATTATACTATCAAAAAAAAAAAACGGTTTAAAACGATAAATTTACATCTACTCTAAAGTATTTTATTTTTGACCTGATTATCATCCGAATTATATAGAAAGAATATTTTTCTATTTTGTTTCGCTATCTAAATTATGAAGGAAAAATAAAATTATATTTCAGAAAGTACCTGTTGTAAAAGTCTTTTCAGTACTCAGTTTTGTTAGTAACTGTATCACTAAGGGCAGATAGCACTAACAAAAATATCACGCACGTTATATTTTGATAGCATTCATTCGTGTCATGAATCACATATCGATCGGCTGATAACATCTGCCTGCAGGTCGTTCACTTTACTGTAGCGAAATAACCTTACAGACATCTGCAGTAAGAAAACAAAATACTTTGTGCTTACATACTATGGTGGTTTTATTCAAATTGTACGACTTAAATATAGAGGAAACGTAACAGTTATCAACTCCTAACGAGCTTATTTATTCAAAGTAGGATGAAAATCAGCACTTTTAGAAGGTAAATTTTACAAGGCAGTCCCAAAAACGCCCGCCCTTCTCTTCCTATGTGTTATCGCTGAGAAGTGTTGGAACAAACTCCCCAGAAACTAAATTAATTATGAAACCGAAGACATTCGATAAAATATTTTTTTAACGCAAGATACAAAATTTGTATGAATGATTGGTAGTTATGTGCTTTATGGAAGGTTTTTTTTACCGGTTGTACCTTAATTCTTCTTTGGTTCAAATAATATTATATAATTGAAAATAAAATAATTATCTAATACTACATTGTAATGTAGCTTTAACCCAATTTCCCAGCGACAGCTGACGTCATCGAAGAGTGACGTTCACGGATTTCATTCTGATTGACTTTTTAGGTTTATGAATATTGTATCACTTATTCTAATGTATGGAATAAAAACTAATGAGTTTTTCAAAACTGTTAAACTTGACTTCAATTTGGACCGGTGAAAGGTGATTTTCGGCTTTTGGGATATTTTGATCAACGAAGCATACACAGAAAATTATTCAAAGTTCTAAAATAACACAGATAAACTTTGGCGAAAATGTAATGTGACTATGGACTATTAGGCTGGCTAATAAAAGAAGGGGGAGCTATGTTGTTACGGGTGAGTACGAGCTGAGCTGGTAGTGCCAACCGCGGCCCGACTCACGCCTGGCCAGCGACGTCACTCCGAATACGAGCTGGCACATCCATCACTTAGAAGGCCTTGGACTGATTTGTTTCTATAAGTTTATATCGTGGCAAACCGTCGGTAAATGAGTGAAAAGAGTTAGGTAGTGTTTGGTTGTTCTCTTTCATGATTGTAATCTTAGCAAAGGTTGGGATAAAAACATTGGGTAATCATAATTCTATAGCAAAGTTCTGGGTACATCTACAGATTTAACATATCTACTGATTTAACCTTTTACCCGTCATAGTAACCTATAGATGACAAGCCAAAAAGTGCCCAGTACGTCACGGTGACGGTACGACTGTCATTTTAAAAGGTCAAAATAAATGGTTAGTTTTAATCGATATAATTCCGAACTCACTACTATATTGTTGGTATTTATGTATGAATTCGTAACCTGGCGCTGAAGCCACGTCTTTCTTTTTTTGACGTGGCGATCAAAAAGTTTAAAAGCAGTTTGAACAGATGGGGGTAAAATTATATTGGACAGACTACTGAATTAAGTAGTAATATGTCAATGAGACAGGTTAAAAATTTCTTACATGACGTTGAAGTGCTTCTAATTTCCTTCTTTTCCTTACAAATGCGCCCTTCAAACGGAAGGTGTAAAAAGTTGAAAAGGCAGGCGGTATCGCGCGTAACCGTACTAATAGAAGTTTTGATTGATCGGCGTTCCCCCACGCAGGTCGCGAGTAATGGCACTGCACTCTCCATGGTGAAGGAATGTAAACATTGGACAACCTGCCCACTGGCCGCCCCGCGCTGCCCTCGGAATTATTGTAAACGGTTTATATTGCCAGATTTCGTGTTTGTTTTTTTAGTTGCATAAGCTTGTAAAGTCATTTTCTTTTATGATTGTAAATATGTACTAAGCTTTGGTTTGTAACTTAGCTGCAGATTGACTCATACCAAAAGATATATGATTATTTTTGACTATCTACTAAAACGTACTATTTTATAACAAAATGTATATAAATGTCGCGAACACACGTATTCATTTTCTTCACATTTTAATTAGCGGTGTAGTAAGAATAGGGGGAAAATAAGGACCAATTTTCTATTCCACCCTTACTTAAAAAACTGTCTATCAAACAGAATTAAACATCGAGGTACAATGGCGTATCGCGGGGGCCACTCAGTGACGTGAGCGGAAGCGCTCACGAGGGGCTTCCCTCTCGGGCGCGGAGTGCGGAGTGCGTCTGCCAAGCGAGGCGGCGGTAATCACCACTCGCCACCGACGCCTGTTTGTGTGCAGCCGCTAATTGTCGGGGAAGTAGCCTGTGAAAATTCTACCCCTTAATGTTGGGAAATGGATTTTCTTTTTTTTGCCAGTTTTTTTTTTGGTGGTGGATAAATGTTTCAATGTTTTCATTATGTAGGTGTAGGCAGTGAGCAAGTGATATGTTGCTCACTAGGTATCGGCACAATGTGAACTTTTTATACCCTCTTAGTCGATATTTCGAGAGTGGTTTGACTTTTAGTGCGCTACATCACATACCATACGCAAAATCCATAAAAAATAAGTTCTTGTAAATTTAAAAAGGTCTCGAAAAAGAACCAGTGAATAAACTGTCATGATTACAATTTCACTTACGCAAACGACATTGTACGACGATACACTGAATAAGGATCACTGAATGATAAATGACTTGTAAACTGGTGATCTCTAAACGATACCATTACGTATTCTATTATGCCACAATCGCATCGGGTCCTATCCTTGAACATCCATTAACCGATTAAAAAAAACTGTATTCTAAAATGGAAAGTTAAAGTTCAACGTCCCCGGCGCCACGCGACTCACAACCCCTTCGCTCCCAACATTATTATTACCATAAAAACTTGCTCTAAAGTGTGCTAAGGTCGTCCGGTTTTTAACAATAGAAGGGTTCTATACAATTTAGTATTAAAAATAGGTGGGACCCATTTTATTGGGTGGCAATACGATATGAGGGTCCTATTCAATTGTGATATGAGGGTGTATGGACCTTTTTGGGGATGAAATAATTAATATTTGAAACTAATAGGAGGATCGCTGAATACAGGGACAGATGACCGGTTTGGTAAATAACTTATACTGGTACATATTGGTATAGGTATTGTATGTGCATTTGGATTGAAGTATTGAAGCCAAATAAAGTCAATGTAAGGAGTGAACGCCCTTTGGAGTAGCCTCCAACAATATGGTGTAAAAAAACAATTTTATTTTAATTTTCATAAAAATGGTTCATTCTTTGCTTATAAACAAATGCAGATCGCAAGAAGAAAGTTAATAATACATATGTTGACATTTAAAACTACATAATTGTCATACGAGTAAATGTCGTTAAGTTATGAACTTTCTCAAGCCAAATTGGCTTTTGGGAAACTTATTTCAGAAGGGAGGAAGGAGGTAAATAAAAAGTTAGTATAGGTCGAAGGTGTTAGCATTTACTCTGTTAATTCATTCCGTAAATGTTTTACTAAAATATACCAACAATTTGTACACGAACTTTTAGATTTAAAAATAATATCAATAATCCTGTTAATAAAGAGACAATCGAGTCACTTTGCTGGTCGCTAGGAGACGCTATTTTCATAAACACATAAGGGGAATTCCTTTGCCGTGTCCAAGGCGAGCCTACCCATAAACTACCACCAACCCTTCCAGTTTCGTGGTAATGCTTATAAATAAAAGTAATCATGATAACGACGGCGCTGTTATAATATTCAGTTTAGTTGGAGGGTCTCTTGAATATTAGTCATGAATTTTGTTAAACATTTATTTTATGGTACATATATGTATATATAGCACATATAAAACCAAACATGCAGACGACAAACATTACATTATATTAAGCTTGTGATTCGCAGGTAGCAGTAACAGAGTAATGCAAAGCAATGAAATTACCTTAGTCATAATTACGAAACGCAATTGGTAATATCGACATACGAGTCATTGACAATTAAGTAGGTACTAAATGCTAGTCAACTCGCAATCAATGAGCCTTGAAACACTACGGTTAATTCTTATGCTCCGTTTACCAAAACCTTTTCACTAAGTAGCGGCTGACATGTCTTGGTATGGCTTCTCTATTGTCGGATACAAACTCGAAGCAAGTCACACTAACATATCAGAACGTAACTTTGCAGAAACTACACCCTTAAAACAGCGGGTCACATTGTGTATCCAAATATTCTTTTAACTTTCTAAACTTTTGAACTACACCACAAAACAAGATAGTGGGACCAAACTTTTATAACCGGTCTCTGGACTATTCTAATGCAGCTCTATTCGTGAAATTTGTCCGCCGAGGGAACGGGCACCGGGGTACCGTGGGAGATGGGGCCCTGTCATAATTTCCAGAGCGACCCACCCCGCGCAGCTGTCGCGACAACTTTCGGATTCGATGGATCGATTGTTTGATTCACGACTTTCATTGTTCCTATCCGATTGTTTGCCGATCTGAGACTTTTTGTGACGGAGAATTGTGTGAGCGAGCATCGGCCATTATTATTAACTAGCAGGCGACAGAACCGTTAATGGACGTTGTTTATGGCTCCCTATGTCGAGCTGAAGTGTGAAATTATAGCTTTGATTGAATTCGAGAAGTAATTACGGGCGCGTATCGATTTATACCGGAACCACACTAGTCAGACGAACTAATATTATTATACGATGAAGATTTGTTCAGTAATGACGTAGTATAAACTTTAAAAAAGTTAATTTGCGTTTTCAATGGTTGTGCATACATACATTGTACAAATATGACTTTGTAAATAATAATTACGACCCATTTACATTCAAACCGGTTGCAGGATTATACGCTGCACATCAGTCGCATATGTCTGAAACGGCGCACAATAGTTATGTTTTAATGTACTCTATTAAATATGCAGATAGGTTACGCGTGCGAATAATGCATGAGACTTTTAATCCTAGACAAAGCGGGTTGGATTAATCATCCAAAATATGGGGTGTTTTTTTTGGCCCGACTAGCGTTGTATGCAGGGGTCGTTGATCGCAGCTGCGCGGGCGCGGATCAAATTGATAGGTGCGGACATATGTCGCGGCAGCGTGCGCGTGCGGCGGTCTGCGGCACGCAACGTGCGCCGGCTGCATATTGTAGTGTTTTGGTTTATTAACCTCATGAATATACAAAGTCTGATAAACTTTTTATAAGTATTATAATTATGACTTATTTTACTTTCACTTGGTAGGATACTCTTAATGGTCATTAAGTGCCTTAGAACGATACCATACCACTGTGGCTAAGCTGAGTAGCAAGCCATAGAGGGAATTAAAGCCTTACTACAATCTAGAGTTGACTAAAGTTATCACTATTAATAATAGTAATAGATCTTTATTATTATTACTTTATTTAAGATTAGTCTTCAAATATCAAAGTTCAATTGGGTAGCTGACTAGGTCAAAAATAAAATCCTATATGATATTAATTTGGTAAAGCATCTTAAAATAATGTCACTTTCATTTATAGTTTTGAAGGAAAAGCTCTTCGATTTTTTATTGATCATTAAAGTAAAATAAGTATATGGCTCGATGTGAAAAAATTATGACGTTATAATTATAACTTTCATACATATTGCATACAAAGTAACCGTTTTTGACAGTTCAATAAAAGTTATGAATTTAATTAGTTGTCAAGTACCCAATTGTTTCTTATTCAAAGTATAAGTTATTATTCGTCTGTACATATTCTACTTCAGATTTTTGAGTAGTGTTAAAAATATTTTCAAAATTTCCTTTGTATATCACATAATATAAACTATGTAGTTTTCTAAAGAGCTTTTAACTTGCAATCTGAATCATTGTGTATCGAATTAACAGCAGTTCAAGCTAACGGGTTGGTATCTAATCGTGTGTGTGATAAGGTGATAAGGCGGTGCTCACCCTCCGTTGATAAGAGCACTATCGTGTATTTCCATCGATCGCTTTATATCACCTGTACTGATCAGCTGGCTGTTTCGATTTCGGAGAACATGTTATTGTAAAAGTAAAGTTTATTTTGGCTAAAGGTGCGCATACGCACGATTCAAATTCAATAATTTAAAAGGATTTCTTTTGTTTGAAGAAACATTTTGATAATGAAAAGATCGATAAATTAGTTTCATTCAGTGATTTATTTGTTTATTTGAAAAAGTTAGATTGTTGTTAGATTTTTATATGACCTGAATAATCTCAAATACTACTTCAGCACTGGATAGTGTTAAATACGAAGCCAGTGTAGTCACTGATAAAATTGATTCTGTATCAGATAGTTACCGATAAACACGTTCGTTAATCGATAGCTTCGTTATGCTCGTTAAGTCAAATGTTAAAGATTTATTTATTATTTAAAATTATTTATTTTATTTAATAGTGAACTATAATATGTCATAATATGTCGTAAGTTTTGAGTTTAAGGGCCTGTTTCACCACCTACGAATAAGTTCCAATTTGTTTAATTGGTAGATACTGTCATTCAAATTCTGTTACATTTTTGAATTTATTCATTAGATTGTGGCTATTCGGACATTGTGAAACTGGCCCAAAATAAATAAATGGCAAATTTGTAGCAATATCGTCAGATGTTGTGTTCCGAAGTATGAAAACTGTAGTATATTTTTATGAAGTTTTTCTCTTTGTTTTAAATTGAACTCCATTATGTATATGATGGTAAAGTGTTCATACAAAGACCCTTTGTTGTGATTAATGAATTTTATTTTAAATTTTATTATACGCACCCATTATTTTCTTTGTTATGTCCAAATAACTTTATTATAATTTTTGATATCATGTTATTGCACAACTCACATACAATGTAAATTTTAATAATTTTAAAAAATATTTTATTTACCGTTTCAATTAACAATTACTTTTTATGGTAATTATAGCTTGTTATGAATATTGACGCGTCATAATGATTTACTACCCCAGTGAGAAAGCGCGATCGCGAACGTAACTCCGGCGGGCGGGCGTCTACGTCGCGGTTATCGTAACGACTGCTACGAGCTACGGGCTACGAGCTACGCGTGAACATTATCGATAATTTTACTCGCACGATTTATTTCCCTATACGAAAGTATCTACGGATTATCAATGATAAGTGGGGGTATAATGTCCTACTTTATATTATCTAATGATCGTTATTTTTTTATTTTTCTTTGTTTTACATTTTGTACCTCAAAAAGAATGCTTTGTATTGTTGTAAACGAAAATATGACGAATAAGCACCTACGTTTATTATTCATTTCAATACCCGGTTTTTCATCAAGTATTTGTTTCCTAATTTCCACGTACCAATTAAATTAATTGCATCAGATACGAAGCTTTCAAAAGTATACATTCGGTAATGACGATATAATTAAAATGTAATTGCGTCAACCATTTGTATGTGTGGTTGAAGACATTTTTACGTATGACAGTATAACCGTATACTTAGTACATTGCATCATAAAGAAGGTCTGCTGTAATAAAATACAGCAGCGACGTAAAGTTTAGTATAAAGTGCGTTGTTCGTATCGTAAGTCGGATATAGTAGGGGAGGCGCGGGGCGCGTGGAGCGGGGGAGGGGTGGCACGGAGGCTGGCACAGCGCCAGCCGACAAGGTGAAGTGGCGGCGCCAGTGAAAGTCCTCGCCCTCAGAACATCTCGTACCCTCCCGACATCTCGCAACCCTATATATATAGGCGTAGCTAGCTACACTATATATCTGCAGCCTATAGCAGAGAGCAGATTACTGCGACAATGACTCACGATGGGATATAGCAACGAATACGTCGAGATCAAAGGAGAGGAATAAATTTGATTTGATTCTGAATGTTCCATTTCGTTCAAGATCTAATAGAGAAGTCTTTTGTCTAGTAGACTGAATGATGATCAGAAATGATTTTAGAAACAGGAATGTAAAGAAATGTTTGAGAGATTAACTATCTCTGGAAGCATCTGTTATTCTGTAGTCAGTTCGAAGTATTATATAATTCAGAAATTTGATGAAAGGCTTTAAAGCGAAGAAACTGCCCTACATATTATGTAAATGTAGGTCTGTATTGGAAAGTCCATCTTTGTCCTCCCATATGGATGGCGGATGAACGGCTACGTCATGGTAACGTAACACGAAATGAGATAAATGCCTGTGAGATGAACGACCCGCAGAACCGAAGAAATATCTTAATATTACAACAATAATGATAAACGACATCAAATCTGAATTTTAATTACTTGCAACAGTATGTCAGTTCAATAATTTGAATAACGGTTTCATTTAAAATTCATGATGTAGATGGAATTAATTAGTAATCAATTCAGTCAACCTCTATTTTGTAATTAAAATTCAGATAAAAGTAGAACATTTAAAGCGGAGACAGTCTGCAGGACATGCGACACAGGAAGCGAAGTGACGTACAGTTAGAGTCAGTTCGATGACGGTTTACGATACAAGTTAGGCTTACTGCTCATATTTGAAGACTCCGGGCGACAATGTCGGTAACTTGAATTAAGAGAAAATAATTTTGATAGCTTTTATTCGTATGCCGAATTGTTCAACGAAGTTCAATTTAAATTTAATTGTTTTTAACTCCTATCACTTCTATCACGCCGATGAATTTTCACTCTTGATTTATTCGCGTCACGGAAGCTAAGTGTCGTAGAAAGTTCAGTAAGAACGCGCACATTTAATTTGAAAACCCGATAAATTGTGTGTATGCTGGCTCGAATGTGTGGCGGTGCTTCATGCGTACGTACCTTGTGTGCAGGAGCCGGCAGTAGGCGCGGGAGCGGCACGGTTCACTCACTGCACGACTGACACTCGCGGAGCGCGCGCGATAGGTACGTTACGTGCAAACACCAAAAGCAAAATGGACATACCTGAGGGTGGCGGCTGGCACGGGGCGCGCTTGCTACTTGAATGAGCTCCCGGGCCGAGCGGCGCGCGCAGGGGGCGCGGCCAGCCCGCGTGGCTCCGGCCGCCCCCCGCCGCCCGCGCGCCCCGCCGCCCGCGCCTGCACCGCTCAGCTGAGCCCTGATTAGCCCCCGGCCGGGCTATTCAATTAAGGGTTGTTCGGTGCATCGCCGATGTAGCCCGGCCGGCCGGGCTCGCGTCCGACGCCGCCTTTGAGTGCTCTTCATTACGGCCTCTCTATCACCGTTATTCTTATTGGGCCCCCGGGCACCGCTACCCTAGCTGTCGACCATAGCTCAAAATTTGAATTTCCCTGACAAAGTTACGATGCGCTTTTAGTTCAGAAAAGCTCGTCGTATGCTTAATACTCATTCATGTAGCAATATTGGTATTACATTACCTTTCCTGCTAATAGGGAACGATATACTTTTAAGATTTGTTTAACTAAAGTATTGGGGAAATATTTAGGCATGCATTTCCTTTGTTCCTATGTAACATATGTATGTTATACAATCGGCTGTTCTTACTGGAATTGAGAATGAAGCAACAATATTAGCGGAGCGGCACCGAGGGGCGCCGGCGACTCGTTACAAGCTCCTCCGAGACTTGCCAACGACCATACCATCGCTTAATTACACATCCACGACAATTGAATAGAGTTGCGCGGCCCCATTGGAATACTTCCGACATAATGTACACATACATATACAAACGATATCAATTGCCGATATAACATAACAAAAACGATAACAACTTTAAAAAGTCTGAAAAGCAACTCAATTACTTGAAAAAACAACTCAAAAACTTTTGACATGGTTCTTGAAGTCGGTATCTAGAGGTTGCAAGTATTTTGCTTTCTGTTAATTTTTTGAGTGGGATCTTATCAAATGATCCTGCACTGCACCCACCCACAGTGGGGGAGTATCAGACTTTAACTGCCTAAAAACCCACTTTTGTTCCTCCTTGGAGCCCTTTGTGTGCCAGGGTCGCGGTAACTCTTTCGAACACTCCCGCAGTCTCGGCACGCCTCGGGTCTACGGTACCCAGCTAATTTTGCTGACTACTTTCGAGGAGCGCGTTAGATCCAAAAATCTAGATGTTAATTCGGTTGTTGGCAATATGCTGGTCACCACAGATGAATAATTCGAATTTTTATTCAACGATTTTGGTTTGACAAAGAAAAAGGATTTGGGACTGATTTGCTTAAAAATATGTAGAAACACGAGGTTTGTTGAAGTAATTAATCATAAATTGACTTATTAATACTTTAATTTTGCGAACATGTATGTTTTTTACTTAATTGACACAAGTATCAGACTAAATGGGTCATAAAAATTGTAACATCAATTAAATAAAATTAAAGGTTATTTATGAGAAGGGACATTTTATTACGGTTCTCTCTAATACCTTTTTATTTCATCTCCTGTCTGTCGTGATTAAATCCGGTTGCCGGTCCAACGATTTAATATGAGGGTAATTTTGTAGGAATAATTTCATTTCAAATGCAATAAAAGCGTTTTCACTTGTTTCAAGATGATATAAGAACAGAAATTACGAGTAATTAACCTAGTTTATCCTAAATAGCCATTTCCCGTGGTTTTACCCGCTTTCCTAGGGAATAATATTCCTCACTCGGATAAAGCCTGTAAACGTCTCTAGAATACTATCTGCATTTGACATTCCATTTCATCGATTTAAGAATTTTACAACTATTCGATTTAAGAAAGATTAAAAAAATATACATGATATATTCACGCATGCATAGAGAATTGTATCAAAAATGTATGTTTAAAACTAATACGACTCAAACTGAACTATAGTGCTATTTAACCATCATCTTGGTTAGACTGTATAGATTACTGCCATTTGAACAATAGTTCACAAAGTTACTTCTAGGTCGAAGGTTTTGAGAATGACCGCGGATGGATATATAGGAAGGGGACGACCAAAGAAACGATGCATGGATTGTGGGAAAGTCGATATGGCTACCCCAAATAAAAATTGGGTTTGGAAAGTAAGTAAGTATTATCCTTTCACATTGTTCAAGCTTTTGGACATCTGGTTAGCAATAAACTTCACACATCTTTTCCACTAATACTAATATGTGTGTGAAGTACGCAGTTTACCAGGGTTGTCATCCCCTTGTATTTTGACTCTTAAAACATTTAAATTTCATATACATTTTGTAACCCGCAAAATTTCTAGTATAAGTTTAACGGCCTTTATATCCTCCGTTCATGGTACTAAACAATTGACCAGGAAAATCTTACCTACCACACTGGTCAACTGTGAGGTACCATGCTTGACGGGCGCTGTAGAGGCCTGGAAAATAACCTGCCCGAATATTGACTCACCCGTTAACCCATTCTTCCAGAGACAGTGGGATGAGCAGCTCTGCCGAGTAATACGGAAAACTTTAATTCATTCATACGTCAATAACTTCTGCAGAGCGAGTGCGCTTACTGGCTGTGGGCGAATAGGGATCGGGTCTATGACTTTTGGCACTTCTGTCGCCAAACATAGGCACCATGTTTGACGACACCACTTTCCACCTAGCTGTTTGCTTGCGTTTGAGTGCTCCGTGCTATTCTCCCCACACCGCTGCCACTGTGGTGAAGCTGTCAGCAGCCTTAGACACCACGGCTTGTCGTGCAGCCGCAGTGCCGGCCGCTTTGCCAGGCATGCGAATATAAATGATATCATCCGTCGAGCTCTTGTTGCCGTCGGCGTTCCAGTCATATTGGAACCAAATGGTTTGGCACGCGACGATGGCAAGGGACCAGACTGAATGTCATTATTCCCATGGAAGGTGGGTAGGGCTTTAGTGTGGGGCGCGACCTGCGTCGATACTGTTGCACCATCCCATGGTGCATAGTTAACAATATGAATGATCGGGTAGTAAATCCATAGACATAAGACCCACTGTACAATTGTTGGTTTTCCCTAATAAAATAACAATATATTATCATCTGCCTAATATTATCCCAAGCTATGTTTGGATCGTCCCCAACTCTGTGATCTCGGCAACCCGAGACCCATTGGCAAGACTGGTTGTCAGATTTTCTGCCTTGTAACCTTAACTACTGCAAACAAGGTACGCAACACACCAGCCACAATCACAAATGACAGCCAGGGCCCAATAATGTACTGCCATTTAACATCCATCCATGGACCACCCTGCCAAGCACTGCTTACCCTTATGATCGATCTTCCTGTGCGGCTGTTAGTCAACCACGAGAGAGTTCTCCACGTATTTATATACACACAGAAATAATACTTCTCGAACTGTCGAATATCAAATATGGAGGCAATAGTGCACACTGCTGCAGTCCTAGATCTTAGCAATAATTTACGAAATGTATGCGACCATGTGCCGTATCGATTTGTTCCAAAATAGTTGCCGACTGACGACGATCTAATAATACATATAGTTTCTGTTCCAGACTATTTTACTTATCTAAATTTAACGGCTACGTGATTCGGAGTTTTGTCTAATACATTAATGTTTTTCTTTATCGCTTAAAATATATTTTACAATTTATTCTATGGTCGGTTGGTCTTTAAATGCAGTGGTAATTAGTTTATTTATTTTACGTGAATCTTTTAAGGATAATATGAAATGGGATACTCAATTCTTTATAAGCATATAAAGGTGTATAATGAGTAGGTAATTTTAATAAAGAATCAATATGGACCCTGTTGGGCACAGCTTAAAGAAGTTGGAGAGCTATGCAATAGCTCATTATTACTTTAATAAATTATGACATATATCTATATAGATATTATATCTATATGAGAGTCGTGGTGGCCTAGTGGTTAAAGAGCCAACCTCTCAAGTGTGAGGGCGTGGGTTCGATTCCAGGTCGGGCAAGTACCAATGCAACTTTTCTAAGTTTGTATGTACTTTCTAAGTATATCTTGGACACCAACGACTGTGTTTCGGATGGCACGTTAAACTGTAGGTCCCGGCTGTCATTGAACTTCCTTGGCAGTCTTTACGGGTAGTCAGAAGCCAGTAAGTCTGACGCCAGTCTAACCAAGGGGTATTGGGTTGCCCAGGTAACTGGGTTGAGGAGGTCAGATAGGCAGTCGCTCCTCGTAAAACACTGGTACTCAGCCGAAACCGGTTAGACTGGAAGCCGACCCCAATATAGTTGGGAAAAAGGCTCGGGAGATGATGATGATGTATATAGATATTTGACTCCACTATAAAAATATATAGGACTCTACTGTAACACTTCATCAAGCTGGTAAATGGATGAAAAGTATTCTGTATTCAATAAAATAGGTCAATAAATATACTGCAAATGGATTGTCTAAGAATAATCAGTCTCGATACAACTAATTAACAATTTCTAGTTTCTTAAAGCATTTACTGGTTTCTACAGCAATTTGTAACCCCGATACAGCGGCCCCGCCAAATTATCATTCGCGGCTAAAATGCAAGAGAAGCGGAGCGCACCAACGACTACAGAAGTCAGTAAACAGACCATTAGGGGTGCCTCGCCACTGTTCTTAATTGAAACTGTTCAGCTAGTAGTAGAACAATGGTATTTGCGCTTACACATAACGTCCGTATATCTGTATAATTTGATAAGTCAATTGGCAACAGCCTTCAGACTACAATGAAGTAATTCTTAAAGGAATTATGTTTATTATAACGAGGAGCTCGTGGTTAAGTAGCAGTCGCACGGGTCGATGTCAGTCGGATGGGTGACCATGTAGTTTCGGAAGGGACTTTAAATTGGTGGATCCCGGTTTTTATTTGTACATCTTTGGCAGACGATACGAGTAGCTAGAAGCCAGAACTTCTGACAACAAGTCTAACCAAGAGGTTGCCCAGGTAACTGGGTTGAGGAGGTCAGATAGGCAGTCGCTCCTTCCACTGGCACTCAGCTGAATTAGACTGGAAGCCGACCCCAATATAGTTGAGAAAAGGCTCGGGAGTTGATTATGATATGATTTTGAGCCCGTGGGACGCGAGTGACCTACCTCACGATTTTGATATGTCAGTTAGGCAGGTGATGATATTTTTATTATATCAAGAAGAAAAAGAGTATATACAGAGACCATCCGAAATTCTTGAGAAGTGGTTCTCTGCGGTTTAGACCGCGTCCTGAGGGAACTACTTATGTTATTCTGATATATAATCTGCATTTACTGTAAAATCATGTAATTAAATAATTAAAGTAAAATCCGTACAGTAAGTTTCACTTCAATAGCGAAGAGTAACAAACAACAATAATTTCAGTGTGATGACTGAACTATTACCCTCATATTTAAATGCCGAATGACAAGCTTGAATGTCTTGAATTATATTTTTAAGAACTATTGAATACCCACTATCGTCCAATCCTTCTTCGTGTGTCTGTGCTCAGCAGTGGGATGTTAAAAGACTGATGACCCATATTTGCAAAACAAAATTATGTTCTATTCTATAATTTAAATCCTGCTGAGTCGAGTGATAATATGTTAACCCACCCCGGCGTGGTGATAAATGGTTTTAGTACAATTTTCTTCTATCAGATTTAATTTATTCTTAGTCGTGAAGATGGTAACAGCACGTGCATGAATTACATTACGTGAGGTTATTACTCTTGTGGACTCTAATGCCAACATCTATCTACATTATCTTTGCAGGCGTACCACCGAGTGAAGTCTAAGCGGATATATACTATATTCATTGCAGCCTCAGTTTAATATATCACAAACAGAACTTTGTCATTATTGTCCCACTGCTGGGCACAGGCCTGCTTTCACAAAGAGATTACCGTTATACCGTTAATCGCCACGGTGACTCAATGTGGGTTAGTAATTTTAAGACTTATGCCGCCTTATTATAAAACGTGGTCTTAAAAAAGTACCGCCTTTAATGCTAGTTTTAAACCATCTTCTTGAACAAAATTAATGGTCTAAACCTAGTACTAAAGTCGGTACTTTTTACGTCCTCGATTTATAATAAGGGGGATGTTGTTTCATAGCTCTCGTACTAACCGTTTGGAACCTATGGAGTAAAACATTATTTACTATCTTGTGGGTAGTATCTGCCTAGCCTTTTCCCAAATATATTGTAGTCGACTTCTAATTTCACCTTGTTTTGCATGGTGAGACTATCTATCTTACCTCCTCAACAGAACGCGATCGCGATACCGATAGTGAGGCTGGTTGCCAGACTTTCTGGCTGCTGACTATCCGCAATAACAGTCGTTATGTCATAGATGG